>OX459112.1:44345104-45635471 GCA_949775065.1 Brachyopa scutellaris
AAAAACTAGCGGAAGCCATGGCAAAACGAATAAAAGTGTCTCGAAAATATCTGGGCTCAGGTTTTTCAGTTTGTCTTTGCTTAAACAGAGTCCCTTCTTGCCGAAAACGAGTTATAAACCACGATGGATTCTCTACACGGTACACTTCTTAGATTGACTGCTCGTTATGTCCTTACAATAGAGGAGTCGTCCATTATTCCAAATTGGAATATTTAATATAAAAGAGAATACAAAATTGTTCAAAAAGTTCGCTTCGTTTTAAAGTAACGAATTTTAAAATTAATACAAAAAAGCAAAATATTGAGAAAAGGGGGTTACAAATGAGAAACTTATTTCTAGAGATTCAGTATCATCGTTTGGAAAATAATCTTTATCAATAGCACTATCATCACGATTTTCACAAAAATCATCGGTATCACTTGTATTGTTGTCCAAATTCAAGTTTTTGTTTCAGACTGCACAATACCAACTGCAATAGTAGAGAAGCGTGACTCCTTTTCCGCTATCAGATAGACATAATAGTTCGCCGAATCTTTTGGTTTATGGGTGAATGTGTGGAAGCGTTGTTACCCAGCAAAAAAAATTATAAGGCATATAAGGCTAAGGGAAAAATAAGGAAGAGAAAAACTAGAACCCTTATTCCGAGACTATTAAAAGTCTTAAATAAGACTTATAATAAGGTTTATTATAAGTTACAAATAAGACTCTAGGTATTTTCTCTCTCTTTTAAGGTTTAAATAAAGTTATTCTTACTTATGCCTTATATTAAGGCTTATATAAGCGTCACTATAAGGTATACGTAAGATTTCAAATTCTAACGAAAAGCATGTACGCAGGCGCAAATGGTTTTTCTATGGAATTTCTCATTTGAGATGTTTCTTTTCGCTTTCATTTGCCACTGACAGTTTAAATTCGAGTGTTGAACCGAGCGCGGTGTATCGAAGTGTATAAAGATATTCTTCGTAAGTTTCAAAAGTGCACAAATTTAATAATTTTTTTCATTTCTAATTATTATTATTAATTATTATTTCTTTTTTATAATTTAGACTGTGATGACAGATTTTATTCGTCGTTCGACGATAATGAAGAAGACTTCAAGAGTGCAATACAACGAGGAAAAAATGTATTTTTGTTTTTATAGGAAAACTATGACAATTTTGTATAGTACTTTTTTTACGTAATAATAAAAAATGCTCCTGATAATAAAAATAAAAAGAATTATAAAAACCTAAACAGAAATACCTCAGGTGGTAATTTTTTATTACCTTATTATATAATGATTCTCGCAAGGAAATAAGCCTTAAATCAGGTTTTATGTATTGCTTATCAAAACCTTAAAATATGGATTAAAAACCACTGAAATAAGCCTTAAATAAGGCTCAAAGTAAGTTTATTATAAGGTTAGAATAAGGCTATGTGTAAGGTATAAAAAGTATATACCTGATCGCCTAGGACATGGTCTGTAGAAAAATAAGGCATAAAATAAGGGATATTTATACTCAACAGCTATTTCTTATGAATAAGAAACCTTATCTGCTAAGGAATAAACTATATGGACATAAGCCTTAAATAGGCCTTACTCTTTTTGCTGGGAAGCTACAGTATTCCTGAGTGGAATGCAACCAATATCTCGATTTTTTGAAAAATGTGGCTTATCATGGTTATTGCCTCTGTGTAAATTGCCCTGGAAAATCTCTGCTCGTGGTTGTTGCTGGAAGCATACGATGACACAAATCTGACAGCGCTTTAGAATAGTATTTTTTTTTTTTTTACATTTTGAGCTTTACGGCATATTTTGACGTCTTAACCCATGTCCCGTTCAGTGGAAAATCTGAATTTTCTATGGCAATTTTTAATATTTTTTTTAATTACACTCTCAGCTGATTCTGCCCTCCGTTCGACCATACTCTTCCATATGCATCAATACATTCCAAACTTTTCCATATGAAAAAAAAAACATAATCCTTAATAATTTCAAACGGAAAGCCTAGAGTTTTATGTTCCACAAAAAAATAGGAAAAACTACTATGAAATAAAATTTACACTTGAAGTGGAATACTAGTGGAAATTTATTTATGTTTGGTATAGTATTCCTTTTTATGACTCCTCTATATCCTGCCATGGTAGGTCCTTTTAATTTGCGATCGCCCGCAAAAAAAAATTTGCACACAACTCTTCGTTGCAACCGTGCTCATCGCCCGTCTACTCTCGGCGTAAAATATTGAATGCGCTCTTCCGCGTCACGCTGCACACACTGCATAAATGTATGTATGCAGTACGCATGCAGTACTACGATGTCCTGCAGAGCAAAAAAAGGAGAAAAATTCGATAAATTTCATATGAATATTTACAAATGAACATAACATGGATGCTGCTGTAAAATAACATGTTCATATGCGCAACACTTGTTGGTGTTTTAAATATGTGTGTGTGTGCCACTGTTCATTCCCATCATCAGTTGCATGAAACGCGGCAACTTTATCACTAATTCATGGCCAATTAAATAGCCCAGTTCCGGTTGAGAAAGCCGACAGAATTTTCAGTTAAAATGGACATAAATGTTGGATGTGTCCTGTTTGGTCCTGCAGGGTTTAATGTAAGAGTGTGACACTCGTTGGTTGGCGTGAAACTTATTTAATTGCCAGTAGAAATCATTATTGCGAATGTATCGTGTGAGTTTGTGTTGTTATGGTAAATTAATTGATTGGAAGTTTAATTGTGAGTGAATTACACTGGCCATCTGTTTTACGGATACATTATGTAATTCTAGAATTGTGATCTTTTCTTGTTAGATGGACGTGTGATATGTGTAGAAGGATTTCTGGTTGATTGAAGCCATTTTACCTTAGATGACAGTTCACCTGCTTTTACTGTATAATAGCATTGGGATTATCAAAACAGTTTGATTTTTGAGTCTATTTGGTTTGGTTGGCTGAATATTTTGGAGTTATTTACGGAAACAGGCATTCAATAGATTTGGGAAATTTTTTTTCTAGCTTCTTGTCAGGAGTAGCTTGCAGGAATACTTTCTACTGTACAGCGAACATTATTTGGTGATAAAAGTCGTGTTCCCCTATCATATGTAACGTTGTACACCTAAGCAATGGCATATCGCTAAGGACGTTGTAGCATATTTAAAGCTGTGGAGTGTGTACTCCACTGCATCCATATGACTACTGCCATTAAAATTGAAGGAAGCGAAGGTCAAAAAAAACTAAGTACACGTTATTCCCTTTTCTCTCATTGTGCCTCCTTTCTAACAATGGTTTTCCGGCTGCTCAGGGCTGGGTGTGGGAAGAGAAGAAAACAAATAACGTTCATGCTGATCTTAAGAGATCATACCTACAGCTAGAGAGTTAGAAGTCAACGTAATTCAGAGAGGATATCATAATATTGCGGTCTACACTCCTATCACAGCTGATTTGTCAGACTATTTGAAAGACAAGTGCATCTTAATCAGATGTTTATGAAACATGAGTGGCTACTGAAAGGAGTCATTTTCGCTTGCTGCCAGCTGCAATGCATACTGGCTGCTGTTGAAGGGTTGATGCAACATGATGAGAATGACCGAAGAAAGTGTTTAACAAAACATGTCTCTAAACATGAGAGGATTTATTTCAAAACATAATAATTCTTCATCCAGCATGATGATAACAACTAAATTTAAACTTGAAAGTGAAATTATATTGTTTATATAAATTATGATTCAAATAAGGCAAGAGATGTAAGAATGAATTTTGATTTGTGTGTAAATGCAAGATAAGAATAAAATGTTCGGAATGTTCGTGTGAATGAATGACAGTTTAAACAATTAAGAGTGAATGAATCATATTGATTGCACGTATGAAAATTATAGTTTCAATTTATCTGGATTATTTTAGCAAATTTAAACTTATGAATGAAGTATTAATGTTCATTTGATAAAGACTGATATGTATATACTTGTGTAATAGTGGTTATATGTGTAATGTGTATGGTACCTTTTTTTTTTTTTTTATAGATAAAAATGCAATCTCGTTACCTGTTTTTCTGCGCGTAGATTCTCGGGACATGTCTCGATGATCCGCTGCTGTATGTTGTTGTACTTTGGTGTTTATGTATGAATGTATTATTATATACTTTTTTTTTTTTTTTTTTTTTTTAGGTGTTTTAGATTGAAATTAAGAACCACTATATCACTTGATACAATTAAACATTTTAGGCGAATTTACAAATAGGATTATGATGAATAAAGCATGAATGAATAAAAATAAGCAAAGTGTGAATGACAAAAAAATACTGTATATAGGTTAGGTAGGTATGTGTGCATTATGATTATGTATTATGATTTAAGAATAAGCATGAATTATGAAGAAAGAGCAAATCAATTTAACCTATTGTGACTTATGTGAATTGTATGTATGCAAGCCAATACATGAAAAATAACTTTAGCATATATAATTCTTTTCACTAGTACTATTTCTATTAGATTCTTTTTATTTTAACTTTCGTTTTTATATGTTAAAGGCACATGTGGAGAACACTTTTCGCTTCCGTTCTTCTTTTGATGGAGCGGTGACTTCACTCGAACCCGATTACAGGGCTGCCAGTATGGTATCTTGAGGTGGATTTAAGAGGTTATCTTCTTGGTTTGGTGCAGGAAGAATAAGGTGTCGATTAGAAGCCGCGTGCCGATCAACTGGTGGAATGGATTGTGGTACTGCTCTTCTTGACTATGTGCTTGCTTATGTGTCTGTGCACATATATGCAAAACGCATGTGGTCGGATGGTGTGACCAGGGAAGAAGCAAGTTACACACAATTTTAGCGAGAAGGCAACACAATCTTCGACAATTCTCTCCTGGCTATCGAGTACAGCTCCTAATGGAATATATGTTTCTTTCAGTTCAAATCTTATATTTTCACCACGTGATTTCTTACCTTTTTAAAATAAGTTTTACTCCCATTAATTTTTAAGTATACTTAGGCACTTAGTTTTATTTTATTTAACTTAATATCGAATTTCCACTTGATACAGAACTTTAAACTAATTTGTTTCTTATAACTTGGTATGGAAGGCGTATACTATATACTCAAGTTTATCTTACTTTATTAAAGTTAAACCTAATGTTTCGAGAACTGCTGAGTAAAAGAAAGTTCGGGCGGAAATTCGCACGCCTGTACTCAAATTTCGAATGAGTTGATCTTCGAAAATCATTCGTGAATGCGCCATCTAAACGTGAGATGTTAGGCGATGTTGTGGTCGGGTTACATACCATAGGGTGCCTAATACAATTTTCCATTGTTTTCCTATTTTGCATACACCTATAGGTAATACTACAAAGCAAACAGGACGACTACTTCAGTCAGGCGTCATGATTGAAGAAACAACCTCATCGTTGCGAACGAGAAAGTAAAACGTGGGGCAGACTCACACCCTGAGTGTCTCATGCTCTACCGACTGAGCTAGCCGGGCAAAGATGTAATCTATGCAATCATGTCCTTTGCATGAGCCCTGCAAATGAATTTCCCATCAAAATTTTCAAGATCATATAGGCAGTTTCCTATCTTCCTTCTCACCCTATATTTTTTAAACTTTGGTGCCAACTTGGCATTGTATTTATTTGGGGCACTACTCTTAACAAAATTTCTTCTATAAACGGTCTGTCCAACCGTAAAATCGATCGGCTTAGAGCGCAAGTTGTATCCCTTTGCATGTCTTAGCTGAGCTTGCTTAAGGCACTCATATGCTTTTTCTCTTACCTTAATAAGATGATCGTGTCTTCCACATATTTCAGGAGAATCACCAGATAGAGCCTCAAAATCTCTCAACAATGCATAATTGGAACCATGAGTAATCATGTGAAATCCAAATAGCAGGTAAAATGGGCTGAATCCCGTGGATTCATGAACTACGTTCCGAAGTGCACATGCTATCGATCCGAGATGAGAGTCCCAATCTCGATGATCCCCTTCTATATATAGTCGTACGGCTGTGAAAATAGTTCGATTAGACCTCTCTGCTGCGTTGGCTTGTGGTGAGTATATGCCTGTGCACACCTGTCGTATTCCGTTTTGTGATAGGAAACTCTTAAACTCGTGCGACACAAACTGCGAACCGTTATCAGAGAGAATTTTCTCTGGGATACCAAATAAATCGAAAACATTTTCAACCAGCGTCTGAATCGCAAGTTTCGAAGTAGCACTCTTCAATGGTTTCACCATCAAATACTTCGAGAAGTTGTCAAGCATGACAAGTGCTTGTGTATTGCCCTTTTTAGATCGCGGAAAGGGTCCCACAAAATCGATGTGTAAGTCTTGCCAAGGTCGCAGAGGCTGTTCCCTAGGTTGCATAGGCGGTCTCATGACTACGTTGGGAATTTTACACACCTTACACCTTTCACACGAATTGACAAAATTTGTGACATCAACAATCATTTTAGGCCAATAATAAAGACGTTTCAACTTATCCATCAGCTTTGTGACACCTGGGTGAGCGCAATTGGGTGGTTCGTGCTCGCTTTTAATTAAATCAATACGCTTACTTTTCGGCAACCACAAACGCCAGCACTCAGACTCTCTGGAAATGTTAGCATCACGAAATTTCAAACGCTTAAATACCTTGTTGTTGTACAGCTTCAAGTCAGGGTACTGATTAGGTGATCTCTCAATTGTTCTTATCATGTTAGCATATTCTTCATCACTACTGAAATCAGAATCTTTAAAACTCGCTCCAATTTCAATTTCTTCAATCATTGCACGAGACAGTGCGTCAGCAACTATGTTGTCCTTGCCTTTTCTGTGGATGATCTCAAAATCAAAAGGTTGCAGTTTCAAAGACCACCGCGCCAATCGACCGTTGAGGTCCTTTTGAGACATCAGCCACTTTAGACTGGCATGATCAGTGACAACGACAAACCGGGTACCTTCTATGTACGCTCGAAACTTTTGAATGCTGAGCACAGCAGCATAGCATTCCAATTCAGTTATGCTATAGTTTCTCTGCGCAGCATTCAGTTTCTTGGACATAAAAGCTACCGGCCGATCAGTCCCACTGTCATCCAACTGAACCAAGGCACCTCCAACACCAGTTGCTGATGCGTCACAATGAATCTGAAATGGGCGTTCAAAATCTGGCGCAGCCAAAACAGGAGCTGTGGTGAGACTAGTTTTAAGACTCTCAAAAGCATCTAGCGATTCTTTTGACCACTCCCTCGAGAATGCGTTTTTACTTGTCATAGAAGTCAACGGAGCAGCTACAGCAGCAAAATTTGGCACCATCCTCATGTACCACTGGCACATACCGAGAAATCGCCTTAGTTGCCTAATAGTCCTCGGCTGAGGAAACTCTGCAATAGCTGACACCTTTTTAGGATCTGGTTTTAATCCATCTACCCCTACGATGTAGCCAAGGTAGCGAATCTCACGTTGACAGAATTTGCTCTTCTCGAGGTTGATGGTAAGATTTGCCTTTTTCAAATAAGAAGCTACTTTTTCCAGCAGTTTCATGTGATCCTCAAACGTTTCTGAGATAATTAAGAGGTCGTCGACATAGGTGAAAACATCTTCGTGCAGTTCGTATGGAATGACATTGTCAATCAGCTTGCACATGGACTGTGTAGCATTTTTCAACCCAAAAGGCATAACCTTGAATTGAAACAATCCACGTCCAGGAACTGGAAAAGCTGTTTTTTCCCTTGCCGACGAACTCAGTGGAATTTGCCAAAAACTGTCTTTAAGGTCTAGTGACGAAATGAACTTGGCTTTCTTTAGTCTTGCTAATATACCATCGATGATTGGCAAGGGATAGGCATCTTTGAGAGTGTGCTCATTAACCTTTCGCGCATCCAAGCAAAGTCTTGTTTTGCCATTTGACTTTTTAACGATGACAACAGGAGACGACCAGCTGCTTTCACTCTTTTCGATCACATCAAGTTCGAGCATTCTGTCGATCTCTTCGTACAGCAGTTTTTGCATGGGTGGCGAAATTGCAAAATGACGCTGTTTGATGGGTTTTACCCCTCCCACATCGATGTCATGCTCTATAATTGAAGTTCTCCCTAGCCCTAACTTCTCAAATGAGGGAATGCCTTCGATGACTTTAGCAAGAATCTGCTGCTGTTCTGCAGATAGAAAATGGATTTTGTCGTTTGGATCACGGGTGGATATTTCTTCCAAAATGGCAGGTTGTAATCCAAACGCATACCAAAAATCAATGCCAAGTGTCACTAGCCTTTTCAGAGAAGGGGAAATGTAAAATTTTATTGTCTTTTCGATCTTGTTGAATGTTACCGGAACGTAGACATATCCTATAACATTATGAGGTGATCCATCGGCAGTGCACAAATTAGATTTTAAGGATAGGTGAGGAATCTTAAGTTCCCGAAGGAGCTCAAGACCTCCTTCTCCTAAGACGGAAATGGTAGCTCCGCTATCCAATAAACCGGATAACGATTTTTGTCTGATCTGTATACTAGCCAATGGACGACCACTCACATCACTTAATAGCATAGCTTGTCTTACTTTATTTGAGCTTTGCTTACGATTATTAAAATAGATCACTGATCTGTTTGGGTTGCGCCTGTGCGCAATTGCGTGCAATTTGGTTTTTGGAGAACACGGGTTTGATTTTGGTTTTGGGGATACGGCGGACCTGCATTCGGATGTCTCACTCCCCGTTCCCTGCGGACATCCGATTTGCGGTTTAACTTATTACACCTGAAGCAGTTTGGTTTCGTTACATTTTTCGCGCCACATGAATAGCAAAACAGATTCCGTTGCTGCTTTGGACAATCGATGAAATTGTGTCCAATATCTTCGCAATTCCAGCAAATGACGAAATTATTCTCCTCGACTTGGAATGCGTTAGAGGTACAACCATCTTGATTTCCATGATAGATATCTGGCTGCTCATAATAGTGGAACTGCTCACTAGAGGGTGACGAGTAGGAAAACTCGTTGACTTGCCTCCTTCTTGCAAAAACCTGATCATCCAATGACTCTCCTATATCACCCAAGCCTTTCTCAATTAACATACACTTTTCTTTCAGGTCGGCAACAGAAACTATATGTTCGAGAATGAGACGTTTACGCAATGCTGGGTGCATATTACTTTTCAGAATGCTAACTTTCTCTGCCTCTGAATATGGAATCCTTAACATAGAATCCATTGATTCAATGGCTAATTTGAATTCCGCGAATGTCTCTCTATGTTTTTGCCTACGATTTTCCATTTGTCGCCTTATCTCTTGGTCGGTTGTGTATGTTTGGAATTCGCTAATGAAGGTTCTACGAAAATGTTGCCATGTAGGATTCCTATTTCTTTGAACGAAAATCCAGAACCAAACATTTGCATTTCCAGACAACAACGAGTGCATTGAGAGACACAGCTGGTCCAAAACAATGCCTTCACTTCTGGCCAAGATTTCCACACGCGTTACAAACTGTTCTACCGTGAGAGGACTAGTGGAACCATCATAGCGCAGTTTCCAATTACTGACATTCCGTAGTCTGTTCGAAGAATCTGCTGAATAGCCACCAGTTGACTGAAAGGTTCTGCTATATTCACCCGCGCATTCAATCCTCTAGATTCATACACCTGAGCAGAAGTATCAAAAGGAGTATTGGAAATTATCGGATTTCCATAATTCACTTCTTTTGGAAGTGCCTGACTCATCCCACTCATAACGAAACTCTCATCTCTGGGTATTTGTTGTTGGCTTCCGGAAAATTTATCATTTCCCTGATGATTATTGCTAAATAAATGTCCTCTAGGCTTACCCCTACCTGAAACTGGTTTGGGAATTGCACCTGTTTTAGCATGACCGAAACTAATTGGAACAGGTGGTAAGGAAAGATTAGACGAATAGCCAGTTTTCTTAACATGTGCAGGAGTAATCAACTTGTTTTGGGTAACAATTGGCATCTCTAAGAGTGGTTGACTATTTCTTTCCTCCAACTCAACATTAGGCAAAGGAGAATTTGGACCAGCACCGCGATTGGCAATCAATAAGTTGTCAATGAGACTACTTAATTTTGCTTCCAAGGAATCGATGGTTAATTTAAAATTTGGTTCTCTTAGAGCCAAAATTTTAAGACGATTTCTTAAATGGATTGCTTTTGCGATGGCCTTTTGGTCTCGACCGTGATCTACTGATCTATAACAGTCTATGACAATTGATTCCAAACTAGAAAATTTCTCCTGACAAGCTTCCATTTCACGATTGGGGCTTAAAACTGCCACCGGCTTAAACTGTCTATTACCTGTCTGTTCTTCAATAGCAATCTTCTTTAATTCCGACGATAATTGCCTAAGACTTCCCTTTAGATCCAATCCTCTTAACTGACACTCATACCTAACTTCATCTGCATCTAAAAATGCAAAATCTAAGTCCACCATTTTCAGAAAGTATTACTGTTTACCCAAAAAAAAAGGAAAAAGTAAAAATATTGCAAAAAAATGCAATAAAGCGCAAACAAAATAAAAGAAAAATTTGTTACTGCACTAAAAAAAACAGTAATATGTTTTATCTTGGTTGATTTGTTGTTATATCATTCATTATGTTCAGTCATTCTCATCTATCCCATCAACTCCTAATTTACACTAAACAGCTGTGTAGTCACCATATGTATCCCTGTAAACCAACCATAAATGATACCATGCAATATTCGATTCGGAGTACACTGCAATCGGAAATTCTTGGATACTAAGCGAAAAGAAATTAAAAAAAAATCATCTTAATAATCTTCTAATCTTCGCCCAGTTATAGCATTAGGAATGTCAAGACGATTCAGAAGATTCACATCTTGTAACATCTCTTACTAACACTATTCGCTGCTACTATGAGGAAAGCAATAAGAAGAACTAAAACGCTTCTCTGCCAATCTAACTCATAGAGCAACATATAAACATATTCCAAGTATTTTAATCCAAAAGCCGAAACTTCTGATGAAACGAAACATGCATTTGGTGTTAATCTCTGTACATCATAGTGATATCACTGACAATAAATTAGTTGCTTCAAAAAAAATGTATTTGGGTTTGGGCTGCAATAGCCCGTCCGTTAAATTTGGGCGCCATAATATCTGTAGCATATTTAAAGCTGTGGAGTGTGTACTCCACTGCATCCATATGACTACTGCCATTAAAATTGAAGGAAGCGAAGGTCAAAAAAAACTAAGTACACGTTATTCCCTTTTCTCTCATTGTGCCTCCTTTCTAACAATGGTTTTCCGGCTGCTCAGGGCTGGGTGTGGGAAGAGAAGAAAACAAATAACGTTCATGCTGATCTTAAGAGATCATACCTACAGCTAGAGAGTTAGAAGTCAACGTAATTCAGAGAGGATATCATAATATTGCGGTCTACACTCCTATCACAGCTGATTTGTCAGACTATTTGAAAGACAAGTGCATCTTAATCAGATGTTTATGAAACATGAGTGGCTACTGAAAGGAGTCATTTTCGCTTGCTGCCAGCTGCAATGCATACTGGCTGCTGTTGAAGGGTTGATGCAACATGATGAGAATGACCGAAGAAAGTGTTTAACAAAACATGTCTCTAAACATGAGAGGATTTATTTCAAAACATAATAATTCTTCATCCAGCATGATGATAACAACTAAATTTAAACTTGAAAGTGAAATTATATTGTTTATATAAATTATGATTCAAATAAGGCAAGAGATGTAAGAATGAATTTTGATTTGTGTGTAAATGCAAGATAAGAATAAAATGTTCGGAATGTTCGTGTGAATGAATGACAGTTTAAACAATTAAGAGTGAATGAATCATATTGATTGCACGTATGAAAATTATAGTTTCAATTTATCTGGATTATTTTAGCAAATTTAAACTTATGAATGAAGTATTAATGTTCATTTGATAAAGACTGATATGTATATACTTGTGTAATAGTGGTTATATGTGTAATGTGTATGGTACCTTTTTTTTTTTTTTTATAGATAAAAATGCAATCTCGTTACCTGTTTTTCTGCGCGTAGATTCTCGGGACATGTCTCGATGATCCGCTGCTGTATGTTGTTGTACTTTGGTGTTTATGTATGAATGTATTATTATATACTTTTTTTTTTTTTTTTTTAGGTGTTTTAGATTGAAATTAAGAACCACTATATCACTTGATACAATTAAACATTTTAGGCGAATTTACAAATAGGATTATGATGAATAAAGCATGAATGAATAAAAATAAGCAAAGTGTGAATGACAAAAAAATACTGTATATAGGTTAGGTAGGTATGTGTGCATTATGATTATGTATTATGATTTAAGAATAAGCATGAATTATGAAGAAAGAGCAAATCAATTTAACCTATTGTGACTTATGTGAATTGTATGTATGCAAGCCAATACATGAAAAATAACTTTAGCATATATAATTCTTTTCACTAGTACTATTTCTATTAGATTCTTTTTATTTTAACTTTCGTTTTTATATGTTAAAGGCACATGTGGAGAACACTTTTCGCTTCCGTTCTTCTTTTGATGGAGCGGTGACTTCACTCGAACCCGATTACAGGGCTGCCAGTATGGTATCTTGAGGTGGATTTAAGAGGTTATCTTCTTGGTTTGGTGCAGGAAGAATAAGGTGTCGATTAGAAGCCGCGTGCCGATCAACTGGTGGAATGGATTGTGGTACTGCTCTTCTTGACTATGTGCTTGCTTATGTGTCTGTGCACATATATGCAAAACGCATGTGGTCGGATGGTGTGACCAGGGAAGAAGCAAGTTACACACAATTTTAGCGAGAAGGCAACACAATCTTCGACAATTCTCTCCTGGCTATCGAGTACAGCTCCTAATGGAATATATGTTTCTTTCAGTTCAAATCTTATATTTTCACCACGTGATTTCTTACCTTTTTAAAATAAGTTTTACTCCCATTAATTTTTAAGTATACTTAGGCACTTAGTTTTATTTTATTTAACTTAATATCGAATTTCCACTTGATACAGAACTTTAAACTAATTTGTTTCTTATAACTTGGTATGGAAGGCGTATACTATATACTCAAGTTTATCTTACTTTATTAAAGTTAAACCTAATGTTTCGAGAACTGCTGAGTAAAAGAAAGTTCGGGCGGAAATTCGCACGCCTGTACTCAAATTTCGAATGAGTTGATCTTCGAAAATCATTCGTGAATGCGCCATCTAAACGTGAGATGTTAGGCGATGTTGTGGTCGGGTTACATACCATAGGGTGCCTAATACAATTTTCCATTGTTTTCCTATTTTGCATACACCTATAGGTAATACTACAACGTCATTCGGATTTCTGGTCGCCGATCGTGGAAAATCCAAACAATCGATTCTTCCAAAGTGAAGCTGTCATCACCGGCTCCATATTGCAATCGAAGTTTGACAGTATTTCCAGTATTTCAAAAACAAAAGGTCACGCTCAAACTCGTATGAAATAAAACAAATTGTAGTTAGACAGTGATGCCTTTTAAGTCCATTAATACTTGCTCTTTTACTCTTTTTGGATGGCATTACATATATTCTACCTACTAGAGTCGAAGTAGAAAGAGTCAGGATTAAATCTTTTCTATTTTAGGATGACATTATGGTTCTGGTAAAATCGCCAAACTCATTGAAGTTAATAATTAACAAACTAGAAACTGCCAGTCCAACTATTTGCAAAAAGCACTGCAAAGTCCAAAGATCTAAACTTTAGGAAAGGTACAGTCCAAGAAACAAAAAGTGGAAATATGGTGGAGAAGATTTGAAAGTCGTCAAGTCATATAAAAAAATCTAGGAATAAACCTAAGATACGACCTCTCTTCGAAAAAACACTATTCGCTTAAACTATCCGAAGCAAAGAGAGCTATGAATTGTACGTGGAAAAATCTTTATGTCCAATGAGTCATATCTCGTCGAGGGTCGTTTTGTTATGTGCTAGTCAGTGTTGCCACTCAGCCAAAAATTTATTGGGGCAAAACCGTACAAAAAATCAGCCAAACCGCGAAAAAATTAGCCAGTATAGTTTTTAGTCAAAAACTTACTGAAAACGTCTCAAATTGTACAACACAAAGAGCGAAACACAAAAGCATTGCATTGCAAAGGCGATTTTGAAGCAAAAAGCATTATGATTAGCTTTTGCTTCAATTTGGGGTTTCCTTCTGATTACAAATCTAAGAAATACATATATATGAACATATTGTAGGATTCTAAATTTATTTTTACGAGAATATTCTTACTTATCCATTTTGATGAAGCTCTCGAAACGATCGGCACCAAGAATAACGACGAAAGAAAATGTAAGCGCCAAATAGAAAATGACAGCGACAATCAGTGGGGGCATTCAGAAACTTAGATGACAGTTGGTCAACGGGCTCTGATTGTTTGAAAGCCCGAAAATTGACAAAACAGCTAGTCATTTTTGTTTTTCGGTTGGGGACGGTTTGGTTATACTGTGTGGCTGTTGTTTGCTTATTACAAAAATGAAAATCCAAGTAAATTATTAAGGGGTATTTTTATTTTTTCTATTTTTCATGCAGTTTATATACTGTTGGATTATGTAGAACAATCGACGAACTCAGCAAATCGTTCACAGCAAAAAATGCAACTTGGCCTATGAAATAACTAATTTACATTCCAAACACATGTGTTACACATGTTACTTACACAAAATGTCATCCTCTAAGTCGTCCATTCATATTTTTAAGTATGTTTTTGCTCTTCTTTTCTTTAAAAAAAAAAACACAGATTTGTTGTGCTGCAATAACAATTCTCTAAACAGTTCCAACCGAAAATAGAAAGTCGATGACGTTTTTGACATCTGAACTATCGACTAGATATGTAGTAAATTTTTGCATTCAGAAACTTAGATTGGCTGCAAATCTAGTCATCTAAGATTCTGAATGCCCCCAATGTGTTCCACAGAGAAAGAGTTACTTACCTAACAATGTTTAAGGTCCAATCACATAAGAATGCAATTATATTATTTTTTTGCATGTAATGTATTAGTTATAAATTGTTCATCCTCAAAAAATGGCCAAAGTTAAATAAAATTAGCCAATTAGCCAAGATTAAACAAATCAGCCAGATTTGGCCGAATTCGGCCAAAGGTGGCAACCGTAGCCTACGGTGTACAAACATGGGAAGGGAAATTGATGTAGTGAGAAAATCACTCACTGTCTGATCCGTCTTCCATCAATCACGTCCAACTATTTGCTACAAATCGAGAGCAGTACTACATCACTCCTTGGATTCACTTTCATTCTGAAAAGCTTTAATTAATAGTCACATAATTGGTGACTCGGCAAACAATTATTTTTTTAATTTTTAGGTCATTAAAGCTTGTTTTATTATTATTATTCTTTATCTTTAAATTTATTTTCAACATTTAAGTATTTGAATTTTTTTTACAAATTTAAGTCGATACGTACATTAGCTTGGGCGGGTTTGATTTTGGAGAGTTAACTCAGAATGTTTGAGATTCTACTCGCCCTTTCATTTGATACCCATGCCATGGAAGTTGTAAAAAAGAAGGTAATTCGCCATATAGGGGCGTCCACCATATTAAATTAAGAATGATGTCACTTAGCTAGTCTAATTCTGCTTGGTAATCCGCCATTTTGGAGAGTCCGCCATATTGAATTTAGAGTGACGTAATAGCGTATCGTATTCTACTCACCAAGCCTTATCATCTGATGTCAATATCAAGGAAAGAAAAAAAAGGTAGTCCGCCATCTTGATTGATGCGGCCGCCATATTGACGCCTGTCACATAGCCTAGGACACTCCCCGGATCAATACGAATCCGGCGACACCTTATTTGTTGAAATCGGTTCCATAGCTAAGGCTGTATGAGGTGACATCCGTACATACAAACAAACAAACGAACAAACCCAGCCTGCCATAACCCTTCCTTTTGCCTAGTCGAGTAAAAATCGTAGAACGCAAGGAAACTGTGTAATATCAGGAATGGCAGATGAACGGGATGATGACCTTAATGTGTTTTTATTTAGCTCAGCACATAAACAAAGGCTTCTTTACTTAGTCTAAATCTAAGAAAAACGGTAAGGCTAGCTTGCAGCTTTTGTTGCATGGTTGTACTCATTTTCACTGGAAGTTTCTAAAGACTGCAATTTCCTCGAAGCGTTCTTCTTAACCTGGACACATTTATAATCTCTTCATCATCTTCTTTACAGGCATCGTAAAATTGCTAAGCATTTTGTCAAAATTCCCCACTGATAGATATGTATGTATGTATTTCACTTTCAAAACAAATTAATTTCTTGAAATTACTCCCACATCACTTGTTGAATTTACAACGAGTGATTCGAATTTCAGGCAAATCGATTCACTCGCCAATGATAATACCAAAAATCGAATAGTTCGACTAGACTAGAGAGTCAATTCGCCAAAATAAGGCGAATCCCCAATCATAATAACCCCCTTAATGGTTTGCAGAATTTGAGAAAAGGTTTGTTCGATTAAAAAACTTGAAAATGTCAAGTTCTTCGAAACTTCATAGGTATGGCGAAATTCCAAAATGTGGGCGTTTCACTAAAAATACCCATTTTGGTTCGGTGGAGATTATAAACATTGAGTTAAGCAGAAAGTAGACATTTAGATCCAATAAGCAAAAGAATCATATTTTAGTATTAGTATATATTTAGTTGTTAATGAAGCTTTCAGCAGGAAAGATGAAACAGAATTCCTTTTCAACGAGTGCCATTTGTAAAATACTTTGATGGCGCTTCAAGTCCCTCTGTAACTTGGGGACACATTTTTATAATTTTCTTTTTCCACCCTTTCTCAACATTTCAAAGGGCAATTGATTTAAACATGCAACTAAATGAGAAACCACCAATGAGAACGTTTTTCTTAATATTTCGATTCAATTGAAAATAATCCTCTTTGTCAGTGGCAAAGCCTGGTGGGACAGATCATTTTCATGAAATTCCATAACAATTCATCACTAATCACCTTAATGAAGCAGACAAGCTAAAATAGCGGTACTCTATCTAAATTTCCATTCAATTATTTGCTTCAACATGACTAACTTTGCCTGCCTACCGACCACCATTCCATGCAATTTACGCATTCAAATATTCTGTGGTAGACCGCACATCGTTTTCTATTATCCTGCCACCCCTAGTCCCTACGATTTCGATATAATTTAACACTTCAACACACTTTGCCCCCGTTGGCAATGCGCGCTTTCCTTTATTAGGTATGCCTGACGAAAATATACTCGTAAGTGGTAACCGAAAAGAACATCCTTTTTCCCACCACATCCACGAAAACATCTGTTTAACTTCGTCCTTGAGATGGAAAATTAAATAAAATGTGGTAACAAAAATAAAAATAATGTCATCTCTCTGTGCACCTGTGCACTACTAAAGCGCCCTTTGGCCTTGACAGCAACTTCTATACACATACATACAACCCCCATGAATTTAATTCCATTTACTCGTTCCCCACAAAACTGTTTTACCTACTCGCTGTCGCTACTTTCTCGACACAACACAGTGCGCATACAATGCGCGGCCCCGCTGGCAATGATTCTATTCTCAAGCGAAAATAAACACCCACTCTCGCAGGACAGGACACAAAGGAGCAGAGAGCAGACCCCTGCAAAACAACACTGCTACAGCTTTTCAATGAGCCATCTAGTATAGAGGAGTGGGCCATTGCCATCATTTTGTTCTGACATTCAGCACGCAACAATGAATCATTATTATTGTGATATGTCAGGGCCTGTGTAGTTCGGTTCTGTTTGTCTGTGTTTTTGTTGACGGCGGTTTTCAGTGTAATTACCAACAGATACAACCTAACCACAAAATTAGTGTCCTTGTTGTTTGTGACACTACCCAATGATGATCCGTGTTGCACGAGGTTCTTGTACTGTGTCAGTATCTGCATTTTGCTGCTGTTACATGGGGATCACCGCAATAGTTTCGCTTTCAAAAATGTGCACTGGTAGTATCTCACGTCCGTATGCGTTCGAAAAAAAAAACAGGGAAAACAACAACAATCAAATAAATTAAACGGATAGAGCGGCGGCGTGAGCTGCAAGGAAAAAAAATTACTAAATGAATTCAAAATTCATTTGCCATGCTCAACATTTCTTTTTTTATCATTTGAACTCCCAGTCTTGACCCATTTCACAACGATGACGATGACGGCGACAGAATATACACTTGTACTCGTACATAGATACAATCATTACGGATACAAGGATTGGAGCTGCTTGTGCAGTTGTAGAATACTATATCTCTGGTAAAAGTCATACGATACGATATGCGTTGCAGGTTTTGACGTATCATTATTTCTGCAGTTCTGCAGTTGTATAGCACAGCGCGATTGCAAGTATAGGAGTTGTATCTTTTAACAAAGTATCCACTATCCAGCACCAAGCGACAAGCTCCGTGCCGCACCCCCATCCTTCCCACTCTTGGGCTTAATTTAAATATGCATTTTTCATGTTTCCAACAAATTTGTTAAATTTGTGTTTCCTTTGTGTTGTGGAGGTAAAAAAGTGACAAACGTCAGACGTGGTATTGCAGTCAGTGTTGCCAATTTTAAAAATGATTTCATAAAAGTGAGTTATGTTGGAATTTTCTTTTATTTTTCTAAAGGGCGCTTGGCTAACATTTAGGCAACTAACAATTTGATACAATGACAGAAGAGCTAAAATCGGAATTTGCGTTCTGAGCGACGCGCGTAAGCCCTGTTAACAGCTGAAATTCTCCACAACTTGACATAAAGTTTTAACCACAGCTAAAGCGGTAAGGATCAACGGAAAAATTACTGAATACATGTGGTGTATATTTTCTCCTTTAAAGTTAACTAGACACATTTTAAGGCTTAAATGGCGCTCGGTTAAGGAGTTATATACAGTCAGGAGGGCTAAACAATTTTTCCTGAAAAAACTTTTAAAGTTATTAATGTAGATTTTTTCCCACATATTCAGGTAACTTTTAACTGTATTTCAACGTTGTTTATTTGTAAAAATAATAATTTTGAAGGCTGCTATAGCTGTGGCCTATTTCACCAACTACAAATTACAACCACAATTTTGTACTTGTAAATAAAAACTACAAATTTGTACTTTTTGTTCTGTTTAGCACGGTACAAATGTTTGGTGAAACGACATTATTCAAATATTTCACAAATTTTGTTAAAAATCAATTGTAAATACAAATTTGTAGGTTGGTGAAATAGGCCCCCTTATCTCCCGGAGCTCCTCTCAAAAAAGGCGTCTTACGGTGACCACGATATCTCTGAACTGGATCATAGAAAATAAAAAAAAACCAAACGGATATCGTGAAAGAAATGTATAATCTAGGTATTAATCGAAGGAATAAGCAAAATAAATTTGTTTGCAAAAATGGCGTCCTCTCAAGAAAACAAAATTTCGGCATCAAATTGTTAATAAAAAAAATATATTTATCGGTGAGAAAAAACCTTTGATTAATTACTAAAAAATATACTAAAAACGCTTGTGTTAAAATTTGAAACGGATCGGTTCAGGACTTTCCGAGAAATCGTGGTTACCGACTACAACAACATGGTTTTGAGAAAAATGCGTTTGAAGTTTGAAAAGCACTTTGCATAGAGTAAAGAAAGAGCTCTGATGACTTTACAAATATTCATGTAACTTCAAGAACTTAAAATTTTCTGTGTGTGTACTTATTTTATTTATTTTTTGCAAATTCTAACCATTAAGGATATGAAAAGAGTAAGCTAATCCGAAGGCTAAAGCGCAAAATCACTGATACTTTCTTAAGGTTGAGCTCATCTCAGAGAAACTAAAGGATAAATATCTTAGGTAATATAATGACCTGTCAGGGTGACCAAATGGTCATTTTAAGAAGTAGAGTATCAACAAAAATGTTCAAGAATCTTTTTTAGGCAAAATCTTAACCAGAAAATGAATCAGTCAAACAGTGCATGTAATGGCATCGGTTAATCTTAAATGGCGGAAGACTATGTGCACCTTAAGCAAATATATGTTCGATATATACATATGAGGTTTGATATGCCTGATTCACAATGTCGCGTAAAAGCGGGACGAAAACAAAAAAGAGTCCAGCGAGAGCTTTTCAAATTAATTCCAAATAAAGGAAATGCATATGTGAAACAAAACACAATACCACCAGACTAGCTGTCTTGTAGCGCTCTTTTTCCAAAAATTGAAGAAAAACTCCCCAAGAGACAACATGATGGTGATACATACCTTTGGCATTCCTGTCTTTGTGTTATTTCAAAAAGTATATGACATTATGCCACACAGGCATGAATAGATGGATGATTTCATAGCCAGAATAAGTCGAAAACCTTTCTCCCCTCGGTCTCGTCGTCGTCTCGCTCCTGCTAGCATTGTGGCCCAGGCATAAGTTGCCTAGCCCCTTCCATTATCCCTTTTATTCTTTTATAGAAAATCCAGATGACGACTTACTTTATATTTTTGAACGAATGGCAGGGACCTAGAGTTTTGTACCCAATACGAACCGCGAGTTCAGAAGCTCGTTGACAATTGATACTCTTTGATTGCTTGTGAGATATTCGAAAGAGGTGGCACCATGAAAAAAAACTTTTAGGTGTTTGCTGGGATTGAACCCGGGCAGCATTGCATAGTCGTCCAACGTACTAACCACTCACTACGGTGCTCACCGATGACGACCAATCGACAATAAAATATATCCCCTTACTTACTTCGCAACCAAGTACATACTCTCACAAGGCTCCCTAACTAAACAATCAGCAGTAGTCCTCAAAAAAATATCCACCAAAACCATCCAAATCCCTCCGTCTTGGTTATAGACTTTATATGATCATGTAAAGTCCATTATTCTTCTGTCAAATATGTCTGGTTTCGGTTTCAACCTTTGTCCTCTTTGAAAAAATTCAGGAACGCGCAAGAACTAGACCTATGTCCATTGACTTGGTGGATAAAAAAAACACATTCTGCCTTCAATAGGCCTCCCAGAAATCACAGTCTGGCAGCACTGAGACAACTTTTCTACTGTAACCACGTGCCACGTATATCATCCCGAACACTGTGCATAACGGTAAAAAAAAAACTTTTATAATATTCACAGCGTGTTGCAGTGAAGTGTGTGATGGCATCTCATTCGGGGAGTAGCGCGTGTGCATTTTGATGATGATGATGATGCCGTCTTCAGTTAAGCAAATGCATACCAAATATCCAGCCCACATTATGCTGATGACATGGCAACGGCGACAGCATCGCTGAAATACTACAGGACCGAATGTATTCTTCCTTCAACTACTGAGGATTTTCCTTTACCTCCCCCCCCCCCCCCCCACCATTCTCTCGTCTTCACTCTTCAAACTTAACTTGTCGTCGTCGTCTTCAGTTTCAGCTTTTTTGTGTGGCGGTCTCAAACTAATGAGGTGGCAGAGTGAGTAATATTTGCATGCAAGCAAAATAATAATTACAACATATGCGCCGCGTGTAGCACTCGCAAAGGACGAAAGGAGAGCAAAAAAAATATTATTCTTACCGTCGTTATTTTCTTTCTGTTTTTTGTTTTTTTTTTTTTTTTCTTCTTCATTCCACACATTTTATTTACGTAGGCTCGGCTTGCTCATTTGTATCCACCGAAGCGTCCTGCTGAAAATACAACAGCAGCAACAGAATGTGTCTGCATTGATTACACACACACACACGCACTCACATACAATAAAAGAAAGAGAAAGAGTGCAAAACACACGAATCCTTGTGCAAGGTGGGTGAGTGGAGCGGGTGGACGCTTTTATTTGTATGCATTGCTGCCAAGGCCATCACAGTAATCAGGGTAAGGAAAACATCCACGCACATTTATATACACAATTCCATAACCATTCATCCTGTAATAATTTCATATGCAATTTTGTGGCAGCTGAGCACTTCAAGGATAATCCGAAATGCGAAAAGTACAGAGAAACAAGAACCACCTGAGCCTGTGCACTGTAGCTTGTTTTACGTAGTCGTAGTCCTCATCCTTGCTAACGTCGTCGTCGTGGATATCAATATCGGAATCGATTGAGGGCATACAATGGCTTTGAGTGAAAAATCAAAACACAATCCTTGGCATCCTGATTTCAGGATACGCATGTCAATTGCGGATTGAAATAGGGTTTCGTTGGTTTTAACTGCATGCATAAGCAGTGTGGGAAGCTTTTGAATATCAGATGAACGAAACAGATGATGGAAATCTGCATAGAGGCACACTGCGGCTCTTAACTGAAGCGGTGCGGTATTTCTGGGTCAGCCTCAGCATCGATGTGGACTAAACCTCGACATAGAAATGAGCATTTTATTCCAATATATATTTTAGTTTCCATTAAACATTTACAAAACAAGGACGTGTTGTTTTTCTTCAAATAAATAATCCAAATTAAGTCTGAAGGACGATTGGTGGAAGTGCTGCAATATTTCTGATCCTAGACAGTTGAGGTATCTTCGATTTTAAACCCCAGCTGGACGAAATACATGACGTCCTTTAATAATAAAAAATTGGCTGTTAGAGGTACGAAGTATACCTCTGCACCCAAGGTAACTCTTGAAGTCTTTCACATCTGGATGCCAAATATATTCAACAAGAAACTCTTTGCAGAACTGGAAGTCTCCTGACTATTTTTTTACGGAATAATTCGTCAGGGATTTTGGCGCTTAGGCGCTTAGCCGCTCGCCTCGGAGAGACTGGAACAACACGTGACAGAAGAGGCGCCGAAAGTCCTCGAAGTGCTCGTTCCGACGAGAATATCGCCGTTGTGGTTGAATATGTCGCGAATGAGCCGTCAACGTCGACCAGATGACTGGTGAACGACACAGAACCATTTTTGCCGCAAGTTAATGAATTGGAACTGGAGGACATATGGTTCCAACCAGGGATGGAAAAGTCGATACAAATGAGTTTGTTCAAGTACAAAAGTACAATTTGCCCTAATTCTATACAATTTATCAATCTGCACCTTTCAAATTCTTTTGCATTCTATATTTTCTAAAAAAAGAGAAAATCGAATCAACTAACAACAATTGACTTCAAGTCTAAGCTTGCGAAACAAAAATTTTCAGAAAATGATCGTGTTATGAGTTCGAAGTACATACGTTGCAATATTATGAGCACAAATGTGCGAAATGAGAGCATTAAGCCTGAAGAGCTCATAGACTAAGCTATGAACTAAACATGTATATAATGCTAGGTTTCCACTTCGTATAATGCTAGGTTTCGTCGATTTGAAATTGACAAACGACATATTTTTAGGTCAATTAGAAAGTTGACAATTGGAAATAATGATAAATAAGCAGTTTTTCATTATTTCCACTTGCAAATTTTCTAATTGGCGTAAAAATACGTCGTTTGTCAATTTCAAATCGACAAGTGAAAACCTAGCATACATTTTTGTATTTTTGTCCGTAAGATTTTGTTTTTAATTTATTTTTGTTTGTTTATATGTGTTTGAAAATAAGATATTTAAAGTTCACTTTATATTTTTTCATGCGAAAAATAGCGTAACGACTACAAATATTGACACCCCAAATTTCTGACCCAACTATTGACACCCCACATTCAACATGGATTTTCTTAATATCCTTTAGTCCCAACAAGTACATTTAAGGTTTTTTCAAAATCCGTATCTATTCCTCACATTTCTGTGTCTATATTTTGATGATAACAATTAATCTTTAGTAGCAATTTTAAAATTAAACTTTGAGCACTTAAAAAAAATTCCTGAAATTTCGAGTGTTTTGGTTAAGGACATATAATTTGGTAAGCTATTTTTGACCATTTATTTCTCATACTAATGCATGAAATGAGATGTTTTTAAACAGTTTTGCAGAATAATTCAATGTAGCATTAATAAAAAGGCTGCCAGTAATTATTACTTACTTAGTTGGCGCTACAGCTCGAGGTGAACCTGGGCCTGCTTCTCGCAACCATTTGTGTGTGCGTGTTATATTTTTGCACGAATGGAAGGGACCTACAGTTTTTTGCCGACTCCGAACGGCGAGTTGAGAAGCTCAATCGTGACAAATGATACTCTTTGATGCTTGTCAGACATTCGAAAGAGGTGGGCACTGTGAAAAACTTTTTTAGGTAATTGCGGCGGGATGCGGCCAGTAATTATTGGTTCCAAAAAAAACATGATTGAATTATAACTGGCACTGCCAATATTTGTAGCTTGCAACCGTAATTGACTGCAAATTTAAGAAGATGACAAAAAAGAACTTATCATACGATGATAGCGAAACCTAACTGCAATAATTAACCGTAAATCAACAAAACTTTCTTGTTTTGCTTTTTAAAGGTGCCAATAAAAATACTTTTTTTGGGTGGCAATAGATATATCGGGGTGCCAATAGTTTTTGGTCAGCATATTTTTATTTGGATTTTATAGTATATTTTTACTTACACGTTAAATATTTAATAATATTAACCAACAAAAAATTGTTTAAATAATACGTATAACGTATAACAAATAGTAAAGTTATGGCCAATCAATGTACAAATTTCATGAAGGATGCCAATAATTGTAGTCGTTACGCTAGTTTTCAATGCAATTGGCTCCATTTCAGTACAATTTTAAAACAGTTTATAGTACAACTCAAAAATATCATTTTCCATCCCTGGTTCCAACAGAACGGTGCAACCGCATACACAGCTCGCCCGGCAATAGACATTTTGAACTGATTCCTATACTCGAGGTCATCAGATACATGGTTGCAGAGAACTTTTCAGTTACGTTGTAATCACTAGTCAACCTGAAAAAAAACCCTAGGCACCAGAGTGGGCCCATCGCGATCTCCTAAGAATCAATATCAGGATAGCACCTAAACCAACACAATTTCCTCAAAGCTTATTATTATCCTGAAAATTTTTAAGGCGAGCCTATGGTTGATTTGGCCTACCTTCTCCAGATTACTCTTCAGTAGCAGCCCAACATGCTCCTGCGACTACGTGCTAATCCCTGATATTCGCATAGAATATGTTCGATATCTTTTGCTTTAAGTATCCGTGTCCGTGAGTTCGAGTTTTTTATCGTCTTTGCCGAGGATATTCCTATTGCTATTCTTATTTGTGCCCTCTGACTTTAAGGATTTTACTAGTCCTTTTGCCAAAGTGCCTTAGAGACCCTATGTTCTACCATGTTGGACTATCTATGGTCAGCCCTTCTCATAAAACTTTCTTTTAACCCTGATTTAATGCTTTCTAGCAGTAGGGCAACTACCACCACCTCGAGGAGTAGCAGCTCCACTGTTTTCCTAGCTAACTTATCGGCAAGTGCGTTGACTAACACAGTCTTACCTGATTCTGCGTGCAAACTGCCCTGAGCTGAGCATGGTGCGGCAGCTCCTGACTTTTTCCGATTTGATATTAAAAAAAATCTTTTCAGTTAGATCCGTTTAGTATCTGGATTACCTCCTCCATTGGTATCCCTTGGTTGTATCTTCTCGTCTCTCTTGTAGTTGAATCTTCTCGTCTCTTGGAAAATCGGGCATCTTTCTAGGAAGTGATACTTCCTTCCTTTTCACGCAAGATACACAAAGTGCAGAGTGCTGGACGATTATCCCTGTGCGGCCTTAAGTTCAGAGGCAAAAATGCTCCTCGAGTCTGGAAGTAGTTCAAATTCACCATTGCTGGAAGATTTAGGGAATAGATGAACACGCTGCTTTCTTCGTAAGTCCTTAGAGAATTTTCTTATCTGGATTCCGCAAAAGTGAGCACCGTGATGAAGTGGTAAGTGGACCACTACGCAATGCTGCCCGGGTTCAATACCAGCCCGGGTCCAACACCTAAAATAATTTTCACTGTGCCACCTCTTTCGAATGTCTGACAGGCAATCAAAGAGTATCATTTGTCAATGAGCTTCTCAATTCGCCGTTCGGAGTCGGCAAAGAACTGTAGGTCCCTTCCATTCGTGCAAAAATATAACACGCACACACAAATGGTTGCGAGAAGAAGGCCCAGGTTAATTCCGCAAAATCTCAACTAGTGCCACAATCCAACTGGATCTATCTTCCCATCTTAAGGACAACTCAACTCCAAGTTCCTCGCTCACTGCCACTTCCTTAAGAATTTCGCTCTCCTGGTGATATGGTATCGATGGACCACTTTTTTAAATTTATTCTGAAAATGCTAAGGAGTTTGAGTAGAACCTTGAGGTTGTGACTCTTCACTCCACAAAAAGATATCCGACTTGTCTCATTTGTCCCATGTTATGGAATAGATTGGTCGCATTTTTTAGTCATTAAAAAACTATACCTTCTGACTTATACTGACGCCTCAAAATCGCATTCAAATTAAGAATTCAACTGTAGAGCACACGAATCAATAATTAAAGGGTCGATGACGCCGACTCCAACACTGCGAATCGTATCCTATACTACAATTATCTACAATTATTAGCTGAGAAATCAATTTTCTGCAATAAATAATGTAACGAGGGATTTTAATCGACGACACATATGTTCAGCACGTTTCATCATTCCCACTCAACAGTAATTCGAATAAAGGCCGGCAGCTTATTTTTTTTTCGAAAACGTCACCAGGACCTTCTATGTCTTTGTATAAAAAGCAAAAGAAAAAAGTAATTAAGGTTACCGGCTATTTCGCTCTGCGTTGTGAATAAATTTTATTAAAATCAATTTTTATTTTTTACTCCTACGGAAGGGCTGAAGGCATTTCGCTTAATCAATTAAAATTCACTTTTGAAAATGCAGTGTTTTTGAAATCAGTTGAGGGAAAGAGCTATAGGCATACTGGTACTCGTAAAGTTTTTGAAAGTTAAAGACTTATGTCGGTGCTATAGACTGCTGGTTTAAGTGGGTGGTGGATGATTTGGATTTGAAAATAATCGTTCGGAAATGTGCACTGTGCGGTGCAGGCAAAACGGGAAATACTCATAAAGGGGTGTCACCTTAAGTTTCTCAATGAATAAGCAATGAAAAGGCTTTTGTACTTTTAATTTTCTGTCAGCGGAACAATGCGCTTTCTCATTTTTATTTAATATCAGGAAAATCAATAAAATTACACGACTTACCACTGCATTTAAAGAGTGGGATATTCTAGAAGATGGACAAAGGCATTGTCATCAGGCTTAGGAAAAATGGGTCACTCGTCCGTCGGTCTGTCACAGGCATTTATCGTAGAATGTGGAATAGGGATGAGCGATGTTGATAAAATATCGATATTGACATCGATGTCAACATCGCTGACTGAACATCGATGATCGATAATAATAATCGAACTCATGTCTTGGAACATCGATGTTATAGAATGAATAGAATAAAATTTATATAATGCCGACTAATGATGTAAAAAAACAACACACTTGCATGGGAGCGGCACCAAATCATGACTTTCAAAATCCCAATTACACAAAATCCAAAAAAAATACAACACGATGTTCTAAAAATCCATAAGTTTAAGAAAATAATAGTTCAAAATTTGCGAAATTTTTCAATTTCTCACATGCGCTTATAAGGCAACACATACTAAAGCTATGTTCAGACGATTGCCAGGTCTGCAAATATTGTCAGGTCTACAAATGTGCTGACAATTAGCTGCAAATGAGCTGATAATGACAAACTACCTTACAATGTTCGATTGCCAGTTCACACGGTTGCCAGGTTTTGTCCCAATTCCTGACAATTTATTGGCAGGCGGTTTGCCTGTACAACCATACCTACTTCTCTGAATGAACTTTTTTAAACACCCTGTAGCTCCGTGGATGTTAAAGATAGACACCCCTACCCATACGTTTTTTTTTTCATAACATCGATCAATGAATCTTTTCCCATAGTAACAGTTTTCAACACCATGTAGCTCCGTGGGTGTTGAAGATGGACCACCCCTCCCGTACGTTTTTTTCCATAACACGGACCAATGAATCATTCCGCATAGTAACTTTTTTCCACACCCTGTAGCTCCGTGGGTGCTGAAAACAGACCCCCCCCCCCCACCCTTGAATATGTTTTGTTTTTCCATAGAATAAACCAAGGAATCAGCTCGCTAAATAATAGTATATTTCATTGAAAAAATAACAAAATTATCTGACAATAATTTTATTTGCAGATGTTCAAGCTTCGCACATCAATAAAAAAACGAACCTGCCAATGTCCAAAACGCCTGACAAATGTCACGATTGGCAGAGGCCTGACAATTTATTGTCAGATAGCGACCTGGAAATTGTCTGCAAATGATTTTTCTGACAATATTTGCAGACTAAAATTGTCAGTTCACACGGTTGTAAGACATTTGGGACAAATTTTTCATTTTTAGACCCGACAATATTTGCAGACCTGGCAATCGTCTGAACATAGCTTAAGTCTTCAATTTAAAAAAATATTCAAAATCTTCAATTAAGAGTCCGTTCTCTTTTACGAACATCGATGGTCGATGATTTCTTAACATCGATTATCCGATATGTTACATACTTAAACATCGATGTTTAGTCTCTCAACATCGATGTTTTGTGAACATCGATGAACATCGCTAATCCAGTCATCCCTAATGTGGAATAGTTACAAACAATGTTGACCCACATACATACTGTTTTCTAACACCTATCACTTCCAAATATTGTAAGAAGAGTTATTGAGGAGAGGAGAATGTAAAGGTCCTGTTGAGAATGAGAAAAGACTAGAAGTGACGACATCAAAAATAATGCAAAATGTGTGCAAAATTACCATCGTTATCGTTTTTTGGAAGTGAAATGTAAACCATCATAACTTTTGAATTGGCAAACAATTTTTAATTGAAATATGAAATTCTCTGAAACTTCTGAAACTTCCCAAATCTACTTAGGTACAAAATCGTCCTCCAACATGCTAGCGCAGGGAATAATCGAGGACGTTTTTATCCAAATGATTAAGTCTGTTTGGTAACCTGAGAAACTTGTACAAATTTTCACAAGTTCTTACGTTCGTTCCTGTTTGATAATCCAAAAAGTGTGTAACGATTCGCAAAAAATAGAGCGAAATGAGAGTGGCAATAATGTCCCCTCAATTGAGAAACTTGCGAATTATTGCACCAACTTTTGGTTTGGGTCCAGTGGGTAAAACCTGTCAAACCAGTCATCTGACAGTTTGTGAAATTTCATAATCTTCATTTGTTAGTGGAATAGAAAAGTGTGACGGTCTTTACCAACAAATGTGGTTCAACGCGTTTGTTAACTTTCTTGCGAATTTTCCACTCTCTGATAGGATTTTCCCTCACTTTTTTAAATTATTTATTATTTGACATATTTTACCCTGCGTTACCGTTGGGACGTTATGGTGTCCATTTGGGCGCTTCTTAGCAATAAAGACACCTGCACACCGTTTTTTGGTGCTAAAATGGACGATTTTGGGAAATCGTGGACACTTTTGGACGATTTTCCAATATTTCAATAAAAAATATCAAATTTATCATAAAATTATTAAGTTTTACATAATTGTAATAAGAAAATCTTACGTGGCATGTAACCTGACAGGCGACTGTCTGAGAATTAAAAATGGCTATGTGTAGAAATATTCACCGTAATTCGCCTCCTTTTTCTTTCTACGATTCATGCTGGACAATGTGAACGCTAACGACATCGGTTCGTCCGACGTCCATCCAACCAGATCTGTCAGATATATTGGATCATGTGAACCCCCTTATATGCAACTAAAAACGGCGACTCATTCCTGACGGTTGCGCACCTGGTTATAAAATTTTTGGGGAAACGATCATAAAAAAACTAATGTATGAGTCTGAGTTATTTGATTAAATGTTAAGACAAGTAATTTATTTTCAATTTATATATGTACCTTTTGTCTGTTGTTATTTATGCATTTTCGACGCTATCTTTTATTAATAAAAATGTGGTCATAAACCTTAATCGCTAAAGTCGACTTTAGGCGAAATTGAGATTTTGATGCCATTAGATTCAGCGTACTCGAATCTATTTTGCAAATTTTTTCAGCTTTTTATCTCTAAAAAATTTGGCCAAAATTTCAAAAAAACATAGCAGCTTAAGTCACTTTTTTTTTAGTTGAGATTAGGGAAAAACAACCAATCTAAAAAAAAAAAACTAAATTTACTATCTAAAGTTGACTTAAGATAATTTTTTTGTAAAATTTACAACAAAAATAATGACTTAACTTTAGTTTTTTTTCCACATTAAATTTATGCAATAATTATTACTTTTTTTGTCAAGGAAAAATAGCTAGACTTGAGTTTAGTTGTTTTCCGTGTTCATATTTTTTGTTTTGTTAATATTTTTAAAAGGAAATAACGACTTAACTTCAGTTCAGTGGTTATTCCCAAGGAAGAATAAGTAAAAAGACTTTCCTATCTGCTGTTTAGCGCTTATTCCAAAATTAAATTGTGATTCTTTAAAATGGGAAAAAAAACTCCAAATAGAATTTTTTATGATGAAAAACCTGAAAGGTTTAACGACTAAAGTATTAGTTTTGTCAATAAAATGGTTTACAGTTAACTGTAAACTAAGAAAGATGGAATTATCTTTATTTTACTTTTTGTTTCAACGCGATTGGACTTTCCAATCGCCCAATTGAGTCATATGTATTTGTAATTTCACGCGTTTGTCAAAAACTTTGAACTGTTCTCCGGAAAAATGAGTAAAACAGACTGAAGCGGTGTTTCCTGGTGACCACAGAAATAGGTAGTAAAATGAGTATTTTTTATGAATTTTACGGAAGCTTTTTTGTTTTTGTTTTTTTCCTCTGAGAAATACAAATATCTTATTCGAATTATTTATGCATTTGGATTTTTTTTTAGACCGAAACACCTTTTCTGACATTTGTTAAGTTTAACCAGAGACAACGCTGGTTTTACTCACTTGACCCAATAAAGTTACCAAACAGACCTATTATTTCTCACAGAAAAAGTGATCCGAATGATGTGAGGAATTATTGTGGAATATCCTTTATTGGTGGGGTCTCCACGAGACATTATTCATGTCTGCGCTCATGTCTGGCTAGGAAAATGTCTAGTGGGGACCACAATCAGCCAGACAGATTTTCTACCCCGCTCTCTATGTCTGGATTTTCGACCCGACATCTATGTCTGGACATGAGCTGTCACTTTGGTGTAAATTTTCAATTTCGTTGAAGGTTTCAAGAGAAGTGATATGAAAAGACAAGACATGAAATGCCCACCACAGAAAATTTGACGTTCGTTCCGCCATCTAGTTGTTGTGTTTGCCAGATCTATCCGACATGAATAATGTCTCGTGGAGACGCCGTGTTAAGTGCATTGCGACATTTTTGGACTGCCTTTGATTTTATTGTGTTTGATCTCATTGCTTTTTGAGCTGGCTGACTATCCACCAGAATGGCTATCTCCAATGGTGGGAGGTTGCTTCTTTTTATGAATATTGCAGCCTTTTCAATCACTAGTAGTTCCACCTTGAAGACACTGCATGTATTCGAGAATCGGAAAGATATACTAGAGTGGGATTCATTACTCGAAGTCACCGATGGTTTGTCGGAGATATTGAAACGTGATACTGAAAACTTTGTTTTTATAAAGTATTTTGTTGCAGGTCATACATCATCATTTAAATACTATTTTTGGAATAGTATGTTACAACAGGTGATTGATTGATGTCCCCAAAGCACATATGTACATATGCACGTATGTACATACAAACAACAGAATAAAAGTACATTTATTTACCCACTCATTCCGTGTTCATCGTGGATAACACTCAACTTCCACCTACACGTGATCTTCAAAGTCTTAGTAATTAAATAAAGTAAAAGTACCTACACTCTACACTCGAGGGCCAAAGGCAACAACACTTAAAATTATAATTCAATTCATTTATCATCTGCCAATAAAACTTTTGATAAATGATGTTTGTAAATGAAAACTTTTCAATTAAAGACACAATGTTTACTCGTATATGTAAAGTCGACACATCCCTATTGTACCGCCCGCCGTGCGCCGTTAGCATAGCAATAAAAACCGGAACCAACCTTCAAGACTGAAAGCATTAATTACGCAGTCAAGTTAGTATACGTATTTTCTTTTATATATTTGCATGTCAAAATCTATTAACTACTTTTCACTCTCGCCCCCACCCACTAAAGCCACCCCACCCCGACTTATTCATATTTTATAGATGCAATAACCATTAAACTTTGCATATCGCGTATATTTCTCTTTTATTTTATCCTCAAATGGTACTTAGACTAAGTTCGAGTGAAATATGATATTAAATCTATATTTGAAGGCGTTTTCTTTTTTTATTTTTATATTTTTATATTTTTTGTATTTGTGCTTCTTGCAAATGTTAAGCGAAAGTCATGGGGGTTTGGTGGTGGAATGTGGTGATATTATTATTGATTTGCTTATAAGCCATTAATGTAAAATCGACTTTAAGTAGCAGCGATGTGAGAATTTTTTTACTTTTTTTAAAGAAAGTACTGACTCGTAGATGTTGATCTCGAGAATTTATGTGAAATAGAGGGGCATTTACGATCACGAAAAGAAAGATGAACTTGTGATAATTTTCTATAAAGCGGGCCGTAGACACTCGAGCATGGTGCGAGTGAACTTGGTACGCCAACCATGTTCAAGTTGATTTTCCATGTCTGCTGGTTTGAGTAAACCAGAAGTTTGGTCTCACCAAAATCAAAAGTACTTTGATATTTCTCAATGTTCGAGGGCGGGGCTACGCGTTCGTCGAACCAAGTTCGAGTGTCTGTGGAGTAGTTTACTAGTTTATTTACTCGATGACTTCATTTAGTTTGCATTTGAGCATTGGTGTAATGTGACCTGTGACGTGCAGTATATAAAAAATTCACAAAATAAAATGTTTCAATGCTTTGAGCAAAGCTCAACAGATTTTAATGACGATATCACATAAACATCTAGCCGAAATGATTGTTAGAAATTTAAGGTCTTCATAGCTTTGACCTGAAGCCAGAAATCGCAAAATTTCCGATAGCCTTTCGCGTGGGGAGATAGCTTTGTGCATCCAAGTACCTATCTTGTTTAGTTATAAAATGAGTCACCTTCGCTAGCAAATAGTTACATATAAGCATCACTATACGCAGAAAATTTGTGTAATCATCAGAAGAAGAAAACTCCAGTTCTCTTAATAATTGCGTATGAGTAAATGTTTCCCTTTGCTTCAACCATTCCTTTGTCCAAATTATTTTCTTTTTACGTTGTGGCTCTAACAACTCACTCAAAATTATGATTTTAAACAATTTTCTTTTTTAATAAAAAGTGGAACTTTGCACTTTCACGAATCAACTAAAAATAATCATGAGTTATGATGATGGGTGCATACTGCATAACGTGAAGACCACAGGAAAAATGAGGCTCGAGCAAATTGGTCTCACTGTCTGCGGGGCTTAATCGAACCACGTTCACTAGCACCATGTTCGAGTGTCTACGGCCCGCTTAAGAAGTTCGCCCCAAAGCCTCGAAGCCCGCGATATTTTATTTGTATGCTGTTTTCATCCCAAAAGTATTTCTTCTGAAACATATTGTGGTTCAAACGGTTGTATATCTTTCTACATATGTAACGATACGGAAGCTTCTTCATCCATCATCCAGTTCTGTTATGTATTACTTGTACCGCCGCTATTTATGAATGTCGGTAATCTGGCATCCTAAGAACCTTAAGATCAAAGTCCACTTGGAGATGCACTGCATTAGCGTATTTAGGAAGGAGATAAAATATTCTTTTGAGGAAATATTTATCTCAATAATTTCTCGACGGTTTCATAATTTTGACATTTTGAAACGAAACAAAAATGTAAGCTGTGGAGTGTGCTTTTGCGTTTTTATCCAACAACTATGTACATTTACAAATCCCGTTGCAGGGGGTATACATGATCCGACATATCTGACATAGTATATATCTGGCAAGTCGGATGGTTTTAAATGGTTTTTGATATTTTGGTGTTCGGGCGGACAAATCTGATAATGTGTATGCTTGCCTGTCCGACGTAGAGCAAATTTCATTTCTGAAATGTATTTCAAGGGGTGTGGTTGTTTTCGTTGAATTAAGAATGGCCGTGTATAGAAATTTTGAATTTTGGGAAAAAAAAATTTGGAAATATAAAACAATTCCGATAATCGTTCTGTTAGCAAATTAACATAAGAGAACTATGGTCGCTTTTTCACCCATTCCTGTACCCAAATTCGGTTCCTTTTCCTTTCTTTTTCTTCTTGTAAAATTTTGTCAATCATACGTGCTGCTCTCAGTTCGTCCGACATCTTTCATATCTACTCGCAAAGTGATGTCGGACAAAATGTTGGACAATGTGAACAGTGACGACATCGGTCTGTCAGCCATGTATACGACCAAGTCTGTCAGATATGTCGGATCGTGTTTCGTGTGTATCCCCCTATTGCCATAGGCATAGGATAGTACTTTCGGTAATTTGCGTAATTTGTGTTTATCACATAAACATGAATTCCTTTATAAAATAAAATTAATGTCATATGTCTAGGGTTTTTCTTTTTTAAAGGATGTCAATTCATTTTATTCTCCCATAACCGGACACCTCTTATAACCGGACAAATTTCTCGGTACCATCAGTGTCCAGTTATGAGAGAGTTCACTGTATTTACCAGAAGTTGGCCACTTTCTATCATCTTTTGCCTTTAAGACATCTTTATGTATATAAAGTACTCAAAATGATGTTTTTGCTAAGCTCGACACTTAAGCTTGGTACACACATGCGATTGCAGTCGCACGACTATTCAGTCGCAAAAAATAGAACACATAGCTTTCAATGTAAGTGCGCGCACATGAAATCTACCAATCGCAACGTATCATTTGCGCGCACTTAATAAGAAAAATCTGGAAAAAAACTTCTGTGAATCATAAGGAACGACGAAACCCCAAATCAACACTGTAGATACACACAGCAATTCCAAGACTTAAAAGTCTACAAATTTTAAAGACTAGCCTGTGTGTGCAGATTGGGTGCACTGAGAACAGCACCGCAGGGTTAGAGGTTCTACTTAACCTCCCAATTTCGATTGAGTAGGTACGAGTGGTAGTCCACCTATTAAGTACAAGCAAATACTGACGGAAGGTCTATTGTGATACTACAGGATATAGGAATTGAATCTTACGATAAAGTGTAGGAGCCGATTTACATCTGTCCATGTCAGGCGAGGTTATAAAAACTTGCGTCCCAAGGATTTTGTACCATCATACTGTTTTCCAGACAGCAAAACAATTACCTTTGGACTTTTTGACTTATTTTTACCTCACACATGACGAAATAATAAAAAACAAAAAACAAATAAAAGAACAATGTGTGACTGGGCTTTTTGGGTTCAAGGCCATCATTTCTCATTATTTCATTACTGCTGTCACTTTTATGTAACTCGTGTAAATTACTCGAAATATTAAAGCAAAACTCAAGTGCACGTCCTTTTGAATGCCAGATTTGCTATAATATTTCCAGTCCCAATATAACGATGCCCATAGCATTTCTACATAAAAATGCCAACTGTCCAACAACTCACTGATGTACATATTATGTATGTGCATATGTATTTTAAAAACAACAGGGGGCTTTTGGTCCATTGTACTTTTTAAATTTCAATTTCAATTTATTGACAACAAAAAGGATTTACAGTAAAATATAGTCCTTTGCAGTACATTGTGCATTTTTGCATTTTTGTGCATTTTTGCACCATTGACTGACTTTGAACATTAACAAAAAGTAAGAAAACCCCGAAAATCTTCAGTTTTCGGTCTTAAATGAATACTGTATGTGTGGAGTATATGGTAGGTAGGTCTAGGTACTAATATTAAAATATAAAAATGTATTTTGTAATAATTATTTATAAATGGTAGACAGGTGAAAACACCTCTAAACATTGACGAAGGGGCGATAATGCAGAGTTTACCATTGCCTTGCCACTAACGATATGTGTATACCAGTACCATTGGCAGCAAAAAAAAAACGGTTCGACAACAAATAAAAGAAAAAGGTATCAGCTGGAACGCCAAATGTAATTACTAATTACTTAGTACAATTCTGGGAAAACACGCCAAGAGGCTCGGACTCACGGACACGGATAGTTGCAGATACTGTAATGATCTAGGTGTAGCAGAGGATATCGCACATATTCTATGTGAATGTCAGTGTCAGGGCATAGCACGTAGTCGCAGGAATATTTTAGGCTCCTACTTCTTTAGTAACCTAGAGGAGGTAGTCCGAATCAATCACAGACGCGTTTTAAAATTTTGCAGGGTAATAAAATGCTTTCAGGAAATTGTGGCGGTTTCTTAGGGGATCGCGATGGGCCCACTTTGGTGCCTAGTGTTTCGGAATGGCTCAGCCTCTCAACCCCTCCCAATGGGTGGGTAGATCTGCATGACAACGGTGTTAGAAATAACCGCGTAGCAGTTCGGTGAAAGAAATGGTGGTGGGCACTCTAGGTAATTTTAATGTGTGAAGGTAAGGCATTCCATAGCCGAATAGCATGAGCAATATAATATAATATAACATATGTATGTATGTATAGTACTCATGTGTAGCTAGCTGATATACATAGTTTGCGAAAGCGTCCATCTGCATGGTCTACTACAATGTTAATGTGATTATTACAGGATATGTGCTGATTTATGACAAAGCCGAAGCTGGAAGTGGATTCAAGAATGTTCAAATTGGCTTCAAATGTCGGTCACAAGACGGAGTTGAAAAGATCTGTTTGAAATACGTAGGTATAGCAAGATATTTATTACTGTTCAGTACTAATCCATTTTCCCGGTCCATTTAATGATTGTATATAAATCCTCGTTTAGATACAAAAAAAGATCACTGGCCTTGGCTGCGATAGATAGAGTTGAGCAGATATATGCTTGTGTACAGAAGGCAAGTCGTTAACGTACAGGCAGAATAAAATGGGTCCTGAAATGGATCCTTGAGGAACACCTTGCGCATATATTTTATATATTTTCTAACCAACCACTACGACTCTCTGTGATCTATCGCTCAAGCTTGGTGGCCCAATCGCTTAGTCGCTAAAATAGATCCTCAGTTTCCAGCACAAAATTTCATGACTTACCTTGTCAAAAGCCTTCGAAAAATCGAGTAGGCAAAGTAAAGTAAGAAATCCCTTCTCGAATTTCTGTCTTACATCATCCAAAATATTAGCCATCGCAGTTGTGCAACTAAAAGCCTAGCAACAACAGGAAGTTCGATGTCAAGTAAATTTTAATTTGGCCCGCTAATACTCTGTCAAAGACCTTGAACAGACAAGGCAAGATGCTGATGGGCAATAGACGCATTAATTTTCTTAGCAACTGGTATCACTTCTGGATTTTTCCAGGCTAGGGGTATGTTCGAAGTCATTATACAAGGGTTAATGAAGTGACTTATTATTGCATGCAGAATCATTCTTACAAAAAGAAATGATAAGCCATTATCTCCAAAAGCGTTAGCTTGATAGCTTGATTTGGTGTAATATGTCGATCTAAGACTGCCCGTCACTTTCGCAAAGTTTAGCGATTGGGCTAGATTGAGCTCAGGTTGACCCTTATCCCAAGGAGTGAAGTTGGCTATGGTAGCCTTTCTGATCCAAGCCAAAGCCGGACATTCACTATTGAAGTATTTACCTGTCTCATCATCTTCGAGGCACATTTTACAGAGGCTCGAGGCTCTTATCTAAATTTTGCTCGCTTAAGCAAGTGAAAACTGTAATCAGTCTCGTAAGGGTGTTCAGGTCACTTCTATTATTCTTGTGCATGTCTTCTAATATTTTGGCCTGCCGCCATATTGTGTTGATCAGCATCTCCCTGAAAATAAGTCAAATTTTTACTAAAATTAAATAAAAAACCAACTCATTCGTAAAATATACTGTTTTCTTTATATTTGGTTGGAATTTTACAATTCGCTTAGTATTATCTTTACATTACAATCCTCGTTCGTACATAAGTATATTAATTATAATATAATTATAGTCTGCTTATAACATTAGATATATTTTACTTAAATTTTAAATTTATTTTATTTATATTTTTTTTTAAAAAAAAAAGTCTTCAATTTACATTATTTTGAATACTTATAAATTATTCTATGAATTTTTATTTTATGTATTTAATTTATTAAATTATTTTTATTCACAATTTATAGTAAATATTTATTTTTTGTTCTAAATACAATATATTCGTTCGTCGTATCATCACTTATTGATTACAATGGATACATGTTTTGGATTTTATTAATCAATTTACTTAGGTTTTCTAAGAATTTCTATTAATATTTTTTTTTTTTCTTTATTCTCCTACTTATTATGTAAATTATATTCACAATAATTATATAAGTCTCAGAGTATGTAGTGAGAATGCGGCATCGTAGGAGAGTTTTATTTTTATATTCATCGATTGAATGTTGGTCTATGTTTATTTTTTGTTGCTTTTGTCTCTATATCCTGCTAATATGGCATGAAAATGTTCTTCTTTATCTCTATTAAGCTATGCGAGGATATCTATCTATGACAGGTGAAAATGATTTTCAAATTGGTTGAACAGAAAAACAAACAAATATACATAACCAGCGTTCATGCAGATGACAGTGGCATATCCGCCCCACCACAGCTACCATTCACCCGACGGCGATGACAGTTGGATTAAATTCAATTTGTGGACCGGCATTTTTGTTGAAATAAATGTTGTTGTTTTTGAAATGTGTTTCCTTTTGAATTGAATAAAGAATGTTTCTCGATGAATAATAAAATTGTTATAGAATCCCCGTTGCGGGTGGAATTAATGCAATCGTATTTGAACTGACATAGCACGGGCTAAAAGGTATCGAATCTGGTTCAATTTGTCGTTTTTGAAATTATAATGAACTTATCACGTTGTTAGCTATGTACATTGTGTGGGGTTTGAAACTGCTTTTAAATGCTCATTGTAACAGTAATTGCCGTTGGCGTCAGATAAAAAATTTAAGTCCATTGATATTAAAATCTAAACTGAATAGAATTGAATTGACAGCTTTACTACATTTTTAAAAATGTTGGTTCGGATAAATATGTCTGGAACATTGTGATGGTTTTTTTTTAAAAGGTATACAGCTTCAAAATTTATAATGGTCATCACTCATTACTGTTTTAATATGATTTCGGACATATGTACATAGCTAACTTGAATATAGCGCAATATGGAAGTCGAGTTTTCGAGCACTTTTTGGAGTAACGCGGCAAAGGTTTTTTTCCATGTCGTCCATCATCTCTGTTTTATCGGTACAGACCAGCGATTTCAGATATCTCCACAGAAAATGATCCATAGGCGTAAAATAACATGATCCTGGAGGATCAGCGCTCATCAAAGGATTAATTGATTGTGGCGCGCTGTGTGGCATGTTGCATTGTCCTGTTAAAAACTCAGCTTTTCCACTGCCATTCAATTGAGAACCAAAAGATTACAATTCATGGATGCTTATAGCACCAGAGAAAACCACTGTATTTGTAAGTTTGTAACCTGTGAACCAACTCGAGAAGAAGTTGTTTTGAATAATACAGGCATTATTCCCGTAACTCCGGTCACGTCCATTCGACTGGAGGAAAAGTTGTTCAAAGAATTGAGAATAACGATGCACTTCAGCAAATCAATTGTCATTATGAACACGTCAATATCAGCACAGAGCCCGATCTACTACACCAACGAGACCATCATCCCACTGAATAAGGACCTGATGGAGGTATTAAATGAAGATCAATGATCGAGAGGCAAATGAGGTGCTCAACCGCCTACATGACCACAACTGGAACACCATAAAAAGGCATCAATACTGGACAGTTGAATTGCGTTCGGTATTTGCGGCCAAAAAACACCTCTTTAAATACTTGGCCAGTGATATATGAATTGATTTATAAAATATTACATGAACTAAATCATAAAATGTTATTGAAATTATGTTATAGTAATTTTCTTTGTTTTTTATTATTATTATTATTATTGTTTTCTTTCTTCATTTTTCTTTGTTAAAAATCTTGTACACTGGTCCCTCGCTTTGCGCGGGGGTTGGGGGAATGAAAAGTCTCGCGCAATGCGAAATCGCGCAAAGCGAAACCGCGCAAAGCGAAGTATGAATTTAATGTGATTTAGGGGGTTGCGTTCCTGAAATATGAAATGTTAGCGCCGCGCAAACCGAATTTTGGTAGACAAATGCATTTCGCGCAAAGGTTAAACCGCGCAAAAAAAAGTCGCGCAAAGCGAGGGACCAGTGTATTATAACATTTCTAAGCACTCTTGAATTTCTTAGATTTTTTAAATTTCTTAAAGCCTTCACAAATAATAAGATTGTAATCTTAATGTGAAATATTATTTTTTGAAATAAATAAATAAATAAATAAATAAAAAGCCGCATCATCATCATTTTGTTGAGTTCATCAACAAAAAAATTAAACGGCCATAAACTCCAGCAACCATCAACATTAACAAAACGAAGGAGATTGAATTGCTAATATAATTAGACATTCAGCAGCAACTTTTGTCGCATGGACTAATCAAGTGTCCAGCTATTACCCCAATGGCACAAAATACAAGGTTTGGCTGGATAAAATCAGGACCAGTCACCACCACCCCAAATCCAAGGAAGCATAACGTACTCACGTTATCTATCTGTGTTTACAGTAAAGACGTAGACTTGAAGTTATTTTGGGAGCTAGAATAAGTACCATACCAACTGCAAAGGTCAAGTCGAGTTGAATCGGGACGAAAAACCGTCAAATTGCCCTTTGGTACTGAAGGATCGCACGGATTTGGACGATTCACGCAAAATGGCATTGAGGCTATTTTTTTATGTTAGAACAAAGATTAGCAAAAAATTAAGATCCTCGGCATGAATATTCTTTTACGAGAGCTTTTAATTTTTCCACAATGGAATTCATTTTTGCGAATAAATACGTAATATCCATGCAGACGAAAAAAAGCCACAAATAACAAAACAACTGTGTGTAAGCTGTCAAACGCGCGACATAGTAGAGATTAAAGTCCAATTCACAATGTCACGTTCGGGCGGTCTCGCGTTGACAGATAGAGTAGAAACAATGCAAACATATGGGATGCTCTTAAATGTGCCCTCGTTGTTATCGTAAAGTCCTGGGCAATGGCCGAGTAGAGCTACTTTCTACTAGGGCGTGCGTTGTGACAATTCACAGCCATGTTGGCATTATACGATTCGATGGCCTGTTCGATTAAAGCTACAGCACTACATTCAATTTTTTAACATTTAATATGTGTAGCAGACTTAAATTGCGAAATGATTTTATTCAACACAAACTAATTGTGTTGGGTCTTTTTCTAATTTACATATTCGCACAATCTTGTTTGCAGAGTTATCTCTTCCATTTTGTGTTTCTTAATAAAAATATAAAAATAAAAATAAATGCATTTCAAATCTTCTTTCTATCATAAATGCGTCAATAGGAGATTTAAGGAAACAGAACATATTTTTTGTCATACTCCTAACCTACGAACGCCTGAAGCTTGACGCGGTGCTTAGTTTTGCATATTTCGAATTCGTGCGTTGGACACAAGTTATCGTAAAGTCAATATAAAGCCCATTAACGCGAAACCGCGCGGACGCGACATTGTGATTTGGGCTTAACTCTATCTGGGCGTTAAGGTCGCACTTACGGTATTATATGATATTTACGATTAAACGCGAACCAAACGCCTGAGGTCACATTTCGTGTTACACTATAAGAGTCCATAGTTTCAACTTAATCTGTTTGTGTCTGTCAGTGAGCGAAAGTAACATAGTAGGTGTGTTTGTTGACTTTTATTAACACAAATGGGACATCTGTCAAAGAGTAAAAGTGGGGGAAAATCATCTCTTCTTCTTTTTTAACTATTCAATATTTTCACGAAAAACTAATTTTCTTTTATTTTGTTAACAAGAAGTGATTGACATTTATCGAATTCTCAGATGGCTGTTTGAAGGATGTGCCTCGGTGACTCGATGAAAAAGATGTAGCACGATTTCGCAAGAGGGGAAATTTTCGGACACTGTCATTTGGCTCTCTTTTCTCTTGATTTTTGACAGTTGGATGTAAATTTACGTAAATTAACAGGTTACCAAACACACCCAGTGATTCGGCTATTAGAGTGATCGTGAACCCACCACAGCCGTGGTTACAGCGAAGTCACAATTGTTGCAACTTTTATTTTTCCCCAATTTTGTATATTTTTTGCTGTTTTGGAATAAAATATAAAAATCATATAATTGTAAGTGTGTCTTTATACCAAGTTCGCTGTAAAGAACCAGCTGGTGATGCAACATTTTCCCCAAAGAATAGCCATTTACGATGGCGGCCATTTAATTGATACTTTCTTCAACATTTAATCAAACAGTCAGTTCTTTGTTCACATGCTAACAACTCCCAAACAGTATATCAAAATTAAAGAAAAATATTATCCTTGCTCAACCAAATTCCCAATCAAATTCTCTTAACTTTTCCAATTTGCATATCACATTTAGCTCCCTATTCTGTAATCCATAACAACCAATTTTCAATTCCACATAGTCCTACATAAACACACGCGCACACACAGATTCGGCTCAAGCCCGCAGTGTACGTCGTTCCCATTGAATGACCTTGATTTATGTACAAAAGACATCATCAATCTAATCCATCCATGTGAGGAATATGAAACCTAACCTCAATAAATATTTTTCTTTTTTCTCTCCAAAAATAAAACCCCTTTTAGACTTTCATTCGATCCCATTTGCATTCATATTTATGGAACTGCATTGGACCTGCCCTCTTCTCCTTGTTTCTTTGTCCTGGTACAGCGCAGCGTTTCTGCAACCTCATCGCGTCTATGAATCTCGTTCATTCTTATTCATTGGTGCAGCTAGCCATAATTTTTCTTGCAGTCGTAGGCCATGTACTCCCACGCGTACTCATACATGTGTATGTGTGGAAATATCCCAGATGATCTTTTAGTCCTTGCTGGCTGTTATTCGTGTGATGGAGAACAAGATGAAAATCGAATTTACTCGTGGATGTATGAATGTCTGCTGCCGAAGATGATAGATTGAGTTCCACCTGAATGCGGGTCTTCTTAGGTTGGCCTTCCTTCCTTCATCGTAGCAGACGACCACATGACACATATCCATAAGACATCGTTTCTCATCGGGTGGCGGCTTTGATTGATTAGCCAAAGGGAGACTGAAACTGTTTCCATTCCCCCACAAAATGGACGTATCCTTCAAACAGAGATCAGTCCCTAGTGGTGGGTTTGTTTTGCATATTTATTTTCTACAATGGGAATGTTAAGAGGACCACCGCCTTATATCAACCACGTGGTAGAATGATGGAACTCTCGTCTTCCAGCCTCCTCCTATCAAAGTAATTGCCGCCTGGGGGTGTAGCTGGTCAAAAAGTTCAGGGATGGCGATGTTGTGACAATTGTCTGGCGTGAGATGTTCGTCGTTGTGTCGTCTCTGTAGCCGGTGCTCAGCTCCGACCCTGTTTCGATGCCGTCGTCGTCGCCTTCCTTCTGTGTTAGACTAGTCCGCCTCAAGGACATTGTACTGCCGCTGTCCACTTGTATCGTTTTCCCTGCATGATTTGCTGTATAGGGTGGTGGCGGTGGGGGCTTTCTGTAGTCCAAAAGACTGGCTTTATTGTTAACAGTGGATGGTGGTCGTTGGTATGATCCTGTGGAAGGATAACGCAGCAGTTGCTTTGCCGTCACGTAGCTTGATGTTTCGCTGGGCGGCGCCGGTGGTGGTGGTGGAGAATCTGAACCCCCCGCTATAGAGGCTGTCGGCGATGTTGATGCTGGCGCTGGAATGCATGACATCTCCCGCATCAGATCCATATATCTGGACTGTAAATAGTCCGTTGTGGACCTAGTTACATGGTCGTATTTACTTTTGGCTAAGTTGCTGCCAGTATTTGCATATTGGGCATTGGCAGCGGTAGTGGCGACAGCAGTGGTGGCCATCGAGATGGCATCTTGAGCTGCAGGAGTCGGATGTTTCATTGTCGTTGCAGACGATGATGTCAGCGATGGTGCTGTTGGCGATGGTGGACGATAGTTGCTGCTGTGGACCTGATGATGATGGTGATGCTGGTGGTGGGAATAATGATCCTGTTGTTGACCATCGAATGAACTGGGATGATTTATTGATGTTGCTGTCATCGTCTGACTGTAAAGGCTGCCATTGCTGTGACTTTTGTTATTATTGGCGAATGACTGATGGGTGCTGTTGGGCAACAGATCCGGTTGATATTCGGCTGTAATTGTGCCGTCCGCATTCTGATGATGTCGTTTCAGTGGTGTAATGCGATTTATTTCGGATATATTTGGGCCATGCGGTAAGTACACCGTGTGAGAGGGTATGTGGAGAGAATCTGTGAAATGAAAAAAAATATTTAAGTTTGGTAACTCTTGTGGCTTATTTAACAGTAAATTTTGAATAAATATCGCTACTATAAGGATTGTTGATTTTTATTAACGCTATAAAGAGAGAGACTGAGAGAGAATGACGATAGAGGAGTGCAGAAAAAAAAATTCTTTCATACCAAAATAGATTCCTAGAAGGTCTAATACGTAGAAAAGCTTTCAAGATGATTGAAGACTAGAGAAAGGAGCTTAGTCACCAGCGTTACTACATAAATATAACAAGGAGATAGTCGTCGAGTTCAGAAAATCAAAGTCAGTCAAAGATATAAGTGTACAACGAAAGTCGAAAGTCGCGCAATTCTGGAGTTTATTGCATCAGACGGCATATGCATGAGGGATAGATCTTAAGATAATTGCCCCGTATGGGCATCAAAACTCTATTGTGAGCCAGAAACCTCTTCTTTTCAGACGAAAGGTAACTCATAGTGAAAAAGATACCAGGTGATCTAGGAACGCTTCAAAGCAGCCAAGATTGAGACTAATTTTTTTCAGTTACGTGAAAATTTGACAACCGACGCATATAAATCTTATTCTTGCCGTGTAGATCCAGAGCACTTTAATTGGTGATAAGCCCTATGTTTTTCCATCTTTTTACATTTGATGTTCATAGCTTGAAATTCTTTTCCATGGAAACTTAATACGCGCGAGATTCTCACGCACTTTTTTTCTTCCTAAACTATTTATGTAATCTTTTGTATTGACTTTGAAATGACGAATACAATATATGAACATTGTGTTTTAACCATAAATATGTTTGAATAAATCTTAACTTTGTGTAAAATCCACTTCAAAGAAAAGTCTATGAAGCACTACTAGTGTTTTAAACACAGCTGTACATACAGCTATGGCCAAAATAATAGCAACACTTTATACTATTCAATAGAAGGATTTGTAAGTCCTGTCTTACTCGAATTTTAATAATTATTTATATACAAATTTCATGGCAAATTGTTCTCAATACATTTTTTAAATGATTACTTGATTATTCGGTGAAGTATTTTATCAGGCGTAACTTAAATGCTACAGTTTCCAAAATTGGTTGGACAAAATAATAGCAAAACCTTGTAAAATGAAAGAAAATGCTTCAGTAGTATTTTTCAGTATATTTAAGAAGTAAGTTTAATATTTTATAGCATATCCTTTATTTTTAATTACTCCTTTAATTCTTTTTTTCATAGAATCTAATAATTTCAGACCTTTTTTCAATTGGTATGGAATACCAACATTCTTGGACAATGCTCCACAATTCCTTGACGGCTTGGGTACGATACCCCGCTTTTTATAATCCCGTTTTTTTAAAATCCCGACCTTAAAATCCCGTCTTTAAAATCCCGCTTTTTATAATCCCGGTTTTTTATAATCCTGCTTCTTATAATCCCGATTCTTATAATCCCGTTTTAATAATCTCGCTTTTGAAATCAGAACTATTTGTTTCATTTTAAAAAAATGCCTTGCAATCAATTGCATGTTAATCAAAATTTCCCGCATATGGAAATAAATTAATAATATTCATTTAAAAATAAAACAATAAATGAAATAAAACTCAGAAGTTGTACATTAAATATTTACATACATTGAAATATTAATGGAACAACCAAATTTTTTTTATGTAATTAGTGCAATTGTATATTGTGGGCATATTTTTCTTAATTTTCTGTTTGTTTTTTCGTTTAAAGAAACTTTTCTTATTTCTTTCCTAGAAAATGGAACAAGCAATATTAAATTTTGAAAGATGAATTTGTTGAAATATAAAATTGGGATGCTGAGAAACGGGCGAAGCGGAATTAAACGGGATTTTAAGAAGCGGGATTTTAAGGCGCGGTATTTTAAGAAAACGGGATCTTAGAAGACGGTATTTTAAAACTTTTTTTTGGGATCTTTAAAAAACCGGATTTGACATTTGCAGGGTGAGACTTGGCAACTTGGATCTTCAACTCATGCCAAAAGTTCTCAATCGGATTTAAAACCGATGACTGCGAAGGCCACTCCAAAGCATCAAGATTTTTGTGTTCAAACCAAAGCTTTGTAAGTTTCGCCGAACGCTTTGGGTCATTATCCTGCTGAAAACGCCATTTTAATGGCATATTTTCTTCCACATATGGCAGCAGAACTCCTTCCAGTATCTGGACATACTTTTCTTTGGTCATAATGCCATCTATTCAATGTATCGGGCCTACGCCATACCACGAAAAAGAGCTCCATAACATCACACTACCTCCACCATGCTTCACAGTTGTTTTACATATATGCCAAAAATCCAAGAATAAATCATGAACTAAAAAGGCGAGATTTGACGCGCCATAGATGAAAAGGACATCATCCAAAGACAGCAATCAAAAATATTAAGAATGATAATAGACGCTCCATGGTATATTTCCAATTATGACATCCATAAAGACCTCAAAATAGCGACAGTAATGGAAGAAATACAAAAGACAAGCTCAAAACACAAAATCCGGTTACTAATCCACGATAACAATGAAGTCAACTCTATCCCGCTACAAGAAATAACCAGAAAAAGAAGACTGAAGCGCCTTAGACCATCAGACCTAACTCAGAGACTTTAATAAAAATTATAACAATTGTAATCTTAACTTTTTGAAATTCGAAAGCTAAAAAAAAATAAAAAAAAAAAACCACCTTATTGTAAAACAAAAGTATGTAAAGGCACTTTCTTTAAAAGGGCAACAAAACCATTAAGTCACGAGGCGATCATTTAAACATAACCTCCATGTCTACGCATCCAAACTTTTCAAATAAAAACTGCGTTTTTTTTCAAATTTCAACATAGGCGGTCTTAATGTGGCACCCATTTTAACCCAGTGCCATTACAGACTTTCTTTTCATCTCAAATAGCTAACGGTATATCCAGTGCCTCAAAAAACGACTCTCAATCTAAGATTTATTACAGTTTCAAACAGAATAAGCTAATTACTCCGTCAACATTATTTTCTTCAAATTCTCAAGTACTTTTCTCAGAAACACTCCACTCAGGTGATTCGTAATTCTGTGCATACCCTACAAACCACAACCCCCCTCTAGTTTCAGCGTCAAATTTTTATTAATTTGTCACATCATTCCGTATGCCACCACATAATCACCACGCGTCGCCCCCCAGCCCGATTCCGACGAGTAGCTTAGCCTATAGTACCTTACCTATCCATAAATAAAGAAAATGTCTCGCGCTATCAAAAGCCATTACAATAAACCGATCAATTAAAATTCACAATACTCATACAAGACCCCCCCGCTGGCGCTGGCGTTCTCATTCCTCACCTATTGGTTTAGAAGGTAGTAGCGAAACAATTCAATTCCTCATAAATTCTGCTTATCACCTCAAATAGGGTTCGTCCTCCCGCTCCTTCTAGTAGTCTCTAGCCAGTACAATCTGCCACCACCAGAGGTCGGTGGCATACCTTTTAGCACCCTCTTTTGACTTAAGCTCGAAACATAAAGCAGCGCGTCCCAATTGTTTCTTTATAGCTCATTTATTTTTTGATTTATTGCCATTATAGGCGGACCGTACGTGAATTATGAGTGCCAAAAACCTGTGCCTTAGCCTTACTATGTTCACGGAATGGAACGTAACGCAAAAAAAAAACACCGAAATTATTAATAAATTCTCCCCCTTGGTTTAACGCCTACGAACGAACAAAAAAAAAATACGAAAAAATTCATTTCATGGTATCGGTGTGTGCATAGGCATACCGAAGGAGCACGAAGGAGCGAAGATTTATTACAATATTTTCATTTAATAAATTTCCTTATGCTGGTTCTTTGTTTTTCCTTGGCGGTAATGAGGATGGCCGAACGACCGGTTTTATAAATTTAAATGTATTTCAATATTTTATTAAGAAGCATTTGGTTCTGATACTTAATGGCGGAAGTACCGTTAAGTGGAACGGAAATTAGTCTTGTTTAACGATTCACAATGATCTAACTTGGACTTCCTTTGAAGGTGGTTTAAGATGCGACAAAACTTCTTAAACCCTGCCGGCATACCTGAAGGAGATGAAATTTAAATCGTTAAAATGAACCTTTGGCCTTAAATTGAGCATTAAGTTTTGAAAAGCTGTTTTTTACTGGCTTAGATTTTATGCATCCGAGAGTCGTGAAAGAATTGAAAGACCTGTCACGCGTTTCACATTAAGATTCATTGCAAGTTATACAAAAGACCGTACTTAGAGTGTTCCAGCTAAGGTCCCACAAGGGTTGATAATAGGGCCTTTGCTTGTTTTTTTCAGTTCAAAAATGAGTCATTCAGTTTTATGTTATTGTAAATTTGCAAAGCGGTAAATGGTTAGGAAAAAAATAAAATATTTTATTATAAAATAATGTTAATCGAGACCGAGGATATCGAAGATATTGAGAGATGCTACTCCAGGAATAATGTACGGAAGTTTTACCAGAGGTTAAAAAGATGCCAGGATAGAAATATTGTAGTAGAAACACAGTCGGTGCTGAGAATATGGAAAGACTACTTCTACAGACTGTATAATGGCGATAAGGACCAATACTCCGCTGTTAAGCAGAATGTGCCCTTCAATTTAGATAATACATAGTAGCCAAAATTCCCATCCACCTGATCAAAACGAAGTGCGAATAGCAATATCCAAGCTTAAGTCCAACAAGGCTGCTAGACCTGACGGTCTACCCGCAGAGCTATTTAAAGCAGCTGGAGACGACTTGGTAGTGAGCGTACACCAACTCATCTCCAAGGTTTGGTCAGATGAAAGTATGCCAGATGAATGGAATCTCAGCATCGTCTGCCCGGTCCACAAGAAAGGAGACCCCCTCAACTGCTTCAATTACAGAGGCATCAGTCTCCTCAACATCGCCTACAAGATCCTGTCTGCCATATTGTGTGAACGCCTGAAGCCTTTCGTCAACAACCTGATTGGCCTCTATCAGTGCGGTTTCAGGCCAGGAAAGTCCACCATAGACCAAATTTTCACATTCAGGCAGATCCTGGAAAAAACCCAAGAAGTCCAAGTCGATACCCACCACCTGTTCATCGATTTCAAGGCCGCCTATGACAGCATAGGATGAACTATATAGAGCCATGTCTAGTTTTGACATCCCTGCCAAACTCATCCGTCTGTGCAAGATGACGATGGAGAAAGCTCGCTGCTCCCTCAAGGTCGGTAATGACCTCACCGAGACCTTCGATGTCAAAAAAGGATTCAGACAAGGTGACGCGCTGTCATAAGACTTCTTCAACATCATACTTGAAAGAATTATTCGAAACTCATAAGCCAACACACAAGGAACGATCTTTCAAAAGTCAAGTTCAACTACTTGCATACGCCGAAGATATTGACATCATTGCATTGGTGGAACACAACGAGCTGTCACCGGTGCGTTCGCGAGTATAGAAATGGAAGCGGCTAAAATGGGTTTAGCGGTAAACGAGGGCAAAACAAAATATAATATGCTGTCAACAAAAAGGGACACCCAACATCGACGAATTGGACAGAACGTCACAATAGACAGCTACAACTTCGAGGTAGTAAAGGACTTAATCTACCTCGGCTCTGCTACAACTTCAAAATATGACATCTCGTCGGAAATCAAACGAAGGATTACTCTTGCCAACCGCTGTTTCTTTGGGCTAAGAAGGCAATTGAGTAGTAAAGTCCTTTCTCGATCGACTAAGGAGACTCTATATAAGACCCTTATCATCCCACTCTTGCTATATGGAGCTCAAGCATGGACTTTATCGAAAGCGGATGAAGATATCCTTGGTCGCTTCGAGAGAAAAATCCTTCGTAAGATATTCGGTCCCATTTGCGTTGACGGGTTCTGGAGGAGAAGATTCAACCACGAACTGTACCAGCTGTACAGCGACATCAACCTGGTCAAAAACCTGCACATTGGGCGTTTAAGATGGCTAGGACATGTCGAGCGTATGGACATCAACGCTCCGGCTCGGAGAATACCATTTCGACTCTTACCCGGAAGGTCAGCGCAGCAGAGGACGACCTCGCCTAAGACTTAGACCTCAACCAACTTGAAGTGCGCAAGTAAGCTAAGGACCGGGCTAACTGGAAGAGGTTGTTGGTTGAGGCCTTGGTCCACCCCGGACTGTATCGCCACCTAAGTAAGTAAGTAAGTAAGTAAGTAAGATCCGGCTCGGCACGGAAAGTGGGAACATTATTGACCCGAACGGGGAAAGTTTCTTCTCGATTGTGAGTACTGGTCCTTTCACCTTTCACTCAAAAATGGGTCGATAGATGCGCGCCCAGATAATGCCGACATGGTACTGGATTGATGGCTTCAAAACACCGTTTTCATGGGGTTTTCAACTGGATCTGACAGACTACTTCAAATACATTTGGGGCCAAAAAGCTCTCCTGGAAAAGGAGTTCAAGTATACTGGATTTGCCGGAGGACTAGACGTGAAGTTTGATCTCTGGCGAACCTAAGTCTGGCTTCCTTATGATGCTGCTGCAACTGCAAGTGTGGTTTTTTCATAATCTTAAGGTTGGGATTTCCCTTCATCACTTCCTGCACTCTTCCTACAATTACTGGAAGATGTAACGTGTGCCACAACTCAACATGTTTCTAAACTGCCCTCGTGGACAACGGTGCATTAATTTTTCTATTTATGTGAGTCTTGATGTATGTACTTACGTTCAGTCGCTACATCAAATTGAACAATTGGAGATTGTCTGTCTTTATAAATACATACAATGCCTCACAAAAGTATTCGTAATTGCTTTTCATTCGCTTATCCCATCAAATAGGTATCTCAATTATGGCATTTCCAATTCCACTTTTTGTATTCAGTCCGTTATTGCGTATCAATTGTCTAAATTTTCCGAAAAAAAATTGCGGAAAATAATTTCAACGAGCAAAGTTACAGTGCAAAGAACAAAGTTGAATCTAAATATTTTCTCCTCACAAAAGTATTCGGAATTTTCATTCTCTTTTGTCAAAGAAACTGAAAAATGTTTCTAATACTGTTAAAATTTGGTACACTCGTATTCTTCTTACTTGTATGACTAGTTGCTTCCAAAATTTGGATCAGTTTTGGATTTATACGTTAAGTAAAAAAGTGCAAGGGGGGTAAAGCTAAGAAAACCACTGTTAGGGAAAGAAAAATAATATTAAACGTTCGGGAAAGTGGGAAGACACCATAAACATATCTCAAATAAAGTTAATAAAAGTGTTTCCACTGTGCAAACAATAATAAATAGGTTTGCTGATAGAGGTAACGTGTAAAATATTCCAAGGAAGAGTAGACCACAAAAACTCTTCACGGTTTAGAATCGTCAACAAATACGTAAATTAAAGGAAATCGGAAAATAAGTGCACCGTCTATAGTAGCAGGATTAGCTGAAACAAGTTGATCTAATATCAGTGCCGAATCATGCGTAGTACTCTACGTAATGAATGGATACAAAAACGGAGTAGATAGGAAAAAACCATAGAAAATCGAAGAAAAAACCTCAAGAATTCTCAAAAAATTTATATATATGAGAGTAAATAATCCTGAAAGTTTTTGGAACATAGTTTTAATTTCGGGCCAAACTCGAGTGTGGAGAAAATCCAATAAAGAACTCGATCCTTGAGATCTATCGGGGACATTAAAGCATGGTGGTTATTCGGTGACCCTCTGAGGGTGCATTGCAGCATCTGGAGTTGGTTCTATGTACTTTATAGATGGTACGAATATAATGGACCAGTATTTGTGCATGGAAAAATTGAAAGAGAATTTAAGAAACAGTTTGGAAAAGCTTCAGCTTCCTGATCGTTACGTATTTCGACGAGCTGCAAAGAGGCTATCGCGATAAAGGAATTAAGTTTTCGGTATTTTAAAGCCAACCCCACTGAGGATAACCGAAAGAGGTTTAAACAAGCCAGAAATGACTGCAATGCTCATATTCGACGTGTGAAATTCTCCCATGACCAAAAATTGAGGCAAAAAATACTACAGTGTCCCAAGGATAGTAAAAATGTTTGGTCATTCGTAAAAAACATTAAGAATTCTGCCTCGTCATCAATTCCGACGCTCATTTGCAATGACATTCCATCTGTCAGCTGTTTGGACAAAGCCAATCTGCTCGCTGCACATTTTGCAGCTAGCTCAACGCTTCAAGATTGCGCTTTACCTCCGCCTGTACTTGAGAGCGTTGAATACTCCATGGGACAAATCCACTTTCGCACTCGTACAGTTGCAAGAGTACTTAAAGATCTTAACATTCACAAATCCACCGGTCCAGACGGTATATCCCCCATAGTTCTGAAGCGGTGTTCTTCCACGCTGGCAAAACCATTGCGTAAGCTTTTCTATCTTTCCTACTCCTCTGGGCTCTTTCCGAGTAGATGGAAAACAGCATTTGTCCAGCCCGTCCCTAAAAAAGGCGAATCTTCTTCTCTATCCAGTTACCGACCCATAGCACTTACGTCCCTTCTTTCCAAGGTCATGGAAACGCTGATAAACCGTCAGCTAATGAAATATCTTGAATCACGGAAGCTTCTCAATGACCGGCAATACGGCTTCCGTAGCAAAAGATCCACTGGTGATCTGATGGCATATCTCACCGAAAGTGGAACAAATCCCTTCATCACTCTGGTGAGTGTAAGATTGTTGCACTTGATATTTCAAAAGCATTTGACAGAGTTTGGCATCAAGCTCTTTTGTCGAAAATGCGTGCATATGGCTTCGATTAACATTTTCTTCAATGGATTAGAAACTACCTTTCGGGCCATTCAATACAAGTTGTTTTGGACGGTTTCAAGTCTGCAATTCACCCCATAAATGCTGGTGTCCCCCAGGGCTCAGTTTTGTCTCCGACACTCTTCCTTATTTTCATAAATGATCTCTTGTCTGCCACATCTAATCCAATACATTCCTTCGCTGATGATAGCACCCTCAGCTTTACATATTCGTTTAGAGATTCACGTCCCTGCTCTTCGTCTGTGGAACTGGAACGGTTGCGTATGTTAAGCTCATTAAATTCCGACCTTGACAGCATAACCAAATGGGGTATAAATAATAGAGTGGAATTTAATGCTTCAAAAACCCAATGCTGTCTTCTGTCGTTAAAGCGTAATCTTACCCAGCAGCCATTATCCATGAATGGCTCTTGCATCGTTGAAACCGAAAAGCTTTCCATTCTCGGTATTAACACACATACCAACCTACGTTGGAATGACCACATATTCGAAGTAGCCAAAAACGCCGCGAAATGCCTAGGTTTCCTTCAACGATGTAAGAAATTCTTCACCCCTTCTGATCTAGCTACAATTTATAAGGCGTTTATTCGCCCCAAGCTCGAGTACAATACTCATATCTGGTCGGGTGCTCCAAAAACATCACTGCACCTGATCGATAGAATACAAAAGCGCGCGATAAAACTTATAGGGGATAGAAACATCACTGAGTCAATTGACTCTCTTGAACACCGTCGTAATGTTTCCTGTCTTTCCCTGTTTTATCGCTTTTTCCACAAACAGTGCTCCAGCGAAATAGCTAGCTGCATTCCTTCCCTTCAACAATTTTCTCGCAACACACGTCTCGCAAGGAATGCCCATCAGTTTACCCTTAAGCCCAACTTCGGACGTACAGTAAAATATAGAGATACTTTCTTTAACCGCTCAACACGAATGTGGAATGCTTTACCAAACACGATTTTTCCCTCCCATTACGATCTACAAGCATTTAAGACCAATGCGCATCGGTATCTCCTCTTTCATCCTCCCTAAATTTCCCTTGGCCCGCAAGTCATTTTAAGGGTATTCATAACCCCTTTAGCGTGCGTGTATTATAAAAAAAAAAAAAATGATCCGAAGTACACTGCTCTTAATATTCGGTTATGGCTGTTATACAACGTACTTAAACCGCTTAAACTTCTGCTCAATTGCCGGATCTCAATCCAATAGATTATCGTTGGGCAGATTTGGAGAGGCAAATTAAAAATACAGAGATTAGGACTAAAATTGGCCTTAACAATGCACTATCATATCACCGGAGAGAACGGAAAAATGTGTGCTATCTTTGTCAAACAGGCTTAAGGAAGTAATAAAACAGCGAGTGTATCCAACAAGATACTAATAAATTATTCCTGGTCTACTTCGTGTAGAATAAACGTTATTTTCCGAATACTTTTGTGGACTGAAATATGAACGTTTTATTTTTTTAAGTCTTGTTAATATTGTACTGATTAGAGTTTATTTGTGTTTTTTTATAATTATACCGTAAAATGAATTAACAGTACATAATAACAACGAAAAAGTTAAATTTTCTGGCAATTTTTTGAGATGTATGCATTAATGGGTGAGCAATGGCAAATTCCGAATACTTTTGTGAGGCACTGTATGTATTTCGGTCACTGTACGTATTTGATTTACCAAAGACTTTTAACGGAATGGAAAAAGTAGGTATATTCAATTCTACCAACTTAAAACCGCAAGATTATTTGCCCAGATTTTCATTCAAATTCCGTGTTATGAAATATCAAAGTATGTATGTATTTGTTATTTAAGCGTAGATTTTGCGTTCCGCTTTAATTATGTATACAATTCGGTTTGGTGGAAATGAACTTCCGGGATTTCTTTGCTCTTAACAAATAGAGATGTTAAGGATTTGAAAAGGACGTTTATCCTCAATTTAAAGGATTAAAGAGAGTGAGGCTTAGGAAATTCTCTTTTCACTTATAAATAATAGCCAGTGGCATTTATGAACTTTAAAAGCGTTTCTTCCTTTAAGTTTCTTCTCCTTATGAATAAAACACATAAAATATTGCCTAGCAAGTCCTTTTTAGACTACCAGGAACAAATAAAACTACAGAAAGTTTTATTATGTTATGAGATTACAATGTTACTTCGCGTTAACTTAATTATACCATTTAAATAATGTTTCGATATCCATACCGCCTTTAAAAATCATTACATGGCAACCAAGCAATCCTATCACATTACGACATTGAAACACGTAAACATAACGGAATAAGTAACATTCCACAGCAACTGACAGTTTACGTAAATTCAAATACAGATGCATTATTTGTGAAGTTTTCGCGACATGTAGCCAAACACATTTCGACCAGACGTCACGATGAACGACAGTTAGAGGTGGTCTTTCAAATTGATGAGACGGATCGTAGGGATTTCAAATTCGCCTTACTATCCGAGAGGATGCTTATATCGTTAAATTTTTAATTTAATTTTTAGTGGGGCGAAAGCCTCCATTTATTCGACTTATTACAAGCTAAACATAACTTAAAAACTAAACTTAGAGCTAAAATTTAATAACTAGGTGAAGGAGATATAATTTAAGGTGGGAAGAGTTACGGTTAAGTCGAAAACAGAAAAGTTTGAGTTGACATTCCGCAACATGCGGGAGATTGGTTCATTGGAGCCGTATGAGGTGCGGTGAGTGGGCAGATAGAAGAAACGAGGGCAACGTACATTGTGAGGGTTAGTATTAAAGTATATGGAGTTGTAAAGAGATGCGCAGTCGATCAAACCTGGGAGGAGTCGATGAAAAGAGAAAATCAGCTGCATTTCTGCGTTCCTCAAGAGTATTCAAGTTAGTAGGTTTAAGGAGATCAATAAAGGGAGGTAAATTAAAAGGGTGGTTCCAGGGTAGCCCACGAAGAGCAAAACGGAGAAAGCGACGTTGAATGCTCTCAATTCTTTTAACATGAACTCTATGTATTGGGGACCAGGCTTGACTAGCACACCCAAGGAATGGGCAAACGAAAGTAATGTAAAGTGATCTGGTCACGTAAGAGTTAGCTAGCTTTAACTCCTTGTCGCGAAAATTTAACTCCTTGTCGTACAATATGCCAAGGTCGCGAAGAGACTGAACGACGGATATAGGTTGACCGTGGAGAAGGTAGAGTCGAGAGGAAGACAGGTTCTTCTTACGTGACACAGTTATAGATTGGCATTTAGCGATGTTAAGCTCTAAGCAACCAGGATGTGGCTGGGTGAGGAGTGATGTGTGGTTCATTTTGCTACCGACCGTCCCAATGCTGTCTTCAATATCGCAAATGGTTGCTCTTGTCGCAGTGAGTTCATCGCCGACATCGTTTATTTTATCGAAGATTACTTCGAGCATAGGGTCAGTCAGCTTCAGTGATGGTGGTTTATTGGCGGAGGATTGAAAATGTATATTGATGTCATCACGTAGTGAGCTAAGGATTTCACAGATTTTATGGTGAGAGGTTGTTTGCGCTGCGCAAGTAGCTTTGCACTTAGCACTGAATCGATCTGGCGCGTGTTATTTTCTTCGTTCCTGGACCTTGCAAAATCTAATTTACTCAGACCAGCAATTTGTTTGTCAATGTTCAAAAGTTTGCTTTGAATTTTATCGGTTGAGGTCTGAACCGAATTGTAAAGATCGTCAACTCATCTTACACTGCTTTCCAAAATGGAAAATTTGTTGGAGATCATTTTGGAAATAGTTTCTTGATTTGATTTGTTTCAATCACATAAGCACTTGATCGCCAGGTGCACATGGGAGAGGGAAATCTTTTTGCACCCATCACAAAAGAATAGGAGGTTATCTGAAAACTCCTTTATGAAAACCGAGTTTCTTTTATTTAGTCCGACACAGATGGCTTGAAATGATTTGCCACAGATCCCTTTACAGGTGACCCAGTCAGCACAGCTCTCGTTGATACTGTAATTAATATTTCCGCAAGACAAGGCAGTTTTTTTTTTTTTTTTTTGTCTTTAAGTGACAATAGTGACACAGTGACACAGCGCGGTGGAGTTGCGAAAAAGATAAACAGACAAATTGGATCGACAGTTAGGGTGATGCACTAAATATGTGAGCGCGGCGGGAAAAATATATTGAAAAAGTCGGTCAGCACTTTGTCGACACTTGGTGTAATGCACTATGTATTATGTTAGCAAGCCCAGTAAATGCACTTATGCCACGGCAATTGATTGGGTTATAAGCGGAGCAAAACTTAAGAACGTCCGAACACGACGAGGTAAGGTGACGAATGAAGATATTAGATTCCTCTCGGTCCGGACAGTGCTTCCGAAATCGCCATAATGTCCGCCTGGAACACACTTCAGTAATAAGGGCCGTGGAAGAATATGTATTCTTATCGATGTATCATCGTAGATTTTAGAACCATCAGTATATGGTTTTGAGCCATCTCTTGTATCTTGTGTTCCGACGGATGTTATTCTTAGAGCTCCAATAATACTTTCTTTGAAGAAACCGGTTTCTACTTTACATATTTCAACAGTGAATTCTTTTTCTGTGTCATAACAGAGAAGCCCTAAGGGAAAGAGTAGGATGGGCGAATAAAGCTACTTAAATAAGTAATTTAAGAGAGCGGGTCGTGATATTACGATCCACCATATAAAAGTTGTCAGTACAAAAATTTGTATGAGATGTGTCTTCTTAGTTATTATATATTCTTTGATATTAGTTTTCTTTACTCTTTCCTGGATATTGAATATTGAGTTTCCAGCTAATTTTTTTTTATCCAGGATGAGACCCAGGTAATTTGCTTTGTCGGTGAAGACGAAGTTGGTACCGTATAAAATAATGGGTGGCCGTGGCGTAGTGGTAGTCGTCGTCGCTTGCCACACTGAAGGTTTACGATTCAAATCCAGAGGTTGCCGAAACATTTATTTCTCACGAAATAGATATAAGTTGATTAGTTTTCAGAAGCTTATATTAAAACCTACTGCCAAGGCATAACACTGGCAGTAGGATGGTGGTATGGCTGAAGAAATTGATGGCATAAACTAATAATAGGAAACATCTGGAAAAAATTCTGTGAATCATAAGCAATGGCATAACTTTCAATAATACACAACTCTCTAGTTATCCTCGGCACCACCCATAGAGTTAGTTGAAACCAAACATCTGAGTTTCCTATCACTGCATTGATCTGTTTGTCTCTCGTTCTTGTCCTTCATGTGTTCGCGCTATGTGTAAACATTATAAGGGTCAGTGGCGTGGCGTGGATATTTTCAAATGGGAAGTCGACGAAAAATTAGTCACCCGCAAACGAAAACTAAGAATAGCCGTGTTTTGTTTGTAGCCTGTTTAGAATAAACATGTTTCGGCAACATGTTTTGCATGTAAAATACAACAAAACCTTAGACTGGATAGTTACCCCGGCTAAGGTTTTGCTCTTTACTGTTTCCTGGATATTGAGTTTCCAGCTGATTTTTTCTTATCCAGAATGAAACCTAGGTACTTTACTTTATCGATGAGACTAAGTTGGTACCGTATAAAGAGAGAAGGTCGATAAAGGTGATTTCAACCTTCAGTTCAGTTTTCTGAGGGTTGACTCCCAACTCAAGGCACATTTTTTGGTCCATTTCGAGAGCTTAATGAATTCAGCATGAGCTCTTTTTCTTCCTCATCTACCAGAAGTAGATGTTTCGTTCTCGTCCTTCATGTGCTCGCGCTGTGTGCAAACATTAAAAGGGTATTCATATCCCCTTTAGCGTGTATAGATTATAAAAAAAAAAAAAAAAAAAAAAAGAACCTAAGACGTGTCACAAAATTACAGTGAAATCTTTTGAAGTGGCCCAACAAAAATAATCAAAAAATAAACAAAAGAACAAAAGAAAAACTTTACACAGCTGGTAACGCCGTAGATAATTTGAGTAATTCAACACCAGATCCATAACTTTTTAATATTATTTTGTGTGACAAAATTCTTGTCACTTCAACCCTGTAAAGGTCGGAATTATTAAATTTCTCAACAACTTTAAAGAAAAGAAAGAAAAAAAAACAAACGCACCGCAATTAGTCGAACAAAATAAAACCCCAATTCCCCTTCACTAAACCACAACTCAAAATAAGCACTTCACTTCACTGCTCTCCATCTTCATCTTGCTTCCATCCATCCATCCATCCATCCATCTACTTAACTCTCAGCAATTATTCCTTATCCAGGCCAAATGAATTGCTGTCATATGAAATCATAACCAACCGGGGGTAACGAAACAAAAACAACAAACAGAAAAAAAAATCAAAGGATTTGCACTTTAATACCCCTAATTCTGACAAAACATGAAAACACATCATCCCCTAACTAACCACAAGCAATTCCACCGGAACCAGAAACCACACACCAGATCTCCATAAACATTGTTCATCTCTCTCTCCTCTCTCTCTCGGTCTCTCTATTTCTGTCTCTGTGTTCTCATGATAAATCTCATGGCTCTTCAAATTTTAATTAAATCCCAGCGTCGTATGCTGAGCACGCACCACAATAAACTGACGAAAAAAAATATCAAAAACACTCAAAAAAACAAAAGCAACACCCAACCAACCCTTACCTTCAGTGCTTTTCTCCAGATAAATCTTTTCGGAATGAGCCAATTTGGTCTCGTTCAAATCTTCTCCTGTCAGGTGATGATGATGCTTCTTCTGCTGCTGCTGATGATGATGATGATGAAGACCACCGCCATCTACTCCACCGCCTCCTGTCACACCACCCACGCCAACACCCAACCCATTCTCCATAATCTTAATGGCCGCATATTTATCCCCATTTGTCGTCTGATGCTGGTTTAGCACTGACCCACCACCGCCCACGGCGGCGCCACCCTTTTTCTGATGAATCAAATGCCCATCACCGTGCAGATGATGGTGATGTAAATGATGCTGACCCACCGATGCTTCATTACCTGCCGCCGTCGCTGTTGTCGTTGTCATGCCTAGTGCTCCGCCGTGACTATGGAAATGATGCTGCTGTTGTTGTTGTTGTAAATTTATCGCCTTGAAACGCTTGTAAATGCAACACGTGACCATGGCCAAAAACACAGAGGCGGACAAAAGTCCCAGAGCCATTAAGCAAATCACAATGATCAAATTGCTCTGCAGCAGCAAATCCTTCTGAGATTGCTTCTGCACGAGCAGGCTCATCTGAACGGCGTCCTTGCCGCCGGCATTTTCCGCCAGGCAGGTATAAATGCCCTCATCACTCTTCTCGGCACCGAGAATGGTGAGACGTGAGATGAAGATATCGCGTCCGAACTCCTTCTCGGAGTTCTGCTCCTCGCGGAGCAGTTGAATGTGTACGCGCGCCGGGTGGTTGCCACTGCTGGCGCTGCTGGTGTACATCTGTTTGTTGTAGTCCCATGCGATTAGGGTATTCGGCGAGGCGTGCACTCGACAAATCAGTGTCACATTCTCCTTGGAGGTATTAATTGAAGCACCACGCGATGGATAAATAATCCTGGGCTTACAAGCGAACGCCTCAGGTTGGTCTTCGATCCAGAGCATGCCGCGCAGATGGGTGGGGTAGTAACAAGACGTGGGTGGCGTGTAGAGATTCCGCCGAAAGGCAAAGTCACGAAAGATCTGCAGCTCACAGGTGCAGTTCCATGGATTTAGCTCCAGCGAAAGACTGGTCAGTCTTTGTATGCTTTCGAAGGATTCCTTCCGCAGGAAGCTAAGGCGATTGCCACTCAGGTAGATTTGCGAGAGCAGCGGGACATTCACAAAAACGGCGGTTGCAACGCGTGAAATACGATTGTCCTTCAGCTCGACTTTGTGGAGATATTTAAGATTCTGGAAGATTCCATCGTCCAGCGATTCGAGAAGGTTCCCATTCAGCACGAGCGCCCGCACTTTGACTAAACTTCCGAATATGTTAGCCTGCAATCGGCGTAGCAGATTGTTGGACAAGTCCAGTTCGATAAGGATGCCCAATGATCTCAGCGACAGCGGGTCTAGATTCTCCAGCGAACAGTTCCGCACAAAGAGCTTGTGTAGGTTCTGCAGGTCCGCTGTTACGAAGGCGTTTTCTTCTAAAAATGTTATTTTATTTTGTGACAGATCAAGGACCTGCAACTCGGAGCTAAGATTCTCTGGCACCATGGTGAGGTTTAGATTCTTGCAGTCGGCCGTCTTCTTGCCGGAGTTCCATTTACATCTGCAGTCGCCGCAGTTCACCAGCCAGTCACCACTGACATAGACGACTTTCGTTGTCAGGATCATAAGGATGTGAAACGTTGCTATATAACCGTAGAGCATGAATTGTTCCCACGAGACGCGCATCTTTGGATTCATTCTAAGCGTGTGTTCTACACCCACAAGTTGTTGGTCCTGCTCGTCACTTCTATAAGGACGAAGAATCCATGTCTAGAGAAAGTTTGGTTCTCATCTCTCCCTCTGGGTGTGTGTGTGTGTGTTGCTGATGTCTATGTCCAATGTTTTCGACTTCCTTCGATGTCTGTTTCATTGGGTTTTATGGCTGCATACGTGTGGAACATGCGGAAGTTTATCCTGACATTTTTTGTCGTTAGTTGCAATCGTGAGGAGCACAAGTTATCCTGGAAAAAGAAGAAGAAAAAGAAAATATGTTACACACACATACGAAGACAAATCGAATTTTGACATTAAATAAGAATTTTTTGAAAGGTCTCCCGTTCTCAGCCTCATCTTGATGGGTCGCTATGGCTGTGGGTGTGGGTGAGAAGGAACAATTTTGCCATTTTATAGCGTGATGCAGAAGTTTAATGAACAAACCGGGTGTGTGTACGTTTGGGTGGAATGGTTTATATGGTATTTTCGCCATTAAAGGGACGGAAATGGTTTTCTATTGTTTTCGAAGGATAAATACACAATGCTCTGCTCATGCCCCGAGAACAGATGAGCGAGGCGGTAGAACAAAAACCACTTTGCCATCGACCATACATATATACATTAACTCACATGTACGTTCATACAACTTGTGGGAGATGTAGCAAAAGGAGGATGGCTAACAGGGACGGAAATGAATCCGTGTTTACGATCATGACCATTAGAGAAATTGTGCGATGTAATAGTTTTCCTGTTTTCCTTGTTTTTTTTTTTTTCGTTTGTTATAAGCTTCGGGTATCACTTTGGGGTGCCACTTTAATGTCCTAGTTTCAGTATCAATATTTGAAGCGAAACGGACGATTTTGTTTTTAAATGTTTAATCCTTGAAGTTTCCAAAGTAAATTGCTTGTACGTGGTGTAGAATTGACCGTGATGAGTTTGTAATTGAATTGGCTGTGCACCAGTTTTAAATTGAATTTTTGTTAGAGGATTACAGTGGAACAAAAGGACAGGAAGAAGACAGGAGAAACCAGTTGATGGTGTATGGAGATTGGTGTCGGTCGAGCATGAAGTAAATGAATACTGTAAGTTGACAGAGTTTATTTCAGCGTTTGGAGGACATTTTGGAATTGGTATCCACTTTGTTGACAATTTAGTTTTACCGGGCGCAGCGGGTTGGTGGGATAAAGGCGGGGATTTCGATTTTCACCGGAAAGGACTTACTAGAGAAAAACTTATACAAAACCTGGAAGAACTGTTTGTGTACATTGACAGTTATTTTCACGAATCAATTTAGAAAATAATCTATGAAACAAAGAATTAAGGATAAAGCATAGAAAAAGATAACCACTGACGGATGACAAACACTTTTTTGCAAAACAATTAGTTGAAACTGAAACCTATCATCTGAGATTCCGACCTGTCTGTCTCTCGTTCTCGTCCTTCATGTGCTCGCGCTGTGTGTAAACATTATAAGGGTATTCATATCCCCTCTAGCGTGTGTAGATTATAAAAAAAAAAGTAAAAGTCCGAAACTACCTATACAGACAGTGTTCATTTAAATGACGGGAATTACAAATGGCGTGCATGACATGCGGTTTAAGTGGCAGGTTTGAAAAGTTCACTACAAATCGTTTCAGAATGGTGTAGGAGGGAAGGACCCTCAGTCAATCCCTATGAAACCCTTCTAGTACTCTTGAGGAAGAGAAGGATTATTAAACTACATAAGTCCAATCATCCTGAGAGGCAGTATGGTAAACTGGGGCATATTCGCCACTTTTTATTACTAAGACACAGCATGTCGAAATTTATCAACGAATTCCAAAATGCTTGTTGATGGAAGAGATTTGGATATTTAAGCTATGAAACCTCATAAGAATTTTGACCTTAAGATTACCGGAACATACATTTTTTTTTAATTTTAAAATAATAAGTCGTTTTGACGAATGTTCCCCAGCCCGGAGCACATTAGGTGCTTTTTCAGGTGACAGATGTGCCCCGATCTCTCAAATTGTCTTTGACTTCACATCTTCATGCAACGCAATGCACGCCCGCACCGCAGTGCCCGGATTCAATTAGGACATAGCATTAGCCTTTTTGCGCTGTACTACTGAGTTCAGTGGTATCAGGTTCGTTTCCTGGAAAAATCCGTATTTTTATTTTTTTTTTTTTATGGCAGCACAGTTTCGAACAGCCTTTCATTTTCCCAAAATTATTGTTAATCGAGTAGTGATAATTTCATTGAAATTGGTCCAGTAGTTAGGTTGAGAAATTTAATTTTTCAACATAAAATTGAATTTTTCGACGTGAATTTCTCAAAAACTACATAATACAACTTACGAGACTCGCTATATTTTTCTTTAAAAACATAGCTAATCAAATCACCTACGAACTATGATTTTTTCATATTTTTGACTTCAGTGGTTTCCGAGAAAAATGTGTGTTACTTTTGGTATGATATTTTTCACACTTTTTTGGCAATTACTCCCAAAAAATTAAGAAAAATATTTTTGGAATCTTTGTTTTGAGCCCTTTCGAATGATATCTTTTTCAGATTATTTTTTTTTTTTGAGATTACATTTTACCCACCCTGTATAGTTATTTTGTTTGTTTGTCCATGTATGTGGACCACCGTAATGTAAATATAAGTGTGCTAAATTTCAAGTTTCTAGGCAGAACGGTTTTTGAAAACATCAAGAACATCGTGACACACATTTTTGAGTTAAAACAAACTTATAATGGTTCCGTATTACCATATGGGTACGAAACCCTAAAAATGGAAAATGTATGACAGATTTGACAGTCTGCACAATGCTGCCCAAAGAAATTTCTTGGGCTAAAATTCGCAGCAAGGGGAATCTTCTTACTCTCTTGTTAGCGCTTTCTACTGCGAAAAACTACGAAAAATCTTCGGACGGGAACAGGATTTGACTGATTTTCGTAGTTTTCTGCTGTTTTGAGCAGGTACGGGAACAGACCTTAAGTTTTGTGGTCTGACAAATTTAATTACTAGGTAGTAGGTATAGGTAACCTTCATAAATTGAATTATTTTCCTTGATTTATGGGAATTTTGTTGCCGCTAAATCTGAAACAGATTAAATATCAAATTATTTTCTCCCTGACCCGCTGGATGAGAGAAAAATCCAAATCAACTCTTTAAGTCACTTTAAGACGAAGGTTAAGTCGTAACGAAATCCAATCTCCCAACATTTCTTGACGTACTCCCAGCCGCAAATGTCTGCAACTCGATTAGCAAAAAAACAATTTAAGAACAAGATAAATGTCCTTTTTTAGGCAACTCGTAGGCTCATATATCTTGTCCTGGGGCCGAATAACCACATCAGTTGATAAGCATACGTCATCGAGCATCGAGCGTGGATTATAAATATTCATTTCGTTGTTTATTTTTACGGTAAATTGAAGCACAATGTTAAAACATTTACCGGCATAATTTTGCATAATTTAGAAATCCTCAAAAAAGCGTTTTATCTGCTTAAATCTGAAATCTAACCACCTGTCATAATGTGCCAACAAATTAAGTCATTTTGCCTAATATTTGTTATTAAATAAAAAATAATATAAAAACGACCTAGTTTTAAACAGCTGACTTTTAAAATGTGGTATAAATAGATTCTTAACGAATCAGTGAACGAAATTTTAACGAAACTTTACGACGTGTTCTATATCGTCGCAGTATCGTTCACCCAATTAGGTGTGTTCGCTTAGGTGGCAAAGTGAATTTGATTAAAGAAACTCTAAAGTCAATTAAAGTCTTCTTGTAACAATTAACAAATTATCAATTTCAGTTGCCATTAACAAGTTGCATTGGATAAGGGCCCCACCATTGTGTAATGTAAACAAAAAAAAAACCAGACCCAGCCTATTCCACGCCACTTTTGCCAAATTTATCATCCGTTCAACCGTCAAATGTGAGCTCACACACGAATACTCCAGCAATGTCTATGTCCTCCTGAATGTTCTCCTCCAGTCGACTAATTAAACAAATTGAAGAACGTTCCTCAAGATAAAACATGCTACTTGGAAAGCAAAACGTAATTCATCCTGCACGCGACACCTACGGCAGGCATACCTGCTGCGGTAAGAAATTAATTAGAAGCGATTTCATTTCTACTACGAGAGCCTATTTTCGACATGCCGCCTCCTGCCTCTCATGTTTTGGCAGCAAAAACCAAGTAATTAGTGCTATATGTTAATTTTAAGGCTTTTTTTCGTTCACTCTCCTTTATCGTCCTTATTACTCTTCTCGACAAACAAAATATTTCATCGGCTTCATTGTCATGTTTTGGTGGCTATGTAGGTACTCCTATACAGTAAAGTAGTGTTGTGTATTTTTTTTTTTTTTTGTAAGTAAATCCTTGGGAGAAATTAAAAGGAAAAATAAACGAAAAAATAAATAAAGTAAATTATGCGCGAAATGCGAAAAGAGAATATCCTGTCGGAAATGAGGTTGTAAAGGTTTTGATTTTAATAACACGTAATTATGTGCTAAAAAATGTATATCCTAGATGGTAAGTGTTGTGTTGAGTTGCCGCGACTGAGAGTAAGCGAAAAATGTGCGGTGTTAGTGCATATTTTATGTCCAGGAAATTTACTTATTAAATATAAATTTATGTTTACCGAAAAAATATATAAAAAAGGACTAAATTTTTCTAAAGCTTAGTGCGGTCTATTGCGATGGGTTGTTAAGCAACTGTTGCCGTGCTAGGTAGATAAATAATTTTTTGTTCCTGCTACTGCCGGTAAGGTAATCAAAATTTAATGATCAGGCACGTGCTGATAAATTATTTTTGAATGTATTTTTTTTCAAGTATCGCCCAGGTTGATACTTAACCAAAAATCAAAAGAATCCTCAGATCAAAATGATCCTTTAAAAATAGAATTCCAGTTTGTATTCTGAATTTAGAAGTAGAAAAAATAAGACTAATGGAAGTCGATTCTCTCTGCCGCAACCTATGTATTATAGAGTAACTTCGGGTATTGTGGTATACATGTTACCTTTATCACTGTATCGAGCAAAGTATTCTGTGGATTTCCATGAAAATGTGCATGCTTATAAAATGAAGTATTAGCACCATATCCTACTTATGTTTTAACATTCACATATTTTAAAAACAAAATATTCGTATAAAAGTGACATGACCCGAAAAGTGACTGCTTAAAAAGAGGACGGGTAATGTGATATAAATACATGGGTAGTCAAATGTGATATACTTAGTTTTCTAATGTGGCACTTCGGCACTTCATATCGTTTGGGTCCCACTTTCGAATTTTACCTTTTTTAGGCATTATTGGTAAATGAATAGTATTACAAAATCACAAAATAATATAATTATATTTTAAGACGGGTAATGTGATATACTATACCACTATACCATGGCTAGTGTATTACATTAGCCGAAATTGAATATTTTTACAAAAAACAAAAAAAGTGTGTGTGTCAGTCACACGCGGTAGAAGTGAAACTTTTTTTTTAAAAATGGTGTATATATTATTTGTATTGGTCATATAATTATACGAATGAGATAAATACAGATAGATAGAGATTGCAAGAGAGCGAAGAGCGAAATTGACGGACAGACAGAAGAAAGATATCATAATCATACATATACCTACATACATCAACAGCATTCAACACGGACAACTGAATTTAACAACTTATTTATTTTGATTCACCAAAATTACCAAAAGTTTGAATATCTATAACCTGCGCAATGTTGACTTTTGTTTTGGCTTATTCACTGTATCTCATATGGTTTCATGCAAATTTTATTCTCATTCAAAAATCTCAGTCAATAATCACACTTTGCACTTTAGGCACAGAACAGATCAACTAAAACACGAAATTCATATTTTCCCCAAAATATGCAAAAAATGAAATACTTTCATGCTATAACCTGAGCAATGGTATGACTTTTGTGTTGGCTTATTCACTGTATGATTTTGAGAACATACACACCCACACACATACAATGGGTTTTACTACTCATATGGTTTCATTCAAATTCCAAAGAAAGAGAAATAAATCCGTCATACTCGAAAGTCGTAAGCCCGTTAGTAGTAAAATCCAAATCCCATATTTTAGTTCTCAATCTCATTCTTAATTTTCATTATTCGCGCTCTCAATATTTCAATTCGAAAAGAGCTTGATGAGAGTGGTTTCACATACAAGTACAAGAAACAATGCTATCATGTATGAGCGCGCTAGCACTGTTCCACTGTATACCACCCGAAACCCCACCAAATAGCACACACATGCACTAACACTGCGTGAGCGGCCGCCCGACTGAGCTGGGCTGTGAACAAAGCTGAGACTGAGTGTAGAGTGTATCTCATTCTAACGCGTGCTAATACGTTGGGTTCTGAAAGAGATGCAATGTTTTTCGTGACGAATTTTCGTAACACGATTTTGGATTCACACCGCGAGCTAAGAAGTTTCACTTCAAAAATATAAAAAAATACAAAATTAAGTTTTTAAAATAAAATTTGGAGTTATTCTACGTAAATGAATTATTGCCTTTTCGAAATAACTGATCGTCTGGCTTAAAACAGAATTTTTCACTGCACACAGTCACTTTTTGATTTACCGAAAAAAAAACTCGAAAATACACGATAACAAATTTTGAACAATTAAGCGAAAGCATGGCCGGTTTTTACCTAAATTAAAAACGCATGTTCCTCTCACTGCAATCGCTAATCGCTGATGTAAAAAGAGTTATCAAAGTGAGCTTAGTTTTCGAGAAAACCGCCTGTATCACATTACCCGCATATACCACAATACCCGAAGTTACTCTAATTAACTGTACATAGAAATACATTTATTTCAAGATTTAGAATAGAACTTGCAAAGTTAGTATATCTCCAGTTTCATCAAATATTGAGGTGGTTCAAGAATCCCTAGATAAAACTTTCACGCAAATAAGGGATACGGCATCTTATGTATCTAAGTGCGACATTAAGTAATCTTTGTCGATTCTAACCTGATCTTAGTCTAAAGTAAAATTAAGGGAGTCGGATACAATCCCGAAAATCAAAAATTCCGAAAATCCAAAATCCCGAAAATCCAAAATCCCGAAAGGCCAAAATCCCGAAAGTGAAAATAAAAATAAAAAAAATTAGGAGAATATATGTTTAACATGAGAACTAAATAGAATAACAAACTTCAAATAAACAAAACATAACAAAAAATTCAAGCCCTGTTGATAAAAAACATTTAAAAAACGATCTCTGACAAAGCAATATCTTATAGTCTACTCTTATCGAACACTCGATGCGTTTCACGTAAATCTGTTTATTTTTGTTTTCCTGAATAACGTAACGTTTTCTTATTCTTTGGTTCTCACCGGAAATTATTTTCGATGTAAGTTCATGTTTTCACACGGATTTGCTCTTTATCTAAAAGAGCAATCAGTGCACGCCAATCTGTGAAACTAAAATCAATTAACTGAAACTAAAATATAACCTATCAGCTATCACACTGAATGACTGAATGCAACCAACACAACTGAATGCGCATTGCGAATTGTAAAATATTACAACACTAACGCCAACGGAAATAGACAAACATTAATTGTCTACTTTCCTTTTGAAAAAAAGTTCCGAAAACGAAATCCCGAAAAAATTATACAAAATGTAATATTTGCGTAAATTCAGTCCAGATCCACAAAAGAAGACCCAAACACTCTGCCTGCAAACATTTCAACTGATAAAGAATAAGGGTCCCAAAGCAGAATCCTCTGGTAACCCGGAAACAAACTTTCATTTGAATGTAAATTTGTGAAGGCTGAATGATCTTTTCATTTTGTTGGCTCTTTATTTTCAATTTAAATTTGGTGTCTAAAAATTCATTGAGTAGTTGCACCTTTTCCGATGCTATGAAAGAAATTAAGCTATATTGAAAATCGAAAACGAAAAGTGAGAAGATAACATCTCCCCAAGCACTGCCGGAAAGATTTATTCTTTTCTCAGTTCGACTTCTCCCTTTAGCAACAAAATCGCGTAAAAGGGGTTATATACGCCAATCTGGTAGACGGCCTATTAGCCAAACCATATAGACTAAGTATAAAATATTGTTAAACATTTCATTGAAAATAAAATAGTCTTTTAAACTAAACTAAACTAAACTAAACTATTCGCCAAACCGAATGGCTGGGAGAGGTTAGCATAGTACCGTCTCTATTGCTCCTTTGTTGTTAATAGAAAGGAGATCGAGAGTAAATGCGCTGCCCACAGAGGCGACAGACACCTCATTTAACCGAACGGCTAGGATAGGCTCTACCGCAGGCCTCACGTGATGTATGTATCCGATATTTTGTTATGTAATATGACTCTTCATATTCGTGTTTTATCCCTAACATTACTTAAAAATTTAGTCAAATCGTTACACCTCAAAAATTCAAACACATCGATTGGGGTGTCTACTATCTAATAAAAGGTAATGATACATATTGAGAGCACCGTGGTGTAGTGGTTAGTACGTTAGACTATTATGAAATGCTGCCCGGATTCAATCCCAGCCCGGGTCCAACACCTAAAAGTTTTTTTCACAGTGGCACCTCTTTCAAATGTCTGAGAAGCAATCAAAGAGTTACATTTGTCAGGATTGAGCTTCTCAACTCGCCATTCAGAGTCGGCAAAAAACTATAGGTTCCTTCCATTCGTGCATAAATAAAACAGACACACACAAATGGTTGCGAGAAGCAGGCCCAGGCTCATCCCGAGCTGTAGCGCCACCTCAGTAGATACATATTACGATTATATGTGGTTTAGTTTGTTTAATGAAAATTAAACTAGCATCACTAGTCACTTACATATTTTTAAAACTCCTAACCAAGTACACATACTATATTAATCAAGTATGTTCAGTTTCAAAGTGCATTGGTATGGAATACTTATTGCGCGAAGCCCGACTCGCACTGGACTGCTTTCTTTAATGATTTTCCCTTGGTTACGCTGACTCTGACCTCTCATCTCCTCCTTTTTGTTATACTAATATCTGAAAAGACCTTCACAGTCATATAAAGCAAGAGAATACCTTAAAAATAAATACTACCATATACATATCAACGAGTATATAACAACTTTTAGTACTTTGCCAGCTGCCATGTTTCGTTTTGTTTTTTTTTTTTGATTTTTCTTACGAAGAATTTTCAAATATGCACAAGTTTTAGGCAACCATTTGGATCGGTAATAATTTTGTTTAGAAACAATGTTGGCTTACTTTGTTTTTAATAATATGTTAATTTAGTGAATAAGGACAAAACCAAGTACATGTTGTCAACAAACAAAGAAGCATCTGTCCACCGCCTAGGACAAAACGTCACTGTTGGCAACAGTAACTTCGAAGTGGTTAAGGAGTTTACCTACCTCGGAGTAGACATCAACTCCACGAATGACACCTTAGTGGAGATTCGACGAAGACTTACCCTAGGAAACCGCTGCTACTTCGGTTTGGCAAAACAAATGGGTTCAAAACTCCTAACTCGAAAAACAAAATGCATGCTCTACAAAATATTGATCTTGCCAGTTCTGCTGTATGGAGCCGAGTGTTGGACGATAAGCAGGAAAGCAGAGCAGATTTTGAACACTTTCGAGAGAAAAATTCTTCGTCGGATATTCGGTCCCGTATGCGAGGAGGGCGAATGGAGGAGAAGATACAACCGCGAACTCTATGAGCTGTACCAAGATGTGGATGTAGTCCGAAAAGCCAAAACACGTCGACTACACTGGCTCGGCCACATCGAGCGAATGGACAACAATGCTCCAGCAAAGAGAATCTTCGAATCACAGCTCCCAGGTTCGAGACGACAAGGAAGACCGAACCTCCGGTTTAAGGACCAAGCTACCGCGGATGCCAGTGCGCTTTGTCTAGACGACTGGAAGCAGCGTGCCCTGGATCGAAGAGAGTGGAAGGCTGTTGTATCTCAGGCAGAGACCCTTCACGGGTCGGGAGCCCGTTAAGTAAGTAAGTAAGTAAGTAAGTGTTAATTTAGCATCTCACTTTAAGCTTGAAACAATTTTACCTTTTTTGGTAATTTCTTCAGGAATGCCATTCTTTAATGTTTACATAATATGTATGTACATAATGTTTATGGTTAAATTGTGGTTCTTGACGAGAGTTTAAGAGTAGAATTTTGGTAGTATTGCGAGCTTCTGGTTGCCACATTAAGTTAAGACTAAGCCCAGTTTTTTTTTATTATTTTTAATATTTCTTAACCCTTAAGCCCTACCCATCCTTGGAGAGACACTATTACAACCCTGGGGTCCAGAGGACCCCAACATATATATGTTCTTATTGCAAAAATCAGAAAACATTCGTCTCCCGTCCATCCCGTTGGACAGATTGCACATCTTTTTCCTTGCATCAAAAAGTACAGAAATCACCTTTTCTGGCAATATATAATACACTGGGAGGTCTTGCGGGGAACAAAGTTCAAAGTTTAATACAAAACACAGAACGCAATTTTATTAAAAAATTCCCCCTGGTTTTAATGGCAACGAACGAGCAGGCGAACTAGCTAAAACCTGATCTGCTTCATTATTTCTGATGACAAGACCATTCTGCGCTATGCTCAGTCAGGAAATGTCCAGTATTGGTCAACTTGGCTTGAAGAGTTAATTAGTTCCTGACTATCATGAGCATGACTATTCATGACTATCTTTTTTCAACATTATCCTCACCATTCGCATACAACGAATTTCCTTCTTTTCCAACAGGCTAAAAATTAGTTTTAAAGTTCATACAAATGCTTCAAAGGATCTAGCAAATATTTCCATTGAAAGTTTTTAATAATTTTTGCTTTTAAGGAAACAAACTCCAAGAGATCTTGTTCGATCAATATTTTTTGCACACCACTGTACATTATGGAGAAACTAAAAATAAAAAGAAACTCGATACTCGATGACATATGATATTACACAAAATACACATTTTCCACGGTGACAGATTGCTTGTTTTTTGATGGGGTAATCCGGCACCAAGATAAACGTATCATGAAAATGTCTAGGAGCTGCCAAGAAAAATGCCATTCATCTTGCTATAAAAATTATTTCTTGCTAATCGAGTGGCTGACTTTTGCCGCTGGGAGTACGTCTGGAAATGTTCGGAAATCAGATTTCATTTCGATTTAACATTCTTCTTAAGGTTATTTGATTTCTTTAAGAGTTGAATTGAATTGCGATTTTCCTTACCGGCTCGCAGTGTGCAATTTTGGCAATCTAGGCGGGTGTAATATTAAAATGTTTGCTATTTTTTGGAGTTATAACTTTATACTAACATAATTTAAATACTTTTTTTTCTTAATGAAAAAAGTTTAAACAATTAAAAAAAATATACAAACGAAATTTACATACATACATAGAAGCAAGATACTATACGTACGAGTATAACAGATTTTACTGAAGTACCTAAGTAAGAATAATAAAGAAAAGTAAATATGCACATATATGTACTAAGTACGGATAGAAATTAAAATTTTGTGTTGGCTGGTAGTCTTACGATTTTATATTGATGTGTTGAGAGATTACACTCAGAAAAAAAAGTTGTAATCACAACCATTCTATGTTTTTTCACAACAATAAACGTTGGTTAAAATCTGCTCAACAACTGAAATTGTTAATTCAAGAATTCTCAGTCTTAGTTACTACATAAGAATAAAAGTTCTTACATCAAGAATAAAAAGTTGTGACATTTAAGAACTTACATTGTTGTGCCAAATGAGATTTTGTCAAAAAGAATTAACAATAAAATATTTGCACCAAGAATGAAGAATAGTTAAGAAATTAAGAATGAGGTACTTACGCTGAATATGCAAATGCTTAAAAAGAATCAAAAATGTAAATTGTTGCTTCAAGGAAACTAATGTTGACCTGGATTCAAAAATACTTATGCTGGTTTGGAATTTTAAATCAAAAAAAATTATTCCTCACTAAGACTGAAAATCAAGAGTTTATAATTAAAAAAAATCAAAAATGACCACATTCGATTTAATAATTTTATTTAAAGAATACTCAAATATGTATGTACAATTGTACATGTATCTACACCTAAAAAAATGTCATGCATAATATCTCAAGCTTTATTATCAGTAACGTGCAAATTCTGTAAAGTGTTCCAGATTAAGTTTCCTCTTGTCGAGGTAGTATCAGGTTGATATGTTGTCGAATTAGTTTCACTTTGGTAAATACACACATAACGAATACTGTCTTGAACTTCTGCACAATCACTTTGGCAATCTTTTTTCTCTCTTGGGTAAATTCTGCAATAATATTTTGCCTTAAAACCTGGTACAAAACCAAAAACTTCGTTAAGTCCTAAATTATCGCTCAAAAAAATGCTTTCGTTACTTTTCCTTCGATATATATATTAATTCCATTCGTGGACAAGTCTTTAATACATTCAACAAGTTTGTTTAAAGTTAAAATGAGTTTTTAAGTTTAATTATTATTATTTTTCACAAACTGATTTTCACTCACGAAAGAGAACAACGCAATGTAAGAAAACGCAATGAAAAGTAGTTATAATTTCAAACGACAAAAATTATTGGTTCTTAACGGAATAGCGAAGATATGATTTGTTGAGAAATCAAGAATTTATTTTGTTGCCTAAAGAACTAATTTTTGATTTGATAATATAATTCTTAAACACCAATGTGAAGAAAAAGCATTCTTTTTCACTAAGAATATTTTTTTTATGGAACTATTTTCATTGTTGATAAGTCAACAGTTTAAAATATTTGGATGGAGAATAAATTGTTAGGCTAAACATTTTCCACAGTTATTGTCAAACAACATACTTTTGCCTTAAGTATGAAATTGTTATAAAAAGAATTTGTATTCTTGAAAATTTAAAAAATTTGATTGTTGTTTCAAAAAAAACATTTTTGATTCGAGTATCCAATTTCAAATAGAAATATTTAAAAACAAAATACTTGAGAAAACACTTTTCTTTTTAATCTAACAATTTTTCGCTTTTGATAATATGTTAACACTTACAAATATTTGCCATGAGTATGAGATTTTTGATACAACTGCTTACAGCTGCAAACCAAATATTCTCAAAATACATTTGTTGCCGCAAGAACTAGTATTTACTGGCAACAATTTTCAGCTTACAATTTTTTAACAATTGAAAATTCTTGTTTCAACAATGTTTTTTTTCTGAGTGTAGCATAAACTATTAAGGCCAGCAGATAATTTTGCTAGCTTCCGGTAAAAAGACTCGTGGGCTCTTTTTAAATTCGTACCTCTTTTAGGAGAAAAGACAGGCAATTCTTTTAAAATCGCAACCGATTCTTTTTCACCCAGCTTCGTAGTTGTACTTCGGTGGCCAAAACCAGTTTTTTTGACTTCTGTTTTGGAGAAGGTCTTTTCGTTTCTCAGATCAATAATTATAAGTATCAAACTACTTTTGTGGCCTGCCAGGTTTATGTCTTGAACTATTGTGAGAAGAACTAGGTATGTATCAGTCGCAATATTTGAATACTTAATACTTCTCTGAAGCCAGGCAGAATTATACTCCAAAAAGCGACGGATTTTACTTCAGTTTGTTGACACACACCTCTTATTTTAATTTAAATGCTTTCTGATGATTCATTAGGTAGTAGTTAATTGCACAAAGCTTGGAAAACATTATAAATTATGGCATTAAATCTATTGGAGCTCGAGTTTGTACACCAAATGTCGAAAATGAACAGATACGAAATTTCAGAAGCCATTTACAATTATTTTCACTACTTATTTTTTCGCAAATTTTCACGCAAATGTGTATTCGCTGATTATTATATTCCGCTATATAATAAAGTAAAACTCTAGTTGAAATTTCGAAGCTATTATTTCTTTCGCTATAATTTACTCACTTATTCAACAGGGTAATGCTGACTATAAGAATATTATTTAGAAGAAGTTACACAATGTAGATGATCTAAGCAAAATAATAAAATAATAAAATGCTAGACATCACAAATCAAATGCATTTGTCAAATGAAATGCAGCTTTTAACGGGAACTTCGAGATAGTACACTGTTGCTTCAACATGATTATTTTAAACAATTCTTTTTGGGCTTTATAATAATATTTCGAAAAATCAATTTTGCTCACCTAGATTGGAAAAATTTCACACTGTGACATTTAATCTTTTTCATCGCAGCAACAGCATTCAGCATGATATATTTATATGTGTACATTGCTGTCTACGAGTCGTCGTATAGAGGTTACATGGCGGTCCAACTCTCAAAATAGATCTAATGAATTCATTTTCATTTTAGTCAATTTAACAAAAAGGTATTTCTCTAATTAACTGACCCCACTAATTTAATGACAGCACATGTCACTTCAATCGTCCACCATTTGAAATTTCTGTCATTTTAATGATGCTTGCAAAATAATTTTTGTGATTTTACAAATTAGATTTTTGTCATCTGTCATCTGCTTGCAGTCATTGATAACCGTAAATGGTAAAGTAGTCAAACGAATCAATTGCACGAGACAATCGAAATCGGATTGCATTGCTTGTGCACATAAAAGGGAATAAGAGCCAGAGAATAACAGAAATAGGATTATTGCTGTATGCAACTGTTCCTGGAAAAAGGAAGAGAAATGTTAATTTTAATTGAATTACATCTGTCAGGAAGGCGCATACACAATAAGCCAACGGTGTAAATGTCGATAATGAGAATAAAAGCCCGCTACTATAATTTTTAATTAGCTTATAGAACATTGAAACAGAGTATTTCGAAATGTGTCCGTTCTGCTGATAGCTGTTATTGGGGATGGGGCATTTTAACGTTTTTGGTTGTGAAGCGAGCTTTCCCCATTTTACAAACTGCTTACATAGTAGTGGCTTGTAAATAATTTCGCACGCTTTATTTTCCGGGCTCTGTGACAGGGAAAATACTATGAAATCAGTTAAGATGATGAGATTCTATTTTCCAGGTGGAAAGAGTGCTGCCATTGATTTTACAGGAGTAAAATGTTACGGATACGCCTGCGAGGCAATTGATAATGATGGATCCATTACCACTGATGGTAATTATATTTGAAGTACATACATAAATGAATGTAATGTATGTATATATGACGATAAATGCATCGCTATATCATTGCTGAGAGGGTGAGATATTCACAAAGAGTACCGTTAAAATATTGAGTGGGCGAGAGGACTCCTGTCCCTGTGAGTGATTGAAACGTACATTGTACGTTGAACGATGGCGATGCAAAACATTTTAAAATTAAATCCATTTGATACGATGGTAGTTCATTATTGAGAAGAAATTTTATGTATGTACCCAATATACTTATATAACGGATGGAAGGATACTGAATATCAACACTGATGGTGATTTACAAAGACTTTAAGTAGCAGTTGAAGGAATCTGATGTCCTGAAAGCTAGTCTTTAAATAATTTAAGGAGCAGCAGAAAGAGTTTTTTGAGCTTGTTGTTATAAACCAAGATGGTTGAGTGTTGCACAACAGCTGCCTCATCCATATACTCACGGGAAGTCAAGCAGCTATAATCGCACTAGACTCCAACCTGATTGACTCCAAATCAATCGTGAACTGCTTCAATACGCTCTAAGATCTCTCCCATTGAAACAAAGTCAAACTTTGGTGGGTGCTCGTACATGAGGGTATTGATGGAAACGAAAAAGGTGACGAACTGGCTAGGAAAGGTTCGGCTGAATCCTTTATCGGCCCTGAGTCGTTTGGTTCCATTCGAAATTCAGTTATGAACTTTAAAATCAAAAGTTGGGAAAACAACATGTATGTATATCTCCTATTGGGAACATACCCAGGTTCGTCGTCAGGCCAAAAGAGCCATTTAACCCTCCCACAATAAATCCCTTAAACACCTACTCCTCAGTAGGATCGATATCAAGAGATTAGTGGGATTTCTAACAGGGCATTGCGATGTTCGATATAAGCTCAACAAAATAGGTCGTCTCTGCATGGAAGACGACGAAACTGCGGAACATGTTCTATCTGACTGCATGGCGCTATGTGCCCTCAGGAGACTACATTTCCATGGAAATTCGTAAAGTCTCCACCAGTGAGATACTCAATTTCATGAAAAGTGTTGAAACTCTTCTGGTTCCCTAAACTTACTTTGTGGTGCTCTCCGCAACTGGCGGATCAGAACCTTTACAAAAAAAAAGAGCTGCACGGTTGCGACAGGTCGTTAAGATGTACATAGCCTCCAATTAACCATTAGTAGTTCTGCTCGCCATCGGAGGAGATGTCTGGCAAAGCGAATTTAAAGAGATTTTGTAACGTAAGGGTTCGTTAATTTTGTAGACCAGCGTTTTATGAAACCGAGAGAAGAATTGGCCCTGTGTATAGTTTGAACGGACATTTTACTCACTGTCGCAAATGACACCCAGATCGTGTATGGAGGAGACTGTGATAACAGACTCGTTGCGAAAGTTATAGGTTCTGAGGGGTGAGGGGAGGTGTTTACGGGAGAACGTTTTGGATTCACATTTACCCACGTTAAGTTCTAAGAAGTTTTTGTCGCAGAAGTGTAGAATGAATGTAGGGAGGTACTTATGATTGTTGGCAGTTATTTAAGTTGGCAGTTATGTAAGTAGCTCAAATAATCAAGGTCCGGTTCGTATACGAAGTCACTATACGATTGGCTGAAGAAAGTCGCAAAGAATTTGGCGATTGCTTTAGGCTTTAGGGTCTGAAGACGATGGATTAAAAATAATTTTAGAGTGTATGGAAAGCCATCGGACTAACTCGTGAGATTAATAAATTGGTAGAAACGTCTAGGATTTATGATTAGGCTTAGTTGCCTTTTGTCCAGATATTCGAGACAGAGGGATGTTAGCTTGCTGGTAGTATGAGTAGATAGAGGCATATCTGGATCTCTGTTAAATTTTCAATAATTTGTTTCGGACATTGCGAAGAGTGCGCAGTTCATTATTATACCAGGAAAGGGATGATGAGCAGATTTTTCGAGGCACATAAGGGACAGATTGTAGAAGACAGCCAAAGACCGCTGTGTAAAAAAAAGACTGAAATTTATGTTATTGAGGTTATTGAATCTAACGAAGTCAGCTTTACGAAAGTTGAAAGAAAGAGAGTTCTCAGAATCAACGACAATGTTGTCAGGTTCATGCGGAAGAGATAGGGCGAGAGGCGGGTGACAGTGGTCTAGGGTGGTGAGAATATGGTTGTAAGGGAGTTATGGGCGTCAGATGAAGAAATAAGATGTATCTGCCTACCTTAGTTATAAAGGGTTTTTCAATAAGAGCGCTACAAAAGTTTTTTTTAAATAAAACAAAAACGGTTTTGGATATCAATGAAATTCTTTATTCCTGTGAAAGTACGTTCGATACCATTATTCCCATTCACATTAACGTGCCGGTGTGGATCATCACGGAAGAAGTACGGCCCATAAACCACACCAAACCGTAATTTTTTCGGGATGCAATGATGACTCATGGAGTACGTGTGGATTGCTGCCTGACCAATACCGCATATTTTGTTTATTGACGAAGCCATTCAGCCAGAAATGAGCCTCATCGCTGAAGATGATTTTTCGATGAAAATCCGAATCATTTTCAAGTTGTTGCTCAGCCCAATTCACAAACATACGACGCTTCTGGTGGTCAAGCGGCTTCAGTTCTTGCGTCAACTTAATCTTGTAAGGATGTAGGCCAAGATCTTTTCGCAAAATACGCCACAACGACGTCACAGAGATGCTCAGCGCTTGAGAACGACGTGTGAGAGACACATTTGGGCTTTCTTCAACTGAAGCCTCAGCGGCAGCAATATTCTCGACACTACGGGCACTTCTTTATCTCACTGGCACGGGAACATTTTGTACTGTGCCTGTGGATTCAAATGTTTCCACTAGACGCTTAATTGTTGATCTTCTAGGACGATTATGACGACCATAAATTGGACGTAGCGCTTTTAACGTTGAGGCGACTGACTCCGAATTTCGGTAATAAATTTTAATAATTTCGACTCGTTGTTGGCTCGTATATCTTTCCATCATGAAATGGCAAACCTTACTGAAGAGAAATGTCAAAAGGGCGGCAAGAAATATGGCGTCGTTTGCTGTCCCTGTCGCTCTACTTTTGTAGCGTCCCTGTTGAAAAACCCTGTAGAAGATGCCACTAATCTGCAAAAGGGCGAACAGTAAGGTAAGGTCTCCTTCTCTGAGGAGAAATTGGTTGGTACAAAAGATGATTCGTCTTCCAATGGAGAGCACTCCAAAAGAGGAAGGTTAAAATCGCAAACAATTACAAAATAATCGTCAGGCACTGCAATGTCAAACAGAGAGTCAGCTGGTATGCTTGGACGGGTTGAGAGTCGCTAAAACACCCAAAATAAGTACGCTCTATTTGGGTACAGAAATAAAGTGTCTTTTGACATTCTAACAAGGCTTGCCTCAAGACGAGTTTATATGGTTAAAAGAACACCATGCCCAGTCATTAACGAACATTTTTTTTTTGATCTTAACGCTCTTCGAGCTAGTATTTTGGAGTCTATTTTCGAGCAAAGCTGATGTTTAATTTAAGGGTGAATCCAGGCAGTAATGGTATACCGCTCTCGATTTGTAGTGAATAGTTTTTTTTTTAAATAATTCACACACACTATGAATACCCTTATAATGTTACACCATGCACATGAAGGAAAAAACCGAGAGAAAGACAGATCGGCCTAATGATAGGAAAATAAAGTGCGCGGTTAGTATTTTGATACCATATGGTAACATGGTTTCTTGTAACTCCTAAATCCCAATCTTTTTCTATGAGAATATTTTTTTCTTTCAAAATTCTTCCTAACTTCGTGCTGTATATGTTCAAGCATTTGATGCTAACAAAATTCGATCATATAAGCTCTCAGGGCGCATTGAGCACTCGCTCAGGGAAATCCTCCAAACTAAGATCGATATTTTTATAGTAGACGATTTTTATTATTTATTTTTTATTTAGATTATTATTAATCAACATTTTTGATGTCATTTTGTAGATAGATAATGGGCGCACAGTTTTAAAGTTTTTTGTTAAATACATACATACGTATGAATACATATCTACCTACAAAATACACTTTTTATGAGTTTATTTTTTAGTTACCCATTCCCTTCTACATCGGTTATTGTTATCAATTTAACCAAGTCCCAAAGTGATCACATTAAGCGGCGTGCACTGTATTAGGTTAGTTTAGGTTAGGTTGGGTGGCTATCCCCGCATATTGAAGGTCCATTGTGTTGCCATTGCCACATGAGCCGACTCTTATCGAAACTCCTGGAATCATTTTGAGAGTTGGATGAATTTTCGTATTTTATTGATATCCGTTGAGGAAATAGAGAAGTATTCTCCCAGAATCTTTTTTCTCAACGAGGAGAGAGCTGGGCAACTGCAATGTAGGTGATAAGGGGATTCCTCCTCCTCCTCCTCATCCATTCGGCTGTGGCAGAAGTCATTGGCGGGGATTCCTAACCTGTTTGCATGTCTGCCTATTGCGCAATGACCTGTCAATACGCCAACTAATATGCCGATATGTGCTCTGCTAATTTTTATCAGGCTGCAAGTTTTACGTTGGTTTAGCTGTATCTGTCTGTCAGTCACACAGTTTGTCAAGATTACGCCATCTTTCGTTAGCCTGTTGTAGAGCTTGCGTGGAGTGCCTAACCAATTTTGATCTTATAATTGGTGATTCGAGTGCTTTTATAGCTGCTGGGCTATCAGTGTAAATGAAAATGTCACAATTGTACATCGATTTCATCGAAAGCCACTCAGCGGCTTTACGCCATCGCCTCTGCTTGGAAGACACTACAGTTATCTGGAAGCCGCAATGACAAGTTCAGGCTGAGCTGGCCCTAAAAGCCACCCGCTCTTATACCATCACCTGCATTGGACCAATCCATGTATATCTCCAATGCGGATTTGTCATTTAGACAGATATTTCCTATCCATTCCTGTCTATTGGAAATATTAGCCCTATATTTTATGTTGAAATCTAGGAGCAGAGTCATGTAATCCATAATTCCTGCATTTAAATTATTAATTGAGAGTATTCTGGCGTGACCTAAGTAAGTTTTAGCTGCTATGTCCCTACCATAAATGTCTAGGAAACTGTTAGTTTTAACTTACTCTATGGGTGGTGTCCAGGATTACTGTATAATTGGGTATTTGGATTATTTTTGTCATTGCTTATGATTAACAGTATTTTTTCCAGGTATTTCTTATTATACCCACTATCTTTAGCCAAATCCTACTACCAGTGTAATGCCTTCGTAGTGGATTTTGACATTAATTTCTGAAATTGAACACATAAAAAGAATTGAATATCTGACAGTTAGAGTTGCTGTTAGTAATATCTGTTATACAGAACAAAGTTAGATGAATTTCAGTCGCCATAGATCTATGGCCACGATGTACTTGAAGGTTGTGCCTCTTAATACCAAACCGCTTTCCTTAGATCATTTAACACTCAAACAAGGCGGCACAACAAATAATAAATTCAATTAAATTTAAAAAAACATAAGTATCTTAATTTCTAAAAGTGCCAATAGAAAACATCCTTTCGTCACTTGCCTTGGCCGCTAATTGCCACCATTGAAGGCACAGTGAAACATTGAAGTACTCGTATTACTTAGTTGCAGAGCTCCACTTGAAAGAGATTCGTGGTCGTTCGATTGTGCGGAAGCAATCACAACAACCGAAGGCACCCATAAACAACTTAAATCTCATTATGAACATGAAGCCCTAAGCGAAAATCAATAGCCTCACTCAACCCGTTTTAAGGCAACAATGTGGCCGTCTGGCGCGTCGTGAAATTCATGAAACCTCGAAAATCGTATTGATTTCAAATTAAAACAGTTGAAAACGGAGGTTTTTTTTTAGCAGTTGTGTGTTCGAGTACAAATGGAGTACACACAGGGTGGCTCAAAATGTTTAGATATTCAACGTCTGCTGGAGAGTGTGCAGGATATAGCTCGAAAACCATCAACAAGAAGATATTTGGCTCAATTTATCGGGCGGGTCTGTTCACACCTCTCCATAAAAAGCCCAGCTGGTGTAATAATTGAAGCCAGATTGAACAGAGAACAGAACAAAATTCCGATCTTAGCCACATTTCCCATTAAAAACCTCCATTAACAAGCAAAACTGCAGGATATAAGCTACGGAGAATCCAAGAGCAATTTATCAGTGAACATTGCTCTGTTTGGTGCGGTTCATCGTCTCAAGGGATCATTGACCCATAATCCTTTTAAAATGAAACCGGTATCGCAGGTAACCAAAGTGACGTATAATATCGGATAATGTTGGAAATGTGGATGGTAGCTGTACAAAACTATCTGCCCGAATAATGAAATGATGCTAGTAAAACGGGATGACCAAGATATTTGACTTAAGTTTTGAAAATGAAACAAAGGAAAAGTATTACAGATCTTGCATCAAAGGTTGTAGTAGTAGCTTAAATTTACTTTTAAGCTGTCAACACAATGGTTATAATTTCCTAGAATGTTGTTAATTTCAAAACATGGATGGAGACAAAGATTATACTGCAAGGAATACAATGGCTATGTTAAAGGACATCTTCGGCCAGCGCATTTTTAAGCGACTTAAATTGGCTGCCGCTCTCCACGGATCTAACCTCTCCCGGTTTTTTTTGTGCCTATTTAAAAGAATGAGTGGACACGTATGCTCATAGGCTTAAGAGCAAAACCACGACACTTAAAGAAAAAGATAATAAAAAAAAAATAAAAAATTGGATCAAATAGAATACATATTGAGCTTTAGAAAAAGGGCAAAGAAAATTTATAAGCATTATTTGACATAAAAATATTATTTAGAAAACTATAAACTAAATTAAAACTACCGCCCAAGAGAAAAAAAAACAAGCTGAGTCAACGAAAAACTGCAGAATAATTTATGGTTCCCAAGAGGGTTTACGTTTTCTTACTCGTCGACGACCGCCTTGTTCTCCCGCGCTTTTCTGAGTCTTCCATCTCCTAAAATTTCCACTTCTTTTTATCGCCTGAACTACTCCTTCAATTATCCATATTAGCTAGTACTGCCTATCGTCGTCGAAACTCGACCAATTACAAGAAAAATTCCAAGCAAAAACACTGCAATTGAATACGAATTGAAATCTCTATTAATCAAAGCATTTTTTTTTTCGATCAAAAATAATATGGCATTGCTTTTGCTATGCAGTTGAACGGTGAGGGAAAATAAACAAACATCGAGAGAAACAACGCTTTGTATTTGTCGAGGGAAAAAAAACAAACAGCGAGAGAAACAACGCTTTGTATTTGATTGCATAACTTTTTTTTGGCAATTTTCTTCCGTACAAGGAAACCAAAGGGATCTAAGCCCATACAGCAATGAACGTGATCGCAATGCTTTTATTTAATTGGTTCCTGCGTTTTGTATTTAGAAATATCATGTGTATATGTTCACTTAATTTTACCTGCCTTAACGGCAACATACACACATTATTTTATATTTGTGCACATCTATGGCACAGTACCTTTCAAGTGACATAAAGTAAATTTCCCTCCTTTTATAATAAATACCGTAAATAGATACCACAATTTTCGATGTTCACTAATTAATATAATGAAGTCTCACCACCTTGATCGTCTGCTATAAAAATAGCCGATTGCCATTGATCAAATCGAACGTTTGACGTTTATCAGCAGCAACAAAACATAATAGATGAAGTAAATAATAAGGCTGGCCACATTCATGATGTCAGGATCAAATGTTTTTTACCACGTAGTGATAAGAAACTCAGATGTTAGGTTTCGACTAACTCTATGGGTGGTGTCCAGGATAACTGGAGAGTTGTGTATTATTGAAAGCTATGCCATTGCTTATGATTCACAGAAGTTTTTTCCAGATGTTTCCTATTATAGTTTATGCGATCAATTTCTTCAGCCATACCACCATCCTACTGCCAGTGTTATGGCTTCGCAGTTAGTTTTGATATTAGCTTCTGAAACTGTTCAACTTATTTTTATTTCGTGAGAAATAAATGTTTCGACGGTATCTGGATTTGAACTGTGAACCTTCAGAGTGACAATCGACGACGACTACCACTACGCCGCGGCCACCCACATTCAAAGATCCCAGTTTCTCTTACACGCACGAGTGCTGCCTTCTATATTTATGTCGTCCCTGATACACTAGACTGAACGGTCTTAAACATGTCTATGGCATTTTATTATGGAACGTTTCAATTTTAAAAAAAAAATTCCTAGGACGCAAATTTTGGGGCTTTCCGTAGTAAGTCAAAGATGTGTTCGCAATGAAATCCGTGCCATAGCACCTTAAATTTTACGCAAGGTGATGAAACATGGGAAACATGGAACATTGAAAAGATCACGAATGTCTTGGGAATCACACACACTGTCTCGGGTTCAATCCCAGCAAAAACCAAAACATTTTTTCATCGTGCCACCTCTTCCGAATGAGAAGCTTCCAACTCACCGCTTGGAGTCTCGGTTCTTCATTGGACTGCCGATGCCATGTATTTTTTACTTATTTTTTTATTTTTAAATAACATGGTCCATACTGTTATAGTGCACTTAAAAAATAAATAAACTCTAATTCACCATAAAATAAAAACGTTATAACGAATAAGGATCATAAATATCATTTTGGGCCACCCTGTGCAATGTTGCTGCCAAGTTATTGCTAGGGAAGAATGCGGCAACTTTATGAAGGGAGTCGTGTATACGAGTACGATTGTTTTTCTCGCAGAAGAAACACTGTGGCTATGCTCCAAAAGAATTCACGTATTTCGGCGAAGTTACAAACTAAACCACAGCGCAATTGGCTCTTTAAATCCACATATGGATAATCCTGTGCTAGTTGGGTTTGTTCCGGATGTGCGAGATCGTAATCCAGATTGTAACCTCAAAATCAACAATAACAACATGGCACTGTGTCCGTTGGCATCAACAGTACGCGCAGCGGTGCACATGTCCAATTTGCTTAATTCATTATCGGGATTAAGGGTTAAAGGACTCTCACCGACTCTGACCCTATGTATGTAACTACTAGTGCATGGTGGCATCCTTTTGTGTGTGTTCACTCATCAAATTGTTTGCATAATCGGATAAATAGGAGAGCCAGAGCTGAATTGATTTTCGTGGAAATGTTGCCCTGTGGTCGAAGGGGGATGCTTCGGGATTGTCATGACGTATTTGTTGAACGATTTATATGAAATTGGTGATTGGGAATCATAGCACAGTGGAGTTAATCAGGGGGCGATGACCTATGGGGGTATTGCATCACTTTCCGAGAGCCAATAAATAAATCAATTAAACGAAGAAATCATACAAAGTTTGGCATAAAAGCTTAGATTTCTAAGTGAATTTAAAGTCTTTAATTCGATGGTGGTCCTTGACTTGAAACTCATTGGTTTTTCTGAGAAGTACTCTACAAAAACCATTTGATCGCGAAATAACTCTTTTAGGGTACCTATTAATCTCTTTTAACTCAGTGGCGGTTGAATATATTATTGAGCAAAGGTGTCGGAACCGGAAGTGGTTCGCACGTTTTAAAAGTGTTGATTTCGATTTGGAAGACAAGGAATGACCTGGAGCTGAATTACCGCACTCGATAACGAGTGAGTGAGTAGGACTCGTTATCGAATGATCGAGTAACCTCATTGGGATGACGGCACTCGAAAGCTAACATTTCGAAAAAAATTAAAATTATACTAGAAATTCAAGAAACTAGCTGAAACTTACATATGTAGGGGAGAGTGGGGTTACTTCTGTTAGTCCTAAGATTTTGCAAATTAGTTAGCCAAAGCTGTTTCAAATCCAATTAAGAAGTCCAACAAAGTCTGCTCAGAAAATATCAAAATATCGCATTTAAAAAAGAGAGGGGTTGTAACAAAAATAATGAAAACTTGTATCATGATTTTTTTTTTTAAATATTACAATTACAATTCACTTGATAAAAAAAATAAATAAAATAGGGAGGTACATATAGGTAGAGGTGGTGGTTTGGGTGGAAACAAAAAATTCGCGCAAGAAGGGTTTGCCCCGTATGCGCTACATGATTCATGTTTTTGACCTATTATAGTTTGGCCATATCTTTCTGGATATGAAACAGCTTGTAAGACTGGTCCACCTGGGCACAGCTAGTTTTAAAAAGTGTGAGAATATATTGCCCTTAAGAGCACCTATAGGAATATGAAAATTTTCCTCTAGTGAGCTGTTAAGCGCTGACCGTGCGTCGCCTGGCTAGTTCGTCGACTCTCTTTGTTCTGGAACCCAGAGAAGAGTGATTCTTTTTTGAACTTTTTCCACTGACGATCAATTCAAAAAGGAAGTAGACACGTCGTTTGCTTTGGAAATAGTTTTCTCTTTCAAGCGACTTTTAATTTTCAGGAGAACCCTTTATTTTTTAGCTGTTACAACTTACCCCTGTTACTTCTAGTCCCGCTCTCCCCTACATAATTATTTTTATAGGCCCTGGAGAGTCAAACAAATTCGAAGATGAAGAATCGGAGGAATTGATCGATAAAGACCCATGTCAAACAATTCAAGAATTGTCTGAATGGTTGGGAGTTTACTTGTTCACGGTAGAAAAATGCTTTAAAGCCATGGAAATGATCCAAAAAGAAAGAAATTGCGTCCCATATGATTTGAAACATCGAAAAGCGTTTTTTAACCTATGAAAAACTGCTCCAACGGCAGAATATGAAGGGATTTTTGCATCGAATCGTCATTGGCGATGAAAAGTGGATCCAGTACGATAATCTCCAGCACAGAATGTCATGAATTAAGCCCGGCCAACCATCAACATCAACGGCGAAGCCAAATATCCATAGATCCAAGCTCAAGCTCTGTATTTGGTAAGATCAGAAGGATGTGGTCTACTATGATCCGCTCAAGCCGAATAAAACCATCACTGGAGATCGCTACCGACTACAATCAATGCGCTTCAGCCGTGCATTGAAGGAAAAACAACCGGAATACCTCGAAAAATACGACAGAGTAATTTTGCTGCATTTTCTTCGTTCAGATACCATCATAGAGTTTTCTTCAACATTTTGAAGTTTCTGAATTCTCTCATCCACAAAGAATGACAAAAATCAAATCTGAGGTAATAATGGAGAACATTAAAAGGATTCTAAATCAGGAAATCCTAAATTCTTGTCTGTGGAACTTCAAAGCATCTACTACAGAACTGCAAGCAACAAAAACCTCAAAGATGGAGCTGTCTTTGAGACCCCATTTCTCTGTTGAAACTGTCGAGATCGAGGCACTTAAGTCGCCCAGCTTATCTTTTAAGGTCGCATTACATGCTGCTCATTCGCTGACTTAAGGATTATAGATTCCGTTAATTATACTCTCCCGTAAATTTTTTTGCAAGCAACACTCAACCCCAGCTGTCATCTACTTTACCTCCAACTTCAACACTCATGTGAAATTTTTCTTTTGAAATAACAGCTGTTCATCTTCCAGATTATTCTGTGTGAATTGCAACGGTAATTCATGTCAAATTCGTTAGCATACAGCATCATCGCACATTGTCGTAACTTTTAGCAAACTTTCTTTGCTTATAGACTCCAGCGTCTTCCAGGACTCTCCGCCTAGTGAAGAACAAATGGGAAAGAAAACTTTTTCACAGCCCCTACCTCTGGCAAGTAGCAATCTCTAGCAATGTCATGAATGTCAAAGTTTCCCGAGCAGAGAATATGTTCTCTCAACAAAAGCACCATAATACTAATCCAATTAAAATGACAGCACAGCCTGCGTACGAAGAGTTTTCCAGGTAATCCAGGATGCAAAGAAGTAGAAAATCAGCATCATTGTCACCGTCGGCGCTCTGTCTTTTCCTTGCTTGCCTCATTTGCCTCCCTCTATTTGCCGAGAGATATGTATAACTCAATTAAAATGTAATTTTCATTTTCCATAGTGCAGTTACAGTAACCATTACAGTTACAGTCTATGACATTGTGCTGTGCATGCAAAACTTGTAATCCGATTTCGATTGTCCACAATGGGGAACACTATAGAACTGAATCATTAATTGCACTTACGAGTATGTACTTTCAATTGACTATAATAACTACTGCCACCGGCAGGCGTACTGGATTTGCTAGACAGAAGCATCTGACAGATGGCAGATGAAAAAAAAAAGCGCCACATAGGAGCCAGCCGAAGTCTGCATAGTTTGTGTGACCACGTGCGCTGGCATTGGATTCAGTTCTTTTGAAATCCATTGGACTAACTGGGAGGAGTTTTATGTTATGTCAAAGATAAGTCAACTGTCAAATTATGACACACGTGGAAAATTGAGGCAATATCAACAACTATGTATTTTCTGTATGCAAGTGTGAATGGGAAAACGTTTTCACGCTACAAATATTCGGATAACTTTGGAAGTCAAAATAAATAAAAAATAATAAAAAGTGGTTCAGATTTTCGCATCTTTAAAGGCAAAATCTTGGAGTTACAGTACTTTTTATCAACATTTTATTCAAATTCCACAAACTTGTGCATGCGTTCCACACATCAGTGCATAAAAGACTCGGTAAGCACTAATATGATCCAGTTTCGATACACCTCATGTGACCTTGCTCAAAAGGATTTCTCAGATAATTATGGTGTGTCCATCATTGTGGAGCTTACGAAAACAATCAGTTGTTCAATCATTTTTCGTGGATATAACTTTAAGATCACTAAAGAAGGTTTTGCTGAACATTTTTAGCGCAATATAGTTATTGCCAGTACTCTTGCAATATTTGCAGAAATCCTTCCAGAAGCTCATCTATTTTGGACTTACTGTAGCTTGGCTCTAGATATGACGTGAGGCAGGTCCCACTGAGAACGGTTAATTTCAAGAAGTGTGAGAAAATATTATTTTTAACAGCATTTTAGAGAACGTTAGCATCTCTCGCAGGATCTTTTCCATAGTACTACATAGTGGAACCTAGAGTAAAGTAAGTTATTTTATAGCTTTAATTATGGCTTGGCTGTGTTTGGAAATTGCTATGATATATATTTGGGTATTGGGTCGTTTATTATATTATGACAACATTCGAGAAAAGCTAGTTTGGGAAACACTATTGAAATTGGGCAGGCGATAGAATATCGATATGTTTAGGTTTTCCGAGAAAACATATCTCATTGGAGAAATTTGCTCTGGGCTTAGACAAGCCATCATGCAGGACTTAAATGGTAGTTAGAAATATTCAATCTTATCTTAAATATACAATTGTAGCTACTTGTCTGTATTGTTATAGTAACAATTGCGAAAGAATGGATTTTAGGTTACACAAACAGCTACTCAAGTCGTCTGTAGTATATCGACTAACAACGTCTAAAAGCCCTTTGGTGCATCTTCACAAAAATACAATTTTAGAAGCTACATACAAATGTGTACTCTGTGATGTTAGAAGCTCTGTAGTCGAAACCAAATATAGGCTCTTGGCAATGTTGTCACTTTGCCAGAATTGTAGTAGATCTACCACAAATTTGAGCGTGTTCCAAATCTACCACATACAATCTACCATGGAACGCAAAAATTCTACCACATTTTTCCTGCTGGGTAAGCATTAGTTTCCTTCATCATTCAACCGCTCAAACTCAGTAGAAGATTTTCAGTCGTTTCTTAACACAGACCTCAGTCCCTTCGCCTCTCGGGAAGTGAATACTTATCCAATCCAAATAAGTTGTGTAATGTGTAATGTGTAAGAGAAGAATAAATTTGTCTAGTACAATCGATAGAAAATGTGTAATAAAATTTAGTAAATATGAATGAAAACTTGACTATATTTTTGTAATACAAATTATGGAAGGAACAGCTATTCAAAATTTCATTAAATATAGAATTTCTTAATAACTCGACTCCCGCGCCACCCATCTGGTCCAGTTTTTGTAGTTTTCTCGGATAGAGCGGATTTTCCGCCTATGTCCTTTCCCAGATCCCAGACTATCTCTTTGCCAAATTACATTACAATTGGTTCAGTGGTATAGATGTTAAAAGGTAGACAGACAGACAGACGGACGGACGGATGGACGGACAGACAGACAGACAGACAGACAGACAGACAGAAAGGCAGACAGACAGACAGACAGACAGATAGACAGACAGACGGACGGACAGACAGACAGTCAGACGGGCCCCGGTATGGAATCATTTCCCCGTTATCGAAACAGATTTATCGAAATTTGTCGAAATTTATCGTAACGCATTTATCGTAACTCGTTTTCAAAAACAATACGTCGCTAAAGAAGTATTCACTTCAAAAATCATCTCATGTGTGGTAACCGGTGACCCAATGTTTGCATGGTGGGGTTGAAAATAAGAATTTTATATTCTTGGCTTGTTGTTTTCTTCGTTTGCTTGTATACTTTGATATTTTGTGGCTCGTGTTTTTTTAGAATTTATTTTACTGCCTGTTGAAGTTGGAGAAGGGAAAGTGTTTCACTTTTTCGTCTGATTCAGGCAAATTTGCCCTACTGCGGCTAAAGAAGTTTCACTTCAAAAATACAGGTGCCGAAACCCAACCTTGCGGGTATTGTTTTTTCGTATTGTATTTAGAAGGGGATTATCCCATAGAGACAACAGCACGTAGACCTGTTGGCCGATTGTACTTTGGTGAAGTACCACCCCATTCGCTGAGTTAGCGATTTGTTGCTGAGCTATACATCGATCTAAATCTGCCCGTCGCTTTCGCAAAGCGAAGCAATAGGGCAAGATTGAGCTCCAGTAGATCAACGTCCCGTAGGACGTAGCTGCCTAGAGTGTCCTTTCTGATTCGAGCAAAGGCCGGACACTCGCTAATGAAGTGCTTAGCCATCTCATCTTCTTCCAGGCACATCTCGCAAAGGCCCGAGCTTCTGATTCCAATCCTGTGAGGATTTTGAGGTCATTTGTACTAAGGTGTAACAGAAACTTAGTTTTGTTTGCCCTGGGCGCGTCTACTAACATTTTGGCCTGTCGGCATGACCTAAGCTCATGCCAATGGTTATAGTGTTGTAATCGCAGCCGTTTCAAGAAGCTTGTTTTTAGCAAAAGCTAAACTGCAGCCAATGACAGGCTGAGGACCGATAAAAGGGTCGCTGATCCAGCTCTAGCCAGAGCATCAGCTTTATCGTTTCCCGGGATATCAGAATGTCCTCCCCCGCGCTGGTTCAGTATATTGACAGCATCTTCAACAATTTTTGAGTTGATCAACGCTGCAGAACAGGCTTTAATAGCTGCTTAGCTATCAGAGCAGATGTAGATGGACTTGCCTTTCCATCTCTTGTTAAGTGCAATGTGCGCTGTACTAGCGATAGCATACACCTCTGTCTGAAAGACAGTTGTAAATCTACCCAATGGAATAGATTGCCTGAGTAGACACCTGCTCCGGAGAGCTCATCCATTAAGGACCCGTCCGTATAGAAGACTATAGTCCATATAGAAGACACCAACCTCCGCTGTTCCATTCAGAGCGATCTGGAAGGAGGCATTGAAACCTTCGCCTGAAATTGTATTTTGAGCTTGTGGTGTCCAGAGTTCCTTCCAAGGCTTCTGGTACTGAATCAAAAAACCCTTCTACCTCTACTACCCTCACTGAAGGTAAGAAGCACACCTATGCGGTATACTGCTTTTCTAGCTTCGTAACCTTGTGGGACTCCTGAATATTTTGAGACACTGAACTCTTCTCCTAGTCTCTAATATCTGTGACAACAGCAGAGTCCGTAACTTTTGTTCATAAGTAATAGACCCGCTGTTTATTCTGACCCTAAAACCGACCATTGTAAAGAAACGAAATCTCAACTTCAGGCTGACAGACTTAAACATTTACAAAAAACGGTGCAACAAGAGAGTATAGCTACTTTCTACCAGAACAAATGAGAATCAAAGTTCTTTCAATTTCAAATACTCTTCGGCTATGATCGTTGATTAACGTCATTTCGCTAAAACTCCAGAACTGAATCGTACATAAACTTTGAGAAAAAAAAAACCTTCCTCTCTTTGCACTCTGGTTTCTGGTTACGGCATTTTATTAACAACCACCGACCATGCTGTGCGGTTCACTGTAACCAATTCGCAGGTATTCTGCCACAGAAATGCTAACGTTCATGCTTTGGTGCATTTTAGTTTCACACCCATTTTCGCCCTATTGCTCCGGTACAATGGTTCGGTGCACAGGAATAGGAATCTCAGTCCTCCTGAATTTTCATGCAAAAAAAAAAAAAATTAAAAGAACAAAGACGTTATGAGGGAACTCCTACTACGAAAATCACGAATCACAGGGATAACTCACCGGCACCACACACAGCACTCTCAGCACTCTCACCACCATCAGCCTGAGTACTCCATTCAACTTGGTCTGAGATTTGTGCTGGGAAATCTGACCTACCCACCCGAAGCCATAATGAAAGCGCATCAGATACTATCCCATGTAAGTCGCAAAGGACTATGCCCCATTTTCTCTTTCTTCCTTTCCATCTTTTCTGTATCTTTCCTTTCCTCTCTCTCTCTCTCTCTCTCTCTATAGTGTGTAATTGATAGCAACGAAATGGGCCACATGACAACGGGAGGTGCTGGTATCCTTGAAGCACACTGCACAAGAGTGCAAAACTTCCGTTCCCCGCACACCGAAGAAGAGCAAAAAAAAAGGACTCCCACGTCACAAACACCACAACCAACACCACCGTCAGTGGCAACCAGGTGTAAAGCCGGTGGTGACACACTTTGTATGACGAAGGATACAAGCAAACGACACAACGACGACGAGGACGGGCGTATGTAACTGGGTTATGTAATTGACATGAATTACATCCTTTTTTGTGGTAGGTAACGGCGGGAATATGTTACACCACCACCACATGATGAATATACCGCAAACAACTTGATTAGGTAAATAAATTTGCATCCTTGTGGGTGGGGGTTTTTTTCTCACTTTCCGCATCGTCCTCGTTTACCTCGTGATCGCGTCTTCTTTGCGACAAGGACACGAGGCAAATCTTCCCTCTGATTTATGATTTTATTTCGCTTTTTAAATGTTGGTTATATTTATCCTTCCATGTCGCTGAAATGAACAGCAGCATATTTTGCGAAAAAGAATATTTGCTCTTTGGTACTTCGTATCCTTGTTCGGTATCATCCTTTCCCTCTCTCCTTTGCAGGTGTCTTTATTTTTGACATTCTATCTGCTTTCGGTAGACAGAACTTATGTCAGGAACCTGTGCTTATTTTATTTTTATATTTACACTTACAACCGCCTCTGATCCTTATCCAGAGGAAGGAGGGCTATGATTCATCTCGTTAGAAAAACGTTATGCAAAATGTTTTATTACAGAAATATGTAGAAACACAAACACACACTTGTACAGCCATTAGGCGTTCGTACAAAGGTAGATACATGTTTTAAGGGTTGAAGTGGAGACCGCTGTGCTGAGAGGTTGAACCTTAGAAGGATTATATGTTCCACTTTTCGGTTTGATGAGGTTCTTAAATGCCATTATCTGTGTGTTTGTGTTTCGAACCTATTAATAAGGTGCTCCTTCCTTCCGTAGAACTAAGGTGTGGACAATATTAGCAAAGCCATACATATGTGTGCATGTGAGTTGTTTCATAAAATTTTACAAACACTTGTGCGAACCACAAATCTACTTACTTTAATGCAGAGAGCGGTCGACTTAGTCCATCCCCAAAGAAGGACAGAACAGTTCAAGTGTTATGCTACAAAATCGAAAAGACAATTATGTGGTCCTGGAATAGAGGTGAAGTCTACTTAAAGCAAAACACCATGAATGACCTAAATTCATTGAAAATTATTTGAAGTATTTTATTTAATTTAGCCGAAGGCAAGGAGCTACTACCTGTACAGATATACATACTATCTGCAGATGTATTTCGAAGGATATTTTGTTGGATAAAGAGAGTGTACAAGGTTTAGGTGGTAATGTTAAGACATTTTTTTTCTTTTTTTTTTTAAATATTACAGTGCTTGGAAATGTAGGTATTAAAGTTTTACGATAATATGGCAGATACATGTAAGGGAAGGTAAGGATTTTAAGGTCTGGAAATATTTTTTGTTGCATTTTAAGAGAGCTGGCCGACGCACACAGGCGGATATTCCAAAAAAACATGGCCATGCCCATAGCTATAAAAAACAAAAATGCAATTTGTTATTATTTTTCATGCCAACTTGTTAACACATTACTTAAGTATAAATTATCTGATTGATCCAGCGTAATTCATTGCAACCATTGCGTCGGTTGATGCTTTTAAAGTGTAAGCTTTTGCGAAGCACGTGCAGTACCATGTTTGATGTTTGATAACTGGTTGATTTGCTTTGTTTCTTTTTTTTAATTTTCTGTGTGAATTTATAAAATGAATTAGATTGGAACCTGTTGATAGCGGTAAGTAGAATAATTGTTATGCAAAATTTTCAAGTAATTTGAAGTTTTATGAAGATTTAAAAATAAGGCCTTTTGAGACCAAAAAAAAAATTGGTTTTCCCGTCTTTTCCGGTTATATAAAATAGCTTCAAATTTACCTTAATATGTAGAGTAACTTCAGGTATTGTGGAATACCCATTTCTATTTTGGACTTAACGGACAAAGTGTAAGTGTTAATGCATCCAAATTTCGTAAGGTTCAATATAGAAGTATAAACTACCATTCAGTATCAGGCAGGATTCCAATCGTTACTTTAGAGTATTTTGACAAAAATGTGCTCCGACCTCGAAAACCTCATTTTGAAAAAGTTGCGGGTAATGTGGTATACCTTTTTTTAGCTGAAAAGTTTTAAGACGGATAATGTGGTATACTATAGCACTGTAGCCCATGGCTAGTGTTCCACATTAGACGAAACTGAATATTTTTACAAAAAAATATAATAAAATATAAAATTAAGTTGTTAAAACAAAACTTACAGTTATTCGAGGTAAATGAAAAATTGCTTTTTCCAAATAACTGATCATCTGGTTTCACATAGAATTTCTCACTGCACACCATAATTTTTTGCTTTGCTGAAAAAAAACTCGAATGCACACGAAAACTTTTAGGATTTTTTACTTTTTAAATATTTAATTTTTTTAACTTGATTAAATACGCATGCTCCTCTCACTACAGTCAATAACTGCTGATGTAAAAAGAGTTACCAAACTGAGCTTAGTTTTCGAGAAAACCGCCCGTCCCACATTACCCGCATATCCCACAATACCCGAAGTTACTTTACTTGCTTATTTTGGAATCACCTTAAACAGTTGCGAAAGTTTGCGATGTTGCAAAATATCATCAAGTAAAGTTTGTATTTATTTATACATATATTTCTTATACTTATTTTCAACAGGGACGCTACAAAAGTAGAGCGACAGGGACAGCAAACGACGCCATATTTCTTGCCGCTCTTTTGACATTTCTCTTCATGATGGAAAGATATACGAGCCAACAACGAGTCGAAATTATTAAAATTTACTACCGAAATTCGGAGTCAGTGGCCTCAACGTTAAGAGCGCTACGTCCAATTTATGGTCGTCATAATCCTCCTAGCAGATCAACAATCGAGCGTCTAGTGGAAAAATTTGAATCCACAGGCACAGTACAAAATGTTCCCGTGCCAGTGAGACAAAGAAGTGCCCGTAGTGTAGAGAATATTGCTGCCGCTGAGGCTTCAGTTGAAGAAAGCCCCAATGTGTCTCTCACACGTCGTTTTCAAGTGTTGGGCATCTCTGTGACGTCGTTGTGGCGAATTTTGCGAAAAGATCTTGGCCTACATCCTTACAAGATTAAATTGATGCAAGAACTGAAGCCGCTTGACCACCAGAAGCGTCGTATGTTCGTGAATTGGGCTGAGCAACAACTTGAAAATGATTCGGATTTTCATCGAAAAATCATCTTCAGCGATGAGGCTCATTTCTGGCTGAATGGCTTCGTCAATAAACAAAATATGCGGTATTGGTCAGGCAGCAATCCACACGTACTCCATGAGTCATCATTGCATTGGGCCGTACTTCTTCCGTGATGATCAAGACCGGCACGTTACTGTGAATGGGAATCGCTACCGTTCAATGATAACCGAATATTTTTGGCCACAATTGGATGATATGGACTTGGAGGACATGTGGTTCCAACAGGACAGTGCCACAAGCTACACAGCGAATGTCACAATCAATTTATTGGAAACCAAGTTTGGAGAACGTGTTATCTCACGAAATGGTCCAGTCGCTTGGCCGCCTCGGTCGTGCGATTTGACGCCGTTAGACTATTTCCTGTGGGGCTACGTCAAGTCTATGGTCTATGCCAACAAGCCAGCGACGATTGATGAACTTCGTACGAATATCGAACGTGAAATTGCAGCAGTATCGGCCGATTTATGCTTGAAAACCGTCGAAAATTGGGTTCAGCGTCTGGACTTCTGCAAGCGTGCCCGTGGTGGCCATGCGAAAGAAATCGAGTTCCATACATAATGGCATCGAACGTACTTTCACAGGAATAAAGAATTTCATTTTTCTTCTTATTTATAACTAGCTGACCCGTGCTCGCCTTGCTTCGCCCACCTGTAACATTTCTATAGCATAGGTATGTTGTATGTAATTGTAATGTTAATGTATAGCTGTTGCCAGCCCGGTACTTTTTAAAATTTGAATTTGCTTTTACAATCATATTTATCGTAGTAGGCCGGCCACAAAAGATCATAGAACAATGCTGTTTCAGTTAATACGCAGAAAGTCAAATATGCCACATACGAGGGCGGTCCGATAAGTTCAAATTTATTGATTTAATTCCCTATAACTGTGTGTGAAGGCGCTCGATAATGACCGAAAGCAGTACGAACTTTACAGAACGTGTCCGCTTCATTTGTATCGTTTTTGTAGTTAATTTTCACTATTTTATTTATTGTATTTATTAATTTATCTTGCTAGGTATACAATTTATAAAAAGTGATAAGAACAATTCAGAGAAAAACATTAATGAGTTACAAAAATAATTGAAATAATTAGCGTTATAAACAACATAAAACCATTAGTGAATAACAATAATACTAATACAAAAATGTACAGTGTTCTAAATAAATCATATTTAAAAACCCAGCAAAATTAGGTCTGAGACGCTCTTTAGCTAAGCTGAAAGCAAGAGCTGGTGGCAAGTGTCCCATCAAAAACATGAATTCAAACGTAGTTGTGTGCAGGGTGAGGATTTATTATTATTATTTTTTTATTTTTATATATATTTTTTTTTTTTTTTTTTTGTTATTTTTTTTTTAGCTGACTGAAGATAATGGGCGGTGTGAATAAAAACTGAGGGTGAGTGTTGCCTCAAGTTTTTGAAGGGAACCCTCCATTTGTGATGAATAAAAATATTTTTCGTTAAGTTGAACGAAAACACTTCACTCAGACATTTGGACATTTAAGGGTTCCCTCCATTTTGGTGTGAATAAAGTCGCATTTCATTAAGGGAACACTCGAGAAAGTTGAGTGAGGTACTTTTGAAATAATTAAACATGAATACCATTATACGGACGATGAAAATATGGATGAAATCGAAGAAAAACCGACAAAAAAAATAAGATTTGAATGGAGGAATAAGATTTTGTTAAAATCTCGCTAGTTTATCCATATTTGTTTGAAAAAAAAAAAAAATTCCAGCGATGAAAATTAATAAACAAAATGCGCTGCGAGCTGTGGAATAAAAAATAAAAAAAAGTACATGTGCCATTGAACTGAACAGCTCCAGTTGAATTTTTATTAAAAAACAGCTGAGTTGCGCCAAAATAAAATAACCCATGCGACCGAAACGCCGAGAGCTATAATTTTTAATTTTTCGCGTTTGTACGTCCCAAAATATGATTATTAATTTTTATTTCAGTTTTGGTCGTAAATCTCAAGTAACTTGGGAATTGAATTTGACAGTTCTACACTCAATTTTTAAAACTTCAACTTGAGGGGAAATTTTTATTCACACCAAACTGAGTGAACCCTTTCAAGAAAACAATACCCTCAAGAGGGTTTACTTCGAGGGTTCCCTCAGTTTTTATTTACACCACCCACCCAATATGTGTTCAATTTGAGTGTGATCGTGATTAAAAAGCCAGGATTTTATTTTGCGTAGGAAAGGTGACAATTTTCTTAGACTTCTGATAGAGAAAGGTAATTTGTTAAAAATTGAGGGGGCTACTACAGTAAAAAATATTTTAAAATGTACATATTTTATTGTAAGCAGGGATATTTACCAGAATGTTGGAGTTCACTCGCAGATTATGCACCGAGTTTGTTCTAACTGAAAGGTAACCACTCCTAATAAAAAATACTTTAAGAAGTTTAAAGTAATAGAGATGTCTTAGAGGTAGAACTTTTAGCTTCTGAAACAATATGAAGCTGCTATGGAAGCGATGTTTCTTACAGATAATACGCACAATATGTTTTTGGGAAATAAGAATTGGATTAATCTTGTTCATATAAGTCCCACGCCAGCAAGTTATCCCATACTGAAGCTTTGAGTGAACAATACCATAGTAGATCATAGCTAATAATTTCTGTGAGCAATACAAGCTTAGATTATAAAATTGCCTAGAGCAACATAATAAGTACTTTTTCAGTGCGCTGGTGTGATCGGACCAGTTCATTTTACTGTCGAGTATTATTCCGAGGTATTTGAAGGACTTGACAAAATTCACCTGAAAACAATGAACCGAGCAGGGTGAATTAGAATCAAATAAATTAGAATGATAAAATAAATTAGAATGATAAAATAAATCACAATCATCTATGGTATGAGACTCTGTAAGACTAAAGTACATAAGTTTGGTTTTGTCACTTAAGACCATTCTATGGATGGCAAACCAGCGCCTTAGAATGTCCAAATCTGAGTTCATGTCCGAAATTTGGCTGAGCAGGGAGCTGCAACTGTAGGAGAAGGCCTTATCATCAGCAAAGGCTGTAATTAAGCCCTTAAAATTCTGTTCAAATATTGAGTTGATGAAAATCAAAAACAGCAATGGACCCAGTACAGAACCTTGTGGAACACCAATAATTAGGTTGCGAAATTCTCTAAAGCAACCATTTATTTTTACTGTTTGCTTTCTATCTTTTAAATAAGAAGCTAGCCAGCTATAAACGAAACCCCGTATTCCTGCCTTACATAATTTGTTCAAGAGAAGATCGTGATCAACTAAGTCAAAAGCTTTGGTTAGGTCTATGAAAAGTCCAGCCGTCAACATTATTTATGCTTTCATAGATCTCACTGCAGAACTTCAGCAATGCATCTTCGGTTGACCTACCGGCTCGAAATCCATATTGAGATTCATTAAAGAAATTATTTTTATTTAAAAACTCCAAAATTCTCCTTTTCATTGCCTTCTCAAAAATTTTCGAGCAGATAGGTAACAGAGATATCGGTCTATAATTATTCAGATTACAAGGGTTGGACTTTTTGTGGAGAGGAATGACTTCAGCTATTTTAAGCGCGCTAGGGAAAATTCCACAGTATACGCTTTTATTAAAAATATGTGCAAGCACGTCGACAACATTAAACGCAATTTTTTTTTCCACACGTTATTTGAATTGATCTATATTTAATAACTTCCTAGTTTTGACTTATCAAAAGTCATCGCAATGATAATTAAATGTTGACGTTTACCAATGGCACAATATTTAAAATTGACACCCATGGTTGAACGACCTGTGGAAATTACTTTTTTTTATATGTATGTCATATGTTGGGCCCATTAACAGCAAGACAAATAATCTTTAAGAGAAAATTCCACTCATCTCTTTCCATTTAAGCTGCCTTCATTTCGAAAACTAAAATCAGTATCTACAAGGATTTAAACAGAACAAAACTCCTATTTCCACAGAGATAGTACATGCATACCTACTCACTGAACTGATGGTTAATCCATTCTCTCGTTACCCAGCAGACGGTTCTGGAACTGTCTTTTTTTTAATGAATGTACAACTCATACTTTGATACAAAAACTAGTTCATACTCCATGAGAATGCCTTCATCAGCAAACTGAGAATACCGAGTACCCTCTGTTGACATAGTTCCCCAACTCTCCAGAGGAGTCTCCCCCCTTTTACTCGTATATTCTCTATATTCCACTATTTCACATCTTTAACAAATCATCGACTATTGGCAAAATAAAAAAATGTAGAAAAATATGCCAAATGATGAGTGAACACACACCAGCAGCAGCGGCAAGTTCACGGACACGAAAGTCCTCCCTCCCCACCAACACTTAGATGCGAATACTCCAGATGAATATTAGTTTTTTTCAGATTGATTTTTTTTTTTCATTACCTTTCCCCCCGATTAAACAGAAGAGTTCTGCTCTAATTTTGCGCTTCAAGCTTTCGTACTCAAACAATGCCGAAGCAGACTTTTGTTATCCTTGAAATTCTGTCCTACTTTCTTTTTTCCTACTTTAGATGTTTAGAGAGGTTTTTCAAAATAAAAAAAAAAAGCGAGAGGGAAAGTTTGCGGTTGCTTTTTTAAAGTGGATCAGATTTCAGATAGTTGGTTCTTTCTTGTTTTAATTATTTTTGCACCTTTTCTATGGACAATTTTTAGACAGTTGCTGGTTAAAATTAGTGGGCTGTCTAATGGAAACAAAGTGGAAATTAGTCGTTTTGTCGGTATTCCTTGGAAACCTCTTCTATTTACAGAAAATTTGCTTAAAATACTTTATGAAATGTAAATGTTGAAGTCAGAATCGCTCGATACATACACAACCAACGTGGATATGAATGCCCGTTTCAAGCATGTTTAGTTTAGTTGGGGTAAGTAAATAAGACAAGTTGCTTGTAAGGTCAATAAAAATGAAACCAAATCAATGCTGTTGAACAGAAATCAATCCGTGAACTAGCGCTCTGCTCAGAGCACAACTGTCGAAAGCCAGAGCTACAGGTACTTCTTCTGTGTGTCCAAGCAGCCTCCTGGCTAGTTCATTACTCGAAGACTAAAATAATTACCTGGAAAAAGTGCCAGACTTGCTAGATGGAGCCAAGAGCTAGATGATTAGCAAGGCAGTAGAACAGGCTCTAAGTACTCTAAGTACAATTCTTCGGATGATATTCGATCCAGTCTATTAGGAAGGTAGAAAAGATGCAAAGAATCCATCGCCAGCTCAAGGAGCTGTAAGAAGATATTGTCATTTTTGGGAAAATAACGGCAACTTTTAAGCTAAAAGAGTCTTTGAGTCCCATCTAGTACGAGAAAATGGGTCCTGAGTCTGTGCTCACAGAACGTCATGATGATCTGACACTAATGATATAAAGACAACTAACGGTCTTACCGAAGGATGAATGAATTACTCCGAGGATATGGATAGTCTTACACACATAACAGATGGCCAACGACTGGTGTCATTGCTATCGGAGAGTTAAACCGTCTTTCGAATGCAATACAGAGTTTTTGGAAACCAATGGCATCATGCCAATAATTATGGACCGAGGACTTAAAACGATTTACAAGTTAGAAATGTATGAATAGAAAGACAATCCATTGGCATTAACCTCCCTAATCCCCTAATCTGAACAAACGCCATTAGGAACGCATAAGGGAACTACGCTCAGGGAAAAGTTGTATGTAATATATGAGAGCAAAAATTGATGCCGCTAGAAATATGTGGACTATTTTGTACATTGTTTTTAAATGAAGAAAACAAAATGGCTGTTCGTAGAAGTATTTGAAACTCTAGAAAAGTGGAAGTTATTAGTTTCATTTTTCCACTTTTATAAATGTGCAATAGAGTGCTTGAAATATTTAAATGTGTCGAATCGAGAAAGAACAAAATTTTCACACTTCTTGTACTTTTATTGTTTATTGTAAGCTCAAATTAATGTTGATGTTTCGTAAAATTATAGAGGGATTTGAAAGTATTTTGTTTTATTCTTATCTGCTAGGTGTAATTTTATTAACCCTCAAACTAAACTTTAGTGAATATTACTAAAACAAAACTTACGATGGTGCCATTTGTTTTTAAAACAACATTCGGGTCCCCTGGACCGCAGGGTAGGAATACTGTAGTATTTTCAAGTTTTCGTATTTTGTTTTTTTAAAAACGTTTGATTAGTAACTTCATAGATTAAAAACATTTTATTTGTTTAATAAGTGTAAAGATAACTAGCTGACTCGACGAACTTCGTACCACCTCAAAATAAATAAATGTTGTGTCAACTTATAAGCTGAATTAAATTCTGTTATTTATTAAGGTAAAATAAATACTCAAAATGATTTTATTTCATAAATGTACACAAATCAAAATGGAATGTCTATCTGTCTGTATATCTGTTTGTCTATCTGTCTGTCTATCTATCTATCTGTCTATCCGTCTGTCTGTCTGTCTGTCTATTTGTCTGTCTGTCTGCCTGTCTGCCTGTTTGTCTGTCTTTCTATCTGTCTGTCGGTCTGTCTGTATATCTGTTTGTCTATCTGTCTGTCTGTCTATCTATTTGTCTATCCGTCTGTCTGTCTGCCTGTCTGCCTGCCTGTCTGTCTGTCTGTCTGTCTATCTGTCGGTCTGTCTGTTTGTCTGTCTGTCTGTCTGTCTGTCTGTCTGTCTGTCTGTCTGTCTGTCTGTCTGTCTGTCTGTCTATCTATTTGTCTATCCGTCTGTCTATCTGCCTGCCTGTCTGTCTGTCTGTCTATCTATCTGTCGGTCTGTCTGTTTGTCTGTCTGTCTGTCTGTCGGTCTGTCTATCTATTGTCTACCACCTTTGTACAGTAATTATCTACATTTTAAAAAACAAACCAACTAAATCGGTTGAAAAGTACGGGCGGTAGAGGGAAACATACGCATTTTGCCACTTAGTTTTATATTAAATAGATTTAGTTTATTTTTTTAAATATACAAAAGTATACGTAGGTCCTCTACACACACTTAAGCCATTCTTTCCCAAAAAGCCGACAATTTTGATCATATGAGCGAGATCTGGAAAAATAAATTTTTTGTCAGGTTCTTCTTCTTCTTTCATCAAACAATTTGTTTCCTTCTAATCTAATGTTCTAATATCACATAAGACTATATAACTTGTGCTACATTTGGAGAGGACATTACTTTAGTATAAAATCTGTCTAGCCAGTGGGTTTACCAATTAAAAAAAATGTGAACGTAGGTATAGGTAATAATGATTTTTCGTAATAACTTTACTCATATGCACTTTTTCAAAATTGTCTATACTGATAAACAAAGTTGAGCTGATAAGCTTTCGATCAGTATCACAATCTAATATCGGATTAGAAATAAGCTCTCAGGAGGAATCACATAACTTGCGCTAGCGATTTAATTATATAGATAACTTAAAATACTGTCCGCCAAAATCTAAATATCAAAAATTATTGTCGACTATGCGCATAATGTGGTGTTGTTTTCATAGACCAAATCTATGGCTGTTGGCTATGTTTAATGCTATTCTCAACAAAGTGGGTGCTAACTCAGTACTCCTAAAAATGGCATCAAATCAACCCCAAAAAATCGCTTTATCCTTGCACAGGACCTCATCATGCCACAAATTGAAGAACGATTTATTCGGCCAACTTTACCTGCAAATCTCTAGGTTCTCTTGAGAGATATTTCAAAAAAGAAACGGCCATTAGTTGAGTCAAATGCTGCTTTTACTACGGAAAAATAATGTGCAATCTGTCCAAGGGATAATGCCCGGAGGACGAAAATCAGATGTGGTAGGTGTCGAAACCCCCTTTGCGGCGAACAAAGCCGAACTGTGTGCCAGGAGTGCCTCGATTCTAAACTTTAAGTTATTTTAATCATTAGACTTAAAATGAAAAATAAGTGTTGTAAATGCCATGAGTAGGCTGCACTATGGACTTAAGACAGATTGCCAGTTATTTATATTTCTTGGAAAACCATTGGATGTTGTTGCGATTGTAAATATTTCTTGAAATTAGAGGCTGTTTGCTATTTTTTTGTCCAGGTTCTCGTAATTGCAATACTCTCCAGAAATTCTGGACATCACACATAGAGTTAGTTGAAACTGAAACCTAATATCTGAGTTTCCTATCACTACGCCGACGTGTCTCTCCGTCTGGCCTTTGTGTAAACATTATAAGGGTATTTATGACCCCTGAATTATGAATTATGTAAAAAAAAATCAAAAACTTTTTGTGGTATCTGGCAATACTATTTTATAATATGAGCCTCAAAAACTGATGTTTCACTAAATAACTGGGAGCAGTAGAGACTGGCTACTACATTTTTCTATTTATCGTTCATGATCAAATGTAATATGAAGAGTTCAAATGTATTTTCTATCAATTTTTGTGGGCTAGGGGAGACAACAAATTTCGAGTCGGGTGTCATTTGAAAGGACATTTATTTCAGATTCTATAACTAAATTGAATTGAAAACCATATATTTGTTGGCATTCATTGCAAGCATAAATCTACGTTATAAGTTCGTAAAGTTTCTTTTTATTAATTTAAAATTAAACCTTTTAACAGAAGACCCAATTTGTTCTTTTTTCAGTGGAAAAATATGTATTTCTTGATTTTTGAGTGATGCCTAAAAAAAAATCAAAACTTAACAACTGACTGATGGAGGTCAAGTTCCACTCCACAACCGAAGAAAGAATGAGGGGAGGAGCAAAGGCATAACAGACACGGGTTGTATTATACATAAACCGCATTCTTAAAATACTCCTACCCACATCCTAGTATGTTCATATGTACATACAGTTGCTCTCAAAATTGAGCGTACACCCATCATCCAAACACATTCTTTCTTTTTTCAATATTAAGAAATGCTTTACAGAGTAATTTATTTACAGAATTCATATTTCACATACTTTTGGAGTAATAATAAGATACAAAATCAAACAAAAGTACATTATTAAATTTTTTATACATATAAAAAGGTGAAAAGCACCGAATTTCATCACACAAAATTGAGCGTACACTGTATTAAAAAAAAATCGGCCAAGTGCGAGTCAGACTCGCGCTCAAAGGGTTCCGCAGTTTTAAAACTACATAGTTATATAACTGTTTCGTTTCGTTAACACAATAAACTTAAACGACCCACCCCTATATTCACTTTACCAACTTATAATAAGTAATATTACTCACTATGAGAAATTCGATAAACATTAAGAACGCGGCTGAGTGTGTAGCGCATCCATTAGGGTAAAACTATACAATACGCCCCACTTTGAAAACATCGCCAATAAAGTGCATAAGTTAAAAAAAAAACTGAAATCGTTTATTGCAAAAAAATAAAACGGTCATTTTTCATGACTTTGGCAATCGAATTCATAGCTAAATATTTTAATACATATTTTATATATTTTTTTAAAAAAAAGTTTAAGTGGGGCGTTTTGTAACTCGGTTGTCGGGTAAAAAGCCCCACGTTAGTGACAAAACGCCTCTAAGGAAAAAGTGTACAAATTACGATAGTTTTTTAGGATGCATGGCTTGCCTCTTCGCTTTTCGATCACAGCTGTTGCAGTTTGGTATATCGTATATACATACATAGTGCAAAACTCTCGTACCCACCCCAGACAAAACGTGTACTGGAGCCAGCCTTTCCAAGAAACGGTCTCGTAATAATTTTCAGTACACTCGATGCACTTATTTCATGAGTGGTATTTTCGGGATTGGTTGAATTTCGGTTAAAATATTTGAAGGTGTTATTTTTCTTCTTGATGAGCTTGGTTGAGGTTGAACTTTGCCCAGTATTTTTGCAGGTATTGAGGTCCGGATGATCTCGGTTGAGGTTCAGAACTTTCAGTAGGAGTTTGAATCAAATTCTGCTCATGTAATCATCTAACAATGAAAAAAAGTAGTCAGGAATGGCATTTGGGTCGTAGCGACAAATTCCTATTGACTTTAAGGCCGAAATACCATTGGACACGCTCACAACTCTCCCTCAAGATTTGAAGATGTTTCTCCATTGCCTTCTTTATGTCTTTTCAACCTATGATGCCCGCAATATAGTTCTGGTATAATTTCGTGGCATTTCTATTTATTAATAATAAGCAAAAAAGAAGGCGCTGATAAGTGTATATTTCAATGTAATAGGGGGGCATATTACACTTATGCTACAAGGGCGTTTTGTAAATTTCGGAGTGTAAAACGCCCCAGCAACATTTGAAAACTACACCCTCTTCTAAGAGATAAGCAAATTCGAACTAAAAAACTTATTTCGTACACTTTCTAAACATATAAAGCATTCTGGTGTCATGTTTTGAATTTCTGAAAAAAATTAATTTTTGCTGTACTTTTTTTATAGAATATTTCGCGACTGGACCAAAAAAGCACTACCATCCACTATTACAGTTCATTACTGATTGAAATGGTTCGAATATGTTTTGTTGCAGCTGCATAGCCACACTTGTGTAGGTGTCAGGCTAGTGGGGCGTTTTGTATAGTTTTACCCTAACCTTTTTGCGCTGTACTACTGAGTTCAGCGGTCTCAGGTTCGTTTCCTGGCAAAATCCGTATTTTAATTTTTATTTTTTTTTATTTTTTTGTATAGCAGCACAGTTTTGGATAGCATTTAATTTTCTCAAAATGTTTGTTAATAGAATGGCGGTCATTTCTTCAAAATTGGACCAGTAGTTTACGAGTTAATCGGTTGAGAAATTGAATTTTTCGACATAAAATTAAATTTTTCGACGTGAATTTCTCAAAAACTATACAACTTACGAGATTCGCTTAGTTATCTTTAAAAATATAGTTAATTATCTACCAACTGTGATTTTTTCAAATTTCCGACTTCAGTAGTTTCCGAAAAAACCGTAGGGGGCTTTTTTTATGATATTTTTCACACAATTTTGGCAATAACTCCCAAAGTTTCTAACAGAAAAAATTAAGAAAAACATTTTTGAAATCTTTGTTTCGAGTCCTTTCGAATGTGATATATTTTTCAGAAATTATTTTTTTTTAGATCATATTTTACCCACCCTGTATAGTTGTTTCACAACATTTTTGAGTAATATATTGTCCAGGTATGTGGACCACCGTAATATATAAGTGTGCCAAATTTCAAGTTTCTAGGAGGAACGGTTCTTGATGTTTTTATCATGACAGACATTTTTGAGTTAGAGCGAACTTATAATGGTTCCGTATTACCATATGGGTACGGAAACCTAAAAGTAAGTAAAGACAACTACAAAAGACAATTTATGTAAAATATAAACGTTTTAATATTTAGTATGACCTTTTTGAGCATTTTAATCTTCTTGGAAGTGCCGTGGCACAGATTCCACTTACTTGTTTGTGACAGACGGGGGTGTATGTTCACAGGTTCGCTTGACCTGGTTTTTTACTTACAATTTCTATTTTTCATCTGGGTACTGACTTTCTGTAGCAAATGGTCGATAGGATCTCGGTGCGGTGCTTGTGGTGGAGTTTTGAGCTGTTTTGAGCTATTTTGAAATATTTTACAGCAACTATTTGCTTACCTATTGTGAGGTATTTTCTGGATCGTTATCTTTCCGAACATAAAAATCTAGAGGCAAGCTCAGATTCTCTGTGGAAATGTGTAGATCTCTTTTGGGAATATCTAAGACTTTATTTTGTCCATTGGTCTCAATAAATTCCAAAATTCCCAGTTCAACTAGCTGCAGTATAACCCCAAGACATAATGTATCCTCTTCCATGTTTCACTGTTTTGCAAATATTTTTCATTTTCAGGAGCCCTTAGGTTCTCTCCAGGCAACTTGTTTACCATCTAAGCCAAATACATTTATATTTTTGATTCAACGGTAAACATAACATTTTCCCAAAAACATTGTGGCTCTTTAATATATTTTTTGGTGAACTTCAAAGTACTTCTCTGTTTACAGCAGAAATGTATGGCTGGTGAAGTGCTACTCTTGTGTATAAATTATTTTGCGTAATACGAGTGTAATGGTTTCTAATGCCACGAGTTTCTCGATATTCATAGAAAATCCCAAAGTTAACTTTGGAACGCTGGCGTTTGGATTGGACTTAGTTTTGAGAACAATAAATCGTTCATCATGTGGCGATACCATCTTTTTGCTTCTCCTTCCACCTGTTTTCTATAGTGTACCTTCGTTTATGTAGATGTTCATAGTTTTTCGAACAATAGAATGTGTTCGCCCAACAATTTCACCAACTTTTCGCAAAGAATTTCCTTCACAATACAATCTTACTACAAGTTTTTTAGTGAAACTGTCTGCCTGTTTCCTTTTGTTTTCCATGCTCTTAAAGTATACTGGCTCCTTTGGTATGAAATTAGCTTCTAATCTGAGCCTGAAGAGTCATTTCTCAAGAAAACTAGAAATAGCCAAGACTGCATTGAATTCAACGTGGAGGACCTGTATGAGCACAAGAACTCTTAGCTTAAGTGCTAAATTTAAATTGTTTGAAGCGACATCAAGATCAGTTATGTTCTACGCAGCGCAAATTTGGGGATGTGAGCAATTCGATGATGTCTAAAAATTGCTTCGATTTTTTCTGCAAAGAGTATTTTATCTCCCAGCTGTTGCTCCGAACTACATGCTTTTCTTGGAAACAGGATTATCACCATTGTTTACTGCCACGCTGAAGCTGCATTTTGACTACATTATAAAAACAATATCCCAGCCGACAAACCGTCTAACGAGATCCACAGTAGCCCATGCTGTATGCTCTAAAACTTTATTTTTTAAAAAAAGTGGACTCATTTGGCACAGAAGTACGGCATAGTGTTGAATGTAACGATGGACAATGTGGATGATTGGAGAAATATTTTATATAGCTTCCTGCAAAATCTAGATTTAAAGCTCAGAGAAGAGTTCAAGGAACAAGCTGCATCTTCCCTGCATAGACAAATCTACAACAAGCTGAACTACGATTTGGTGGAGAAGAATTATTTTCGAGAGGAAAGCAGTACATCGTTTATCGCAACAATTTTTAAAGCCAGAGGAGAACTACTAAACCTTAATTTCAAGCCGCATAGAGAAGATCTGCCTATAATATGCTCCCTCTGTAACCTTGGGGTACGAGAAGATGTTTTTCACTTCCTGTCTGTGTGTCCAATTCTGACGGAGATAAGACAAGTGCACTTTGAAAGCGCGGTTATGTCTTCAGAGAGAACCTTGTTCATCCTGAACGGTGGTGAGGGCTGGACCTCACTCATCGCATATTGCAAAGAAGCAGCGAGCTACAGAGCCAAGATCATTGCCGAAGAATTTTAATCATATTTTAAATTAAATAGTTATGAAATATTTAGTTTTTCGTTTATCCCAACCCATCAATTTTTTATTTTTATTTTCAAAAAATCTAAATTTATTTTATTTCTTTATTTAATACATAAATTTATTTGCCATCTGAGGTGACGGCCAAAGCCAGACCTTATACTATTGTTTAAGTAAAATACTACTTGTAAAATATTGTAAAAAAAAATATTTCTTAGTAATGAAAAAAACGAAAAATGTGTTTGGATGATGGGTGTACGCTCAATTTTGAGAGCAACTGTATATTTGCATCTCCCTGAGCTATTCCATCGTTATTATGGACCAAATCGGACAGAGGAATTTATTTATTTTCACATTTATTTTATTTGACCAACATACCAAATCATATTTCTTCATAGATTCCCAATGCGCCCTCATCCATGAATCATGACACATAAGAGTATGAGTTTCCATGTGATACCTACAGATACTCGTACCTACTGGGTAAAAAGGTAGATTCACTACGACCTGAGTTACCATGGAATTTCTAAATTTCATTTCATTCAAGTGGGTAGCTACAGCCATCCCCTCAACCAATTTTCCCATTCATCACACATAAATAGAATATTTTGTATTTATCTTAACTTTCACCTTTCACCCTCATACCCAATATTGACTTCTATTTCATTTCCATTTATCGAACAGCGTCTATCAGCTGCCATATTTCATATTTCTCTTTACATAAATTTTAGGTATCTCTTCGAATCAAACCCAGTTCCGTAGAAGCAGACAAGTCGGTCCCGTTTATTATTTTCCTTTTTGTAGGCTCGCCTGCATATTGGCTTTCCCGAGAAAATCCATCGAACTTGAAACTGTGTTTGTGAAAGGGATTGCTGCACAAATACATACAAATAAATATGTTCCTTCCATTGTAAGTAAGTAAATTACATTTTCCACACCACGTAGCATGAAACCCACATTTGCAAACCAGTGTACATTTTCCCTGTAAAGGACATTACATAACCACAATCTTGCGTTGCGGGTATGTGGATTGTGGACAGTGAGTGTGGAATGCGATATAAATGAGTTCGTGTGTCGTTTACCACTATCGGAGGATCTAAGGAATACGGAAATCTTTTTTTCTTAATCCTTAAAATGGAATTTAATTTCATTTATCGATGATGACAAATAACGGTGAATGGAAAAGCTATTTAGCAGCTCAAAAGTTCGCTTCGAATAATTATGACTATTATTATTATTTTTTGTTTTCCTTTTAAATATTTTGGTAGTGGAATCCTCCCCGTCCTATTTCCAGTCTCATGATTCGGAACAGTTAAACATGAAAATTGTGTTTGTGACCAACGAACAAAGGTTAACCTTTTTCGTATGGGGGTACACATACATAAGAGAATGTGTGATAATGACTACGTGTGTTATGGGAATCATCGCCATCATCACCATCGTCTGTGGTAATAAAAAAAAAGAAAAAAAAAATGGCACATTTTTGGTCGTTTGACAGTCCCAACGAAATTATGTTACTTAATTAAATTGTGACCCATCCATGCCATCCATTGTGTAAGCCTTGACATGGCGGAGTGGCTTAAGTGTCTGCTACAATGTAACAGAGAGTTGTACGATCCTACAGTTGATTGGTTCAAGTCACGAGCAATTACTTCCAATGAAGAATATTTAGAACTACATAATCCTGCCCAGTTGGAAACCTTAGGAGTTGGTATGCTGTCAGTTGAATGCTCAATTATATGCGATGACACCTTTGCTGACATTTAAATGGTTGGTAAATGTTTTGACAGTGATTGGTTTGTTGTACGAAGGCCTTACTGTCATCGTCGGTTTTAACTGTCAAAATTGAATATGCTTACAAAATTTCAACAATGGGAACAGAACAGTAGGTACATGGAAGGGATGAAAATAAGTTTCAAAGGTCAAATGCCCTTAACGCTTTGATTGCCAACCTCCGATACAAACGTCGCGTATTCAACTTAGAAAAATTTCGAAAGTAGATATTGACTTTTCTGAAAAACTTTTTTGAAGCTGCTCTAGGTATTGAAGAAAAAACACCCACGTTCGGTCAAATGAAAATATTGAAAGTGCGCGGGAGGGTTCAATTTCGGGAATTCATTGTTGTTCGCAAAACAATTACTTTTTACCTACCACAGACCTTAAATTAAGGAATTTTTAACGTAAGCTGTCATATATAGAGTTTTCAGAACACAAAATCTTTTAACAAAATCCATCGCATTCAGAAGAAATTAGTGGATCCCCTTTAGCGTGTGTAGATTAAAAAAAAAAAAGTGCAGGTCGTGGCTCATGGCTGCTATCGACCACAAGCTATCAGTATAGAAAAGTACCGCGAAGCTGTTTCTTAAGTATTGCTTCCGTTTGCCTGGTGTGAACTTTAAAAATATTTTCTGTCAACTAGAAGAAGACCCAATATATTCTACAAGCTCCCCGAAATTACGCCAAAAAAAGGAAATGGAAAGAAAGCCCGAAAATCTCCATAAAAAGTTGTGGCGTTTTTTATAGGAAAAATCACCCAAATAGTTTGACGTAAATGCTGAGAATTTTGGCATTTTTCCATAATTTTCAGACATTTTTTCGATTTATGAAATATGAAAAAAAACGCAAAAAAAATAGTTTGGAAAAAACGCCAGAACATTTTTTGGCCTTTTTTCCAAATTGAAAAAGGAAAAAAACCCAAAAAAGGGGTTGGCTTTTTTTCCAAATAGAAAAGAAAAAAAAGCGTGAGTACCTCGTGAAATTCATGTGTTTTGTCGTTATAGCAAAATTACTGTAATTCACATGGTTTTACCAATAATAACTCTAGTTCACGCGTGATCATTACAATATAATATAAAGTTGTCCGAATTCTAAAGTACAAATTGGCAGCGCGAAGGCACCGGGCGACACCCGGTGGAGCGCGAGGAGTGGCGCGTAGTTTCCTTTCATTCTGGCGAATTTTCCCTTTTGGTTTTTGGCGTTTTTTCCCAAAAACTTTACGCCACAATTATTTTAGCTCTTTTTCCAAAACACTTTTTGGCGTAATTACAGGGAGCCTATTCTACACAAAACATGAAAAGTTGAACAGCCGATGTTACAACATTTGACCATGATTAAAAAGTGTTCTTTGCATCGAGGCGGAAAATTAAAACCTTAAGCTCATGACGAACGGATTTTGGGTCAGAAATCTTCAAACTTTGTAAACTGGCTACTTCGCTTCAGAAACACCACAATTCTAGGTTACGAGTATCTGCGAGAATGCCTAGAAGAAGATTTACAGTAGCCAGGAAGAAGTAGTCCGAAGAAACCGAAACTACGACGGGCCAAATTGCATAAGAATTGGAGTCATGAAGAAAGGAGCAATGTCATGTCACCAGGCAATTTTTGAGATAGTTTTCCAATCCAATTTACCTACTGAGATATTGGGCATTTCGATAAAAAAAATTAAAAATCCCAAATTGCGTGATACCCAGAGCCAAATTTCAGATGGCAGTGATATCATAGTGAGGGACAACATAGCGGCAGGAGGCACAGGAGAGCTATTTCGGAGCGAAGGTAGGATGAACCACAATAGCTAAATTTCTATTCTGCAGACTTCCTTAAAGAATTAAAGTCATCCCACCGAAACAAAATTTGGAACAGGTCCCATCGAAAAATTCTTTTCCAATTAGGTAATGCTCCATGCCATAAGTCACGAAAACCAATAGAGTACTTTACGAGTCAGAATACAGTCTCGAACTAGCCAGCTCAATAGCCAGACCTTTTTTCGATTGAGCGTACGACTAGAATGGAAAAATCCATTAACAGAAGAATGTTCGAATTAAGCAGCGTCGCCTTTTATTTGTTTTTGTCATAAGTATGAGTTGCGTCCATAAACAATGACATTTTAACCTAAATAGTCATCACGATTCGCTGCCAACATCACATTAAGAGTGAAAATCAAATGCCGTTGCCTTAGAAACGCGTTCTGAATGACAGAATTTTTTCCACTTTAAATGACTATTGTCAGCCTTTTCACAAAAAATCGACCCATTCCTGACCTAAGCACATCCATTTGAATCTGTCTCTCTATTTGTAAATGCTGTTTTTCTTATCGGGCTTAGACAAAACAAAACTTCACAAAGCCCAAGTACTAGTTCAAAACACATCTTAATTACCAATAGAGCTCCTTAAAAATTCTTATCCGTTTATGGCGCCCAATGCAAACCCTCCATCAATATTTTTGTTTAATTACAGTAAAGGGTCTATGCAGTAGGTCTACGAAAAAACGAAAACCATCAAAATTTAAATCCAACGTTTGGCCAACAAAAACTCAATAAATTCTTATCGCAAACGTGTACACCTACCTACCAGCTAATGGCTCCAGATAGAACCTATTAATATGTTTACATGCTCATTAAATCACTCGTTGTTCTGTTTTACACGCTCACTCATGAGTTTAGCTTATCGCAAAGTAAAACGAAAAAAAAAAACTAAAATCGTGTCAACAATCTGTGATTGTGCACGTGTCCCCGAGTAAAATAATTCCGCCTCCAAACATCAGAACTTACTTTACAAAGCCACTCAAATCCAAGTAATTTACACTTGCAAGTACTTACGACACAAGTCCATTATTATAGCATTACCTGCGCCATAGAAAAATAGAATAGAATAGAAAATAACTCCAGTCAGCCTGCACTTAACGGTGTGCTTATCGCGGTACACCATCGTTGTTGGAAATTACTCATTTCAAACAATTGAACAACCATATCCACGCTTAATCGTTTAACGAAAGCCAATAATTTCCACTGCATAATTTGACAGCGGTAAAATAAACACGAGTTACAGCTTAAAAAAGATTATCTATGGAGGAATGAGAATGGCGCCCAACGCCGGATACACTTACCCCAACTACGGTGTGCGAAAAAAATCCAAATATCACCATTTAATCCTTAGTCAATGCAAACTCGTACCCATTCTCTTAGCACTAATTCAATTCATAGGATTGATCCTTAAAACTGATTCTATTTTTGAGACAAGGACACAACCACTTGGATATCGAAAAAGCAAAAAAAAACACTAAATCACAAGACCACATTCGAATCACGTCGAATGGCACACTGAAAATCACACCCCAGCCATCCACTCGAATCGCTATTCATTGCGAGGCCCGAGTGTAATAGGTTAGGTGGCGAGACACACAATCACCACCTTTGGTCACACTCCACGAAAACAATTGCACTACGCGTATAGAGATACTCGTCGTATACTCGAAGAACTATGTAGGCCCAGCACGGCCCCACGGCGCACAGACACTAAGCCTTCTTCGTTATTTCCTTTCCACTCTTATTCTTTTCTCTGATATAATTAAGGCTATCCTTCTTCGTCGTTGTTGTCGTGTGTACTTGACTTTTACTCCCGGTAAGTGTAAAGTATACGTACACTTCTTTGCTTTGCTTATTTTATGCACTATTTGCTTTAATGAGACGCGAAGGGGGCGTGGTAGGGGGCGGTAGTGGTGTAGTACACCATTGAGCGACACTTGGTTGGTTTCCGGGAAACGTGATATAATTGAATACCGAAAAAAAGGTACCGTCCGTCTGTCGTTCTGTTGCTAAAGTATCTATGTTTAGAGCTGTGGTGATAAATTCCACCGCGAGGTGCGTTGACGGTTTTCGTGAATACTGTCGGTTCACCGATAAAACCCGGTGTATTAAGTTTGTGATTTTTTTATGCTTTGCTCTCTCTCTCTCGAAAACCGACTCCGTTTCCGGTGACAGTGAACGTTTCAATTTGACGTACGAATTTTGACTAAATTTGAAGAAGGGATGCAGTGAACTTTTATAATACTGGATGGTGTTGAGTGAGCTTTTTACATGAACTGTACTACCGACTCTTGTATCTGGGTATCGGGTGGGTAGATGACTCAATTTTTGAGTGAAAATAAATGCAATGAGATTTTTTGTTTCTATTTTTGCGTAGGTGAATGCTCAGGATAGGTTTTGTCTAGACCTTTAGAAATGTTGGTAGTACCATAGTAGGTAGATGAGGTTTAATTTTATTAATCAGCACACTAAACGTCAATTTAAATTATTTGAACTTGGGACGTACTTATGTAGTGCAAGAGGTGAATTTCGTGTTAAGTAAAATTGAGTATTATTTGTATTGACATATTGCCAAAATGTTTGAGTAAATAATATGAATGGTTACCTTTTTCAGAAACTTTTTTTTTATTGTTTTTTTTTTTTTTTTTTTTTATATATAAAACACTATCAGATTTGTGTCATGGTGTGCTTTATACAAGCAACAGCCATAAGCAGAAATTTGCCAGGGCAAAATATGCATCAACAGGCTCATCATTTAGTGCTGGTGTTAGTGGTTAGGCTACGCTACATTTCAACACTACCACTAGCAATAAATAAACAAATATAAGAACAAATATACATAATTAGAATTTATGTTCGAGGAACTACATTACGCAATACATTTTTTAGTGTAGTCTTGTTAAGATTAAAGTCAAAAAAGTTTACATTTAAGTTATAGATTTTACTCATGCGGCTAATAGGCTCATGCATCCCGTAATTTGTTCTGTGATCAGGAACATGCAGTAACTCTATACTACGCAGGTAATGCGATCCCCCACGAAAGTTTAATCCTAAACAGGATAATAAGTCAGGTGCATCAATCAGACCTGAGATCAGATGATGCATAAAAATGATATCATTATTGACCCTTCTTTGGGCCAAAGGCTATTGAGATTTTTCTAATAAGGTACATACATACATACATACATACTTGCGAAGAATATTCGAGGCGAGGACGGACAAGACTGTTAAATAGTGAGAGGGTGACATAAGGATTTTTAAATTATTTACACCATCTTTTAACGAAACCTAACATTGAATTTGATTTATTCACAATGTGGTTTATATGCTCTTTAAAATCAAGTTCAGGGCTAAAATAAACACCCAGGTCCTAAAAACTATAAACCCGACTGAGAGAGTGATTCGATATCAAGTAGTTGAATATGGTCGGTACCCGTTTCCGAAAGAAAGTCATGGACTGACACTTGAGTGGGTTAAGGGCTAAACCATTCTAACAGCACCAGGTACTGAAACTATCAATATCTGATTGCAGAAGTCTACAATCATTTATGGTTGTAATTGCTTTACTGATCTTCTTATCGTCGGCAAATATAAGGACGTTGCTATGTTTTATGATTGATGGAACATCATTGATAGCAAGAAAACCTAACGCCTCGAGTTTGTAGATAATAATATCATGAGAAAGCTGATCAAAAGCTTTCGAGAAGTCAGTGTACACACAGTCCACCTCATGACATTGGAACAGTTATGGGAGAATTTTAACAGGTTTGTGACAGTAGACCTGTTTCTAACGAATCCATTTTGTTCTATACAAATAACACCCCGACAAAGAAAAATCAGGCTTTCACACACAACTTGCTCAAATAATTTTGGTATGCATGACAACTTTGAAATCGGTCTGTAGTTCGTAATAATATTTCTATCGCCTTTCTTAAAGACGGGCGTAATAAACGATTGCTTCCAAAAGCTAGGGAAATGTCCAGTTGATATGGAGATCTCAAAAAGAGACGTCAACGGCAGAGCAAGTACATCACTGCATTTTTTCAGGACTATTGGAGGAACGCCGTCAGGACCTGAAGAGTAAGCATCTTTCAGATATGAAATAAATTTCGAAATAGTAGTAGTTTTCATAGTAAGATTACAATTCTACGGTGTTTGGTCAAAAAGACATAAGTCCATTTTTTGCGAAATTGAGTTGAGTATGTAGAACTATTCAGAAAAAAATCTATATTCGTTTGGTCTTAACAGCATAAGTTTCTGTAGCCCGAATCCAAAGTTATTGCGTGGTCCTAAAAACACATTACAATTATTTTAAAAATTGTGTTTGATCAGAATGACATAACTCCACATGTGTTGTTTTGACCGAGCGAAAATTTTAAATTGTTCAAATAATAACATGGTCAAAAGAACAGTTAACGCATGAAAAACATGAATAGTATTCTTTTGCTTCAACTACTATTCACGTTATTCTTTTGTTTTTTATTTTTAAACTTAAAAATGTATTTTTTTAAAAAAACTTGTTACTAAAATTATTTTCAATCTGAATCTTATCTCAACCCGATGAAAAAGATCAAAGTATCGTTTGGTCATAACAACATATCTCCCTTAAAACATGTTTTTGGGACAATTTTTTAAATTTAATTAATTGAATGTTGTACATCTTATAATTTATATTATTATGGCATTGCAATATTAGTTTAATACGTAAAACTGGATTTAGAAGAAATTATTGAATTTTAAAATGCATTTATCTCAAAACTAAGATTTAGGACTTATGTCTTTCTGACCAAACACCGTAGAATTTACCACTTGGACCTATCCTATCCTATCCTATCCTATCCTATCCTATCCTATCCTATCCTATCCTATCCTATCCTATCCTATCCTATCCTATCCTATCCTATCCTATCCTATCCTATCCTATCCTATCCTATCCTATCTTATCCTATCTTATCCTATCCTATCCTATCCTATCCTATCCTATCCTATCCTATCCTATCCTATCCTATCTTATCCTATCCTATCCTATCCTATCCTATCCTATCCTATCCTATCCTATCCTATCCTATCCTATCCTATCCTATCCTATCCTATCCTATCCTATCCTATCCTATCCTATCCTATCTTATCCTATCTTATCCTATCCTATCCTATCCTATCCTATCCTATCCTATCCTATCCTATCCTATCCTATCCTATCCTATCCTATCCTATTCTATCCTATCTTATCCTATCCTATCCTATCCTATCCTATCCTATCCTATCCTATCCTATCCTATCCTATCCTATCCTATCCTATCCTATCCTATCCTATCCTATCCTATCCTATCCTATCCTATCCTATCCTATCCTATCCTATCCTATCCTATCCTATCCTATCCTATCCTATCCTATCCTATCCTATCCTATCCTATATTATCCTATCCTATCCTATCCTATCCTATCCTATCCTATCCTATCCTATCCTATCCTATCCTATCCTATCCTATCCTATCCTATCCTATCCTATCCTATCCTATCCTATCCTATCCTATCCTATCCTATCCTATCCTATCCTATCCTATCCTATCCTATCCTATCCTATCCTATCCTATCCTATCCTATCCTATCCTATCCTATCCTATCCTATCCTATCCTATCCTATCCTATCTTATCCTATCTTATCCTATCCTATCCTATCCTATCCTATCCTATCCTATCCTATCCTATCCTATCCTATCCTATCCTATCCTATCCTATCCTATCCTATCCTATCCTATCCTATCCTATCCTATCCTATCCTATCTTATCCTATCTTATCCTATCCTATCCTATCCTATCCTATCCTATCCTATCCTATCCTATCCTATCCTATCCTATCCTATCCTATCCTATCTTATCCTATCCTATCCTATCCTATCCTATCCTATCCTATCCTATCCTATCCTATCCTATCCTATCCTATCCTATATTATCCTATCCTATCCTATCCTATCCTATCCTATCCTATCCTATCCTATCTTATCCTTTCCTATCCTATCCTATCCTATCCTATCCTATCCTATCCTATCCTATCCTATCCTATCCTATCCTATCCTATCCTATCCTATCCTATCCTATCCTATCCTATCCTATCCTATCCTATCCTATCCTATCTTATCCTATCTTATCCTATCCTATCCTATCCTATCCTATCCTATCCTATCCTATCCTATCCTATCCTATCCTATCTTATCCTATCCTATCCTATCCTATCCTATCCTATCCTATCCTATCCTATCCTATCCTATCATTCCTATCCTATCATATCCTACTAATATATAAATGTGAAAGTTTGGATGTTTGAATGTTTGGATGTTTGGATATTTGGATGTTTGTCACACATTCACGCCTTAACGGCTCAACAGATTTAGATGAAACGTTCGTGAATAGATACTCTACTTCCTGGATTAGCCAATGCGCAATGTCTTTCTCCGATAGACTTAAGGAACCCAAATCAAAATAAGGCTCGTCATTGCATGGAAAGTAATATGATGTCGATTCAGCAACAAAATTTGACTGGAAAAATGAAGCAAACATATTACAAATTTCGGTCAAATCGGTACTAGCAGATCCCTTGAATTTCATTGTGCAGGGTATGCTAAGTGACTTATTTTTTCTTGTACCGGTACATTCCGTACATGGCCTTTTTTAAATTGCATAAGCGTTTATTGAACCAAACTAGCTTTGTTAAATTTTGAATCCTGCGAGTAGTTACAAATCTAGAGAGCACAACCTCAATTATACTCAGTTTAGAACAAAATAATAAAAAAAATTACAGAAACAGCTGAAATTATATAAAAATTTAATTTCAGAATTCAAAATAGCGTCAAAATCGATTTTATACCAGTTTAGACGTATTAGGTTGCTAATACGCCTGCGTGAACCTAGTACCGGTACTAGCAATGTGAAGAAATGCACGAGTACTAGCTTTTCGTTGATACCGAGTACTAGAGATAGCTGGTTCGAGTATTAGACAGACTTAGTACTAATGTGAAGAAATCGTCCGTAAAAGTTCTAAAACCCATCGGAAGACCATGTAGAGGCCTCTATGGCCTGAAACCCACGTAAGACCAACACAATTGCGTTTGAAAATTTCAGTTAAATTCTAAAGCAGATTCAAATTCTCCCACCATTAGAAAAGGCTTTCCTGTAGGAAATCTAAAAAAAAAAAAAATAACTGAAAAAATGTCCTCAAATGACAAGACTAACGAGACCTACGACATATACCGTATGGTATATGATGATGGAATCTAAACTGAATTTTTTTCTAAATTGCCGTCCAAGAGTCCTACTTTGAGGAACGATTTCTAGTGAGCAACTCATTTAGCTCCGAGTATCTCTGCAATTGGAACTCGCAAATGACAGATATTCACATTGTGGCATCCTTCACAATTTCCTCGGAGGAAAACTTTTATTTTTTTTTTAAATTAAACTACACTGCGAGTATGCCATACCACATAATAAAGCCATTAACCTCATTTTTTGGCCAAAAGGATAGCACAGAAAAAAATAAGAAAGGAAATATTTTTGCAGCAACGACACACTGTGACCGTGTACACAATTACCGCACATTCCTTCCTTTCGCCTAAAAAAGGAGGAAAGAAAAAAACATCCCATTCAGTAACCGCTCATGTACTAGGCGTCAAAATAAACAATCCTTAAGGATGATCATCCACCATCCTGCGGTAGATAACTTTAGAGGATATCACTTTGATGTCGATCATCACAAAGCGTCCTCCTTTTTGGAGTTATTTCGACGTTTCGGCCTTCGCACCACCCGCACTCAAAGTTGAGTAAGGATACGATACACGAGTTCGTTGAATTGACATTGCTTGAATTCCTTGTATGCCTGCATATGTGTCTATGTGTTCATGTGCAGTCGAAGAAAAGGAAATCCATTTAAGGAATCTCTTTGCCCACAAGGCAACTGACTTCGAGAAGGAGGCCAGCTTCCAGCATGGAAAAGAATGCACGGATCAAACAAAAACGAGAAAAGCAAATACGATTTTTCTCTCATAAGTATGTGTAACGGTAATGACGGAACAAATAAAGCCAAAGCGATGCATAAACCATATAAAACAAAAGTCCTTTTTCCTTCACACAACACACGCGGAGGAACTTTGCAGCCCACTCGTATCTTTGCCTAAAACTATGGCCGGCATTCCTATAGGATTTTTCAGAGAATGGCAAGGAACAGAGACGGATTTTGGATAAATTGGAAAGCGATGGCATTTAAGTCCTTTTCTGTCCACTGCGGGCATAGACAGGTACACACTCCGACGAGAGACAAGAACACGGCAGGAAGGTAATTGACTTCTTCCTCTTTTTCTTATTTTTTTGTGAGGGGAAGGGGATATGGAGTATGCTAGAGGCGATTATCTCCACTCTCAAATCCAGTTTACTTTTCAATTATTTACGTAAGGAAAAGGGAACCAAAGAGAGAGAGGGAGAGAGAGAGATACCTAGCTTTAGCTGCATAAATAAACTGCAATTGTAAGAAGCAGAAGAACGGGTGCAACCAATACAAGAGTGTGGGTGGACAATCCTCGAACAAATTCCAAAAACAAAAAGAAAGCAAACAGAGACAAGAAAATCGGAAATAAAAATTTAAATTGCATCAAAGAAAATTCTTCCTCTTTGATTTCGTCCTGACATTTGCTTGGGATCTCTCGGTTACCCCATAACTTTCGATGCTGCGAATTCAAAAAATACATACATAAATAAATGGAAAACTCAATCGGTAGCTGTGGAAATAGTTATTCAGAAGCAGTCAGGAGGATTGAATTCAAAGTGTGTGGGTTGCAGCAGGCAAGGTGAGAATATCGGCGGAACTGGAGCAATGCAGTTAGGTAAAATCGATTTCCTCCTCATGGTGTACGACTCAACTTCAACGGTACTACCTGTTCAATTGGAAAATTCTGATTGAATTTTTGTGAATTTTCGCCAAATAAATTTTCTGCATTTTTCTTATACTTTTACAGCTCCGTTTATTTTATATTTTTTCCTTAACAATTTATTCAGCGGAATGTAAATGTGAATGCACATGAGTGAATTTAAATTTTATTATTTTTATTTACCATACATATGTATGTACATCGATGCAACCGTACACAAATGGGCAATATCTAACATTTATACATAAACAAACGTTGCTGTCGCGAAGAGCTACGGGTTCTTGGCGCACAGCACAAAGTAAAACTATGCTGGGTTCCTGGACACCATGGTGTACCGGGTAATGAATAAGCTGATGCACTTGCTAGGGCGGGATCGGCTTTAGGCATAGACCAAGCCCACCCTTCAATTCACATCTCTCAATGCGCCATCAAGCAAAAAATAGGATACACCCCACTTCCTCTGTCATTGCCCAGGTCTCTACCACATAAGGCATAAAACTCTAGGTAGACATTTCTTCCAGGACATAGAAGAACTCTCCGGATTCCCGGTAAAGGACATCTGCAGCTTTATTAAAGCTACGGGTTGGTTTGACAATCCTTAATCGCCGTCATCCAAACGAATAAGGAAACAACACTTATGGGCATGACAATGGATCTGTATTGATCTAAGTGTGGCGCCAGATGGGCATCCCTCGGCGTCAACCCACTAACCTAACCTAACCTAACATAAACATATGCATAAGTAAATCAATATGAATAAACAGATATGCAATGACAGTTACAGTACCACCACATGGATCACTAATATGGCGGCCGGCAATAAGTAAAGCCTACAGCATCACTAAATTCAATAGAGTCCAAAGAACGGCTTGTATTGGTCCAGCGATGCCATGCGGTCAAGTCCGGCCAAAGCATTTAACGTGTTCCTACACATATACTGTCCATTGTTTAACATATCAAGTACTTGGTGTCGTGTAGCGCTGTCAGACTCCGAAAATTAGGGTACTGGCTCTCGAAACTTTATGATCATAGTAAGGCTCTCGATCTGTAACTGAGAGATCTTGCTCTGAACACCACAGACTATACCACTCCCAAACTTAACTTCAGCAAATTCACTCAAGTCTCTTTTCTAACCAGATTGAATAGGAAAAAGGATAATTGAGTCAAAGTACCAAAAGCATTATTCACCGACGGATCCAAGATGGCCTCCGATCGGGTATCTTTCAGCCGAACTAAGAATCTCCAAATCCCCTCGCCTTCCTGATTGTACTAGTGTCTTCCAGGCGAAAGTACTTTTTATAACATTATAAGCACATAAGGCTAAGCGCCTCTCATCGTTTGTGATTTCTTTATGATTTCTAACCTTTATGTACGTTATGTAAATTAATACAATCCCACTTAAGTGGAAGGCAACAGTGCGTAGTGGCTAATGGATTCTCCTCAAATTTACTTAATGTTCCGGCCGGCGTACCCCAGGGTTCAATCCTCGGACCAATTATTTTTTCGCTCTACATCAATGAACTCCCGCGAATTGTTAAAAATTGCACAATCCACTTATTTGCTGATGATGTACAACTCCTAATAAACCGCCCATTTTCTGAGAAAAACGAAGCCGTAGCTTTCATGAATACTTCCTTGTCTTACATTCTTTATTGATCTAGAAATAACCATCTTCCGATAAATCCACAAAAACCGAAAACCCTTCCCATATACAGGAAGCCCTTTGATATGTCAATCTCATCCGCAATTTCTCTTGGAAACGACATCATAGACTATGTCAGTAGTGCTGGGAACCTTTGCATACTTTTTAATCGCACCTTTTAAATAGTTCCATTGGGAAAGCCTATGGTAGTCTTTGCGGCCTTCATGTGTCCCAATTGTTCATTCCCACAACTATAAAACTGTTATTAGCTTAGAGGAGACGCTAAACAACTGCGCCATATCCAGCTAAGACGCATACACAAGCATCGACTTGCTCACCGTTGCTGGCAAATTTCTAATTCGTTGCCTGGCGCCTCCAATATTTGACATCAATATGGACTATACTGTGCCGCTTCCGCGTGGAGGCTTTCCAATTTGCATATATCATGTGCTCTTGAAGGTTGAGCCTGTGATCCAACAGCATTCCCAGGTATCTGACTCGATTGCATGCCCATCAACATCTATAGTGAGGTGTTCTTTTTTTTCCTGATTGAGGTCTGCAAGTTCCAAGTCTGATGTCTGTAGCCATGACCTGAGATCCCTGACCATATGATTACATTTTTCAAACGCTTGTGCCAGAATTTTCTACACCACATTTACTGCAATATTATCCGCGTAGCCTCGGCTTCGGTATTCTTCGGATGCTATCATACCTATCATATGTTGCAAAGAACTGGGCCAAGTACTGACACTTGTGGCATTCCTCCCGTATTTTTTTACTTTTTTGACCTTTCATCTGTAGCGTAGTGAAGGGTTCTGTCTTTTCTACCATTGCCTCGTTAGGTTTCAACCCAAACAATGTCCTGAATCACACTTTATGTCTCGCACATACAATCATTTAACTATTCCCATCCCATTGCTGACGCAGTAGCGCATGCCGGTTGGTACCGTTTGTTTAATTCTTCCAACCAACTTTAACGTTTTAAATTAACAGAAACAATGGAAAAAAATAGACCCCCCAAGTCCTTTATCCGTGCTTATACGTTGACAGTCTCCAGTAGCTGGGGGAAAGGTACATGACTCTCTATGTGTGGAAGTGTTTGCCGCCATCCCACTTTCTTTTTTTTTTTTTTTGTATAGCAAGAGTCATTTGAAAGCTTTTAAAATTTTCGACTTTCTTTTTAATGAAAATTCAGGAATAATTTCGCACTCCTTCGTGCTTCCTTGAATATCCTCGCCCAGATCCTAGATGAGCGCCCATATAAATACAATGATATGTGAACTCGTATACAGTGTGTGGAAGAGGTAGGCGCACTGGATGTGGGAGTGGGAGTGGGCGTAAGCATCGTCGGCCCATATAAACTTTACTAGCAACACATTCCCTTGAACATTTTGTAGTTTATTTGCCATTTTCTGTGCAGCATACGGAGAGAAGGACGACGATGGTAGGGATGGATCGGAGGAGCGGGTGGTATTTCAGAGCCGTTTAAGTGCGGGGTGTAACCAAATAGATAAATTTTGGAATGAAAAGACACCCTTTTTCGCGAAAATAAACACGAACGGTAATGATTATTTGAAATCTGCAGTCGTTCTATGTATTCTACAATTTCGGATCTTCATAAGTATGTGTGTATACTCGTATATGTGCTTGTGGAGAAAGTTTATTGTTTCAGGCAATAAAGTTGTCATGGAGGACATTTACCCTAGCTGCTGCGAGTCGGGTAGGGGTTGGCGCACGAAGTGAACAGAGCCCGCATCCTTTTGTTAAGATTTCGACAAACTGATAATTACTTGTTTGTTGCATGTGAGCGTACGTGGGGGGTGGGGGTAGTCTCTGGCTGGATATTTGTATGCAGTCTCTTTTGGGCGAGCAAGGTCTATTCATTCCCATTGTTTGGCGAATGTTTGTTTGCCTTCGTGTGGCAGATAGTACTCGTACTGCAAACAAAAAATAGGGGAAAATGGATATTAAATAAGAGCGCCTCACAAAGAGTATATCCTTTCAAGGCAGATTATTTCACAATAATTGTTTTCCGTTTAAATTGAATCCATTATGCATGGATAAATATTACTACCACACTACTACTCTACTGGGATTCAATTCAAATGCAATTAAATGTATCCTTGGAGAAAGGAAAAGCCATGCAAGGACGATGAGTTGCAACTTCAAAGTGTTCTTGTTATCATTATGAAACATATTCCTAAGGATATTTGCATACTTAGTCTCTTTACGTGTTATTTTGACCCTGGAAGCTTTTTAGCGGTCGAATAGGAACACCGACCATATTACATCTCCGCGGTATGAAATGAGTCGATGTGCACTTGAATGACGTTGGGAAATATTGGAAACTTATTTCCAAACTGAGTGCTGTGTTGCCGAAATAGTGGGAATTTGGAAAGAAATTTCCACCAACCAGGCATTCTGGAGATTGACATGCTAATTGAAAACACAAGTTATCCTCCTGTTCGTCCTCCTGTTACCTGTACCCTCCTGTTCATATTGTGCTGAAAGTGTGGCGGCATTATTAGAATATTGCTAAAAGTGGAAATGCGGCATTACTGGGCAATTTTTCTACGCAACTGGCAATAACCCTGTCAAAAGCCACCGCTTAATAGGCATTTGGGCCTCGTCGTTTAAATTATCCCACAGAGCCTCAGGGTGTAGGTCTGTCGGTTTCGTTGCATAATTGAATAGGTGTTTGGTGTCATGTGTTCCGTTTCCGCAGTCTGGGCATTCGTCTTCGATGGATGGGTCGAGGCGGTTTCTGTAGCTGTACTAAGTTGGGGTGGAGATTCTCTAATGCGTGGGACACTGCCAGGTGGCTAATACTTTTTAAGGCGTTGTAAGATCTCTCCTGATGGAGCGGGGTGGGGGCATCGCCGTTATCAGTTGGTGGTTCGGGTGGTCTTGGCGATGGCAGACTAATAGGAACTGCTTGACTAGCATGTTGTTGTATTCCATTACTGGCAGGATCTTTGTTTCGACGTAAAGATGGTCTTTGTGGAACATCAAATGACACCCTGTGATCGTGCGCAGTGCCGCGTTTTGGCAGGCTTGAAGGTGTTGCCAGTTTGTGTCACTAAGCTGCGGTGTCCAGATGAGGGCAGCGTAGTCGAGGACTGAGCGTCCGATGGCCTTATAAGTAGTGAGCAGCGTCTCCTTGTCCATCCCCAAGGAGCTCCCTCCTACGGATTTTAGCACATTGTTTCGGGTTCTCAGGCGAGTCCTGATGTTTGAAGCATATACAGCGAATGTCATCATACTGTCAAAAGTGACGCCGAGGAGTTTTGGTTGGGTGGTGGTGGGAATGCGGCGTCCTGCTATACTAATGTCAAGCACTGACTTTAGCTCCCTTGTCCAAGTGGTGGTTCAATGCTCATGTAAATACCTGATTCGATGATGTTGCTTGTCCTCCGCTGTGCTTCGATCTGACGCCGTTTGACCAATTTTTTTGTGCGGTGCCATTGTTAGAAACGATTGAAGAACTTTTTTTTTTTTATATAATCTACACACGCTAAAGGGGAAATGAATACCCTTTTAATGTTTACACACAGCGCGAGCACATCAAGGACGAGAACGAGAGACAGACAGATCGACTTTAGCACAATATCTGGAGTTGGTCGTGAAATTTGAAATGAACGGTCGAAAAAGTACTGCAAAACTGGATTTCGAGGACGGGCTACTACTAGGCACACCATGCCAGTCATTTAAATTAAATTATTTTCTATAAATAATCGGAAAGGCTTTAATGTAAATAAATCGCAAAGTATATTTAGTCGGCACCGACAAAATGTCTAAAGGTAGTCTTCCGTAGGCAAATTAAAATTTCATTTGCCATTGACTTCTTCCCGGAATGCGTTGAAAGATATGCGGATTGACGCGAATGGTCACATCCTCATCACCCTTAGGTTCATGTGAACCCATGTGTTCCCACCCGTGGTGTCACTGTTTTGGTTCTAACCATCCGGACGTCCTGGCAAACTTAAGCAGACCCGATGGTGATCGATCCGATAGTACGTCGATATGTTCGAAGAAAAATTTGCCCAGGGTTCCATTACTAAGTCGGCAGAGGTTTGGGCAGTAACAGAGGAAATGAGCCGTGTTTTTTTGGTTTTTGCTTTATCGTATTCTGGTTACAGCTTTCTGGATATTAAACAGGTATTTAGTGATTTCCCCCTGTTATAAGCTTCACAGTTCATGATTTTTGTTCAATTTTGGCCTTGAGGTAACAGAGTGGAGGTATAACCGAATCATCTGCTTCCTCTCTGTTAAGGGCTTTTCTGGCCAATTCATCCGCGGCTTTATTACCTGGTATCCCGCTGTGACCAGTGACCCAGCAGATTTTAACGTTGTGCTGTGTGCTGAGAACCTTCAGTTCTTCCCAGCAATACTTTACAAGCTTAGATGTTATTTGCGTAGCAGCTATTGCTTTTATGGCCGCCTAGTTGTAAATGTGAATTGTGATATACTCTCGGAATATTTTCATCATTAACACTAATTGGGCGGCCTTTGTCACTGCTAAAACCTCAGCTTAGGAAAAGCTATTGTGGTCTGGAAGTCGTGTGGAGCAGTTTATTCTCAGTTTCTCTGAAAAGCAACCCGCTCCTATACCTAAGACCTTTTTGTCCCATTGTTTTCTGCTTGGTCTTTCGAAATCCAAGTGTGGGACAGTGTAGTCTTAGTTGACATTACCAATAAGATATTTGCTATCTTGGTGTATCCATATGTGTTCCATCTTCAGTGCTTTGCCTGGCTAATCCTCATAGCGCTTTTTGCTGTGGTCTCTTGCATATAGTGATCTATAGGCAGGAGATTAAGAATTGCTTCCAATACCGCTGTTGGCGTTATTTTTATCCCGTCGATTGTTCCAGTGCATGCTGTTCTCTGTACTTTGGTCATAATCCTTCAGGTTGCTAGTTTTTGCGGCAACTTGTCACAAGATATGTTATTATGGGTCTAACTATCGCAGAGTTCATCCACAGTAATTTTCCAGTTTCCCCGAAGAATCTGCTGCAGGTGTATAGAAGGAAACTGATGCCTTTTTAACTCTTTCTTTAATGTTCAGAAAAACTTAGAAGTGTCTAACAGCAGTCAGAAGAGCAATGATTTGCCTTCCACCATTGCACATTTCTGTAAAAAAGAAGAAGTTTGTATGCTTTTAGGTTCCCTAATATATCAGATTTTAAAGCAAGCAATTGGAAAGAGCCCTTTTGTATGTCTTAGAATTAAGATCTGAAATACAAAGATCCCTAGAAAATTTAAAGTGATCATACATAAGTCAGAATCACAAATCTGGTACACTGTCTCTGTTCATGACAAAATAAAAGATTATCCACTTAAAGAAAAGGTATAGCAGTTTATTTATTAGTTAGTTTTGGTTTTTAAATTGTATTTTTTATGCGTTTGCACTTTATCGTTATTGGAAAGTAAACAACGTCCGCTGCCCTTGGTTGTCGATTTGTATGTGTCAAATAATTGCAACTGCCAGTAAAAGTCCTTTTAGAACGTCAAATCTGATTGGTTGGCCAGTTAGATATTAGCTTTTAATTTATTCGACTACTGGACGACAGAGGCCACTGTCATAATTCGGCGACGACAATTCGACTACTGGACGACAGAGGCCACTGTCATAATTCGGCGACGACATCCCACCCTCCGTGAATCCTAGTGGAGATTCACCACAAATTTGAATTACTGCTAGCTTCGAGGCAGGACGGCGAAGGGTTCCATTTAATGTCTTTACCTCGGCACTTCTTACCTGACCATCTTTGGCCGGGTACACCTTCGTTATCCTCCCGCGTTGCCATTTACTTCTTATTCTAACTGGAGTCCCACGGCGATTTACAAAATTCCTCAGGCATAATATGAGGGCATCATTTTGATGGTGGAGGAAATGATGGTAGTGATACACTATGAGTTGCGTTAGTGTATGTCTCTGCGGCAAAATAATTGGACGTCTAGCATCAGCAGGCAGGCAGTAGGCAGCATCGATGCGTCCTTTTAAACGTAGAAGTCCTCCTTCATCCAAATATGGCGTGAGTTCGTATATGACACTGGATTTCGAAATAGGTTCTTCTTTCTTGAGCGATGATCTTTCTTTAAGGAACTCTTCCTTTTGGGCTTGTTTGCACAGAAAGTACTCGGCAGATAGAATCTCTTCGGCTGTTAGTTCTTGTCTTATTGGAGCACGAGTGATTTGTTTGGACATCGGCTCTCCATTTCGCTGTGCAGCAATTCTTTCTCTCGCACGGCGCAGTGATTGGAGACATCGCAACATCCAGGCTACTACTCGCCTTAACTTAGAGTACGATGAAAAGTTGGCAACATTTACTAGAGGAGCACTTGCCTGGTCAATGTGAAATATCCTTGGACGCAGTTCTTCATCAAGCGTGTCTGGAGCAAGAGCATCAGAGCAACAGGGCCATAGATGTTCTGGAAGGCGAAGAAACTCTGGCCCTGATAGCCATCGGCTATTTTTGACGAACTTCGGCGGATTGATGGCTCTGGTGGCATCATCTGCCACGTTTAAATCAGTCGGTACCCAACGCCAGTCTGAAGGATCCGAAGCGTCCAGGATTTCAGCTATCCTATGAGCCACAAATGGTTTGAATCTTCTATGTGGAGATCGAATCCACCAGATAGTGGTCTTTGAATCGCTCCAATAAACGACTCTTGATATTGCAAAGTTATGGTTTGATCGAATGGCTGACTGAAGACGGCTTCCTAGGACTGCGGCCTGCAACTCCAGGCGAGGAATTGAAAGTAGCTTCTTTGGTGCACACCTTGTCTTTCCGAAAGCGAAAGCAACGTCGACTGTTCTTTGGTGCTGGATTCTAAAGTATCCTACCGCGGCGAATGCACTCTCACTGGCGTCCGTGAAGATATGGAGTTCAATATCTTGGGCAAGTGGAAGTTTTGGTGAGTAGCAGCGATTCAATCGAAACTGTTTAACATTCTTCAATTCTATCCACCAGAGTTTCCATCGGCTATGAAGATTGTCTGGCAGTGGATCATCCCAACCGATCCCAGTTTTCCAAGTATTTTGAAGTAGTATCTTGGAGAAAATCAGAAAATCACCCAAAAAGCCGTACGGATCAAAGACTGCCATGACGATTCCCAACACTTCTCGCTTTGTTGGTGGTCTTGATGATTCTAGAACTTCTTTGGAAATTCGATGAAATTTGAAGCGGAAACGGAATGTATCATCTTCAGTATGCCAATACATTCCGAGCACCTTTTCGCCACCTTCATCTGATTCCAAGCTTACTGCTGATTGAACACGGCATAGTGGATCATTCAGCTTTGCCTCTACCGCTTTTATATTGGAGACGAAGTTTCGAAGCATGAATCCACCTTCTGCATGAATTTTTTTGACTTCCAGACTGATTCGTTCCGCTTCGACCTGGTTGTGGAAACTGCATACGAAATCATCCACATAGTGGTTGTTCACAATTGCGTCGACAGCTTCGGGTGAATTCTTCTGAAATGCAGTGGCATTCTTGTTCTTTATGTATTCGGCTGCGCAGGGCGAACATGCGGCACCGAATATCATAGATGACATAATATATATGCGAATTGGCTGATCTTTGTTCCCGTCTCTCCATAGGAATCTCTGTGCATTTTGATCTTCGACTCGAATCTTTACTTGTGAAAACATTTCTTTTATGTCAGCAACTACTCCGACGACTCCTTGGCGGAACTTGAAAAGAATTGTCAAGAGCGGCTTGGCTTGCTCTGGTCCCTTTAATAGCATCGAGTTCAAAGAGATCTGATGGACTTCGGCTGCAGCGTCGAAAACGATACGGAGTTTGTCTGGTTTGTGTGGGTTAGTAACCCCAAAATGTGGCAAATACCAGATTCGGCTGCTGTTGGCTTCTGCATCGTTCGGTGACAACTCTCTAGCGTAACCTGACTGAATGTAATTAGCTATTTGGCATTTGTATCTTTTGGAAAAATCTTGGTCTCTTTGCATTTTCGCCTCAATGTTGAACAAACGCTTTGATGCCATTTGGTAGCTATCAGGCATAGTGAATTCATCGTTGCGCCACAACAAACCGGTTTCAAATTGTTTATCAACACGTCTGGTTGTTCTTTCTAAAATTTCTCTCGCTCGGGCATCATCGATGGACTCCACAACAGTATCTGTTTTATGCACGCCGAAGTTTTCAACTGTGAAGTAGGATTCCACCACCTTGTCGAGATTACAAAGGATTTCGGTTTCATTGATGTGTAGAACCATCGGATTATCATTGGCATTGGCACATCGTGGTCCATAGGCAACCCAACCAAGTTTTGTGTGTGCTGCGATTGGTTCATCCTGGCCACCCTCGATGGACGTACCGGCGAGACCCAAGTGGCAATTGTCCAATCCAATTAGGATTACTGGGACGGCATCTTTGTAGTTGCTGACAGGAATACTCCGCAGATGTTGTGCGCATTCTTTATTAAAAGATTGAATTGGTAGGCTTAGATTCTGCACGGTTCTGACATTTCTCATTTGGAAGAACCGAGATCCCTTTTCAGCTCCACTTATTTCCAGGGCAACTTTTCTGGATGGCTGTGTCACTACCTTGTCTCCAAACCATTGCAAGGTCAAAGACTGCATTTGTCCTTGGAGTCCCAATTCTGTCGCTATTCCATCATCCAAGATTGAAATCGACGATCCTTCGTCAAACATGGCATACACTGACTTTTGTCCTCGTGGACCCAACAAAACCACTGGCAAAATGCGAAAGAGCTGACTATTGTAGTTTTGTGTACGACAATTCTGAATCCTTTCTGGAGCTTGCGGCGAAACTTCCTTTTCTCCTTCATGTAGAAGTTTGTGATGGAACTTGCGGCATCCATTTTGGTCACATCTTCGTCGACTACGACACGTTGCAGCCCCATGTCCAAATTTAATACAGGAAAAACAAAGGTGTTTGGTTTTTACGAGCTTCCATCGATCTTCTGTGGCCAATCCTTTAAAGGTTTTACAGTCACCTACCTGATGGCTCTCTCCACAGCAAATGCAGACCACTTTTGGCGAATTCCTTATCTCACCAAAATTCTTCTCGTTTGCGTGTAATATTCTGCGTGGCTGGGATGGTTGCCCTCTGACTACGGAAGTGCTCGATTGCGGCACAAGTTGAACTATTTTTGCCAGTTCAGTCAACCATTTTGCAAAATCCTTGACGGTGGCGTACGGTTCTATAGTCGATGCATGTCTTGCCCACTCAAATCTTCTAGTCATTGGCAGCTTCAGTATTAATTCCTCGAGAAGCATGGGATTCGCCAGATGTTGTTCACATTTAGCCGATGATAAAAATGCAACCACATTTTCAACCATTGTTGAGAAAGAAATGAGGCATTCGACTCGAGCATCACTGATAGTTGGAAACTGTTGAACTTTCGTGAGTTGGGCTTTCACTAATAAATCCGGACGACCAAAACGAAAGGATAGTACTTTGATGACTTGTGTCACGTTGTTGGGATAAATTAACAGAGATGAAACTGCCTCCCTGGCTTCCCCTTGTAGGCACTTCTGCAGGCGTATAGTATTTTCCATTGCAGAATATCCGAAATTAGCGGTCGTTTCTTCATAATTCGCCAAAAACAATGGCCAATCATCTGGCTTTCCCGAGAATATTGGCAGATCACATAGTTTCTTGTATGGCTGGGCTACCATTCCAACGGCTGTAGAATATGTTGATTGCGTACCCGACGTCGACTGGGTATCCTCGGCATGATTCGTTTTTACAATATTTATCGCTTGAGTTCCCCTTGGACGATCGATTGCTTCACGCAAACGCTGTGTTTCGGCCTGGTTGACACCGGTATCATTGCGAAGCTGATCCACTGACTGCTTAAGGGCGGTAATTTGCGCTACCAAAGCAGTTAATAACTGATTTTCCACTGGCTGTGGCGGTTGTGGCTGTGGTGGTTGTGGCGGTTGATCCATTTCGCTGGCTAATATTTGTACGACTCTGCTTTCGGATTGTGATCTGTATCGTACCGGAACTTTGCCTTTATTTGATCGGGAACTCCTGCGAGGCGGCGTTGGCATATAGCGGCGATGAAAAGGTGACTCTTATTGAGAACGATGGCTAACAGATTCTTGCTGACGGATTTGGAGGCACCGGCGAAGTGGTGTTAGTTAAATTCCGTTGCTTGAGTTTCCTTTAATAAGAATTTGTACAGCATATGTTTCTTATTAGGCAAATTTTGGTACTTACAGGGCTGCTGCAGCTCAATTTAGCTGCAGCAGTTAGCACAAATACGGCAAAATGTTGACGCTGAATAATTTATTAAGCGTGGCGGCATTAACGACGGCAATAAATTGGAATTTTCTCACTGGGCAGCGGCGAAATTACACAAAAAAACACGAATTCAGTGAAATTATTGAATTTAAAAAACTTTTGTTCATGACAAAATAAAAGATTATCCACTTAAAGAAAAGGTATAGCAGTTTATTTATTAGTTAGTTTTGGTTTTTAAATTGTATTTTTTATGCGTTTGCACTTTATCGTTATTGGAAAGTAAACAACGTCCGCTGCCCTTGGTTGTCGATTTGTATGTGTCAAATAATTGCAACTGCCAGTAAAAGTCCTTTTAGAACGTCAAATCTGATTGGTTGGCCAGTTAGATATTAGCTTTTAATTTATTCGACTACTGGACGACAGAGGCCACTGTCATAATTCGGCGACGACAATTCGACTACTGGACGACAGAGGCCACTGTCATAATTCGGCGACGACAGTCTCGGAAAAGGAAAAGACGCCACCGTTGCTGAAGTCTATGAGCCAAGGTAACGCTGACAAAACGACTAAACAATGTTCAAGCTACAAAGCAGAAGCATTCCTCTTGACAGTTGAGTCGCTTGTATGGGATTGTCTTAACATCCTTGAATATCAGTCGGAATGCAATGTAGTCATGACAAAAATCAGAAGGGTTTTGAAGGTAATGAATGCACAAGCTGTCTGGCGAAAAAAAGCGCCTGCCACTTCCTCACTGCTTCTAAGCCCTTCTTTGGCGTAAATTTAAAGACCGTAGCCATTTTGAATAGTTGACCAAAGCCAAAAACGAATGGAAAACTATGAAATCCATCAACTCAGCTTATGGTAGATCTTTAGAGATGATTTACAAAGTAGATCCAACGGTCACCTATTTAACGGTTCACTTGAACTAAGATACCCACTCCCAAAAATGGGAGTATTTGAAGGAAACTGCTGCTGACTCTGCGATGAGGAGGGAATAGCTCAGGAAGAATGTCCTACAGTAGTGAAAGGTTCTTTTTTTAAGAGGGAATGCAACATTTTGCTTCAAGGGTTGCCATGTGCTCCCGATGTGCTGGGCAAGCAATCCAACCCTTTGAACTGCTTCTTGCATTACTTCAGCGACGTGCCACTTTACCTAGACTCTGTGGCGCTCTAATTTTGAATGGCTCTTCTCTTCTGTTTAACCTCAGCTCTTCTTCGAGTGTAGAGTTCTCTATCTGCAAGGAGCTATCTGGAGTTCGGTGTGTGTATGGAGCTTACAACGTAGGAAAATATTAAGTTTTTCAGCAGTCTCGGGGTTATTGAACGGGCCAGCAAAGAAGACCTTCTCAAGGGCAAAGTTCAAAAGGGGTCTGATGTCTTGATAGTCGAGTTTAAAGAGTCGAACAGTATCGGCTGACATTTTGCGTTTCGCTAAAAGTATAAATCTTGAATTCGGTTGAAACAACTAAGTTTACATTTCATTCTAGCGGCAGAAGTGGCATTATTTTGTAAATAAAACTTAACAACCCAGAAAACCCCATGTCCCTTCGGCATCCTACCACTTTTCACTCAAAGTTAAGTTTAAGGATCACTCGTCTTATACATATAAATATTCATCTTCAAGACAATGTTCTTATGCGCTACTTAAGGATGAAAGTTATATTTTTCTTCTATTTACCGTCGAGTGTCAAATATAGTTTCTCAAGTGACTAATGAAAAGTGAGACTTTGAGGAGAGTTTACTTCAAAGTTTGTTTCAAAAAAAAAACACACGTAATTCATTGTGAATGCCGCGCCGCGTTCAAGTGAATTTATACGCTCGAAATTAAATAGTTCCTTAGGGAATTTACCGAAGTGAATAAAAATTGTGGCGCTTTTTAAAAAGACTAACTCTCTTATTCGGATTTTATGTATGCCAACAGAGTTATGTATTAATCCGAAATGAAAAATACAAATAAATCTGAATACTCGTATACTCGTTTATTTAAATCGATTAAAATGTTTTCCAACTTTGTATTTACGAGGAATTTTTTTATATGTTCGATCGGATTTTATTTAATTTTAATTAAGAACGGGATATTTAATGTACAGAATAATTACATACATGTGTATGTATGTTTATATTAATCGATGTCGGTGGGTGTGATATGCATTCGATATAGTTGTTTTTAACTTCAAAGGCAGATGCATGCGAGAGTCAACCAGGCATTATTATTATTACTATTATTATTGAAGGGTGAGATGCACCGCGACCTTAAGATCTATTGTGACCTCTACAAGTCCTAGACTACACTTTTTGGTGTGTAAACATCTAAGCGCGCGTTAGCAAAATTTCTAGTGGAGTAATTCTGCGATATTGGGGAGAAATTCCGCGATTTCGGGGACGGAATACCGAACGGTTACGAAATTTGGAACTCAAATTTCATAGCAGCGCGATGATGTATGGACATAGTGATTGCTTATGTTCCTGGTCAACTTTTATATATACACTTTTTATCCCGGAAAATGGCATGGTTTTCAGAGAATAGTGAAAATACTGCATATTGGGAGGGAAAATTATAGTTAAATAGCCCTAACTCAATAATGACTTATCGGACTGAAAAACAAAAAAAATAGGTGAAGTTAGTAAATTTGTTCCTGATTCATTTGAGATATAAAACATCCTCCTGCGTTGTCCTGAAGCTGAGCAATGTTCAAAAGAATTGTTCAAAGCATCGCCCACAATTTTCTTTCAGTGGAGAGCACTGCCAGCAGTCGGGTAGCAGTGGGCGCTCTTATATGATCATAATGCTGCATTTCGATGTTCTGCAATCATTATCACCATTTGCGGCTCTCCCACTCAACCAATCTTAACAAATAAGGTGTCAAAAGGAAGAGGATTTTCTAGAGCCGTGATTTTAATTTTTAGTTTATAAATATTATTAACAATCCTACAACCTAATTACGAATAAAATGGCTACCTACTGGCCTCTAGTGTCACCTTGTTCCAAAAAATAAAAGCTACTTTTCGTGATAGAGATCCTGATAAATATTAAGATTAAGTGTAAACAAATTGTTTATATTTATAAAATCAGAGTGCATTTCGTCATTGCTCCAAGACATTATTTTGTTTAGACTCCTCATTTTAGACTCCTCAATAATGTTCTTCCATAATAAATTCATTCATATTCTATTTAAATTATTTATACTGATAAAGCCTTCAATCAGTGTTAGAATCATTGAAATCGGTGCAGAAATAAACTCTCAGGAGGGATCACAAGCTCTTGCGCTAGCGAGTCGGTTTGTCTACTTTGGCGCAATACTACTGAGTTTAGGGGTCCCAGGTTAGTTTCCTGGCGTCGACTGCTGCGAATGGAGTGGATTCGATGAGTGTATGTACATATGTATATGCGATTGGCTTGAATTTTATCGAACATAGACTAGTTATAATTTACTTTCCTTCCAATGAAGTGGAGCTACACACCCCATCCGCGTGATGTTCACACATAGCTCGGGACTGTTGGATACAGTCGCATCATTTTTTTTTACTTTGCAGTTTTATTATGTGTATAGACAGATCATAATCTTTTCTATTTTGCATAGACTGATTAATTTGGTTTTGTCTGTGTTCCTTGGACCAAATGTCGTAATGCAACCCACTTCTAAATCCTGTACCATTTTCTGCATGTCTTTTGATGTTGTTGTTATAAGCACGATATCATCTGCAAATCTCATATTCTTAAGATATTCGCAATCCATTTTTAGTCCTAAGAAATCCCAATTCATTGATCTAAAAAGATATTCCTAAAACTTACACTTAACAGGCTCCCTACTCGTGGATGTGTCTCTGCCTGAGACACAGCAGCTTTCCATCTTTGGTCCTGAGCACATTGCTTCCAGCATGGTCCTTAAAATGGAGGTACGGTCTTCCTTGTCGTCTTGAAAAGAAAATGAAAGAAAAGATAAATACAAACTGAAATTTTGAAATCCACTGTATATTTGTGGGCCACCCTGTGATTAGTTTTAGTGGAAGTTTTTTCTAGATTCGTTTAGTATGCTGTAAGTCCCTTTAGATGTTGCTTATCCAATTTATTTAGAGACTCGAAGATTATAGCTTACGGCGATAGCACTGGTCAACATAAAATTTTTTTTCAAAAAACTCAGAAATGAAATTATGTGAGTCGTAATCCGTAGAGTGTGTAAAATCTAGAAATCTTACTAAGACTTCTGGGTCACGTCAGGATATCTTGAGAACGGCTTTTATTTTAATTATAAAAATACACGATACGATAGAGTTTTAAAATTTTCAAAATGTTGATGATTTTCTGGAACCACTTGCGTTTATTCAGTAGGAGGCTTTATAAGTAACCAAGAGTAATCTGCCAACATTGATTGTTCCCATTTTCGTTGGTACTGTCTCTCTATCGGAGCAATATCTTGATAGAACCGTTCATCGCTCTCATCACCCATATTTTCTGGGAAATAATTTAGATTCGAATGCAGAAAGTGGATTTTTAATCACATGTTACGTCCTATTTGTTAACGTCAAGAGCATAATCATGAGTCCTATGGTTTTCAAGAAAATTTTCCGTGACATTCATGAAAGATATCCAGGCTTCTTTTTCTTCCAAATCCAGAGTAGAAATGAATGTTGAATCCATTATAAGCTTAGGTTGAGAGGCTGAGTCATCCCAAACCACTGGGCACCAGAGTGGGCCCATCGCAATCCCCTAAGAATCGATCCAATGATGGCACTTAAACCGCCACAATTTTTTCAAAGCATTTTATTACCCTACAAAATTTTAAAACGAATCTATGTTTGATTTGGCCTACCTCCTTCAGGTTACTAAAGAAGTAGGAGCCTTAAATGTTTCTGCAACTACATGCTATGCCCTGAGATTCGCACTATCCGTGTCTGTGAGTCCAAGCCTCTTGGCGTGTACTTGTATTCCAAAATAGGGTGAAACAACTGTTTTTAATTTAGCCGCACATAATCTGATCCGAACTGACACACGTCACTATTAGAAATGCCCACAGTTGGTATAAGGGTAAACGCTTTTCTCATTGGCATGGTATGTGATCTGATCGACAGACTATTTTGCCCGTTATCTATAAATTAAATACAACGGGAAACAGTAGTCGTGTAATTTAACCACTTTTATCTTAAAGTCAAAAATGTTAAAGTGGCAAAGAGATTCCAAAAATTGTGTAGTAGTTTGAAACTTAGGTAACTAGTGTGCCTGGCGAGAACTCTCGCAACAGAAAGTCCAACCCCCAAAATCCAAACTTCCCACCCAAACGTCCCATATGATTTCCATCTGTCAACTCATGGAAATCCCATGGAAATCGTTCGGGAAGTGTTTATTCTTTTGGGAGTTCATTTTGGGTAGAATATTTGTTTCGATAAATTTTTTAATTTACTAACATTTATAAAGTGAAAGTGCGATTCGTCAGTGCTCCAGGAAAATCTCTTTCTTTTGACACCTCATTTCTAAAGACTGGTTAAATGTGAGAGCCACAAATGCACCTACAGAAAAAATATATATGATGGGTAGCGTTCAGAACTACGAGTAAGTTTATAAAATTGTAACGAACTTTTGCGTGCGGTGAAGATTCGTTGAACTTGTTAAATGAATAAAGACTAAAGTTGTGTAATTTATTTGAAATTATTTAACAACACAAATCTTGGGGAAAAATATGTTTATGCATTTAAAAAAAACCCAACGCTCTTTGTACTACTTTCGTACTTTCGTCCTGAGTCGTGCTCATATTCACTAAATGTACCTCAATCATTTGCATTTTCCTTAACTGTACTATTGTGCATAATAGTTTGTCGTCAACTTCGCAATATCGTCATCCTTTTTAAGGATTCCATTGAAAATTAAAATATCCATCGGTCATATTCCCCGCCGCCGAGCCACCACCGACCCAGCCGGAATATAAGCCATTTTCAGCTGTTAACTTGTAATATTCCATTTGTCGTCTGTGAAATGGAGAAGCAAGAAATAAGAAAAAATCCGATTCCAAGGATTTCTATCTTATTAGGTACAACTGTAAGGAAAAGCAATCGTGTAAAGGTTTTGAATAAGATTGTTAATCTGGTCGTGGTCTCACTTTTTCGCCTCAATTGTAATGAAAAACCGCTAGCAGAGGAAATTTAATGAATTTCTCTCTCTCTATCCCACTCTCTGTCCCAGATGGTACACGAATAAAGGGCAACATTTGTAGGTTGCAGCTTGTGCAGTAGCTAGGGATTAAGGATATTTATTTCAATGGAACTCATTGTTGACTCCTAAATATCTGCGGAAAGCTACAAGACGAAATTGCAGTTGAAAAGCTTAATGAAAATACTCATTGAGATTTCCGCTGTCATTTGATGCGAATATAGAAACGAACTGCATAACAATCAAAATAAAGAAACCATCTTCCTGCTATAACTTAAATTACACATAATGAGTAATTCCAAGCCAAATCTTCACTCACAAAAAGGAAAAGTTAGAATATCGTATACGGGGCGTATCCGGAGAGAAAGAAGTCCTTCCAAGCCTTTAAACATCCTCCTACGCCCTGCAAAAAGTAAGTATGGTAGTGTGAAGATGAGGAGCCTGCTATTGTGGTGCAATTTGTAAGCACAAAGACTTTCATAAGATGCTAATAAAAATGAAATTAGGTGGCCCCGGTTTTTTATGGCTATGCGGCTTTATTTTACCTTTTGTGTTGATGTAAAGCGAAGTAATAATAAAATTTGTGTTTGTGTTGTTGTTGTTTGTTTATTTTTTTTTTTTTTTTTTTAACTCAAAAGTATAAATGAGAATGAGTTTTAAAAATAAACCCACTGTTACATTGTTAAGTTGTTGAGTTTCGCTTTTATAAGGACATTTTAATTTCGCGGTTTCAATGGGACTGGGGGTGGAATTGCGTAACTTTAATGAGAAAAGACATACGTCAGTTGAAAATGCGAGCGAATTTCATTATGTTCTTGATGAGTTTCTTAAGATGTTATGATGGAGGTAATATATAAAATTATAACTGTATAAGGAGTACAAATGTAGACAGAGAATCTTATCCCATTCTTTTTCCATAAGCTCCAACTGGTCGAAGAGGACTTTTTGTTTGTGAATAGTGGGGTTTGGCAGAGCATGAAGATCTTATTACAAAATTGGGTCATCCGACAAGAACTGTCAACATTCAACTATCATTGCGATGAATTTTGATAGGTAAATATTCCATACAGACCTGCACAATATATTGAAATGGTGAAAATTCACAACAAAAATGATGAAAATATCATCGGAAACGTTTCATAAGGTTCATACTGGTGTCAAACGTCTCATCGTTGTACGAGTAAGTCAGGATCAAAAATGTGTCAGTAATCATTGGTTAGTTGCGTTGGCGAAAATGTAAAATTTTCAACGAACGAGAATCCCGCTTAACTCTCAACGACCCATAGGCAGTGCCGGCTTTAGGGTGGGGCGACTGGAGGGCGCCAGGGTGTACAGTGCGCTGCACACCAGCTTAACTTAACCACTTTATTTGAAAACCTACACATCTTTATCGAAATAAAGAAAAACTAAACTCAGTACTCAGCGTATAAACTTTTATGATCTTATCTTGTAGAAGTGAGTATGAGTATTCAGCAGTTATCTACCACGACCTGTTATTTTATTGCTTGTCTTGTTGTATCCCTCACTTACTTACGAAGGGTTAAGAATAGCGGCAAAGGTCACTGTATTAAGGACCTGCAGTTTGCCGATGAGCTAGCAAGGAAAGGGGGGAGCTACCACGTGGAAGTTGCTCCACTGCTATGCAGCATTAACTGCCCGAACACAATGGGAAGTAGAAGCAGCACGTTTGAAAGTTGAAGTTGGCTCAACTTTGCGCCTCAGCATATATCTTCATGCTACAGTTGTAACTTCGCATTGGGTTCGCGCTATAAGGTTTACGTGTATTTTAACTTTGACAGCGCTGCATACTTCAACTGCAGCTTCACCATTGTGTTCGGCCAGTAAATCTAAGGTTGGAGACACACTCACGAGAAGGGCTGACCATTAATTTTCTAACATTGTAGGGTATAGGGTTTCAAAGGCACTAGACCGTAAAAGGACTAGTGAAATCCTTAGACTTCGCAGGGCACAAATTAGAATAGCTATAGGAATATTATCCGGGCATTGCCTTCTAGGCAAACATGCCAATAGGCTCGGACTCATAGGCACGAATATTTGCAGATACTGCAATGATATCGGTGTAGCAGAAGATATCGCACGTATTCTGTGTGAATGTCAGGGTACAGTACGCAGTCACAGGAACATTTTTGGCTTCTAAATTTTAAGTAGGAGGTAATAAAATGCTTTGAGAAAATTGTGGCGGTTTAGGTGCTATCCTTGAATAAATTCTTAGTTGATCGCGATGGGCCCACTCTGGTGCCTAGTGTTTTGGGTTGGCTCAGCATCTCAACCCCTCACAACCTAACCTATGTAGGGTGAAAGAGAGATGCACTGAGCGAGAGGCAAGAAATAGCAACTCGTATTACACTGAGATGAATAATTTACAGTTTCTCTGTTGAAACACGGAACAACAAGTCAACCAGTACTTTTTTAACTATACTTGTTCAACAAGTGAACATCATTCCTGTAACACAGCAAAAATATTAACAATTGCTGAAAATAAAAAATATCCCTCGACTTGTTGAATTACTTCAACAAGTGCATCTTGCCCGATGAGCTGGAGAAATAGCGCAGAATCTTATCTTAACCCTTAAATGCATGAATTTCTGTTTAAGAAAAAAAAAAATATGTACGTGTAGGATTGATTACGGGAAAAATATTTAAAATAATCAATACATGTTTTTTTATGTGTTTATTTCGAAAAAAACGAGTGGTATCAAATTTGATACTTTATGCATTACAAGATATAAATTTTACATTAATTAGAGGCATGGAAAAGGGAGAAACATTGATTATTTTTATTGTCACACAAAGAAACATTACATTTTTGGCATATCCATGATGTCAGTTTTCTACAGTTTTGATATTTGCACTTACTTCTTGAGTTTGCAAATTTTTTTTCGTGTCCCACACCGTCGTCCGTTCTAATATCTACTGAGGGTATCACTTGTACACCAGCCCGAGCTCTTTTTGGAGTTGTTTCTGGAGTATTCTGGCGAATGTTGCTTGGGCCAAACTTGACTTTATTTGACCAATATGATCGCTTGGGTAATGATAAACGGATGTAAAAATGAGAATTCTAAGGAACTTACGTAATTCCAAATGAGTGACAGGGTCTGAAAAATTGGGATTGTCTTAAATTCGACTCTTTAACAAGCAGTGTTAGTAGTTCCTCGTTAAAATAGTATGAAAAGAACTGATACGACGTTTCCAAATCCATTATATCTTTCGAGTACTCTGCATCTCCAATGAATTTAGAGCTTCTTGCACGAGATCCATCTTTTTTATTTTCCATATAGTATTTCGAGGATTGTAGATGTGATCCACCAATGGAACAAATTATTGTCGGTTTGCCTCTAAGTTTTGAGAATTTTCAGATGCATTTCGTCCAGAATCATTTCTATCGCCAAGGTCTGCGACTAAGCCGTCCTCGTCCTCAAGATCAATCCCAATTTTTGTCCGGATTTTATTGTAGTCAATGTCATCCTCATCATCACTTCGTTCATCCTCAGAGATTTCACCATTTTTTTCATATCATCCGGCCTCATTTTTTATGAACACCTGTAAAGCAAATTATCGAAGCAATCACATCCACTTCAAACCGAACAAAGAAACCAAAATACTGCTTTTAAAGAGACCGGAATGCATGAAGTATCAAAAATGATACCAACAAAAACATCTAATAATCTTCTAACAAAACAAACGCAGACCGAAAAAAAATACATCATAGCAAAAAGCAGATACACACCAATAATACCTAGGTATAGTTAGTTAGTTTATATGACTTTTATTTTCATTTTAAATTCATAACATTCAATATGATAAATATTTTGGTTTGGCCTATGGCCGTCTACTAGATTGACAATAGTTACATTTCTATTTTTGTTTTAAATAGAGAACAAAGAAAAAGGAAATATGTATAGACATTAAACATTAAAAATATTCTTCAACTATACATTTTCTATAACGAAGAGCATTTGCACAGTAGTTGAAAAGTAGATCCCAGCCTCGGACTCCATTTAAGATTTCAATTGCTTCATCTAATTCCAGGGTATACGAATCAAAGAATCTCAATCGAATTTCTTTTAAAACTGGGCATATTGCAAGGAAGTGAAATGTATCCTCTCGTATCTTCATATTGCAAAGATTGCACAAGACAGGTAGCCCTGGACGGTGTGGAATGAAATTCAAATTTAATAGCTCTCCTCTGATTTTAAAAATTACGCTGATCTTTTCTATTGAGTTACAGTTTAAAAAGTAAGTTTTTTCTGCTAGATCGTATTTCAACTTGCTGTAATATGTCCTATACTGGGAAGACTGTGCTTCCGTTACAAATCGATCATACATACTTCGACCTACTTTTTGCAATAAGACGTTGAGTTGTGCTTTTAGATGTTCAGGTTGCTCATCGGGTGTTATCCTTATGGTTTCTCCACAATCTGATGCAAGACGTTCCCGTTCCTGAATGAAGCTTGCTCTACTTCTTATTACATTCTTGAGTACAACTTTTGGCAGTCTGTCATTACTCATTGCCATAACTTTTACTATGTAGACGAAATGTAGTCTCAGTGTTTCCAAGAACATAGGCGGTGCACCAGTCTCTAGATGCAGCATATAATTAGGCGTAGCACTTGGTAAACGAAATATTCGCTTTAAGAAATACATAAGAAACTTTTCTATTTCAACAAAGGAACAGTATCCCCACACCTGCGCTCCATATAAAAGAACTGAAGCTGCAGTTGTGCGAAAGAGTTTCTGCTTCGAGCTATGGCTTAAATACTTGTTGTTGATGCAGCGACCCCTTACCGATGAGATTGCTCGTTTGGCTTCAGATAGTTTGGTTTCTAGACGTTTCTTCATATTCAAGATCGAAGACACCAAAATTCCTAAGTATTTGTACTCGCTACGTCCATCTTTCACTTTACGAGTATGATTAAAAAAAAAAAAAAAAAAAACAGTTCCGAAATGCCAAAACAAAAGTGGTTTGATTATGAGTATCTGGGAGCTAGAATACCTAGGTATATAAATTTTTTTTCACAAAAAAACACGAATCTAACAGAAATTAATTTTAATGATTCTTCACAAAATTCACTTTTTTGTCGTACTCCCAACGAAAAATTTAAACAGCAATAGACTGCAACACTTTTAACTACTGACAATTAATTTCGTTCTGTGTTGTTGAACAAATATAGGAAAAGGTGACTCAAATATCCCCAGACGAAAAAAGAGAACATGTACTCTGTAATAACCGATAATTTTAATGGTATCAAATTTGATACCGTATGCATTTAAGGGTTAAGTAAGAGAAAACAAACATATTTTGTTAACAAAAACTAATCAAAGCGATAAATGGCGAGAGATATCTACATACATATATTAGTACAGCACAAAATACAGTTTCTTAAGGAAAAGACTGGACCTACATCAGGGACGAGTTTTGGCAAAATTGTAGAAAATATGCCATGGAAAGAATTGATATTTGGAAAAACGCTTAAGTGAGTTGTATACTTTTATTATCTTGGGAAACCGCAGATAGTATTTAAGGATTTTGAATTAAAGGCCTTGATGACATGGTCACCGTGGCCGTGGTGGTTAGTGCGTTGGACTACTATGCAATACTGCATGGGTTCAATCCCAGTCCGGGTCTAACCTGAAAAGTTTTTCCACGGTGCCACCTCTTTCGAATGTCTGACAAGCATCAAAGAGTATCACTTGTCAATGAGATCCTCAACTCGCCATTCGGAGTATGACCCGCAAACACAAATGGTTGCGAGAAGCAGGGCCAGGTTCACCTTAAGCTGTAGCGCCAACTAAGTAAGTAAGTCTTACAAATTAACCTTTGATTTGATATGACTGACGCTCTGTCGCATGTGTGTTACCCGAACCATATATAGCGATCACGATTACTCTCTTTCACTCTCACTCTGTGATCGTTGATCAAAAATCGAGGGAGTGACAAGTGCACAGACGTTATCATTAGTTAGCTATTTTCGTGAGCGGTTGTCTAATTAATTACGCACACTTCCTACATACAAACATGATCGAACGATTTCTATGTAAACTGCACCCAATATATAGTGGTACAGCGGTATCACCTATAACCCCTTTAGTGTATAGATTTGTATGGGTCGTTGAGGGTTAAGTGTGTTGTTAACGTAAAAAGGAAACCCCACTTTATTGCCTTAAAAAGGATTTTATATAACATACCCATATACGCATTGAAACGAAGCCAATAGAACACCGTCATTATTTAGATCAGTGTTTTTCAATCCTTTCAGAATAACAACCCCCTTGAGCACATAAAACAACTTAGCGACCCCTTTGAAATTACTTACTTACTTAGTTGGCGCTACAGCTCGAGGTGAACCTGGGCCTGCTTCTCGCAACCATTTGTGTGTGCGTGTTATATTTTTGCACGAATGGAAGGGACCTACAGTTTTTTGCCGACTCCGAACGGCGAGTTGAGAAGCTCAATCGAGACAAATGTTACTCTTTGATGTTTGTCAGACATTCGAAAGAGGTGGGCACTGTGAAAAAACTTTTAGGTGTTTGCGGCGGGATTCGAACCCAAGACCGCTGGCTCAGTAGTCCGACGCACTAACCACTTGCGCTACGGTGCCCTTTGAAATTAAAATATGAAAAAATGTGCAAATTTGCAAGATTGCACAGCAAATAATAGTTGGGGGTCTAATTAAATGTCGCTATAGAATGCATCAGTACAGTATTCACTATTCACATAACGGTAACTATTTTGCGTATTTGTCATGTTGTGCCTCACATTACGAAATATTGAAATATTGATCACTTCTCTTTTTCCCTACAAAAAATTGTGTTTAAATCGAGATGTTGGTGCTTATATCACTTATAGAAACCTTACAAAACCGGCTAATAAGCTACTTTCCCGACGAATCTGAATTCGACAATAAGTGACATTTAGCTGACCTTAACATGTAAGTGAAGAAAAAAGACAAAGACCGCCGCTGCACGGAAGTATATAAGGAACATAAATATGCCTTTGTATTTATTTTTTTAAATCTTGAGTCGTAATTTTCAGTTAGTTTTTCCTGTATTCGGCAGTTCCCCTACTTTCCTTGACAACTCATAGGCAAACTCGCCTTCTACAATAGACTGACCAAGCACCCAACATAGTCGTACCTAGTTCTGCATGATGCATAATGCCCTTAGAGTTATTGGGCAGGTCCTGACTAGTTCCGATTTGGTAGTGAACTATTCTGGCGCCTTAAGTTCGTTGGATATTCGTTTCATCATAAGGAAATACGGCTAGAACTTCTAGAGCCTTGCGGACACTTTCAGCTCTGGTTCCATGCAGTAGTCCGTGAGGACTACAGTGTCTGTATGCCGAGTAACTGTAATATTCTTCGTCCACTCTTGCCGCACAGGATTTATTGGCCTTGCCAAGAAACAAAAAAAAAACAAAACCAAAAAAAAACAACGAGTACCCAGATCTTGCAAGAGAAGCTTTCAGGTCATTAGTACCGTTTGCTACATCCTACCTTTGTGAGCTTATGTTTTCTTCAATGCTGAACATAAATACTAAGGCCCTAAACAGAGTGGAGCCAGAAAACGACGAATTGCTTGAATTTTCAAAATATCTCCACGGTTTGACAAATTAGTCAATAAAATCAAGCCCACACCTCATTAATATAAATAAAACAACAAAAAGTACAAATAAAACTGAACTTCATGTTTTTATTTCTGATTTTGAAGCTCGCGACCCCCTAAAAATTGCTTTGCGAACCCACAGGGGGTCGCGACCCACACTTTGAAAAACACCGATTTATATGGTTGGGTTGAAGTCTTGTTTAATTGTTATTGCAAACTGTTTTGCCTTCTCCAAACCATGTTTAAAGAAATTATTGCTCCATACGCCCTTATTTGCTTAAACCAAACTGGTCCACTTCAGGACAGGATTCACTTCTGAAACGTTTGCTTGTCAAATTAAAATTTTCAATTAAAAACCTGTGTTTCTAATCAACATTAGTTTTTGTGTGAATTTCGAGACACCCGCATATACAACTAAAGAAGACAAGAACGGCATTTACTATACATACATACGTACATATGTCATCGAACTCTTTAAGAGCATGGCAATTGAAATTCTTCAAAAGTTACTAACCTCATCCACTTTTTCACTGAAATGTCACAGCATCCCTTCGTGACAACGGCAAATAATAGAGATGCTGGTCTGATCTTAAATAAATTAAAGTAGTCCTTTCAGCATTTTAATGTCTACTCCGGAGCCCTTCAATGCGTCACCACATATCCCCAAATCAATCATTCGGTTGTTGTACATTTTTTGTTCCCCTCTTTTGTCGTGGCTTTGAAAAAGATACACACACCACGCCAAGTTCAAATCTATTAAAACTCACACAACTCACTCCTTGACAGCCCTCAGGATGAAATCATACCAAAGTTTAAGATCTTTTCACATACTCGTACATTTCTTGTGCCCTCATCCTTCGTAAATAATTTACACATTATACACGCACACACATGATACGATGCACATAATAGGACTTTCATCATTTTGATACGAAATATTAAAAGCGGGAGTATGTTATCCACCCGGAGGAGCGAATTCCCATTATTAAATGGCAAAAAAGAAAACAAACGCGCGCCGCGCCGCCCGTCGACGATAGCTTTTAGAGAGCATCGCTATAAAAGAAAAATTATTATGCGTGCCATTTTCCTCCCATAAAGTCGGTCTTCCGCTTTCGACATCAAAATGCAAAATGACTGCTCAATTTTGTCGCATGACATTGGGGCTGAGGCAGAGTGGGTGGCCTTGATGTACTTTGAACCACCCCACCCGAATGAGTTGTGTGCCGTCCTTTCGTCCTTTCAACGTCACCACTTAAGGATAATGTGTAAAAATTCAAAATTATCCCCATAATTTTCCACATGCAACTCTGAGCGTTGGCATAACCGTTGAGTTAATCCTGTCAATGGCTGAACGACAGATATAATGACCGAGACCGACCGACAACGCCCTTAGCCATTTATATGCCCTTAATGGCAGGTTTTTTGCATTTACACGTGGCAATTCTATTCATCATCGAGTCGTCGGTGCGGTTCGGTTCGGTTCGGTTACGGTATACGATTTCATTCGCCCGCGGTAGACACTCATGGGGAAAAAATTATTACAATTTCATAACTCTAACAATCAATTTGAATCGGACTAAGGGAGGACATCGAACGAAGTCCGAGTACTGTCCCGGAGGACAATAATGATGGCTGCATATTGCAAGTGGAACGTTTCAATTACGTTCAAGTGGACAATTTTGCCAGGACACAAGTATTAAGTATTCATGAGTAAATTAAATTTAGCTAAAGCTCTGATCACGTGTTGATGGACAAAAGTTTTCATTTTTTTTTTTTCTTGTTTTTAGTTTTATCCGTTAGGCGGTTACATTATAGATAACGGACAGTCAAGGCTGATAAATGTGGTAATTGTGTTGGCTGTCATTAAAGGTCAGAAAGGGCAGATTTTTTTTTTAGTTGAATCCAGGAAGGTTTAGTTGTCACTGAAGTCCGTATAATTAAATGTATTTACCATCAAAAGTATATAAGAGAAATACAGAGAAATGGCTTTTTGGTTTAGAGGAACTGACAGCTTTTATGCCCTCAAGTGAGGTATTTGTCCAAAAAAGGACTTCGAAATGAAATAAAGATCATGGTCCGCATCAATTTGAATAGGCATGCAAACAGACTGGTATTAGTGCAACAAAGCATCTGCCCCGGTTGAGAAGAAGATGGCGAAAGCGACTCTGCGAATGTCGTGCTTTATGAAACAATAAGGCACAAATACCTGGGAAGACATTTCCTACCTCGGCTGACATCGCTTAGATCTATCAATGTCTTCAAAACACTTTAGTTCACACGACATACCTTTCCATTCCCCCTTACAAGCCCTTAACTCATACAAACCCCCCAACCCTTTCTTTCTGATGGGAGCAGAACAGGCAATTTATGTACATATGTTATGGTGAAATTATTTATGAACATATATTTTAGAATATTCTTCAAGACTAGGTACTCGTAAGTGGTCAGTGTTTTTATTATTTGGTAATAAGTCACAAAGGGCTCGTTTTTCAAAACGCGATATTGCTCATGGAATTTAATGAATGGGGGGTTCGAAACGTTTTGCAAAATGTTCAACTAGTGAGCTTCATTGCTCGGAAAGCTGGGAGCGGTAGACCCAGAAAGACATCTCCTGGAGATCAGCTCCTGATCGGTTTAAAAAACCGATTTGCACATGCTGGGGATATGAACTGGTCATTCCAGAAGCAAACTGAGAAACAATGAGTGATCGGACAGTATCGGGGTTGCTTAATGGAATGGGAGTTAATGTAACCACTCTTAACAACGCGAATGAAAAAACTAATGCTTGAATGGGCAAAAACTAATACAAATTGAACTCCGGCCCAAAGGGCAAGTTTGATATTTTCAGATGAAACCAAAATCAATTTTTTGGCCCAGACGGCAATGCGGTGGTTCACCGAAAAAAAGGTGAACGATATTCAGATAATTGCATTTTATCCACCACACATAGGTCGATTTTTAGGGATTAGGCGGCCAAAATTCAATTTTTCAAAGTTAACTTACAACAAAACAAATGTATTCTTTGATAAGCAGGTACCCAAACAGATAATATGCGCCACTCCACGGCTCCCTCTGCGGCGCGGGCACCTCACAGGACGGAACTTAATCGTCTCGCAAACTGTACACTTTTTCTTATCGGTGGCGTTGGCCGACGCTCATCGCGAAAGAAAGTGAATATTTCATGTTATACAGTGCAGTGCATAAGTTTAAGTGATGAATATGGATAAACCAGGTAAGTTTCTTATACAATATGTTATCGCACAATATGATATAAATTTCAATTAGAAATGTTTAAATTTAGTACAGTAATAGCGTTTTAATCATCATTTTTTGTTTTCAATAGCAAAAATGTTATACTTCCGGGTCCGCCCGAGTAAAATTTCTTATTTTGTTCCATAATAAAACTCCTTGGCTTGATAACCAGAAATTATCAGCCACTACTTTGCACAACTTTGCCAAATAAACACATTTTTAGTCAGAAAGTGATAAATTACCCTTTTTTTTCTTTTCTGTCAAAATGAATTGGTCTTGTGGTAGGTTCATCAGGCTGCTTGGATTGAGAGTAGGTACTAACTCGTAAATATCTATTTGGTAAGATGAATGAGCAATTTTTTTTTTAGTGTGTTACGGGGACGCAGATGAAGACAAAAAATACCTGAAACATAAATTTTCACATTTGAAAACAAAAGTCAAAAACCCGATTATTCATTGTAGTGCTGTTTATTACTGAAATAAAACATAAAATAATTTTGGCGGCCTAATTCCTAGAAACCGACCTATGTGCACCGTTAAGCATTCCCCTTATATTATGGTATGGCTACGTTATTTAAAAGACCAATTCTACCATGCATGCGTTCATCATAAAAACTCGGGAGTCTAAAAGCAGGTTGCTAAACAGACAGCTTAACTTTTAACTTTAATCTAAACCGCAGAAACTACTTCCATGACTCTCTAAGATTTGTTGAAATATCCTTAATTTTCAAAGCAAGGTGTAAGCTCCTTTCCTTACATGGTAACCCTTACAATGGAAGCTTCAATCAATTCTGTATGCTCTGTCTGAATCGAAAGAAGACTGCTTTCATATCATAAGTGTATGGCCAATATTTAGACCGCAAAGGCTATTTTTTTTTGGTAAACAGTCATTGGGCACCGTAGCGTAAGTGGTTAGTGCGTCGGACTACTGAGCCAGCGGTCTTGGGTTCAAATCCCGCCGCCAACACCTAAACATTTTTCACAGTGCCCACTAGAGTTGCGCAAAACAGTTCCAACGGCGGAACGAACCTGGAACGATTCTTTTTCTCATCGGAACTAGTTCCCGGAACTATTATTATTATTATTATTTATTTGAAAAAATTATCAGACAAATAATTATAAAAAAAAGATAACAAAAAATACATTTCAATGTGGAGAAAAAAGCAGAAATAATCTTGTTTTGATCATGTAAAAACGAAACATGCAACTCAACTCAAAATCTATTTCAAATCAAAAAAACCAAACGCAAATATAAAATTACCATTTAGGTATCAACAATCCAATTTTTACTTCCACTAGCCAACAGAAGAATACAAGACATTCAAATAAAAATACTCTTTCCTGCGGAACTACAAAAAAAAAAAACTATGGAGTATGGAACTAAGTGAACTACGAATACTAACATAATACGCACGGAACTACGAAGAAAGGAACTGGAACTAACATGTCTATGGAACTATCATGTCCATCGAGCTAAAGGAACTACTAAGAAAAGAGACCGATTTATGAATATGGTAATCGTTCTCGTCTGTTCGTTCGTTCGTTCCTTCATGAGCTACCTATACTGTCTTACAAATATTTTCGGACATTATTCGTCACCCCTTTTACTACATATCAGTGTGCATAAACTGGTTCTTGTTTATTATCGTGCGAGCTTTGGCTATTGCTATGGTATGGATGTATGAGTTTGCTAACATATTTGATTTTTCTTTGAACACTGAGACATGTTCGCTTTCAGTGTTATTATTGAAGTTGGACCTGGAACTATGCACATGTTTAAGTTCACTTTGTGGAACGAAAAGAACTAGTTCCAACAGAGGAAACTGCAGGAAACTATCCAATTTCTAAACGCGTGTTACTGTTAGAATGTTAACAAGCATAGAATGTTATTAATTTCAGATGTACGTTTGAATCTTTAAAAAATTTTATTTAATTTATATTTACGAGTTTGCAAAACAGGTTGACGGCTAAGCCATAGCTCTTAAATTCATATTTTGTAATCTATGTTTATATTGAAGTGTAAATAAATGAATAACTTACTTACTACTTACTTACTTCGGTCGCGAGTAACTTCTACACGTACTATTTTTTTTTTTCCAACCGCTAGCCAGTGCCGGTGGGCACCGTAGCGCAAGTGGTTAGTGCGTCAGACTACTGTGCCAGCGGTCTTGGGTTCGAATCCCGCCGCAAACACCTAAAAGTTTTTCACAGTGCCCACCTCTTTCGAATGTCTGACAAGCATCAAAGAGTATCATTTGTCACGATTGAGCTTCTCAACTCGCCGTTCGGAGTCGGCAAAAAACTGTAGGTCCCTTCCATTCGTGCAAAAATATAACACGCACACACAAATGGTTGCGAGAAGCAGGCCCAGGTTCACCTCGAGCTGTAGCGCCAACTAAGTAAGTAAGTAAGCCAGTGCCGGTTTAAGCACTACCAGTGCCTTTCTACGGTGCCCCCTATCTGCTATACAAACCCATGTGAAAAGAGGAAAGAATAAAACAAGGGAAACAATGAAATAATAACCATTTTTGTATGTGTTTACAAAAGAATTTAAATTTTCTGACCTCTCTATCGGCAAACTCTTTTACGTATGATACCGAAGTCCATGTTTTCTTCAATTTCATTTTCCATTAACAAAGCTGCCAAATTTGTCAATCTAGATTGAGATATTGTCGATCCCAGATCGGAATATGAATTCATCACACAACATACAACCATTTATAATTGATTTCGAGCCTACAGTTAATTTTAATTGGAGATCATCACAGACTTTGAGAAGGTCTGGTTTTTCTGGAATGTTTTTTGATGTTATGTTATACAAAAAGGACAAAGATTCGTAGTACTGATTTAACTGTTCAAATCATTTACTGAGTGAAATTAAGGTAGTGTTCATTGACAGATGAAAAATCGAACTTCAAATTTATTTTCTGGAGAAGCTATAGGCTCGTCGTGTTAAGAGCTGTGTCCCGCTTCTTAATAAGGCAAAAACAATACTCTCTTTTTTAAAACAATGTTAAAAAAGGATAAATAATAAGTTCTGTCTATTGACGGGGATTCCCAATAAATGCATATCAGTCGCGTTCGAGTGTTCCAACCTTAATGATTTTGTCCCCAGATTTAGGAAATTTAAGACTCTTACAGGTGGCCTGACCGCTTCCGAAAACGGAACAAGTCACAATATGCGCCCTTTCATGTCAGGCGCCCTGGGCGGACGCCCAACCGCGCCCTACCCTAACGTCGCTACTGCCGCTAGCTAAGCTAGTTTCTCCAACTCCCTCAATGTTGTTCGTGTCATTTCATTCGGTTTTCATGTCGTGAGTTTTTCTGTGTTTTTCTTTTTTTGCACCACAGTGGGTAATTTGTTTGCAGAATTTAATTTAATTTATTTTTTAAGTTTACAAACTATATTTACATTAATGTTAATAGTACTGAATGTAGCAATAAAAATGTCAAAGCTCTACCAACAGAAAGAACACCACATCCAAATGACAACCAAGTACCTCTGTATCGTTCAGTGTCCATCGATTTTGACATTTTGTGATTTCGACAGAAAATATTAAATTTGTTTATTTTTGTATTCTATAAATGCAAAGAAGAGTATAATGTATAACGGAAATCATGCATGCAACATAAAAAATATATCGACTCCACTTAACTGATATTTCTTTTCGCAAACATCTTCTTGACATTTTCAATGTTTTTTTTTTTTTTTTTTCAATTGCATAATATTTGCTTTCGCCGCTGGAATCTTTGCTGGTTTGCCTGTGCTTGTGTAAATATTTTATTAATATTTAAATATCATTGAAGCTAAATATCGAAAGGGCAATTCATATAAAACCAAGCTAGGGATGACTAAGTATTTGGACATTTAAATCAGACACAACAATCTATGAACTGTCAGCTGTCAATATCAATATTTACTTTTAATGGCGCAAGTTCGTAAATCTTTGGAAAGCGTCTGGAGTGTTGACAGTTCGTCGAAAAATTAACGAATCTATCATATACTGACCAGGGGTCTCGGATTTTGCGGTACAGTCCCGCATTAGGGAAAGCTGTCCCGCATCATCAAATGTCCCGCATTAACAGATTAGTCCCGCGAAGTCCCACAAAACTTCACAAAATCAAGAAAATCTTGACTAAATGCCAAAAACAGATGACTGATTGTATGGTCGAAAATCTTCTGCAGATCGTGGAATACATTTTAAATCTACCAGGTACAAATGAGTCTACAGGAAAAAAATTCTTGATGATAAATAAACTGTGGACTCAAGAAAAAAACGTAAAACTATGGATTTGAAGTAAAAACTGTCAAATACATAGTTTTATTAAAAACATTTTATAATAATTCATGTTTTTTTAAAACATTAAAAGCAACAAGGAAATTCAACAAAAAAATCATTACTCAGATAAAAATAATTTCTAATCGACCTGTGATTTATAGACTGAATTACATTTTGAATTTTTTATTATTTCATACGTGCAAAAATATAACGCGCACACACAAATGGTCGTGGGAAGCTAGGCTTGGTTCTAACTAGGACTGCTGAAGCCAAATATTTTTTATTATTTCATACATAAGATAAATTGATCAAATTTTATTTGATTTAAACAAAAAATCAGTGGAACTGAATGAGACTGGCCATATTCATTTGCCTTATTTTAGTTAGATTTTAAAAGTGGAATAAACTGTTATTTAGAATAATTTTTATTAAATAATTAAATAATTAATATATACATACATATAATATTATATGTACATGTATATGTATATAGTTTAAAAAAAACTAGTTTTCATTCTAAAAGTGTCCCGCATTGACTTCAAAAAAATCTGGTCACTATAATCTATCAGTTCTTGCTTTTGTGTATTTAGTAAAATAAGGTTAACTATTAATTCGATTGCCTTCTGAGTTGCAAATGGTCTTTTAACAGGGTTGAACGTTTTTTCAATAGAGATTTCCGTTACTCTTCCCAGCCTATGCACCGCAATGTGGAAAGTTTGAGCGTGAATTCACTTAACGAAACAATAAGCCACCAACAAGGCGCCGAAAAGTCGATGAGCCAAATTTGTCGATCTCACGACGACCGCAAACAATTGGGCTTTCTCAGACGTCAACTTGGATACAGGATTTGGGCCTACAAACTTACAAAGTCGTGACCAAGAGCTGGAGCCAAACGATCACAGACTGCGGTGGTGATTTTTTCTGATTGGGCCAATAACCACTTGGAAGATGAACCTGATTTGGGCCAAAAAAAATTATCTTCTCAGACAAGGCGCAAATTTGGTGGAATTGCTTTGTTAAAATTGCCGTTAATGATGCAAGAACAACCAACAAGTGTTACTTGAAATGCTGTTGCATCCCGAAAAACTCACTGTGTTGTTTATGGCATGGTGACGTCATCGGAGCTTATTTATTCTGAAATAAGGAGGTAAGAGCCGTTACGATGCGTCGATGGCGACCACTATATAGATCCAATTTACTCGAATTTCTGTATCCAACACCTGAGTTCATCGATATTAAAGTGATGTGAATCCAATTTACAATTTTTACAATTTTTCTTTATTAAGACTTAATAATCAATACATATACATTTAAGGTCAGTCTGCTTAATTGATAATATATAAGTTCTTATATACTCAAAAACAGCACCAACCGTTAAACTTGAAGATGTGAATCCAATAAGACTGCTAATTCTGCGCTCGATTTGCTGAATGATAGGAGGAGGATTTGCGAATCGGCCGCCCCGCCGCGGTAATGTGATTTAACAGCCCCCTAGTTCTGTTTTCTTTTATTTACTCTTAGAATCATTTCACCATCGTTATCAAAATGATCAGCAGCAGGATCTGAATCAAGCAGCAAAAAAATTGCATTTCTTAGCTTTTTGCCATAGGTACCATATTTTATTCATTTTGCCAGATATTGGTCTTCTTTTTGTATCACTGGTCTATGTGAGGTTCAGCCGTCGTCACCCCCTATCATAACTTGGTCTTGTTTCGCATATTTTTCCAGAAAGGTTTTCTTGCCCTGATAAAGCACGAAGTCCATTCAGAGCTACAAGAACAAAGTTTGGCAAACCTTCTGGGGTAGGTTGTCCGCTAACAAACTGTTTTATTTGGCAAACATCGGTGAATGCTATCACCCGATGGATTTGTATTTCAATCAATATTTTACAGTCTTTAATAACTTTCGAATTATTGCGTATTTCTAAGTACCTACTTCTACAGATCGTCGACGTAATATAAGTAACTTTTGTTGACTTAGCCCAGTACATCCTTACTTAGATTTGCTTCAACACCGACATCATGATGGAAGAGCCCAAATATAATCTAATTACTGCCAGAGTCAAATTCATAGGAACTCCATTAGCATAGTCTCTGTACATTTGGCCATATTTGCAATAGCCGGATGGACAAAAAACTATTTCCCAAATTAATAAGGTTTTCAGTTTTCAGCTTCTAGACAATACATTTCTTTTTTTCAGAATTAGCTTTGAAAAACTTTGTAAATTTATGATTGGAGAGACTTTAAAAATTGCTAGATCGAACTTAGACTACGACTATTAATCTCGCACTGAATATTCATTATTCATTTTTTTGTTAAAATGTTACTCTCAAGATAACGGGCAAATGTAGCATTATGCGTCCTGAAAATGCAGTAAATCTTTTGTATGAAGTATGTCAAGTTTGTGTAGTTTGTGGATTCCTAATTTTTGTTTTATTTCATTTACCAGTAAAAAAAATTATTTCGAAACTAGCCGATGAAATTGGAAAGAATAGGATATTAAAAACAAATGATTTCATCAAAGGATATGCAAAATTTCTATTCGATATCTTTATTTCCAAAACATGTTTCCCAAAAACATATGAATCTGTTGGTGACAACGGTTAACTAAATAGATAAGCTCGAAATTTAAGTTTCTTATATCCTTTGATTTTGCATCTGCGTCTTGCATATCCTCTATCGGAACTAAGTTGGGAAAACTTTAAAATAATTTAACCAGCGAAGAAACATATCTATCAATAATATTAAGAGCTCATACACCGGAGCGGTACGCAATATCACTACTATAAATTTAGCTCTTTCAATTGTTGATGAACCTCAACACCTTAGAGGAACTATAATCGACGGCTTTATTTGCCGTTGAAAATAGTTTCGATGAAAGCAACTTTCTTTATGAAATAAAATAGCGAGAATTAATTTTTAATGTAGTGAAATGAAAGAAATTCGTAAAAAGTGGCTAATTTTTGGCCAAAAATCGTATACAATTTTCGGAGGCCAAAAATCGTAAAATTACGATAAATCGTACAATATGGCATCGCTGTTTAGGGCTTCCTCAGAAGAACTATTATAGTAGAATGGGTGCGAACGTCTATATACGTAACTGTGCGAACACAACACAATGAATTTGTATTGTATTTACAACCATAACAAGTTTTCGCTTCGATTCGTTAAGTTTTCGTTCCCTTTTGCTCGCTTTCAAAAGGGGCGAACCCACTCACTCTTTCGTACGACATGTTGACACTTGACTTCAACAACTGTCTAAATTTAAAATTGGAAGTTCGCAAACAAAGAAATTTTGTTCTTAGATTTATTTCAATACGTCGAACTTAAAAAAATGGCTTGCACAAAGGACTACAATTTTCTTTAATAATAAATCTTGCTCAGCAAAATAAATTGCTGCACGAAGAAAAAGGATTCTTTTTATTAACCTACATATTTATTTTTTCGATTTCACTAATTTTGCAAAACCAAACACAAATGATAGGCAAAATAACGAATCGCCACTAGGGATATCAATCCCGGGAACCCGGACGATTTTTGCTCTTAAACGATCCCGGGATTGCCAGTCACCAATCCCGGGATTTTCGGGATTGAAAGCTGATTTTATTTGATACTCTCTGTCGCTGAAGCAAATACCTAAGTAATTTTTGATTTTTAAAATTTAGATTATTGATTTTATGTGATCGAGACTAACCCTTGCCTTGCCGTTTTCCAAAAATTATGTACAGAAAGGAAACATAAATATATTGTTGAGTAGGTTAGATTACGGTAGTGCTTGACAGATCTGGCACAGTTGAAGCGCAAATTAATGTATGCGTTCATCTATTTTATTTGTACTCGTATTATGGTTTCTTCAGTGCTTATAGTTTCCATGCACCACGCATGCATGCAGTACAGTTATTGCGCATACAAACTTAAAGTGTTTGTAGACTTACCCGTGGACATCATTTGGATATATTGGCAACAAATTTAGATGCCGGCTTGGGGATGATACTCTCGATGCCCTTAATTTCCTGCGGTTTTATTTACAAAGCTCGGATGAAGATCAAGAGCAAGACTAAATACGCCCTTACAGTTTTTCACTATTTTTTTTACTTTGGAATTAATTTTATTTTTTTTTTTGATTTTGTAAACCCCTTGAATTGAGGTATTTTTTATTTATTTCTTTATTAAAAATGATCACCTTTTAATTTCTTATGGAGTGTAAATATTTTTTTATTTCTTAGCAATGAAGTTTTTATTAATTTAAATAAACTTCTTAAATTTTGTTCCTTTTGATTCATTTTAATAATAAAAAAAATGCAGAGCATAATAGTTACGCTGTTTATTTATAAAGATAAGACTTATCAAATTTTTGACCCGTGTATCGATGTTTGGTTTGATATCTTTTATTTTTTTTACAAAAAAAAATTTTCCGTCCAATCATTTTTCATTCATTTTTCCAAATCCCGGAATCCCGGGATTGAAAATTAGCTTCTGGATTGAAATCCCTAATCGCCACTGACAATCGCTTTCGTTCATATACTCCTATTATGGGCAACTTGAGCAATTGACTTTGCTGAAGAAAACTTAACGTAGGATTTCGACAGTAGCTTCCGATTGCTTTCGACAAATTATTAATATGCCAAGAACCATACAACAGTTTAAGGCCAATATTCGAGAAGAAGCGTGGGCGTTGGGACTTGTATTTCTAATAAGATTTATGGAAAATATTCTGGAAAGAGCACTTCAGGTCGAATCTAACAATGGGCACCATTTGAGAGATGTTATAAGTTAACACACACGAACATCAATCAGACAACACAACATAACCGGACACCTCCGTTCTTCCTTTCCTATCCCATACATTCACCCCGAGCACATTCAAACCAAGCTCATTTACCCATTCACCTTGATCCAATTTACTGTCAGCCCTTTCCAGCCATTTACCCCATGCACCAACCATTTCCCTTACTTAGCATAAGAAATACATTGTTGGAATTAAGTAAATAAGAATAATAAGGAACAGACGCCACAGTGTGGTATTGAGGCCCAAAAGCTGTCCAGAAATATTTTATATTTGTAACAGCTACAAAACCGAGTTTTATTTGACTTCTAGAGTAAAAAATAGTAAAACCAAGACTTATTTAGGTATCGAGGTATTTATTCATCACTATTACTATGGTCGTCAATACTAACATTTGTCATATCACTTTCTGATAATAAAGTTAAAACTTCTGACGATAAAGGTTATCTTTTTCTGTGCGGGTTGTATCTCAAACCCGTTATTAGGGGGTCTGAAGTTAAAAGAAGCCTATTCAGGACATCCATAATTAACATATAACCATAGTTTCCATATAAAACGTGGGCAGCAACAAAAAAAAATCATTAAAAAAAAGTGCGGTTATGTTCGGCAGTTTTGCTCACAAATGATTTCTGCACTAAGTACTTCATATTATACAATAGGTTTCGCTAAGGAGAAGCGTGGAGAAATATAACAAAACTCTTTTTAAAGTTTGAAACTATACTGTTATATAAAGAACATACCAGGCTTAGAAGTAATCCTTCACAAAAACGATCACTAAAATGTTTATAAAAAAAATCACTGAACTTTCAAAACTATGAAATTTGAGCTCATCGAACAATCACGTAACTTCCGATTGGTCGTGCGGCGCGCTATATTGCACTAGCGCGTTGCACTCTTCGTATTCAAATGCAGTAATTACTTATCTATTTTAAGGAATAACAATAAGGGGTAGGCCGCCAATTTTTAAAAATCCATTTATGGCCAGATTTTGGGGCTTAATGCAGGGTTTTTCAATAAGAGCGCTACAAAACACAATTGCGCTACATCCAATTGGGGCCAAAAATATTCGGTTATCATTGAACGGTAGCGATTCCCATTCACAGTAACGTGCCGGTCTTGATCATCACGGAAGAAGTACGGCCCAATGACGCCGCCGGCCCATAAACCACACCAAATTGACGAAGCCATTCAGCCAGAAATGAGCCTCATCGCTGAAGATGATTTTTCGATGAAAATCCGAATCATTTTCAAGTTGTTGCTCAGCCCAATTCACGAACATACGACGCTTCTGGTGGTCAAGCGGCTTCAGTTCTTGCGTCAATTTAATCTTGTGAGGATGTAGGCCAAGATCTTTTCGCAAAATTCGCCACAACGACGTCACAGAGATGCCCAACACTTGAGAACGACGTGTGAGAGACACATTTGGGCTTTCTTCAACTGAAGCCTCAGCGGCAGCAATATTCTCGACACTACGGGCACTTCTTTGTCTCACTGGCACGGGAACATTTTGTACTGTGCCTGTGGACTCAAATTGTTCCACTAGACGCTCAATTGTTGATCTGCTAGGACGATTATGACGACCATAAATTGGACGTAGCGCTCTTAACGTTGAGGCCACTGACTCCGAATTTCGGTAGTAAATTTTAATAATTTCGACTCGTTGTTGGCTCGTATATCTTTGAAATGGCAAACCTTATTGAAGAGAAATGTCAAAAGTACGGCAAGAAATATGGCGTCGTTTGCTGTCCCTGTCGCTCTACTTTTGTAGCGTCCCTGTGGAAAAACCCTGTACTACACTGTGAGACGGTCATAGACTGCGAAAGGGAAAAGTCGAATTTTCATTAAGACTCCAGAACAATCAGTCGTAGACTGAAGGAAACAATATTAAAATAACTTATATTTAAAACAAAATGTCAACATATTTCCAAACTATAAACTAAAGTTTAACGAATGCAAAAGTTAGATAAAATCAGTAAGAAAAAAGTTATTCATTAATTAAACCATAACGCTAGTTATGCGCCACCCTGTATGTATAGTGAAAGAGGTTAGACACGATGTTAATTCGACGTATAGATGACAACTGGCGGAGTACTTAAATTATTTATGAATTACAAAGAACGAGTAAATTGGATCGCTTTTACATAATATTTAACTTCCTGAATAGTATAGTCAATTTAATTTGCGTAATTGTTTAAATGAACAGAATCATTTGTAAGTGGCTCATTACGGCTGGTGAATAACAAATAAATCATAAATTCTAGACACTGAACACAGGCATTAAGGTATGCCAACCGTCCGCAAATAAAATGAAAACGTATACCCTTTTAGTTTAGTAAAAAGAGTTTTCATGTTAATTAAAGTGCACCGCATATTGTTAGGTTGTAGCGGTGGAGTTGTAAAAATAATGCACGAAGCATATTTCTAGTGAATCTTTTGTTGTTTTTGTAACAGAAAAGTACAAAAGAATGCAAGTAGACTGCCGACTGCCGACACAAAAGTAGGAAAAATTGCATTCGAAGAAAAGCAGGAATTACAGGGATGGTCTTGCACTAGCATCACTAAAATCACTAGAATATGTAAGAGACTTAGATATTTTTGTGCTTTTGTAAGTTTGTAAGGATCTCTTAAGGAGAGTCTCAGTAATCCCTGTCAATTAATGGATTTGGTCGAGTCATTGACCTTTTCTATGTGCCTGATCATACGTTCGTTGTTGTCACACACAAAAAGAGAAGCGTCATTGGAATAAAAGCAATTTTTGACAGATAGGGGAGTAACCAGAACATCTCGTTGCAGGTCTTTTCACCTCCACGAACAACAATCGAATGGAATTTCTGTCAGAATTGAACCAAACGTTCATGCCCACACCGAGAATTTTTATTGAAAGTGGATTTTCAGTGCAATCTGCCCAACTTACTTCAAATCTACCTGTCTCACAACACACGACATTAATTCCCTTGAACGTTGTGAATGGTATGAATGACAAGATAAGGTCCCGTTTCATTGAATCCGTCTAAGCCGTTGCGTTGACGTATTTATCTGGCGGCTTGATCTGGATAGAATAGACACCTGCTTATGGTAGGTGACACATAAGCAACGGATACGACGGATAGAATATGGTAAATGTTAAGTTTCTACTATTTTTCGAATCTAGTCTGAAAGAAAGCGTTTTTAACTCTCAGCCTGTTTGTATTGTGTTATAATATTATCTTGACAATCGCTGCACAATGAACATATTGGCTTACCAAAACTGAATTTTATAACATTGAGCATAGCTTTCCTTGTATATCAGGGAATGAAAGGGCTGATCAATTTGCAGGAGAATAGACCATCAACAAAAACCGAATCGCGTAAAAACGAAAGGCATTCCTTTAGAAACTATTAACATAGATTCACACCAGCGCCAGCGGAACCAAAAGAATTTTTACAAATACTGGGCGGATCTACTGACCTGCAAAGTGGATCGATTAAGAAAAGGCGTAAGCAATAACTTTACTAAGCGTACTCAAGCCTTTAGTCTTTAGGTGGTCCTACGTTTATGTTCTAACCTTTAGTAGAAAAAATTAAGACTGATGGTGGGACTTATTTCAGGGCTAATTAGTCTTAAAAGAAATGCGTCTTCTTGAAATAGTAATCTACACCAACTGCAAAGAAGTGGAGGAAGTCCTAGAACACTTCCTCTGCCACTACTCAAAAACAGCGAAGCTGCGACATAAAGTGGTGTACCGCTGATACCGGACATAACGCACCTAAAATTGGTAACATTGTCAAGTTTGTCAAACATACAATTTGCTTTTCTAAACAACCTCTATTACATCGCAAAACCCATATCTACCCCATCTGGACCCTGCTTCCTCTAGATTCAATTAACGTAGGGGAACGCAACAGATCCAATCGGTGGTCTAACTAAATAGGAAGGAACTCACCGTCACCAGCCAACCATGAAGCCTGTCTCTAACTAGCAACTTATTGCTGGTTAACACCGCGTCTCCACGAGACCATCAATGGCATGCGAAAAATCCTGCTATTGATGGCATGCTATCGGCATATAGCGGTCTCCATCAGCTATTTTTATGGCTTTCTATCTCTTAAATTTTCTCTTTTTTCTCTTTCAATAAAATCCTCCCATCAGTAATGCTCGTGGAGACCGCGTAAGCCGTAAGGAATACGGAATAGTTAGTTAGTTAGTTTAGTTTATATAACTTTTATTTTCATTTTAAGTTCATAACATTCAATATAATTCTAAGTTTATTATGGTTTGGCCTATGGCCGTCTACCAGATTGACAATAGTTACATTTCTATTTTTGTTTTAAACAGAGAACAAAGAAAAAGGAAATATGTATATACATTAAACATTAAAAATCTTCTTCAACTATACATTTTCTATAACGAAGAGCATTTGCACAGTAGTTGAAAAGTAAATCCCAGCCTCGGACTCCATTTAAGATTTCAATTGCTTCATCTAATTCCAGGGTATACGAATCAAAGAATCTCAATCGAATTTCTTTTAAAACTGGGCATATTGCAAGGAAGTGAAATGTATCCTCTCGTATCTTCATATTGCAAAGATTGCACAAGACAGGTAGCTCTGGACGGTGTGGAATGAAATTCAAATTTAATAGCTCTCCTCTGATTTTAAAAAATATGCTGATCTTTTCTATTGAGTTACAGTTTAAAAAGTAAGTTTTTTCTGCTAGATCGTGGCCGGATAACTCTGCACATAGAAGCTGAAAGTCAGATTTTGATGGAAGTTCCTGAACTAGTTCTTTGTTTTTTTTCATCGAGCAATTTTTTTAGGGTTTCAATGCTGATGCCAGTTAATTTATCCATTTCTGCGTTAATCTTATTACGACTGAAACTTGGGCGACGTTTTTCGTTCCTATGATGTTCTGGAGAAGTTTCCGATACGGCTCTTTTGCTCATTTAGTGAGGTTAGCTTTGTGATGGATTTTAGTTTTACCAGTTACGGACTTACTCTGAGTTACCACTTTATTTGAAGAGGCGGCCTCTTAGATTACCCTTTTTTCAGTTGTTCACTAAATATTTTCACGTTTTGTGTTCTTTTTTGTGTAAGTTTTGCAGGAGATCTTTTTGCACAATATTTCCTCTAAAGATGACAGATGTCAATCAATACGGAATACAAAAACCGTCTCCCGTCATCTGTCATTTGTACTACGGACTGTATTTTGCTTACTTTGTAACTCTTCTCTGTTGATCGGAGATAAGTGAACTTAATTTAAATAATTTTATGAGTAAGTATAAATTAAACCTTTTCAAATAAGCGATATGCTTGTAGAAAAAACTATTTCAGTCACTTCAATAGGATACCCATAGAGTTTAAAGGTAGCTACGCTTCAATTGTTCTTATTTTTTACACAAACAATGACTGTCTCCGTGGCTTACCACAAGAATTATGTTTTATCATTCTATGGAAAACAAGCCCCCCCCCCCCTTCCTAAAGGATACAATTGGAGACAAAAGTTACCAAGTCCATATCCTTATCACATCATGGATACTTGCATGGGTACTTCCATATGCGTCGCACACACACATGACTGCACATGTCAGACAATAAACAGGAAGACAAAACGGCAAACAAATCAACTAAGAAAAATTGCATACAAATCAAACATTAAGAGAATCTCGTAATACATGCGAAGTAGATAAAATGTCCTGCATTGCCAGAAAGAAGAAAAAGAAGAAAAAAAATTGCACACAAGGAATTTTAAACAAGAATTCCAATTGAAAAGCAACTGAGAACATACGAGTAACATAAGAAGCAGGAGCACATCAACCCACAGCCAGAGAGCAAAACAATGCAAAACATGAGCTTTTGAGATTCTTTTGAAAAGAATTCTTCTGCGACATACTCGTATGTTACTTGTACCCGCTCCCCATCCAGACAACTACAACGATGTCGTCGTCCTCCATCATCACCATCATCATGATCCTAATCCTTGTGTGCTGTAATCATACATTGTTCAATATGTAATGTTCCCTTCATGTTGCATTGCTGCACTGCACCCGATAATAGAAGGGTACAACTCGAACTCGTACAAGTACTACCCCGACCCGGTTTAGCATCACATGCATACGAGTATAAGTAAAACCACCGAAATGGCCTTGTTCTCTCGATGTCTGACAAAAATATCCCTTACTGTCCCTGCTTCATCATCAATTTTTCTCATTTTCTTGACTTTTTTTCTTCTATTTTTTTTCAAATTTTGAGCAGCAAAACAATGCAAAGATTCACTTTACAGGACGAGAAGAAAGTGGTGAATCGTTGGACTTAGGGAACTATCATCTTGTATTGTACAAGTGTGTGGAAGAAGGGGCTTTTTAACTTTGAAAGGGTCGATGCAGTCGGAAAATTTATCACAAATGTCACACTTTATCATGGTGAACAGACAAAACTTTCCTCAACATAAGAACCAACATGAGTGAAGGGTTTCCTTTCCCATTTAATGGCGAAATTGGTAGCATCCTTTGCTTATACGATTTTTCTTATAATTCAAATTTCTTCACAGTCACACCAAACTACCAACTTCATTCTGAAAACACGCCTCAACGGTGCACAGCGCTGACAAATAACTTTTTTCATAATTCTCAAACTGTTAAAACACATTTTATTAATTGAAGAGAATTCTTGTCGCTACAGGGGGATCAATAATATATTTTTTAAGTTTTTTTTTTTTTTGGGCTCAAAACAAAAACTTTTTCGAGCAATTGCAGCAATAAAACTTTTAAATGGAGTTTTGGCGATATGGTTCTTACGAAGAAATGTCTCCAATATTTTCTGAAACGAATATTTGGATTATCGAGTATAGTATATCAAACTAACTGACCCGGCGAACTTCGTACCGCCTCAAAATTAATAAATGTTGGGTCAACTTCTAAGCTGAATTAAATTCAGTTTTTTATTGAGGTAAAATAAATACTCAAAATGAAATAATTTCATAAATGTACCAAAATCAAAATGAAATGTCTATCTGTATGTCTGTCTGTCTATCTGTCTGTCCTTCTGTCTGTATGTCTGTCTGTCTATCTATCTATCTGTCTATCTGTCTATCTATCTACCTGTCTGTCGATTTGTCTGTCTGTCTGTCTGTCCGTCTGTCTGTCTGTCTGTCTGTATATCTATCTGTCTGGCTATCCATCTATCTATCTACCTGTCTGTCTATCTATCTGTCTATCTGTCTATCTATCTATCTGTCTGTCTGTCCGTCTGCCTGTATGTCTGTATGTCCGTCCGCCTGTCTATCTGTCTGTCTGCTGTCTATCTATCTGTCTATCAGAGTTAAATCTTTTGGAGAGTTAATTCTGTTGAATTCACCTAGAAATAATTTTCTAAAAAAGATTGGGATTTAAAAAAACTTAAATCACCATTCTTCTGAAGTCAGTGATTAATGTATTCAATTTTTGAAATCATTGAATTAAATCAAATGATAGATTTGACTTTAGTAGAAAAGACTGTCAGAAAAACTAAACTTTCTGTTAGACAGAAAAACTGTCTAATTTTCAAATCAGTACGAAATTTGCGAAACATTTCCGCAATATTTTCACCGTGTGACTTTTCACTATTTCCACACGTTGTGCGAGTATATGTATATCGATCCAATGATAGATGAATGTTGACAGTTCAACAATGGCACGAAATTCAAAATTCTTGTTGGATTTTCGAAGACTCTGTTATTCGAACTATCCAATAGTTTGAATACCTACATACATATACACATACATAAATAGTTATTGACATTAGGTATTAATTAACTTGAACACTTGACAAAATCAGTACCCTGTAGTTCGAATTTTTCCGTAATTTCCTTACTGATGGCTCTTACAGAGTTCTGAGTACAACTAAACTTCCAAAAAAAGACGTGTCGATTGCAGTCGCAGCCCAGTATGATGTAACATAAGTAAGCATATTTTTTGAGACAAGAGGAATGAATGTCCGCCTTTGGTTAGTAGCTTGTAAATGGCGACTAAGATTCACCTCAGCTGATGATTCTGATGAAGTGGTCTCGCGCTTAAACTGCTTTCGTAATATCCGCTTCCTTCTATTCTTGTTACATTTCCAACGCAGTTGAAAAGTCCTCAGATGTAGTAGTACCACGCATCTGTCTTCCGATCAGAAAGATATGCCATCCAAAGGGATGAAAGAACCGAAGTACAGATTTGCATCTGTCACAGTCAAGTTGCTCTCTAGATCTTGTTCAATCCTTTATCTACCTCAAAAATATTGCTACAATTCAAAACCTCTTAAAATTCGGCCAAAAGACTGATATTCGCCTTGGGTTAGGTTAGTTAGGATTTATTTAGACCAGAGTAGGTCGATTGTGTTGCTACGTGAGTCGATTCTTATCTCTTGGATTCATTTCGATGTCGATCCATTGAAGAAATATCTTGTAGATCTATTAAACAATTTTCACCCAGCGGTTGCACAGAACGTGAAAGGGGGATTCTTCTTCCTCCTCATTCATGCAGCTGCAACAGAATTCATTGGCAAGGATTGTCAATCTGTTGGCTTGTCGGCTTATCGTACAATGAGCCATCAACAACCCAACTAGGGTGCTGATATGTGGTCTGCTGATTTTTAGCAACCTGTACGTTTTGCACCGATTTAGCTGCGGCCAGGTCTATTTAGTTTAACTACATGTATTAAGGCCATCTTTCATTAGCCTGTTGCAGTACTTGCGTAAAGGTTTTGTGAATGGGTGGAATTCCCAAGTTGAATAGTTCTGGCTAGTTCATCTGCCTCACAGTTACCTGGGATGTCTCTTTGAGCAGAAACCCACCTTAGGATGAGCGTGCATCTGCTCAATCTCGTTCAGAGATGCACGACAGTGCCTAGCTAATTCTTATCTTATTGGTTTAAATGACAATGTCATGATTGTACATCCACTTCATCGATAGCCACTCAGCGACTTACTTACTTACTTAGTTGGCGCTACAGCTCGAGGTGAACCTGGGCGTGCTTCTCGCAACCATTTGTGTGTGCGTGCTATATTTTTGCACGAATGGAAGGGACCTACAGTTTTTTGCCGAATCCGAACGGCGAGTTGAGAATCGTGACAAATGATACTCTTTGATGCTTGTCAGACATTAGAAAGAGGTGGGCACTGTGAAAACACTTTTAGGTGTTTGCGGCAGGATTCGAACCCAAGACCACTGGCTCAGTAGTCCGACGCACTAACCACTTGCGCTAAGGTGCCCACAGCGACTGCACCTCCTAAAAGATACTACAGCGATTTTGAAGTCGTTAAGACAAATTCAATCTGTGCGGACCTGAAAATACACCCGCTCCTTTGTCACCACATGTCTTATATCCATCCTAGATCTTCACTACGGGTTTTTTGTTAAGACAGATATTACCTTCCAATTCCTGTCGACTGGCATTTAGCAAATGTCCTTTGTGAAGTTTCTTCAAGTCGAACGCCGCGCGCCATTTTGCTGTCCTTAGCGAAGAATGTGCAACATGGTTTCAAGAGCTGCAGTGAGGGTGGTTTACCTAGCTCCAGTAACACAGATTAAGCACATTGACAGAGCTGACTTTGTCTAGTGCTGTCCATCAGACTGCAATTCCATACATAAGTTTTCGCGTTAAATAAAACATATATTTGTTGGCACATAAGTATGTATGTACATAGGTAGAATCAGTCGTTTACTGGTGTTAATTACTTTTTAATTCATCCTTCGCAGGATACGTCGAACAAGTTGCAAGTAACACTTGAACTCAACCCCTAACTATTGCTCCATATCGTATCTCTATCTCTATAAAAAAAAATGTGGATGTGGCTATCCGTCGAACAATGCAATAACATTTCTACAAAAGCCCCAGCATCACTATTGTAATGGTAAAAGTTTTTAATTACTAATTAAACTTTTGTCGTTGCACTCGAACAGACTCGAAATGTGTCCTTTTATGTTCGCTACAGATAAGCATATACGGAGCAGTAGCCGTGGATATAATACTCGTACGTATATCCTTGCAAATACTTTTTATTTTTTCCTGCTCTCGTCGTCTCTCATAATTATTAATAAATTCAAGAAAACAAAACTGAGAGGATAAAAGCGCACCTCCATTGTGTTGCTCCATCGATGTTTGCAAAACTTTGATATGATTCGACAGGAAGAAGGACAGACCCTCAGCCCACCGTTGCCATTGCTATAGCCGACATTAAAGAAAGGAGCAAATTCGTGTCTATAAGAGAATCTCGAAAAGTGGGAAGTTTAACTCTGATCCCTTAAGCCTATTAACAGTTATTTTAAAGATTCGTTTTCGCGCATCAAAGGCGAAATACAATGGCAATTCGCTTTAAATACAAATGCGCAATCTTCCCACCCTAAGGACCACCCGAATTCATAGTTTCATTCATTTCATGGTCCTTCGTGAAAATAATAGCAAACTTTAATCTGCAAAATGTCACAGTTATTAAAAGCTGCGATGCAAAAAGTTTAAACAGAAGTGGAATAATAAAAAAAATAACTGCAAGTGATTTCAGCTGAAAAAGGACTCACAAAAAAAACCGGACTTGATGCAAATCGGTGCTTGATGCTTTTTCTCAATGACAATGCTATATCAGTATGGCGCAGCGAGAGGGACGATTTAATTTGTTCCTAATCCCATCATGTACACAATGATCAATCTATGCGCGGTAAGGTAGGGGTGGTCTGTTATCGGATGTCGTCCTGCGAAAGGACTTATTCATCAAATAAATTGAATTTCATGGAAATTAATAACTGAGCATTATGAAGCAGATTTCGCACTGGACCCAAAACAAAAAAAAAAGGAAGAACAGAAATTCCAATTCCATATTCCACTTGAGTGAGCGATCCTTTGCGAACCGATGTGGCAGAGATTAAAATCAAATATTGAAAGAAAAAAAAAGTTGCCAACGCCGACGGATGTAATGATTCATTTATTATGATTTCCCCCCAGCATTGAAATATACGTTTTAATAGTGGAAAAGTCGGGGAAATGGAATTTGTTTACATTTTGTAAAAGGAAATAGAAGCGGATATACAAGTTTGCCTTTTTTCTTGTAACAATTTAGATTGCGAAATAGGGTTAGGATGCTTTGCTGTCAAATAGAAAGAAGAACAGTTATGGGCTATTGATTTTACAGTGAAGTAAGCACAGCTATATTCACATATTTTGTCATTTTGACATGAGACTTGAATTGAAAGTTTTCTTCCCAGAGAAGCCAAGTTATGTGCAGTTCACTTGACAGCTGTTTTATTTTAAAGTCAAATTTGTTTCATTTTGTATACCTACTTTGCATAAATGGTTGAAGTATTAAATAAAAGGTGGTCAAAGCACGAACTCAAAAACATATAACATATTAGGCTAGGTAAGAATAAATTGGGAAGGGCGTGTGATTGTATAAACAATCATTTCCAAGCGGAGGCCCGAAGGTCCTTAATAGTTTATGGGTGGCCGTGGGGTAGTGGTAGTCGTCATCGCTTGTCACGCTGAAGGTTCACGGTTCAAATCCAGATGTCGCCGAAACATTTATTTCTCACGAATAAAAATAATTTGATCAGTTTCAGAATCTAATATCAAAACCTAATGCGAAGGCATAACACTGGCAGTAGGATGGTGGTATGGCTGAAGAAATGAATCGCACACACTAATAATAGGAAACATCTGGAATAAACTTCTGTGAATCATAAGCAATGGCATAACTTTCAATCATACACAACTCTCCAGTTATCCTGGACACCACCCATAGAGTTAGTTGAAACCTAACATCTGAGTTTCCTATCACTACGTCGATCTGTCTGTCTCTCGTTCTTGTCCTTCATGTGCTTGCGCTGTGTGTAAACATTATAAGGGTATTCATATACCCTTTAGCATGTGTAGATTATACAAAAAAAAAATTGAATCTTCTTTGTGTGTGTTGGTGAATCTTGAAAATATCTTTGAGTTTACCAGTTCTGCGAACTGTGAATAATCCTGTGTTAAGACTTACAAGGCAGATTCTCTATGGCTTCGGGCTCCCTTTGCTGCTAAAGCTGTGGTGAATGTATAATTTTTGTTATGTACTTTTTTCAACAATTTTTCAATATACGTCGCATTGGGAACTGTATGCAGTCTTATTATTTCATCAGCAATCTTTGTGACTTGGTCATTCGTATATGAGAAACAAAACTGGTATTCAAGTCGTTATAGGTACTAAGTTGCAAGTGAACACCGCTGTGTAGTGGTAAGTACGTTGGACTACTACGCGATGCTGCCCAGATTCAATCCCAGCAAACACCTTAAACGGTGCCACCTCTTTGAATGTCTGACAAGCAATCAAAAAGTATCATTTGTCATTCAAAAGATGGCGCTTTGTTTTTCAAATCATTTATATTTACATAAAAACCGTGGAACGAAATAAAGCCAGATTGGCTTTATTTCGTTTTGAAAAGAGAAGTCGTTGCATAATACTTACTTAGTTGGCGCTACAGCTCGAGGTTAACCGGAGCCTAGTTCTCGCAATCATTTGTGTGTGCGTGTTATATTTTTGCACGAATGGAAGAGACCTACAGTTTTTTGCCGACTCCGAACGGCGAGTTGAGAAGCTTAATCGTGACAAATGATACTCTTTGATGTTTGTCAGACATTCGAAAGAGGTGGCACCGTGAACAAACTCTTTTAGGTGTTAGACCCGGCCAGGAGTTGAACCCGGGCAGCATTGCGTGGTAGTCCAACGCACTAACCACTACGGCCACAGCGACCACGTTGCCTAATGCGTACTGATATATGTATGAATTACGTTTACTAATATGTATGTACGTCGAAAAAAGTTGTGGAGAATTTCTGTCTATAATCGAAATTCATTAGATAATAAGTTGTTGCAATATAAAATATGGAAATATTATTGAGCAACAAAATCGCACAGAGCTCCATTGATATTTCTATATATGTATCTTCAGCTGACAGGTGTCAAAATCAAATAGCTCCAGCTTTGACAGAGTGAACAAAAAACCACGAAAATAAAACTCCAATTTGTATTTTATCTATTTTCTATTTCTTTTTTTCTATTTGTAAAACTTCCGTACCATAAATTCAACTATCCCTATAATAATAAACATAAAGCTCATGTATGCTTTCCATTATCCCGTTGCCAGCAATACAACAGTGAGCCTAATAATATTGTAACAGGATTTTATTATTATTACAATTGACAAATGCATGATTACAGCTCTGTAACACAACACATTAAAAACTAAATTACACCGTAAGTCACGAAGTGGTATCTTTGTGTAATTTTTTGTTGTTGCTTAAGAATTTATTTGCATGCTTTAAATGTTTATTTTGTAATAGGAAACATTCGCAAATGTACTTAGTGTCCATTCGTAAAACTAATTTCTGCTTTAGATTGACATTTATGATTTTCAAGGCCATCTGCTGGATTTTGTTAATATACAATTTTTATTTCCGTGAAATGTTCACAATATATTGTAAAACAATTAAAATATATATATGCATCGATGTGCCTTCATCCTTTCTGCTCATACTTTGGTTAGACAATTGACAGCTATTAAAGAATTGTGTTTGATATTTCAGGCCGATCATGTTTTGTGTATGACGTTCTTCAAATTGATTTATTGCACCATTCCATTGCTACTGTTATGGGTTCAATGTTCTGGGACTGTTGCTTCGCATTAAGTGAACTTGGAGTGATATGGCGTGATTTTCTTGCCGCTATTCAGCATCTGACGATGAGCTATAGTTTTTCTTGAAATATGTTTTTCTTATTTAGAAACCTAGCTGATTCCCTTGGTATACACCTACATATGAACAGTACATATGTTGTAATGAGCACCGTGGCGTAGTGGTTAGTGCTTTTGGACATCTACGCATGCTGTCCCGGGTTCAATCCCAGCAAACACCCAAACGTTTTTCAGGGTGCCACCTTTGTCAACGACTTTCTCAACTCCCCGTTCGGAGTCGGCACAAGACTGCAGGTCCCTTCCATTCGTGTACAAATATTTATAACACGCAGTCAAAAGTAGTTGCGAGAAGTAGGCCCTGGTTCACCCCGAACTGTAGCGCCATCTAAAGTAAGTAAATTATTTGCATATAATTTTGGCAAACTATGTGGTGAATTATCTCTTTTCTTACTCTTGTAGCGCTTATAGACGGCACAAAGACTAAAATTGACCCTCCTAACCATGGACAATACGACTCAACAATTCTCTCTAAGAACCAGGTTTTAATTGTTTACTGGCCGCCATTCAAAACATACTAGAAATAATTATTTTTAACAATACCGAAACCGCAAACGTAATTCAATATATGACAAGTTTATTTCCTTTTTGAAAAAAAAAACTGGTCTATGAGTAAATCAAGCGAACATTTAATACAAAGCCTAAACCACAATGTCGCGTTAGCGCGGTCTCGCGTTAATGGGCTTTATATCGGCCTTTTTATTTGTATTTTTTTTATTAAGTAACACAAAATGTAAGAAATAACTCTGCAAGCAAGATTCCTCGAATATGTAAATTAGAAAAGGATGCCACACAATTAATTTGTGTTGAAAAAAATCATTTAGCAATTTAAGTCTGTTACACATATTAAATGTTAAAAAATTGAATGTAGTGCTGTAGCTTTAATCGAACAGGCCACCGAATAATATAATGTCAATACAGCTGTGAGCTGTCACACTCCCTAGTAGAAAGTAGCTCTACTCGGCCGTTGCCCAGGTGTTAACAATATCTATGATATAACGCCTGAGTTCTCTGAGTTCCAGGACATAGCGCCATTGAAGGAAACGAGGCGAGGGTCAGCCCTTAACAGCTCACTAGCGGAAAACATTCATATTCCTTTAGATGGTGTTAAGGGCAATATACTCTCACACTTCTTAAAATTAGCCGGTCTCAGGTGGACCAGTCTGACAAACTGTGTCATGTCCAGAAAGTTATGGCCAAGTTACAACAGGTCCAAAACAAACGAACTGCTAATAAGAACACGCGCAGACATCGCTAAAGTAGTGGCAGTCAGTAAAGGACACTGGCCTATAGGAGACCATGCACCCAAACTAGCTATCCCTCACAACTGTCGTAGCTGCAAAGATAAAAATGAAAAAGAGTCGCTTATTCACTTTCTGTGCAAATGTCCAGCTCTAGTGAGAGCCAGGCAACGCATACTAGGCAAGCTATTCTTCGACGACCTTAACGAGATATCCGGGAAAAGTATTGGAGAGCTGATCCTTTTCCTAAATTCCACAGGATGGACATAAATATCCCAACACTACTTTCTAATAAACGGGTCACCTGAGGTTGTGGTATCAAAACTATTTGGGTTTTCTTCCATCGAAACCACCACTTCTACCTACCCTAGACATTCAAACTTCACGAACAGTTAAAGTGCAACCCTTTTTTTTTGCCAAAAGTAAACCTTACAGTTACCTGTAGGAGATAGGCCAAATTAACTATAGGCTCGTTCTAAAATTGTACAGGGTAATAAAATGCTTTGAGGAAATTGTGGCGGTTTAGGTGCCATCTTAGGGAATCGCGATGGGCCCACTCTGGTGCCTGGTGTTTTGAGATGGCTCAGCCTCTCAACCCAACCTAAACCTCACAGTTCTCTGCCTTAGTCACAATCCTGTCTAGACATCTTTCTTTGTGAGCATTGTTGGTCAGAAAATTCCAAATCAGCTTAAAAAATAGAAAATAACATTTCAGACGGTCGATTACTTATTGATTTATTGTCCCATTTTCAAAGTCATCCTGTCGCTCTGCAACATCACTGTCAACTGTCACTTTTAGTTCCTCTAAATAGGCTCTTAACGAATATTAAAGAATATTTCCCCAACGACTCATATACGCGGAAAATTCACATTAACGAAGTGCTCTCTGCAGCGTGGTTTTAATGATGCGCGTCGTCCGTCTTGTTTCACCATTCGTTGCTTCCTGAATGCACTCAAAGCATAAAAAAAGTGGAAAAATTATTAGAAAAGAAAAATAAAGTAAAAGAAACCCTGAAGAGCACTCGCAAGGTACGTATATTTTTCAATTCAGCGTTCCTCGCCGTGATTTCTTCTAGAGAAACTGTAATGATGCATTTTTTTTATTTACTGTCAGGATCAGAGAATCCTTACACTTTTTTTCCGCTGCTTCATATGAATGCAACACTTTCTTCAATTCGACTTTAAATAAAAAAAATTGTAACAAACAGAAGAATTGTCACAAGGACTTGAAGTTCAAATGATGATGTTCAAAGTTCTAAATACTTATTTTGCCGTTGTACAAAAAAATCCTTTAAATATACATGGATCGATTATTTTTAATTGCAAGTGATTTACACATATAAATAAAAAAGCTGATTTTTACAAGAGTCAGGTAATAATTGCATTGCTGCTCACGCTGACGATATACAAATAGCTGTTAATTAAAATGGTTCAAAAGATGGCCAATATTTTTTTTATTTACATATATATACATCTGTATGTATGTATGTATTATGTATGGATATTAAACAAAAAAACGTGTATGCAATAAAAAAAAATTAATACCTCCTCCTTTTATGTAGAAAAGCAAAATTGTAATCGACGCGACCACAGTGGACCGACTCCATACATTTAGAAGTGAAAAAACCAAAGTCATAATATGCTATTTTCTTTTTTATTATTTATCAATAACGGATAACTATTGGCCACAAAAATATATATTGTCGCTCTCTAACCCAACATATTGGAGAGTAATCAAATCACCAAAGTCAGTGAACTATTTACCAGTTATTTCTTTGTTATTTTAGCATTTAATGTGTTTCGGATAACTGTGAATAAAAGTGTTAATTTAAATGCAATTTTGTTTAAAAGTTGTGAAAGTATTTACTTTTTCATGAGTCAACGTTTAAATCCGTGTTGGTGCTAGTTTGCTAGATAAAAAATTTAGAATAGGTGCATAATTTATTGTTCAAAATCAACAAATTTTTATTCAAATTTTTTTATTCTCCTTCACAATTTAATTGCATACAAAAACGTTTTTTTTTAATATGTTTTTTTTTTTCCATTTTTGACCGAAAATAATAATCTAAAACGAAACTTGAATTGTTTACTTCAAAATTTATGGAGTCGGTCCACTGTAACGACGCGACGGCAACGGTAGGTCTTTCGAATCGAATTTTTGTTTGGTTTTTCATTAGCGAATTTCTGCCATTAAATAAATAAATTAATTTATTAACTATAATATGTCATCGGGAGGTGATGTGGAATAATTTGTTTCTTTCGCAGTGAAATCAGCTGTATATTATTTAAAATTAAAAAAAAAGGATTTATTAAAGGCTTTACCTTGTGTGTATGTATGTACATTCAATTAAAAAATACACAAAGTGTAAAAAGTGCAAAGATTATGTACTTTCCTTGTCGCAGGTTGACAGACGTACCGTAGAATTACCTAACATTGACCACTTTTGAGCTTTGAAACGTTATAAAAAGATAATGGTTTGTTCTAATCGTTATCTGTAAAAAGCATATATATAGGGGGACTTTATGACTTTTAAAACAATCATATTTTGGTAATAAGTTATGGTAAAAAAAGCAAGTGGTCAATGTTAGGCTTCGGTACCCCTAACATTGACCGGATACAATTTACGTTATTTTCAAGTTATAACAGCAATAAAATATAAAAATTTTCTTATTATCATTATTTGAAAAGTAGATCGGAACATAGATAAATAACTTTAACATAGGTAGGTGCCTAAATAAGAAGTCACGCTTAGCGATCAAAGTTGTGGATTCATGTATTTATATCAGCTCCTAACATTGACCAGCCAGTCAAAGTTAGGAACCCAACGGTCAAAGTTAGGACGAAGGCTAAGAAATTATTAAACACTTTTTAATTCCGATTAATTTTAAATAACAATTAACTAATAAGGCACGGTTTTTTTATATTTCACTAATAATATATGGAACTACATACCTAATAATTTTTTTTCACAATTGCATACTGTTTTCTTGTCGTGCCGAGATGATTTTACCGACACTTAAAAATACGCATTTAAACAGGCCACTCGTTATTGGCGGTTATTTTCAATGACAATTGTACATCTACAGATTTTTTTTCTGTCATCTATAAATATCCAGGGATGAAATAAGTGGCAATTTTATTAAAATATCTTGTCATTGTTTGTCGCTAGGAAGGTTTAAAAGATTTTATGTTTATTGGTCAATGTTAGGGCATTTTACGGTAAACAAATACAAAGCTTAACGCAGTCTATCTTTCACTTCAGTCTTTAATTTTATATAGCTAACTTGAATCCTGGCCTGTGTAGTAAAGCTAAACAACAACGATTTTTAAATATTTTCATACACGTTTCCCAGAGAAATTATTTTTGGCTTTCATCCCTATGACATATGTACGTAATTATTAAATAAAGCTACGATTACACGATTGACGCAAAAGCGTAAATCTAGCGTCAATAGATTTACGCCCGATTGATGTAGTTTTGATAGAAGCGTAAATAGATGTTTCCCCCCATTTACACGATTGACTTAAAAGCGTCAATTTTGTCAACGTCAACCAAAATATCGATTGACGCAATTTAAAAAAAAGGGTCAACCGTCAACCGTACAATCAGACCGTTTACACGATTGACTCTTTTTTAATTCAATCGAATTGACTATTGGTTGACGCTTCCTGTCATTAGTGCCAAATGAATTAAATAAATTTTTATATTTATTTCTTCGATTAGAATCTTAAAAAAAATTACGTCACAAAGTGAAAAAAAAAAAACAGCAGCTGCTTTGTACGTGTTTGCAGCATTTTACACTGGTCCCTGGCTTTGCACGGGGGTTAGGGGAATGAAAAGTCTCGTGAAATACGAAATCGCGCAAAGCGAAGTATGAATTTCATGTATTTAGGGTGTTGGATTCCTGAAAGGAATATTTCAGCCGTGCAAATCGAATTTTGGTAGGCAAATCGCAAATGCGTTTCGCGCAAAAGCGAAACCGCGCAAAAATAAGTCGCGAAAAGCGAGAGACCAGTGTAGTTATAAGCAGCAATCGGAAAAGAAGGTAGCAGAAAATTCTCGCGTTGTACGAAGATGATGTTTGAATGGCTGAAAAACCGGCCAATATGTGCAGCACACAACACTTTGTTGAAGGAATTCCGTGATATCGAGAATCAGAGACATTTGTTTTAAAACATTTGTTTTAAAACTTTCTGCGGATGAATGAAACTACTCCCAATGAGTTGTTGCATATGGTAACACCGCTAATTCCGAAACAAGACACAAATATGAGAAGGTCAATTTTTAGCTACTGGCGACAGCTTCAAATCGCTCTCAATACTGTTTCGAATGGCACCATGTACTATATCAATCATAGTACCTACGAGAAGTCTGCGAAGCAATATACTCATCATTTTCAAAAGGCCATGGAATTGCAACTTTGGACTTAGCTTTGAAATTCGATTTTTTTTAATTTCTGTTCTGTTGTTTCTTGAACTGTTGTTTCATAGTCTTTCATCATCACACCAGAAAATTGAATGCATAATATCGTCGAATAATTCCTCAATCATCATGTTCAAAAACACTAGAAAATAAATATTTTCAAAAAAAACTACATGTTCTTTGAAACGAAAATAAACGAGGCATGTCAATTTGCCTGCGAAATTGATCCAAAATTGACGCCTGTGGTTGACGACGCTCGAGTCTTCAACCACTGGTTGACGCAATTGAGCTGTTGGTTGACGATAAAGTTTCAATTCATTCATTTACACGATGGACGAAATCGAGTAAATTTTGGTTGACGGGAATTGGGGGCAATCTGGGGGTTAACCAAATTGGCGTAGATTGACGTATAAAAATTGTGCCTTTCCACAATTGATGTCGATCGGAGTTCAGAAAAGCGTAAATATTGACGCAAAGCGTCAATCGTGTAATCCTAGCTTAACTATACTCTGTTCCACAAAAATTGTTAGTACAGGCCTTATGGGGGAGCTTTTTTTCAAACACTGGTGCCTGTACATGTCTTCACGGCATTCAATTAGAGAAATCGCCACTGAAATAAAATCCAAAGCACTGACTTACGCAGGTTTTGTTTTTGTAATTTACCAAAAATTCGCACACATCCCACCACAGCATGTCAGGCCATCTCCACAGTCGGTGGCTGAATGATTACTTGTGGCTGCTGTGTCGCTGTGTATATAGAAAGCAGGGTTCGGACCAGGGTTGGCCGAATTAACTACACTACATTTTCTACATAATTAACTACGCGTAGTAAATTGAATAAACTACACTCCTAATTAACTACAATTTGTTACGCCTGCTCAATACGTAGTAAATACAGAAAAACAATAGAATTCCAGTAAACAAGATTCGAGAATTTCGATAAATGATCAGCTGAAATGGAGTAAAAATCCGACTTCGACTTGAGTTTTAGTTATTTAATGTTATTTTTTTCTTGTTTTCTTATCTGAACTAAGAAAACCACAACCCAAGAAGCAAATAATCCAACTTCAAAGTGACAACTAAAAGATCATTTGACAGTTGAAACTACGTCTGCTACAATTTGTTTCATTTACTACATTAACTACATTTAACTACATTAACTACGTAGCAGACGTAACATATGTAGTTTTTCGAAAAAGTGGCAGTTCGGCCAACCCTGGTTCGGACCCTACTCTAATTGGAGCAGATCTACTTCGCTTTTTAAAGAAAGGAAAATTCTACTCCGACACTCCGCTTCGCTCAAAATCTACTGGAATACTGCCAGCACTGATCATTTGGAAAATCTGTTTTGAAAAATCTGTGAATGTCTAAATTTGAATAGAATACAGTTTTTTTCTCGTCGTTTTCATTTGTAGGTATCTGTGTATTACTATTTTCAATTACTGGCTAGTGTGCACAATTCTGTTCTGTTGTGTTTTCTTGTCACTTTCAATGTTAAATACAATAAAAACTAATCCCATATAGAATTAGTTTAGTGGTTTAGTCTCTATAGCTATCGGGTATTATGAGCTTAGCCGCGATAAAACCTGTGCTACCAAATTACTTTTCTCGAAAAGTTTTATGCAAAATATCAAATATGAAAAAATTATCAAAAAAATTTGACATAGAATTATGTCTTCAAAGGAGAAAAGGTAATTTACTATCAAAATAAATTATTATTATAGCTAGATTGAAAAATTTCTGAATACAAATACCCTGTTTTCTAATTATCCAAAGAAATATAAATACTACAACTGATGTGTCACATTTAGAAAACTTAAGCCGTGAAAATCGTTTTATTATGCGAGATTTTTCGAGCCTATTATTGGTAACGAAAAAACACGCTTTCTATCTCCTTTGCGTTTGTTTTGTGAAGCTTTTTTTAGTATCTACAAATCTACTCCGCAAAATTTGGTTTTGCTCCGCTCTTTTTCTTAATCTACTCCCAAATTTTATTTCTGGGGTCCGAACCCTGATAGAAAGTATTAACATCAAACAGTGTTACCATTATTAAGTTAATGCTAATCGTTAATGCTTTTTCTGTGGTTTTTGTCAAAGAGCTTTGGGATTTTGTGCTTTTGAGAACCAATAAAATTAGTTTGAGTACGTGAGGGTATTGCCACATGGCTTTTGATTTTTCAACTTTCTGGTTTTTCTGGTGAAACCCTTAAAATGAATTTTAACGCTTTTTCGATTTTTGTGATTTATAATGAAGGTTATTTACGCGAGATGAGTTTGGGCGTGGAAACAAATAGTGATTATTTTTTTTTGTTTTTAGCCTATATCTCGTAAGCTAATCGTTTCTGATATATAACATTGATACGCCAAAATACTCGAAAACATGCCCTTTACAACATACCAACATTTCATAAAAGTCGAGCTGGTGTCCACTTTGTACACAATTATCTTTTTTCCGTTCAACAAATTGTGTTTTTTTTTCAAATCAGCAGATGGTAGCCCTATGGGTATTGCTCTCCGATTTGCGGTGATTTTTCGTGCACACAATGGTAACCCAGTGAGAGCTTAAAAGAGGGACAGATTTATGAAAGCTATTGCAACCAGAATGAGAGGCAAACGTCGTATCTTCCCTGTACTGATAATTTTTGTGGAACAGAGTATAATTAAATTATTTAAATCAATTGAATAAATTAAATTTATTTTAAACATAACTTTTGAAATGTAGTTTGAGCACCTTTTGGGGCTTACGAAATAAAAGTTAATTTTTGCCACCGGAAACGCTGTTTACATCAAAAGCACACACAAACGATTGCGGGATACAGGCTCTGGTTTACCCGAACTGTTTTACCACTTAAGTATGGACGGATCTATAATGAATGAACTTTCTGGAGCACGCATCTATTCCGAGGAATGTTATGTCGAAGAATCTATCCCACATCTGCCTTTTCGGTAGAGGTGTATATTATTGCCAACATAGCAAACATTACTTACTTAGTTGGCGCAACAGCTCGAGGTGAACCTGGGCCTGCTTCTCGCAACCATTTGTGTGTGCGTGTTATATTTTTGCACGAATGGAAGGGACCTACAGTTTTTTGCCGACTCCGAACGGCGAATTGAGAAGCTCAATCGTGACAAATGATACTCTTTGATGCTTGTCAGACATTCGAAAGAGGTGGGCACTGTGAAAAACTTTTAGGTGTTTGCGGCGGGATTCGAACCCAAGACCGCTGGCTCAGTAGTCCGACGCACTAACCACTTGCGCTACGGTGCCCACAGCAAACATTACACTTTATAAAAGAGGGAAGGTCAAATCCGTCCTAAGGGATAAGGATCTACTCGAACTCAATCGTCCCCAATCGCGAGTAAATTTAGATCGACGTACAGCTCAGCGAATGGAGTGGTTTCTCAACAAAGTACCCTCCAAATACATTCACACATTCCAGATTCAAAATATTAACATAGACATACATATGTATAATGGAACATCTCTAAACATCCTTACAACAACAAACTTTTGAATGCTATCGCTTCATCATTTTTAAACTAATTGAATTAGATTCAGAAGAATCTGTTAAAGCGCAGCTCAATACCGCTAGAAATGGCTTCTAGGTCACCTACAAAAATCACTCCCTATCAACGAATTAATCACACCATGGCATTGTATACGTTCCATTTTTTTTTTTTTTTTTTTTGGTTAAGAAGAAACCTTTTCTTTAGCTGTGCCTGTGACTTTTCATTGAAACTTCTATGTCATTGGGGAATGAAATTTTTGTTCGCTGCTGTGGCCTCATCTTGTCTGCGAGCAGCGACATTTGACATTCCCAAACCACATCCCCATTATATTGACATCAATCCAACAAAAGACTAATCCGTCCCCAAACCGCCGACCACCACCCATCATCATTAGTAATCGAAGAAAATCCATTTCTTGGCTGGCTTCAGCAGCCGTTCATGGTAAAAAAAATTGTTTTTCCACAAAGGAAAGCCATTTTCCGCCTCAGGGCATAATACTGGAGTTGAATGGGGCAAAATACTGAACCCACATAATTGCCACATCCTTTGGCATAACGTGGGTCCATTAGCCTCCTTCTCTCTTCCTGCTTGCAACCAACAACAACTTTGCTCTCTGACATCCCAGAAATGATGATGACAACAATGACAAACGAGAGAAAACTAGCTCCAAGCCACATCGTAGGCGGTCGCTAGATGGCACTAGGATGGATGGGGGTGGGTTCACAAATCGATGGCTGACACAACTCGCTGGAGTGGAGAGCAATTGTGCCATCGTCAGTCAAACAACTGGCAGCGATCGGTTTATCGCTAAGCAAAAAAAAAAAAAAAGGAACGAGAAAAAATGCACAAAATTGGAAATTTCCAAACGATTAAGTTGTGACTCAGATATAAGTCGGTGCGACGGGACGTCAGAGTGTGCTCCATACACATCAATCCCTCAGAGTACTATAAACCCTCAGAGCGCTCCCTTTCGATGTAACTGAAGATGAGATTCGAGACTCCTGGAAATGTACAGGATAAGAAGGAAGGGATATCCCTGCGTCATTATACTCCTTTCCGTACTCATATGATTGCGCGAAGTGAGTGTGGTCGTGGCACAACAAGGTGCCTGGTGTGCATTTAATTGCAATTCGAATGCCGTTGGTTTGCATTCGCAGTCGAGTACAGCAGACAGGATTTACAGCACCACCTTCCGCTCCCCCTGTATAGGGAAATATACACAAAAGCAATAAATTTTCCAAGGAGTATCCACTTGCTATAGACATGAAAATATGGAAGGAGACTCCTTCAACGTGATATTGCAGCAAGCAGCAACCAGCAAGCGGGTAATCAAGGGTTATGGCCCAGTTCAGTTCACACTCAGAGCTCCTACGGATGATGATGGCGCGGTTAAAATTAAATCTACTTAAAGGGTTTTGCTCATATACATACGTGTATGCGGCATTTCACATATGAATTATGGGAATTATGTTGCATACTCAGAACGGCGGGGAATGGCATTCCATTCGTTTCGGATTCGGTTCGAAAGCGGATTACAAATTAAGTGAATTGCTGCTGCAAATTATGTCAAACTTAGCATATTCAATTTTGTATTTGAACGTTTTGTTGACTAGCAGTTGCGGTAGTCGGTAGTCGGTTCGGTTTTATGTTCTATGATAAACCCACCTACTTCTGGGTACTCATCAGGAGTAGGTCCTTGTACCGAGTTCCGTGTTATGCGGCAGCTGTAATTGGGCGTAACTCTGCACAGCATAGCTGTCAGATTGTGTTACTAAGAGCTAAGACTTTGATTATGTGTCTAATTGAAAGGCAAATGACGTATGAAATTAATTTTAACGATTTAACGATTATTTTTCACAAAATTGCCTTACAGGCAGGCTAGTTCACGGTGATGGGTGGATCCAGGAAGGATTGATTTGAATCAAAACTATCAATACTTGAATACAAAAAACGGAGTTACATATGACTGAACCCACATAATTATCTTATCCTTTGGTATCACGTCTGGGTATGATTTTCTCCTTCTTACGTCCTTCTTTCAACCAAGAAAACCTACTCCTGTATGCCACTGTGGCTTGCTGTTTCTCATAAATCCAAACTTGAAACTTCCACGACAATGTAACAAGGTTTTTAGGCACACTGTTGGTGTTTCCGGATGTCCTGATGAGCATTACGTCTCGTCAAGCTGCCGCGTTGATTAGGAAATATTGCATCCTATTTTCGCTTCCGACTTTCCCAGCAGAGTTGATGGAAATGCCTTCGGATTATGTTGCCTTCTTCTGTTGACATGGTGTATGAGACGGGGACACTATGGCTTGTTATTTTGAACGGAACTCATTCTGGTTCATCGACACTAAACTACATAACCGGAACTGCTGAATCTTCTTTCTTGGCAGATCGCAACATATGTATGTACGCTGTCGGTATTTCTTTAACGAAGAAATTCGTCTGGTAATTTACCCGTATTTGACGATGGTAATGTGTGCTGCCAAAGGAGGAACCTTGACACTTGGAGCTGCAAACAAACATCTGTGTTCCACATCAGATATTTCTTCGTCGTTCGAGCTTTCCTTTTGACTTTCCCATTACTTGATGGATGAAAGTTGTCAAAATGTGTGAGAGCAGATTTCTTCTACAAAAATTGTCAAATTCATCTGACATAATTCCGAGTTGTTGATCGCGCACATCACAGGTTTTACTCGACCCACTTGGAATATGTACAAAAAATGTTGGCCATGATAAGGGCCGATGAAATCAATAGAGAGAAGGGACCATGGCTTAGCAGGCTGCCATCACTGGGCGGGACTGCTTGCATCCCATACCTCGCTTTACTGCGGTTGTGATGTCTCCGTCTATCGTTGGTCTTCAGGTATGACTCCCGATAATCCCCTCTCGGATGCCGTCCATTATTTTACTGAACTTGAACTTCTCATCCACCCGACGATCTAGCCATTTCCCCAAGAACTAGTCAAAGTATTCTGTCTTTGGATAGCATTATCTGCGATGCCACTGGATTGTTTGACTCCTCGATTATTGATGAATGACAGCAACGTGACAGCTATCTTGTTGCTGTCAGAAGACTTATCATCTGCCTGCTGCCCCAAAGGTTTACTTCCCCATATTCTCGCTTCGTCCATTAAACCACGTCCCTAATCATTTTCGCTCCACTTATCTGCTTTGCTGCTTCTGCTTTGCTGCTTCTGCTTGGTGATTTCCTTCGCAATTGCAACTGCCATCTGGGTTAGCTAGGGAGTCTTCGTGGAGTAGCCGGGCCCGCTATTACCAGGCAATGTCTCCGAGACGTGACCGACGCGACGCTACGGCCGCGCTCTGGTCTCGGTGTCGCGAGGGGCATCGTAATGGCGATGGGCAAGCACCAGAAGACGCCACCAGGATGGTGACCACTCAGGGCACTAGGCAACGAGTGCTTAACACCCTGATTACAATTAGTTTAGGTTAAGTAGCTTAGGGTAGTTTAGGTAGGTTAAGTTTTTATAGTTCTAAGAATAATAAAAAAAAAACCCCGATAGAATATCCAAGTTTCTAAACTTTTCTCGGAGTCAAATATAAGTGTTAGATTAGCTTAGTCGTAGTATATTTAGTTTAACACCGAAAGGCAATAGTTTGTAATAATAGAGTTAAGCCTAGAGCGCCCCCTAAGTGCCAGTAAGCTACATTAAGTCATTTTTGTTAGTTTTTAAATTAGATTTAAGCATTTTTGTCTAGTATGTAAGTCATTATTGAAAATGAATAATAAAAATGTTTTGAAAAGTAAAAGCTGCCATTTTTGTCCCCACTTTCGTCTTCTCCACGTTAGCGTATAGTTCTGCTGTGCTGCTAAGAGATCTATAGGAGTCACTCTGCCGTCTATGAGCACCGCTGATTCCGATTCCAATACTGTGCGGTAGTAACTTGCGGGCCAACAGCTTTATGTACTTTATGTACTTGCTCGAGTGCCTCAGCCCAAATTTTCTTTTCTCCGAGCTCCCTTCGTTGTCTCGTTTATCAATTTGCAGTCCCTCGGGTATTATTTTACCATCCTAAGTAGATATTACGGAATCCTGATCTGCCCTGGTTATGAAGAAGGGGACCAAAGCATCGCTCACTTCCTCTGCGACTATCCTGCTTTATGTGAAATAAGGCACAGATACCTGGGAAGACATATCCTACCTGGGCTGACATCGCGACACACAGAGCGTTTTTCGTAAATCCATTTATACCTTCTTCTTACCTTTCCATCCCCCCCAATATCTTAAATCCCTTTCACTTACAAACCCCCCAACCCCTACTTTCTCAGATCAGTTCCTGGGGATAGCACAACGGGCCCAATTCGAGGCCTACGTGAAGAAGAAAATCTTTTCCTCACCCTCACAAACCAACCAACCAACGGAATCCGGAAGTTGTTTTTCAGTGAATCTCTGGCGGGGTTGAAGGCATTCTTCAGACCTAAAGTTGCTCACACGACGAGTTTTCACGCGTGGTGATTGCCCTGTTGAGCGGTTTGATCTGTTCCTATTGAAGAGGGGCCGCTCCTGAAGCCGTGCTGCCTTTCAGACAGATCACTTGCGCTCTGGAATGCTGCACATGGATAGTGGCCTGAAAGTTGATGGTGAACCCCTATGGATAGATAAGCCTAATGATATTACCAAAGAGCTTGAGATGCTTGTCTTTGCACTACACACAACCAACTAACGTAACTGAATTTTTTTGTGGGTGGAGAGCTCCTTCGTCTTTACTTTCAAGATCCTTTGACTAGCTGTCGCTTCCTTTTGTACTCAACACACAAATTCTACACTTTTCTCCTTTCAATTTTTTCATACAAAGCCTTAAGCCAATTCCCTAAGCTAATGCCAAAAGCTCATTAAATTACAATTATTTCCAATTACTTGTCACCTTTTGTTTCTTTTTCAACGAGAATGACTTTCAATCCGCACTTTATCGATTCCTATTTGCATTCAACAATTATTCCGCATAAGCGCATCCACTCCTTAAGGATTTCGACTGTCATGCAGCTAATAGATCGCTCTTCATTTGAAAATGTATATAGAGAGCAGAATCTTTCCTACGCCACACACTAAACCGATGGCATTTCAAACTCCCCTGAAACCTGACAGCCCGCCGCATCATCATCGTGGTCCCACAGCTCACCTATTCACAGGCAAATTGTCAAATCAAATCGCAATTAAAATTAGTTTCATCCAACTTCCGTCCTTGGATTACCCTCTAAGGGGCATCCTATCCTGTTTCCATGTACCTGCAGCACTGGTAGATATGGGCGACGAAATCTGTAAGCCGCAGTATGGCTCTAAGGATTCTCATTCTTCTTTTCTTTTTCCTTGTATGCAAAGAATGGGTGAACAGTGAACACGAATGGTTGGCTACAAGACTGCACATTGAAAATCCTTTTGCGTTTATCACGACGACAATCGTTTCTCCCGCTCACAGGACTCGCAAATAGATGACGACGGTGACGGTTCACCGACTCGAGGATAGGAGGTAGACACTACACTGCGCTGCACTGCACAGGTTCTTAAATTTAATTAAGTGAAAGCATGAAATCCTTTGCATTATTCATCCTTTCGTGTGATGCACCAACGTTTAACAAAGCGAACGATTCAAGGCAATGCCTTGAAGATTCACTAACAGAATATACGACAAGTAACACAATTGGATTGTGTAAGGAATAAGGATATTATGTTCGCGTTTTATAAGATTCTTTTGTGTGTATGAGTTAGGTTTCTTCTTCCAAATGAGAGAAGGATGTACCGCCTTCAACGTACGAAACATAGGTAACATCGCATAGTCAAATCTTTTAAAATAAATAAGGTCAGTGGTTTGGGCTTCGGAATATCGACGATATAAAGGAATGCATAAGTGTGGTCCTTTTGTCATTTTATTCCTCTGCTAAGATATATTGGTGCTATCATTGTCAAACAGTTGACAGCTGAATGTCCTTAATTTTCTTTGAAAAAATTGTAGAATATATTAAAGCAATGTTTTCCGGTAGCCAAAACCACCAAAGTAAAACAAAGCGACTAAGAGTGTATTAAGACAGAGCCGAGCCAGCGAGGCAAGTTGTATTCCAAGCAACTGATAGCGTACTGTCGCCGGCCAGGATCGGGCAACGCTCACAAGTAGGGACAGAGCACTGATGAAGAAGCACGCCAAACAAGTCAGACAGTTTGAGGGCCGTCAGCGTGAGTAGACACAGCCCAGAACAACGACAGCTAATACACATGCTCTGCTATCCAATCGGAAAAAGGAAGATGCTTAAGTGTATGACAGGAACGTAAAGGAGATACAGCCAAGCAACCCCATCCCCGAGAGATCTAAAGTTACAACACCTAAAAAATTCAGAGTTCCTCCGAAACCAAGCGTTATTCCGGAAAATGTAATGGATCCCTCACAGAAATTTTCAAAGACCTCGAACTCGAAGACTACTGCGAGGGAAATACCAGCATCCAAAAGAATACGCTCAGTGGAAGGGGAAACTGGCAATAAGGCAAAGACAGCGAAGACTCACTTCCACGGCAAAGTGCTCACTCTGGCTATCATCGAACGCAGCAATCGCAACGCACAACCACCACGGCCACGGCGACCACGAGTACCCCCATACATAGATAGCAAGGAATCGGGAGGGGTCAAATCAGGAAATCGTGGTGGCCACTCGATATCACTACTTTTTGACATTACGTATACTCTGTCGGGAAAATATTTCGCAAAATTTGCATCGTAGCACGAGCTGTATGTGATGTGGCACCGTCTTATTGGAACCACATGTTCTGTGGGCCTTGTTGATCCAATTCGGACACAAGAAAGTTTTCCAACATATCACCAGTAACTGTTACAGCATTGCCTCCAGCACCCCGAAGAAATATGCCCAATGATGCCGCCGGCCGGCCCAAATGACGTTTAATAAAATAATTAGTTTTAATAATTTTAGCATGTTTTTGCGACGACAATAAATTGTTATCGCTTACTCTCTACGACTGTCAAATGCCAACTGACAAATATCATCCAAACCGAAATGGCGGCCAACAAAATCGACCTGGGATATAAAAAGCACCCTGTACATAGTTTCATCAGCGATATTGTCAAAAAAAAAGTTTTTCGAGGCTACAGTCAAAACAGAATATGTAATTAAATTTTAGAGTTTTAAGAGGCTTATGCTTGATGTTGATGCTTGATTTGTATTGGTTCCTTTTTGTACCCCTAAGACAAAAATTCTCCCTTGTAAACGTCTAAAATACCGCTCACCCCCCTCCCAAATTTCTAAACGGCAGCCCTGATCAGCATACGGTGGGCACTCCATTTGTTGGCACCCCCCAATGATTTTTTTTATAAGTTTTTTTAAGCAAATATGATTGTTTTTTTTAACCTATAATTTTACCTGAATTTTCAAATTCTATTTGGCATCACTATTTATATTTTCTTAACGTTGGCTGTGTTGAAATATAGATTTGTTATAAACGTCATTACAAGTTCGCGCCTTTTTGCAGTGAACGTTGATAAAACCGTAGAGTGCGTGGCATAGGACTGTATTTACTATAAAAAATCGGCAATCCATATGTAAACGTGCATGTTAGATTAGTTAGAACAAACGTTAAAGTTATTTACTTTCATTTATTGGGTGTGACAATTAATGGCAATGAAAAATAACTCTCTTTCTATTGTTGGCACTGCCAATGATTACTAATTATTGGTAATGATGATAGGCCTAAAAATGACAGCTTCACATAATTTGTATTTGATCTAAGGCCGTTGTCACATATATTTACAGTAATTTTATCTTGGTATAATCAGGGTTGATATATTTTAGATGCCGAAACTACCCAAGAACGTTAAATATTGTAGAAATAATAATGAAGAAGCAGTTAACGAAGCCAATATCTTACAGCGCCAATAATTGGACAGAAGACTGCCAATAACTAGCAAACTATGCCAATAAATGGCAAAAATTGAATTTTATTTTGTTTCGTTAGTTTTGAGTTTTTTTGGACTAAATCTTTTGATATTATTTGTTATTTTTTTTATGTTTCTAACAAACCAATGAATTAAAAAAAAATATAGGTAAACCAAAGTTTGTATTTTAGTGCGATATTTAAAGGCTGAAATGATGGTGAGTTTTCTTAAGGTGCCAATTACTGGGTGACTTACCCTATCTATTTTTTATTTTTTTTTTCTTTTAAAAGTAACCATCAGATGGACGGTGCCAAAATTTAGCAAAATATTTAAAATGTGAGCCATTGATGCTTTATTTAAAAAATTCTATGAGTGGTAACATTGTGTTGTAGATTTCATATTTCCAGCTCCACTTTAAAGGTGTTCCCATTTTCTACTAAACGTTCCAGAAAAACGCAAAAAAAAAGAACATTTTACGTAGACAGTGAGCAATTTCCACTCACACTTTAAAATAAGTACATCCTGACTAAAACATCTGGTTTGGGTTTTTTTCCTGTCTGAAGGAAATAAATCTTAACGACATGACCTTGGTCCCTAATCGCCTTTGAACTGATAAATATTTTATATTTAATTTTTTGCAGATCGCCACCAGTCAAATAAACGGAGCTATAAAAAGTGAATAATATCAATGTTGCCAATGCAAAATGGTAAAAAAAAATACACACACACACAACAGCCCACTCCCACATCCGAAAAAGGTGACAAAATTCTAAATTTATTTGCAATTATAAACGCGTAAAACGTCATAAACCTCAGAGAGATATTTCAGTGGTTTTTTTTTTTCGTTTTTTTTTATCGTCTTACACTGAACGCACCCAATATTCATCTTTCACCCGCTAGTAAACTTTCCAAAGTTATTTGATTGCTATCAAATGTTTAAAATTACAAACCTAATTTATTCCGTTTTTTTTTCTGTATTTTTTTTTGCACCTCATTATGCCATAAAAACAGCGAATAAAATGGTGAAAAAAAATCAGGGCTCCCACACCATTTTGTTAAACTTTTGTAAATGTTTTACGACTTGTACACCTAGTTACACCGTTGCTGCTGCTGTTACTGTTGCTGGTGTGTTGCCCTCGTCCTTTGCAGCTTCATCAAATATATTCACGTCGTCAGGGAATCTCTTCAAAATCATCAGCATACTCGGAAGAAAAAAAAATAGGACTCGTATCCTTCACGAAAGATGGAAAAAAAACGATGCCGAAGAGGAACCAACTTCGCTTCTTTGCCAACAAAATAGTGCTCGCAGTTTTATCTAAATTGCTTTTTGCGATGACTACTACCATTGCCAGGACCCGATATTACCCCACCGCATCGTGTCCTTTACCGGGGCTACAACAAAAAAAAAACAACAAAAATCATGAAAAAGGAATAAAATACTAAAAAATATACATGAGTAAGAAGGATATGACAATGTCCTCTGTCGTCAGCGGCATGGCACTCAGCGTTCTGCTCGTCATGTTTTATTCGATTTTTCCGCGCTTAAGGATGCTCCTGCAACAACTGCGAATCGTTACTGTTTTTGTTACTTTGTATAGGTGAGGGTAGAGGCGGGACGCTAGTGAATTCTTGCACAACTATGCGAAGGATGGTGGTGAAAATTCGTTGAAACTTATGCTGGGGGACTTTTTTTTCTATTCCTGTTCAGCGGTATCATGACACAGGAAACCGTCTTCGAAAAAGTGGATCTCTCAACCCAAAATGGCTCCATCAACGATGTGCTGTTGAAGATTGAATTTGAATTTGAATATGCATGTAGTGTTTTTTGTCATCCTTTTCGTCCTTTTTGTTGTGTTCGCTTTTTGGCAATTTGTTATAATATTTCGTGTTTTGTGTGTACGAGGGAGGATGTTGCTTTCCTTTATTGGTTGGGGTTGTGTTTCGTGTGTGTGTCTGTGTGCTTGGTGAAATGTAGCCAGGCCAAGGTTTACATTGCACACGAATGTGTCAGCTGTTGAAGTTTTGAAAGGAAATTTGATTCCTTTGTGATTATTAGGGCGGGCGTGCGAAGGTCAAGGACGAGAGGGCTTATTCTTTTTTGTTTTCTATGTATATGCCCTGTCCCGGAAGAATTCGAGTTATTTTAGGCGTTACCTTAATACGTACGTTGGCATTGTACCATGAACGCCCTTTGGTCTTTTTGGTCAAGTAAAGCGTATAACGAAGTATCCGTTCACTTATATTTTTTATTTGTGATCAACGGGAAGCGGAGATATTTGATGAACTCTAACATCGACGACGCTGATGATGTTTGCTTGCTATCCCATAGGATTATGGACTTCCATCAAATGACAGCTGAGGTGCAAATCTAAGTAAAAGTCATTTGGCTAAAGATTAACTCCGTCATAAATCAAATCAACAGCCTTTCCACCGCGTTCTTCCAAGTAAGCATTGCAGGCTAACCAGTAGAGGGGGTGAAGTGTTTTCAATACCTTGAAATTATCATCATATCTAATGAATTCCGGGCCGATTAGTCTAAAATATGGAGGAGCAATGCTACCAACTGAAAAATCAAGCTGCAGCCGTGTCGGTCAACTATTGAATCCGGGCTGATCTATGGGTGTAGCACCTACAAAAAGCTTCGTTAGAAGCTAGAGACATTGACGAATAGGGACCTATCTAAGAATCATTCTAAGAAGTTTCTGGGCAAACCGTACATCCAAAACTGGTCAAAATCATTTAGGCACAATAATTCAAAGATGAAGGTGACACTGGATTAGACATATATATACATATTTCAAAAAAGCGATTTATCCATTGTTTGTCATGCCATGCAATGGAACCCGCCAACCGAGGATGAAAGAAGAGCGGGTCGACCGAGATATAGGAGAATGGCATCAATGAAGAAGCGGCTGAGGTTGAACTTTGACATAATGCATCTTCGGAAATTGTAGGGTGACAGCTCTAGGTCCCATAAGGAGATATAGGACATACGTCTGCAAGTAAGTACATTTGATGATTGACAGCAAGTTATGTCAGAAATGGCACAGAGGACGTACGAAGGCGGTCCGATAAGTACTTAGCCTACAAAAGAAAACCAAACATTTTGGAAAAGTCGCAATTTATTTCTCAACATAGTCTCCTTTTAGGTCTTTTTGGTAACATGCTAGTTTTCGAAAGTTCTACGTAAACTACATAGAATCATGACAGTTTCATGGCTCTCAATTTTTTTACACTCATTTAACTCTCAGCTTGCGATGTATTTTCTGCAAGACCAATTCCTTGGGGTGGGCCGAGCCAACTCTGTCAAACTAACCATCTGACAGTTTGTGAAATGTCATAATCTTCATTGTTAGTGGAAAACAAAAACAATTTGATAGGTTTGACCAAGTGTTGTTTGAAAAGCCTTTTTTTAATTTTTGTGCAAGTTTTCTGTCTTTGAGAGGAGTTCTCTCTCTTTGAGAGGATTCTACTATTTGACAGATCTCAATTCCGTGTGCCAAAAAAGATACCAAACACACCTTTTAGCTCGATACATTTGATCCAGCGATGCTCCAACTTCTTTAACCTATCCAAAAAATAGGTTTTCTCGAGGTCTACCAAGTAGGTCTCCGTGGCGGCGATGACCTCCTCATTCGAAAATTCGCGGACAAGCTGGCTTCCACACAAAACTACGAGTCCGATTCGGCTGAAATTTTGACATAGCCGTCTAAGAGAATGTACCAGACTAGACGATAGTAAATCTCTCTTGCGATACTGGCACCATCGGGCGGTGGTGCTAAGTACTTATCGGACCACCCTCGTAAAACTGATAATCGAAGACTCCAGCAAAAACATCTTTATAATAAGATTTCAAATTAGGAGCTTTCATATTGTACCCATCTACAAACCCCCGCAACACCGAAGCCATCTTATGTTCTCGAAGTTCCAGATCAACCCACAGTCTTCATTGCCGATTTTAACAGTCATTACAATATGTGGAGATAAGAAAATTACGACGACAATGGTGACAAGCTAATGGAATCTCTCTCCCGAAGATGGCGAAGAGGTTACAAACTGGTCTTATGCTTCGTAGCCTGTGATGCGGCGCACCATCCCCTCCCTGTTTTGAAAATAGTCTTGCTGAATTTCCCGCTAGGCTAGCACCGTCCAGTTCTGATCGACATTGGAATGAAGATTCCTATTACTATACATATACATATATCACACAAAAGCCGCGTTGGAACTTCACCAAAGCCGACTGGAACAGCTTCTCAAAAGACGTTGATTTATGTTTAAGGTTCATACCTCCTCTGCCACCACAGAACCACATCAGATTTGTAGAAATACTTATGGCAATTACCGAAAAACATTTTCGCACGGAGTGCATTCCTGTATGGATCGCAAAAAGTGAACGACTTTACGATAACTTCGAGGCATCTGGAGACCCTGAAATTGGCAAAGAACTCCTGAAATCATTTGATGAGACTCGTGAAAAGAAATAACTTTCAACGGTCAACAATCTTAACTTCACTCAAGGCACAAATAAGAATAGGTATAGAATACTCGTATTATCCGGGCATAGTCTCCTGGGCTAACACACCAAGAGGCTCGAACTTACAGACACGGATATATGTAAATACTGCAATGATTATGTGAATGTCAGGGCATAGCACGCAGTCGCAGGAACACTTTAGGCTGATACTTCTTCAGTGATCTGTAGAAGGTAGGTCAAATCAACTAAGCCTTGAGGAAACTTAAGGTGCCATCCTACGATGGATTTTTTGGCGATCGCGATGAAGCCACTCTGGTGGCTCAGCCTCACAACCCCTCTCAACCTAATCTTAATGATCTGCTAATTTTTTATGATTTGTAGTAGATGCGTGACTTTCTTACCCTTCGAATGTCAATACTATGTTTGCTCCGATCTTCAATTCTGATATTTGGCATCTTCGTATTTTTTTAGCTTAGGTATTCTCGGCACCTCACTTCTCAAAACTGCCTCTGCGACCATCTACTTAATTCCGGAAATATTTCACCTGTTTGCCATTCCTAATAAGGATCTTTGTTAATTCGCTTCGAATACTTCCTTTTTTTTTTTTGCTGAAGCTTTATTGTAGCTATCACTTAATATCCCCTGCCACCGTGAATCTTCTCTAGAACTCATGTCATTTTTTTTTGTCTTTGCGTGAAAGTGGCAAACACATATTACGTCGCAAATAGAAATATTTGTTTCCGTCCTGATAACACACATTATCCAATTCAATTTAGTTTCCAGGACATTTTTCGCAAAAAATATATTCGTAATGCGTTAAACATGTTTGCGCAACCCATGCATACCTACGCTTCAATGGGCACAATTCAAGCTACTTCCAATGATTCGGCACTCCCAACCGTTGCGTCGCGTCGGTCGCCTACAATCACACGACACAATCAGCAACCAGCCACAGTATAGCTGCCTTATCATGGTGTCAAGGAAGTCGTCCTTTATTCTCTCTTGCCTTTCCTTTTATGCCAAGCGACACGAGCACCAACACTGCTATCAGTGCTAGTTACAATTATTTATCCCAGTCATCCTTTATATTCGCACCAGCGATGATAGCGTGTTCGTCGACCTGCCACAGTTCATAAATCATAACTTTCCACTGTCTCAGCGGAGCATTGCGAATAATCGAAACCAACAAAGAACACATTTCCCGCCCCAAAAAAGGGGTCGCATTGTGTTGGCCCTTAAAAAAAAAAATGCCTACGCACTCCACCACATCGTGGCTAATGAAAAATCTAACTTCACACCCCATAAATTCACTGATAGGCCATAACCTATTCGATGATCGTAATCAGAATCCAATAAACGTGTGTTTATATCCTTGCAACAAATTTAGGACCCGCCCGTCTCCAAACACAACGCACAGAAATGAATTTCGAATTTATCGAGCCTCGTATGTATGGGTAGTGCGAGTGTGGTGGCGAATCAAACACACCAGCAGCGCAGCGTTGTGAAAACCAATTTCCTAACCCATGTATTTGTTTATGTCTAATAACGGATTCGACTCCTGCTGCAATCGTCCTTCGAAATCCATTTGTGGTTACTACCCGAGTGGATGCTGTGCGGTTGTGTCTATGGCACCCTATAAACGGGAATAGGAACCTCTCAGTGAGGCCAGGAAGCCGTCACACCGCGCCGCACTGTGCAGGCAGCAGCCAAGAGAAAATCAAAGGAATCAAAAGTACCCCACAGGAGAATGAGTCATCGTTAGACTAACTCACCCCATCTCTTTCTCTCTCTCTCCTTCTCCTGAATGTATAAATTCCTATCAGGATACGTAATAAATTTCCTGAAGTGTATCCAAGTGTAGTCCTGGTGGTGTTTCCACTGCTGATGATGCTAGTACCCCACCCCAACCCCTAGCGTGTGGGCCGCGGCACCTACCCCCACATACTTTCAACGCTATTATGAGGTGGATAAAATGAAAATTGTAAAGTTAAAATGAATTTATATATCTTTGGCGCTGCGCTGGTGGGGTCGGACTCTCGGGGGTGGTCTTCGAATAAATTAACTTTTTTTCGTTTTTTGCTCGTATTTTTAAACCTTTTCGGTGTGGCTTCTTGTGTCCTATTCTGTGGTGTAATAGAGTGTACAAGGCTGGTATCGAGGTTGATTTTGTTGTTTATTTATGTGACTCCATTGGGCAGATTGGCTGCTCGGTTGGTTGGTTAAAACAGCCGAGCTATACATACATACCTCCAGAATGAGTTACTCATTCGAAAGTGTAAAGAGACGGCCGCCGCCGCCGTGAAACGGTGGGTGGATATAGGAAAGGATTTGTTTAAGGATAAACTCGTATTTTGAGATAACTGAGGAAACAGGTTGGTTTTTCATTCTTTCCTTTTTTTTCGGGTCTATTATTGAAATTGATGCTCATTCGGTGGTGTGTGCAGAATGGAAGTTGGCTTATTCATGTTCGGCGTTGGCGTTCGAATCTATTCAATCATTTCAGGGTCGGTGGGTACCTAAACACAGTTTTAGAGGAGTCCCAATGCGAAGTTCATTGGAATTGCTTTTGCATGGAAATGAGATTTTTAACGAATTGGCCAAACCAATGTGAGGAAAAATTTCTCGGTTCAAAGGTTTTCAAACACAGTGGCAAAAAAGCTCCTTACAACTATGTATTTGTGTGGTGGTTGTTATTTATAGAATAGAAGGCACTGCATTGTTGTGATTGTAAAATTGATTGCTAAGAAAGGTTAAATTTCACTTGTAATGAGAATTTGACTTCTAATAGAAATGTTATTGCATAAGCTTCATTATGTATGTACAAGGTTATCCAACAACAGGTGTCATTTTAAATCAATTACGACCTTACAAGCATGTAGGCCAAGATCTTAATGCGAAATGCGGTGCAAGGTGGTTGCGGATAGATAGGCCCAATTCTTGAGATCGTCTTGAAATGGATACACTCTAGGTTTTCAGTTACACTCTCAGCTACGGTGGCGATGTTTTCAGCTGACATCGTTCTTATATCAGCAACCTGACGTTCAAATTTATCGAACTATACTACTATGGTATAGCTGTGCGAGAAGGCGCTCAATGATGACCAAAAGCTGCGAACTTTATGAAACGGATTCATGATACTTCCACCACTATGTGTGAGCACCGGGGTGTAGTGGTAAGCGCGTTGGACTACGACGAAATGCTGCCCAAGTTTAATCCGAGCAAAACACCTAAAAAAAGTATTTTCACGGTACCACCTCTTTCGAATGTCTGACGAGCATTCAACTCACCGTTCGGAGTCAGCAAAAAACTGTAGGTCCTTTCCATTTGCGCAAAAATATAACACGCACACACAAGTGATTACGAAAAAAAGAAAAATTTGCTTTCGAGATTTTTAAAATCTCTTCATTTTACTGCAAAAGTAATTAAAACGGGTCCAAAATGTAAATTCTCTAACTTTTTTGATATAATAATAAAAAATTCAACAATCTTTTTACAACAAAAAAAATGTTGTTAGCTCATTTATTTACTCAAAATATTTATGCATCGGTCTTATGTATAAATATTTGAAACTCAAGTTGTAGGCAATGCGCCTTAAATATCCCATACAACTTGTTTCTTCCTTTTCGTCCATGATTTTTAAAATATTTTTTTTCTTTTGGATATTGTAGGACTTCCCCTCAAAACTTTTAGCGTTTATGCCAAGACACATATTTATTTTGTATTCTTGGTAAGCTTAGTTGTGATTGTTCAGTACATGACCCAAAGGAAGGCAAATGTATTGGTTTATATAATTTTTTTGAAAAACCATGTCCACGTCGATCAGATTTTAGAAGACCTGTTTGTATTGAGTAAACTCATTTGCATGCATGAACAGTGAATCAAACACTTTTCTATATAAATAAATCCAGAATTAATATCAATTCGAGATTTTATTTTTCGAGATATCGTGGTAAACCCGTCCAAAAAAATTGAGCTGCTACAACAAACTCGCATGGACATCGCAAGAATAGTGGCAGGCAGTACAGGCTACTAGCCAATAGGCAGCTAAAATAATACCTCACAACAATTTCTGCCGAAGTTGCAACGATGTAAATGAAGAAGAGTAGCTTTTTCATTTTCTGTGCAAACGTCCGGTTTAGCGAGAGCTAGGCAACGCTTCCTGGGCAAACCATTCTTCGACGACTTTCTTACTTGCTTTGTTAGGTCGCGCTACAACCTGGGGTGGGCCAAGGCCTCAACCAACAACCTCTTCCAGTTAGCCCAGCCCTTAGCTAACTGCCTCCAGTTGCGCACTCCAATTTGGTTGAGATCCTTTTCCACTTGTGCGCACCACCACCATGCACCACCACTATCCAGATTGGAGTCGATTACTCTGCGAGCCGGAGCGTTGATATGTTCATGTTCGGAGTCGGCAAAAAACTGTAGGTCCCTTCCATTCGTGCAAAAATATAACACGCACACACAAATGGTTGCGAGAAGCAGGCCCAGGTTCACCTCGAGCTGTTGCGCCAACTAAGTAAGTAAGTAAAGGATTCTGTCAGCCGCGATCGCTGTACTCTAGACAATTTAATTTTTTTTTTTAAACAGATGCGGGCAAGTACAACGAGCCAGTCTAAAACGCAGCGGGCAGATATCAAGTTGTAGTTCATTTACATACAAGCAACGCGACGGATAGGCACCAGTCGTCTGATGAGCTGAAGAAATTGCTAGATTTGGTAAGTCCAAATTGAAAACTTAGAGTGAGTACCATACTGAACCGGTATTGGCTTTCTTCAGTTCGATACAATTATTGAGATCTTTGGTGCGATTAGTTCGTGTATCTCCCATTGGGTTGCACACCATGAGCATATACAAAATTGTACACGCCACGCCTTTTTAGTCACGGGCGCTCTTGTGTACAGTTCTGTTGGTTATCTATATACTCATAACGCGCGACCAAATTTACTTTACTTTCGGTGGGGCTACAGCTCGGGGTGAACCTGGGCCTCCTTCTCGCAACCATTTGTGTGTGCGTGTTATATTTTTGCACGAATGGGAGGGGCCTACAGTTTTTTGACGACTCCGAACGGCGAGTTGAGAAGCTCATTGACAAATGATACTCTTTGATTGCTTGTCGGACATTCGAAAGAGGTGGCACTGTGAAAAAACTTTTAGGTGTTGGACCCGGGCTGGGATTGAACCCGGGCAGCATTGCATAGTAGTCTAAATACACTTACCACTACACCACGGTACTCACACCGCGACCAAATCGGAGCGCGGAAAAATGAGCTCATGTGACATTGGCCTAAGTCTCTTCAATTTAGACTGATGAGTTTTTTAGACATTAGAAGTAAGATATCAAGTTTTTTGCTGTCGTATTTAACGAGGTTCTTCTTCATCAGGTGCATCTTCTATCTTTTGCATCCTTATTACCCACCATAGTCCGCCATAAGCATGCTTCAGAACACTGAATTCTTAAGACGCTGAGCATCCTGCCTCCAATCTGAATCTGAACTCGAAAGATCTCTAAAAACGTCTGCATTCAACCAAGAGTCTCTTTTAGTCACGTTTATGGATTCAAATTAATTTGAAATATTTACATTTTTCCTCCTCATATTTTGACGCACCTACAGACAAGACACAAGAGTCGCCTTCAGCAGTAAGGCTTCAACACATCGGCCCCATGAGTAGTTACTCGAATATCCTTTCATCTGAAAATCTCTCATAATAGAAAAGGAAATAAATTATTGTCTTTTTTATTTCAGCTCACGTGTAGGTACTCCACTAACCACGACGGAGACGGAGAGGCATGCCATCAGTGTCTGAATAAAATACCCTTGAACCTTAATTAATGTGATGGCAGGGATTTTCGCTGCATTCCATCTACGCTACAAGTATCTATCCATCTATCTATCTTATTACCAGTCAAGTTGACTGAATAGAAAAAGAGAGAAAAAAAATAAATAAAATAAAAAAAAGTAAACACCAAGTGCCAAGTGGCAAGTGGGCCGGAAGCATAAGTACATCGCCATCGCCATCGCCATCTACTCGGTTCCTTAGTAGCAAAGTTTTAAGAGGTCATTGAAATGAGGACGTGATCAGAGAAAATAAAACCGCTACATTTCTGGCTTTCAATTTGCCGTTGTAAGTGGTGCAAGTGGCGCTCTAAGTAGCGACGTCCCTAATACACCGTCTTTTCTGTTACGACGGTTATTAGAAAAGTTTTTTTTCTCCCTCTTCTCATTTCCCTCCCTATTGCTGTATTAAATAGAAGAACTTATTAAGTTTGATTAATTTTTATTGGTTATTCTATAAATGACCATAAATTGAAGCTGTGCTATGTTGGTGTAATGGCGACGGTCCCTAAACACCCTACGTGCACTTTTAAAGAATCTTATAGACGATAATGAGTGCAATAAGGCTTATTGGAGATTCAACCTCCCTCTGGAGGTGGAAGTTAGTTAATTGAGTGCGATCAATTTTGCTCTAGTGCTTTGAACTTTATATGGCGCATTGTTTCGGTTTATCCAACAATATACCTACACATTTATACGTCACGGACTAATATACGTCCAAACAAACTAACATTCAGTTTACTCTATTGGCGGCCTCCGAAACTAAGCAAGGAGAATTGTTACAATTTTCATCAAGGACCTACTCATAAAGGGCAGATCCTTTACATCGGCGCGAATGGAAATATGTATGTATGTGTACATATGTGTGTTTGTTTGGAAGAGATCAATTTCAACTACGACCAAGAAAATTAACACTTATCTCCCACAAGAACGCCCAGGAAATCCGGAAGGATGATAACGACAAGTACTAGTAGTGAAACCATTAGCATATTAATAACACCAATCTATATCTTTTATATACATATATAAATATGTAATATGTAATTCATCAATAGAGAACGGCTGGGCCGATTTGGCTCAAATTTTTGCCAGGAGAAGGTTTTTACGAAAGAAAATTTTGGGAAAACCCTCCGGAAAAGTCGGAAAATTGGAAAAATCTAAATGTATGGAATTTTTTGTTCAATTGTTCCGGAATAGCATTTCGAATGGAAAAATAGAAAATTCTTAGTGGAAAACTCGGAAAATCCCGGAAAAACGCGAAAAATTTGAATTTTTTTTCGACGAAATTTTGCATTTTATCGCATGATTTGATGTTAAGGTGGAAAATTCGTTGTGAAGCTTGGAAAATTTTGGATAATTGTGAAATTCATTATGATAAAAGACATTTTGCGTGCATTTTGGGTGAAGAAGTAAGCGAGATAAATAATAGATAGCGCCGTGCTGCGATCAATGCCACAACCCGATAGATGGCGTTATACGTTGACTTAGGCTGTGCGCAATTTGACAGGTATCCTTTTCGCATTGTCATTTTCTATTGAGCAAATGTGCTATTTTTCTTGCTGCAATTGACTCGAGTTTTTGCGTATCATTACACTGATTCCGGATAGTCGTATATCGCGCATCACATCCGCAAACGGTACAAAGCTTACGATCAATTGAAATTCAATGCGATATTTATCAATTCGATTATACTTTCACAAAATAAATGTTCTTTTGAATAGGATTAGTCAAAAACGACTTTGTTGTTTTTAAGGGAGAGTTATTTGCTTGACTAATGCCTTCTATTAGACGATCAAACCTTGGACGACGTACACAAGACGATTTGGTGGGGCTATAATATTGCTCTCCGGAGATTTTCGTCAAACGCTTCACGTCATCCCGAAATTAACTGCTGCCGATGAACTTAATGCATGCCTGAAATCGTCGTCTTTGTGGAAGTTGTCAAGTAGTTAAAATTGACCACGAATATGAGAGTCGCATTGCAGAACGACCTATTGGCTACTGAATTCTCGGAACAACTGCTGGCGCCTGGCAATGGCAAAATTCCTGTGAATTGATATCGTTCCCGGCAAATTTTTGCGAGTTCACATCATCGATGGAGGAACTCATCACCAAATTGTTCCCCGGAATTGCACAAAATTATAAAAATCTCGATTGTATTTGTGAACGAACAGATAGACAGACAGGCAGATAGACAGACAGGTAGACATACAGACAGGCGGACAGACAGACAGATGGACAGACAGATAGATAGATATACAGATAGACAGGCTGACAGATAGACAGAAAGACGGACAGATAGACAGACAGACAGATATACAGACAGGTAGATAGATAGACAGACAGACAGACAGGCAGACAGATATACAGGCAGACGGACAGACAGATAGACAGACAGACAGATTAATAGACAAACAGACAGATATGTAGATAGATAGATAGACAAACAGACAGACAGACATACAGACAGAAATTTCATTTTGATTTTTGTACAATTTTTGTAAAAAACTGAATTTAATTCAGCTTACACAACATTTGACACAACATTTATTAATTTTGAGGCGGTATGAAGTTCGCCGGGTCAGCTAGTTGTTTTATGAAAATACAAATATTCCATTCTTTTGAATTCAATTTCGCAAAAAAAAAATGATTTTTTTGACAGCTGCGCACACAGCGGCTGATTTCGAATTACATTTGAAGGTTTCCCGTCAATTTCGAATTTGTTTCATTTCGAGCGAATTCCAGCACAGCCTTTTTCATTCCGTCCGTTTTTGAAATCGGTTAGGACAGTGAAAGAGGAAATGGGTTGTGTCTTCATATGCCCCCTCATCACCGCATCCCCTGCAGATGTCATTATCATTCAGTCCTAATTTCTTCATGTGGTATCTCAGAGCGCTGTGCCCAGTTAGTACTCCTATAAGCATTGACACAGACTTCCTGTCTTTTATGGGAGTTTTTTTGTTCTTGCTTTGTCGTATTCTGGCCACAATCCTCTTGACACCTCGCAGGTGGTTAGTGATTTCCACCTGTTGCTTGCTTTAGTTTCTGATATGTGTTCAATTTTGGCCTGAAGGTCGCAGAATGAAGGCCTGCTCTCTATCTAGGGCTGAGCCCTTTCTAGGCAGTTCATCCGCAGCTTCGTTACCTGGTATCCCTCGGTGACCAGGGACCCAGCAAAGTTTTATATTGTACTGCGTGCCGAGAACCTTCAGATCTTTGGGAGCAACACTTCACAGGTAGCAGCTATTGCTTTTATGGCCGCCTTGCAATCAATGTAAATACTGATATCATCTCGTGATATTGTCATCATTGACACCAACTGGGCTACCTTTGTCAGTGCTAGAACCTCAGCCTGGAAAACGCTGCTATGGTCTGGGAGTCGTATGGAGCTATTTATTCCTAATTCCTCCGAAAATCAGCCCGCTCCAATACCTATGTCCATCTTTAACCCATCTGTGTAGATAGACTTAGCACCTTGAGGTACCTCGTGTTTCTCCCACTTCTCTCTGCTTGGAGAAGGCTAGGAAAAGGGTTTTTCGAAGTCAAAGTATAGGACAGTACAGTCTGAGTTGATGTCACCATTGAGGTAGTTGCCAAGTATCTGGGTATGTCCATATGTATTAGGTCTCCACTAATTTGACTGACTTAACCTGGGAGCGCTCTTTGCTGTGGTCTCCTGCACATAGAGATCCAGAAGCAGCAGGTTAAGAATTGATCCGATTGTGATCCGAAAAGGAGCAGTTAGTGGATACTCTCCAGTGATCAACCGTAACAGAATCAGAATTCGTCATTAATGTTAAGTCGATTACTTCTTCCCTAACCCTATTTTGAAACGTTGGTGTGTTACCCTTGTTGCATATAACTAGGTTAGTATTTAGAATATAATCGAATAAATACTCACCTCTTTTGTTGATATCGCTGCTCCCCCATGGGACGTGATGACCATTAGCATCGCATCCGATGATAAGGTCGAGTCCGCGTGATTTTGCGTATTGCACCATTTCGCGGATCGTCTCTGAGGGTGGCTCCGGTTCTTCATATGGCATGTATGCTGACAATAGGAGTAGAGGTCGTCTATCCTGTTGTTCGCAAGATATCGTGGTTAGGTCTCCTGTGCTGTATGGGATTAGAAGAAAAGTATTAATTATCTTTTTCGCCATTATGCAAGTACGCAATTTACCTTCTGTCTGTGAATAGAAAATATTATGATTTTTTGACCCTAATCCATGAATGTTGCCTTTGAAAAGCCAGGGTTCTTGAATAAGGGCTATATCCACATTGTTGTCCGTCATGAAAAGCACAAAATCGTCGGTGGCTGCTTTGCAGTGGTGCAGATTAATCTGCACTACCAACAGCTTCCTTTGGTTTGGTGTTATCATTGTTGATGGGAAGCTTCGCCTTGAGATGACCGAGCTCCAACTTGATGCTTCCCGAATTGCCTTTGAGCGTGGCAAGAGATTGTGGATCGATAGCGATTCTATAGTCCCTGCCATTACCCTTTAAGCTCGTTGTCGCGGAGATAACCTTCCAACTATGTAAGTACGGGTCTGACTATCGCGCGGTGCATCCACAGCGTTATTTGCGGTCTACAACCCCAGTTTTCCCGAAGAATCTACTGCAGGTGTAGAAAGCAACTGATGCCTTTCTTACCCTTTCTTTAATATTCAGCTTCCAATTAACCTTTCTGTCAAGTATGAGGCCTAAGTATTTCGCGCTCTCAGACAACTTAAGGGAGGTACCCTCAATATGAAGGCTGGTATCACTCTTTTGTTAGTAAACAGCACTAGTTCGGTTTTCTGCGGGGTTGATCCCCAGTCGACATTGCTTCGTCCAAACGTTTAAGTGTGTTTAAGGCTTTCTGAACTAGGAATTTTCCCGTGGCAAGTAAAGTAGCACCACATCGTCTGCATATGCTATTGCTTTTATTCCACTGTATCTAAATTTCATCAGTAGTTCATTAATGACCATGATCCAAATAAGTGGGCATATGACCCCTGCTTGCTCTAGATGCCTCTAGATGCGATCACATTTTGACGGGTTCCCCCGAGTTCAGCGATGATATGCCTACTACTTAGAAGGCTAACTATCAGTTTGGTCACGGTGCGTTCAACGTGGTTATCTTCGAGCGCTTTTTTAATCGCATGTGTCTCGACATTGTTAAAAGCACCTTTAATATCGAGAAATGCTGCCAGCGTGTAGGGATCTTTCAATCGTGCTCACTACATCATGTTTCCGCTGTTTCCACACCCTTACCTTTAGTGTAGGCATGCTGTGCCGCGGACATATTCATGTGGTTGAGTTTACCACGTATATGCACGTCTATCAGCTTCTCAAAGGTATTTAGCAAAAACAAAACTTCTATACTTAATCCGTAAAAAAAGGTCTAACGGTTAATAAACAATTAGTTGTGTTGGGGTTAGTTTCCCTCAAAGGCGTTACATTTTGTGAACACATTTTGTATAAACTACAATTTCTGTCTGTGACAAGCTTTAATTAAAATCTCTTGACTATTATAGAAGTTTTTCTAATAGCTTATGTAGAACAAATCTGACCATTTTGACAAATACCAAACTGAAAAACTAAAATGTATAATTGTATGTCCAAACTTACAAACGATAAAGTTGTCAATCATTGAATGACGTTTCCCATTAAAACTTCTAAATGCATTCAATTCAGAACTACCGTTGAATTCAATGTCTGTACTCTGTAGTATGAAGGATTTGTATACATATTCGGAAATACTCTCATACCTACCAGCATATCTATCAAAAGCCTCATAAAACGCAGCCAACTTCCATGCTCCATCTAATCATCTCTGTCGACGGAGGAGAAATCACAATTTCAGCAACAGTAACCCTCTTCCACTAAGTAAATCCTTTGGCATAACATTCTCGAATGAAACTGTGATTTGGGTATAAACGAAAAAATCCCACAAACCCAATTCAGGAGTAGTTCAACATATACGAATCCTCAAAGGACACTCGTGTTGTTTCTTTTTATTTCTGTTTCTCTTGCTCTTTTCTTTCGTTTCGCCATCCTCAATTTGTATCCTTTTATGCGGTGCTATTTTTTTTTTTTTTTGCCTTTCTGTCAGCTATTCGGCAGAACTTTCCTTTTCACATGGCAATTAAGCAGAGGAGAGAAATAAACAAACTAAAATATCTATCTACCGGAAAAAAAAGAAGCAAAATTTAGAAAACTTGATGACAGACATGGAAACATCTGTCACATAGAAACGCCACAGATGACAAAATAAATGCACGTACATCCGACGAGAGTGGATATCACTTCATCTGGACATGTGATGATTTTATGATACTTTTGCGCCTAAGCCAGGGCTGAGGTAGATGGTTTGGTTATGTGTACCGAGAGTCAAATGGATTGTAGCTTTCTAAATGTGATGAGTCCTTTTTTGTTTCTGTATTTGGGATATCCTATTCCAATAGGGTATGTATATTTGAATGCAGGGTTTTTGGAATAAAGAAATACTAAGCGTAGCCGTTTCAAGGAGGAGATAGGTGGAGTCGATTTAGCCATGTCCTTTGGTTAGTAAGACAATGCAAGGACCTATGTACATTTCACATAAATTTTAGATGTTAATGAAGCCCTACTCTGATGAAGTAGCACTGACAGTTGGATGATGGTATGGTCGAAGAAATTTATCTCAAAAAGAGCAAAAAATATAAAACGTCTACAAAAACAAATGTGAATCATAAGAAACCAGAACAACTCTCTAGCTATCCTGGACGCCGCCCATAGAGTTACTTGAAGCCTCAAATCAAGATGTTGTTCTACACAGCTTTTTTAATCTGGCTTGCCGTAAAGATTTGGCCGATTTTCTCTTTTTTTTTAGAACTGCACCGCTGTAGGCAAGCTTAGGTTATGTTAGGTTAGATTTAAAGGGGTTATGAGGCTGAACCATCCAAACACGCTATGTACCAGAGTAGCACCCATAACTATCCTATGGGACCATCTTATGATGGTACCTACACCGAAACACTTACAAAGAACCTTGGAACCTTGGACACCCTATGACCCTCCATATCTGGCCCGCCATACTTGTAATTGTATTCTTTGATATTGCCTTGATGTCGTATGATGGTGGGCTATGTGCATCATCTCGGTTATAGGTAGTGCCCGCCGCCCCCCCTTTCTTGCTAATTTAACCACAAGTTCATTTCTGTCACCTCTAGAGCGTCCTGGTACCCTGTTGTGTCTTCTTAGTATTTTAAGCACAGAGTTACATCCCTTTGCCTATTGCCGACTTAACGATATACAATTCTCGATTCATTGCACCGAGCGCGGCCGTACTATCGATTTCACAAAAAGGTTTCTTTAAGGCACCCGTTCTTGTGAAAACCTGACAAACTTTTGTTGCTATCATTTGAGAAGTCTTCAAGCGGCAAAAGTAGTACAGACAGATTGTCATATACCAAGGACTCAAACATCTTACCTAGAGCCCTTTGCGTTTTACCGCTGTTGATGTTTTGACATCATTGCGATTCGATGGTACGATTATACCGCCTGACAGTCGGGCTTAGGCCTTTGCCACACGATCGTCTTTTTCCGCGCTCCCATTTGGTCGCGCGCCATGAGTATATAGAAAACCAACAGGGCTGTACACACGAGCGCCCGCGACCAAAAAGGCGTCGTGTGTACATTTTGCTTTACACTCAGGTCGCGCGACCAAATGGGAGCGCGGAAAAAGACGCTCGTGTGGCATTGGCCTTAGGCTTCCATCGCCATTTTGTTTTTTCTCCAAAATGGCTGTGTGTCTCCCAGACTAGCCTGAGGTTGCCCCTAGCCTAAGCTTGGAATGCAAAAATTAAATATTTAATAGGGTGTAACCAAATTCAATGCTAACAGATTTTAGCTTCTTCCATTGGCTTTATTTTATAGTAAATTTGAATCGAGATGTGGCAGTGGGTAAAGTTTTCACATAAATTGGAATATAAATGGTCCAATGGAGTTGAAGGATGTATTTTGAACTTTGAAGTACCTGCAATCATTTCTAATTAATGCAATAATACCTGTGTATCCCCTTCAGGATCTTCATATAAATAAATGTCCTTGTTCTTATTGTATTGCTGTACATATATCTAGTCTAATCATGTATGATTGTGGGCGTTGTGCGTTCTGAAAAAACTACGTTCTAAAGGTGGCTAATTAAAGTCTCCGTGATGCGAAGTGGGACAGTTAAGAAACTTCTCAAGCTTCAGCTTTCCATGCTTTTCGTTCCAAATTGTTTTCAGTTGAAGTTTACTTTCCTATGTCAACAGTGAAGTTCTGTCCCAGTTTACGTGGTTCTCATTTACTCAAGACCAACCCCTTTCGCCTGTCCTTCAATTTTCACCAAATCTTCTATGACATAACGCTGGGAGTGACTTATGAGTCACTATAAAATCGAGAGGCTCATGGGGCACAGAGCCATTTGGAAAGATGTTTCAGAATGCTCTGGACTTGTCAGCAAGTGATCTCATAGAGAAAGAATACGTTTTCAAAAATTAGTGAAGGAATGCAAAGAAAAACTCAACTCCCATACAAGATCCGAGCCTGCTCTGGGTACCTGGCCACAACAACATACCGGGAACGAGAGGGCGGATGAACTTGCAAGAGCAGAGGTGGTAGACGGGGAAAATTTCATAAGTACGACGGTATAAGCAGTGAAAACTGCTTATAGCACAAATAAAACTGATGATTGGTCTATATACGGGACACATCAACTTGAACAAACAGCAACTGCCTGGTTTGCGAAGAAGAGGACGAAAGTATCAAACACTTCCTGTGCGATTGTCGGGCTTCATGCTCAGTAAGACACAAACACCTGGGAAGACACACTGCTCAGATCCATGAGCAGATCCATCGATTTCTCGAAAACACTGGAATTTACATGACACGCAGAGCGCTTTTCTTGAATCCACATATTCCTTCTAACCTTTCCATTTCACTGCACAAACCCCTTTTCTTTCTCAGCACAGTGTCTGGAGGCAAGCATAATGGGCCCGACTTGTGGCCTACATGAAGAGGAAAACTCTCTTATCTCACCCTCAAAAACCAACCAACCATCAATGGCATAGTTTGTATATGACAATTCTCATATTGGCAATACTTTAACAGATAACCTCAAATGCGAATATCGCTTTTGGCATGTTTCTATAAGTATTTTGACAACTAGATGGCGTCGTTATTATAACACTCCTCTACCGCTGCGACAAGATGACGTTGTATCAATTGAAATTATCGCTTCTTTCATCTATAAGCAAACTATTTGAAAAGGTGAGGAAAATTAGGGTTTTAAAGTTCTTAAACCGAATTAATTATTTTAGTTCTGTGCAATTTGGTTTCCAGAAAGGCAAATCGGCTGAAGATGCACTTTTGGACAAAAAATTAAATACAGCTGGCCTCTTTCTGGATATAACAAAAGCGTTTGATATGGTAAATCATGATATTTTGCTGAAAAAATTCCATAAAGCAGGTTTTAGGGGTTTTGTGCTTGAATGGTTTAAGTCGTACCTGAAGAATATGACTCAAAGAGTGAAAATGGACGAAATTAGAAGTAGAATTAAATACATCAATATAGGCGTGCCGCAAGGTTCTGCTTTAGGACCTATACTATTTCTTGTCTATATCAATTCTCTCTTTAGTCTTTATTTTAAAGGTGCCTTAAAAGCATTCGCTGACGATATAGGTTGTGCTTATGGCTCAGTAAGTCTTTTAGAGCTTGTTTCAAATATAAACTGGGACTTAAATTTGTTAAGAGAATGGTTTGCTGACGAAAGGCTTGTTATAAGCTCAAAGACTAAAATAATGTTTTTTAGCTTATCCAAGCAAAGTTCCCCTGCTATAGATATCTTTTATCATGCGCCAGAGTGTAAAAGATTCAAGTTAACCAACTGCGCTTTCTACTCTTCGACAATCTTTTCTAGCAGTCTAAATTGTAGTACTAATTACTTTTTAATTGAAAAAGTGGATGAGTTCAAGTACCTAGAGTTAACTATTGACTCAAACTTGTCTTTCACAAATCATACTGTTGCTTTAAAAAAATATTTTCGTTATACGCTAAGACATTTTTTCTATTTGAGAACTGTTTGCTCTTCAAAACTACCAGCAATCATATATTATGGAATTTTTCATTCCAAATTGCAATACGGTATCAGCTGCTAGGGTGGTGCTTACTTTAACAAGTTTCGACCTTTATTGACCCTCCAAAAATACACCAAAAATAAACTGTTTGTTCGAGCATCACGTTAGAACTACTGGACGGATTTTGATGAAACATTGACATAGTGATTGCTTATGTTCTTGGATCATATCATTTATACCTTCTATTCCGGAAAATGGCATGGTTTTAAGAAAATATTGAAAAAACTGCATATTTGAAAGGAAAATTATAATTATTCAGCCCTAACTCAATAATGGCTTATCATATTGAAAAACAAAAACACAGGTAAATTTAGTAAATTCTCCCCTGATTCATTTGAGGTATAAAACATCCTTCTGCGTTGTTCTGAAGCTGAGCAATGTTCAAAACAATTATTCAAAGCATCGCCCACAATTTTCTTGCAGCGGAGACCGCTGCCAGCAGCCATGCAGCAGTGGGTATCGTTGCAATAGTGTGTGTGTGAGTATATGTGCGCGCTCTGACGTGATCATTTGTTTTGCACTTTAATGTGCTACAATCATCGTAAGCATTTGCGGCTCTCATACTCAAACAATTTCCACAAATGAGGTGTCAAAAGAAAGATAATTTTCTAGACCAGTGAACTGCATTTTCAGTTTTTAAACATTATTAGCAAATTTAAACAAAAAATACCGCAAACTATCCAAAATTAACTGCTGTTGTTTTAAGAGTTAATTTTGGTTCATATGTCTATCGCACTAATAATGCAATACTGTTGGATCTCAAAATATGACTTCTTTCTGAATCATCGAAGAACTGAGTATTTATTTCCTGTTACAGATTATAAAAAAAATTAATAGCTTACTAGGATTATTAATAAATATTTTGTTTCTTCTAACGACAGCTTATTGACGCGCAGGGAAGTGAATTTTACGTTTGAATATGGTGATACATATACAGCATTTGTTGTTCATTAGTACGAAGCCAAGGGAATATTGCTCTTGACTGTAGCGTCGTCACTAGTTACGATAGTTCTTACGTACTGGCACCTGTTGATGGTCAAAGTGCAGAATACATGTCAATCAACCGGGCTATGGACGAAAAAATAACAACCAGTTATCTGGTCGAATTTTCAAATTCTTTATATGCTCCATCACATAAATTAAGACTAAAAGTGGGTTTGACTATTATTCTTCTAAAAAATTTGAGCCCACCTATGTTATGTAACGGCACCCGATTCAGAGTTACTACTCTGCAATGAAATCTGGTGGAAGCGAAAGTGTTGACGGGCTGTGGTGCCAGCGAACATGTATTTATCCCTCGAATTCCGACCATACCTAACATTTTTTCGTTCCAGTTTAAGCGTGTACACTTTCGCATCAGCGCAGCGTCTGCTTTGCGGCGACGATAAATAAGGCGCAGGGACAAACACTGTGTACTGCGGGCATGGACCTCACCACCGACTGCTTCTCACACGGTCAATTATTCGTGTCTCTTTCCTATGTCAGCGAAAGTAAAAATGTATTTGTTTATGCACCAGGCAACGCAACCTCAAACTTTGTAAAAAAAAATATTTCCATAATAAAATATAGCAATTATCAATTATTTATAGTAGATGATGTTTTATAACATTTTAGAGCATGTTGGTTTTTAAGAACTATGGAATCTGCACTTAGGGGCTGAAACACATTGAAACGACATTGATAAAATGCAATTAATCAAAAAAATTTATTACAACATTTTCTGGACTTGCACAAATACTTTGATGTTTCTTCGCTCCCACTGAATGCGAAGCAAGGCGGGCACAGGTTCAGGTAGTTCATTAATAAAAAAGTTAAAGATCATATTTTCTTAACACTTCAGCTTTAGAGAATCATTTAGAATTTCTAAAAAATTATTTAAATCGCTCTTGAGGAAATAGGTTTTGCAAATTAGTAAAAAAGTTGCAGGCGGGCGAAGCGAGGCGAGCACGGGTCAGCTAGTCATTAAAAAACTTAAGCTTAAACTTAAAATTGTGGGCATCTTATTGTAGGCCCACTTTATGTATATATTTGAATTAAAAATAAAAAGAACCTTTATTATATCAACTCTTTTATTTATTTTTATCGCTTTAAATTGTTTTAATTTAGTTTGTAATATTTACTCTCTAGTCGATTGCATAATCTTAGGAATTACCATTAATAGCAGGGATATTTGTTCCCAAGAATATTTGTTCCAAAGGATGTTTGTTCCCAGCGATGTTTTTTTTTCAGGCCGCCACAAAATAATTACAATAACAAAAAAAATCCCTTACAGTAAATATATTTATCAAATAATTAAAATAAATTTACTGTGACACAACTCAATGTTCCAAGTTATGCACCGCATAATTTGTCCTGCCCTAAGTGCCCTATCAATTCGGTACACACCCCCTGGGGAAAGTTGTTAGCTTCCGTTCAAAACTTCTTCGAAATAAACCGAAATCTAATTTTGAAACTCTTTCGAAAACTAAGTACACACAACTAGAAAACCACTTTGTAGCAGTTAATCAGCCAAACTTACTGATTCTTGTACAATTAGCCCTGAGCAGAGCAAGATAATTGTTACATTAACGTTCATTTATATAAGCGGGACTACGAGACTCTCTGTTTTTTTTTTTTTTTTGCGTTTTCAACCCTCCACAGCCAATTGTCATTATCCGAACTCATCAACAACCAATTACAATGAAAATTAACCACCACCCAACCAGACAGCCTACAAGAATAGTCATACTTAATACACTTATCTGTACGAGTGTATTAAGGAATCTTACCACACTGGCAGAGGGTCGGCGACATAGGGCAGGGTGCCCTTATTCACAAGAATAGAACCAAGAATGCCACTTAATTTAACCTAACGGTGTCTTAATTACCAGTCATTTGTTTTTGGGGGCGGAGAACGCCCATGGAATTTGTTTCTGCGGTCAATACCGTTGCATGACAATGGACACCTGAAACCTGATATGTATTCTCCCGAAAGGCAATTGTACTAGATCACCGGAAGTGAGTGATGTTTTGTTGAATTCCAAATACCTACGAGTGGTCCAAGTGTTTTGCTTGGAAAATTGTCCAATTTATGATTCAAAAATATACTGGCACAGACCGTTATCGAGGCTTCCATCTCTCTTTCTCTTCACAGTACTGGAAGAAAGAAATGGACAAAGAGAGAGGGGGAAATAATAAAAATAGTTAGGTTAGTAATTTAAATTCCGTTTGGATAGTAGTACACTTGGAATCTTTTACTCCTTTTGTTTTGTTCATACCTCCTGCAGGACGTTCCCTGCCATGGAATTTGAATGGAAATGCGTTTAGCATTTCAAAAGAAGACAAAGTGATTTTGAAAGACCCAGAGATACCATCGAGATGGGAGGGAATTCTTCTTCTCGTCAGGCAGGATGAAAGCACGAAACTTTTAGCGTCAAGTTTTTCTGTTTTTTTTTTTTTTTTTTTGTTTTGGTTTTTAGAAAATTAATTTTTAATTAAAAAATCTTCCACCCCGTGTGTCGGCTTTTCGTACAGCATGAGAAAGTTTAAGGCCTGTTACGGATGGCAGGGTGAAGGCGACACTAGGTTAGGGTGTCTGGTTTTTGTTACATAAATTAACCCCATAGGTAGGTAGGAGATGGTTAGCTAGGAAAGGAGTGAAACGTTTTTGAATTTCAATTTGCTTTGTTATTGTTATTTTTTTCTTTCTGTGTTATTTGAAACTCGAAAAAACGACATTTGTACTGGGTGAGCCTTTAAGGCTTTTGACAATTTTCACCCTTATTTTGTTTTTTTTATTTCGTTCGTTTTCAAGATTACTCCTGCGGCGCAGAGGGTGGGTTGTGTCGTTTTTGTGGGCGTGTTGTTTTGGGATTGTTATCCACTTAAGTGAGTGAATAATTTCCAATGGAATTATGTAGAAAGTTTTAATTTAACACAAATTAAATATTTCGAGTGGTAGAGCTTTAGATAGGATTACGGTATGGGATACTTGAAAACGGTTTGGGTACTCTCTCTGATTAAGATTCTGGATGAGCTGTCACCAATGGATTCTGTTTTAGTTTTTTAAGGTTATTAAATATCAAAACGAGATGGAATTTTAATATATGTATGTATATGTACCTATCTACCAAGTGGAAAAAATGCATTCCCTTGGAAAGAAGCGTCTAATGGAGTTTCAAGTCGACTTCACGATGTCTGAACATACAAGTAGGTATTTATAGCACTTTGCATAGACATTTAGGTGTAAGAATACCATAGACAAGATGGGTTCCACATTTGCTCACAGTTGACTTAAAACATAATTGGCATTATAGTTTGGACATTTTCAGGCCTAATCCTTGTGAGTTTATTTCACGCGTTATTTAACCGCCAATGAAACATGAAATAATCACTGAAATTATAGAGCAGTCATTACAGTGGGTTTCTCTAGAAGAGCATGCCACGCAGAAGGACAATATCAGTTCAATTTCTCGCAAGAGAAAATCCAACCCCCAAAATCCAAACTTCCTTCTTTTTTAATTTTTTAAAATGTATAAAGTGAAAATACAATTCGTCAGGGCTCCAGGAAATTCTCTTTCTTTTGACACCTCATTCGTTAAGATTGGTTAAGTGTGAGAGCCGCAAATGGTACCACTACCACAGAAATAATATATACAGTGTCGAGAATAATTTTTCATACAAGCCAGCCCCCAAAATCAAAAGTTCCCATCCAACATCCATCTGAATCTGAATTTCCATCTGAATTGTTTTTTTAGTTTGGGTGTTCGTTTTGGGTAGACTATTTGTTTTGATCGGATTTTTTAATTTGTTGTTATTTATAAAGTGAAGGTGCAATTCGTCAATGCTCCAGGAAATTCTCTTTCTTTTAACACCTCATTCGTTAAGATTGGTTAAGTGTGAGAGCCGCAAATGGTACCTATACTACAGAAATAATATATTATGATGATGATCTTATCACCACATACAAAACTATTGGACTGAATTGATCGAAAAAGTAAAGAATCAGCAAACAGAATTTTCGTATCTCGCATTTAACAGCCATTAATCATGATCAATATTGTATTTATTTTGACGTCTCCGGAAATGTCCCTTGGAAGTTACTCAAAGCGGAGCATACTATTATTGGGTAGCTGTCTACAGTGTAGACTCTACACTGTTTAGCCAATTGTTAGATACTCCAGACCGAGGGCAGCTGGGAGCGCATAGTATCAGCAGGCACCCTAGTAGCCTGATATGATCAGTTTTTTGAGGCAAGTTCCGCCTTATTTTCAGTTTGACAGAAGTCTTTAGACAATGTTGTTTGAAGGTTAAGGTCTCGCCCAATGTTAGATCAAGATACATATGTCGACTGGCTATTGGGCTGAATGCTAAAACTGTTCAATTTAACTTAAAGAGTCTTTCTCAAGTGAAAACAGTGCTCCTAGTGCTTCTTCAATTAGCTTCAATCAATATAGTAAGTTAAATTTTTTGACTTCGTTTCCGGCTAGTTGTGAATGGTTAAACAACTAGCATGATAACTAAACCTTGCGGCAATCCGTTCTTTAGGTGCCTAGGCATACTCACACTGTCGTTGACATAAACTGCAAATAAAACTTTTGCTGTACATATATTTTAAGGTGTGATATATTTAAGCAGGGCACCACCTTTAAAAGCTTAAAAATAATGACTGTATGCCTTTTTTTTGGCAGCTATGAAATATTGTTAAAACAAGGACCGTGTGGAGTTGACTTCATTTATCATCAATACAATTCTATTGTAGATAAGACGCTAAAGGAGTTAAATGGGTTTCCTCGGGTAAAAACGGCTTATTTTTAACAATTTTTTTTATATAAAAAATGAAATATTTCATTTCAAATTTTTACTGCCTTAAATATACACATTTGACAAAGAATTTCTGAAATTTCTGTAAAAAATATTTAAAACTCTGCCATTGTGACCCGGTGACCCCTCGGGAAAAATATGCTTGCGCATTGACAGCAGAACTCATGACAGGATCAACTGAAGTCAAAAAAATAATACATGTTTTAGTTTATACCTTAAACTAGAACTTGGACAAAGGAAAAACGAACAAAATGAAAATTGGATTTTTGGCAGTCCTTTTAAAAAAAAAATAGCAAATTTCGGTAACATTTGCTGAAAATTGTTTATTTTTTTTTTAATTTAAAATCCTTAGTCCGAGTCCTTGTTAATAATACCTCGAAGACGCGTGTAAAATTTCATCAAGATCGGTTCAGTAGTTTTCGAGAAATCTTGACAACCGACTTTCGAGAAAAACGCGTTTTAAGTTTTAAGTGACAATAAAACTGCTTTGAAAGCGCAACTTCCCAAGGGCTTTATCTCCGAAACTATTACTCTGATCGACTTGAAAATTTAGGCCAATATTCTAGAGATGTTGTAGATTCGATTGAAACCCATGTAACCCCTTAAGGGCAAATGTAACAAATGCTCCAAAGAGCGGATAGTCTGTAGCTTTCAGCGCTGCCGTCGGGTTTCCTTGAATTAAGGATCACAATGATCTTTGATTTCTTAAATACTGGTAGTTAAATATTGTCGAAGGATTCGCACAAGCAGACTTTGGCGTTCCTGCCGTATTTTAAATAAATTCAGAATAAATACCATCAGTCCCTGCTGCTTTTCTAGGTTTGCAGTTGGCGATGGCAGCTCCTAGCTCCGGTTTTTAAAATCTAATGATCTTGCAGCGACTTCTTGGTGGCTTTGGTTCAGTTTTTATCGGATTTAGCTTTTTAGGTTCTACGTAAATCCTTGGCTTTAAGTGCTGTATAGAATTAGCATCTCCCAGTTTCCGAACTAAGCTCCTTGCGGTTGGTATCCAAGCTTATAGTAGTTTTCTTTCATCGAAGCTTTATCGATGTACATATGTATTCTTTCCGCCACTTCATGATCACCATTCTAAGAAAAATCTTAATACAGTCTTTCCCAATCTGGGAATGTAATTCTTACGGGAATCACGTGGAAGATATTTTTTCGACATGTTATATATTACCGTGGCTACCAAAACGCGATTGTCAATCAATTTTAATTCAGTTGTCATTATTTAGGCTAATGGCACAAGAGCTTCGCAAATGGTTGCGCCTCCAATTATTCTAAAGTTCGTGCATCATGGAGGGAAGTCGCTGGGTAAAATAGTTCGCGCTACCACACCGACGATTTTCGTCGCGGTCGCGGACCCTCGATTGTACAGTTCTATTTGTTTTCTATATACTCGTGGCGCGCGATCAAATGGGAGCGCGAAAAACGGAGCTCGTGTGACATCCGTGAGTAGTTAAAGTATGGATGGTTCGTGACTCAGCTAAATGCCGATAGTGAACCGGATATTCACGATATTCAACTGTTGGACTTTTTTTTTAGAAAAAATAAAGAAAAATCATTAACAAAACCGCCAAAAGCACACACATCTACACAAAGGCACACATAGCAAACTAACAACAACCACAAACTACACGGTAACTGCACAATGACGGAGTCTCCTAGTAACCAAAGTTTAAAGTATATTCTCAGTTAATTTTTCATTACTTTCTTGGCAGTTCTATACGAGTATACTAGTAGTAGTGGTACTTGCTCTGCAACTTCTACCGCAACCGCAAACTTCTTTGTGAGAATAATAACCGCAGCTAAGGGTAAACTTAAACTTCAAATATTTCTTCCATAAAGCACTTCACTGGTGAGTCTGTCTTCTGGTGTTTTTCTTCCAGCACTTTCTCGCTGAATTCTTGAGAATGCATATACCATTGTTGCACTTATACACAAACACACGCTTATAGTGTTCATCCTTTGCATAGGAGCCGGTGTACCGATGCATTCCTTTTAACAACGTTGCTCCTTTCTTCTCATTATGAAAATTAATCCTTCCGTCAGTTCCATTATGACCCAGGCAAGTATTTTAGATGAACGCCCGCCACCCATCGAGTGGCCATCGCCTGTGGAAGTGCCTTAAGGTGGAGTGGCGCTCGTAGAGCGTTTATGTAGCGCAGCTAACCTCCTTATGAACTAAATATTGAGTTAGAGAATTTTTCAGGTTAAATGAAATTCAGCTCATAATCCAATCCATGCGGGTGGAAGAAGAAAAAAAAAATTCTCTTCCGGCGGCGCATAAAAATCAGGAAAAGGATTTCCCCTTTGTAGCAGACACGATGAGGGATTTTAGCGGGATCGTCTGACAAGAGTCTGTGTTATTAAGGTCTTACGCGTCTTGATGAATAACAAAACTGCCACTGAGACTGAGACAGAGGCACCTCATTTCTACAAGGATGTAGGTACGACAGGATATATATCATTTTGTGTGTGTCTGTTCTCATAGAAAATATAGAAATTAGAAACGTGATACATCCTCTTAGCGTATACTCGTAGTTGGTTATAGGGCTGAGATGAAATTCTCTTGACGCGTGAATTCCTTCCTTTATCTCTTCTTGTCACTGGATTGAGTGTTTAATATCTCGAGGGTACATGGCGCGCGATAAGTGAGTTGGCCCGTCTATGGAGTTGCGAGTTTCACTTCTTAAGGAATAATATTGCCACATCAAACAGAACTGCTATGAGCTATGACAGATACATAACTGTGCTCTTTCAAGCGATTGGTTTTCATTAATTTGATGTCCGCCTAGTTAAGAATTCATACTCCCATGGAATGTGTGGCTAATTAATTATTTTAATACAATGTTGCCAATTTCCGAGTATATCAGGCAGGTTCCAGAATTCGAGTGAATTCAAATCGATATAGAATTATCAAATCGAATGAAATTGATCTTTGTGTTCTAGATTTCGATCGATTTGATGAATTCTAAATCGTCTTCGAAACGATTTCGAATCAGCTGATTTCTGTGATTCTGTGTAATTATTGTAAAACTGTGCATTTAGTTTTTTTTCAATTTTGTTTTTTAAGTGAAAATGAGTGGAATTATTTTAGTGATTTTATTTTGCAACGTAATTCATTATAAAATTCACGATATTAAAGCCTCAATCTCTGCAGTGCAATCCGAGTTTGGTGAAGAAACTTCTTTGATAGACGATGGTCCTGGCAAAATTGTCACAAATTAGTCACAATTCACAATAAATAAATAATTTTAAACAAATTTTTAGCAATTTACTTGCATTTTTGTTTCAAAATTCGGCAAGGCAAAAACAAATGTTTATTTCAGTTTGTCGATTTCACACTTTTTCTTTCCGACGATTTCAATTCGACACCAAAACAGTAAAATCGATATCTAGAACCCGGAATTGAATTGATAGCCGTGAAACCTGGAACACTAAAAATCGGTTTTGATCGATTTCAATTTCGATATCGAGTGAAAGTGAAATTCAGAACCTGGCTGTATGTTTTATGTTTTAAATTGTGCGCCATTTTGTAGCTATCAAAGATGGAGTTGTCATATGACAGCTGACAAGTAAACAATCTATGCCGTTAATAAAATTGGATCCATATTCGCTGTAGCAAATTTATAGAAATACTTAAAATACAAATTGAGGTGAGAAATCTTCTCCCCTATATGTAAATCTTTCAAAATCAGCGATCTCCTTACAGGTTCCACGATAAAACACAATGCAACGCTCATGTCTACATCATGGAAGATGGAAGTGGACTATCGCTGTCATTGGATCGCTCTTTTCACATCATTTTGCGGCAAATCTCCATCATTTGGCGATTTTAACGTGAATTTGTTATGTGAAGACAAAAGGCTTACAAAGGCTTTAACCGGAAGATAAAATCAAGAAAATTTGCGTGGGAAATTATTACTTCCTTACTTACTTACTTAGGTGGTGCTACAGTCCGTGGTGGACCAATGACTCAACCAAAAACCGCTTCCCGTTAGCCCGGTCCTTAGCTAACCGCCTCCAGTTGCGCCCTCCAAGTTGGTTGAGCTCATTTTCCACTTGTGCGCACCACCTTAGGCGAGGTCGTCATCTGCTGCGCTACCTATCCTAGCCATCTTAAACGCCCAATGCGCAGCTTTTTTGACCAGGTTGATGTATCTGTACAGCTGGTAAAGTTTGTGGTTCCTTCAAACCCCGTCTATGCAAACGCGACCGAATATCTAACAAAGGATTTTTCTCTCATCCGCTTTCTATAAAGTTCATGCTTCAGTTCCATATAGCAAGACTGGGATGATAAGGGTCTCCTTAGTCGATCGGAAAAAGGCTTTACTACTCAATTGCTTTCGTAGCCCAAAGAACCAGCGGTTGGCAAGAGTAATCCTTCGTTTGATTTTCGACAAGATGTCATTTTTTGATGTTATAGCAGAGCCGAGGTAGACAAACTTCTTGAATATATCAAAGTTGTAGCCGTCTATTTTGACGTTCTGTCCAATTCGTGGATGTTGAGTTTCCCTTTTCGTTGACAGCATATACTTTGATTTGCCATCGCTTACCGCTAAATCCATTTTAGCCGCTTCCATTTCTATGCTCGCAAACGCACCGATGACATCTCGCTGTGTTTTACCAATGATGTCAATGTCGTTGGCGTATTGCGAGCTTTTTCCATTGTCATCCGCAGCGCAGACGGATGAGTTTGGCTTTATACTGTTCATCTCTCCAGATGCTGTCATAGGCGGCCTTAAAATCGATGTACAGGTGGTGGGTTTTCTCCAGGATATGCCTGAGTGTGAAACTGGGGCCTATGGTGAACCTTCCTGGCATAAAACTGCACTGATAGGGACCAATTAGGTTCACACAATATGGCAGATAAGATCTTGTAGGCGATATTGAGGAGAATAAGGGAAAATTATTATTTCATACAAGTTTGGTGGCGCTACAGCTCGGGGTGAACCTGAGCCTGCCACTCGCAACCATTTGTGTGTGCGTGTTGTATTTTTGCACCAATGGAAGGAACCTACAGTTGTTTGCCGACTCCAAACGGCGAGTTGAGAAGCTCAACGGTGACAAACGATACTCTTTGATTGCTAGTCTGACATTCGAAAGAGGTGGCACCGTGAAAAAACTTTTTTTTTTTAGTGTTGGACCCCAGGCTGGAATATAACCTGGGCAGCATTGAATAGTAGTCCAACGTACTTATCACTACACCGCGGTGCTCAATAGACATACCTTCGAACTAGGTCAGCTTCCATAAGATGGCATCATTTTTAGATGGCGTCGTGTTATGTGGAAGCATTCACGTGGAGAATTCCTTCCAAAGGACTTTTTCTTTATTCTTTGAGTTAAAATGAAAAAAATCTGACAATATTTTCAAAAAAGAAGTAAAATAGCAAACCGCTTCTGGACCAACCTAATGTTTTTTGAATAGGTACCACTTTAATGAGCATCGATACTCTACGTGCGATTGTCTTATTTAAATCCGGACTTCTTAATTGCCTACCAGCTTCCGTTTCCCCCGCAAAATCATTAGTCCTTTGGTGATTATTCTTCTAAGTGATTCCTTCCTTCCTCAACTCCTTCTAATGTAACATATAATCTCTTTCAGTTTGAAACCATAAACCTATTCCGTAGTAATCTGTTCGTGATTCTATTGCTTTAGCCGCATATAGCCCCCAAATGTATTTCCACTCCATAAATGCCTTTAATACTCTCCCATTCTCAAACTGGCCATTTCACTTTCGGTATTGCCACTTCCGCAGAGCAACAGTTTAAATCCACATTCACCTACTATGAGTAGCACACGCCTAGGATTAGGATGTACGCACTAAAAATGAACGACGATGACAACAACGACACACAGGACATTATCGACATGTACGCGCACAACCTTTAACATGACAATGACCAAATTATAATTTACTATGAAGTTGTTTGTTGTTTCAAGGAAGTCCCACTCCTGGATCCGAGCACAAGCTGAAAGATTGCCCCATGGAATACAAGTTTATATTATTATAATCCAATAAATATGTTTTGCCTCCTCCAGATCGGCCATATAGAGGTTTGCCCTTAATGTCCTTGTTGGTGTTGAAAGATGAGGAGGAGGAGAAGGAGGATTGTCGCTTCGGATGCTGCCGGTGGTGGTGTTTATCTTGTTATCCGTTATCACTCGAGATAGGGGGCCATCGGATGGTTTAACAATGTATTATAAAATAGCTTGATGGCTTAAAAGCCCGGGTAAGTGGCATTGGCAGCACAGTCCCTTTCACTCGCACAATGTACGAGTATGTATGCATATCCTTTAGCCGAAATGAGAATTAAGTGCTGGGATTTGTTTGGGCCCGCTCCATAAATTTCGTACATGCTGCTATTGCCTGTTGCTGGTATGGGACATTCGACTGGCTATACACGATGCGATACACGACAGACATACCAATGGCGATCTGTTATGTGTTTGATGTAAGAACCTCCATTCAAGGCACTCTAACCGCACAGCAGAGCACAGGAGTAATCATTGCAAGGCTTTCCCAAAATGAAATTTCCAAAATTTTACACAAAAGGGGACGACGACGCACGATGGCCTCATAGCATTTAGAGGCTCGCTTCGAGTGTGTGTACCCCTGAGAGCCTCGAGATAGAACTGGCAAGTGGCCTGGCAACTGGTAACTGGCAGTCACCTAACACATTACCCTGCCTTCCCCCACAAAATAAATATTTACACTTTTTTTCTCCTTTTTTTTTTGACAACAAAACCAAACGCAAGCAAGCACGCACAGCATGTGTGTGTGTTTTTGCGGAAAACATAATAATTCTGGTCCTAGTTCAGTGGCAGCGGTGGGGGCTGGCTGAGGGTAGGTTCGAGACCTAAAGTGATTATTATCTATAATCACCTTGGAAACAAATTCGGTTTTTTACGAGACACCTCTCTACCGAAAAGTGTACTCGTACATGATACGAATTTTGAGAGCGTTTGCTTTTTATTACTATTTGGCCATGTTGGAGCTATACACACACACGTAGTATGTATATAGATTGTGAAGGATAACATGGCCCTGAAGCTGGCATAGAGTCCCGCATGTAGTGGGCAGAAATTTATTTTAGTATCATTATGTTGTTTCGAAAATGAATTGCCACCAGGCCGAATGGCTTTAAATGTTGTTTTGCGGATGACATTTTTGCATAAACATACACAGATGCCGGCTTGTGGACAATTTACGTTTTACAGTTACGTTACGATGGTGTTTAAGTGGTGTTGTTATAAAAAAAAAAAATACAACATCAAAAAAAATTTATGGAAAAGAGTTGTAATCTAAACCCGTTGACCGTTGTTGGTGGAAAAAACAAAATGCCCTTGGCTTAGCAAAGGTAAAATTTTTCCTCGATTAGCATATCTGCACGTGGTAGCAATAAAAACGGACATGGAGGGGTAAATAACATATTATGATTTCCCTTTAAAACAATAAGCACACGGATCTGAAAATCTAAAACATGTGTTTGCATATACATACATACGTATATTTTATAGCTCGTTTTGTGTAACTTAAAACAGTTACATATTCACATAGAGTTCTTGACTGAATCTCTTGTATGTAACTTTCGAGTTGTGTACTTTATGGACTGAGCTAACGCACTCGAAGCAAGCGAAATATCTTGGTATTATTCTGGATAGGAAACTAAACTGGAACTTAATAGAATTCGGACCCAACTCCAATCGGAGTAGATCTACTCCGGTTTTTAAAGAAAGGAAAAATCTACTCCGACCCTCCGCTTCGCTCAAAATCTACTCCAATTTGTTCACACAAACAAATTTAACCAAATAATGGAATGCCAGCACTAATCATTTGGAAAATCTGTTTTCAAAAATTTGTGAATGCCTAAATTTGAATAGAATACAGTTTTCTTTCTCGTCGTTTTCATTTGTATCTGTGTATTACTATTTTCAATTACTGGCTAGTGTGTACATGTACAATTCTGTTTTGTTGTATTGTCTTGTTACTTTCAATGTAAAATACAATAGAATGAGTTTAGTCTGTATAGCTATCGGGTATTATGAGCTTAGCCGCGATAAAACCTGTGCTACCAAATTACTTTTTTCGAAAAGTACTATGCAAAATGTCAAATATACGAAGACGTCATTTCAATTATGAAAAAAATTGGACAGAGAATTATGTCTTCAAAGGAGAAAAGGTAATTATCAAAAATTAAAGCTAAATTGAAAAATTTCTGAATACAAATATCCTGTTTTCTAATTATTCAAAGAAAAATAAATACTTCAACTGAAGTGTCTCTATGTCCAGTAGTGCCAGGTGTACATTTAGAAAGCCGTGAAAATCGTTTAATTATGCGAAATTTTGCTTAGCCTATTATTGGTAACAAAAAAACACGCCTTCTGTCTCCTTTGCTTTTGTTTTGCGAAGCTTTTTTTGTGTCTACAAATCTGCTCCGTGAGATTTGGTTTTGCTCCGCTTTTTTTCTCAATCCACTTTCAAATCTTATTTCTGGGGTCCGAACCCTGGAACTTAAACACCCAAGAAAGAGTGAGGAAAACTTTTAATGCACTCTTTATTTGCAAAAGACTTACTTAGTTGTGGCGCAAGTGGTTAGTGCGTCGGACTACTGAGCCAGCGGTCTTGGGTTCGAATCCCGCCGCAAACACCTAAACGTTTTTCACAGTGCCCACCTCTTTCGAATGTCTGACAAGCATCAAAGAGTATCATTTGTCACGATTGAGCTTCTCAACTCGCCGTTCGGAGTCGGCAAAAAACTGTAGGTCCCTTCCATTCGTGCAAAAATATAACACGCACACACAAATGGTTGCGAGAAGCAGGCCCAGGTTCACCTCGAGCTGTAGCGCCAACTAAGTAAGTAAGTAGTAATAGGAAACATCTTGAAAAAACTTTTGTGAATCATAAGCAAGAACAAAACTTTCATAATGCACAACTCTCCAGTTATCCTGGACACCACCCATAGAGTTAGTTGAAACATCTGAGTTTCCTATCACTACGCTGATCTGTCTGTCTCTTGTTCTTGTTCTTCATGTGCTCGCTCTGTGTGTAAACATTATAAGGGTATTCATATCCCCTTTAGCGTGTGTTGATTATAAAAAAAAGAAGAAACTTACTGCTGCCTCTCGATCTGCTTTTAAGACATCTGGCGAGCAATAGTGCACTCAGACTCACTAACCCAAGGGCTTTTCAAAAATAGCGGCAAAGGACACTGTACTATTCTTACGGGAATCCAAATTGATAATCTAACTAGAACGGACGATTCTCTCTCCATCCTTGGTTTCAAAACACTGAACAATACTTTGTACCCTGTGCTGTGCGTGAAAAGTGGAAAGAACACAGTAACTCGGCAAACAGACATTGCAGTTTTTACGAATCTAAAACCGCAAACGGCACAGGGTCTGGTATGTTCCGTGTGAAACCAGCGTCCTTAAGACTTCCGGATGTCTGCAGCGATTTTCAGGCAGAAGTTCTAGCCATACTTAGAGCTTCAGAGCTTCTGAAAATTGAACGAATATCCGGTAGGACGCTAGAATCATACACTATCAAATCGGCATTAGTCAGGAGCTGCCGCACAATGCTCAGGGTATTAACCCATTTGTTCCCATGGTTGCGTTAACGCAACATTGAAAAAATATATTTTTTTCGAACTGAAAACTTAACATTTTTAATGCATTTTAAGTTCTATTGCATCTATGAATATCTGAAACTTCAAAAAACATTTATTTTGTCTGCATATTAGCTCTTAGAATTCCGATTTAGTCTAACATAAAACCGTCAAATTTTCCGAGAAAAAACATACATAACTTATATATTTCCTAAATATTATTGTTTTTTAATTTTATGTAGTCCGATTGAGGTTTCGCATAAAATATATATCTCATAGTAGTAATTTGAAAAGGAAAATAAACATTTACTTTTTGTATGCACTTTTATTTGACTTTGCATTGTAACGTTGCGTTAACGCAAGATTGGGACAAACTATGAAATTTTAGTTGGCTCGAAGAAATATTTCCGGTCGGCGAAAAAAATCAAGGTCACACTAAAATGGGTGCCCGGCTACATGGAAATGGAAGGTAATGAGGAGGTAGACAAACTGGCAAAGGTAGGAGCTACTTCGTCCATTTTGTGGCCAGATTCCTTCTGTGAGATGGGCGAAAAATCATCCAGGATAACGCCAGGAAAGAAGGAACGGCAAAAGATCCAGACTCTGGAATAAACTCCTGGATTCAGAGAAGCTAAGATGGTATAGTCATAAAACATCCTAGTTTTGTATTAGTCTCAGCAATAACAGAATCCAATCGAATACTGCAAAGGCAAACTGAGAAAACACCTCCAAAAACTATGACAGAAAAATGATCTGCCGATACTGAAATAAGGATGGGGGAACCCAGAACACCTAAAAGCAAATGCAAGACCCTATTCATCAGACAAAGAAGGGACTGTTTAAAAGCATATAGCATAGACACAAAGAAAATCCCCTAAATCCTATCCAAAGATAGTGAATTAGTGAGATTCACCGGAATAACTGGGGGTGGTGAAGATTCTATAAATTGATAGATTCACCGGTCTCCAGTTGGGGAACAAAATGGATCTACACATTACAGGACGTGGTGAAAACCTTCTTCTTTATTCATATGTGCAACAAATGTGCAGTTCACTTACATTCTCAGAGCATAACACTTAACATACCTAAATTTTTTTATACGTATTGTCCCAATGTTGCATTAACGCAACACCCAAAAAGTGGGAGTGGCTGATTAAAAAAAAAATTTAATCATCCAAAATATTTATAAACACTTAATAAAATAGTTATGAGTTCAAATATTGGCATTTTTCCGAATATCTATACCGAAATTATTGCGCAATAAAGCCTTTACATTTACACGGTCAATAGCACACATATTCTGTGTGAATGTCAGTTCGTAGCACGCAATCACAGGAACATTTTAGGCTCCTACTTTTTAAGTAACCTGGAGGAGGTAAGCTAAATCAATCATACACTTATTCCAACATTTTGCCAAGAAGCTTTCATGATTATATGGGTCGGTGTGGACCATCTCCTCCTTGTTAATCCACCAAAACTAGGCGTATTGTTTTTCTGTATCGAATATGAAAAGCTCATGTTCGCGATGTACCCGTCATGGATGAGCCGCTTGTCTCGCGCGACACGTTGATAGTGGAATATTGCCCGGAGACTATCCTTTTTCTGAACTAACATCTTAGCATCTTCTTTCTTCTTTAGGTGGCGCAACAGTTCGGGGTGAACCGGGGCCTGCTTTTCGCAACCACATGCATGTGTGTGTGTATTTCAATTTAGCACGAATGGAAGGGACCTATAGTTTTTGCCGACTCCGAACGGCAAGTTGAGAAGCTCATCATGACAAATGTTACTCTTTGAATGCTTGTCAGACATTCGAAAGAGGTGGCACCGTAAAAAAAAGTTTGGGGGTTTGCTGGGATTGAACTCGAGGCAGCATGCATAATAGTGCAAAGCACTAACCACTACGCCCACTAGTAAGCCCCAAATATATTACGATGGTTGTCACTATCGCAATATACCTTCGAATTGACTTAATGAGGAAAACTTTCGTTTCTGTGGTCCTATTATCCCATCTGAAAACCATATGTCATCGGAACTCAAATAAAGGATTACACTTGCCGATCGCTATTTCTTTGAGCTAAGAAGACAATTGAGCAGTAAGGCCATCTCCCGAACATACTCTACATACATAAGGCCCTAATCGTCTTACTCCTGTTACATAGAGCTTTGGGCTCTATTGAAAGTGGATGATGATGTCCGAGAGAAATGCTGCTCGTAAGATTTTCGATCCAATTTTCGTTGACGGGTTTTTGAGTATTTTTATATAAAATTTGAGACATTTTGAGTGTTTTTAAAACATTTTCGACATCAGAATTTTTTTCACCATTCCAGTGACCATACTAGGTCTCAATTTAAGAAGAACATAATTATTTTATTCATCTATGCAATGAAGTATAAGTAAGATACTTTATTAGAAATAAAACAAATAATAAAGCAAAATTCCTAAAGTGCGCCGCTGCTTTTTCCAACCTCCAGAAATGTACACCAAATCCCTCCGACATTAAAAAGTTGATAACATTTTAGATATCACAGTCAGTGCTGCATTCCTGTGACAGTTGGCGGCATGCTTGGAATGACATTTTGCTCATCACAAACTGGCCGCCTTACAAGCAAGTACACGTTGAATTCCAGTGACCATGGCTAGCGTGCTGGAAAAGGAATTTCACAAATCTTGAATCAAGTTGTAAATTCCTGCATTCTAGAAGGGTGTTTTGGAAATATTAACGCAGCTAAGATAAAGTAGCTTCCAAGTGTGAAGTCCGATTAATCTAGTGAGAGGACTTGGTAAGGAAGAAGGAAGAACAATTTTTGAATAATTAATAGCTTTATCGGTTATGTTACAGTTCTGTTTATTGAAGTAGGTACCTAATAATGTTCCCAACTTTGATTGAAAAAAAACGAGGACACCGATTTAAACCCTGGAAGTACATGCTTATTTTTTGTACGTAAAGGATATGCATCGTCGATTCGACGACGGCATTATTCAAAGTAGTTTTATTAATGACATATGCTACAAAAAGTTTGAAAATCGATTGCACTTAGTTAGTTAGTTCATTGAGCAGAAAGAAAAGCAACAATGGACATTTTTTCTTATAATACATATTCACTTAAAAAAATGTATATTTAAATCTGTATGTTATTTGGCATATTTTACAAAACCTGAAAATGCGTCGTCGATTCGACGAAGCATGTATGTACTTCCAGGGTTAAGACATAAAAAATATATGTCCAATGAACCGTAGGTATATGATAAATTGTACTTAATATTGTGGAAAATATGTGCAACTTCCGAGGCAATAACTGCTTTATAACTTAAAATAATAACTTTTCTATATGTTGCTTTCGTTCTTGGTGCTCAGTCACCGAACGGTATCCCTTGTTAGCAAGTCAGTAAGTCAGTAAGTAGTAAGTAAGGATTTTATTTTCATTAGTAATATAATACAATGATAAACATTAATTAATAGTCTTTCGAACGAGCCCACTTTGGTTGCTCTAGATTTAATATGCAAGACGTTATAGTTAAATACATAATTGTTAGTACCTGCTTCTCTGAAGGAGATTTTATGAACACCCTGTAGCTCAGTGGGTATTGAAGAACACTATACGATTTTTTCCATAACATGAACCAAAATATCTGTAGCCCAAACCGGACCACCCTGAAGCTGAATACATTCCGTTTGTTTTGGTTTGAAAGTGACATTTGCTCGAAATATGGAAATGACAGCTAAATGACATGAATGATTACCAAAAAGTGTGCTAAGGTGGTTTTTTTTTTCAATTTTCAATGCATTTGTATTCAGTAATTCAGTAATTTCTTATATGCTAGACAAAAGTGTTTAAAACTAGCTTAACTAACTTAACTTAAAAAAACACGTTGCAAAGGTGGGTGGGTATGGCGTAGTGGCAGTCGTCGTTGCATGTCACGCTTAAGGTTCACGGTTCACGGTTCAAATTCAGATGTCTCCGAAACATTTATTTCTCACGAAATAATAAAAAGTTGATCAGTTTTAGAAGTTAATGCCAAAACCTACTACGAAAGCATAACGCTGTCAGTAAGGTGATAGTATAGCTGAAGAAATTGATCGCACAACATCTGGAAAAAACTTCTGTGAATCATAAGCAAGAACAAAAATTTCAATAATACACAACTCTCCACTTATCCTGGACACTACCCTACCCATAGAGTTAGTTGAAACTTAACATCTGAGTTTCCTATCACTACGCCTAACCGTGTGTAAGATTATAAAAAACAGCCGAATCATCGAAAATAATAGCAAAAAAAGGTAAATAGTTTTAAATCCCATTTTTGTTTTTGGCTTTAAGAGCAAAAGGAGGACATTTTTACATAAAGGACGACGGGAGGACAAAGCTCTGAAAAAGAGTAGGGCGAGTTCGTAAACGCAGTAATCTGTGAAAGTCCAATCACATGCCTGCTTTGTGCCTGCAAATCGAAAACGAATTTTCGTCTGCGCGCAGAAGACAAGCAGGCTGCAGTCATTTGGTGAGAAGGTGAGAATTCCATAGGTCACAGCACCTCATCCAGACTAATTTCCGTGAGAAATCGCAGCAGGATACTAGGTGCTATGAGTGGTAGATCCTCCGCTGTAATTTGGTATCTACCCAAGCACTTGAATCTTTTCTGGGTTAATGCCCAACATTCCACCAGTATGTGTTCTGGAGTTTCACTGGACTCATCGCAAAATCTGCATATGTTTTCATCTGATAGACCTAGCTTCCTGAGATGTCCTCTGAGTTTACAATGCCCCATAAGAAGCGCAGTCAGGATGCGGAGTTTGTTTTTGTTAGGGCTGATGCAAGCTTTGAATCTCTTCAGGTTGTAGTTACCCAGCAGTTTCTTTCCCTGTCTTAGACCCAGAAATTTTTTTTCAGGAATTAGACCTGTTTGTCTTCTCCAATGATCGGAGCTCCTCTTTTACTGTATGTTCCCCTATGCCGCAAAAGGGCTCAGGGCCCACAAATGGGGTGGAAGCCCATTTGTCCGCCTCTTCATTGCCTTCTATCCCCAGGTGTCCTGGTACCCAGTATATGGTGACGTTGTTTCATTCACCCAGTCTTTTTAGTTTGTCTAGGCAGTCCCAGACAATTCTAGATTTGATGATCTGATGATCATTATTGCAATGTCGCATCTGTTGTACTTGTAGTGCTTATCAAGATTGAGTTGGGCACATCTGTCGATAGCACAGATTTCAGCTTGAAGAATGAAAACTATACATTCATTAATTGCATTAAAATAATTTAATGTTTTAAATCACATAACATACTAACATTATTTCGTAAAACTAATTTGCCTGCTTTCATGCAGATGTTTTTTTTTGTCTGCAATATCTGCCCGACGCCAACTTGTGTCTCTACAATATTTTTACAATAATTGTGGTGAATTTCTTTTTTTGTTTTTCCACGCCTTGTATATATCAAACAAGCATTGCTTTGCTTTAATCGGATGGTCTGATTTTAACTTGACAGCTGTCAATATGAAGGAACACGAAAACTAATTGTCGATTAAAGGTATGAATGACACAACTAGCTGCATTTTTCTAGGTATACCTGAATTTTTACTCAGTACGTGTCCGGAGGTAATTGCCTCTTATAATTCCTCTCCTAACACGCTTTAATTTTACCTAAACCAACACTTTTTTCGCAAATAACTACATTCTCTTAGATTAAGTCACATAAAACCAACTTACCTACAATTTGTCAACCTTTTTAGTCCCCCAATTACTCCTCCCTTCAACACACATCCTCGTGTATGATTTGCAGTCATTTTGAAAAGTCAAGCACTTCTGACATGACATGTCACCTAAAAAGTCAATTACTACCGCAATAACAATTCAATCAATGACCAAACATAAATGTCAGTCCTCGTCCAGCGTATGAATTACAACCACCGCATAATCTATTCTGCACCGGAACCGTTCCCAAACCGCACATCATTATCCCAAAAGAAACAACTCCAAAATGGCAACCGGCAATTTCTATTCATCTTTCTTTTAGTCATCTTTAGAAGGAGGGGTCGGTCGGCTTTCCAAAAAAATTCAAAACCCCATTAAAGCCAAGGAGATTCCAACAGCTCTTGGTATTAGCACAGCGCTCTGCCTTTAAAAATTGTTTCCCCTTCGCCAGCGACTTGTGGAAAAGAAGCCATTAATCTTTTTGACAAATGTCAAAGAGCGTACCTCCCCACCATATACCCCCCCCCCTTACCCCAACCCCCCCAAAAAAAAACTGAAAAGAAAAGAAAAGGAGTATATTGTCGACAAAGAAAAAAAAAACCCAAGCCCTAGTCGTTCGGTTCTTTGTCGTCCTTGTATCGAGAAACAGAACACAAACGAGTTTATTACTGATACTGGTAAGGACGTGATTGTTTATTCAACTAAGTTGGTTAAAATGAAGTCTGGAATATCTGAACTCGAGAAAACGGAAGGGAAACAATAGAAACCCGTATCAGTATGCTACTGCCGCTGCCGCATACAATATGTGAATATTCACAGGACACTTGCCTGTTGTGTAGTACATGTGTATATTTATATATACCCGGCTACCGTTATAGATTACGAAGACTTATTCCAAGCGAACGTAATAAATGATAAAAGATTCAATGTCATACTACAATCGTTTGGCAAGAATTATTACGCCGAAAATGTGAAATTATATTTTGGCGAGAGTTTCGTTAAGAAAATGGAGTGCAGTTATACGTTTTTGGTAGTATCTCATTATTATTATCTGTTTGTGTCATTTCTGTTGGTTTTTTTTTTTTTTGTTACTGTTACTTTGAAAGAAAAGACTTTAGGGGTACCGACACCGAGTACACAAAGTAAGCGAGCAGGGTAAAAACCGGATAAGGCAATCATCATATTTTGGTACGTGCGAGGATGTGAATTAATAATGCCACAAAGTATCATATACTCGTACACACACATGAATCCGACGTGATGGACTAAGGGATATAATTTTGTAGTACGTGCTGTTATAGGAGAACACAAGAAAGTGTTATAGCCCGACTAAGGGAACATTGAAAGTGTCCTGTTATATTTTGTTAAAGCGTTGATATATCGGAGTCGCTATCTTTTGTTTGGGGAACAGGTTGTAAATTAGTTGAAATTATGGCAAATTTACAATGTTAGAAAAGACACTTTTGTTGGTATTATTTTGAGACGGCAAAAGAATACATATATGTATATGTATGTAATATGTTCCTAACAAGCACGATTTTTTTTTAAAGTTAAGCCAACGCGACGGAAAACGTGACATCAGCAACAAAGCACATAAGGGCAACTCTTGAATACCTCTTTCACTTACAGATGTCCGGCCGGAACTAGCTTAGACCCCTTTGTATGGTTTGAATCTTTTCCAGTACTTGTCTCCGACAGACTCCCGAAAATCAAGATCCCGAAAGCCTAAAATCCCGAAAATCCGAAATCCCGAAAAGCCAATATCCAATAAATTCAAAATCCCGAAAATTCAAAATCTCGAAAATTAAAATCCCGAAAGGCCAAAATCCCGAAAATGAAAATTAAAATTTGTTCGTAGGAAAAAAATAAGATAAAAACTTATTTAACATGTTAAATAAAATAACACACTTCAAATAAATAAAACATAACAAAACAGCTCAAGTCTTATTGACAAAAAATATTTAAGAAACGATCTATGGCAAAACATTATCTCATACAAGTTCATACCGAACGCAATTCCCATTAAAAACCTATTTCAGAAAGCTCGTTACGTTCCGCGTGAATTAGTTTAATTTTATTTTGCTCAATAACCGTAAGCTTTTCTTATTCTTTGATTTTCACCGGAAATTATTTACGATATACACAAGTACATGTTTTCACACGGATTTGCTCTTCATCTAAAAGAAGGATAAATACACCAATGTGTGAATCTAAAATCAATTAACTGAAATTAAAATCTAATCTATCAGCTATCACACAGAATGATATCAAGACAACTGAATGCACATTGCGAGTTGTTAAATATTACAACACTAACGCCAACGGGAATGGAAAATATTTGTCTACTTTCCTTTTACAAAAACGTCCCGAAAACGAAATCCCGAAAAGTTATATAAAATGAACAATTTGCGCAAATTTTGCATTTTATATAATTTTTCGGGATTTTGGATTTACGGGATTTTGGATTTTCGGGATGGTGGATTTTCGGATTTTCGGGATTTTGGATTTTCAGTATTTTGAATTTTCGGGATTTCGGTTTTTGGAATTGTGACCCCAACCCGATAATTTCATTCATCTCGCAGAAAAGTTCCTGCCATAGAAAAAGAAATGCCGCTTTTCTTTTGACAGCTTATCTACCTTCATTTCCAGACGTCACTCCAAAATAAGCATACAACTACAAAACCGTGAAATTTATTACCAGTTACATTACATTCCACTCTTCTTTGTGGTTCGAATCTAGATTTGCTGTTTGTGGTTTTTAATATTGGTCTTCATCTATCTGAAAAAAGCTACCTAAAATGGATCCAAATTATTTTTAACACACGATATTTTGATAATATTTCTCAATCCAGAGGATTTCTTCAACGTAACCTACATAATTTTGGCTTCTCGGATTTTCTTGGAATTTTTAAAATTCACTTATTTAGTTCCATTTATTGGGAGTTGGAATTAATTCGAAGCATTTTACCAGAAAAGGCCTTGGTAGTACATTCATCAGTTTTACGCAATTATCTGATGACTTCCGGCAAACAAGTTGTTGTGTACCAATCGGAATTAACAGCTCTTGGAATCTCTAAAGCCACAGTAGCAACATGACCCGATTTACCGAAAAGCAAGCAAGCAACTAAGATTCAGTTTCACCTTCTCTAACGATGCTGTACACGTTTTTTAAATTACCACGATTGAATTTCTTTAGCATTTCTATGCCCCATTTAACACGACCCTTATTTAAGTATGGGCCAGCTTGTGCGGTATCCACCTAGCACAAGATTGAATTGCACTCTTACTAATACCCAAGGTTGCTTCTATCTCACGCTATGTTACATACCGATCGGTTTCAATCATGGCGCGTACGGCATCATTGTTTTCTGGAATAGCACTACGAGGACAACCTTCACGAAATTCATCACTGACACTAGCACGACCACGTTTGAACTATGCAAACCAGTTATAAATTATAGCATTGGATGGTAATTCGTCACCAAAAGCCAAACGAAGTCGATCTATGCATTGTTGTTGAGTTAGACCACATTTAAAATCATAAAAAATCATCAATCATTCCATTTTTTTACTACATTTAAGACTAAAATACATTGTTAAAATGATACCACTAAGCGCTCTTTAACCCTTGTGTGAGTGGCAACAAAAAATTACACTTAAGTGCGCTGTGGTACCCGGGTACTCCAGTATATTTCATATGGTGATTGTGTGTAAATTTATCAATTATGTTAAAAAAATATATTTTTACAAAGCAAATGTTTATAAAAGATTATAAGTTTCGAATTAAATTTTATTTGGAAACAAATAAGTAACAGTGATATAGAAACTTTGACTGCAACTAAAGGGTGATTTTTTAGCTGGTTTGGTTTTGGCAATACTGGTTTTGATAGCTGACGTGTGTTTAGTACCTTGTGTCACTGTCAAACAGCTTCAGTTTGGTTTGCAATTTAACCATGGATCGTCTTACAAATGAACAACGCTTGCAAATTATTGAATTTTACTATCAAAATTCGTGCTCGGTTCGAAATGTTCATCGCGCGCTGCTTCCATTTTATGATCGGCATTCTCGACCTTCTGAGCAGTCTATTCGGAAGATTGTGACCAAATTTCGCACCAAATTTACTTTGTTGGACATTAAACCACCAACACGTTTACGTACTGTGCGTAGTGAAGAAAATATTGCGGCCGTATCAGCTAGTGTGACAGAAGACCGCGAAATGTCGATTCTGTCAATGGTGAACGCTACCGAGCGATGATAACAAACTTTTTTTTGCCCGAAATGGAAGTTCTTGACTTGCATGATATGTGGTTTCAACAAGACGGTGCCACATGCCACACAGCACGCGAAACAATGGCGCAATTGCGAGGCGAGTTTGGTGAACAGTTAATTTCACGTTTCGGGCCGGTCAATTGGCCGCCTAGATCGTGCGATTTGACACCATTAGATTATTTTTTGTGGGGGTATGTCAAGGCTAATGTCTATAGGGACAAGCCCGCTTCGATTGACGCACTGGAAGCCAACATCCATGCATTCATTCGTGAGATACCGGCCGATATGTGTGAAAGAGTATGCCAAAATTGGACTCAGCGGATGGGCTACCTGAGACGCAGCCGCGGTCAACATTTGCATGAAATTATCTTTAAACATTAAATTGCAAGGTTCAAACTATCGATTCAAATAAATATTTCATTCATTTTTTCGAATTTTTTGTGTTTTTTTTTTTAAAAAAGTTCTCAACCTCTTAAAAAATCACCCTTTACGATTCGGCAGCGATACAAGCAATGGGGTGAATTCGTAAGCGCAAGACTTGCAAAGCCAAGCATTGCAAAGCAAATGTTCCAAAGCAGTGAGAGCTGCGCAGATGCTCTTGCTTTTGCGCAAACTACTGCGTTTTAAAAGTGTTTGCTTTGCAGCTATGCGTTTGCAAACCTCCTGCTTTGCATATGTTGCGCAACATATGCGTTTACGAATTAACCCATGCACTTTTGCCTTATGACCTGACATATGTACAAATGTGGCAAATACCTTTGAGAACAACGCGACCGTCGCGTCGACTCCGCGTTCTTGTGTAGCTCGAGCAGCTATAGGTGAATGAATTGACTTAGCGAGCGAACCCGGGCTTAGCGAGCAAACCTGGATGCGACGTGGAGAAGTTTGTCATCACTCTCGGGATCCTTGACCGCTCTTCTATACCTGGAAGCATGAGTTGTTTTGTCATGTTGGGCGAAAAAACCTGCGTTTATTAGTAGGAATAATGGGAATAATAACGGAGCCCGCCAAAGTCAAATTTTAAGTGAAAAGGTATTTAGCGAGGTACAAAGTAGTGAAAAAATCGCCGGTAATTACATTTCGGCCTGATCCCTCGTACCTCTATATTGATCGCTCAACTACGTTTTCTCCAATGTTGGTCTGGCGTGCTACACCTGCCTCCTTTCCAGTATATATTTCGCACGCAGTGGATTTAAGTTTGACACATCGCAGGCCACTAAACCTTTAAGCCATATTTGGCTGGTTATGATGGTATATACTGGGTAAATTTATAGAAACAGCTGTTCACCGACAGTGCTGTCTGTCGATGGCTTGTAGTTTTTATGCAGCTTTTCATTTATTCATTTGTGTTCTTCTGCTCATTGTCTATGACACACGCAAAATTTTGCCCGGAAAAATGAATTCGCAGTGTTTTAAATGTTTAAACGCAATATCAAACTCTGATTCTTCTTTATTGTGTGGTATATGTGGTTTAAGCTTACATTGTGAATGTTCTAATTTTCAAGACTATAGTATTATTATTAATTTAATTAAATCAAACCCGAATATTTTTTTTAAATGTGATAAGTGCATGAACAATTCTATATCTGTTTGCGCGCAAAAAATAAATGATCTCTTTGCCTTTATGCAAGAGAACATGAAATCTCTTATAATTAACGATCCATCTCCTACCTCCGTTAGTGAATGCATACCGCCGAATATTACCAAAATTGCAAATACTAGCCGTGGTGTTCGCGATAGCACTCGCAACCAAAGAAGAGCTAAGGTTGATGAACCCGTCATAGTGCCAATCACTAATAGACGTGCACTCTCTTCTCTGGATCGCCTATCTTCAAAGAATAACAAATGTTCTCCTGCAAATTCTCGTCCGAAAGCTGTCAGCGGCATCTCTCCTGTTGCCGATGCTGCTTCTGTTGCTGGTATGAGTGGCTTAAGAGGTAAAAAGAAACCCGAAAAAACTCTCCCATCATCATGCCCTAATCTCTCTATTAATGCACACTCTGATAAGAGTATGATACTCCACACGTCCGAGTGTGTTGTAGTTAATCAAGCTGTCGCTTCTGCTGCTGCCGTCATTCCTGAAGATCCGTTGCCTGCTGCTGCTGAAAATTATTCATCTGACGTTAAAATTGATGATGTAAGTTCTGATGTTGACATCTGTGTAATTAAAAATAACAACATGCTAGCACATGATACTGTTGAAGTTGCGGCTGGTAAAAATGTGAAGACTTGTAATGAAAGATCTGTGGATATCCCATCAGCTGAAAAGTACATCACTGCCAACAGTGGTATCGGTGATCTTAATAGTGCAGGTAACTCCAATCGTACGAGTAACTCAAATAATACGCCAAAGGTGATTATCGGAACTAATTCCTACGGCTGCGATCTCCAAGTTGCCAAAAAATATAAATGGTTCCATATTGGAAGTTTTCGATCCTCTACCTCTCCTGAAGACATAATTGCATTTTTATCAACTAATCTGAAAATACATTCATCTCAGTTTTTGTGTCATAAATTAGTCAAACTAGAGGATGGCAATCGTAAAATCAGCTTTCTAAATTTTAAGATTGGCGTTCCGGTAGAATTTGCTAAGGTGGTTTTTACTGACACCTTCTGGCCAACTGGAGTCATGATTCGACCATTTGTGTACAAGTCAAAAAACTCACCAGAGTCGACAGCCCCGAAAATAACGACATAACAAAGACTCGTCACCCATCTATGCAAAATGCTCCTCGATCGTCATTAAAGATTTATTTCCACATTTTTATTTTATGCCAACTTTAGTAAATTGCGTAAGGATTTTGTCATTCTTAGTAAATTCCTTTACAGAGCTTACATCATGGATATTGAAAGCAATATCAAAAACAATTGTAAATCTTTTTGGTCTTTTATTAATTCTAAAAGAAAATCTGTTGGGATTCCAAATACCATGGTTTTCAAAGGCGTTGAATCACCGGATTTAAATTCCACTGTCGAATTATTGTTCGCTAATTTCTTTGAGTCAGTTTACTCTAATTGTGGTTTTAACAGTAGTTCTTTAAACAACTTAATGAGTACGATTGATATCGGATCCATCCAATTAAGGCTTGAGGAAGTAACTTCTGCACTTAAATCACTTAAACCTAATGCTAATCCTGGTCCCGATGGCATACCCGCCATATTGCTTAAACATTGTTGCAACTCGATTTGTACTCCTTTGCTCACAATTTTCAATCAGTCCCTTCTAGAAGGCAAGTTCCTTGATGAATGGAAACTTTCATACCTGACCCCCATTTTTAAATCAGGCCCAAGGTACAATATAGAGAACTATAGGGGAATATGTAAACTTTCCGCTATACCCAAGCTTTTCGAAAGCGTGGTAAAAAAAAGACTTGATTTTCTAACGAGCGAATTTTTATTCGAGGCTCAGCATGGCTTCGTCTCCGGCAGATCTACTGTTACCAATCTGACCTACTTTGCATCATATGTCACTAATGCCATTGAGGATAAATACCAGGTTGACGCAGTATACACTGACTTCAGTAAAGCTTTTGATTCTGTGAATCACCAAACACTTTTGAAAAAGCTGGAGATATTTGGATTTCATTCCCAATTGCTAAGGTGGCTATCTTCTTATTTAACTGGTAGAATACAAATGGTTCAGATTGGTAACATATGCTCAAAGGCAATCCTGTGTACATCAGGTGTTCCCCAAGGTAGCCATCTGGGTCCGTTACTTTTCATAATTTTTATCAACGATATTCTTTCGGTGATAAATCATTGCGAATGTTTGTTGTATGCTGATGATCTAAAGCTGTTTTTAAAAATAACATGTCTCGAAGATTGTCAACGGATTCAATCTGACGTTGATTCTCTGTCTAATTGGTGTTTTTCAAATGGCCTAAAACTTAATATTAAAAAGTGCAATGTAATTTCTTTCTCAAGAAAAGCATCTTGTTTGTCGTTTGCCTACAGTATTGAATCTGAGCTTATAAATCGAGTCACTTGTATTAAAGACTTAGGTATAATACTTGACTCCTCATTTTCTTTTAATAGTCATTTCGACTATTTGGTCCCTAAAGCCAACTCATTAGTCGGTTTCATTAAAAGAAACGGAAAGGATTTTAGGGATCCCTACGTCCTACTATCCCTATATTCATCTCTCGTTAGATCGCTCCTGGAGTATGCAGATGTTATTTGGAGTCCTGCAGTTAAACTTCACTCTGACAGGCTTGAAAGGATTCAAAGACGATTCACAAAATATATATTTCAGCAAATGCGATGGGGTTTTTGTCCCGATTACAAAGCTAGATGTCAATTGCTTGGAATAAAATCGCTAGAATCCAGACGTCCTATCCATGGTGTAATGCTGGTGAGGGATTTATTGTGTTACCACATAAAGAGTCCATCGCTTCTTGCGTTGGTACCAATTTATGTACCCGCTAGGTCTCTTAGAGCGAGATTTTACTTATTTCAAAAATCACACAGAACAAATTATGGCTATAATGAACCCTTATCAAGATCTGTTAGGTATTTTAATGAAGTGTCCTTAAATATTGATATGTTATGTTTAACTCGAGAAAAATTTAAATCTGAAATTTTGTACTTATTTTTATTCTAATCCTCATATTGTACATATATACTTAAATTGTTGTAAATCTGTTAGCTGTAATATTGCTTGTAGATAAATAAATAAATAAATAAATAAATAAATAAAATAAATAAATAAATAAATTAGGTTCCAAATTAGTTTAGGGCGGCATTGCGTATAAAGCCCGTAATTGCAGAATATTGGCAAAGGGCAATTGCAGCACGAAATTGTATAACAGAGACCATGCTACAGAGGACCGATGTGTGCTCTCCACTCGAATAATGTATATCCCAGCTATAAAAGGAGCAGCCAAGTAAACCTTCCACTCTTGAACAGTGAGTGGTTCCCATACCTTTGGTGGTCTATCCGAATGATTGGAATTGCATTATACAGAACTACATACTATACAATATCACTTATTCGCTGCGAGCGCTGATTGAATAAGAAATTTCGAACCAGTAACACCAGATGATGAGGCCATATTTTTTATAACGTCGACTAAGATTGATTAAATTACTTGAAAATGTCATGTGAGGAGACAAAATCGATGCAATTACAATCAAATTCATTCTAAAAAAAATTGTGTCAGCTTGTTCATGCACGCATTTTAGAGCAGAATCGTGATATATTCTGCTTTAAAATGCGTGCACGCACAAGTTCACACCCAGGTACCCAGGTACTTTGATGCCATATTCGAGAACATGTCAAAGAAAAAAAAATTTAGGCGAAACATATGGCTCGATTTTCGACATTAATAGGAAGGTACTGAAAATATTATGATAGTGGTAGCGGTCGAAATTAGTTTCTTTTTTTTTTGAAAATTATGTTGAGAAGGTACACAAGGGTTAATGTGTCATTACATCTTACCACAAAAAGTTTCGAATTTAATGAATATGATATTTGGAAATGCTGTCAAAAGAATCAGTGCTTCCAGCCATTTACCAAACATTTATCGGACAACCCTCGTACTTCCTTTTGGTGTTTCCAGCTACTCGAATGTGTCCCAGATCTAGTAAAAGTCATCGACTTGTGAGTGTTTTATCAGTTGATGTTGATTTTTAGGTCCGCTTTCAGACGATTGTGATTGAGAGGTATAGATTCCCTTCAGTAAAGTCCTCAAATTCTTTATGTTAGCATCCATTGTTTACTAATGCAGCTTTTCTAGGCTTCCTATATCACTACAAAGTAAGCAACATCATCAAAGAAAATGCAAATGGCAAGTCCTCCGACTTTGTCAAAGAACCTTTTCCAAATCAATTCAACTGGAAAAGTCAAAAACTCAAAATGGCGATGACGCGTGCTTCCATCTACAAGCTAGATGCGAAACTCACTCCCATCATGTTCGATTATTTTCAATTGTTTCTGGTACGTTGTACCACTTGTCAAATAGTACTCAACCGGCCTCTTACCAGTGTTACTCTCGTTCATCAAACTGGTTCATTAAACTTTAAAGCTAGCGTCAAACATGCCCACTTACCCAGTTTTCTCGGTGTTTACCCTTTCATCTAAGAAAGTACATTCGCCCACTTTACTCCACGCATAGGTGGAGTTTAACATTTATACACCTCCTACAACTTTTCATAGTGTATACATATTTGTATAGGTACTGTTATACTCAGGACATTTTGTGTGCCTTGTTTTACGTTTAATGCAACACAAACAACAGCCTTACCCAAAAGTATGTAAGTATATTTTCAGCAAGAAGCAATCATCAAACCGAGGACGATGGAGATGAAGATGGCGACATGTAGACCCACTTACACCGTTAGAAGTTTCTTCTGTTTCGCTATTTCTCAAATGGCATTAAATTTAGCGAATCATTACACTAACATGGCAGTCCCTCCCTGTAAACAAAAAGCGCTAAGATAGTAGGACGAATGGAAAAAAAATTAGTTTGTACATCATGACAGTTTTTTTTTTTTTGTATCCTTTAGTAATTCGCATGCACCAACAGGCAAAGGACTGAATAGTATGACACTAGCGAAGGACGTGCTATTGCATTCAGGTAATTTTTAATAAGTCCGTCCAGTATATAGCTGTAAGTTTGCGTGCAGGTCCTTTTATACTGTGCACTTTGTTATGTATTTTTTTTTTTTTTTTTTATTATTTTACAATGCGGAAGGACTCGTAAAGTTTATATTTTTCTAAAGTAAGTGAATGCGAGTGCACGGGTGCTCTTTGTGCTCTGACACTTTATATGTACATACACAGGTATACAATTTGCAATGCCGCCACACGTGTGTAATACGAACACGAGGGCGCGTTTATCCTTTTGAGTGATTTTAACTTTCGGAATGAAGTGACACATTCAGGCTGATAGTGTGAGTGTGAATATGTACATATGTATGTAAGCATTTATTGTGAAAAATTAAAAATGGTTTATTGCAAGAAGCTTACGCTTAAACCTTAAGCGGCTTTTATTAAATTAATATTTATTTTTATTGTTTTGTTGGTTTCCAAAAAGTTGATAATGGCTAGTGAAATATTTTCATTTACAGTTAATATGCAACCGGCCACCGTTAACAGAATGTCATATATCCTTCTGAGACCCAAGCTTAAACCAGAATGGCCATGTGTTTGATATTACTTATGGTCACTCATAGGGCTTGTCTGAGAGTAAATTTCGACCTTAAAAAAAAGTTGGGTATATAATATATTATATCGACAAAAAGGGGGTATAATATTTATATTACCTATATCTAAAAAACTAATTAATTTTATATTTTTTTTTTTTTTTTTTTTTTTTTGCCGAGGGTAGGTGAAAATCTTCCATAGACACTATGAGAATAGCAAGCGCGTGCTCATAGTAGTGTCAGATTCTTACTGACCAAAAACACCACCCTTCGATATCAATTTGTTAGATACTGCAACTAAGTTATACTACTTATCAAGCAATTTTTCTATCACGAAATATAAACGTTTGGCAGGTTACTTTCCAATGAAAGATCCTGCATGTTCCACAATCTAGACGCGGTTAATCCTTATCTCGCCAAGTCGAAAGGTTTTGTTCTTTGTAGTCGGCGCAATAAATTGCTCTCATCCAAAATAAGTAGGACTGTATTATTAACATGTCCGATTAGTCGGTTTCTATGTTTTCGCGCGAAGCTTCTACTTTCAGCTTCGATTGTCGGAATTCCGAGATCCCTGTGGATATCGTCGTTTCTAGCATACCACGGTGCTTGGACAATTTCTCTTAGCACTTTATTTTGAAAGGTTTGTAAAATATTGGCATTTGTTTTCTTGGTACAACCCCAAAGTTGTATACCGTAGGTCCACACCGGCTTTAGCACTTGCTTGTATAAAAGCAGTTTGTTCTCGGTACTGAGGTGGGAATGTTTTCCGATCAACCAGTACATTTCTCTATATTTGATATCTAGTTCTTTACGTTTCATTTTCACGTGCGAATTCCACTTCAACCTTGCGTCGAGTGTCATTCCCAGGTATTTGGCTTCATTTGCAAAGGGTATTCGGGCCAAATTTATAAAAATGGGCAAGTCATTAATTTTCCTATAAGTGAAATTCACGTGAACAGATTTAGTTCCGTTAAGGGCGATCCGCCAGTCCTTCGTCCATTCATTTACTTTATTTAATGCGTTTTGCAGTTTGGCAGTCGTTTCCTCGATTGTTTTACCTACCGCTAGGATAGCGGTGTCGTCGGCAAACGTAGCAAGGATAGTGCCATCTTCTTTCGGTATATCACGAGTATATAACAGATAGAGAAGCGGCCCCAGAACGCTTCCTTGCGGTACGCCGGCCAAAATTTCTTTGAGCTCGGAGTATTCATTTCCATTTCTAACACGGAAGAATTTTATATTTATTTAATTTGTTTATTTTGAAGAAAAAACAATTGTATATTAAGTTGTGTAAACAAAAGCAAGAAAGAAAGCAAGAAAAACAATGCTGAACTAAAAAAAAATGAATAAATAAATATTTGGCTTCAGCAGTCCTAGGTAGAACCAAGCTTAGCTTCTCGCAACCATTTGTGTGTGCGTGTTATATTTTTGCACGAATGGAAGGAACCTACAGTTCTTTGCCGACTCCGAACGGCGAGTTGAGAAGCTCAATCGTGACAAATGATACTCTTTGATGATTGTCAGACATTCGAAAGAGGTGGCACCGTAAAAGAACTCTTTAAGGTGTTAGACCCGGCCAGGGCCAGGAGTTGAACCCGGGCAGTATTGCATGGTAGTCTGACGCACTAGCCACCACGGCGAGACTATGTGATTGCGAAACAAAATTGATGAAGAAATTCACTCAATTCACATAAAATTTCATTTTCTAATATATATCATACTAATGGGGATTCCCCATTATTGTTGTTTTCCAGTGTGCACAAAAAATATAATATACGAAATTTATTCAAAAAACAACAAAGAACAATTAAAAGGAAGATAGGAAGTAAGAATTTTGTTTTCCTAGACAGAAAGCCCATAGAAAGAGGAAGGGAATAAAAATATTAACCTGGGTTAATAAGGTACTGATAAAGGGGCAAAAATTGTCGCCCGTGTGAGGGTTAAACGAAAAACTTAAATACAATATTATTTATATCTTCTTGTAAAGGGATATCTGCCTCAAGGGATGAGTTATTAGAATAAAAAAACAATATGTAAATATAATAACATACTGATATGTACTCAAATTTAATCGCATTGAAGTACGAGAATGTACGAGTATATCCAAAGACATCATACTCATACTGCAGTCCTGTCCAGTTTCCGAATACACAATATTAATAGTTCAACCTGTAAAATGATACAACGACCAAAAATAGAATACGAATAAAACGTTTCTATGCTATTGCGATAAAAGGATCTGATCGATTTATGTGGCCTCATGTCGAGAAAGCTCCTATGACCTACAAGTGCTTAAATTTCAATTCACGTTGTCAGAGTGAGATTGAGCAGCCGTAACAAGAGTTATGTTACATATCTCGATGAGACGCTCGATTTTTCTTAAATCATATACTCCAGCATCGTGTTCTAATGGGCGTGTATACTGTGCACGTAGTTGGAATTCAATGAAGTTTGTAGGAAATCCTCATGTCATAATGTTTCTGTCAAAGGATCTTCTTTTGTTTGTTTTGTTTTTATATTTGCCCCACCGGTTAAGGTAAGTCATCTGAGTTACCAGAAGGGATGATAAACTTAAAGCTTCTCACAGTAAATTTATTATTTAACGTCGGGAATGAAGGAAAATCAATAAATCGATTGGGTTTGAAAAACCTAAAGATGAAATAAGGAAATGTTAGCCGTATTGTTTCTTTCCTTGGTTATTTGTTTTCGACTTTATTTATATCCTATTGTTTAATGTTTTTTGTTTTATGCCACAATAACGTGACACTTTTTTAGGGCTTTAGTATGGTTAGCGAATCCGAATCGAATGTTTGAATTTTCGCGAACCGTAATAAGTCAATATCGCACTAACTTCGCCAAATTTGTGACTTCAAAAGCGAATGTAAGTTTTTCGATATCCAAGCCATAAAACCAAAATATCACAGTCGTTCTTGTACTTTGAAAAATGAATTTGTGATATGAAGTTGATGTGTTCATGTTTATAAACAAACATGTAGGTACCAATTATTTGTTTGGTCCGCAATTCCCCCCCGCTCATTCATATTCAGATTTTCAGTAATTTTACTAATTTGGCTCAACTTAGTGTGAAATGGCTCGGAAATTGGCTCAACTCTAACATTTCTCCGGAACAACGCTGCTTCCAACACCAAAATATTCAACGAAAAAAAAAATTCCCCTAACATGAAATATTCACTTAAATGGGGATTTCTCCGAAAAATTCGACTTATCCAATGTACGTACCTACCTACCATTTTTTTCTTCAAGTTATATAGAAATTCGAGTTATGCAAGTTCTAGTTATCAACGACAAATTGTATGGAATTTGCAATCTAAATGCTGCTGCCACAAAATTTGGTTCGAGTTATAAGAAATTCGAGTTAACGAAGTTTGACTGTAAATAATTTCAAGCTAATTTCGTTGAAATTCAATCCAAATTATATTAAAATAAAATCGAACAAACTTAATTTGAATGACGTTGAATGATTTGTCTGCTTTTAAGTAGGCTACACACTATCATTTTTGAAATTACATTTCTATACTGTCATTTCCAATCATTTCATTCTAGGCTACACACTATAATTCCAGGAATGAAATTTCTTCAAAAATATTCTCGTTTTTTTGTTCATTGTTGAGTTTATTATTTTTGGGGCGGACGTTTGATTTTTTTTTTTTAAAGTATTAATGATGAAAAAATTCCTTATGCGTGTCCCAAAGAACGCTGTGACTTCTATAACAATTAATAAATTCTTCCAAAAGTTCTTTTGGATCAGTAGGAGCCATTATTTTCAAAATATTACTTCCGCAATACGTGCAAACTCGACTGAAAAATGCTGAATGATGAAATTAGCCTACACATTAGCCGTGTTTTATTATCCCCGTGATCTGATCCGGATCAGATCAGAATAATAAAACAAACTAGATCGAAGTTCCGTGTTGTGGTGATTATACAAGCTATGTTCCTTTTGACAGTTAGTGCGAAGTTGCCATGCGAATGAATATTTTCTTTTAAATGAAAAATTAATGCACTTGTTTTATTTTTTTAGGGGGAAATTGTTAATTTTGATTAACAGATACCGAATGAGAATAATATTTTGTAGCTATAATTTCACTTTCGTAATGCTTACATATCATTATGAGCAGAAAATTAATTTATTCGAACAAAATAACATTTAATGATATTTGGATTGCCAATAATATTTTTATATCCTAATCTGGCAACATGTACCCTTGACAATTGTCGATAATACAGCAGCATTCACAAACGAAAGTATATCATAGTGAGAAATAGTCGAACTAATTTTTGGATCACGAATATTGATCTTGATAAAAAGCAAGATCTCGTATTGTTGTTGTAATGCACACAAACTTATGAGTTGATCTGATCCGGATCAGATCACGGGGATAATAAAACACGGCTATTATCATTTAAATGCGTTAGTTTGCGTCATTCTAGCAAAATCCACAACAAAGTTCAACCCTCATCATTCTCGCCACAACTTCAATCGAAATTTTCATTCCAAGCTACACACAGTCAGGGTTGCCGCTGAAAAATTTGAAAAAGTCGCAAAAAAAGGGTCATGGAGCAAAAAAAGTCGCAACAAAAACAAAAAATTGGTCTGTTCCTTTACTTTCTGCTCCAAAAATAATAAGCTATTTAATTTTATGGAGTGGGGGAAAATTCTCTCAGACAGAGGCAAAATTACGAAAAAGTAAAGGAACACGTTTAATCACAAAAGTTGCAACAAACGAAATGTCATAAATGTTAAATAAGCGTAAACAAAGTGGTGTTGTACAATTTTGGATTTTACAACAGAGTCCAGAGTCTTGATATCCCAGATCCAATATATTCCGAAATGCAAATTTCAACATTCAGAACATTAAACTTTCGTCCATGTTCCTTTTCTTTCCATTATTTTACTTTTTGCATTAAAATAAAAACCTACAAATAATCCAAAACAAATGAAACAGCCGAGTTTGACAGATAGTTCACTTTTCACCGGCAGAAAGTTGTTGAGTGCTAAGATGTTTATACATAAAAAAAAAAAGATTAAATTGAACTAAATCTGTACAAAAGGAACGAAAAATTTTTTGTGTAATACATTTGTATACTGAAATTAGTGACTATTGATTGCTGATGAGCAACTAAATGGAATTTTTGTTGGAAATATATTTTTTATACGAAAAGTCTCAAAAAGTCTCCCAAAAAACTGAAAAGTGTCAAACCTCGTTTTCTAAAAAGTCGGGTCATAGTCTCCTTGCGTCCAAAAAGGGCCAAATTGCGACTTTAGTCGCATAGCGGCAACGCTGCACACAGTCATTTTGACATCACTCCAGCAAGAATGTCATTTAAAAAATTATAGTGTGTAGCCTACTTTACACTAGACTAGAATCGATGGGTGCAAAAGAGTAAGAAAGTTCGAAAAGATGAGAATAAAATATTTTGCCCTGTGCGTCGAGGGTAAAGCTTTTGGCGACTCTTTTTAACGTTTTTCTTTTCCCTTCTCCGTTTTATCATTGTGTTGCTTCCCACCTAGTCATATGCACAATACAAGAATTGCAAAATAAAAGAGGAATGTCCAATTTGTGTCGAGGAAAAAAGTCTGAAGTGTAAAAGTACATGACTCACGGATGTAAATAACAAAGAAAAATTCGAAAAAAGTCTAGACTCACAAGTCTTCAGTGTAAAAGCAGACTTAGCGGGGTTCACATTACCAAACATGTTTGACAAGCACGGCAGGATGAATGTTTGATGGATGGAAAGCATTAGCGTTCACATTTGTGAATGCCTTTAAACTTTAATGGCCATGACCGCCACTGATATACATATCTCCTGAAGTGGACTATATTATGCGGGAAAAGCTGAAAAGTAAAATTAAGTTCTTTCAGCGAATTGCGTATCAATAGTTATTCAATTACAACTTCTTAGTTTAATACAACACCAATACGATTTTTTTCATAACATGGACCAATGAATCAGCTCTCAAAATATCTGTATCCCAAACCGAACCACACTGTATAATAAAATGTTAACATTAATAATTTTTTTGCTTTGCTTGTCGTTGGTATAAATTAGCCTAAAGCCAGAAAAACATGTGCAGAATTCTGCATGCGGCGAAGTTATAATACACAAATTTATGTGCGTACGATTACATGCGAACTACATTTAGCGAAGCCATTAAGGAACCTCGACGAACTCGCTCTTCTCTTAAATGAGGAGTTAAAACATATATACACTTGGTCGGTAGCAAACGGATTACTACTTAATCCGGCAAAATCGCAAGTAATCCCCATCTCTAAAAAGAATTTTAATTTGAATCTTCTACCTGAGTTATATTTAAATAACAACAAGATTAAAGCCTTTGAGTCAGTTACTAGTCTTGGCTACACTATAAATCGCGATATGTCCGGCTATAATCATACTTACGTTGTCATCGGCCGTATCTACGGATGTCTGCGCAAACTGTGGCTCAGTGCTTATTTCACTCCGCGGGAAACACGACAAAAGCTGGTTATGACTCTAATCTTACCCCTCATAACATATGCTGAGGTAGTCTACAGCAGCCTTGACTCGTTATCCCTGCGTAAATTGCAAGTTGCATTTAATGACGCGGTGCGCTTCATCTACGGCATTCGTAGATATGACCATATCTCTGTGTACGCTAGGGGTTTAATGTCCGTCTTACCTGTACAACAGGCTTAATTTCACTCGCTCCACTAGAACCATTAACTTGATTCCCTCTCGCCATAATTATCTAAATTCGTCGCGTCTGTTTTTCATTCACACTATAAAACTTTGGAATTCCTTACCGTCCCGAATTAAAAATATTTCGAATCCTTCCGATTTCAAAAGTGCAATTCTCCTTCACTTCTCCACCTTAACACATCTTCACTGAACCAACATATCTCTGCTTTTGTCATATTCTCAATCCAGTAATTCCCACCTACTTTCCATCTAAGGTTATGCTACTCATTGTAAATTAGTTTTAAAATATCAATTTGTATAAAGCTTTAAATACTAAGTACTAAAAAAGATTTTAATCTTAATGTACAAACCTTTTAATGAAATAAATGAAATGAAATGAATACTGCATGCAGCGCAGCACTGTTTAAAGCTCTATTTCTACTTTTGCTACGCAGAGGCAATATTACCATAATAAGGAATAAATTATTTGAAATTAACTAGTTGGTAAGACAACCATCTGACATTTAGGGTTATGATTCAGTCTAATTTACCCAACCACACAACGTAGGTTTAATACGAACTTTTTTGACAGAAAAAGTAAGGAAACAGATCTTTTAATAAATAATAAAACAAAAGCCCATCTAATGATGGGTTTGGTGTAGATTCACGACAATCAAATCGAACAGATATACCTGAATTTTTAAACTGTCAAACAGACAACTTCCACACCACAGGTTCCACTAATGATAAGCGCTGTGGTATTCAACATCAACACTCAAACTCAGCACTTCAACAGTATTAATAAAGAAAACAATTAGCGTGATTACAACAGTTCTAATTTTATTTAATTACTAATCTATTGCAACAATGGATTATAAGGTAACGTGGTAGTTTTTAATATATACCAAACTTCCCTCAAATAGTTTTTTTTTAATCAAAAAGAATCTGAACTAGGTATCATACATGAGTTTATGTTTAGTTTAATGTAAAATTAAATAACGTAATCATTGAGTAAATGCTTGTGCAATTGGGATAAACATTGGTGGGATATGAAATGTAGTCTAGTAACATACCATGGCTTTTTCCAATTAATACACATATAATTTCTATGTACGGTTTATTGAGCTTAAAACATCGCGTTTAATATTATTATTATTTTATTAAGTAGTAGATCAAATGTATGAAATGTATAAAGCTCATATAAAGAAATACCAGTTTGACTAATTAAGGTCCGTCTATCCCCTATGAAGTTAATCAATTAAATAGCCCCATAACTGTAAATAAACGACTTATAAATATATATTCCCATAGTTAAGAGTTAATAATAGTCTACACTCCCATATGGGAAGGTGCGCCTATTTTGCGCAGATATTTCGGTACAATATGCCTATTGAATTTTTGGTTGACGCGACACAGATTAAATTCAAATAAAATGGATACATAATATGTAGATATACAAAAGTATGTATCTACATGAATACTGACATATTTAGTGGCAACACATCTCTATTAAATATATATGAGTAACCAGAAAAGTTTCGCCATTGAATTGAAGAATAAACAAAGTCTGGTGACGTAGCAACTGGAAGAAGGTTACTGATAATGATAACGCAACAGATTCCAGAACATGTGCTACTTATACCAAACTCGAAAAAGTGGTACATACTCATTGCTTGTCTGCATTACTCGTATTATTCATGGAATCAGGTTGTCATAAGAACGTCATAGTGTGTCATAGACATATCCGACCTTGGACGTTTTTGGGAAGCAATGTTAATGATGCATCATACAAAACTTTAAATTACTAACTTCGCTCCTCACTTTAACACTTTCACTGTACTTTATCTTTCCACAGCCAATTCCAACTGTAGTTCCAGCTGCGCCCTTCGATGCAACAGCCGATGGCCAGGCACTCCGTGCTGCCATGAAAGGTTTCGGAACTGATGAACAGGCTATCATAGATATTTTAACCGCACGTACAAATGCTCAGCGTCAAGAGATCAAAGCGTATTTTCTTCATGAGTATGGCCGTGATCTGATTGACGATTTGAAAAGTGAACTGGGCGGCAAGTTCGAAGATGTCATCATTGGTCTGATGATGCCACCAGTGGAATATCTATGCAAACAGATTCACAAATCAATGAGTGGTCTTGGAACGAAAGAGGGAGATCTTGTAGAAATTATCTGCACCAAGTCTAATGAAGAAATGGCCACAATCGTTTCCGCATACGAGGACAAGTATGACCGTCCATTGGCCGAACACATTTGTAGTGAAACATCGGGTCATTTTAGACGGCTGCTAACACTTATTGTGACTGGTGTTCGTGATCCAGCCGGAAGTTCGGATCCAGAGAAAGCAAAGGAGCAAGCTGAAGCATTATATGCTGCTGGTGAGGCTAAACTTGGCACCGATGAAGAGGTTTTCAATCGCATTTTGGCACATGGCAGTTTTGCGCAATTACGATTGGTCTTTGAGGAGTACAAACATCTCTCCGGAATGACTCTAGAGCAGGCGATTAAGCATGAAATGGGCGGTGAATTACATGACGCTATGATGGCTATTGGTGAGCTCTTTTCACTTTGAAAAATACTTTAGGTTTTAGCATTATTTTAACATGGATTTCATCTATTTTCAGTTGAATGCGTTCAATCGCCGCCTGCATTCTTTGCCAAACGTTTGTACAAAGCGATGGATGGTGCTGGTACCGATGATTCAACATTAATTCGAATAATTGTCAGTCGATCCGAAATTGACTTGGGTAATATCAAAGCCGAGTTTGAGCGTTTGTTTGATCGGACTTTGGTCAGCGCTGTAAAGGTAAAAATTGCAGAACAAGTCCTTGGTATAAAGATGAACTAATGTTTCTTTTTTTAAATTACAGTCAGAGACGTCTGGCGACTATAAACGTGCACTTTGTGCTCTAATTGGAGGCGCATAAATTAATATGTCTCTATGTGCTTAGAATCTCATTACCTGACTCGAATCTTCTGTGTGAATCTCCCCCCTGCAGTACCTAAAACTACCGCCCTTCGTATAACATTGCATAACTAAATTTTTATTTATTGTTATTATTGTTCTTTGCTTATGTAGCTCAACTCATTCCTTAAAGTGCTTCAATCAAAAGTGTCCTTGCAAATAAAATCTTTTATTCTCTTAAGAATTTCTTTTCATTTACACATTACCATGTTTTTCTCCAGATTGAGAACATCTGTAAGCTTTTTCCATGGATTATTCAACAATTTATTCAGTTCATTTTTTTTTAATTTTCGCTCGTTTATAGTTTTGTTTTTCAGTCCAATTAAGAATTGCAATTAATTATTTAGTAGTAGAGGGATATGTCTTATCAAGATCAGTTTAGGATGACATGCAATTTATGAATATAACTGCAGACACAATAGTCTACCGATGGTAATAATCTTCCTTTACAAGTTATACTCATCACCATAGAGTAGCCTGCTGTGTCCGAATTCCTCTATGTTTATACCAATTACCAGTTTCCAGCATTTTTTTGGTGTAGTAATATAGAGTTACCATATTAAAAAAAAAACGTAGATACTTTAATCGATTTACATTTGATGCAACTACAACTTTTCTGCTTAATTAATTATTTCTTTCACCTATACGCTCTTTACAGCTTCGAAAAGAAAGGTTGTTCTCCTTTCGAAAGCTGTGCCATGGTAGCATTGACAAAATCTTCACTTTGCAAGTACAGCTTATTCATCTCACGCTATAAAATAAATACAAAATTAATGACCATTTCAACAAAACAAGATTCACTAACAATCTGATCCAACCCCTCCTGATTAGGTCGATCGAATGAGTAAATGATGTTCTTTTTTGTTGCTTGTACAGCAATGGGACTTTTACTAGCCAACTCTTCGGCCAATGTCAGTGCAGCAGCAATCATAGCATCCTTGGTATCAAAAACCTTTAAAGAAATTAGACATTTCATTTTAGGCACCGGCAATGATAAAGATAATCTACTCACCCGGCTAACAAGACCAGAAGTGTTTGCCTCTTCAGCGAGGAATTTCCTTCCGGTCAGACACAGTTCACGAGCCAAGCTCTGGCTGTTGACAACCTTGGGGAATCGCTGTAAGGTGCCAACATCAGCTGCCATTCCGATATCGACTTCTTTCACTTGAAAAAATGCATCTTTAGTACAATAACGAATGTCAGCCGCTGTAATAAGATCTACACCGGCACCAATGCAAGCTGAATGAACCGCGCTTATAACTGGTTTATTGCATACTTCCAGAGAGGAGATTGAATCCTACAGTAAATTCTATTTAATGTTTTCATTAGGTGGTAGGGTTCTATGCATACCTGGTATAATTTGATGAGTTTCTCTAGAGCACAGCCCTTCCGTGCGACTTCTTCGATTTGGGCCAGCTCCTGAGCTAGTTTCATCATATCCGATAAATCGATTCCTTTAAAGAACACCTAGTCAGATTGTCAGTTAAGGAGCTACATACTTCGGACTAACCTGCAGTGAAATGTTTTCCCTCCGCTGAAATCACAACTGCACGACAATCTGGATTTGCGCTCAACGATTCAAAACAGTCTTTGATGTTGCTATAAACTTAACGTTTAAACAAAATCATACTATATAAGGTGATATCTCTGAAAAACTTACACCCACATCTGCTTATTGATGGCATTGTACTTATCTGGACGGTTCAATTGGACATGATAGACGAAGGGTTTCGGAGTAGTCACTAACAATGTTTTGAAATTATTGTCCGTGCTAGACGTTGGTATGATCGTTGAACTCATCTTACGATGTGCAATACTTTGTAAAGCTGGAAAACGATAAATGTAAGATATAAATCACTGTGGGATATACCTAAGTGATAAGACAACTGATTTGGACTTTGATCTATTATTACTGAAAATAGACTCAATTGATATTCTGTTTGTGAAATTACCAACTAAATTTCTTGAGACTACGTTGATGGATAGAATTCTATTTAGAGACATTAGAAAAATTAAATAACTATTAAAAAAAATATAAACAAGTAAGTATGCAATAAACAAGCTGAAGGAAAAGTGCAAATGCAAACTGCGAAGCAAACTGAGTGAAAGCCTAAAAATTGGAAGCAACAAGTGCAGCAACAGATATAAAACTGTTCGTTTATTAAATTGAGGAGTAGCTTTCCGCTTTTCAGAATAATTTTATTAAAAATCTTAAGTTTGGCTGCAGCCAAACTTGTACAGCGTGGTTTACAGTTCATATTTCTGTTAAGCAGCAAATACACGATAAAATCGTTGTACACGGTTGTTTGCAATTTGCGGTTGTATGCGACGATTGTCTGGGCGAACACAATGGTGACGCTGTAGTGGAAGTATGACGCGCTGTCAAAGTTAAAACACACGTAAACCATATAGCGCGAACACAATGCGAATCTGATGCTGTAGTATGAATTGTATGGTGAAGCGCAAAGTTCAGCCAACTTCAACTTTCTACTACCACTACAGCGTCACCATTGTGTTCGGCCAGTAAATCGTGTGTTAGCTAGCTTACGACGGTTGTACCGATATCGCACTGTCGTACGCTTTGAATCGAAAACCTGCGGTTGCATGCGCCGCTGTACGAAAATCGCACGCAGATTGTATAGTGTTGTGTGCTACTTACAACGGTTGTACCGATATCGGTACAACCCGCGGTTGTACAACGATTGTATCGTGTATTTCCAGCTTCACACGATACAATCGTTGAACAACGGTTGTAAGCAATTTGCGGTCGTATGCGACGATTTTATCGTGTGTTAACAAGTTTACGACGGTTGTAGGTACCGATATCGTACGGTCGAACTCTTTTATAATCGAAAGCCTGCGATTGCATGTGCCGTTGTATGTTTAGTGTTTCGTAACACCAATAAAACACAACACTAAAAGTATTACTTAAATTATGTTTTTTATTAAATAAAGATACACAGTTGTTTTTAGGCTTCAATAGTTGAAAAGTTAAAAGGCGTCGCTATTTCATCAGAAGGATGACAATTGAGAGCGATGAATCAAAAAATGAATTTTAAACGTATTGTATACTTCATGGTATTGCCAAACAAAAATATTAAAATGAAAATGAACGAATATTAGTATATGTTAATCCATTAAAAATGTATATTCACCACAATATCCCCCACCTAGTTATCGACTAACGATATTTAAGAGGAAATCTAACATGTCTTCCAGATGATGTCTTCTTTGTTTGTGGCTCGTTGTCGGTTTTAGATTGTTTTTGTTTTGCATCATTTGATGTAGTAATATTTTTCGAAGCGATGTCGTTCTTTTGTTCTTTACTGGTTTCCTGTTGAGGTATTGCTGTTGGTGTTGTTGTATCGTCGAATATGTATGCGGCCTTTAAATGATCGATCGATATTTTTGTCACTGCTGATTTATTTTTAAAACGAAGTATTTTTCAGATTTGGATATTACTTCAAACGGACCTTCGTAGTTGAATTCCAAAGGCGTTTTTACACGATCGGTCCTGATAAACACGTATTTGGCGTCTCTTAATGCTGGCTGCACACAATATCGTTCCATCCCGTGTCGTACTGGTTTCGTCATTGGTAACTCGAGCATTGATTTTCGAAGTAATTCCACGAACTCGGTTTGGCTGGTTTTGCTTTTTCGCGGCATAAGGAACTCACCAGGGATTCGTAGCGGCGCTCCGTACACCATCTCTGCCGGACTTAAACCGATGTCGCTCTTAATGGTTGATCGCATTCCCAAGAGCACTAGTGGAAGCGCTGAACTCCAACAATTCGTCTCCGAACACTTGATGGCGGCCTTTAATGTTCGATGCCAACGTTCTATAATCCCATTAGACTGTGGGTGGTTCGGTGTTGTGCGTAAATGTTTGATGCCGAGTATTTGCGTTAATTCTTGAAAAATAGCCGATTCGAATTGACGACCCAGATCCGTAGTAATTCGTAAGGGGATACCAAACGTAGATATCCAACCGCTGATTAGTGCACTTGCCACACTTTGCGCTGTTATGTCTATTAGCGGAATCGCCACTGGCCATCTTGTATATCGGTCAATGCATGTCAGACAGTACCGAAATCCATTTGAAGTTGGCAGCGGTCCGACAATGTCGATATTTATGTGCTCGAAACGGACATCGATGGACGCATAGTCGCTTAAAGGTGATTTCGTGTGTCGATGTATTTTTGCTTTCTGACACGGAATACATGAACGGACAAATGCAGCTACATCTGTGGACATCGAAGGCCAGACATAGTGATCAGCTACCAGTTGTTTTGTTGCTCTGATACCGGGGTGTGATAAAGAGTGAAGTTTATGAATCACTGTTTGACGAAAACACTTCGGTACGTATGGTCTTATTTTGTCTCGCAGAACGTGGCAGAAAATCTCATACGTCGAATCTGGAATGGATAGTTTTGATAACTTTATCGATTTATCGTTACCTTCGCTTAAAAGAGTCTGCAGTTCTGGATCTGTTTGTTGTTGTGTGGCCATCTCATCGAAACTAATTATTTCTTTTTGTACAGAATTGATGCGTGAGAGTAAGTCTGCAATGTCGTTGTCTGATCCTGGTAAATGACGAATGTCGGTTGTATACTGACTTATTAAATCAAGTTGTCGAGCTCTTCGTGGCGATGCTTTCTCACTTTTCTGCTTAAACGCGAAAATGAGTGGTTTATGGTCTGTGAAAACCATAAACTCTCTGCCCTCGAGTGCGTATTTAAAATGTTGAATTGCCTGGTATACGGCTGTTAATTCTCGATCATACGCGCTGTAATTTTTCTGCGCAGGTGTAAACTTTTTTGAGTAGAATCCGAGTGGTTGAATTTGGTCCTTGATGATCTGGTGAAGAACAGCGCCTACAGCATCGTCCGAAGCATCAGTCGTGAGTGTTATTTGTGCTTCTGGTGCCATATAGTTCAATAGCGTTGCATTTGCGAGATCGTCCTTGCAAGCAACGAAAGCGATCTCAGCCTCGGGTGTCCAATTTACAACACTGTTGTCATTCTTTTTGTTGCCATTGACCAATCGTTGTAATATATGTTGATTTTTCGTGGCATGCGGAATAAACGGACGATAAAAATTCAGCATTCCTAGAAATTTCCTTAAATTTTTTGCGACTTTCGGTTGTGGAAAATTTCGTATTGTTTTTACTTTATCTTCTGGCGGTTTTAATCCATCTGAACTGATTGTGTGGCCCAAAAAAATTAGTTCTCGTTTTCCGAATTGACATTTATTAAAATTGATAGCCAGGTGTGCTTGACGAAGACGACAACATACGATGCGGATGTGTTTTACATGCTCTTCTACCGATTCCGATGCGATGAGGATATCATCAATATAAACGAAGATAAAATCGAGACCTTTCAATACTTCATTTATATGACGCTGGAACGTTTGAGCCGCATTTCTCAAACCAAATGTCATATAGAGAAATTCAAATAAGCCAAATGGAGTGATAATAGCTGATTTGTGAATGTCGCACGGTTCCATCGGAATTTGGTGGTATGCTCGCTGTAAATCGATCGTGGAAAAAACTTTTTTGCGATATAAGATACTGGTGACGTCGTGTAAATATGGTATCGGATATCTGTCGGGTACTGTGATATCATTCAACGCACGGTAATCACCACATGCCCGCCACTCTCCGTTCGTTTTTCTTACTAAATGCAACGGACTGGCCCAGTTGCTTTTCGAGGGTCTGCAGATGCCTTTTTCCAACAGATATTCAAACTCTTTTTTTGCCGCTTGTAGTTTATCGGTGGGAAGGCGACGAGCACGTGCATATGTCGGAGGCCCCTTTGTAGTAATATGATGCGTTACTTTAGAGTCGGTCGGTTTCTTGTTGGCGTTAATTGTAGCGAGGTCTTTGAACTCATGTAGTAATTGTGCGTAACGTTCGTGCGTATCGTATGCCACTATTTGTACAACATTACATAAGGTGTTTTTTCCTTTTGATTTGAGCATTGTCATTCGGTCGATAAGTTGGCCTTCCTTAATGTCGACTAACAGATCGAAATGTTTTAAAAAATCGGATCCAATAATAGCACAGCTGACGTCAGCCAGTAGGAACGTCCAGGTGAAATTTCGTCTTAATCCCAACGAGAGTGTTATTCGCTTTTCGCCGTATGTTTGTATCGGTGTGCCGTTGGCTGCGAACAGCTGAGTTGATTTTGTTGTTCTTCGCTTAATGGTGTTATGGGCTGGTAGCACGGAAAGATCCGCACCAGTATCTATCAAATATCGTTGTCTTGAAATGCTATCGTTAATAACTAGGCGGGCTATCCGATAATTGTCTTCAGATCCGCCCGCTTGATCGGAGGACGTAGTTAGTTTTTTGGCGTATTTTTTCGATAAGCACACGGATCACGACACTTGCGAGCGTTTTGTCCGAATTTTTGATGATACCAGCAGAGTTCTTCGTCGGCATGTATTGACACGTTGGAGTGATCACGGGATTTTTGACGTCTAGAAGAAACTGAACGGGATAAGCGTTTGAAGTTGCTATTGTTTTTTATTAAGCTGTTTATTTGTTGTTCAATACGCCCTAGACGCTTGTCTATTTCAGTGTTACCTGAGATTGATGGTTGCACATTCGAAACGACAGCTAAATTGTGAAACTCACCAACTTCCATAATTTTGTCTGCCAATTTTGCTAGTTCGGATAGATCAGCGTCAGATGCTTGTAATATGGCTCGCACTTGTATTGGCAATCGTTGCAGCCATAATGACTTTAAAAAATCCTTGGTTATTTTGTTCTTACCAAGAGCGCTCAACTCATTTAACAATTGTGTTGGTCGTTTGTCACCCAAATCGATGTCAGATAGTAATTTCTGTGTTTTTTTTAATTCGCTCTCACAGAAACGTTCTACAATACACTTCTTTAAATTGACATACTTATCTTTTTCAGGCGGATTAAGGATTGCGTCAGATATTTGGACCAGAACATTCGATTCTATTGCAGCAACTACGGTGTTGAATTTGGATGCATCGCTTGTTATTCCGGCAACATTAAACTGTGCCTCGACTTGTGCTAGCCAAATTTCCGCATGATCAGGCCAAAAAGGTGGAACCTTAACAGCTACACGGTTCACAATTGGGCCGATGTTCATGGCTGTGGCGCCAGAGCCCGTGGACGTAGAGTCTTTATTTTCGTTGTTCTGCGTTTCAATCATTGCAGATTCGGTGCAATAATTACCTTAAAACTACTGGTGTTCGTTTGTCGGGGTCACCAATTTAGTGTTTCGTAACACCAATAAAACACAACACTAAAAGTATTACTTAAATTATGTTTTTTATTAAATAAAGATACACAGTTGTTTTTAGGCTTCAATAGTTGAAAAGTTAAAAGGCGTCGCTATTTCATCAGAAGGATGACAATTGAGAGCGATGAATCAAAAAATGAATTTTAAACGTATTGTATACTTCATGGTATTGCCAAACAAAAATATTAAAATGAAAATGAACGAATATTAGTATATGTTAATCCATTAAAAATGTATATTCACCACATATGGAAAAGGGGGTACACACCATCATACAAGAGAATCACTCAAAACTGACATAATTTTTGCATTATGAATGGAGCGCATAGGTTTTGTATGACATGCAAATCATCGTTGTTGTTATTGTTTTTCGACCCTCTCTACCTGTGTTTGCTTTTTGGATGACGAAATTTGTATACACACAAACGCAATCGAACAAAAACAAAGATGGCCGCTGAGTGTCACTCAGTAGCAAAAAATTTCGTGAGCATCATTTTTGAGTGTCACCCCGAATTTCGAACGTTCGCATTATCAGTTTTGCGTGTTATTCCTCAAAACTGACACTCTTGTATGGTGGTGTCGCAGTTCAAGTAAATATGGCGTATTAAAGGAAGTTAATTGAATTTGTTAAAATATTCCCAATTTTATACGATCTATCACACGAAGTGCTGGCTAGTGTCAGTGTTCGAAGTTCACCTAATTCATTTCTATTAATTTATTTTGTGTATCCATTTCCTTTATCTCCTGAGAACAAAATAATCATTTAATAATAATCCAAAACAATAGATACGATGGAAATATGTCTTCGAATTTTCTCATTTTCTAAAGCAAGAAATAAAAGCGCTTCCTCTTCGTCTGATGGTGGCTGGCTACACGATCATTTCCATACCGCTTTTATCCAGAAGGGTTGATTTCACCAAAATCACACCGAAAATCCACTTTGAATAATAATTCTCGGTGGAAGGCGTTTCATTTCTCATAATTTTTTGAAATTTTTTCCGACCGTGGGAGGGTTCACCTTCACATCACGGAGGACTCGAAAAATGAATTCTCTGTGCAGGACGGAGCACGGAGGTTGTGTGTTCTGTTTTCAAAGCGTTTCCCTCAACATATTTTGTGTGTAGCCACGGGAAACTTTTAAATGCCTATTAAGCAGCAAATACACGATACAATCGTTGTACAACGGTTGTATGCAATTTGCGGCTGTATGCGACGATTGTATCGTGTGTTAGCTAGCTTACGACGGTTGTACCGATATCGAACGGTTGTACGCTTTGATTCGAAAACCTGCAGTTGGATGCGCCGTTGTATGGAAATCGCACGCTGATTGTATGGTGTGTGTGCTACTTACAACGGTTGTACCGATATTGGTACAACCCGCGGTTGTACAACGATTGTATCGTGTATTTCCAGCTTTATTCCCATGGCCGTGTGTCCACCGTCATGGGGAGTACATTTTCGCAAATACTGCGACAAAACTATGGCTTTGGTGTGAGTATACTCGCGAATTTATCGCCGTCGCGGCGGCAGCGATAATCGCGTTGGTTTTGGGGTGCCTTTGTGCCTGGCTACACGATCAATTCCATACCGATTCTTTTCAGTGAGACAAGCATATTTTATGTGAGTTGAAAAGAGAAGGGTTGATTTCACCAAAAGCACACCGAAAATCCGATTTGATAATAATTCTCGGAGGAAGATGCATGTTCTTGTCTCAAAGCGTTTCATTTCTCATAAATTTTTTTCATTTTTTTACGACCGTCGGAGGGTTCACATCACGGAAAACTCAAAAAAATAATTCTCTGTGCAGGACGGAGCACGGTGATTGTGTGTTCTGTTTTCAAAGTGTTTCCTTCAACACATTTTGTGTGTAGCCACGGGGAAATTTTCAATACCTAGTATGCCATTGACCGTGTAGCCAGGACCTTTGATAGCAATTTTTTGATTTCCTTCTCTTCGGTCATTGGATTCTGGTTTTGTGTGGACAAGAACAATCACTCTTTACGCACTGAACAGCCCACAAATTATGCACTAGGTCAGTTGTCAACCGGCACGTCAAATGTGTGTCAAAATATTATAAAAAATTCTTTGTTTGGATTTCATTTTCCTCAGTTCTGAAAAACAAATTAACAAAAAATACACTTACAACTTTTTTTTTTGTATTATTTACCCATAATCCAGAAACCCAAGACAGCATTATAAAACAAAAGATATCATAATTTTCTCTAGCAATATGGATGTAAGTAGAACGCTCATACTTTTCTCAGAGCATATATTAGCGTAACATGTACAAATCTTAGGACGACTACGTTACTCGCCTCCCAATGGACAGTGAAAACATAAAATTCCAAGGCTGGTCCATCACATATGAAAAATCTCACATCCTCAAGAGCGTGTGCATTAATGGCAAAGATAATTGTCCTGAAAACAGTGACAATTGTTGTGAATTGTGCACGTAAGATGGTCGGTTATTGCCATCGAAATGATTTTAAAAAATTTATTTGTTTCAAGTTATCGTCATGCTCTTGACTTACCCCACCTTCCCGATATGGTATTCCATAAGAACAAATTGTCAATGTTGCATTCTGGTGGCGCCTGTATGGAATTCAAACCAATGGACGCACTTCGTTTGGTGGAAAATGGTAGACAACCATTGCAGGTCGCATGTGCCGAGGAATGGCAGGAAAGCAGGTGAGTTCGAATGAAAACAAAAATCTCAGTTGTGAGTATTCGTTCTTTTAGATCTGGTCACCTTTTGGAGGAGAAATTCAAACCATTTGACTGGACATTCTCAACAAACTACCAAGGCACTCTAAACGATCAATTCCGCGTAGAGGAAACGGACAGAAAACTGGATATTTACAAGCTAATGCAACGTGAAAAAATCCTGTTTTATCATGATCTAACATTATTCGAAGATGAACTGCACGATAATGGCATTTCGTCGTGTTCCGTAAAGATTGTGAGTTATTTCAAAGCAAAAAGCATTTTCAATTAGTTTTTAAAATAAACTTCTCTACAGCGTGTGATGCCGTCAGGTTTTTTTGTGCTTCTAAGGTATTTTCTACGTGTGGATAATGTTATGTTGAAGATGAACGATACACGTTTTCACTATGAAATAGAGAATGACTTCATATTGAAAGAATTCACCGGAAGGGAGGCGAAATACGATGAACTTAAGAACGTTAGTATTGTATATTTGTATCCCTCTTTGGTGTACTTTCTCTCATGTTGGTTGTTATATTTTCAGGTTCCTTCAGCATTCTTTACTATTCCGCATGAGATCGAGAAGTATCTACCGATTAAGACAAAACAAACGTACAAACTATACTTTAAGTGAACCACAAAACCATTCGCTGCTGTTCTAAGTTCGTAATCCTCCGTTTGTGTAAGAAAATGATGTTCTGGTGCGGAAGTAATTAAAAGTTTTATCTAAGGATTAGTTCAATTTATTATTTCGGGGGTTTGGAAAATACACTGGGGCCAAAACATAATCTCGTTGAATCAATGAAGCATTTGCGTCAGTCGTTCTCGATTTACCGCATAGACGGCATGTGATGCGATCATATTTCTGTCATTAAAAGCTCTCCGCAGGTCTTTAAGTGTTATTAAATTACCCTTCTGTGGATATCTGAAAATTACAACTTTCAGTACAAAGGGTCCTGGAAAATCCGTCAAACTTACACTTCCTCGCATGCGGAAAGAAAGATTCCCTCGTCATTCGTGCGCCGCATAAAATTCGGTGACGTTATTTCCTTATCCAGCACTAATGGTCCATCATCGATTTTCTGTCTTGTTACCGTATTCCGCAGAAAAGGATCTTTGATAGGAGCACCCACATCATAGTAAAACGAACCTTCACCAGTCACCTTGTAATGCTTTCGTTTCATAATAATCGACGAAATCAGATTCTTCAAAAGAAACTGTACAGCTGTACACATATATTCCGCAACAGCATCGTCTACATTCACCAACCCCACCTCCCAAGCGCCAATTAAGAATCTTCCCAAAATGAAGCCCAAATCGGGTAAAAACAATTCTTGTACGCAGTATCGTGGCGTTGGCTTCATTTGACCGGAGCACTTAAAACCACTCGGTGGACGAATGATGTCCATAGTGTCTGGCACGAGAAAGTCAAAGAAGTCATATGGCTCGAAAGTGGCTCGCTCGTTATGTGTCTTTGAGCTACGCTTCCGTTTTCGGTTGGAGCGAGACATTGAATTACTACCACCACCGACAGAACTGCTCGATATCTGTGAAAGAGGCTGCGGTGCTTTGATTGCGCCAACTTTGGACACAATCGCCTTTTTAAATGCATTGTGCAGGTGCAATTGCTCGGCGGTCAGTAGTTTTCTACATTCCAAATCGAACTCTGCAAACTCAAACTTACGGCAGAAATAGAATTTCATGTTATTTAAGTATTTTTGAAAGTTTTCACCTAACGCGACCATTAGGGCATTTTTAGCTATTACAACTTTTTCACTTAAGTCACTCATATTGCAGTTTATTTGTTTTTGCGTTATGGGTGAACGAAGAAATTAATTTTTTGGCTTCGAAAGAAATAACAAAAAGGTTCGATTGTTGACATTTGTAACAGCTGATTTGACAGTTTATCGGTAGCTGCAGCGTTTACGAATCATCGGTAAGGTAGTGTGCCATGTTTTCAAGGTAGGTTGCTTAAGGCCGGTATTCACCGACCAATCTTAAACTAAGGGCCTCATAAACCTATTCACCAACAAATGTAGTGAATATATAGGTGTTTGGTAACCTGTTAATTTACGTAAATTTGCATCCAACTGTCAAAATCAAGAGAAGAGAGAGCCAAATGACAGTAAATCCGTTCGCGTATCCTCCGAAAACAACGAAAATCCACGAAAAATAACGAAATACAACGAAAATGCGTTCGCGTACGCAAAATTTTCGTAGTTTTTCATAGAAGAGAGTGCTCAGGAGAGAGTTAGAAATTTCCCCATGCTACGAATTTTAGTCCAAGAAATTTCTTTCGGGTGTATTATGAAATCTGTCAAATCACATACATTCTTCATTTGTTGATGCTTAATGCGTTCGATTACTTTTTGTGATTTTTCTGACTGTAAGAGAATTTTACCCCCACTCTTCGAGATTTGACAGAAAACCCATATTTAGTTGATTTTCAAATGGATATAAAAGGAGGAAAGCGGAATTTATCCGAAAAGGAAAAGGAAATTACATATAATGATTTTCTATAACAGTACCTATTTAATTCCCAAAGTTTGACGAAACAAATTTCTATCGACCAACTTTAATTTCAACATTTACAGCTCCGTCTACACATGTTGCAAAATCCACAACATCCATATCTTCTGATTCAGCGTATGTTCGTCCACCATTTTCACCAGGCACATCCACATTTCCACAATATTCCGTTCTTTAAAACTGTTGATCGTTTACCAGGAAAACAGATTTTTGAATGAAAATAATTTTTAAATTAAACATTAATTTTTATTTTGAATTTTAAATAAATTCCGTTCGATACAGCTTATCTCCAATAAACACACTCATTCGAGTTAAAGCATCCGGAGCAGCGACTATGTAAGTCTGTCTCGGATCTGTAAAATCATTTCCCACAGCTGCAAGTGGATTACAAGATTTAGCTTAAGGTTTATGCAATTAAATTCCCCACTCTACTTACTAGGTTCAATTTCCTTAAATTTCGACGAAAGTCCCACTACAGTACGTTTATAGCTACGCAATTCAATTATTTTTAAATCCGCCATTACCTCCAACAGGAACATAACATCCACAGGGTGCATTTGTTTGAAGCGCAAACAAACCACATGAACAGTGCAGCCATTTTGTACTGTACACTCAATAACAATACTGCCCAACCATTTGTCGAGAACGCGACGATTAAGTGAACCATTCACTCGAATCCATGGACATGGCTTAAGAATTAACAGGTCCTTGGAACTAAAAAAAGGAAGAAAACATAATTATGTATAAAGTAACGAAATGCAAAGCAACTTACTCATTTGTATTGGACAAAGCCGAGGTTTTAACTTCGACTTGATCTTCAAAGCGTACCACTGGTTTTGGTACTCGTCGACCTTCTTGGTTGGACTTGCTGTGTTTCGCCGCTGGTTGAGCATCCTCGTCCTCTTCTAGGTGATGTTTTTGCTTTTGCGAAGTTCCAGCAACGTTGGGCACTAACTTACCCATCGACTCACGTTCCAGCCGTTTGATATGACGCGTATGAATCACCCAGTGTCGTACATGGTCCTTTTGAACGTATATAAAAGATGATACGCCAGCTCTAAGAACAAGATAATGCTGACGCATCAGTTTTATCGCCCTTTGGAGGAAATCAATATCGGGGAAACGTTCCTAAATTAAGGAAATTTAAAACCAAGAGTAAAAGCAAAACTTTCAAATACTTACTACAAGATCAAAAGCATGAACGCCAAGCTCATGTGATTCAATAAAATCGTGTATTTTTACAACCTTCTCCTGCTCATCACCACTGAATGCATTCGCTTCCATTAGGGGCTTGAGTGTCTCCAAATTATTTTGAGTGTATTTCCAGTAAGAGTCGCTATGAGATAAGAGGGAGGTAATTTTTTGTAAAATTAATGCAAATTGAACTTACTCAATTATTTTATCAAGAACCTCATCCCGTAGCTGGGCCGTTTCCAACAATTGCTCCGGCACCATCACATCCTTATACTTAGTCTCACCTAGTTTATTTGCTGATAATTGTAGCGTTGGTAAATTGACTACAAACACATCCTGAGCCTTTGCAATCCTCTCCTCTTTATTCAGTGTCGGCTCGTACTCATCATTATTGATGACATCTTCATTGGCATTCGCCAGGTCTTTGCAAATACCGATGAGATCAAGTGGTTGTCTTTTCAGGATTGTTTTGCCCAAATCCTTTGATTCATTTTTGGCTAGCTTGCCTCTCAAGAAAGTCTCAAATTTGGCAAATACCGCCATTAGATTCTCCACACTAATCGTTACGGAGTCAGTTCCATCATCCGTGTCCATTTGAATGTCTTCGTATATCTCATCGAGAGCACCTTCTCGATCGGTAATAATTTTCTGAATGGCATTCAAATAGTTGCCATTCGCCATCACACAATCGGAGAAGGGGCAGTTTCTTTCTGATTCTTCTTCGTAGCAGGTGAAGTTTATGTTCAACGTGCGGTTTAAGTGACCCAAGAAGCAAAAGAAATGTATATACACGCTGTTTAGCTTTGAGACGAAATCGAACGGGTGATAGTACAACTTGTACTTCTCATTCGCCGCCTTGAACTTGACCCTCGTGGCCAGCTCTCCGAGCGCATCGAATTGCTTTAGGTACTCCGTCTGTGGGGCATTGTCCAGCATGTTGTGGTAATGGACCAAAATCCGCTCCGATTGGGTAATACTCGATTGTTGAGCATTTGGGTCAATAGTCAGCATGTTGGAAGGCGGATTTATGTCCACGTTGATGTGTTCATTCCAGAGGAGTTCTCCCATGAAGAACAACTGGGCCGAGTGTGGTGATTTGATTTCCATAAGCGTTGGCTCTGCACTAAAGATTTTCCTTAGAGTTTGATCAAAAAACGTGTGGAACATGTCGAAAACTACAAAGGGGATCCTAAGAAACATCAAACTCAAACGATATTTGTTAGAGAAAACATACGACGGCCCTGTGAGCTGGGTGGTGTAGCTTTTGATCTGGTTTTTCTTGCGCGCCACCACCAGCCCATCAACGCGAGCTTTCTTAAAGGCAGCGTGCAGTATGTCCTCTGAGTAGGTTTTAAAAACCTCAAAGATTTGCAGGTTATACTGTGTCTTGTCACGGACACAGCACAAGGAGCTGTGCATCACATTATTGATCGTAGCCAGTTGCAGTTCCAGCTTTGTGGTGGGATTGAAGTGCAGCAGAGTTTTGTCTTCGTTGAGAGGCGAACACTCTCGGTATACCTGGTGAAACTCAGACAGGGTGTCGGGAAAATTGGATATATTGAACCCCTTTAGCTTGGGTTCTCTCAGATCTAGCTGAGCTTGCAACCGACCAAAGGCATACAAAAAGTGCACAAAGAGGGCGTTTCTAAATTCCGCCTTCGTAGTGTAAAGCTGTCTTAGCTCGCGGAAGAATTTATCGCCTTCGTATCGCGCGAGTAGATGTTCATTGGTTTGCATTGCATGCAACCATGTGGGTAACTCAGGTAAATGGCGATTTGTTTTTATAAGGAAGTGAATCCTCCGGTGGCAGGCTTGAGTCGTTTTGTTGTGAACATTGCATTGCAGTCGAATTATGTCACGAGAAATTCTCGATACATCGCGATGACTGAAATGCAGCACGGGCACCATGAGAAATAAGAACGTCGCTCTTGCCATTTTCAAAATAAGATCTTCCTTAGTACTCCAGCGGGTCCTTAAAGAGCGCATTTGCTTAAGAGCATCTCGGTCTACGGAGTCCACAGCCAGTTTGGTTTTTGTTTTGGTTGGAACAATGGTTCCCTTCCGTTTAATCACTCTTCCCGCAGATGTCATAGCAAATCGATTCACCCTTTTCGCTGTCATCGATGGTGGAGTTCCTGTTGGTTTTTGAAAGCCAATTCCTGTCATTAGCTTCGACAGTTTCGTTCGTATGAACTTGGTGCTTTTCTTCAGTTTTTGTGCAGCAGCCGCCGCAGCAGCGGTGTGCTTGTTGTTCACCAGCCATGTCCAGTTACGTTGAAAAGAGGAATAAAGACCGGAGGTGATGCCGCCAGCTCCTAAGCAGTCACCCGGTGGCCTACCCGTATCTAAAGTTGGAGCGTCTTCAAAATTCGCCACCGGAGAGACAATACAATTCAACTCATTGTAACGTTCTTTGTAGAGCACCCGTGCTGGCTGTTTCGACGCATTCGTTCGCAAAAATCCCAGTTTCGTGTGTACGCATATATTGTGCAGCGAGTTCCAGTACTGCTGAACGTCATTGTAGCTCTCAAAGGTGAACTTAATGTCCGCGTATTCCCGATCCGAGTTCACCTTCATATAGCCTGCCTCCGAGGTAGTCGTATCTATGATGGTGGCCTTTTTATTGATGTACACCCAAAGCTGCAGCGCATCTTTGCCACCTTTTACGCTTACCTGAATTAAACCCATACGTTGCAGTACCCTCACAATATTCATCATAATATGTGACAACCGGTTGCGGTTTATAAGTGCCTGCAGGCTTACCGGCAGCTGTTTAATCAGATAGTGCTGTCGAATGGGATGCAGCAGGAATTCCAAGGCAATCGGATCAACTCCAGGTGGAATGTGAATAATTTTATTCAATAACGAGAACGGTATCCGCTCGACAACATCCGGAAGGGGTATCCAACGGAATGGCTTACCCTCGTAAACTGGCAACGGTGGTATAAACGTTCTCCAGTCTATTCTTTCGGTATAAGGCATGATATGGTCATCGGTCATGCTCTTGTGAAGCTCACTTATGTTGATATTGGGTTCGGATTGAAGCCATAACTTTAGCAGGTCCTCTGATAACGGTAATGGCTGTTGCGAGCGTTGTAGTTCAATTAGCATATAGAACATAAACTCGTGCATAAAGCGAGCCGTTAAGAATTTTGGAGCCTTATGCGGTCCAGCAGATATGAGACCCAAGTGGGACATTTTCGGGTCTTGAGTTTGCGACAATCTTAATGAGGCAGTACGGAATTTCCTATCTTCCAAGTACAGAAATAGCGAGTTCTTCAACTTGATAATCTCCTGCGCTATAATAGCGTGATTTGAAGTAATTTTTGGATGCGTAACGTAGCGGTAGAGCCGTGCATGCTCCTCAATTCGCATTGAAATTTCAAACATATTAACAATGCCGTTCTTCTTCAGCCGAGAAATTGTTCTATAGAGAGACTTATTACAGATCTCATCTTTATAGCCAGCTTCTTGTTCACATCGAAAGATTTCCTGACGCAGGAGCGGTATTTGGATGATGCAGTTCTCGTTTACTACTTCGATAATTTTTTGCTTGCGTTCAATTTGTTTGACCGTCTCTTCGCGAGAACTTTCGCTGAAATTTAAATCTGTTACCTCTTTAACTGTGGCCGTAATTTGAGTGATATCTTTCAATTGTGGATCTGGATCTGATGGAATATTCTATCAGTTAAAAAAGAAATCGATAAGAAATCGCTTTCAAACGTTACTCTTATGATCTTACCGGCTCATCATCACATTTCAGATTTTTGGCGATATTGATGTTGTCTGCCTTTACTTTTCTGATTTTATCCGAGCAATGGGCAGCTACTAGCCTGGAAGTTAAAGTGATGACTTAGAATAGACTTTGGGATGAAGTTTTCTAGCTTTGTATCCAAAGCAAACTTTTATTGTCAGTAGGTGTAATGGGATTAATATAATCTCAAGAACTTACATACTTGTTCTCTGCCTTCCCATATCCTTGGTATATAAGACAACTCTTTTATCTGCTATCGCCTTCTTCATAGCTTGTCGCACATTCAAGTGATTCATCGATAAGACTGAACACAAATGCGATTGACTACAACCGACGCTGCCATACTTTTCAATCGCACGAAATATTTCTTCAAACAGTGGCATATCCACATATGAGTGCTTGTAGTTAAAGAAATCTGTAATTGAAAACGAAATCCTTAGAAGCTGAAAAAAAATCAACAACAAATAACAACCATTCGATTCCTTATCTTCTATTACGTCGTCATCATTAAACAGTTCATCTTCAGACAAATTGGGATTCTTCAATTTCACACATACAATTTCACGCTGCATGTTCATACGGGGCGTATGTTTTGCCTCAGGCAAGTCCTTCATACAAACGTTCTAAAAGAAAGAGTTACTTTTCAGAAACATTTTTTCAGATCAGCTGCCGCCACAACCACCTTTACTTACATAAGTTTCAAAGAACTTCCTAAAGAAATGTGTTAACAAAATTTTCTTAATCATCGCTTCATTCTCTGGTGGAAATAAATGCTTGACATTGACTAGTGACATCATCTGATTCGGGGTGTGTTTCAGGGCGAAAAACATCTTCTCGATGATAGCAATAAATGCAGTTTTATTCTGTGAATGGAAACGCGGCAGTGTAAGCAGGCTTCCACCAACCAAACGATCCAAGCGCTTTTCCGTATACGCTTGTCTTGTAATTAAACCCAAGCGAACCAGTTTGTTTCTGGAAAATGAAATGTGGCAGGTCGAGTTTTCACAACTATTCAGCTAGCAACCCTTACCTTATGTAGAAAGCAATTGCTGAATCCTTACAACATTGCAGTACTGAAAACTTTCCAGCGGATGTTGCACCATTCTTGCGACAACGCCCTATGTACTCTAGCACACAATACTGAGTCGGTGTGATTTCAGTTGGTATACTCAGATTGGGTGGAACAAGGCAGTGATATCGTAACTTTTGACTGCCGACGATAATAAAAGTATCGCCCCATTTTTCCTCTACATCCTTCACAGTCATTTTTTCGATTGCACTGAATGGTATTGCCTTACGAACGTTGTACGATTCACATGAACCAAGGATTCCACCATCGGATATCGGAACACATTTATAGATGGTGTACGGGCATTCCGTCTGTTATCGAAATTAATCATTGAGTGAGAGTAGACTCCAATTTGTTACTTACCAAAGCAAGAGGCAGTCCATAGTCCGGGTCGGTATTTGCAAATCTATTCCAAGTTTTCAGTTTCTCTCGTGGTTCGGGAAGTACATAAAAATTTAAATAACAATTAGATTGAACGACAACGTTCCAAACTTGTGTTTGGAATCGCTCTAACAGTGGAAGAGGTAGCTGTAGAACGTCTGAAAGCTGTGTCCACAATCCTGTAAACGGAAAATAATTTCAAGTCAAATGGGTATAAGAAATGCATAAGCCCAACTCACCTGATATGGTTATCCCTTCCAGTCCTTCGAGTCCGATTTCATCAAGAATTACCTCAGTTAGTGGTTTGCCTGTCGCGAAGGACATAATGCGTACTTTTTGTTAAGATATTTTATTGATATTTTTGTTATTTCTGCCTTTGCTGAATTTTTGTTAATTCTAATTCATCCATTCCATCTAAACGAGATGTCAAAATCAACCGCAGAAGTGCAAAACAAAAATGACATTTCAGCAACCACAGCTTTCACAACCTATGACGTTGGCTTATGCTTACACCCAGTGCACATTTCAACTTATGTTGTTTACCCACATTCATATTTGGCTTTCTTCTTTTTAGTTGAGAGCAGAGCTCTGAACAGAGCCTGAGCGAATCGAGAGCACTCTGAACTAAGTGAAAGTGTGCTCTGAGCGCAGTCTGTGACTGAGCGCTGATTTATTTTCGAAACACACTTGAGCACTAAGCTGTCATATTTTATACATAATTACCCTTATACTACGCTTACACCAAAACGAAATCCGAGATTTCGCGGTTGAAATCTTGGTACCTTAAAAAGGTGTTTACACCGAAAAAAAAGATTTCATTTGACACATCATGTTCACAGTGGAAAAAAATAGTTGTAAAGGTATTTTTCTGGACACACAAACAGAAAAAAAAGTTTGGACAGTTGTAAGTGCAATGTTTATTTTAAATTAATAATATGCAATTATAAAGAAAAAATATATTATTTACAGAGGTCCTTTCTGAGAAAAAGAAGTAACCTGCGGAGCAAATCGGACCAGAAGGAATTGAAGATGATGGTCTTGGGGAGCAATTCTTAAGTTAACGTGGACACTCTGGAATCAATTGCGATGACCGAAGGCCCATTGAGTGACATGTCATCTTAGAAAACAAAACGAATAAAAATACATATGTACACTTTTATAACCAAGCGATTCGTTTAGTTATCATGACAATGTTGTCCTCGACGAATTGTTCTTCCAGTTCTCCGAGAATGGCTTTTCTTTCTTTTCTACATAAGAATATACAATAATAGATCATCATATGTTTCCTCCCACAATACAATGCTGAAGTCTTAATCCTCTAGGGGCCAGATTCTTCTTGTTTTATTTTTTTCCATTCGCCACTGTGATGAATTCCGACCGGTTTGAAAACGGACGAAATTACAAGGGATGAATTCGGAAAAATCCGTTAATTTTGAATTCTTCCCTTGTAATTCCGTCCGTTTTCAAACCGGTCGGAATTCATCACAGGGGTGATTGTCTCCATTTTAATTTGTTCTCTGAAAATTAATTAATTTACTTAAATTGTACCTACCTACTCAGCAAAGCGATTCAAAACAAACTTTTCATAACTGTTTTTGTTTTTCACCATTATAAAATGATGTGGTGAATTATGAAAAACGTGTGTTCGATTTGACGACCTGCCGACTGCATTGAGATTTCGACAGGATTTCACGAAATCTCGATGAAATCCAAGATTTCGGTGACAGAAAAATGTATGGCGAAATCTCCTCGAAATCTCAGGATTTCGTGAAAAATCTAGTACATCGCTGAAATCTCGGATTTCGGCTCGGTGAAAACGTAGTAGGGTAGAGTTGCCTTATTCCGGCCGTCTCCAGTATTTGGCCACCTGTCATGATAAGTGTCGTAATAAGTGAAATTGTTGTCGTACTTCATATAATGGAACGGAGACTGTTGACAGCAGCGATGCCATATTGTACGATTTATCGTAATTTTACGATTTTTGGCCTCCGAAAATTGTATACGATTTTTGGCCAAAAATTAGCCACTTTTTACGATTTTTCTTTCATTTCATTATATTAAAAATTAATCATAAATTAATTAATTTCATAAAAAAGTTGCTTCCATCGAAACTATTTTCGAAGACAAATATAACCACCCCATTAAACCGTCGATTATTTCGAGCTTCTATTTAGTCACCAACAGATAGGTATATGTATATTGGAAACATGTTTTGGATGTTTTCAGATGGAAATTTAGCATATTCTTTGATGAAATCTTTTGTTTTTAATATCCTATCCTTACCAAATTCATCGGCTAGTGTCAAAAGGATTTTTTCGGCTGTTAACCTAAATAAAACAAAAATAAGGAACGAAAACCACATACACTTTCCAAGGAATACTTCATACAAGTCTTACTGCGTTTTCAGGACGCACAATGCTATCACCTAAATCTTGACAGTTACATTTTAAGCTAATTCAATTTAACCAAGTAAATATAAGAAAATTCAGTGCGAGGTTAATACTCGCAGTCTAAGTTTAATCTAACAATTTTTGAAGGAACTATGTATTTATTTATTTTTACAATACTTAAAATATTAATTTTAATGAAACTGAAATATGATTTTATTTTACCTTTTGTTTTTTGTTTTAATAAATTTAAGTAGGCATGTGCATATTTAGATAACAGTTTTTTTTTAAATTGTATTTTTACGATTTTTTAAGCTAAAAAATACGATTTTAGCTCAAAATGATATGGCATCACCGGTTGACAGAGAGATGACAGATCCTTTTAAAATTCGAATCAGAGAAGTACGACAACAATTTCACTTATTACAACACTTTTCATGACAGGTGGCCGAATATGGGAGACTGCCGGAATAAGGCAACTCTACCCTATTATTCCGTAGACTTCGGTGACAGGCCAATGTACGGTAAAATCATTGACATATTATAAATATATGGATTGCTAGTGAAATGTCACTTTCATACAACGTTGCGGACAATTTGGTTCCAACATAACTAACGCCACGTGTTTCGTAGGGACAGCAATGTGAAACAATATCCGCCATCATACTTATTTTACGTAGAAACTGAGGCCATCTATTGCCGTATATACGAGTTACTCCGAAAATACGTTAAAATTTAAATTGTTGCCGCGTTGGTACCAACAGATGCCACTACCAAAATTTCAATACAAAATTTGAAAATAGCCGTTACTTTTCTTTATTGACCAATAAACTAGATAAATATGGTAAATTTATTTGGAATTAATTTTTTGTGTTGATTAATACTTTGTGTTTTTGCTTTATAATGCAGTACAACTTCTCACAATTTATTAAAAAAATACTTAAATCACAAACCAACGGCTTTCGTGAATTCAAACACAATCTAAGTTACCACATTTCTCCGCTACGAACAAGAGGGCTAGTGCTTATGTTGAAACCAACGCGAAGTTGGGTACTAGCAGTCCATATATAATATGTCAATGGGCAAAATCTTGTCGAAATCTCGAGATTTCGTGTAAACTTGCATTTCGCAAGTTCGGTGTAAATGTATGCTAAAGCCGCAGATGAACTTGTTGAGAATTGAAGTAGATATCAACCAGCGCATTGGCAGCATTCTGCCACGACAGATATTATTATATTAGGTTGGCAACACTTGTATTGAATTTAAATTCGTTCCAACGACACTTCTTGTCAGTTTCTGATTGTTTGCACTTCGTTTACTTTTTACAATAAACTTTATATTATTTTATATTCCGTTTTAATAAAGTTCTACAGAACTGGCCAGAAAGGGCTCGGCCCTAGATAAAGAACAAGCAGATGGGACGGTTAAACCTCCTCTCTGTAATCTTCGAAATCGAACAAAGATCAGCCATTGAAGCAAGTAACAGGTGGAAATCACTAACCACCTGCGAGGTATCAAGAAGATTGTGGCCAGAATACAACGAAAAAATAACAAGAAAACTCCTACAAAAAGACAGGAAATCGTTGTCAATTCTTATAGGAGTGTTAACTGGGCACAACGCTCTAAGATACCACATGAAAAAACTACGACTAAGTGATGGCGACATTTGCAGGGGATGCGGTGATGAGGAGGCACATGAGGACACAACCCATTTCCACTGTCCCTGCCCTAACCTCTGTCAACTCAGAAATGGAACTCTGGGCAAATTCTTCTTTGAAGAAACCGACGAATTATCAGCCGGATCACTATCTGACCTGCTTCAGTTTGCCAGGGCGTCGGGATGGTTGATACCAAGACAGTAAAACCACGGGTGGGAACACTTCATGGGCAACACAATGGGTCCACAAGGACCTAAGTGTGATGGGGATGTAACAATTCTCATCAACCCGCTAACCTAACCTAACCTAAATGTATACTATAAAGCGACAAGACACAAAAACGATAATTGTTGTTTAAGATAAACGCCTTACGGAATAAGTGTATATAGAAAGCAATACTGTGGCGTAGTGGTAAGTGCATTGGACTTCTACGCTTTCTGCCCGGGTTCAATCTCAGCAAGCCCAAGCACCCAAAATAATTTTCAAGGTGTCACCTCTTTCGAATAGAATTTTAATCATACTTCGGTCCTAACGAAAACTTAGTGATACATTTTTCCGAAAAGTCTGTGCCACTATAATTTTTAATACGTACCTACAAAAACGGAAAACAGTTAAGATAAAAAAATTTCAAAAATATATTTTATTTTAAGTAACTTCGATTTGATAAAAAAACAAAAAAAAAAACAGTAAATTAATATTACATACGAGTGTAAGCTTAAAGATCATTTCTTCTTTTTGTTCGATGATGTTTGCATCCAACTGGGTAGAACACGTTTTTTAGGCGAGAGAACAGGTTTTATATCGGTTTCCGATTCCGACGATGTATAATCCTCGTACTCGAATACTTCTGACCTTCTTCTTTCGATGATACGTGGTTTTCTTTCTCTTTGAATGTTATAGTTTTGATTTGCATCCATTTTCACAGCATCGAGAAAAAGATCTAGATCACTTTTTTCTCCATTAGTGTTCGATGCTATTGGCTGGCCGGACATTGGAATGGCTTCATTGACTGATGACTTATTTGTATCACTTTTAATTTCCCCCTCAGCCTTATCAGAGATTTGAGTTAAATCGAACTCATCTATATCCGAATCCCAATCATCATCAAAGCAATCTATGTCCGAGTTAGCTTCGTTTTCACATTTGACTATCGTCGATGGCTTATGTTCATCGAACACACATGGTTTTTTTATTTCAGCTAGCTTTTGACTCATAGCTTCCCTTTTCATGACACTAAGCAACAAATCTAGCTCACTATTCTCAGAATCTGATGAGTGGTTTGTACCATTAAACTGTTCATCATTTTTTACATCAAGTGGTAGAAGTTTTATGTCATCATCAGATTCCCAGTCAACAGAGATTGTATCGTCCATGTCAGGCTCAATTACGATAATCGTTGGTGGTGGAGGCTCTATTATTTCCACTGATTGCTGTGATGATTCCAAATCGTCATTGGGTTGTTCCATTTTATTTATTACAACTGGCAATGGCTCTGCATCACATTGCAGCTTCGTTTCTCCATTGGAAATCGTTTCAAGTTTAATATTCGACAAAGTATTTTCATCGTCGGAGATCAATGAAATCACTTTACTTTCACTAAATGTCGATGGGCTGGTAGAAGCTGAAAATTTAAAATGAAATTCCCGTTCGTCTGAATAAAAAAAAGCAATCTCACCTTTAACTACTGGCTCCAACTTTAAATTCAAAGGCAGTAATGGACTCTGATCGACGGCTGATGTCGCCTGCTCCGCGGGCGTGTGCTTCTCCATCTCAGTTGTATTCCGAATTTTCGCGTGATAATCTTTAATAACTTTTAGGAATACTGGTCCAAAACGTTCCGTTTTTTCTTCCGAGTACCCATCCAGTTTAATGTTTCTCAATTCTACCATTGTAGTCGGCTGTTTTTCAGCCAATTGCTGTAGCGCTCTTGCCGATGCAACAAGATAAGGCATTGCATCGAATAAAGTGGCTAATTTCGAGCGAACTTTCAATAAGGCCCGATTAATATCAGGCGCAGAGGACCTTGATAATTTAGCTGTTATCGTTGATGATATAGATGGGCGACTCTCAGCTGATCTAGGTACTTTAGGTATACTTAACACCTTTCGCTTAAGTAGCCTAATAAACTCCTCTCCAGGTACGACTCTTAATGGTGTCCGTTCTATTATATTACTCAACCATATTCTACCCTTTGAAGTTATTGTACTCCTGTGACTTATATATGCGCACGGGTTAGGTGAGCGCACATCAATCATTGTCAGCATCTGCATGTGCAGCAACCGGTTACTGACGGCTTGTAACCATTTCTCGGATTTGCATTGCAAACTCCCATACAGACTATGAAATTGAAAAACAAGTGGCAACAATTTTGATTTAGACCCTCTCAATATAAGAAATGCTTTGCGTATACCATACTGCGCTTTTAATTCGTTGACAAGCGAAAGTATTTTAAAAGCTTCATCTGTAATGTCTAGCATACCATCTTCGGTAAGGCCTTCGTATTTTGAAAACAGATTAATCGGTGACACCGAATAGGAGGTGCCGCGTCTACAGTTATCACAACAATCTGCCCGAACTGATAACTTGCTACAATCGTCCCCAAAATACGAGAGTATGAAACGCCTTCGACATTGAGTTGTATCCACATATTTAGCCATACTCTGTGCGAGCTCTTCCAATTGATTCTTAGAGCTTCGACTGCATTTATCTCTGATCATGCGATGAAGTGTCCAATCTTTCTCTTGGTAAAACATTAAACATTTCGCTGGCATACCATCACGACCTGCCCTGCCAACTTCTTGGTAATAACTTTCCACATCTTTGGCCACTCCATAATGGATAACTAGTCGCACATCAGGCTTATTGATACCCATACCAAAAGCTACCGTTGCAACTACTACACGAATGCGATCATGCAAAAAATCATCATGTGTCTGTTGACGTTTATTTAGCGTTAGTCCGGCATGATACACGCCACACAATTGGCCATTCGCTGCAATCACAGAAGCTATTTCCTCAGTGATTCGCCTCGAAATGCAATACACGATGACAGATCCAATTCTAACATTCGTAATGTAGGGGCCAATGTCTTGCCACACCTTAGTTTTTCGTTTCACAATAAACTCCAAATTAGGACGATCGAAACCCGTGGCAACAATCTTTGAAGTAAAAAAAATTGATTAGATATAAAAATGTTTCGTTTACTAACAGTAACCGTCAGCAGGAAGTAATAAAATGTAGAAGTACCTGTGGGTCGCGTAGGTTCAAACTTCTGATGATATCATCTCGAACTTGTTCGGTGGCAGTAGCAGTCATTGCTAAAATAGGGACAGCAGGACATAAGTCTCTCAATTTATGTAAGTTACGATAGCATTGTCGGAAGTCATGACCCCATTTGCTGATGCAATGTGCCTCGTCGATGGCAATCAGTGTCAAATTTTCTTTAATACGTTCGAGCAGAAATGTTCCGCTTTCAGACGAAATATATTCCGGAGTTACATACACAATATTGTACTGCCGATCTATTATCTCGAACACAACTTCTCGTCTTATCTGAGCTGAGCCGAGAAAACAAGCCCGAAGATTATAAAAACGCATGGCTAACACTTGATCCTGCATTAGAGATATTAACGGCGATACCACTATTGTAATTGTATCTAGGTATACGGACGGAAACTGATAGCACAAGGATTTGCCATATCCTGTTGCCATAATCACGCAATTATCACGAGCATCGTCAAGAATGGACGATATGATTTTCCATTGCATTTCACGGAATCGTGAATGACCGAAACTCTTTTGCAAACATTGAACATAATTTTCCGGGATAAATTCTTCCGATTCTGGGACAGGCATTTCGAATGCCTCACTCCAGTTGACATCGCGGATATCGTTCGAGTTCTCCAGAGCCATATTCTCGAAAATTGTTATTTCACGGCCGGAACTCCAGCAATAAGGAATAAGGGTAATCTTTTTTTTTCCGACTACTTAGTTGCAGTAGTTGGGAAAAATATAAATATGCGATATAACACGTAGCTTGGCTATTTGGTTAGGATTTGGGATTAAAAATAAAAAAAAAAACAATAAAGGTCTGTAGTGGAATTCCCAAACAAAACAAAACAACGATAAGGTAAAAAGTTGAGAACTCCAAAAAAATGCAAGTGACGTATTTTTGTGACTGACAAGTGACATTCCCACAAATCAAACTGATTGCAATGACACTGCCAGGCACAAAATATAGGTCTGTGAGGTATCTTTTTGTGACAGATGTGATAAAACTATAAAAATCGAAAAAATAAGGAAAATTTTCTTTACAAAATAACATCTGGACATTTGCGCAATAGGTGTATTTGGTAACTTTTATTTGAACAAATTAAAGATTGAGACATCTGTCAAATAGTAAAATTGGCGGAAAATCCTCTTTTCTTCTTTTTAAACTATTGAATATTTTCACGAAAAACGAATTTTCTTTTACTTTGTTAGCAAGAAGTGATTGACATTTCACAAATTGTCAGATTGTTGTTTGATAGATGTCCCTTGATGACTCCATGAAATAGATGTAGCACGATTTCGCAAGAGGGGACATTTTTCGACACTCATTTGGCTCTCTCTTCTCTTGATTTTTGACGGTTGGATGTAAATTTACGTAAATTAACAGGTTACCAAACAAACGGTGGCTTACACGATCCAACATATCTGACAGACGGGACAATGGACGTCCAACGTGTTGTCAGGCATTACTTTGCAAGTGGATTTACAATATCTCGGAGCTACTGGTAGCAGCGCTTACGACTGATAAAATTTTAGAAGAAAGTGATGAAAGAAAAAAAGAGGAAAGGAATGTATGGTAAAATGACAAAAGTTTGGTACAGTCGACTCTCGATAAATAAAACTCTTGATAAAATGAATCTCTCGTTAAATATAAGTTTTTCTTTGGTCCCTTGAAAATCTCTCGGTAAATTGAACAAATCCTATGTATTTATCTACACTTGTTGATTTGAAGTGATTGTGCTGACTGTTTCCCTTACAACACGGTATAAATTGAAGTAGACAAGGCGACTTTTCGATAATGTACGTAAACAAAACATCAGAGGAATAAGTTGCTTGTTCGAACCTGTATACTTTTGTTGACAAATGATACATTATTTTCTCTTCATAATTTAGTTTGCATTTGACCATGATCTGTGACGTATGTATGCAGCTTGGCTCTACGTTGCATTGGTTAAGAGTTGTGGAAAAAAAATTAGTCGACATTATAAATATGCAATGATTTTTAAAAAAAAATATGTACATTATCTCGATAACTTGAAGTGTTTTTATTTTCTCTCGATAACTACAACGTTCGTTAAATAAAACTCTTAATAATTTGAACTTTTTGCCAAGTCTCCACAGATTCAATTTATCGAGAGTCGACTGTATTATGTACCTACATTAATGGCCGTGTTTTATTACCGCCGATGATCCATAGATATATATTTCTCGGATATCAGTTTTGAGGTTTCGTTTCGGAGTAGGTGCCTAACGAAAATTTATTGCATACTTTTCGGTGTATACGGTTAGTTGAACGATTTCCTATGATGGGTGTCTTGGGAACATGGTTTGTTCGCTGTCCTCAGCTCTAGGGCGCACTGACTAGTGTCAGTGTATTTTCATGGTTGTCCAAAAACCCAGTGCAACCCTCATTTGATCGAACGGAAATATCTTGTCCTGACAACTGTCATGCATTGATTACTTAAACATAAATCAGATTTTCTTAATTCTCGTATATTTTTGCACTTGCTTTATTAGTTGTTTTCTTAATGTCGTTTTCGATTGGGCTTTTCAGATTTTACTCTCAGATTTCAGATTTTTCGTGCTGGATGGAAAACAAACGAGATTGATCTGTTTTCTGCAATAGTGTATCATTTGACATCTTGTTCGTAAAAGGAAATAAAAAAAGGAAAAGTAATAAATACAATTTTAAACACACTTTCTTTGTATTTTCTAATTTTGTACGGAGTTTTTGATAAATATTTTTGTTGATTGATAATATTTAGATGTACCTACTGCTACTGTATGAAATGTTTTGGAGTGAGTGCAAGTAGGTGTGAACCTCGAGTAGAATCCGAGATTCTAGAAAATTGATCTAGAGCAAAAAAAAATGCTTTTTTGGTTGTTTGGAAAATGAAAATTGTACTAGAGCGTTAACAATTGCTCGAGATAAAAAAGTGCTTCTTTTGCCCGATCGATGTGTCTCTGTATGAACACGCTAATCTTGAGAACCGCTAAACGGACTTGGATGCGGTTTTCACTATTATGATCTGCATTTCCTGACGGTATTTATATGTGTATTCAGAATACTCTATTACTCATCGGATCTGAGAATTTGAGAAATTTTCTGTCATTACACAGCCTCAACAATGGTTTATTGGATTCAATACCAAAACAAAAAAAAAAAAATAGGTTTAAGTAAATTCTTTTAAGATTCATTTGAGGTATTAAAGCTGGAAATACACGATGCAATCGTTGTACAACCCCGGGTTGTACCAATTTCGGTACAACCGTTGTAAGTAGCACATACACTATACAATCTGCGTGCGATCTCCATACAACGGCGCATCCAACCGCAGGTTTTCGAATCAAAGCGTACAACCGTGCGATATCGGTACAACCGTCGTAAGCTAGCTAACACACGATACAATCGTCGCATACAACCGCAAATTGCATACAGCCGCTGTACAACGATTGTATCGTGTATTTGCTGTTTAAATCATCCTGCATTATCCTGGAGCTTAGCTACATAATGCTCAACCCAATTCATGAAATCATCGCCAACATTTTCCCATCAGTGGAGACCGAAGCCAACAGCCATGCAGCAGTCGGTGACGTCATAGTGCGTGTATGTGGCACATTTAAAATTTGAATTTCTGTCCATTGACTGAAATAGCATCCTATTGATGTTTTGTGCCCGGCCTACTACGATAAATATGATTGTAAAATGTAAAAGCAAATTCAAATTTAAAAACAATGTGCACGGGGAACGCCGGGCGGGCCACAGCTAGAGATATAAAAACAAAAGGGAAAAGTATTACAGCTGCGTCTGGCTTCTCTTCAGTGTCGAATAAATCTTTCGCCTTTTACTAAAGAAATTCCGTGGAGAGGAGCACTCGAATGAGTCTAAAATAGAATTTTTCGTTAGAGTCCGGCGCAAGCTGGGCCATAAACAAAACAAGTATGTTTTACTTACACGAACACGCGTTCCTCCGTCTGCGGTGTGTTAACCTTAACATACCCCAATCATATAAGTACAGTAAAACTTGTGAATAGTGGAATGCTTTGGTGCACATTTTTTTTCTACTACTCGCGCAAGTCGCAACATTTCAACTATTTGCAATTTTTTCCACTATCGGCAACCTAATTTCTTTTGTTATTTTTCGATCAATTTCGATATCGGAGTTAGAATGTGTTGAATGTAGCAGCTAGATGAATGAGGCACACACGAAAAGAAACAATTGAAATGTCAAAATTCTCGAATTAATGACTTTTGGCTCATTAATTTCTCGATTCTGCTATTAAAGAGTGAACTTGCATGGGAAGAAAAAAAAATGCATTGAAAAATGTTCCATTATTCAGATTTCACAGATTTCCACTATAAGAGTGAGTTTGTATGAAGAAAGTCAAAATTGGCATCCAAAAACATCCACTATCCAGGTTTTGCAAGATGCTTTTATTCGCAGATTCCACTATACACAAGTTTTACTGTATTAAAAAAAAATTTATTCGTTTTTCATTTTTTCAGTACATCCAAATGTTTTTAATATTCCACTTATACAAAAAAAAACATATTTATGGTATATCTAAAAAAGTTATTTAAAAAATAAATGAACAAAAAAATCATAAAAAAGTAGGTGTTTAGTAAAAGTCCAATTTTTCAAAAGTTGAAAAAAAAAATACATAAATTTTTAGAAATAATATTCTAGAATACATACATGTGCAAAATCGTCGGTGTGCTAGAATTTATGCAACGCATAGTACTAAATTTTGCCTGTAAAAAAAGAATAACTGACACCTAAAAAAAACTTGTTTGTTATGATTATGAATAAACAAATCTCACACTAGCTAGATCAATTTATTTGTATTTTTTTTGTTCAAGTGCTGGATAAACTAATAAAAACGAGGTTACTTACTTACTTAATTGGCGCTAAGTAGTGAATATATATAGGTTCTAGCGCACAGTCGCGCCCCAAAAAAGTGAACCGAATTATTTTGTAGTGTGTGTCATTGGGGGGTTATATATGACGATTTTTTATAGTATACTTTTAGGAGTTACATATATAATGTTTTAGTATTACCTATAATTATGGATTATTATTATATTGCATACCACACAGTGTGGTATATGTATAAGGTGTGATATACATATTGTGGTTTGTGTAAGTCGCGCCCCAAAAAAGTGAACCGAATTATTTTGTAGTGTGTGTCATTGGGGGGTTATATATGACGATTTTTTATAGTATACTTTTAGGAGTTACATATATAATGTTTTAGTATGGTTATGTGTGGTTGTTATGTTATGTTATGTTGTATACAATTAGGTGTAAGATATATTACTGGTTGACTGTTTGTATTGCCTCCCATATATCGAAGCAGCGGTTTGCCTACCATTGATAGACAGTCGCGGTGCAAAAAAGTGAACGGACTCAGTTTGTATAGTTTACCACTGAACTTGATATGTAGAGATTTTTGTTTTGTCTACAATTAGGCGTGATATACATATTGTGGTTTATGTATTGACTATCATCAGATGAATACTGTATATTATGGGTGATGTATTAGATGCAGTTGAGTGTTTCTATTGCTTACCACCAGTCGAAGCTGTTGTTGTTGGACTGGATTCTTATCATCAGATGAAGTGTATGTTGTGTAATAGTTTTTTTGTTTGTTAACGGAAATGGTTTGGAAGTTAAGGTTAAGTTGATTTGCTGTGAGTATGTTAATGATAGGAAAAAGTTGATGTAAAAAAACAACTACATTTTTTTATCACACTTTTTATTTATTGTTCAGGAGAATTTATTGGTATTTTATAATGACCCCAAGCATAAGTTCTTATTCCATCTTTACGTATATATCTCTTAGTATCATTAAAACTTAAAGCTAACTTATTTACATTTTGTGTATAAATATTATGCATCTTACTTCTAAATACAAACATTGATCTATAAATATGTTGTTTTTTTATTAAACATTTATCATAATCTCTTATATCTAAGCTCTTAGTTACAGATTTTTTTTATACCCTTTGCTTTTTTTATCACTTCACCGGTATCGATGCTAAAGGAATACAGTTTTGCTCTTAATCCCACAAATTCTAACATTTTTCGAGAATTATTTTCATCTTTGAACTTGCCAAGCACTTTACCATTTGTTAGAGGAAAACTATGACAATTATCTGTAGGATACTCTGAGGTATCAAATCTAGATTTCTCTATATCAATGACATCACTATATATATCACTATAAAAGTCGTCTGTTGTGAACGAATAAATAAATCAATCTGTATCTGTATAGTTCAACCGAACTGATTTATTAAACTTTGGTTTCATATAATCATAATGGAAGTCATACATTAACCACTTTGATAGTTCTAATACCGCAAAACCTAAATAAATGGGTTTGTCGTACTTTACCTTTCCCTTTTTCAATTCAATGGCGCACATGTTGGGTGAAAATATAGATCGACTATGAAAATTGGGATTTGCAATAAGACTTCTAGCATTTAATTGATTTCTATTAATATCCCAAATTGTTACTATTTTCACATCCCTACGCTTTTCTACATTCTCCATAGTCTTTTCATAAACAGAGTTATTCATTAACTTGAAAAAATCTTTTTCAAACTTGTTTACAGCCCTCATTCTATGTTCAGTATTTAGCATTATATATTGCTGTAACCATTTAGATTGCTTAAATATCAACACTCTATGTACTTTTGTAAGAATTAATCCATTTTTGAGACATTGTTGTAAATTATTCATATGAATAATATATTTCTTCTTTGAATATAAACTAGCTATCAATTTGGGTATTTTACTTCCCGGAGTTATAATGTTTTCTGGACAAAATGGCAGGTCATTATGATAGCTATGAATGGCTGTTGGATAAGTTAAATCTACTTCCAATACGCAACATCATAGTCTTTAAATTTTGAAATAAACTCAGGTGTGTAAATCTCGGGGTCATCCCAACAAAAATCACCATAGGGAAGGGGTTGTGACATTGCCCAACCATATAAATTATTAGCATCGAAATACATAAGATATTCATTTGTTTTATTTGAATCATAAGTAGCAACATACTTATTGTTGGCCAAAGCATATCGATGACTACACTGACATAAACCACCTCGTGTACCTTTTCTAAAGAAGTTATACATATCAATATCTAATAACAGCTCTATTTATTTTCAACATTGCATCCCAAGACAAACCAGGAGCTGTGTAATAATGACACGGATCTAACTCATAAATTCTGATGCAAACCTTACGGAAATTCTCGAAAATATCTGTAAATAATAGCACATCACTTTGTAGATATAGAAGCAGGTAGTCCTTAAAAGTTTTACAGTTGAAATGCTTCCATACTTTTTGTGCATGATTATAATCCTTTTCAGAACACTCTTGATTGCTCATTTTGTTGAAGAATTTCGAAATCGGTGGAAGAGAACAATTCTCAAACTGTTCCCACGAATCAAGAAAATCATAGGGAAATACACCTTTCCTCAACATTAATTTAAACGATTCATCATTTATGAAAATTTTCTTTGTATGAATCAAATCATCAACCCTTAAATTTTTCGCCAATGAATCTATACTAGATTGAAGGAATCGGTTCAAATCTAAAAATCGCATTTCAAATGAATTTTTGTTATTCAACTGTATATATTTAGAGAGTGAAATATAGTTCTCTTTGGTTTGTGGCATTATTTTTATGTCTCCGCTAATATTAGCAAGACTCTTTACAAAAAGATGACAATCATAACCCGAAAAATTATGCAACAAGATTGGAAAGAATTTTTTTTTACGAAATCCTAAATTACATTTTGAATGTGCAGGTCCTCTATAATTACCAGTGAAGTGACAATGATCCCTAAATCTTACTTCGGATTGCTTAAAATTAATCTTACATATACTGCATTGGGGTGTTGTATTCTGCATGAAGTTTTCAAGGTCGGTCAATGGATTCATCGGCAATGGTTTCATTATTATTTCCTTATGAAGGAATGTCAGATCTTCTATCAAATTTTCAACAAATCTATCTGGGGCATTTTCTCCTAAAAAAGAAAAAAAAAAAAAAACGTAATTGAATAAGTATATTTTTATATTTTGTATTTTAAATTTCTTACCGACATATGTTCCATGTTTATCATGTTTTTTATCAAATGAGCACTTGGTGTAGTAAGAAAAAGCACATGGTACATGCTGTTGTACATCTAATGTTGATGAAGTTTGTGGATCTGAGACACAATAACTCACAGGAGCTAGGATGGATTCAAAGTCGGCATATACAGTAAATGGAACTTCCAACTTTCTATCATAAAATGCTCAAATTTAATGTTATTCTCGCCTTTCTCCGGCATTATCGTAACTAGTTTGCGACATTCAGTTTTGTGTTTCTCCAAGTTTGATTCGCTGGAAAACCGTAGTAAACATCCATTACAGAGATGCATTTGTTTACCGAACTTAGTTATTTGAGATCTCATCAACCGCGATATGTTTTTGATGTATACATATTGCGATTTACCATCATCATTTTCACAGAAAAGCAAGTTTATATGATTATTCTTTTGCTCAATCGTGTGATAGTAGGGACCAATTATGTTTAAATTAGTCATCGTTGTATTCACTTCATAACCAAAAACATTCACACTAATCTCAGGATTATTGTCTTCAAAGATTTTCACATCTTTAACTAGCAGTGGAAATTTCATATTAGCAAAGTTTATTATTTTTCCATCAACTTCTATTGCGTCCTGTCTTATATCACGTATCTTATAGACAGATGGTCTCTGATGATCACGTACAACTTTTTTATCTATAGCAGATATAATAGCCCATTTAAAACAATATTCATCATGATTTTGCACATTTATACATGCTTTCTTATTTTCAATTATTGAGGGTAATGGAAAGTATGAAGAACCTCGAATAGGTTGATATTTATTGATATTCACTTCAATTCTTACAAATGATATCAGTGCCCAACCGCTATCTTTTTCTTGAAATTCTTCTAATTTTACTTTAATATCTGCACTCATCGTCTTTAATATTTCCGGTAAATCATCTACAGCTAAGACAACACTCATCTTGGTTTGAAGACTTTTTAAATTCATCATAATTTCTTCATCACCATTGATTTTCGCAAATTCACAAAAACAATTCAATGTTAAATTTTATTGCTTTCAACACTTCAAATTCACTTTTTAATAATTCCAATATTACACCCATACTTTTTTCGAAAATCACATCAACATTTAAAATGGTTTCGTCTTTGTTTTTTATGGAAAAACTTTTCACTCTATTCTTGTATGCTCCACTTATAAAACTCACATTTTCTGTTAAGACTTGCTTTACCTTATCTTTATGAATATTTTTTCTTTGATGTTGACTCCATTTCGTTTCATCAACATCCTCTTCACAAATTAAACATCGTTTATAGACTGTAAACTTGACTTTTTTATTTTTAAACCCTAACGAGGTTGAAGGTTTCGGAGAGTGTTCCATTCTTCGAGACATGATACTTATTAATGTTTTGCTTGTTACATATCTGCAGAGTTTATAAAATCGTGTTATGTATCAAATTAAAGAGAATTCAAACTCTGCCCCACCCCCCACCAAAAACAAAAAAATAATAATAATATATATAACCATAGTCATATATATATATATATACCATAGAGAAATCCATGTGTATATAAATTTCTGAAGAAAGCGAGAGAAAAAAACAAATATATAATCAACCCCAACGTTAGTAACATTTTTTTCTAGCATCAAACCTGAGAAATATAAAGACTTAAATAAATACTTTTTTTTATTATATTTATTGATTTAATGCATGTCTTTTTTGTGAACAAGAGTCTGTAATTACAAAACGATAAATTATGTCTGTTTCTTCATTTTCTGATAGAACAAAAAATAATAATGAATTGTTTTTATTTAAAAATTTAACTTCTTCTTCTGTATATATATCTGCCATATGATGAGGAAGGAAAAATTGTGTAGTTGGAAATTCAACAACAAGTCGAGTTCCAATTCTAGTTTGTAATATTTTAATTTTTTCAACTTTATAATAATAATTAAACATCATGTTATCTATATCAAGTATATCCTTAAATTTAAGCGCTTCGTTCCATGGATTGTAATTATTAAAACGATTTAAAATATTATTCAACTCATCTTCTTCGTTGGTCATCTCATGCTCTTCTTCACAGTGTTGTTGTTGTTGTTGTTGTTTTTTTTGTTGGTGTTGGTGTTGCTCTTGAAGATCCTCTAGATTTATAAACTGAGGTGATGATTCACAAAACGTTAAACCTTGTAGAATTTGAAAGTTATCCATATTTTAACTTTATTCACTTTAAACCTGATGATTACTAATGTATTGTATCTAAAGCGCTTCCTTTTATTTGATTCTTTTACACTAATAATAATAATACAATATTATGTAACTCATGCTGTTGTATATGTATTCTTATCTACCTATATAATATATATCATATATATAGAAAGAGAACATAACTTTTGTATATCCCAACACATGAAAACAGTGACTGTTCTATCATTAACCGTGTATATAGATGAAACTATATATCATCTACTGTGTTATTATATAAACAACAACAGCTTTGTTTGTGGGCGTCAACATGTTTTTTGATTGGTAGAATTAAAAAAACGATAATTATTACATACACACATTTGTTTTTTATATCCGTATACATAAATAGAACTTTGTATGCTATAGTAAGAAATAGTCGACATCAGCGCTAGATTATTTCATTAATCAACTCTAAAAAGCTACGTACAGTTTCTTTTTAAAAACCTTTTTTTGTGTTTAAAAAATAAAAAATAAAAAAATAAAAAATGTCTGATTCTCTGTTTATTGACGAATTAACAAAACTAACTACTGGGTATACTCCAGCAACTAGTATAAAAAGCTTGACTGAAGATCACCCATACGAAATTAAATCTTTAAGGCTGATTGAAACAAAATATGGATCGAAGATGATTGCCGATCTAGGCGAATTCGAGGTGAATATATATATATATATTTATATATATCTCACGTTTTTCTTTTTATATTATTTTTTTTTTTTTTTTTTTTTAAGGTCTTTCTACCAGCAAGATTCGCAGGAATGACGGCTGCAGCCCAATTAAAAATCAACGAAGGAAACTTCATGCTAATCTACAAGGGACCCCATCATAAGACTGTAGCACTCGATATTGTAGAAAAAGTAGAAAAAAAAATAAAAATAAAAGCAAATAAATAATTTTTTAAAAATAAAATATTTTTATTTATTTTTTTTTTTTTTTACTATGAAACTTGGAAAAATAATAAAAATTACAAATAGTTTTCATATAAAATTTTTTTTTTTTATTTTTGTATTTATTTAATATACAGCAACGCTTTTAGATTTTGATTAATTGGTGGGATATCAAATCCATCAGCTTGTAAAAAGCTGGTGAGATCCCTCAACATTCTGATTACTGCCTGCAGTTTCTTCAGCTCCTTTGGGCGTTTCTTAACAATCATCCGCAGGCCTTCAATGAAAGTTGGGTGATCCCAACACAGCTTATCCATTGTGATGAGTTGATCTTCGATCATATTAAAGAAATATGAAGGATCCATAGCTATTTTTTTTTTATTATTGGAAAAAAAACAAGAGCACGAGTAATGTGTCCTGATAAAATTGAAATGTTACTGATTACAATTGATACATGATTACAATTTTAGAAAAATGTGGGAATAAACAAATTAATTGTTTTGTTTTCTCCATAGTGAGGGTGACATATATAATTAGTATTTTCTTATCACCCCCCACGCGTGTGATATATTTTTTGGATTACATCCTGTATATGCCTAAGATGATTACAATTTTAGAAAAATGTGGGAATAAACAAATTAATTATTTTGTTTTCTTCATAGTAAAGGTAACATATATAATTAGTATTTTCTTATCACCCCCCCGCGCGTGTGATATATTTTTTTTGGGTTACTTCCTGTATGCCTAAGATGATAACAATAGAAAAAATGTTTTATTGTACAGTTTCAATCGCCCGAATGTGTGTGTGTGTGTGTGTGTGTGTGTGATTTAAAAAATAAAAAACAAAAATCTCATTAAAAAAGACATTTTCAAATCATAATTTTCTCAATAGAAATTTTTTTTTTTTGTTTTTGAGTGCATGCGTGTGCGTGTAAAGTATTTACAAAAAAAAAATAAAGAAAAAACAAAAGAAGCAAAAACATGGATCTTTTCTGCAACGAAGTTTTTTTCGATATTAATATCACTTTTCATTTTGATGAGCTGTTAGAAAAGATTGCAGCCAAATTACAATTTTCCATTCCTGAGGATAAGGATTTCGCTAAAGACGAGTGGATTAACTTCTTTGATAGAAATACATCACTGAAGAAATTTATCGCGAATCAATTCGAGTGGGATTCATCATATCAGAAAATCGTAGATTGCAGTACCTTTAATGAGTTAACATTTAAACCAGCAACTTTAATAAATAATACAATTTTAACTTTAATTTTAAATAATAATATACAATTGTTTATAGATAATGAAGATAATTTAAAAAAATGTATGGGCATTGATCTCAGTAAAATTTATATTATATATGTAAAACTAGTAATGGAATATAAAATTTATTACAAAGAAATTAACGTATGTACAATAAAAGATTTTTTAAATCTAAAAAATATACGACATAATGAGGAAATTTATAATGTTCATTTGCCTCAAACAAAATTCGAATTTTTCTTAACCAATGTAATGAGCAAAAAAGAAAGATAATAACATATTGATAATAATTGAATACAAAAATCATTTTGTTTTATTTGTTTGATATTCGTTTTCACTTAAAAAAATATTTTCTTTTCTTTTTTTTTTTTTTTAGTTATGTATAGTATGTCAGCTTTCACTTAAACATTTTTTCATCAGATAAACATTTTGCAATGCACAGCGTTTATAATGTGATAAACACTTTATTCCATTTGGATGGATACGCTTCAATTCGGATAGATTAGGACATGCGATTTCTTCAATATGAATAACACAAACATTCTCATCATTATCAGCATTGAGTACTTTTTGCAACCATTTTTGTTTTTCGAGATCCTTAACATAAACAGTAGTATTTTTGATGTTTTCTCGAAGATATCGTTTAACTTCTCGAAATTCTATGAATCCTTCATCCCAGGTCAAACCATGATAATTATGATAGAGCCATTTAGCTTGTCTCGTCAGTGTTGGTGAAAGTTGATTAGAGTTGAATGGTGGTTTTATGATGTAATGATGATGGTGACCATTATGCAATACAGCTATTTCCTTTGAGATAAATTTATTATTGGGTCCTCTGAATCCTTGAACATCTATAATAAAATACATTTTATCTATTGCTTGGATGCGTGCGTCTGTGCGTGTGCGTGTGCGTTAGCGTGTGCGTTAGCGTGTGCGTTAGCGTGTGCGTTAGCGTGTGCGTTAGCGTGTGCGTGTGCGTGTGCATATGTCTGTTTATGTGATTACATCATTATCACCCTATTTGCAACAGATCGGTTGCGAACTGCACGGTTGTGAACAGGTCGGTTGTGAACAGGGCGGTTGCTAACAGCTCGGTTGCAAATAGGGTGATAATGATGTAATCACATAAACAGACATATGCACACGCACACGCACACGCTAACGCACACGCACACGCACAGACGCACGCATCCAAGCAATAGATAAAATGTATTTTATTATAGATGTTCAAGGATTCAGAGGACCCAATAATAAATTTATCTCAAAGGAAATAGCTGTATTGCATAATGGTCACCATCATCATTACATCATAAAACCACCATTCAACTCTAATCAACTTTCACCAACACTGACGAGACAAGCTAAATGGCTCTATCATAATTATCATGGTTTGACCTGGGATGAAGGATTCATAGAATTTCGAGAAGTTAAACGATATCTTCGAGAAAACATCAAAAATACTACTGTTTATGTTAAGGATCTCGAAAAACAAAAATGGTTGCAAAAAGTACTCAATGCTGATAATGATGAGAATGTTTGTGTTATTCATATTGAAGAAATCGCATGTCCTAATCTATCCGAATTGAAGCGTATCCATCCAAATGGAATAAAGTGTTTATCACATTATAAACGCTGTGCATTGCAAAATGTTTATCTGATGAAAAAATGTTTAAGTGAAAGCTGACATACTATACATAACTAAAAAAAAAAAAAAAGAAAAGAAAATATTTTTTTAAGTGAAAACGAATATCAAACAAATAAAACAAAATGATTTTTGTATTCAATTATTATCAATATGTTATTATCTTTCTTTTTTGCTCATTACATTGGTTAAGAAAAATTCGAATTTTGTTTGAGGCAAATGAACATTATAAATTTCCTCATTATGTCGTATATTTTTTAGATTTAAAAAATCTTTTATTGTACATACGTTAATTTCTTTGTAATAAGTTTTATATTCCATTACTAGTTTTACATATATAATATAAATTTTACTGAGATCAATGCCCATACATTTTTTTAAATTATCTTCATTATCTATAAACAATTGTATATTATTATTTAAAATTAAAGTTAAAATTGTATTATTTATTAAAGTTGCTGGTTTAAATGTTAACTCATTAAAGGTACTGCAATCTACGATTTTCTGATATGATGAATCCCACTCGAATTGATTCGCGATAAATTTCTTCAGTGATGTATTTCTATCAAAGAAGTTAATCCACTCGTCTTTAGCGAAATCCTTATCCTCAGGAATGGAAAATTGTAATTTGGCTGCAATCTTTTCTAACAGCTCATCAAAATGAAAAGTGATATTAATATCGAAAAAAACTTCGTTGCAGAAAAGATCCATGTTTTTGCTTCTTTTGTTTTTTCTTAATTTTTTTTTTGTAAATACTTTACACGCACACGCATGCACTCAAAAACAAAAAAAAAAAAATTTCTATTGAGAAAATTATGATTTGAAAATGTCTTTTTTAATGAGATTTTTGTTTTTTATTTTTTAAATCACACACACACACACACACACACACACATTCGGGCGATTGAAACTGTACAATAAAACATTTTTTCTATTGTTATCATCTTAGGCATACAGGAAGTAACCCAAAAAAAATATATCACACGCGCGGGGGGGTGATAAGAAAATACTAATTATATATGTTACCTTTACTATGAAGAAAACAAAATAATTAATTTGTTTATTCCCACATTTTTCTAAAATTGTAATCATCTTAGGCATATACAGGATGTAATCCAAAAAATATATCACACGCGTGGGGGGTGATAAGAAAATACTAATTATATATGTCACCCTCACTATGGAGAAAACAAAACAATTAATTTGTTTATTCCCACATTTTTCTAAAATTGTAATCATGTATCAATTGTAATCAGTAACATTTCAATTTTATCAGGACACATTACTCGTGCTCTTGTTTTTTTTCCAATAATAAAAAAAAAATAGCTATGGATCCTTCATATTTCTTTAATATGATCGAAGATCAACTCATCACAATGGATAAGCTGTGTTGGGATCACCCAACTTTCATTGAAGGCCTGCGGATGATTGTTAAGAAACGCCCAAAGGAGCTGAAGAAACTGCAGGCAGTAATCAGAATGTTGAGGGATCTCACCAGCTTTTTACAAGCTGATGGATTTGATATCCCACCAATTAATCAAAATCTAAAAGCGTTGCTGTATATTAAATAAATACAAAAATAAAAAAAAAAAATTTTATATGAAAACTATTTGTAATTTTTATTATTTTTCCAAGTTTCATAGTAAAAAAAAAAAAAAATAAATAAAAATATTTTATTTTTAAAAAATTATTTATTTGCTTTTATTTTTATTTTTTTTTCTACTTTTTCTACAATATCGAGTGCTACAGTCTTATGATGGGGTCCCTTGTAGATTAGCATGAAGTTTCCTTCGTTGATTTTTAATTGGGCTGCAGCCGTCATTCCTGCGAATCTTGCTGGTAGAAAGACCTTAAAAAAAAAAAAAAAAAAAAATAATATAAAAAGAAAAACGTGAGATATATATAAATATATATATATATATTCACCTCGAATTCGCCTAGATCGGCAATCATCTTCGATCCATATTTTGTTTCAATCAGCCTTAAAGATTTAATTTCGTATGGGTGATCTTCAGTCAAGCTTTTTATACTAGTTGCTGGAGTATACCCAGTAGTTAGTTTTGTTAATTCGTCAATAAACAGAGAATCAGACATTTTTTATTTTTTTATTTTTTATTTTTTAAACACAAAAAAAGGTTTTTAAAAAGAAACTGTACGTAGCTTTTTAGAGTTGATTAATGAAATAATCTAGCGCTGATGTCGACTATTTCTTACTATAGCATACAAAGTTCTATTTATGTATACGGATATAAAAAACAAATGTGTGTATGTAATAATTATCGTTTTTTTAATTCTACCAATCAAAAAACATGTTGACGCCCACAAACAAAGCTGTTGTTGTTTATATAATAACACAGTAGATGATATATAGTTTCATCTATATACACGGTTAATGATAGAACAGTCACTGTTTTCATGTGTTGGGATATACAAAAGTTATGTTCTCTTTCTATATATATGATATATATTATATAGGTAGATAAGAATACATATACAACAGCATGAGTTACATAATATTGTATTATTATTATTAGTGTAAAAGAATCAAATAAAAGGAAGCGCTTTAGATACAATACATTAGTAATCATCAGGTTTAAAGTGAATAAAGTTAAAATATGGATAACTTTCAAATTCTACAAGGTTTAACGTTTTGTGAATCATCACCTCAGTTTATAAATCTAGAGGATCTTCAAGAGCAACACCAACACCAACAAAAAAAACAACAACAACAACAACAACACTGTGAAGAAGAGCATGAGATGACCAACGAAGAAGATGAGTTGAATAATATTTTAAATCGTTTTAATAATTACAATCCATGGAACGAAGCGCTTAAATTTAAGGATATACTTGATATAGATAACATGATGTTTAATTATTATTATAAAGTTGAAAAAATTAAAATATTACAAACTAGAATTGGAACTCGACTTGTTGTTGAATTTCCAACTACACAATTTTTCCTTCCTCATCATATGGCAGATATATATACAGAAGAAGAAGTTAAATTTTTAAATAAAAACAATTCATTATTATTTTTTGTTCTATCAGAAAATGAAGAAACAGACATAATTTATCGTTTTGTAATTACAGACTCTTGTTCACAAAAAAGACATGCATTAAATCAATAAATATAATAAAAAAAAGTATTTATTTAAGTCTTTATATTTCTCAGGTTTGATGCTAGAAAAAAATGTTACTAACGTTGGGGTTGATTATATATTTGTTTTTTTCTCTCGCTTTCTTCAGAAATTTATATACACATGGATTTCTCTATGGTATATATATATATATATGACTATGGTTATATATATTATTATTATTTTTTTGTTTTTGGTGGGGGGTGGGGCAGAGTTTGAATTCTCTTTAATTTGATACATAACACGATTTTATAAACTCTGCAGATATGTAACAAGCAAAACATTAATAAGTATCATGTCTCGAAGAATGGAACACTCTCCGAAACCTTCAACCTCGTTAGGGTTTAAAAATAAAAAAGTCAAGTTTACAGTCTATAAACGATGTTTAATTTGTGAAGAGGATGTTGATGAAACGAAATGGAGTCAACATCAAAGAAAAAATATTCATAAAGATAAGGTAAAGCAAGTCTTAACAGAAAATGTGAGTTTTATAAGTGGAGCATACAAGAATAGAGTGAAAAGTTTTTCCATAAAAAACAAAGACGAAACCATTTTAAATGTTGATGTGATTTTCGAAAAAAGTATGGGTGTAATATTGGAATTATTAAAAAGTGAATTTGAAGTGTTGAAAGCAATAAAATTTAACATTGAATTGTTTTTGTGAATTTGCGAAAATCAATGGTGATGAAGAAATTATGATGAATTTAAAAAGTCTTCAAACCAAGATGAGTGTTGTCTTAGCTGTAGATGATTTACCGGAAATATTAAAGACGATGAGTGCAGATATTAAAGTAAAATTAGAAGAATTTCAAGAAAAAGATAGCGGTTGGGCACTGATATCATTTGTAAGAATTGAAGTGAATATCAATAAATATCAACCTATTCGAGGTTCTTCATACTTTCCATTACCCTCAATAATTGAAAATAAGAAAGCATGTATAAATGTGCAAAATCATGATGAATATTGTTTTAAATGGGCTATTATATCTGCTATAGATAAAAAAGTTGTACGTGATCATCAGAGACCATCTGTCTATAAGATACGTGATATAAGACAGGACGCAATAGAAGTTGATGGAAAAATAATAAACTTTGCTAATATGAAATTTCCACTGCTAGTTAAAGATGTGAAAATCTTTGAAGACAATAATCCTGAGATTAGTGTGAATGTTTTTGGTTATGAAGTGAATACAACGATGACTAATTTAAACATAATTGGTCCCTACTATCACACGATTGAGCAAAAGAATAATCATATAAACTTGCTTTTCTGTGAAAATGATGATGGTAAATCGCAATATGTATACATCAAAAACATATCGCGGTTGATGAGATCTCAAATAACTAAGTTCGGTAAACAAATGCATCTCTGTAATGGATGTTTACTACGGTTTTCCAGCGAATCAAACTTGGAGAAACACAAAACTGAATGTCGCAAACTAGTTACGATAATGCCGGAGAAAGGCGAGAATAACATTAAATTTGAGCATTTTATGATAGAAAGTTGGAAGTTCCATTTACTGTATATGCCGACTTTGAATCCATCCTAGCTCCTGTGAGTTATTGTGTCTCAGATCCACAAACTTCATCAACATTAGATGTACAACAGCATGTACCATGTGCTTTTTCTTACTACACCAAGTGCTCATTTGATAAAAAACATGATAAACATGGAACATATGTCGGTAAGAAATTTAAAATACAAAATATAAAAATATACTTATTCAATTACGTTTTTTTTTTTTTTTCTTTTTTAGGAGAAAATGCCCCAGATAGATTTGTTGAAAATTTGATAGAAGATCTGACATTCCTTCATAAGGAAATAATAATGAAACCATTGCCGATGAATCCATTGACCGACCTTGAAAACTTCATGCAGAATACAACACCCCAATGCAGTATATGTAAGATTAATTTTAAGCAATCCGAAGTAAGATTTAGGGATCATTGTCACTTCACTGGTAATTATAGAGGACCTGCACATTCAAAATGTAATTTAGGATTTCGTAAAAAAAAATTCTTTCCAATCTTGTTGCATAATTTTTCGGGTTATGATTGTCATCTTTTTGTAAAGAGTCTTGCTAATATTAGCGGAGACATAAAAATAATGCCACAAACCAAAGAGAACTATATTTCACTCTCTAAATATATACAGTTGAATAACAAAAATTCATTTGAAATGCGATTTTTAGATTTGAACCGATTCCTTCAATCTAGTATAGATTCATTGGCGAAAAATTTAAGGGTTGATGATTTGATTCATACAAAGAAAATTTTCATAAATGATGAATCGTTTAAATTAATGTTGAGGAAAGGTGTATTTCCCTATGATTTTCTTGATTCGTGGGAACAGTTTGAGAATTGTTCTCTTCCACCGATTTCGAAATTCTTCAACAAAATGAGCAATCAAGAGTGTTCTGAAAAGGATTATAATCATGCACAAAAAGTATGGAAGCATTTCAACTGTAAAACTTTTAAGGACTACCTGCTTCTATATCTACAAAGTGATGTGCTATTATTTACAGATATTTTCGAGAATTTCCGTAAGGTTTGCATCAGAATTTATGAGTTAGATCCGTGTCATTATTACACAGCTCCTGGTTTGTCTTGGGATGCAATGTTGAAAATAAATAGAGCTGTTATTAGATATTGATATGTATAACTTCTTTAGAAAAGGTACACGAGGTGGTTTATGTCAGTGTAGTCATCGATATGCTTTGGCCAACAATAAGTATGTTGCTACTTATGATTCAAATAAAACAAATGAATATCTTATGTATTTCGATGCTAATAATTTATATGGTTGGGCAATGTCACAACCCCTTCCCTATGGTGATTTTTGTTGGGATGACCCCGAGATTTACACACCTGAGTTTATTTCAAAATTTAAAGACTATGATGTTGCGTATTGGAAGTAGATTTAACTTATCCAACAGCCATTCATAGCTATCATAATGACCTGCCATTTTGTCCAGAAAACATTATAACTCCGGGAAGTAAAATACCCAAATTGATAGCTAGTTTATATTCAAAGAAGAAATATATTATTCATATGAATAATTTACAACAATGTCTCAAAAATGGATTAATTCTTACAAAAGTACATAGAGTGTTGATATTTAAGCAATCTAAATGGTTACAGCAATATATAATGCTAAATACTGAACATAGAATGAGGGCTGTAAACAAGTTTGAAAAAGATTTTTTCAAGTTAATGAATAACTCTGTTTATGAAAAGACTATGGAGAATGTAGAAAAGCGTAGGGATGTGAAAATAGTAACAATTTGGGATATTAATAGAAATCAATTAAATGCTAGAAGTCTTATTGCAAATCCCAATTTTCATAGTCGATCTATATTTTCACCCAACATGTGCGCCATTGAATTGAAAAAGGGAAAGGTAAAGTACGACAAACCCATTTATTTAGGTTTTGCGGTATTAGAACTATCAAAGTGGTTAATGTATGACTTCCATTATGATTATATGAAACCAAAGTTTAATAAATCAGTTCGGTTGAACTATACAGATACAGATTGATTTATTTATTCGTTCACAACAGACGACTTTTATAGTGATATATATAGTGATGTCATTGATATAGAGAAATCTAGATTTGATACCTCAGAGTATCCTACAGATAATTGTCATAGTTTTCCTCTAACAAATGGTAAAGTGCTTGGCAAGTTCAAAGATGAAAATAATTCTCGAAAAATGTTAGAATTTGTGGGATTAAGAGCAAAACTGTATTCCTTTAGCATCGATACCGGTGAAGTGATAAAAAAAGCAAAGGGTATAAAAAAAATCTGTAACTAAGAGCTTAGATATAAGAGATTATGATAAATGTTTAATAAAAAAACAACATATTTATAGATCAATGTTTGTATTTAGAAGTAAGATGCATAATATTTATACACAAAATGTAAATAAGTTAGCTTTAAGTTTTAATGATACTAAGAGATATATACGTAAAGATGGAATAAGAACTTATGCTTGGGGTCATTATAAAATACCAATAAATTCTCCTGAACAATAAATAAAAAGTGTGATAAAAAAATGTAGTTGTTTTTTTACATCAACTTTTTCCTATCATTAACATACTCACAGCAAATCAACTTAACCTTAACTTCCAAACCATTTCCGTTAACAAACAAAAAAACTATTACACAACATACACTTCATCTGATGATAAGAATCCAGTCCAACAACAACAGCTTCGACTGGTGGTAAGCAATAGAAACACTCAACTGCATCTAATACATCACCCATAATATACAGTATTCATCTGATGATAGTCAATACATAAACCACAATATGTATATCACGCCTAATTGTAGACAAAACAAAAATCTCTACATATCAAGTTCAGTGGTAAACTATACAAACTGAGTCCGTTCACTTTTTTGCACCGCGACTGTCTATCAATGGTAGGCAAACCGCTGCTTCGATATATGGGAGGCAATACAAACAGTCAACCAGTAATATATCTTACACCTAATTGTATACAACATAACATAACATAACAACCACACATAACCATACTAAAACATTATATATGTAACTCCTAAAAGTATACTATAAAAAATCGTCATATATAACCCCCCAATGACACACACTACAAAATAATTCGGTTCACTTTTTTGGGGCGCGACTTACACAAACCACAATATGTATATCACACCTTATACATATACCACACTGTGTGGTATGCAATATAATAATAATCCATAATTATAGGTAATACTAAAACATTATATATGTAACTCCTAAAAGTATACTATAAAAAATCGTCATATATAACCCCCCAATGACACACACTACAAAATAATTCGGTTCACTTTTTTGGGGCGCGACTGTGCGCTAGAACCTATATATATTCACTACTGCGCTACAGCTCGAGGTGAACCTGGGCCTGCTTTTCGCAACCATTTGTGTGTGCGGGTTGTATTTTTGCACGAATGGAAGGGACCTACAGTTTTTTGCCGACTCCGAACGGCGAGTTGAGAAGCTCAATCGTGACAAATGATACTCTTTGTGCTTGTCAGACATTCGAAAGAGGTGGGCACTGTGAAAAAACTTTTAGGTGTTTGCGGCGGGATTCGAACCCAAGACCGCTGGCTCAGTAGTCCGACACACTAACCACTTGCGCTACGGTGCCCACTATAAAAACGAGGTTACTTTATTTAAAAACCTCTATGTACAAACTGTAAAAAATATTTTCGCGAACTGCACACTGGGGTGAATGATACCCCATAGAAACTTTGAAAGCAATATGAATGCAAACTGCGCGAAACCACCGCATACTACTGCAGAAAATGTTAAACTGTATTTACATGTATGTATGTACTGCGCAACAAAAAAAAGCCGCACATGGTAATTTTTAAAAAAAATGGAAAAAATATAATAAATTATGGCTTATCACTGCGTAGTCACTTTGTATTTTTGATGTTTAACATTTAAGGTGACACATTCCCCAATTTGACAATACATTTCGTAGTCTTATTGAAAATAAGTAATGATCATGAAGATCAGACTAAATAATATCAGATATTACCCAAGTACTATCAATATACATAAATTAAAGAAAGAGCAAAAATTCTAAAATCTAATTTCTTTTTTCATATTTTACACTAAGAAACCTTTTTACATAATTTTAGACTTTTATGATACTAAAAAAATGATTCTAGTATTTCGTAGCACCACCCTTCGCCCTAATAACGTCGTGAACCGTGTTTGGCATGGAGGCATAGAGATTACCGAGGTAATTGTTATCAATTTTATTGAACCACATTCCTCATCATATGGCAGATATATATACAGAAGAAGAAGTTAAATTTTTAAATAAAAACAATTCATTATTATTTTTTGTTCTATCAGAAAATGAAGAAACAGACATAATTTATCGTTTTGTAATTACAGACTCTTGTTCACAAAAAAGACATGCATTAAATCAATAAATATAATAAAAAAAAGTATTTATTTAAGTCTTTATATTTCTCAGGTTTGATGCTAGAAAAAAATGTTACTAACGTTGGGGTTGATTATATATTTGTTTTTTTCTCTCGCTTTCTTCAGAAATTTATATACACATGGATTTCTCTATGGTATATATATATATATATGACTATGGTTATATATATTATTATTATTTTTTTGTTTTTGGTGGGGGGTGGGGCAGAGTTTGAATTCTCTTTAATTTGATACATAACACGATTTTATAAACTCTGCAGATATGTAACAAGCAAAACATTAATAAGTATCATGTCTCGAAGAATGGAACACTCTCCGAAACCTTCAACCTCGTTAGGGTTTAAAAATAAAAAAGTCAAGTTTACAGTCTATAAACGATGTTTAATTTGTGAAGAGGATGTTGATGAAACGAAATGGAGTCAACATCAAAGAAAAAATATTCATAAAGATAAGGTAAAGCAAGTCTTAACAGAAAATGTGAGTTTTATAAGTGGAGCATACAAGAATAGAGTGAAAAGTTTTTCCATAAAAAACAAAGACGAAACCATTTTAAATGTTGATGTGATTTTCGAAAAAAGTATGGGTGTAATATTGGAATTATTAAAAAGTGAATTTGAAGTGTTGAAAGCAATAAAATTTAACATTGAATTGTTTTTGTGAATTTGCGAAAATCAATGGTGATGAAGAAATTATGATGAATTTAAAAAGTCTTCAAACCAAGATGAGTGTTGTCTTAGCTGTAGATGATTTACCGGAAATATTAAAGACGATGAGTGCAGATATTAAAGTAAAATTAGAAGAATTTCAAGAAAAAGATAGCGGTTGGGCACTGATATCATTTGTAAGAATTGAAGTGAATATCAATAAATATCAACCTATTCGAGGTTCTTCATACTTTCCATTACCCTCAATAATTGAAAATAAGAAAGCATGTATAAATGTGCAAAATCATGATGAATATTGTTTTAAATGGGCTATTATATCTGCTATAGATAAAAAAGTTGTACGTGATCATCAGAGACCATCTGTCTATAAGATACGTGATATAAGACAGGACGCAATAGAAGTTGATGGAAAAATAATAAACTTTGCTAATATGAAATTTCCACTGCTAGTTAAAGATGTGAAAATCTTTGAAGACAATAATCCTGAGATTAGTGTGAATGTTTTTGGTTATGAAGTGAATACAACGATGACTAATTTAAACATAATTGGTCCCTACTATCACACGATTGAGCAAAAGAATAATCATATAAACTTGCTTTTCTGTGAAAATGATGATGGTAAATCGCAATATGTATACATCAAAAACATATCGCGGTTGATGAGATCTCAAATAACTAAGTTCGGTAAACAAATGCATTTCTGTAATGGATGTTTACTACGGTTTTCCAGCGAATCAAACTTGGAGAAACACAAAACTGAATGTCGCAAACTAGTTACGATAATGCCGGAGAAAGGCGAGAATAACATTAAATTTGAGCATTTTATGATAGAAAGTTGGAAGTTCCATTTACTGTATATGCCGACTTTGAATCCATCCTAGCTCCTGTGAGTTATTGTGTCTCAGATCCACAAACTTCATCAACATTAGATGTACAACAGCATGTACCATGTGCTTTTTCTTACTACACCAAGTGCTCATTTGATAAAAAACATGATAAACATGGAACATATGTCGGTAAGAAATTTAAAATACAAAATATAAAAATATACTTATTCAATTACGTTTTTTTTTTTTTTTCTTTTTTAGGAGAAAATGCCCCAGATAGATTTGTTGAAAATTTGATAGAAGATCTGACATTCCTTCATAAGGAAATAATAATGAAACCATTGCCGATGAATCCATTGACCGACCTTGAAAACTTCATGCAGAATACAACACCCCAATGCAGTATATGTAAGATTAATTTTAAGCAATCCGAAGTAAGATTTAGGGATCATTGTCACTTCACTGGTAATTATAGAGGACCTGCACATTCAAAATGTAATTTAGGATTTCGTAAAAAAAAATTCTTTCCAATCTTGTTGCATAATTTTTCGGGTTATGATTGTCATCTTTTTGTAAAGAGTCTTGCTAATATTAGCGGAGACATAAAAATAATGCCACAAACCAAAGAGAACTATATTTCACTCTCTAAATATATACAGTTGAATAACAAAAATTCATTTGAAATGCGATTTTTAGATTTGAACCGATTCCTTCAATCTAGTATAGATTCATTGGCGAAAAATTTAAGGGTTGATGATTTGATTCATACAAAGAAAATTTTCATAAATGATGAATCGTTTAAATTAATGTTGAGGAAAGGTGTATTTCCCTATGATTTTCTTGATTCGTGGGAACAGTTTGAGAATTGTTCTCTTCCACCGATTTCGAAATTCTTCAACAAAATGAGCAATCAAGAGTGTTCTGAAAAGGATTATAATCATGCACAAAAAGTATGGAAGCATTTCAACTGTAAAACTTTTAAGGACTACCTGCTTCTATATCTACAAAGTGATGTGCTATTATTTACAGATATTTTCGAGAATTTCCGTAAGGTTTGCATCAGAATTTATGAGTTAGATCCGTGTCATTATTACACAGCTCCTGGTTTGTCTTGGGATGCAATGTTGAAAATAAATAGAGCTGTTATTAGATATTGATATGTATAACTTCTTTAGAAAAGGTACACGAGGTGGTTTATGTCAGTGTAGTCATCGATATGCTTTGGCCAACAATAAGTATGTTGCTACTTATGATTCAAATAAAACAAATGAATATCTTATGTATTTCGATGCTAATAATTTATATGGTTGGGCAATGTCACAACCCCTTCCCTATGGTGATTTTTGTTGGGATGACCCCGAGATTTACACACCTGAGTTTATTTCAAAATTTAAAGACTATGATGTTGCGTATTGGAAGTAGATTTAACTTATCCAACAGCCATTCATAGCTATCATAATGACCTGCCATTTTGTCCAGAAAACATTATAACTCCGGGAAGTAAAATACCCAAATTGATAGCTAGTTTATATTCAAAGAAGAAATATATTATTCATATGAATAATTTACAACAATGTCTCAAAAATGGATTAATTCTTACAAAAGTACATAGAGTGTTGATATTTAAGCAATCTAAATGGTTACAGCAATATATAATGCTAAATACTGAACATAGAATGAGGGCTGTAAACAAGTTTGAAAAAGATTTTTTCAAGTTAATGAATAACTCTGTTTATGAAAAGACTATGGAGAATGTAGAAAAGCGTAGGGATGTGAAAATAGTAACAATTTGGGATATTAATAGAAATCAATTAAATGCTAGAAGTCTTATTGCAAATCCCAATTTTCATAGTCGATCTATATTTTCACCCAACATGTGCGCCATTGAATTGAAAAAGGGAAAGGTAAAGTACGACAAACCCATTTATTTAGGTTTTGCGGTATTAGAACTATCAAAGTGGTTAATGTATGACTTCCATTATGATTATATGAAACCAAAGTTTAATAAATCAGTTCGGTTGAACTATACAGATACAGATTGATTTATTTATTCGTTCACAACAGACGACTTTTATAGTGATATATATAGTGATGTCATTGATATAGAGAAATCTAGATTTGATACCTCAGAGTATCCTACAGATAATTGTCATAGTTTTCCTCTAACAAATGGTAAAGTGCTTGGCAAGTTCAAAGATGAAAATAATTCTCGAAAAATGTTAGAATTTGTGGGATTAAGAGCAAAACTGTATTCCTTTAGCATCGATACCGGTGAAGTGATAAAAAAAGCAAAGGGTATAAAAAAAATCTGTAACTAAGAGCTTAGATATAAGAGATTATGATAAATGTTTAATAAAAAAACAACATATTTATAGATCAATGTTTGTATTTAGAAGTAAGATGCATAATATTTATACACAAAATGTAAATAAGTTAGCTTTAAGTTTTAATGATACTAAGAGATATATACGTAAAGATGGAATAAGAACTTATGCTTGGGGTCATTATAAAATACCAATAAATTCTCCTGAACAATAAATAAAAAGTGTGATAAAAAAATGTAGTTGTTTTTTTACATCAACTTTTTCCTATCATTAACATACTCACAGCAAATCAACTTAACCTTAACTTCCAAACCATTTCCGTTAACAAACAAAAAAACTATTACACAACATACACTTCATCTGATGATAAGAATCCAGTCCAACAACAACAGCTTCGACTGGTGGTAAGCAATAGAAACACTCAACTGCATCTAATACATCACCCATAATATACAGTATTCATCTGATGATAGTCAATACATAAACCACAATATGTATATCACGCCTAATTGTAGACAAAACAAAAATCTCTACATATCAAGTTCAGTGGTAAACTATACAAACTGAGTCCGTTCACTTTTTTGCACCGCGACTGTCTATCAATGGTAGGCAAACCGCTGCTTCGATATATGGGAGGCAATACAAACAGTCAACCAGTAATATATCTTACACCTAATTGTATACAACATAACATAACATAACAACCACACATAACCATACTAAAACATTATATATGTAACTCCTAAAAGTATACTATAAAAAATCGTCATATATAACCCCCCAATGACACACACTACAAAATAATTCGGTTCACTTTTTTGGGGCGCGACTTACACAAACCACAATATGTATATCACACCTTATACATATACCACACTGTGTGGTATGCAATATAATAATAATCCATAATTATAGGTAATACTAAAACATTATATATGTAACTCCTAAAAGTATACTATAAAAAATCGTCATATATAACCCCCCAATGACACACACTACAAAATAATTCGGTTCACTTTTTTGGGGCGCGACTGTGCGCTAGAACCTATATATATTCACTACTGCGCTACAGCTCGAGGTGAACCTGGGCCTGCTTTTCGCAACCATTTGTGTGTGCGGGTTGTATTTTTGCACGAATGGAAGGGACCTACAGTTTTTTGCCGACTCCGAACGGCGAGTTGAGAAGCTCAATCGTGACAAATGATACTCTTTGTGCTTGTCAGACATTCGAAAGAGGTGGGCACTGTGAAAAAACTTTTAGGTGTTTGCGGCGGGATTCGAACCCAAGACCGCTGGCTCAGTAGTCCGACACACTAACCACTTGCGCTACGGTGCCCACTATAAAAACGAGGTTACTTTATTTAAAAACCTCTATGTACAAACTGTAAAAAATATTTTCGCGAACTGCACACTGGGGTGAATGATACCCCATAGAAACTTTGAAAGCAATATGAATGCAAACTGCGCGAAACCACCGCATACTACTGCAGAAAATGTTAAACTGTATTTACATGTATGTATGTACTGCGCAACAAAAAAAAGCCGCACATGGTAATTTTTAAAAAAAATGGAAAAAATATAATAAATTATGGCTTATCACTGCGTAGTCACTTTGTATTTTTGATGTTTAACATTTAAGGTGACACATTCCCCAATTTGACAATACATTTCGTAGTCTTATTGAAAATAAGTAATGATCATGAAGATCAGACTAAATAATATCAGATATTACCCAAGTACTATCAATATACATAAATTAAAGAAAGAGCAAAAATTCTAAAATCTAATTTCTTTTTTCATATTTTACACTAAGAAACCTTTTTACATAATTTTAGACTTTTATGATACTAAAAAAATGATTCTAGTATTTCGTAGCACCACCCTTCGCCCTAATAACGTCGTGAACCGTGTTTGGCATGGAGGCATAGAGATTACCGAGGTAATTGTTATCAATTTTATTGAACCACACTTATTCAATGATGCTCTTTAGATGCTGCATGGTTTTTGGTTTCTATCTTGGATCTTCTTTCCCATGAGAGCCCAGACGTTTTCGATGGGGTTGAAATCTGAACTGTTTCCCGGCCAAATTAGGAATTCTATTCCTAGTTCTTCTTTCAAAGCCCAAAAATATAAAAAAAAAACTTCGGATAAGGTACTCACAGATTCTGCTCGTTGGCAAAGTGCTGAATCATTTTGAACAATTGGTTTTGATGTTTCTGCTGTTATCATTTCCATACTCGGTACAACACCATCCTAGATAATTTGTTTGTACCGCATGGCGTTAATACTACCCTCGAGCGTAATTAGAGATCCAACTCCAATTACGGTGATGCATCCCTACACCACAACATAAGGAGAATGTTTTACAGTATGAGCTATGCATTCGTCGCTGTAGCGTTCCCCTTTTCTACGACGCACTATCTGCTTACCATCCGGTCCCATTAGATTAAACTTGGACTCATCAGAGAACACCACATTTGACCAATCTTGAACACTACAGTTTTGACTTTCCTTAGCCCAGCTAAGGCGCGTTTTCTTAATTTTGCTGGTCAGTAGTGGCTTTTCCGCTGGTCTCCTTGCTAGCAAACCCATCTCGTTGAGACGATTCTGGATGGTTTTGACGATAGCTTCAGCCCCAGTAGCATCTCGCAAGTCAGCTCTTAACTCCGATGCGGTTTTAAACCTGTTTCTCAAGCTTAACCTCTTGAGTTGCCGGTCCTCCCGAACAGGGGTACATCTCTTCAATCCTGTGCCAATTTTTCTGTCCAGATTATGATCCCGACGATATTTGTTACAGAATCTTCTTGCAGAACTCTCATTGCATCCAATTTGTCGAGCAATTTCACGAAATTACTGATTCTGATTGGATAAGGCAACGATAACTGCTTTATTTTCTTCACTCAATTGTACCCTTTTAGACATCGCGATACCAACCCTTCACTTTTATTTAAGAAATACAACTGCACGTGCTGTTAAATACTGCCAGAATGAATTCCGATACATTCCAGAATGTGCATTACTTAACCCAGAAGCAATAAAATATAATTTGAAAAGTCCCTTAAAAGTTATTAGCGCAAAAAAATGGAAACCCCGTGTGGCCAAAACAATATTCAAATAGAAACGGCCTACTTTTTAATTTTCGGTGGAGTATCTGACACGCGTATTATGAATTGCTACTACGACTCAGCGCACCCATTGTGCTGACATCGAGGAGGGTTTTGGTAGTGTATTTATGAATTTACATTCGTAAACCCTCCTCGAGCTCAGCGCAAAAAATGCGTATGGTTTCAATTGTGTTTATCTAAAATGTGTATCATGAATCCCTCCTGCATTTCAGCACATCCACCGGCACCGCGTTGCGATCGAGGAGGGTTTCAATAATGTAGTTATGATTTTACATCTGGAAACGCTCCTGCATGTCAGCACAAACCGACACAGATGAGGTTGTATTAATTGTATGTATACTTAATTATTAAAAAACAGTATTAAGGGAAATTTGCGATCTCTTTCCAATGAATGAGAACTAGTGCAATGAATTAACGGCAGCTATCAGTTTATTTGTCTGTAATAATTTGCCATAAAATATTTTGCATTCAGTATTTCGCTTTACTTTAATTGGCAAAATATTATTTTGTATTTTTAATTTGTTTGGCTTTCATTTTATCACATGTAAAAAATTTCGCGCGAAATACAAAATAATATTTTGCCAATTAAAGTAAAGCGAAATACTGAATGCAGAATATTTTATTGCGAAATAATTGCAAACCTAAATAAAAGTAAGGGTAAACTAACAATCTAAATAACGCAACAGAACTCGATATAAACGCGTATTTTCGCGGAATATACATACGTATGCTGACATGTAGTAGGGTTTTCAAATGAAAACGAATAATTAAACAACCGAAACCCTCCTCGAGCTCAACGCAGAAATCGAGTAGGGTTTGCAAATGTAAGTTCATAAAAACACTACTAAAACCCTCCTCGATGTCTACACAATGGGTGCGCTGAGTCGTAGTAGCAATTCATAATACGCATCTGACACCCCAGTAGGAGGACGGAAAGTTAATAATATTAAATATAAATAATTAAATTAAATTGAAAACAGATGTTGTGCTACGTCCAATAAATCTGTGGATACAACACAAGCAGTGCTGCCGAAAGTACTACAAATGGGATTATTGTACAATGTACAAGTACATCAGTGTTGTTTGTCACTTGGATTTTGAATAAAGTGGTAGATTTGATAACATTGACCTGGCAACATAGCGTTGCTCTATTTGCAATTCTCCATAAATTTATTATGAAAAAATATTACTTTGGCGAAGTCTATTTTGAGAACATTATATGGAATGTCCAATAAATGAAAAATGTGATATCGGTTGGTGAAAAATACGAACTAATTGTATGCAATATAAACTAAGTGATAGAATGTTAAATATGTACATACAATACATGCATATTTATGTACATATGTATGGATGTAGTATATATGTACATCTCTACATACATATCTAGTACATACATATCTAGATATGTATGTATGTACATATGTATGCATGTATATAATCAACATAGCCAACATTTGTACTTGATTTTGAGCGGTGGCAAGAGATTTCTCCCACCCCCATTCTCCCAAATTCCCACAGCGCTGGGTGGGGTATCATGTGGGTGGGAATTGGCAGATCGGTCAGTCAGTGATCGGTACTCGAGGTGTGCGGTCGATGGGTGGTCGCCGGAGTAATAAATATGAACATACATACATATGTATCTATGTATATATACATATGTATGTATGTATGTATGTATGTATGTATGTATGTATGTATGTATGTATGTATGTATGTATGTATGTATGTATGTATGTATGTATGTATGTATGTATCTATGTTTGTATGTATGTGTGTATGTATGTATGTATGTATGTATGTATGTATGTATGTATGTATGTATGTATGTATGTATGTGTGTATGAATGTATATATGTACATACATATATAATCAACATAGCCAGCCTGTTTATTTGTTCTTGAGCGGCGGCAAAAGATTTCTCTCAAATTCTCACAGCGCTCGGGTGGGGTAATATCATGTGGGTGGGAGTTGGCAGATCGGTCAGTCAGTGATCGGTGCCCGAGGAGTGCGGTCGATGGGTGGACAATATTTTTTCCTAAATAATTTTTTTTTAAATATTTTTTTTTTGAAATAATTTTTTTTTTAAATATTTTTTTTTTGAATAACTTTTTTTTAATAATTTTTTTTAAATATTTTTTTTTAAATAATTTCTTAAGCAATTTTTTTCAAATAATTTTTTTTTACAATTTTTTTTAATATTTTTTTTTAATTACATATTTGTTTTAAATATTTTTTTTAAAATAATTTTTTATTAATATTTTTTAAGTAATAATTTTGGAATATATTCTTTTTAAGATTTTTTTATAAACAATTTGTTTTAAATTTTTATTTTTGAATATTTTTTCAATAATTTTTTTTTTTTAATTTTTTTTTTAATATTTTTTTTTTATATTTTTTTTTTATATTTTTTTTTTAATATTTTTTTAAAAAAAATTTTTTTAAATATTTTTATCAAATAGTTTTTTTAAATAATTTTTTTAAATTATTTTTTTTTTTACATATCTATTTTTTTCTAAATATTTTTTTTAAGTAATAATTTTGGAACACATTTTTTTTAATATTTTTTTTAAATATTTTTTTATAAACAATTTGTTTTAAATTTTTATTTTTAAATATTTTTTTTTAAATTTTTTTTTTTAATATTTTTTTTTAATATTTTTTTAAATAATTTTTTAAAATAATTTTTTTTAAATAATTTTTTTTAAACAATGTTTTTTTTAATAAATTAAATTAAATTTTTTATTTTTAAATATTTTTTTTAATATTTTTTTTAATAATTTTTTTTTAAATAATTCTTTTAAAACAATTTTTTTAAAATAATTTTTTTTAAATAAATTTTTTTTTTTACATATCTATTTTTTTCTAAATAATTTCTTTAAGTTATCATTTTGGAACACATTTTTTTTTAGTATTTCTTTTAAATATTTTTTAATAATATTTTTTTTTGTTTTAAATCTTTAATTTTAAATATTTTTTTTTGAAAGTTGTTTTTTCGTTCGATTTGTTTTTGTTTTGTGGTTGCTGGGCTGCCTTTATGGATAGGTTCATGCCTTTATGGATAGGCGTTAACAGTCAGTGGAAAATGTAAGTTCTTTTTTAATATTTTTTGGAATTTTTTTTATAACTGGCCTTTTGCGGGAACGGTTTTTTTTTTATTATTTTTTTCGGCGGGCCAGCTGGTCTTTTGCGGGAACGGTTTTTTTTATTATTATTTTTTTTCGGCGGGCTAGCTGGTTTTGTTTTTCAAAATATTTTTGTTGACAGCGAGCGGTTCAGCTGGTTTTTTCCTAATTTCTTTTAACTCGTATGACCACATAAACATAACACTTTGTGGGCAACCGTTATTGTATTTTTTTTTATTTTTGGATTTGAACTGCGAGTAGGCACGTACCAAGAATATTAATGGAGGCGCATAATTGTGCTTTTGGAAACCCATGTTTAATTTTTTTGACCATCTTTTTTTAGAATTCGGTTTGTTTAGATATTTTTTATTGGGTTTCTTATCTGAGTACGTACATATGAATGTACATATGTATGTATATTGTGGCTAATGTCCATTCACTCGCACTGCTTTACACATATGTTTAATTTTTTTTTCTATCCATTGAATTCAATTATTTTAACAATATTTATTAAATTTTTTTTTTCTTTTCTTTAAGACTACAAAACTTCAAGACCATCAAACTTCCACTGCAGGGTGAGTCTTTTTATTATTTTTCCTTTTATATTAATAAACTATATTTATATTTATAATAATACATACATATAAACATACACCATATATGTTTATAAACCATATACCTTACATATAACCTATTTATATAAAATATATTTACTTAAACCATATTTACAAATATACATAATATACATAAGCTTTTTGCTATAATTATTATAATGCAAACACATACCTTACTTTAATTAAATTAAAAAGCGGCATCACGGTTTTGTTGTCCAGATGCCTTATTTTGAAAACAGTTTTATAAATAACTTAAATACATATATTAATTAATAAATATTAAGTGTATACATAAAACTGAAAAGGTGGAATATAAATCAGCTTAGAATATTTTAATTAGTTAGGTTTCAGCATTTCAACATCCCTTAAGGACATTCCGGGTGTACGTTTTTTTTTCATAAGTTTCTTATGCCCGAGCCATTTGTCCCTTAGCTATTCACCTATTAGTTCTTCGTTTATGAAATCTTTTATCAGAACAACATCGATCTAATTTGGTTTCTTGCTTGTGTTACATGAGGACTCGTCACTTTTTGTGGCACTTATACGGGTTTATCGTGGTAAGTGCATGGAGCACTTTCTTTTGTGTGTGTACATTCCATCTAACTAAGCACCTACAACATAATGCATCCTTTTCCTTGTTCATCCTGCTTGCCGTTAGAATTCATTTTGTAAATAAAAATACTTGAATCGCTGAATACTCGGAAAACGAGACTTTAAATGCGGGGCCCCAGCCAGAAACAAAAATCTCCGCACATACTGTCGGCATGATCGGCATCACATCCTTGGTTCCTACGGACGGTAGGCAAGGAATTTGAATGGAGAACCTAATGATATTTAAGCCACTTTCGGACTGAAAGTGCGTTCCCTCCCTACGGACGGTAGGCGAGGAAGACCCTTTGAGGTATGCGACCAATGTGATGCTATGCAAAGTGGACATCCAAGTAAGAGCCGTGCAAAATCCAGCATTCCACGCGCTGATATGGCTTGTACTGCTTACTCCGTCGGTCGGTTTATCGCGTTGCCGGGTTAAATGGTATTTTCTCAACTTTTTTATGTCCTTCTAGTCCTTTCACTAGGATTCCCACTCTGCATGTCATCACAGTCGCCTTCGCGAAAACTATTTAACAATATGATGATATGTCCAGTGAACATCTTTCGGACTGAAAGGTTGTTCTTCCCTCCCTACGGACGGTGGGCGAGGATGTCCTTAATACTAGTGAATTGCTTTCGGACCGAAAGTTAGTTCTGACCTTCCTACGGACGGTAGGCAAGGAATTTGAATGGAGAACCTAATGATGTTTAAACCGCTTTCGGACTGAAAGTGCGTTCCCTCCCTACGGACGGTAGGCGAGGAAGACCCTTTGAGGTATGCGACCAATGTGATGCCATGCAAAGTGGACATCCAAGTGAGAGCCGTGCAAATCCAGCATTCCATACGCTGATATGGCTTGTACTGCTTACTCCGTCGGTCGGTCGGTCGGTCGGTCGGTTTGTCGCGTTGCCGGGTTAAATGGTATTTTCTTAACTTTTTTATGTCCTTCTAGTCCTTTCACTAGGATTCCCACTCTGCATGTCATCACAGTCGCCTTCGCGAAAACTATTTAACAATATGATGATATGTCCAGTGAACATCTTTCGGACTGAAAGGTTGTTCTTCCCTCCCTACGGACGGTGGGCGAGGATGTCCTTAATACTAGTGAACTGCTTTCGGACCGAAAGTTAGTTCTGACCTTCCTACGGACGGTAGGCAAGGAATTTGAATGGAAAACCTAATGATATTTAAACCACTTTTGGACTGAAAGTGCGTTCCCTCCCTACGGACGGTAGGCGAAGAAGACCCTTTGAAGTATGCGACCAATGTGATGCCATGCAAAGTGGACATCCAAGTGAGAGCCGTGCAAAGTCCAGCATTCCACGCGCTGATATGGCTTGTACTGCTTACTCCGTCGGTCGGTTTATCGCGTTGCCGGGTTAAATGGTATTTTCTTAACTTTTTTTTGTCCTTCTAGTCATTTCACTAGGATTCCCACTCTGCATGTCATCACAGTCGCCTTCGCGAAAACTATTTAACAATATGATGATATGTCCAGTGAACATCTTTCGGACTGAAAGGTTGTTCTTCCCTCCCTACGGACGGTGGGCGAGGATGTCCTTAATACAAGTGAACTGCTTTCGAACCGAAAGTTAGTTCTGACCTTCCTACGGACGGTAGGCAAGGAATTTGAATGGAGAACCTAATGATGTTTAAACCGCTTTCGGACTGAAAGTGCGTTCCCTCCCTACGGACGGTAGGCGAGGAAGACCCTTTGAGGTATGCGACCAATGTGATGCCATGCAAAGTGGACATCCAAGTGAGAGCCGTGCAAAGTCCAGCATTCCACGCGCTGATATGGCTTGTACTGCTTACTCCGTCGGTCGGTCGGTCGGTCGGTCGGTCGGTTTATCGCGTTGCCGGGTTGAATGGTATTTTCTTAACTTTTTTTTGTCCTTCTAGTCCTTTCACTAGGATTCCCACTCTGCATGTCATCACAGTCGCCTTCGCGAAAACTATTTAACAATATGATGATATGAATGTCCAGTGAACATCTTTCGGACTGAAAGGTTGTTCTTCCCTCCCTACGGACGGTGGGCGAGGATGTCCCTAATACTAGTAAACTGCTTTCGGACCGAAAGTTATTTCTGACCTTCCTACGGACAGTAGGCAAGGAATTTGAATGGAAAACCTAATGATATTTAAACCACTTTCGGAGTGAAAGTGCGTTCCCTCCCTACGGACGGTAGGCGAGGAAGACCCTTTGAGGTATGCGACCAATGTGATGCCATGCAAAGTGGACATCCAAGTGAGAGCCGTGCAAATCCAGCATTCCACGCGCTGATATGGCTTGTACTGCTTACTCCGTCGGTCGGTTTGTCGCGTTGCCGGGTTAAATGGTATTTTCTTAACTTTTTTATGTCCTTCTAGTCCTTTCACTAGGATTCCCACTCTGCATGTCATCACAGTCGCCTTCGCGAAAACTATTTAACAATATGATAATATGTCCAGTGAACATCTTTCGGACTGAAAGGTTGTTCTTCCCTCCCAACGGACGGTGGGCGAGGATGTCCTTAATACTAGTGAACTGCTTTCGGACCGAAAGTTAGTTCTGACCTTCCTACGGACGGTAGGCAAGGAATTTGAATGGAGAACCTAATGATATTTAAACCACTTTCGGAATGAAAGTGCGTTCCCTCCCTACGGACGGTAGGCGAGGAAGACCCTTTGAGGTATGCGACCAGTGTGATGCCATGCAAAGTGGACATCCAAGTAAGAGCCGTGCAAATCCAGCATTCCATGGGCTGATATGGCTTGTACTGCTTACTCCGTCGGTCGGTTTGTCGCGTTGCCGGGTTAAATGGTATTTTCTTAACTTTTTTATGTCCTTCTAGTCCTTTCACTAGGATTCCCACTCTGCATGTCATCACAGTCGCCTTCGCGAAAACTATTTAACAATATGATGATATGTCCAGTGAACATCTTTCGGACTGAAAGGTTGTTCTTCCCTCCCTACGGACGGTGGGCGAGGATGTCCTTAATACTAGTGAACTGCTTTCGGGCCGAAAGTTAGTTCTGACCTTCCTACGGACGGTAGGCAAGGAATTTAAATGGAGAACCTAATGATATTTAAACCACTTTCGGACTGAAAGTGCGTTCCCTCCCTACGGACGGTAGGCGAGGAAGACCCTTTGAGGTATGCGACCAATGTGATGCCATGCAAAGTAGACATCCAAGTGAGAGCCGTGCAAATCCAGCATTCCATGCGCTGATATGGCTTGTACTGCTTACTCCGTCGGTCGGTTTGTCGCGTTGCCGGGTTAAATGGTATTTTCTTAACTTTTTTATGTCCTTCTAGTCCTTTCACTAGGATTCCCACTCTGCATGTCATCACAGTCGCCTTCGCGAAAACTATTTAACAATATGATGATATGTCCAGTGAACATCTTTCGGACTGAAAGGTTGTTCTTCCCTCCCTACGGACGGTGGGCGAGGATGTCCTTAATACTAGTGAACTGCTTTCGGGCCGAAAGTTAGTTCTGACCTTCCTACGGACGGTAGGCAAGGAATTTAAATGGAGAACCTAATGATATTTAAACCACTTTCGGACTGAAAGTGCGTTCCCTCCCTACGGACGGTAGGCGAGGAAGACCCTTTGAGGTATGCGACCAATGTGATGCCATGCAAAGTAGACATCCAAGTGAGAGCCGTGCAAAGTTTAGCATTCCACGCGTTGATATGGCTTGTACTGCTTACTCCGTCGGTCGGTCGGTCGGTTTATCGCGTTGCCGGGTTAAATGGTATTTTCTTAACTTTTTTTTGTCCTTCTAGTCCTTTCACTAGGATTCCCACTCTGCATGTCATCACAGTCGCCTTCGCGAAAACTATTTAACAATATGATGATATGTCCAGTGAACATCTTTCGGACTGAAAGGTTGTTCTTCCCTCCCTACGGACGGTGGGCGAGGATGTCCTTAATACTAGTGAACTGCTTTCGGACCGAAAGTTAGTTCTGACCTTCCTACGGACGGTAGGCAAGGAATTTGAATGGAAAACCTAATGATATTTAAACCACTTTTGGACTGAAAGTGCGTTCCCTCCCTACGGACAGTAGGCGAAGAAGACCCTTTGAAGTATGCGACCAATGTGATGCCATGCAAAGTGGACATCCAAGTGAGAGCCGTGCAAATCCAGCATTCCATGCGCTGATATGGCTTGTACTGCTTACTCCGTCGGTCGGTTTGTCGCGTTGCCGGGTTAAATGGTATTTTCTAGTCCTTTCACTAGGATTCCCACTCTGCATGTCATCACAGTCGCCTTCGCGAAAACTATTTAACAATATGATGATATGTCCAGTGAACATCTTTCGGACTGAAAGGTTGTTCTTCCCTCCCTACGGATGGTGGGCGAGGATGTCCTTAATACTAGTGAACTGCTTTCGGACCGAAAGTTAGTTCTGACCTTCCTACGGACGGTAGGCAAGGAATTTGAATGGAGAACCTAATGATATTTAAACCACTTTCGGACTGAAAGTGCGTTCCCTCCCTACGGCCGGTAGGCGAGGAAGACCCTTTGAGGTATGCGACCAATGTGATGCCATGCAATGTGGACATCCAAGTGAGAGCCGTGCAAATCCAGCATTCCATGCGCTGATATGGCTTGTACAGCTTACTCCGTCGGTCGGTTTGTCGCGTTGCCGGGTTAAATGGTATTTTCTTAACTTTTTTATGTCCTTCTAATCCTTTCACTAGGATTCCCACTCTGCATGTCATCACAGTCGCCTTCGCGAAAACTATTTAACAATATGATGATATGTCCAGTGAACATCTTTCGGACTGAAAGGTTGTTCTTCCCTCCCTACGGACGGTGGGCGAGGATGTCGTTAATACGAGTCAACTGCTTTTGGACCGAAAGTTAGTTCTGACCTTCCTACGGACGGTAGGCAAGGAATTTGAATGGAGAACCTAATGATATTTAAACCACTTTCGGACTGAAAGTGCGTTCCCTCCCTACGGACGGTAGGCGAGGAAGACCCTTTGAGGTATGCGACCAATGTGATGCCATGCAATGTGGACATCCAAGTGAGAGCCGTGCAAAGTTCAGCATTCCACGCGTTGATATGGCTTGTACTGCTTACTCCGTCGGTCGGTCGGTCGGTCGGTCGGTCGGTCGGTCGGTTTATCGCGTTGCCGGGTTAAATGGTATTTTCTTAATTTTTTTTGTCCTTCTAGTCCTTTCACCAGGATTCCCACTCTGCATGTCATCACAGTTGCCTTCGCGAAAACTATTTAACAATATGATGATATGTCCAGTGAACATCTTTCGGACTGAAAGGTTGTTCTTCCCTCCCTACGGACGGTGGGCGAGGATGTCGTTAATACAAGTCAACTGCTTTTGGACCGAAAGTTAGTTCTGACCTTCCTACGGACGGTAGGCAAGGAATTTGAATGGAGAACCTAATGATATTTAAACAACTTTCGGACTGAAAGTGCGTTCCCTCCCTACGGACGGTAGGCGAGGGAGACCCTTTGAGGTATGCGACCAATGTGATGCCATGCAAAGTGGACATCCAAATGAGAGCCGTGCAAAGTTTAGCATTCCTCGCGTTGATATGGCTTGTACTGCTTACTCCGTCGGTCGGTCGGTCGGTCGGTTTATCGCGTTGCCGGGTTAAATGGTATTTTCTTAACTTTTTTTTGTCCTTCTAGTCCTTTCACTAGGATTCACACTCTGCATGTCATCACAGTCGCCTTCGCGAAAACTATTTAACAATATGATGATATGTCCAGTGAACATCTTTCGGACTGAAAGGTTGTTCTTCCCTCCCTACGGACGGTGGGCGAGGATGTCCTTAATACTAGTGAACTGCTTTCGGACCGAAAGTTAGTTCTGACCTTCCTACGGACGGTAGGCAAGGAATTTGAATGGAGAACCTAATGATATTTAAACCACTTTCGGACTGAAAGTGTGTTCCCTCCCTACGGACGGTAGGCGAGGAAGACCCTTTGAGGTATGCGACCAATGTGATGCCATGCAAAGTGGACATCCAAGTGAGAGCCGTGCAAAGTCCAGCATTCCACGCGCTGATATGGCTTGTACAGCTTACTCCGTCGGTCGGTCGGTCGGTCGGTCGGTCGGTCGGTCGGTCGGTCGGTCGGTCGGTCGGTCGGTCGGTCGGTTTATCGCGTTGCCGGGTTAAATGGTAGTTTCTTAACTTTTTTATGTCCTTCTAGTCGTTTCACTAGGATTCCCACTCTGCATGTCATCACAGTCGCCTTCGCGAAAACTATTTAACAATATGATGATATGTCCAGTGAACATCTTTCGGATTGAAAGGTTGTTCTTCCCTCCCTACGGACGGTGGGCGAGGATGTCGTTAATACAAGTCAACTGCTTTTGGACCGAAAGTTAGTTCTGACCTTCCTACGGACGGTAGGCAAGGAATTTGAATGGAGAACCTAATGATATTTAAACCACTTTCGGACTGAAAGTGCGTTCCCTCCCTACGGACGGTAGGCGAGGAAGACCCTTTGAGGTATGCGACCAATGTGATGCCATGCAAAGTAGACATCCAAGCGAGAGCCGTGCAAATCCAGCATTCCATGCGCTGATATGGCTTGTACTGCTTACTCCGTCGGTCGGTTTGTCGCGTTGCCGGGTTAAATGGTATTTTCTTAACTTTTTTATGTCCTTCTAGTCCTTTCACTAGGATTCCCACTCTGCATGTCATCACAGTCGCCTTCGCGAAAACTATTTAACAATATGATGATATGTCCAGTGAACATCTTTCGGACTGAAAGGTTGTTCTTCCCTCCCTACGGACGGTGGGCGAGGATTTCCTTAATACTAGTGAACTGCTTTCGGACCGAAAGTTAGTTCTGACCTTCCTACGGACGGTAGGCAAGGAATTTGAATGGAGAACCTAATGATATTTAAACCACTTTCGGACTGAAAGTGCGTTCCCTCCCTACGGACGGTAGGCGAGGAAGATCCTTTGAGGTATGCGACCAATGTGATGCCATGCAAAGTGGACATCCAAGTGAGAGCCGTGCAAAGTTTAGCATTCCACGCGTTGATATGGCTTGTACTGCTTACTCCGTCGGTCGGTCGGTCGGTTTATCGCGTTGCCGGGTTAAATGGTATTTTCTTAACTTTTTTTTGTCCTTCTAGTCCTTTCACTAGGATTCCCACTCTGCATGTCATCACAGTCGCCTTCGCGAAAACTATTTAACAATATGATGATATGTCCAGTGAACATCTTTCGGACTGAAAGGTTGTTCTTCCCTCCCTACGGACGGTGGGCGAGGATGTCCTTAATACTAGTGAACTGCTTTCGGACCGAAAGTTAGTTCTGACCTTCCTACGGACGGTAGGCAAGGAATTTAAATGGAGAACCTAATGATATTTAAACCACTTTCGGACTGAAAGTGCGTTCCCTCCCTACGGACGGTAGGCGAGGAAGACCCTTTGAGGTATGCGACCAATGTGATGCCATGCAAAGTGGACATCCAAGTGAGAGCCGTGCAAATCCAGCATTCCATGCGCTGATATGGCTTGTACTGTTTACTCCGTCGGTCGGTTTGTCGCGTTGCCGGGTTAAATGGTATTTTCTTAACTTTTTTATGTCCTTCTAGTCCTTTCACTAGGATTCCCACTCTGCATGTCATCACAGTCGCCTTCGCGAAAACTATTTAACAATATGATGATATGAATGTCCAGTGAACATCTTTCGGACTGAAAGGTTGTTCTTCCCTCCCTACGGACGGTGGGCGAGGATGTCCTTAATACTAGTGAACTGCTTTCGGACCGAAAGTTAGTTCTGACCTTCCTACGGACGGTAGGCAAGGAATTTGAATGGAGAACCTAATGATATTTAAACCACTTTCGGACTGAAAGTGCGTTCCCTCCCTACGGCCGGTAGGCGAGGAAGACCCTTTGAGGTATGCGACCAATGTGATGCCATGCAATGTGGACATCCAAGTGAGAGCCGTGCAAATCCAGCATTCCATGCGCTGATATGGCTTGTACAGCTTACTCCGTCGGTCGGTTTGTCGCGTTGCCGGGTTAAATGGTATTTTCTTAACTTTTTTATGTCCTTCTAGTCCTTTCACTAGGATTCCCACTCTGCATGTCATCACAGTCGCCTTCGCGAAAACTATTTAACAATATGATGATATGTCCAGTGAACATCTTTCGGACTGAAAGGTTGTTCTTCCCTCCCTACGGACGGTGGGCGAGGATGTCGTTAATACGAGTCAACTGCTTTTGGACCGAAAGTTAGTTCTGACCTTCCTACGGACGGTAGGCAAGGAATTTGAATGGAGAACCTAATGATATTTAAACCACTTTAGGACTGAAAGTGCGTTCCCTCCCTACGGACGGTAGGCGAGGAAGACCCTTTGAGGTATGCGACCAATGTGATGCCATGCAATGTGGACATCCAAGTGAGAGCCGTGCAAAGTTCAGCATTCCACGCGTTGATATGGCTTGTACTGCTTACTCCGTCGGTCGGTCGGTCGGTCGGTTTATCGCGTTGCCGGGTTAAATGGTATTTTCTTAATTTTTTTTTGTCCTTCTAGTCCTTTCACCAGGATTCCCACTCTGCATGTCATCACAGTTGCCTTCGCGAAAACTATTTAACAATATGATGATATGTCCAGTGAACATCTTTCGGACTGAAAGGTTGTTCTTCCCTCCCTACGGACGGTGGGCGAGGACGTCCTTAATACTAGTGAACTGCTTTCGGACCGAAAGTTAGTTCTGACCTTCCTACGGACGGTAGGCAAGGAATTTGAATGGAGAACCTAATGATATTTAAACCACTTTCGGACTGAAAGTGTGTTCCCTCCCTACGGACGGTAGGCGAGGAAGACCCTTTGAGGTATGCGACCAATGTGATGCCATGCAAAGTGGACATCCAAGTGAGAGCCGTGCAAAGTCCAGCATTCCACGCGCTGATATGGCTTGTACAGCTTACTCCGTCGGTCGGTCGGTCGGTCGGTCGGTCGGTCGGTCGGTTTATCGCGTTGCCGGGTTAAATGGTAGTTTCTTAACTTTTTTATGTCCTTCTAGTCGTTTCACTAGGATTCCCACTCTGCATGTCATCACAGTCGCCTTCGCGAAAACTATTTAACAATATGATGATATGTCCAGTGAACATCTTTCGGACTGAAAGGTTGTTCTTCCCTCCCTACGGACGGTGGGCGAGGATGTCCTTAATACTAGTGAACTGCTTTTGGACCGAAAGTTAGTTCTGACCTTCCTACGGACGGTAGGCAAGGAATTTGAATGGAGAACCTAATGATATTTAAACCACTTTCGGACTGAAAGTGCGTTCCCTCCCTACGGACGGTAGGCGAGGAAGACCCTTTGAGGTATGCGACCAATGTGATGCCATGCAAAGTGGACATCCAAGTAAGAGCCGTGCAAATCCAGCATTCCATGCGCTGATATGGCTTGTACAGCTTACTCCGTCGGTCGGTTTGTCGCGTTGCCGGGTTAAATGGTATTTTCTTAACTTTTTTATATCCTTCTAGTCCTTTCACTAGGATTCCCACTCTGCATGTCATCACAGTCGCCTTCGCGAAAACTATTTAACAATATGATGATATGTCCAGTGAACATCTTTCGGACTGAAAGGTTGTTTATCCCTCCCTACGGACGGTGGGCGAGGATGTCCTTAATACTAGTGAACTGCTTTCGGACCGAAAGTTAGTTCTGACCTTCATACGGACGGTAGGCAAGGAATTTGAATGGAGAACCTAATGATATTTAAACCACTTTCGGACTGAAAGTGCGTTCCCTCCCTACGGACGGTAGGCGAGGAAGACGCTTTGAGGTATGCGACCAATGTGATGCCATGCAATGTGGACATCCAAGTGAGAGCCGTGCAAAGTTCTGCATTCCACGCGTTGATATGGCTTGTACTGCTTACTCCGTCGGTCGGTCGGTCGGTCGGTTTATCGCGTTGCCGGGTTAAATGGTATTTTCTTAACTTTTTTTTGTCCTTCTAGTCCTTTCACTAGGATTCCCACTCTGCATGTCATCACAGTCGCCTTCGCGAAAACTATTTAACAATATGATGACATGTCCAGTGAACATCTTTCGGACTGAAAGGTTGTTCTTCCCTCCCTACGGACGGTGGGCGAGGATGTCCTTAATACTAGTGAACTGCTTTCGGACCGAAAGTTAGTTCTGACCTTCCTACGGACGGTAGGCAAGGAATTTGAATGGAGAACCTAATGATATTTAAACCACTTTCGGACTGAAAGTGCATTCCCTCCCTACGGATGGTAGGCGAGGAAGACCCTTTGAGGTATGCGACCAATGTGATGCCATGCAAAGTGGACATCCAAGTGAGAGCCGTGCAAAGTCCAGCATTCCACGCGCTGATATGGCTTGTACAGCTTACTCCGTCGGTCGGTCGGTCGGTCGGTCGGTCGGTTTATCGCGTTGCCGGGTTAAATGGTATTTTCTTAACTTTTTTATGTCCTTCTAGTCCTTTCACTAGGATTCCCACTCTGCATGTCATCACAGTCGCCTTCGCGAAAACTATTTAACAATATGATGATATGTCCAGTGAACATCTTTCGGACTGAAAGGTTGTTCTTCCCTCCCTACGGACGGTGAGCGAGGATGTCCTTAATACTAGTGAACTGCTTTCGGACCGAAAGTTAGTTCTGACCTTCCTACGGACGGTAGGCAAGGAATTTGAATGGAGCACCTAATGATATTTAAACCACTTTCGGACTGAAAGTGCGTTCCCTCCCTACGGACGGTAGGCGAGGAAGACCCTTTGAGGTATGCGACCAATGTGATGCCATGCAAAGTGGACATCCAAGTGAGAGCCGTGCAAAGTCCAGCATTCCACGCGCTGATATGGCTTGTACAGCTTACTCCGTCGGTCGGTCGGTCGGTCGGTCGGTCGGTCGGTCGGTCGGTCGGTCGGTTTATCGCGTTGCCGGGTTAAATGGTAGTTTCTTAACTTTTTTATGTCCTTCTAGTCGTTTCACTAGGATTCCCACTCTGCATGTCATCACAGTCGCCTTCGCGAAAACTATTTAACAATATGATGATATGTCCAGTGAACATCTTTCGGATTGAAAGGTTGTTCTTCCCTCCCTACGGACGGTGGGCGAGGATGTCGTTAATACAAGTCAACTGCTTTTGGACCGAAAGTTAGTTCTGACCTTCCTACGGACGGTAGGCAAGGAATTTGAATGGAGAACCTAATGATATTTAAACCACTTTCGGACTGAAAGTGCGTTCCCTCCCTACGGACGGTAGGCAAGGAAGAGCCTTTGAGGTATGCGACCAATGTGATGCCATGCAAAGTGGACATCCAAGTAAGAGCCGTGCAAATCCAGCATTCCATGCGCTGATATGGCTTGTACAGCTTACTCCGTCGGTCGGTTTGTCGCGTTGCCGGGTTAAATGGTATTTTCTTAACTTTTTTATATCCTTCTAGTCCTTTCACTAGGATTCCCACTCTGCATGTCATCACAGTCGCCTTCGCGAAAACTATTTAACAATATGATGATATGTCCAGTGAACATCTTTCGGACTGAAAGGTTGTTCTTCCCTCCCTACGGACGGTGGGTGAGGATGTCCTTAATACTAGTGAACTGCTTTCGGACCGAAAGTTAGTTCTGACCTTCCTACGGACGGTAGGCAAGGAATTTGAATGGAGAACCAAATGATATATAAACCACTTTCGGACTGAAAGTGCGTTCTCTCCCTACGGACGGTAGGCGAGGAAGACGCTTTGAGGTATGCGACCAATGTGATGCCATGCAAAGTGGACATACAAGTGAGAGCCGTGCAAAGTTTAGCATTCCATGCGTTGATATTGCTTGTACTGCTTACTCCGTCGGTCGGTCGGTCGGTTTATCGCGTTGCCGGGTTAAATGGTATTTTCTTAACTTTTTTTTTGTCCTTCTAGTCCTTTCACTAGGATTCCCACTCTGCATGTCATCACAGTCGCCTTCACGAAAACTATTTAACAATATGATGATATGTCCAGTGAACATCTTTCGGACTGAAAGGTTGTTCTTCCCTCCCTACGGACGGTGGGCGACGATGTCCTTAATACTAGTGAACTGCTTTCGGACCGAAAGTTAGTTCTGACCTTCCTACGGACGGTAGGCAAGGAATTTGAATGGAGAACCAAATGATATTTAAACCACTTTCGGACTGAAAGTGCGTTCCCTCCCTACGGACGGTAGGCGAGGAAGACGCTTTGAGGTATGCGACCAATGTGATGCCATGCAAAGTGGACATACAAGTGAGAGCCGTGCAAAGTTTAGCATTCCACGCGTTGATATGGCTTGTACTGCTTACTCCGTCGGTCGGTCGGTCGGTTTATCGCGTTGCCGGGTTAAATGGTATTTTCTTAACTTTTTTTTTGTCCTTCTAGTCCTTTCACTAGGATTCCCACTCTGCATGTCATCACAGTCGCCTTCACGAAAACTATTTAACAATATGATGATATGTCCAGTGAACATCTTTCGGACTGAAAGGTTGTTCTTCCCTCCCTACGGACGGTGGGCGAGGATGTCCTTAATACTAGTGAACTGCTTTCGGACCGAAAGTTAGTTCTGACCTTCCTACGGACGGTAGGCAAGGAATTTGAATGGAGAACCTAATGATATTTAAACCACTTTCGGACTGAAAGTGCATTCCCTCCCTACGGATGGTAGGCGAGGAAGACCCTTTGAGGTATGCGACCAATGTGATGCCATGCAAAGTGGACATCCAAGTGAGAGCCGTGCAAAGTCCAGCATTCCACGCGCTGATATGGCTTGTACAGCTTACTCCGTCGGTCGGTCGGTCGGTCGGTCGGTCGGTTTATCGCGTTGCCGGGTTAAATGGTATTTTCTTAACTTTTTTATGTCCTTCTAGTCCTTTCACTAGGATTCCCACTCTGCATGTCATCACAGTCGCCTTCGCGAAAACTATTTAACAATATGATGATATGTCCAGTGAACATCTTTCGGACTGAAAGGTTGTTCTTCCCTCCCTACGGACGGTGAGCGAGGATGTCCTTAATACTAGTGAACTGCTTTCGGACCGAAAGTTAGTTCTGACCTTCCTACGGACGGTAGGCAAGGAATTTGAATGGAGCACCTAATGATATTTAAACCACTTTCGGACTGAAAGTGCGTTCCCTCCCTACGGACGGTAGGCGAGGAAGACCCTTTGAGGTATGCGACCAATGTGATGCCATGCAAAGTGGACATCCAAGTGAGAGCCGTGCAAATCCAGCATTCCATGCGCTGATATGGCTTGTACAGCTTACTCCGTCGGTCGGTTTGTCGCGTTGCCGGGTTAAATGGTATTTTCTTAACTTTTTTATATCCTTCTAGTCCTTTCACTAGGATTCCCACTCTGCATGTCATCACAGTCGCCTTCGCGAAAACTATTTAACAATATGATGATATGTCCAGTGAACATCTTTCGGACTGAAAGGTTGTTCTTCCCTCCCTACGGACGGTGAGCGAGGATGTCCTTAATACTAGTGAACTGCTTTCGGACCGAAAGTTAGTTCTGACCTTCCTACGGACGGTAGGCAAGGAATTTGAATGGAGCACCTAATGATATTTAAACCACTTTCGGACTGAAAGTGCGTTCCCTCCCTACGGACGGTAGGCGAGGAAGACCCTTTGAGGTATGCGACCAATGTGATGCCATGCAAAGTGGACATCCAAGTGAGAGCCGTGCAAAGTCCAGCATTCCACGCGCTGATATGGCTTGTACAGCTTACTCCGTCGGTCGGTCGGTCGGTCGGTCGGTCGGTCGGTCGGTCGGTCGGTCGGTCGGTTTGTCGCGTTGCCGGGTTAAATGGTATTTTCTTAACTTTTTTATGTCCTTCTAGTCCTTTCACTAGGATTCCCACTCTGCATGTCATCACAGTCGCCTTCGCGAAAACTATTTAACAATATGATGATATGTCCAGTGAACATCTTTCGGACTGAAAAGTTGTTCTTCCCTCCCTACGGACGGTGAGCGAGGATGTCCTTAATACTAGTGAACTGCTTTCGGACCGAAAGTTAGTTCTGACCTTCCTACGGACGGTAGGCAAGGAATTTGAATGGAGAACCTAATGATATTTAAACCACTTTCGGACTGAAAGTGCGTTCCCTCCCTACGGACGGTAGGCGAGGAAGACGCTTTGAGGTATGCGACCAATGTGATGCCATGCAATGTGGACATCCAAGTGAGAGCCGTGCAAAGTTCAGCATTCCACGCGTTGATATGGCTTGTACTGCTTACTCCGTCGGTCGGTTTATCGCGTTGCCGGGTTAAATGGTATTTTCTTAATTTTTTTTTGTCCTTCTAGTCCTTTCACTAGGATTCCCACTCTGCATGTCATCACAGTCGCCTTCGCGAAAACTATTTAACAATATGATGATATGTCCAGTGAACATCTTTCGGACTGAAAGGTTGTTCTTCCCTCCCTACGGACGGTGGGCGAGGATGTCCCTAATATTAGTGAACTGCTTTCGGACCGAAAGTTAGTTCTGACCTTCCTACGGACGGTAGGCAAGGAATTTGAATGGAGAACCTAATGATATTTAAACCACTTTCGGACTGAAAGTGCGTTCCCTCCCTACGGACGGTAGGCGAGGAAGACCCTTTGAGGTATGCGACCAATGTGATGCCATGCAAAGTGGACATCCAAGTGAGAGCCGTGCAAATCCAGCATTCCATGCGCTGATATGGCTTGTACAGCTTACTCCGTCGGTCGGTTTGTCGCGTTGCCGGGTTAGATGGTATTTTCTTAACTTATGTCCTTCTAGTCCTTTCACTAGGATTCCCACTCTGCATGTCATCACAGTCGCCTTCGCGAAAACTATTTAACAATATGATGATATGTCCAGTGAACATCTTTCGGACTGAAAGGTTGTTCTTCCCTCCCTACGGACGGTGGGCGAGGATGTCGTTAATACAAGTCAACTGCTTTTGGACCGAAAGTTAGTTCTGACCTTCCTACGGACGGTAGGCAAGGAATTTGAATGGAGAACCTAATGATATTTAAACCACTTTCGGACTGAAAGTGCGTTCCCTCACTACGGACGGTAGGCGAGGAAGACCCTTTGAGGTATGCGGCCAATGTGATGCCATGCAATGTGGACATCCAAGTGAGAGCCGTGCAAAGTTCAGCATTCCACGCGTTGATATGGCTTGTACTGCTTACTCCGTCGGTCGGTCGGTCGGTCGGTTTATCGCGTTGCCGGGTTAAATGGTATTTTCTTAATTTTTTTTTGTCCTTCTAGTCCTTTCACTAGGATTCCCACTCTGCATGTCATCACAGTCGCCTTCGCGAAAACTATTTAACAATATGATGATATGTCCAGTGAACATCTTTCGGACTGAAAGGTTGTTCTTCCCTCCCTACGGACGGTGGGCGAGGATGTCCTTAATACTAGTGAACTGCTTTCGGACCGAAAGTTAGTTCTGACCTTCCTACGGACGGTAGGCAAGGAATTTAAATGGAGAACCTAATGATATTTAAACCACTTTCGGAATGAAAGTGCGTTCCCTCCCTACGGACGGTAGGCGAGGAAGACCCTTTGAGGTATGCGACCAATGTGATGCCATGCAAAGTGGACATCCAAGTGAGAGCCGTGCAAATCCAGCATTCCATGCGCTGATATGGCTTGTACTGCTTACTCCGTCGGTCGGTTTGTCGCGTTGCCGGGTTAAATGGTATTTTCTTAACTTTTTTATGTCCTTCTAGTCCTTTCACTAGGATTCCCACTCTGCATGTCATCACAGTCGCCTTCGCGAAAACTATTTAACAATATGATGATATGTCCAGTGAACATCTTTCGGACTGAAAGGTTGTTCTTCCCTCCCTACGGACGGTGGGCGAGGATGTCGTTAATACAAGTCAACTGCTTTTGGACCGAAAGTTAGTTCTGACCTTCCTACGGACGGTAGGCAAGGAATTTGAATGGAGAACCTAATGATATTTAAACCACTTTCGGACTGAAAGTGCGTTCCCTCCCTACGGACGGTAGGCGAGGAAGACCCTTTGAGGTATGCGACCAATGTGATGCCATGCAAAGTGGACTTCCAAGTGAGAGCCGTGCAAAGTCCAGCATTCCACGCGCTGATATGGCTTGTACAGCTTACTCCGTCGGTCGGTCGATCGTTCGGTCGGTTTATCGCGTTGCCGGGTTAAATGGTAGTTTCTTAACTTTTTTATGTCCTTCTAGTCCTTTCACTAGGATTCCCACTCTGCATGTCATTACAGTCGCCTTCGCGAAAACTATTTAACAATATGATGATATGTCCAGTGAACATCTTTCGGACTGAAAGGTTGTTCTTCCCTCCCTACGGACGGTGGGCGAGGATGTCGTTAATACAAGTCAACTGCTTTTGGACCGAAAGTTAGTTCTGACCTTCCTACGGACGGTAGGCAAGGAATTTGAATGGAGAACCTAATGATATTTAAACCACTTTCGGACTGAAAGTGCGTTCCCTCCCTACGGACGGTAGGCGAGGAAGACCCTTTGAGGTATGCGACCAATGTGATGCCATGCAAAGTGGACATCCAAGTAAGAGCCGTGCAAATCCAGCATTCCATGCGCTGATATGGCTTGTACAGCTTACTCCGTCGGTCGGTTTGTCGCGTTGCCGGGTTAAATGGTATTTTCTTAACTTTTTTATATCCTTCTAGTCCTTTCACTAGGATTTCCACTCTGCATGTCATCACAGTCGCCTTCGCGAAAACTATTTAACAATATGATGATATGTCCAGTGAACATCTTTCGGACTGAAAGGTTGTTCTTCCCTCCCTACGGACGGTGGGCGAGGATGTCCTTAATACTAGTGAACTGCTTTCGGACCGAAAGTTAGTTCTGACCTTCCTACGGACGGTAGGCAAGGAATTTAAATGGAGAACCTAATGATATTTAAACCACTTTCGGAATGAAAGTGCGTTCCCTCCCTACGGACGGTAGGCGAGGAAGACCCTTTGAGGTATGCGACCAATGTGATGCCATGCAAAGTGGACATCCAAGTGAGAGCCGTGCAAATCCAGCATTCCATGCGCTGATATGGCTTGTACTGCTTACTCCGTCGGTCGGTTTGTCGCGTTGCCGGGTTAAATGGTATTTTCTTAACTTTTTTATGTCCTTCTAGTCCTTTCACTAGGATTCCCACTCTGCATGTCATCACAGTCGCCTTCGCGAAAACTATTTAACAATATGATGATATGTCCAGTGAACATCTTTCGGACTGAAAGGTTGTTCTTCCCTCCCTACGGACGGTGGGCGAGGATGTCGTTAATACAAGTCAACTGCTTTTGGACCGAAAGTTAATTCTGACCTTCCTACGGACGGTAGGCAAGGAATTTGAATGGAGAACCTAATGATATTTAAACCACTTTCGGACTGAAAGTGCGTTCCCTCACTACGGACGGTAGGCGAGGAAGACCCTTTGAGGTATGCGGCCAATGTGATGCCATGCAATGTGGACATCCAAGTGAGAGCCGTGCAAAGTTCAGCATTCCACGCGTTGATATGGCTTGTACTGCTTACTCCGTCGGTCGGTCGGTCGGTCGGTTTATCGCGTTGCCGGGTTAAATGGTATTTTCTTAATTTTTTTTTGTGCTTCTAGTCCTTTCACTAGGATTCCCACTCTGCATGTCATCACAGTCGCCTTCGCGAAAACTATTTAACAATATGATGATATGTCCAGTGAACATCTTTCGGACTGAAAGGTTGTTCTTCCCTCCCTACGGACGGTGGGCGAGGATGTCCTTAATACTAGTGAACTGCTTTCGGACCGAAAGTTAGTTCTGACCTTCCTACGGACGGTAGGCAAGGAATTTAAATGGAGAACCTAATGATATTTAAACCACTTTCGGAATGAAAGTGCGTTCCCTCCCTACGGACGGTAGGCGAGGAAGACCCTTTGAGGTATGCGACCAATGTGATGCCATGCAAAGTGGACATCCAAGTGAGAGCCGTGCAAATCCAGCATTCCATGCGCTGATATGGCTTGTACTGCTTACTCCGTCGGTCGGTTTGTCGCGTTGCCGGGTTAAATGGTATTTTCTTAACTTTTTTATGTCCTTCTAGTCCTTTCACTAGGATTCCCACTCTGCATGTCATCACAGTCGCCTTCGCGAAAACTATTTAACAATATGATGATATGTCCAGTGAACATCTTTCGGACTGAAAGGTTGTTCTTCCCTCCCTACGGACGGTGGGCGAGGATGTCGTTAATACAAGTCAACTGCTTTTGGACCGAAAGTTAGTTCTGACCTTCCTACGGACGGTAGGCAAGGAATTTGAATGGAGGACCTAATGATATTTAAACCACTTTCGGACTGAAAGTGCGTTCCCTCCCTACGGACGGTAGGCGAGGAGGACCCTTTGAGGTATGCGACCAATGTGATGCCATGCGATGTGGACATCCAAGTGAGAGCCGTGCAAAGTTCAGCATTCCACGCGTTGATATGGCTTGTACTGCTTACTCCGTCGGTCGGTCGGTCGGTCGGTCGGTTTATCGCGTTGCCGGGTTAAATGGTATTTTCTTAATTTTTTTTTGTCCTTCTAGTCCTTTCACTAGGATTCCCACTCTGCATGTCATCACAGTTGCCTTCGCGAAAACTATTTAACAATATGATGATATGTCCAGTGAACATCTTTCGGACTGAAAGGTTGTTCTTCCCTCCCTACGGACGGTGGGCGAGGATGTCGTTAATACAAGTCAACTGCTTTTGGACCGAAAGTTAGTTCTGACCTTCCTACGGACGGTAGGCAAGGAATTTGAATGGAGAACCTAATGATATTTAAACCACTTTCGGACTGAAAGTGCGTTCCCTCCCTACGGACGGTAGGCGAGGAAGACCCTTTGAGGTATGCGACCAATGTGATGCCATGCAAAGTGGACATCCAAGTGAGAGCCGTGCAAAGTTTAGCATTCCTCGCGTTGATATGGCTTGTACTGCTTACTCCGTCGGTCGGTCGGTCGGTCGGTTTATCGCGTTGCCGGGTTAAATGGTATTTTCTTAACTTTTTTTTGTCCTTCTAGTCCTTTCACTAGGATTCACACTCTGCATGTCATCACAGTCGCCTTCGCGAAAACTATTTAACAATATGATGATATGTCCAGTGAACATCTTTCGGACTGAAAGGTTGTTCTTCCCTCCCTACGGACGGTGGGCGAGGATGTCGTTAATACTAGTGAACTGCTTTCGGACCGAAAGTTAGTTCTGACCTTCCTACGGACGGTAGGCAAGGAATTTGAATGGAAAACCTAATGATATTTAAACCACTTTTGGACTGAAAGTGCGTTCCCTCCCTACGGACAGTAGGCGAAGAAGACCCTTTGAAGTATGCGACCAATGTGATGCCATGCAAAGTGGACATCCAAGTGAGAGCCGTGCAAAGTCCAGCATTCCACGCGCTGATATGGCTTGTACTGCTTACTCCGTCGGTCGGTTTATCGCGCTGCCGGGTTAAATGGTATTTTCTTAACTTTTTTTTGTCCTTCTAGTCATTTCACTAGGATTCCCACTCTGCATGTCATCACAGTCGCCTTCGCGAAAACTATTTAACAATATGATGATATGTCCAGTGAACATCTTTCGGACTGAAAGGTTGTTCTTCCCTCCCTACGGACGGTGGGCGAGGATGTCCTTAATACAAGTGAACTGCTTTCGAACCGAAAGTTAGTTCTGACCTTCCTACGGACGGTAGGCAAGGAATTTGAATGGAGAACCTAATGATGTTTAAACCGCTTTCGGACTGAAAGTGCGTTCCCTCCCTACGGACGGTAGGCGAGGAAGACCCTTTGAGGTATGCGACCAATGTGATGCCATGCAAAGTGGACATCCAAGTGAGAGCCGTGCAAAGTCCAGCATTCCACGCGCTGATATGGCTTGTACTGCTTACTCCGTCGGTCGGTCGGTCGGTTTATCGCGTTGCCGGGTTGAATGGTATTTTCTTAACTTTTTTTTGTCCTTCTAGTCCTTTCACTAGGATTCCCACTCTGCATGTCATCACAGTCGCCTTCGCGAAAACTATTTAACAATATGATGATATGAATGTCCAGTGAACATCTTTCGGACTGAAAGGTTGTTCTTCCCTCCCTACGGACGGTGGGCGAGGATGTCCCTAATACTAGTAAACTGCTTTCGGACCGAAAGTTATTTCTGACCTTCCTACGGACAGTAGGCAAGGAATTTGAATGGAAAACCTAATGATATTTAAACCACTTTCGGAGTGAAAGTGCGTTCCCTCCCTACGGACGGTAGGCGAGGAAGACCCTTTGAGGTATGCGACCAATGTGATGCCATGCAAAGTGGACATCCAAGTGAGAGCCGTGCAAATCCAGCATTCCATGGGCTGATATGGCTTGTACTGCTTACTCCGTCGGTCGGTTTGTCGCGTTGCCGGGTTAAATGGTATTTTCTTAACTTTTTTATGTCCTTCTAGTCCTTTCACTAGGATTCCCACTCTGCATGTCATCACAGTCGCCTTCGCGAAAACTATTTAACAATATGATGATATGTCCAGTGAACATCTTTCGGACTGAAAGGTTGTTCTTCCCTCCCTACGGACGGTGGGCGAGGATGTCCTTAATACTAGTAAACTGCTTTCGGACCGAAAGTTAGTTCTGACCTTCCTACGGACGGTAGGCAGGGAATTTAAATGGAGAACCTAATAATAGTTAAACCACTTTCGGACTGAAAGTGCGTTCCCTCCCTACGGACGGTATGCGAGGAAGACCCTTTGAGGTATGCGACCAATGTGATGCCATGCAAAGTGGACATCCAAGTGAGAGCCGTGCAAAGTTAAGCATTCCACGCGTTGATATGGCTTGTACTGCTTACTCCGTCGGTCGGTCGGTCGGTCGGTCGGTTTATCGCGTTGCCGGGTTAAATGGTATTTTCTTAACTTTTTTATGTCCTTCTAGTCCTTTCACTAGGATTCCCACTCTGCATGTCATCACAGTCGCCTTCGCGAAAACTATTTAACAATATGATGATATGTCCAGTGAACATCTTTCGGACTGAAAGGTTGTTCTTCCCTCCCTACGGACGGTGGGCGAGGATGTCCTTAATACTAGTGAACTGCTTTCGGACCGAAAGTTAGTTCTGACCTTCCTACGGACGGTAGGCAAGGAATTTGAATGGAGCACCTAATGATATTTAAACCACTTTCGGACTGAAAGTGCGTTCCCTCCCTACGGACGGTAGGCGAGGAAGACCCTTTGAGGTATGCGACCAATGTGATGCCATGCAAAGTGGACATCCAAGTGAGAGCCGTGCAAATCCAGCATTCCATGCGCTGATATGGCTTGTACTTCTTACTCCGTCGGTCGGCTTGTCGCGTTGCCGGGTTAAATGGTATTTTCTTAACTTTTTTATGTCCTTCTAGTCCTTTCACTAGGATTCCCACTCTGCATGTCATCACAGTCGCCTTCGCGAAAACTATTTAACAATATGATGATATGTCCAGTGAACATCTTTCGGACTGAAAGGTTGTTCTTCCCTCCCTACGGACGGTGGGCGAGGATGTCCTTAATACTAGTGAACTGCTTTCGGACCGAAAGTTAGTTCTGACCTTCCTACGGACGGTAGGCAAGGAATTTGAATGGAGAACCTAATGATATTTAAACCACTTTCGGACTGAAAGTGCGTTCTCTCCCTACGGACGGTAGGCGAGGAAGACCCTTTGAGGTATGCGACCAATGTGATGCCATGCAATGTGGACATCCAAGTGAGAGCCGTGCAAAGCTCAGCATTCCACGCGTTGATATGGCTTGTACTGCTTACTCCGTCGGTCGGTCGGTCGGTCGGTTTATCGCGTTGCCGGGTTAAATGGTATTTTCTTAATTTTTTTTTGTCCTTCTAGTCCTTTCACTAGGATTCCCACTCTGCATGTCATCACAGTCGCCTTCGCGAAAACTATTTAACAATATGATGATATGTCCAGTGAACATCTTTCGGACTGAAAGGTTGTTCTTCCCTCCCTACGGACGGTGGGCGAGGATGTCCTTAATACTAGTGAACTGCTTTCGGACCGAAAGTTAGTTCTGACCTTCCTACGGACGGTAGGCAAGGAATTTAAATGGAGAACCTAATGATATTTAAACCACTTTCGGAATGAAAGTGCGTTCCCTCCCTACGGACGGTAGGCGAGGAAGACCCTTTGAGGTATGCGACCAATGTGATGCCATGCAAAGTGGACATCCAAGTGAGAGCCGTGCAAATCCAGCATTCCATGCGCTGATATGGCTTGTACTGCTTACTCCGTCGGTCGGTTTGTCGCGTTGCCGGGTTAAATGGTATTTTCTTAACTTTTTTATGTCCTTCTAGTCCTTTCACTAGGATTCCCACTCTGCATGTCATCACAGTCGCCTTCGCGAAAACTATTTAACAATATGATGATATGTCCAGTGAACATCTTTCGGACTGAAAGGTTGTTCTTCCCTCCCTACGGACGGTGGGCGAGGATGTCGTTAATACAAGTCAACTGCTTTTGGACCGAAAGTTAGTTCTGACCTTCCTACGGACGGTAGGCAAGGAATTTGAATGGAGAACCTAATGATATTTAAACCACTTTCGGACTGAAAGTGCGTTCCCTCACTACGGACGGTAGGCGAGGAAGACCCTTTGAGGTATGCGGCCAATGTGATGCCATGCAATGTGGACATCCAAGTGAGAGCCGTGCAAAGTTCAGCATTCCACGCGTTGATATGGCTTGTACTGCTTACTCCGTCGGTCGGTCGGTCGGTCGGTTTATCGCGTTGCCGGGTTAAATGGTATTTTCTTAATTTTTTTTTGTCCTTCTAGTCCTTTCACTAGGATTCCCACTCTGCATGTCATCACAGTTGCCTTCGCGAAAACTATTTAACAATATGATGATATGTCCAGTGAACATCTTTCGGACTGAAAGGTTGTTCTTCCCTCCCTACGGACGGTGGGCGAGGATGTCGTTAATACAAGTCAACTGCTTTTGGACCGAAAGTTAGTTCTGACCTTCCTACGGACGGTAGGCAAGGAATTTGAATGGAGGACCTAATGATATTTAAACCACTTTCGGACTGAAAGTGCGTTCCCTCCCTACGGACGGTAGGCGAGGAGGACCCTTTGAGGTATGCGACCAATGTGATGCCATGCGATGTGGACATCCAAGTGAGAGCCGTGCAAAGTTCAGCATTCCACGCGTTGATATGGCTTGTACTGCTTACTCCGTCGGTCGGTCGGTCGGTCGGTCGGTTTATCGCGTTGCCGGGTTAAATGGTATTTTCTTAATTTTTTTTTGTCCTTCTAGTCCTTTCACTAGGATTCCCACTCTGCATGTCATCACAGTTGCCTTCGCGAAAACTATTTAACAATATGATGATATGTCCAGTGAACATCTTTCGGACTGAAAGGTTGTTCTTCCCTCCCTACGGACGGTGGGCGAGGATGTCGTTAATACAAGTCAACTGCTTTTGGACCGAAAGTTAGTTCTGACCTTCCTACGGACGGTAGGCAAGGAATTTGAATGGAGAACCTAATGATATTTAAACCACTTTCGGACTGAAAGTGCGTTCCCTCCCTACGGACGGTAGGCGAGGAAGACCCTTTGAGGTATGCGACCAATGTGATGCCATGCAAAGTGGACATCCAAGTGAGAGCCGTGCAAAGTTTAGCATTCCTCGCGTTGATATGGCTTGTACAGCTTACTCCGTCGGTCGGTCGGTCGGTCGGTTTATCGCGTTGCCGGGTTAAATGGTATTTTCTTAACTTTTTTTTGTCCTTCTAGTCCTTTCACTAGGATTCACACTCTGCATGTCATCACAGTCGCCTTCGCGAAAACTATTTAACAATATGATGATATGTCCAGTGAACATCTTTCGGACTGAAAGGTTGTTCTTCCCTCCCTACGGACGGTGGGCGAGGATGTCGTTAATACTAGTGAACTGCTTTCGGACCGAAAGTTAGTTCTGACCTTCCTACGGACGGTAGGCAGGGAATTTAAATGGAGAACCTAATAATAGTTAAACCACTTTCGGACTGAAAGTGCGTTCCCTCCCTACGGACGGTATGCGAGGAAGACCCTTTGAGGTATGCGACCAATGTGATGCCATGCAAAGTGGACATCCAAGTGAGAGCCGTGCAAATCCAGCATTCCACGCGTTGATATGGCTTGTACTGCTTACTCCGTCGGTCGGTCGGTCGGTTTATCGCGTTGCCGGGTTAAATGGTATTTTCTTAACTTTTTTATGTCCTTCTAGTCCTTTCACTAGGATTCCCACTCTGCATGTCATCACAGTCGCCTTCGCGAAAACTATTTAACAATATGATGATATGTCCAGTGAACATCTTTCGGACTGAAAGGTTGTTCTTCCCTCCCTATGGACGGTGGGCGAGGATGTCCTTAATACTAGTAAACTGCTTTCGGACCGAAAGTTAGTTCTGACCTTCCTACGGACGGTAGGCAGGGAATTTAAATGGAGAACCTAATAATAGTTAAACCACTTTCGGACTGAAAGTGCGTTCCCTCCCTACGGACGGTATGCGACCAATGTGATGCCATGCAAAGTGGACATCCAAGTGAGAGCCGTGCAAAGTTAAGCATTCCACGCGTTGATATGGCTTGTACTGCTTACTCCGTCGGTCGGTCGGTCGGTCGGTCGGTTTATCGCGTTGCCGGGTTAAATGGTATTTTCTTAACTTTTTTATGTCCTTCTAGTCCTTTCACTAGGATTCCCACTCTGCATGTCATCACAGTCGCCTTCGCGAAAACTATTTAACAATATGATGATATGTCCAGTGAACATCTTTCGGACTGAAAGGTTGTTCTTCCCTCCCTACGGACGGTGGGCGAGGATGTCCTTAATACTAGTGAACTGCTTTCGGACCGAAAGTTAGTTCTGACCTTCCTACGGACGGTAGGCAAGGAATTTGAATGGAGCACCTAATGATATTTAAACCACTTTCGGACTGAAAGTGCGTTCCCTCACTACGGACGGTAGGCGAGGAAGACCCTTTGAGGTATGCGGCCAATGTGATGCCATGCAATGTGGACATCCAAGTGAGAGCCGTGCAAAGTTCAGCATTCCACGCGTTGATATGGCTTGTACTGCTTACTCCGTCGGTCGGTCGGTCGGTCGGTTTATCGCGCTGCCGGGTTAAATGGTATTTTCTTAACTTTTTTTTGTCCTTCTAGTCATTTCACTAGGATTCCCACTCTGCATGTCATCACAGTCGCCTTCGCGAAAACTATTTAACAATATGATGATATGTCCAGTGAACATCTTTCGGACTGAAAGGTTGTTCTTCCCTCCCTACGGACGGTGGGCGAGGATGTCCTTAATACAAGTGAACTGCTTTCGAACCGAAAGTTAGTTCTGACCTTCCTACGGACGGTAGGCAAGGAATTTGAATGGAGAACCTAATGATGTTTAAACCGCTTTCGGACTGAAAGTGCGTTCCCTCCCTACGGACGGTAGGCGAGGAAGACCCTTTGAGGTATGCGACCAATGTGATGCCATGCAAAGTGGACATCCAAGTGAGAGCCGTGCAAAGTCCAGCATTCCACGCGCTGATATGGCTTGTACTGCTTACTCCGTCGGTCGGTCGGTCGGTCGGTCGGTCGGTTTATCGCGTTGCCGGGTTGAATGGTATTTTCTTAACTTTTTTTTGTCCTTCTAGTCCTTTCACTAGGATTCCCACTCTGCATGTCATCACAGTCGCCTTCGCGAAAACTATTTAACAATATGATGATATGAATGTCCAGTGAACATCTTTCGGACTGAAAGGTTGTTCTTCCCTCCCTACGGACGGTGGGCGAGGATGTCCCTAATACTAGTAAACTGCTTTCGGACCGAAAGTTATTTCTGACCTTCCTACGGACAGTAGGCAAGGAATTTGAATGGAAAACCTAATGATATTTAAACCACTTTCGGAGTGAAAGTGCGTTCCCTCCCTACGGACGGTAGGCGAGGAAGACCCTTTGAGGTATGCGACCAATGTGATGCCATGCAAAGTGGACATCCAAGTGAGAGCCGTGCAAATCCAGCATTCCATGGGCTGATATGGCTTGTACTGCTTACTCCGTCGGTCGGTTTGTCGCGTTGCCGGGTTAAATGGTATTTTCTTAACTTTTTTATGTCCTTCTAGTCCTTTCACTAGGATTCCCACTCTGCATGTCATCACAGTCGCCTTCGCGAAAACTATTTAACAATATGATGATATGTCCAGTGAACATCTTTCGGACTGAAAGGTTGTTCTTCCCTCCCTACGGACGGTGGGCGAGGATGTCCTTAATACTAGTAAACTGCTTTCGGACCGAAAGTTAGTTCTGACCTTCCTACGGACGGTAGGCAGGGAATTTAAATGGAGAACCTAATAATAGTTAAACCACTTTCGGACTGAAAGTGCGTTCCCTCCCTACGGACGGTATGCGAGGAAGACCCTTTGAGGTATGCGACCAATGTGATGCCATGCAAAGTGGACATCCAAGTGAGAGCCGTGCAAATCCAGCATTCCACGCGTTGATATGGCTTGTACTGCTTACTCCGTCGGTCGGTCGGTCGGTTTATCGCGTTGCCGGGTTAAATGGTATTTTCTTAACTTTTTTATGTCCTTCTAGTCCTTTCACTAGGATTCCCACTCTGCATGTCATCACAGTCGCCTTCGCGAAAACTATTTAACAATATGATGATATGTCCAGTGAACATCTTTCGGACTGAAAGGTTGTTCTTCCCTCCCTATGGACGGTGGGCGAGGATGTCCTTAATACTAGTAAACTGCTTTCGGACCGAAAGTTAGTTCTGACCTTCCTACGGACGGTAGGCAGGGAATTTAAATGGAGAACCTAATAATAGTTAAACCACTTTCGGACTGAAAGTGCGTTCCCTCCCTACGGACGGTATGCGACCAATGTGATGCCATGCAAAGTGGACATCCAAGTGAGAGCCGTGCAAAGTTAAGCATTCCACGCGTTGATATGGCTTGTACTGCTTACTCCGTCGGTCGGTCGGTCGGTCGGTCGGTTTATCGCGTTGCCGGGTTAAATGGTATTTTCTTAACTTTTTTATGTCCTTCTAGTCCTTTCACTAGGATTCCCACTCTGCATGTCATCACAGTCGCCTTCGCGAAAACTATTTAACAATATGATGATATGTCCAGTGAACATCTTTCGGACTGAAAGGTTGTTCTTCCCTCCCTACGGACGGTGGGCGAGGATGTCCTTAATACTAGTGAACTGCTTTCGGACCGAAAGTTAGTTCTGACCTTCCTACGGACGGTAGGCAAGGAATTTGAATGGAGCACCTAATGATATTTAAACCACTTTCGGACTGAAAGTGCGTTCCCTCCCTACGGACGGTAGGCGAGGAAGACCCTTTGAGGTATGCGACCAATGTGATGCCATGCAAAGTGGACATCCAAGTGAGAGCCGTGCAAAGTCCAGCATTCCACGCGCTGATATGGCTTGTACAGCTTACTCCGTCGGTCGGTCGGTCGGTTTATCGCGTTGCCGGGTTAAATGGTATTTTCTTAATTTTTTTTTGTCCTTCTAGTCCTTTCACTAGGATTCCCACTCTGCATGTCATCACAGTTGCCTTCGCGAAAACTATTTAACAATATGATGATATGTCCAGTGAACATCTTTCGGACTGAAAGGTTGTTCTTCCCTCCCTACGGACGGTGGGCGAGGATGTCGTTAATACAAGTCAACTGCTTTTGGACCGAAAGTTAGTTCTGACCTTCCTACGGACGGTAGGCAAGGAATTTGAATGGAGGACCTAATGATATTTAAACCACTTTCGGACTGAAAGTGCGTTCCCTCCCTACGGACGGTAGGCGAGGAGGACCCTTTGAGGTATGCGACCAATGTGATGCCATGCGATGTGGACATCCAAGTGAGAGCCGTGCAAAGTTCAGCATTCCACGCGTTGATATGGCTTGTACTGCTTACTCCGTCGGTCGGTCGGTCGGTCGGTCGGTTTATCGCGTTGCCGGGTTAAATGGTATTTTCTTAATTTTTTTTTGTCCTTCTAGTCCTTTCACTAGGATTCCCACTCTGCATGTCATCACAGTTGCCTTCGCGAAAACTATTTAACAATATGATGATATGTCCAGTGAACATCTTTCGGACTGAAAGGTTGTTCTTCCCTCCCTACGGACGGTGGGCGAGGATGTCCTTAATACTAGTGAACTGCTTTCGGACCAAAAGTTAGTTCTGACCTTCCTACGGACGGTAGGCAAGGAATTTGAATGGAGCACCTAATGATATTTAAACCACTTTCGGACTGAAAGTGCGTTCCCTCCCTACGGACGGTAGGCGAGGAAGACCCTTTGAGGTATGCGACCAATGTGATGCCATGCAAAGTGGACATCCAAGTGAGAGCCGTGCAAATCCAGCATTCCATGCGCTGATATGGCTTGTACTTCTTACTCCGTCGGTCGGCTTGTCGCGTTGCCGGGTTAAATGGTATTTTCTTAACTTTTTTATGTCCTTCTAGTCCTTTCACTAGGATTCCCACTCTGCATGTCATCACAGTCGCCTTCGCGAAAACTATTTAACAATATGATGATATGTCCAGTGAACATCTTTCGGACTGAAAGGTTGTTCTTCCCTCCCTACGGACGGTGGGCGAGGATGTCCTTAATACTAGTGAACTGCTTTCGGACCGAAAGTTAGTTCTGACCTTCCTACGGACGGTAGGCAAGGAATTTGAATGGAGAACCTAATGATATTTAAACCACTTTCGGACTGAAAGTGCGTTCCCTCCCTACGGACGGTAGGCGAGGAAGACCCTTTGAGGTATGCGACCAATGTGATGCCATGCAAAGTGGACATCCAAGTGAGAGCCGTGCAAATCCAGCATTCCATGCGCTGATATGGCTTGTACAGCTTACTCCGTCGGTCGGTTTGTCGGGTTAAATGGTATTTTCTTAACTTTTTTATATCCTTCTAGTCCTTTCACTAGGATTCCCACTCTGCATGTCATCACAGTCACCTTCGCGAAAACTATTTAACAATATGATGATATGTCCAGTGAACATCTTTCGGACTGAAAGGTTGTTCTTCCCTCCCTACGGACGGTGGGCGAGGATGTCCTTAATACTAGTGAACTGCTTTCGGACCGAAAGTTAGTTCTGACCTTCCTACGGACGGTAGGCAAGGAATTTGAATGGAGAACCTAATGATATTTAAACCACTTTCGGACTGAAAGTGCGTTCCCTCCCTACGGACGGTAGGCGAGGAGGACCCTTTGAGGTATGCGACCAATGTGATGCCATGCAATGTGGACATCCAAGTGAGAGCCGTGCAAAGTTCAGCATTCCACGCGTTGATATGGCTTGTACTGCTTACTACGTCGGTCGGTCGGTCGGTCGGTTTATCGCGTTGCCGGGTTAAATGGTATTTTCTTAATTTTTTTTTGTCCTTCTAGTCCTTTCACTAGGATTCCCACTCTGCATGTCATCACAGTTGCCTTCGCGAAAACTATTTAACAATATGATGATATGTCCAGTGAACATCTTTCGGACTGAAAGGTTGTTCTTCCCTCCCTACGGACGGTGGGCGAGGATGTCGTTAATACAAGTCAACTGCTTTTGGACCGAAAGTTAGTTCTGACCTTCCTACGGACGGTAGGCAAGGAATTTGAATGGAGAACCTAATGATATTTAAACCACTTTCGGACTGAAAGTGCGTTCCCTCCCTACGGACGGTAGGCGAGGAAGACGCTTTGAGGTATGCGACCAATGTGATGCCATGCAATGTGGACATCCAAGTGAGAGCCGTGCAAAGTTCAGCATTCCACGCGTTGATATGGCTTGTACTGCTTACTCCGTCGGTCGGTTTATCGCGTTGCCGGGTTAAATGGTATTTTCTTAATTTTTTTTTGTCCTTCTAGTCCTTTCACTAGGATTCCCACTCTGCATGTCATCACAGTCGCCTTCGCGAAAACTATTTAACAATATGATGATATGTCCAGTGAACATCTTTCGGACTGAAAGGTTGTTCTTCCCTCCCTACGGACGGTGGGCGAGGATGTCCTTAATACTAGTGAACTGCTTTCGGACCGAAAGTTAGTTCTGACCTTCCTACGGACGGTAGGCAAGGAATTTGAATGGAGAACCTAATGATATTTAAACCACTTTCGGACTGAAAGTGCGTTCCCTCCCTACGGACGGTAGGCGAGGAAGACCCTTTGAGGTATGCGACCAATGTGATGCCATGCAAAGTGGACATCCAAGTGAGAGCCGTGCAAAGTCCAGCATTCCACGCGCTGATATGGCTTGTAGAGCTTACTCCGTCGGTCGGTCGGTCGGTCGATTTATCGCGTTGCCGGGTTAAATGGTAGTTTCTTAACTTTTTTATGTCCTTCTAGTCCTTTCACTAGGATTCCCACTCTGCATGTCATCACAGTCGCCTTCGCGAAAACTATTTAACAATATGATGATATGTCCAGTGAACATCTTTCGGACTGAAAGGTTGTTCTTCCCTCCCTACGGACGGTGGGCGAGGATGTCCTTAATACTAGTGAACTGCTTTCGGACCGAAAGTTAGTTCTGACCTTCCTACGGACGGTAGGCAACGAATTTGAATGGAGAACCTAATGATATTTAAACCACTTTCGGACTGAAAGTGCGTTCCCTCCCTACGGACGGTAGGCGAGGAAGACCCTTTGAGGTATGCGACCAATGTGATGCCATGCAAAGTGGACATCCAAGTGAGAGCCGTGCAAAGTTCAGCATTCCACGCGTTGATATGGCTTGTACTGCTTACTCCGTCGGTCGGTCGATCGGTTTATCGCGTTGCCGGGTTAAATGGTATTTTCTTAACTTTTTTATGTCCTTCTAGTCCTTTCACTAGGATTCCCACTCTGCATGTCATCGCAGTCGCCTTCGCGAAAACTATTTAACAATATGATGATATGTCCAGTGAACATCTTTCGGACTGAAAGGTTGTTCTTCCCTCCCTACGGACGGTGGGCGAGGATGTCCTTAATACTAGTGAACTGCTTTCGGACCGAAAGTTAGTTCTGACCTTCCTACGGACGGTAGGCAAGGAATTTGAATGGAGAACCTAATGATATTTAAACCACTTTCGGACTGAAAGTGCGTTCCCTCCCTACGGACGGTAGGCGAGGAAGACCCTTTGAGGTATGCGACCAATGTGATGCCATGCAAAGTGGACATCCAAGTGAGAGCCGTGCAAAGTTTAGCATTCCACGCGTTGATATGGCTTGTACTGCTTACTCCGTCGGTCGGTCGGTCGGTTTATCGCGTTGCCGGGTTAAATGGTATTTTCTTAACTTTTGTTTGTCCTTCTAGTCCTTTCACCAGGATTCACACTCTGCATGTCATCACAGTCGCCTTCGCGAAAACTATTTAACAATATGATGATATGTCCAGTGAACATCTTTCGGACTGAAAGGTTGTTCTTCCCTCCCTACGGACGGTGGGCGAGGACGTCCTTAATACTAGTGAACTGCTTTCGGACCGAAAGTTAGTTCTGACCTTCCTACGGACGGTAGGCAAGGAATTTGAATGGAGAACCTAATGATATTAAAGCCACTTTCGGACTGAAAGTGCGTTCCCTCCCTACGGACGGTAGGCGAGGAAGACCCTTTGAGGTATGCGACCAATGTGATGCCATGCAAAGTGGATATCCAAGTGAGAGCCGTGCAAATCCAGCATTCCACGCGTTGATATGGCTTGTACTGCTTACTCCGTCGGTCGGTCGATCGGTTTATCGCGTTGCCGGGTTAAATGGTATTTTCTTAACTTTTTTATGTCCTTCTAGTCCTTTCACTAGGATTCCCACTCTGCATGTCATCGCAGTCGCCTTCGCGAAAACTATTTAACAATATGATGATATGTCCAGTGAACATCTTTCGGACTGAAAGGTTGTTCTTCCCTCCCTACGGACGGTGGGCGAGGATGTCCTTAATACAAGTGAACTGCTTTCGGACCGAAAGTTAGTTCTGACCTTCCTACGGACGGTAGGCAAGGAATTTGAATGGATAACCTAATGATATTTAAACCACTTTCGGACTGAAAGTGCGTTCCCTCCCTACGGACGGTAGGCGAGGAAGACCCTTTGAGGTATGCGACCAATGTGATGCCATGCAAAGTGGACATCCAAGTGAGAGCCGTGCAAAGTTCAGCATTCCACGCGTTGATATGGCTTGTACTGCTTACTCCGTCGGTCGGTCGGTCGGTTTATCGCGTTGCCGGGTTAAATGGTATTTTCTAAACTTTTTTTTGTCCTTCTAGTCCTTTCACTAGGATTCCCACTCTGCATGTCATCACAGTCACCTTCGCGAAAACTATTGAACAATATGATGATATGTCCAGTGAACATCTTTCGGACTGAAAGGTTGTTCTTCCCTCCCTACGGACGGTGGGCGAGGATGTCCTTAATACTAGTGAACTGCTTTCGGACCGAAAGTTAGTTCTGACCTTCCTACGGACGGTAGGCAACGAATTTGAATGGAGAACCTAATGATATTTAAACCACTTTCGGACTGAAAGTGCGTTCCCTCCCTACGGACGGTAGGCGAGGAAGACCCTTTGAGGTATGCGACCAATGTGATGCCATGCAAAGTGGACATCCAAGTGAGAGCCGTGCAAAGTTCAGCATTCCACGCGTTGATATGGCTTGTACTGCTTACTCCGTCGGTCGGTCGGTCGGTTTATCGCGTTGCCGGGTTAAATGGTATTTTCTAAACTTTTTTTTTCCTTCTAGTCCTTTCACTAGGATTCCCACTCTGCATGTCATCACAGTCACCTTCGCGAAAACTATTGAACAATATGATGATATGTCCAGTGAACATCTTTCGGACTGAAAGGTTGTTCTTCCCTCCCTACGGATGGTGGGCGAGGATGTCCTTAATACTGGTGAACTGCTTTCGGACCGAAAGTTAGTTCTGACCTTCCTACGGACGGTAGGCAAGGAATTTGAATGGAGAACCTAATGATATTTAAACCACTTTCGGACTGAAAGTGCGTTCCCTCCCTACGGACGGTAGGCGAGGAAGACCCTTTGAGGTATGCGACCAATGTGATGCCATGCAAAGTGGACATCCAAGTGAGAGCCGTGCAAAATCCAGCATTCCACGCGCTGATATGACTTGTACTGCTTACTCCGTCGGTCGGTTTGTCGCGTTGCCGGGTTAAATGGTATTTTCTTAACTTTTTTATGTCCTTCTAGTCCTTTAACTAGGATTCCCACTCTGCATGTCATCACAGTCGCCTTCGCGAAAACTATTTAACAATATGATGATATGTCCAGTGAACATCTTTCGGACTGAAAGGTTGTTCTTCCCTCCCTCCGGACGGTGGGCGAGGATGTCCTTAATACTAGTGAACTGCTTTCGGACCGAAAGTTAGTTCTGACCTTCCTACGGACGGTAGGCAACGAATTTGAATGGAGAACCTAATGATATTTAAACCACTTTCGGACTGAAAGTGCGTTCCCTCCCTACGGACGGTAGGCGAGGAAGACCCTTTGAGGTATGCGACCAATGTGATGCCAAGCAAAGTGGACATCCAAGTGAGAGCCGTGCAAAATAAAGCATTCTATGCGTCGGTTTATCGCGTTGTTTACATCTAATTTAAGTCACGTACAAGATCCAACTTTCCGCTTGCCTTCTGTCTTCTTTGAGGACAAGAACGAGAGACGGACGGTTTGTCGCAGGCTTGTGTCGTGGGTTGCAAAGTACACTGCCTCCCCGTGGTGCAACCTGGGTAATGCTAAATAGTGTACACTACTGGATGCCAGTAGCATAAAAAAATTTAACAGGTATCGTTTGTCCTGGCAACCAGTATCATAAAAAAAAAAAAAAACATTTAAACTTTAGCTGTAAATCAAACATTCTATCGGTACTTCTAAGTTCCAATTGACAAGGCATATCGGGTTATCAGTCGTCCAAAAGCGAAATTTGGCGATCTGTGTGTTCGTTAAGAGTATGCAATCTAAAATGTAAAGTTAACATACAAAAATACGTTATACCTTGCTAATACCACAGCCAACAAATTTATTATCTGTGCTTATATTAAGCTAAGTTCCTTTTTGACTTTTAGCCCGATGTTGTCATGCGAATGAATAATTTCTTTTAAATGAAATGAAATTCATTCGAACATTATGTAAAAATTGCCAAAATATTTCTTATTGTAATCTGGCAACATGTACCTTTGACAATCGTCGATAATTATAGCAACATTTACAAACGAAAGTGCACCCTAGTGGGGATTAGCCGAACTAATTTTTGGATTATGAAAATTGATCCTGATAAAAACCAAGATCTCGTGTAAAGCAGCAAATACACGATACAATCGTTGTATAACGGTTGTATGCAATTTGCGGTTGTATGCGACGATTGTATCGTGTGTTAGCTAGCTTACGACGGTTGTACCGATATCGCACGGTTGTACCGATATCGCACGGTTGTACGAGTTGATTCGAAAACCTGCGGTTGGATGCACCGTTGTATGGAAATCGCACGCAGATTGTATAGTGTGTGTGCTACTTACAACGGTTGTATCGAAATTGGTACAACCCGCGGTTGTACAACGATTGTATCGTGTATTTCCAGCTTAATGCATACAAACCAACGATCTACATATTTTATGTATGGATCATCGGCGATAGTAAAATACGGCTTATATAAATCTTTATTTGAGAAATAGTGCTAAAAACTACGCAATGTAACCTGAAACTCACAACAATACAAAAAAGTGTCTTCAGAAATTTGATTAGTAATGATTTGATGTTGGTATTGTTTCTCGTTTTTTGTGGACAGTCGCAAATGCCGTTAACTCGGGGGAACAGGTAAATACAAAACAGGTGTCGACTATGACGTAAAGATTTTTCATGACCAAGGCTATCGACGAGGAACGATAATTTTGAATTGGATATAAAATGTTCTCTTAACAATTGTCTCTGCTTCTTTCTATGTTGTCCAAGTAACTTGGCATACATATACAGTGACTCAACTTTTTGATCACATGATTAGTACAAAAATGATTTTTCATTGTAACTTGGATTTGGAAAGTCTACTGGCATTTTTGAAATTGCACTTTTGACCTCAACTCAAAGATTTTCGATCGGGTTAAGATCGGGAGAATGTGGTGGCCACCCAAGCGTTTGAAACTGCTTACCTACATTTATTTTTAAGCCACTCGGGTAGTGTTTCGGTTCATTTTATTGCTGGAAGATAATGTCCGACACATTCTTATTCCATTCATTCAGACATTTCTGCTGTCCTCGTTCAAGGATGCTGACGTATTGATTGGCATACATTCTCCCTTTAACTTCCACATATTGACCAACACCTTCCACGACCATACACCCCCATATCATTAAATTTCCACCACCAAACTTAACGATTGGTTTTACGTGACGGTACTGGGTTGCTTCATCAGTCTTTTTTCTGGTCCATTGACAACCACTAGAGCCAAAACGATTAATTTTTGTTTCACTCGACCACACTACACTTGCCTAGTCACTAGTCGTTTAAGCTGAGTATTTTTCTGCGAACTCTAGCCTAAGTTTCTTATGTCGTTTTGTCAACAGTGTTTTTTTTTCACTTTCACACGTCCGTGTAAACCGTTTTTGAGTACAAATTTCCGAACAGCCTCTGTTGATACAACTATTCCGTCATTTTGTCGCAAATCGTTGTTCATTTGGGCTGCATTTTGGTGCACTCCGTACTTTATTTGTCTCAAAATACGGCTTTGTACAAGAGAATTTAGGATGGCTTTTTTACCGGGCTGTGTTTTTTACATCATCAGATTTTTTTTCTTATTTTTGTGATGGAACCCAATGAAAATCCAGCTTTTATAGAGATTTCACGATATGTGCACTTAGCATCAATGCATTTTGATTTAACATATAGATGCTGGTCTTGCTGGTCTCGCTAAGGCTAAAATGGCCTTTGCTCGGACAAGAAGACTGTTTCACAGCAGTCAACTTGACACCAGGGTGAAGGCCATTTGTTACGTTGCCATAATCAGACCAATTATAGCATATGGTTGTCCGGTGTGGTTCAATGTGGCGCCTTTCTACATGGAAAAGATTCGGGTGTTTGAGAGGCAATGTCTTAGGACCTGTCTCAGATTGTACAGAACACCAGAGTCCCAGTACATAAAATATTATCCCAATAAGGTCCTATACGATGGGGCACAACTGAACAGGATAGACAATTTCCTCATTAAGGCGATTCGAAGGCATATTGCGAGGGCGATGACCAGCGACATTAGCCTGATTTTCGGGGCTTATTACCCCAATGAAATGTACCACGAGAGTACGCTCCTATCAGGCTTTATTCCACCAGAGGTATTTCTTCATATCGATTCTAAAGGCTAAGTGCAAAAAAGGGATGGTATTCCGGTATTGTACCACCGCCACCGCGGTGCACGAGATAACCGGCTCATCCACGGCGGGTTCGACGCCAATGCCCATGAGCTTCTCCGTTTTAGTCCCGCAATTGCGGACCGAGATAAATTGGATACTTAGTTATGTAGTTTAAGGTTAGCTAGGCGGTCTTCGTGGAGTAGCCGGGCCCGCTATTACGATGCATAGTCTTCGAGAGGTGACCGACGCTGCGGCCTCGTTCAGGTCTCGGTGGCGCGAGGGGGCGTCGTAACGGCGATGGCCAAGCACTGGACGACGCAATCAGGATGATGACCATTCGGGGCACTAGGCAACGAGCGCTTACCACCCTGAGATTACAGTTAGTTTAGGTCAAGTAGCTTAGGCTATTTTAGGTAGGTAAAGTTCTTTGTAGTTTTAAGGAAAAAATAAAAAAAAAATGATAAAGTTTCCAAGTTTCCAGACTTTTCTTGGCAGTAAATGTTAAATTAGTTTAGTCGTAGTATAGTTAGATTAAGACCGAAAGGCAATAGTTAGTAATAATAGTGCATAGAGCATAGCATAGAGTGCTATTTCTGTTTTAGAGCGGCTTAGTGCCTTCATCTGATCTCGAAACAAAACAAACGTAAACAACTTAGCAAATGTAAGAATCGTAGTTTTTTTTTTACCTTTTACTGGCTTCAGTATAACAGTATGTACATACATAGAACTAAAATAATATTTGAAAAAAACTTCAACTTCTCCAAGTTTTACTATACTATGATCACACCCAATGCACAATTGACACTGTCTCAACTAATTGATCACAAATTCTTCGAAATCTAACGGTACATTTTTATTTTGTTTGCGTATCCTTAGGTCTGTTCGCGAAAATCCACGAAAAATAACAAAAAACAACGAAAACCCGTTCGCGTACGCAAAAATTTCGTAGTTTTTCGTAGAAGAGAGTGCTCACGAGAGGGTAAGAATATTTTGCCATGTTACGAGTTTTAGTCCAAGGAATTTCTTTGGGGTGTATAATGAAATCTGTCAAATCTGTCAAATCACATACATTCTTCATTTGTTGGTGCTTAATGCGTTCGATTACTTTTTCGTGATTTTTCTGTCTTTGAGAGAATTTTACCGCCACTCTTCGAGATTTGACAGAAAACCCATATTTAGTGTGTTGAGAATCACTGATATTTAAACAACTCGAGGACTTCCATGGGACATCCCTGTCGAATATTTCAACTAAACCTATGTCTTATTTCTTATACTATAGTTGTCTCTTTTTCCTCTTTCATTACTGTATATTTTTGTAACTTAATAAAACAAAACTTTATTCCGCAATAGGTTATGGGCCCAGAAAGTTCTGTCTGCGAGGATACAATAAAATTGATTAATAAATAGTGCTTTGTACAAAAGAAAAATGGCAACTACTGTACGACTTGAGTTATTATCAAAAGATAATTACGACACATGGTGTCTCCAAGTCGAAGCGCTGCTAATAAAAAATGAAACATGGGGATATATAAATGGTGAAATACCAAGACCACCGAACCCAGAAGGCGCTGAGTCCGATCAGACAAAAATGACGAAATCGCTGAAAAACTGGATTGCTGGAGATAAGAAAGCTAAAGCTGATTTGATTCTGTCCATTAGTCCACCAGAGCTGAAACAAATTCGTGGGTGTGAAACCTCGGAAGCAATTTGGAAAAAGCTAGCATCAACTTACGCATCATCTGGTCCAGCCCGGAAAGCAACGCTGCTAAAACAACTAACACTTCAAAAAATGACTGAAGGGGACGATGTACGTGACCACATCAACAAATTCTTCGACGCTGTCGATAAGCTAGAAGCAATGGATGTCAAGATCCACAAAGATCTGTTAAGCATAATGCTTCTGTACAGCCTTCCTGAGTCATTCGAGAATTTTAGATGCGCTATTGAGTCCCAGGACGTTCTCCCAGATGCCGAAAAATTAAAAATCAAAATATTTGAAGAGGCAGACGCACGTAAACAAAAAGTTAAAGAGAATGAATCCGGAGCGATGATTGCGGCAAGGAATAGAAATGTACCTCAAAGGCAAACAAATCGAGGGAATGCATCATCTGGATATAATAACAGGGATGCGAAGAAGAAAAAGTTTCCATTCAGATGTAGCAAATGCAACAAATTTGGTCACAAGGCTGCGGATTGTCGTTCAAATGGTCAAAATACACAGCGGGTGAATGACCCCAAAGATTCCTTCTATGCTATGTCGGATGGTCCTGAAATCGCCATGAAGACGGAAAGTGTGGATCTACAACAGAGCTGGTGCCTTGACAGCGGCTGTACCTCTCACTTGTGTCGCAACAGAGAAAGCTTTAATACATGGTCGCCTACTGATCGCGGAAAGTTGAATTTGGCAAGTAACTCATCAATTGCTGTTGAAGCTAAGGGAACTGTTGAGCTCCAAACCACCGTTGGAGCCGAAACAAGGTCAGTAAACTTTGAAAACACTTTGTTCGTTCCTGATCTGCGTACAAATCTTCTTTCAGTTGCGAAGATCACCGATAAAGATTGCGAAGTAGTATTCAATCGAAACAAAGCATTCGTACGGAACAAGAACGGTGACATCAAATTGGTAGCTAACAGAGTCGGTGATCTTTACTATCTTGGTCAACAAATTGAGTCTGCACAACTTATTCAACCGACGAAAATAAAAAAGACGGATATTCAGATTTGGCACGAACGATTAGGCCATTTAAATTCCCGTGATCTGAAGGAAATGGTGAATAAAAAGACTGCGATGGGAATTAAGCTTAAAGACTGTGAGGAACTGCCTCCCTGCACTGTTTGTTTAAAAGCAAAGCTGTCTGCTCAACCGTTTACGAAAAGGACAACCAAGAGCGAAAAACCATTAATGATTGTTCATTCGGACATTTGTGGACCCATGAGGACCGAATCAAATGGTGGAGGAAAATATTTCGTCACTTTCATCGACGATTACTCGCGCTGGTGTGAAGTATACATTTTGAAAAACAAAAGCGATATCTATCAAACATTCCTCAGATATAAAAATCTTGTTGAAAACCAGACTGGACAAAAGATAAAAGCTTTACAAACTGACAATGGAAAGGAGTATTGCTCCAACACGTTTATTGAGTACCTAAGGTCAAAAGGGATTAAAAGAAGACTTTCCACACCGTATACGCCACAACAGAATGGTATAAGTGAGAGAAAGAATCGAACATTAGTTGAGATGGCTAGGTGCATGGTACTACAAGCTGGTCTTTCTATGTCATTCTGGGCAGAGGCCATATGTGCTTCGAACTACTTAAGAAATCGTTGTCCGTCAAGAAGCCTTGCTGGTAAAACCCCTTTTGAGTTGTGGATAGGTAGAATTCCTAACTTAAAACATCTACAAATATTTGGATCCAGAGCATTCGTGCTGAACAAAAAATCGAATAAAGACAAATTTGAAGCCCGGTCAACTGAGGGTGTATTTGTCGGGTATTCAGACGAAGCCAAAGCGTACCGAATCTGGATCCCAAATATGAAGAGAATCGCCATTACAAGGGACGTTAAATTTGTCGATTTACCCATAAAAATACAAGGCGGCGAAAATATTCTTTCAAGTGAAACCAAGGTTAGTACAATCGATATTCTTGACGAACAGCAGAACAGTGATGACGACGATTTTGAGTCATGTTCTTCTAATCCAATTGAAGAAGTTGAAGCAGAAGCTGATGAAAATAATATGGAAAATGACATCGTAGCATATGCATTTAACGCCGAAGTAAATTTTGAAGCAGCTCTGCAAGGAAAAGATTGTGCTGAGTGGAGAAATGCTATCTTTGATGAAGTCAGGAGTTTGATAAAAAATGATACCTGGGAAATCGTTGACCGTCCACCAGAGCAAAACATAGTGGGATGTAGATTCGTTCTTACGAATAAACGTAATCCGAATAATGTAGTAATTAAAAGAAAAGCTCGCCTAGTAGCGCAAGGTTTTACCCAACAATTGGGAATAGACTACATGAGTACTTTCGCTCCAGTTGCACGGCTTGAATCAATACGACTTATGTATGCAGCTGTTTGTACTCGACCAGACATAGCTCATGCAACGAGTGTGCTCGCGCAATTTAATAGCTGCTATACTGATCTTCACTGGGGTGCCGCTAAACGCGTGCTGCGTTATCTCCAAGGCACCAAGGATTACGGACTGCGATATTCTTCCTGTGATGAAGGTATAAAAGGATTTGTGGATGCAGATTGGGGAAGGTGTATCATAGATAGAACATCGTATACCGGATATGCCTTTACCTTCTCGAACTCTGTTATCAGTTGGAAGTCGCAAAAGCAGAGGACAGTGGCTCTTTCTTCAACGGAAGCTGAGTACATGAGTATTACCGAGGCCATGAAAGAAGCCATTCATCTTAGAAGCTTCGTGAAGGAACTCAGTCTTCGGAATTTGGAGAATATTACTGTATACAACGATAACCGTGGAGCAAAACTTCTAGCTGAGAATCAAGTTTTCCATCAGAGAACTAAACACATCGATATTCGATATCATTTCATCAGAGGTGTTCTATCAAAGGGAGAAATCAACCTTGAGTATCTACCAACAGAAGAGATGCCTGCAGATGTCTTGACCAAGGCTCTTCCTGGACTAAAGCATTACTGTTGCCTATCGAAACTAGGAGTCATTAAAATTGAAGATCCTTCTCATTGAGGTGGCGTGTTGAGAATCACTGATATTTAAACAACTCGAGGACTTCCATGGGACATCCCTGTCGAATATTTCAACTAAACCTATGTCTTATTTCTTATACTATAGTTGTCTCTTTTTCCTCTTTCATTACTGTATATTTTTGTAACTTAATAAAACAAAACTTTATTCCGCAATATAGTGCAATAAGTACGCAAACGGACCTCTTATCTAGAACATCTGTGACTATACTTCGTCAAAAATTCGTTGCATTAACATTTAGATTCAAAAAGTTACAACTAAAAAACCTATTTTCTTTTCATCATGTGATCAGAAAGTTGAGTGACTGTATCGCACAATCGTACCCTGTGTCTGTGGACAATCTTAACAAGACCTACATTGTTATCATACTAGGCAAGGTACATAATGATTGTATTTGGAGATAAAAAATAAACTGCCAAAGAATTAACTACATAATTGTTTTTAAATTCTCCCGCCACTCGGTTTAAGTTGAAAATAAAGAAATAATAGAAACAAACCAATCCAAAGTTAAGTTATCATTTTACTAGTGCATACAAATCCAAATGACAACATAAAACACCAGCGTTGCCGTTTTGACTGCTTTCCAGTCAGTTCTGACTGGATTGATATGAATTTAGCTGGAAGACTTTTTTAAATCCAGCCGGCTGGTTTCAGCTGGATATATTTTTTGTCTACCTTTGTGGCTAGCTACAAATCATTTCCATACCGATTCTTTTCAGTGAGACAGGTAGATTTTATTGTGAGTTAAAACGAGAAGGGTTGATTTCACGAAAAAACCCTTCTCGTTTTCACTCACATAAAATGAACCTGTCTCACTGAAAATAATCGGTATGGAAATGATCGTGTAGCCAGCCACTTTGATAATTTTTTTGAGGTATCATAGCATTTCTTTCCAATCAGAAGGTAATTTTTAAAATTCAAAATAATGTGGAATGCACACAACGTCGCTTGAAAATTGTTTTGTTGCATACGCCACTTTTGTGGTTTTTGAGTTAGGAACGGTTTCTAGGGTAATTTGCTCTTTCCAAATCTGTGATCGGAATTGCGCTGTTTTTCCAATCCCGAGATATCCAACTTCGATTTTGTCCCATATGCACTGAAATCAACGTTTTGTAGAATTGGTTTGTACCATAAACCATTTTTTGGCGTTTGGGACAAATTTTCCATATAATTTTCCGTAATTTTTTTGTGAGAATTGTTATGTCCCACGAATTGTTATGTACCCACCAAAGAAAACGGGACACTGAACACGAAAAAAGTTTCAGTATTGGTTTGTACCACCTCCATTACAATTGTGTAGATATTCAGCGAAAGTTTTTTTTAAAACGTTGCGATGTGGACATGGTTGTCCAAAGACTTACCGAGCCGGGACACTTTTTAATACAAGAAGTGGATTGCGTTCAAGCGGCAATAGATAAATATTTAAAAAACGTAGAAGTTCATAGTCCGCTCCACCTGGTCAAACTCTTAACAATGAATACAGAGAAAGTTAAACTCAAAGTAATTCAAATGCTTGCAGAGGATTTTAAGGCGTATTCCATTTGGGCAAATAAAATGGACTATGGCAATTTACCCTTTTCCAAGATAAAATTATTAGAGTACGAAAAAATCTCCGACTTTTAGTTAAAATATAACATCTCGGCTAAGGAAAAAGAATTGAAAACAGCAAGTCTAATTAACGCAGCCACCAGGGGTACTCTACAAACACCCAATTATTTGCTTACAACTGCAAAATTAATAAACACATTCAAAACACCAGTATCAAAGCAAAAGAAAAAAGATCGAAAGGACCTGCTTCCGTTTATTCCGGAAATTGACAAGCAATATTTTAAAACTTTGCTAAATAATTAAACTGTATTACCTTTAAAACTTATTGTGATACCAGTAAAACAGCTCTTTTTTTAACCAGGATGGTTTAATTTAAGTAAAGAAAGTTAAGATAAGATGAGGATAAGGAATGTTTTTTTTAGTTACTTTAAAAAAAAAACATAAAAATTAGTTAGTCTTATTTAATACTATAATTACTATTACTTACCTTCTTTCTATGTATAAAATAAATTAAAAATAAAAATTAATCTGTCTTATTTAATACTATAATTACTACTACTTTCCTTATTTCTTTTTATAAAATAAATTTAAAAAAAAAAATACAAAAAAAAAAACAAATAAAAATTTGAGGTAACGCTGAGCGGCAGTTGTGGCTTGTGGTGGTTTTCATCAGTTTTCCTCCTTAATTCAAATACTTCTATCCACAGTTAGAAAACCCATGGCTTGAATATTACAGTGCATATCATTTGTTGAGCATCTCAATCCGCCGTTCGGAGACAGTTATGTATACAAATTTGAGGGTGTCCTCCATTCCTGCAAAAATATAACAAGCACGAACAAATGGTTGCGAGAAGCTATCCTCGGTTCTTCAAAGGACTGCTGACGTCAAATATTTACTTTGGGTTAAGATATATAGTTTACTTTAAAATAGAGAAAATACAATAAAGTACATCTTCGATTTTATGCTTAAGAATCATTTTTCTTCTTTTTGTTCGATGTGATGTTCGCATGCATTTGGGTAGAATGTATTTTTTCAGGCTGACCTACAGATTCTAAGTCGATTTCCGATTTCGGTGATAGTTTGTCCGCGCTCTCGAATGCATCTGACCTTCTTCTTTTTATTAGTTGCGAGTTTGTTTCAGACAGATTATTCGTTGAAATCAAAGAAGAGGCGACGCGTCTACAGTTATCGCAACAATCCGGTCGAACTGATAACTTGCTACAATCGTCCTCAAAATATGAGAGCAAGAAACGTCTTCGGCATTGGGTGGTTTTCAAATATCCACGGATAGTATCTGCAGCACTTTCATGATTCTCAGGCTGTCCATCTTGCGTTTCTTTGATACAGTCAACACTATTCCAATCTTCCTCGTCGTGCACTATTAAACATTTCGCTGACATACCATCACGCCCTGCCCTACCAGCTTGCTGGTAATACCATTCTATTTCTCTGGGAGTTCCATAGTGGATAACTAGTCGTACATCAGGCTTACTGATATTAAAAGCTACAGTTGCAACGACCACACGAGTGCGATCGTGCAAAAAATCTCTAAGTATCTTTTCACGTTTCCAAACATCGGAATGATAGAAGTCACACAATTGGCCATTCGCTTTAATCACAGCAGCTACTTCTTCAGTTTTAAGTTTCGTAAGGCAATACACGATGATCGATCCAGAGTTAACATCCTCAATGTAGGGGCCGATTTCTTCCCACACATCAGACGTTTTTGTCACACCACCCTGGCCGATGTCTATCCGGACTGTTTTTGGTTTCACAATGAACTCCAAATTGGGACGATCCAAGCTGTTGGTAACAATCTACGCAAAAAAAAAAAAAAACTGGATTAGTTCTAGGTACATTTAATTTACTAACAAAACAATAACCGTGAGCAGGAAGTAATAAAATGCATAGATAAGTACCTGTGGGTCACGTAGGTCCAAACTTTTGATGATATCATCTCGAACTTGCTTAGTGGCAGTAGCAGTCGTTGCTAAAATAGGCACAGCAGGACATAGGTCTCTCAATTTATGTAGGTTCCGATAGGACTGTCGGAAGTCATGTCCCCATTTGCTGATGCAATGTGCCTCGTCGATAGCAATCAATGTAAGTTCTTCTCTAATGCTATTGAGCAGAACAGTCCCATCTCCAGAGGAAATATATTCCGGAGTTACATACACAATATTATATTCCCCTTCTAATACATCGGAGAGTATTTCTTCACTCATCTGGGCTGAACAGAGAAAACAAGCCCGAAGATTTTGTTCACACATCTTTAACACTTGATCCTGCATTAGAGATATTAATGGCGATACCACGATTGTAATTGTATCTAGGTATACTGACGGAAACTGATAGCACAACGATTTGCCATATCCTGTTGCCATAATCGCGCAATTATCGCGAGTACCGTAAAGAATGGACGATATGATTTTCCATTGCATTCCATGGAATCGTGTATGACCAAAACTCTTTTGCAAAAATTTAATACATTTACGCGGTATGCGTATGAGATCCTTAGATTTAGGTTTAGGCATTTCGGTTGCTTCAATCAATTTGTCATGAACATCGTTCACGTTCGCCAGAGCCATATTCTCGGTTAGTTGTATTTAATTTAAACTGATGGAAGAATAGGAATAGGACAAATTAGTGCAGAATTAAGGCCGGTAGCTATTAACCGCTCATAAATTTAGATCCCTCATAAACCTATTCACTCGCGCTATTAGGCCGGTAGTTATCGACCGCTCATATATCGCTTTTAAAGTTAAGGCTAGCTTTACAGTCTTGTTTTTTTACCCGGCGTTCATTGTTCATCGCTAGACGTCCGCGGAACAACGAAAGTGTGAGTGACAAAATCGAACAACGTTCGAAGAACGAATGAAGAACGAATACAAATGCAAGAAGTTCCATTCCTTTGGTCTGCTTTTACACTTAAAGGCTGAACTATAATAGTCGAATGGGTTCGTACGACCACGTACGAAACTGTGCGAACACAAGGAATTTGTATTCTATTTACAACCATAATAGCTTTTCACTTCGATTCGTTAAGTTTTCGTCCACTTTTGCTCACTTACGAAAGGAGCGAATCCATTCGATCTTTCGTACGAAAATCTGACATTTGACTGTAACAGCTGGGTAAATTTAAAATTGGAATTTCTGAAATAAAGAAATTTTGTTTTATTTGCAGATCGCAATTAATAGCATTATCATTTTAAGGAATAATTTTTCTTAGTTTTCATTTACATACTAATGTCGATTTCGATTGGGCAAAAAGATCACTTTTTTTTTTGATCTCGAGCAATTTTTATCGCTCTAGTACAATTTTCATTTTCCAACCGACCAAAAAAGCACTTTTTTTTTGCTCTAGATCAATTGTTGTGATTTGTGAATCTCAGATTCTGCTCGAGATTTACACCTACTTGCACTAACGCCAGGAGATTTTATATGAAATGTCAACGCAGTACATCAAAATAAATATCAATCAACAAAAATAATTATTAGAAACTCTGTAGAATATTTAGAAAATATAAAGAAAGTGTTTTAAAATTGTAGTTATTTTTTTTCTTTTTCTCATTTATTTTCTTTTACGAACAAGATGTGAAATCTCACACTAATTCAATTGCAGAAAAACAGACCAATCTCGTTTGTTTTCCAACCAGCACGAAAAATCTGAAATCTGAGAGCAAAACCTGAAAAGCCCAATCGAAAACGACATAAAATGTATGCATTTAGAAGTATGAAGTACAATGCATTACACAGTACGTCGAACTTAAAAAATGGCTTGTACATAGGACTACGATTTGCTTTCTCAATTAAAACATAAATTAATGTAGGAAAAAAGTGATCATTTTTATTTTGTTAGGTAGTCATTTTTTTCGATTTCACTAATTATTTTGCGAAACAACGCACAAGTCACGGGCAAAACGACTAGAATCTGACAATCGCTTCCGTTCGGATTGTTCTATTATGGTCAACTTGAGCAATTGACATTTCGGAAGAAAACTTAACGTAGGATTTTGACAGTAGCTCCCGATTGCTTTCGACTATTATAGTTCAGCCTCTGTCTGCTTTTACACTTAATGCTGACCATACACCATTCAACTCAACCGTCAACTAATGTCGTTTTCGATTGGGTTTTTCAGATTTTGCTCTCAGATTTCGTGCTGGTTGAAAAACAAACGAGATTGATCTGTTTTTCTGCAATTGTATTAGTGTGACATTTCATATCTTGTTCGTAAAAGAAAATAAATAAGAAAAAGAAAAATAATAAATACAATTTTAAAACACTTTCGTTATATTTTCTAAATATTCTACACAGTTTCTGATAAATATTTTTGTTGATTGATATTTATTTTGATGTACTGCGTTGACATTTCATATAAAATCTGCTGGTGTTAGTGGAGGTAGGTGTAAATCTCGAGCTGAATCCGAGATTCACAACAATTGATCTAGAGCAAAAAAAAAGTGCTTTTTTGGTCGGTTGCAAAATGAAAATTGTACTAGAGCGATAAAAATTGCTCGAGATAAAAAAAAAAACGCCCAATCGAAATCGACATTAGTCGGTTCGTGGTGAAATCAACCCGTGTGTGGCGCTATCAAGCAGGGTTCGGTCCCTACTCCAATCGGAGTAGATCTACTCCGCTTTTTAAAAAAATAAAAAATCTACTCCGACACTCCACTTCGCTCAAAATCTACTCCGATTTTTTCACACAGAAAAATTTAAGCAAATAATGGAATGAGAGCACTGATCATTTGGAAAATCTGTTTTAAAAAATCTGTGAATGTCTAAATTTGGACAGAAGACAGGTGTCTTTTCTTTCTCAGCGTTTTCATATTACTAAATTCAATTACTGCCAAGTGTGTACCATTTTGTTTTGTTGTGTTGCCTTGTTACTTTCAATGTAAAATACAAAAACAACTAAAGCCTGAAATACATGTGCAGACAGGCTGCATGCAGCGCCGCGTCCTAATCTGCATCTGAAACACATGTGCAGAGTTTTTTTTGACAATTCGTCCATTGAGTTGGCTGTCGCAAACAAAGCAAAAAATGTCAGATGGAAAAAAAATAAATACTAAATGATCAAAATTGTACTATTTTCACGATCTAGTACCGGGGCTGTGCGGCAAAATTAGAAATAGAGACTTCATGCAGCGCTGTGCCGCATGCAGAATTAGCATGTATTCGCTCCCATAGGCACTGGCTACACGGTCAATGGCATACTAGGTATTTAAAAGTTCCCCGTGGCTACACGCAAAATGTGTTGAGGGAAACGCTTTGAAAACAGAACACACAACCGCCGTGCTCCGTCCTGCACAGAGAATTATTTTTTTGAGTTTTCCGTGATGTGAACCCTCCGACGGTCGGAAGAAAATGAAAAAATGTATGAGAAATGAAACGCTTTGAGAAAAGAACATGCATCTTACACCGAGAATTATTATCAAATCGGATTTTCGGTGTGCTTTTGGTGAAATCAACCCTTCTCGTTTCAACTCACATAAAATATACCTGTCTCACTGAAAAAAATCGTGTAGCCAGGCACATATAAACGTGTGTATTCTAATTTCGCTGCACGGCAAAATCACATGTATTTCCAGCATAAATCTAAATCTAAACCTGTGCTTCCAAATTATTTTTATCGGAAAGTGTTATACAAAAATGACACGACGTCATGTCAATTATAAAAAAAATGGGCATAAAAGAATGCCTTCAAAGGAGAAGAGGTAATAATCAAAAATAAAAGCTAAATTGAAAAATATTCAGAAATATCCATCTCTTTTAATTATCCAAAGAGAGATAAATACTACAACTAAAGTGTCACCATGCCCATTGCCCAGTAGTGCCAGGTGTTCATTTAGAGAACTTAAGCCGCGAAAATCGTTTTTTTATGCTAACATTTTCTTAGCCTGTATGTATATAAGTACATACATAGGTAGGTTACAGAAAACATGCCTTCTCCTTTGCTTTTGTTTTGCGAAGCTTTTTTTTAATCTACAAATCTAATCCGCAAATTTTAGTTTTGCTCCATTTTTTTTTCTTAATCTACTCCCAAATTTTATTTCTGGGGTCCGAACCCTGCTATCAAGTGATCGATTTGACGGTTAGACTTGTGAGTCTAGACTCACATGGGTGCAAAAGAGTAATGTCGATTTCGATTGGGCAAAAAAATCACTTTTTTTTTTGATCTCGAGCAATTTTTATCGCTCTAGTACAATTTTCATTTTCCAACCGACCAAAAAAGCACTTTTTTTTGCTCTAGATCAATTGTTGTGAATCTCGGACTCAGCTCGAGACTTACACCTACTTGCACTAACACCAGCAGATTTTATATGAAATGTCAATTTTTTCTTTTTCTTATTTATTTTCTTTTACGAACAAGATGTGAAATGTCACACTAATACAATTGCAGAAAAACAGATCAATCTCGTTTGTTTTCCATCCACCACGAAAAATCTGAAATCTGAGAGCAAAATCTTAAAAGCCCAATTGAAAACGACATAAGAAGGTTCGAAAAGATGAGAAGGAAAATATTTTGCCTGTGAGTAGAGGGTACAGTTTTTGGCGACTCTTGTATACGTTTTTCTTCTCCCTTCTTCGTTTTATCATTGTGTTGCTTCCCACCTAGTCATCTGCACAATACAAGAACTGCCAAATAAAAGAGGAATGTCAAATTTGAGTCAAGGAAGGAAGTGTAAAAGCACAAGACTCACGGATGTAAATAACAAAGAGAAATTCGAAAAAAGTCTAGACTCACAAGTCGTGTAAAAGCAGACTTCCCACCTATCATCTGCACAATATGTACAAGAACTGCAAAATAAAAGAGAAATGTCAAATTTGAGTCAAGGAAAAAAGTGAAGTGTAAAAGCACGGGACTAACGAAAGAAAATAACAAAGAGAAATTCGAAAAAAGTCCACCCTCAAAAGTCTAAGGTGTAAAAGCAGACTTTCCAACCAAGCAGTTTGGAATTTTCGGTGTACAGTTTTACCCAAACACGGAACAACGTGTGTATAAAGCTAGAACTACACTTGTCTCCCGTGGTGTGTCGCTGTGTGTTGTGACGCTATGGCTTCATGTATTTCTTATGGCTAGAAACACACTTGCCTCGTGTGGTGTGTCGCTGTGTGACGCCTTCACTCCTTAGTCACCTTTTACATTGGCCGAATTATCGTTATTATGGGGGTACACATGATACGACCGATCTGACGGACTTGGTCTGTCCGGCCAGGTCTGACGTGTTACGCTGAAAACGACCGGCAGGACTTTACGTGTTACGCTGGAAACGACCGGCAGGACGGACATGTCGGATGGTTTTCATTTTTTTTTTGATATTTTGGTGGTGGACATGCCCGTCCGACCTAGAGCAATTTTCATTTCTGAAATGTATTTCAAGCGGTGTGGTTGTTAGCGGAGAATTAATAATGGCTGTGTATGGAAATTTTGACTTCTGGAGAAAAAAAAAATGGAAATATAAAAAATTCTGATAATCGTCTGGAGAATTCAATATTAGGCGTGTTTTTTTTCAAATCTATATAGGCTTAGCGGAAAATGAGAACAAAAAACGCTGAACAGTGACTTGGCAGGACTATGCTAATTGACGTTTGACAGTTTCAGATCGGCAATTGTTTTCATTGAAAGTAAGGCCGGTAGTTATCAAGCGCTTATTAATAAGTTGTTGGATAGAATTTTTTTTTGTCAAATTTAATTCAATTAAATAGTAAAATAAGGAACATATTCACGTAATTCATTATAATTTTCTTTTCCTTGTCGGATAAATTCGTATTTCTAAAATGAACAGAAATAATTTAAATTTGAAATGACAGCAGAGTTCGGTTGATAGCTACCGGCCTTCAAATTTCTCCTTCACTTTCATGTCATATTTGACATTTCGATAAAATTTTCGATAACTATCGAAGAAAAACAGTTTGGTAGCACATTTTTCTATCCAGGATAAGCACCTAAGACTGGATAATTATCCAGGTTTCGTAAGCCTATATAGGCTTAGTGGTTAGTGTAATTAACATGGAAAAAAAAATTCTAAGCCTATGTATATAGTTTTGAAAAAAAACACGCCTAACATCAAGAAAAGAACTTTACATTAACGAATCAAGCACACATTGGAAAAGTCTACCGCAGAAGAATACCTTATGAAGAACGGTTGATCACCGTGATATCGTTGCAATTCTCAATCAAACTTGCAGTCCTGAAAGATTTTGCACTGATTTTCTTTTAACTTTCAGCTATAATTTTCGAAACCTCATCGTTTAGTGAATGTTAAATTAATTTTCAGTAATTTACTCTATATTTTTTGTAAAAAAAAATTAATTAAATGAAGTTCGCTCTTACTACAAAAGATTTTAATTTAATACATGAATTAATTTTAATTAATAAAACGTCTTTTTTTATATTAATGCAGCGATATTTGTGGGTTTCCTTTTCTGTCCATATCTACCCCATCTTGCGTACGAATCTACCCCCGGGGTAGGGTACATCCAGACACAAGAGAGTGTTATTTGAAATAGCTTTAAAAGATAATAAAAGGTAATAATATAAATGGATTTCAATGTTGGATGATAGATAATATATTGTTGGATTGGATCCAACTACAAATATACTCGAAAAAAAAGTTTAGTCAAAGATATCATAAAAATAGTGAAAAGTGATTTTTTTTTTGTTTTCTTCTCAATACTGTATTTGATATGGTATACCTGCTTATTTTTGTCACCCACTCTCAATTGTTCTTAGTTAGCTTACCACTGTTTTATAAGATACTAGCCGTAACCCGGTGCGCTTCGCTACACCGATCTTTTCAAAATTTGCCCGCCTGGCGTTGCCTGCGTAGTTATTCGGGTATGATAGAAAGGAGGTAGTCGGAAACAATCACTGCTGTTATACTTATTTTTTAAATTCGATTTCCATTTTTTTTGAAGTGAATACTTCTTAAGCGACAGATTTGTTTTGAAAACGTGTTCCGAAAAATATGTTACGATAAATGTGTTACGATAAAAGGGAAATGATACCATACAGGGAAAATATATATGGAGAAATCGTCAGCTGTCTGTCTGTCTGTCTGTTCGTTCGTCCGTCTATCTGTCTATCTATCTATCTATCTCTCTGTCTGTCTGTCTGCCTGCCTATATTAATTGACCAAAATGATTCATATTCACATTTCACCTGAAATTATTAATTTTTATTTTTACGAAATTTTGTATGACAGTTACCAAAACTACCAGTTGTTGAGTAAAAGCACTGATGCTATGTTGTATTCTATATTGAGAAAAACGTACTCTGAAAATTTTACCAAGATCGGTTGGGTAGTTTTCGAGTCTATAAAAGACAAACAAACATACATACATTCATTTTTATGTAACAGATGTGCATAAGCATGACAAATAAAATAAATAAAAATAAAAATAAAAATAAACATATTTAAAAATAAACATTGTTGGTCGGGTTTCCAACTTATTGTAGCATCCAAATGAAAAATGAAACATCTGTTTTGTTCCACTTGGAGAATGCTTTAAAAAACTTTATTTTTAAAAAAAAAGAAACGTTTTAGAATTCATAAATTATTATAATTTTTAATTTACTCACTTTGGTCTGCCGTTGCTGCCGTTTTCTTCTTCTGTCAGATTTGAAATGAAATGAGCGTGTTTAAGGTGTATTTTAAATAGAAATGAAATTGACAGTACACAGAGCTATTTTATGAGTAATGCGGCAGCATTCGGAGACCAACTGAGTTTACAATAAAAAGTCGAAGTGGTGTGTTGGTAACATTCTCCCCCCCGGTATCACGATCATCGTAAGTGCATACCTTACACTATTGAACAACACTGCCACCATCTTTTTTCACATCTAAGACAGCAATCTTGGTAGCTGGCCGGAGATATTCACCATGTATGGTACGTACGGTTGCGCTCCTTACTTGTCCGTCCTTTGCTTCGTTCGTGCTCGTCACAACTCCTTTCGGCCAACAATGCCGGGGCAGATTAGGGTCGACGATAATTACCACATCCCCAACTTCAATGGGCTTAATTTTCTGGAACCACGATGTTCGCCGAGTTAACGTTGGCAAGACTTCAGCCACCCATCTCTTCCAGAACTTGTCAGCGAGGAGCTGCGAATGACGCCATGACATTCTTGCGTATTTGTCGGTGTCTTCGAATTTGCCTGGAGGCTTACAGCCGGATGATGAGCCCAAAAGATAGTGGTTAGGAGTTAGAGCTTCCTCTTCGGCGGTGTCCAAGGATAGATAGGTCAGTGGTCGATTATTAATTATACTTTCGACCTCCACCAGCACATTACAAAGCGTCTCGTCGGTCAGTTTGGTGTCGCGTGTGATGATTTGGTACAATACGGTTTTTATTGAACGAACCATACGTTCCCAGGCACCCCCCATATGAGGACTAGCAGGAGGGATAAAGGTCCACTTGCTGTCCGGACTTGTAAATTTAGCTTGGATTGCGTTAAAATCGATCATTTGGTGGGCTTCTCGAAGCTCCTTTTCTGCCCCTCTTAGGTTGGTGCCATTGTCGCTGAAGATATGAAGCGGTGTCCCTCTACGACCGATGAAGTTCCGAATTACCATCACACACGAATCCGTTGATAAGCTATGTGCCACCTCTATATGAACAGCACGGCATGTTAGGCATGTGAAGACGACACCGTATCGCTTTTCCTGGCGTCTCCCGACTGTGACCAAAAATGGGCCAAAAAAGTCAAGCCCAACGTACGAAAAAGGTCTTGTATAAGCCGACAAACGCGCTTCTGGTAGAGGTCCCATCTCTGGTAGATTAGGATGTGCTCTTCGGATTTTACATAGCTGGCAGTTACTGCGAACAGTTCTGAGAAGTGATCGTACTTTTGGAATGTGGTACCTCTGAAAGATCTCGTTGATTACTGATTCGTGGTTAACATGCTTAAACTTGCGATGGTACCAATCTACCAGCAGCCTCGTAATATAATGATCTTTCGGTAAAAGGATAGGGTTCTTAGTTGCGTCACCTATCACCTTGGCGTTCTCAAGGCGACCTCGCATTTTAATTATCTTATTTTTGTCAATAAAGGGCGACATACAACGTAGTGGACTTGATTTGGGGAGCAGGCAATCAGGATTCTTTAGCAACAGGCAGGTCTCATGGCTAAAGGTTTGGGTTTGGGCAAGGCGAAGTAAAAACTCTTGACTCCAGAGCAATTCGTCAGCAGTGAAGTTAGTTATGTTACTTATTCTTGGATCGATCTTTGAAGCCTTTTTTACGGTTTTTGTTGTTTTCAGACATGTTATAAAACGCTTAACATACGCTAGACATCTTAGCAGACGTTCCCATCTAGAGAAACGATTGTAACATACAACAGGCATTGGTTCATGGACTTGAACTGCTAATTGCTGCGGCTCCGAAGATTGTCGTAGTTCTATGTCACATTTGCTTTCGAAGTTTATTTGATACTTGGGCCATCGGTCTATTTTTTGTTTCAAAAATGCGGGCCCCGTAAACCATGGCCCGCTTGGATCGAAGTCTGGTTGTTGGCTCCACTTAGTGCCTAAATCTGCTACGTTCTGCTTCGTTGGGACATAGTACCAATTCGCTATTTCCGTCGTTTCTTGAATTTCACCTATGCGTAGCATGACGAACTGCTTGTAGCTTCTTGGATCGGAACGTAACCACAACAAAACGGTTTTTGAGTCCGACCAATACATGGTTGTTTCAATCTTGAAATCGTGGGCTTTGATGACTGTATTTCCGAGGCGGGCGCCCATGACTGCGGCGAGAAGTTCCATGCGAGGTATAGAGATAGGACGTAATGGGGCCACCTTCGTTTTCGAGCACACCAGGGACACCTCTATTCCTTTCGCGCTTAGGATTCTCAAGTACGCTACTGCGGCATATGCGGTCTCGCTGGCGTCCACGAATACATGTAATTCCATCTTACTCTTGTTGCTAACGGATAGGCCAAAGTAGCATCTTGGCACCTGAACATTTTGCACTCTCTTGAGAAATGACAGCCATCTTTTCCATGCAGTTGCCAAGTCATCCGGTATGGTTTCGTCCCAACCTATTGCACTGCGCCAGACATCTTGGAGCAATATTTTCATATAAATTGTAAAAAATGATAGAAATCCTAATGGATCAAAAATGGACATGAGCAGTCTAAGAAGCTCCCTCTTGGTCGGTAATTTTTCTCCGCGCAGAATTTCCTGACTGGCCTTTGTAAATTTTAAATTGAATGTGAATGTGTCACTAGCTGTTTGCCACCACAGTCCTAATACCTTGTCTGCTTCTACGATTTGTTCTACTACTTTTCCTGCCCGGCAAAACTTATCCGCAGTACCTATTTCTCCTAGAGCATTGGTGACCTCGATAGAATTTGATAACCAGTTTCGAATATGAAAATTCGCGCGCTTGTGGACTTCTCTGACACCCTTTGCAAGCTCAATAGCCTCTTGAACGGAATTTATACTGTCTAGCATATCGTCTACATAATGCCTCTCGACAATAGATTTGACTGCTCTTGGATAGTCCTTTATACACTCATTGGCGTTTTCGTTTTTAACAAACTGTGCAAGCGACGGTGAGCAAGTTGCACCAAAACTCATAACTCTAAGCACGAAGATATCCGGAGGCCGACTGGAATCCCCGTCTCGCCACATAAAACGCTGTGATTGCTGGTCCTCTTCATCGATGGCTACCCTGTGAAACATTTCACAAATATCGCCGCATATTCCTATTTTTCCTATTCGAAAATTGAATAGGACTCCAGTTAACGATGTCAGCAGATCTGGGCCCTTCTCAAGGCATCCATTTAGGGATATGCCATTGCATTCCGCGGCGGCATCCCATACCACTCTTATCTTATGTGGTTTGTTTGGATTCCTGACTGTAAATATCGGCAGGTACCATTTTCGCGGGAAATCTGTATTTATCTCAGCAGCACTTAACTTGCGAATATAGCCCTTAATTTCCATGCTTTTAATATGGTCGTTGACCAGTATCTTTAAATTTGGGTCCTTATTTAACTTCTTTTCGAAACAGCTTAGTCTTCGGATAGCCATTGTATAGTTGTCGGGCATAGTTATATTGCTTGAGTTCCACAGCAATCTTGCAACAAAACAATCACCATCTCGCCTTACGTGCTCTCGTAGTTTTTTATTTTCACTTGCATCCAACTTATCCTTTGGCTGTGCACCCGACAGTTCGTTTTCAATTCTCATATTCTCTGTCATTAGGTGCTGCAGAGCCACATCGTCATCGCATTCACATACATGTAATTGCCTATGGACCTCACTCGTATTTCCTTTTGTTCCTGTGGCGTCTCGATCCAGTTCACCGTATATTGTCCAGCCTAGGCGCGTTTTAGTAGCCGCAGGTTCATCTACCTTTCCTTCTCGGAATTTTAATGGCATGGCTACGCTTTTGTTGTTTATACCAATGATCACTTTCGGGACAACATTTCGATATGACTCCACTGGAAGACCTTTGAGATGTTTATATCTTTCAGTAAGTTCCGATACCATTAGTGTCTGCGAAGGTAGATCAAGTGCACTTACTGACCGCACGTTTCGTAATGAATATATTTTTCCGATGTTACCTTTAGGCGATATTTTTAAATCAAGACTATCCGAACTCTTCTCTACACGTACTGACCCATCAGTCCATTTTAGACACAGATCTGACTTTGAGCCCTGAATTTCTAATTGCGCAAGGATATCTTTCTCGATAAGAGTGGGACCAGACCCGTCGTCGAGAAACGCATATACATCGATGGATGATTTCTTTCCATGAACAGTAATTGGTACAATTCGGTATAATACTTTGGAGGTCTCTACATGGTGTACTGCGACTACATCTGGCTTGTCTTTATCATTGTTGATATGGGATTTGTGGAGTAGAGGATGGTGCTTAGCGGTGCAGTGATTGATTCCACATTCTTTGCGATCTGGACAATAGTTGGCCTCGTGACGCTTTAAACATGTGCGGCATAGTTTGTTCTTGTGCACCACGTTCCACTTTTCGCCATATTCTAACCCTTTAAACTTTTCGCATTTTACTATTAAATGTGCTTCATAGCATGCAAAGCACCTTAGTGCCTCTGTGCTCTTGTGATCCATTCTTTTTCTCGTGGACTGTCCCTCCTCTTCGTGAAAACCGACACGATGTGTTTTACGTTTCTCAAAGTCTGGTTGACTAGATTTGGTAATCGGGATAGAGATCACACTACTTGCAGCTTCCGCTAGTTCAAATAGCCAATTACTGAAAGTTGTTAAATTCTCAACATGAACTGTTTGGGCAAAAATCGCCCAACTGAGCCGCATCTGTGCTGGAAGTTTCTCGAGAAGCTCTTGAATAAGCAAAGGATTATTTAAATGTGCTTCAAGTTCAGCTGCCTCCATAGTAGCTGTAATATTTTTTACTTCCAAAGAAAAGTTCACCAGAGTTTCTAACCTGTTTGCATTTACACCTGGTGACGCACGTAGCTTTGCCAGTAAATTATATATAATGTGTTCTGGCCTTCCAAATACCATACGCAAAGTAGAAATTATCTCAGGTACTAGTGCCGGTATCATAAGTCTACTACCTACATATTCAAGAGCCTTTCCTTTCAGTGCATGTTGTAGCCGAAGTAGATTCTCATCATTACTGAATCCACACAGTCTTGTTGAATTTTCAAAACTACTTACGAAAAGTGGCCATTCCTCTGGTTTGCCACTAAAAACTGGAAGCTCTCTTGGAACGACCTGACGCGCACAAGCCTGATCTGCATTTAATGTTCGAGCAGTTGACCCTGATTGCACTCCGCTCATATTTAATGACGTTGGTAATTTATTTGTCTGAATGCCCTGTACGTTTTCGTGACAACCGTAACTAACCCTAGCACCTTTTTCACCCTTGCCTACCTTACCCAGCGTGGAACCATTGCCATCCGCCCAATGTATGCCTCGCTGAAGCTGCTGCTCCCCCAAATCAATCTCAATATCTTCGTCGGATTCATCGGAATCTTTATACATTTGCATAGCCGAATACTTTTGCTCTAAGTATTGCATGTTTATTTTTCTTTCTTCCTCCAGACGCATTAGTTCTAATTTCATACTACGTCGTTGTTTGGAGGCGCCGCACATATTTGTATTTGATGAATTAGACAAATTTTCTGTACGTACCTTTTGTCCTTCTTGCGAGGTCACCCCATTTGGTGACTGAAAGTTACCGCCGTCTGTCGCTGTAGATCGCTGTTTGTTCTGTTTTGCTGTCGATGTTGAAGCGGAACACATGTCGCAAATAAAGTCCTGCTTTGAAATCTCGTCGTCGACATGGACGCACTCGAAGTGAAACCACCCATCACATCTGTCGCACTGAACCATTCGCATAGTATCTTCCTTTTTACATATTCGGCAACTTCCCTTGGTTGGATCTTCAACCCCAGTACCACTTGTTGCTTGACTCATTATTGCTCGTTGCATCCGCGTTGAAAATGAGTAATGCGCAGTTGTGGAAGTTTCCAGGGACTCTTATGAAATCAGCAACGCTTGCCAACAAATTTTTTAAAGAAATGTTGGTCGGGTTTCCAACTTATTGTAGCATCCAAATGAAAAATGAAACATCTGTTTTGTTCCACTTGGAGAATGCTTTAAAAAACTTTATTTTTAAAAAAAAAGAAACGTTTTAGAATTCATAAATTATTATAATTTTTAATTTACTCACTTTGGTCTGCCGTTGCTGCCGTTTTCTTCTTCTGTCAGATTTGAAATGAAATGAGCGTGTTTAAGGTGTATTTTAAATAGAAATGAAATTGACAGTACACAGAGCTATTTTATGAGTAATGCGGCAGCATTCGGAGACCAACTGAGTTTACAATAAAAAGTCGAAGTGGTGTGTTGGTAACAAACATATTAAAAAATATATTTTGTTTTACGTAACTTAGATTTGACAAAATATAAAACAAACTGTAAAGTTTAAAGATCATTTCTTCTTTTTGTTCGATGATGTTTGCATCCAACTGGGTAGAACGCGTTTTCTAGGCGAGACCACAGGTTTTAAGTCAATTTCCGGTTCCGACGATGAATAATCCTCGTACTTGAATACTTCTGACCTTTCGATGATACGTGGTGGTTTTCTTTCTCTTTGAATGTCTTCGTTTTGATTTGCGTCTATTTTCACAGCATCGAGAAATAGATCTAGATCACTTTTTTCTCCATTCGTGTTTAATTCTATTGGTTGGGCGGATGCTGGAACAGATCCATTGACGGATGACTTATTTGTATCACGTTTAAGTTCCTCATCAGCCTTATCACAGATTTGAGCTAAATCCAACTCATCTACATCCAAATCCCAGTCATCATCAAAGCAATCCACATCCGAGTTAGCTACGTTTTCACATTCGAGTATCGGTTTTTTTGTTTCAGCTTTCTGTCTCATTGCATCCGTTTCAATAACATTAAGCAACAAATCTAGCTCCTTATTCTCCGAATCTGATGAGTGGTTTGTGATATTTGATTGTCCATCAACGTCTTCAACAAGTTGTTGCAGTTCTATGTCATAGTCGTCTGATTCCCAGTCAACAGAGGTTGTATCGTCGATGTCAGACTCAATTACGATAATCGTTAGTTGGGGAGGTTCTATTATTACCACTGATTCCTGCGATGACTCCAATTCATCATTTGTCTTTGAAGTTGAAAAGCACGTGACAGCAATCTTGATTTTGACCCTCTTAATATGAGAATTGCTGTACGTATACCATACCGCGCGTTTAATTCGTTGACAAGCGAAAGTATTTTAAAAGCCTCATCTGTAATGTCTAGCATACCATCTTCGGTAAGGCCTTCGTATTTTGAAAACAGATTATTCGGTGGACCCAAACTGGAGGTGCCGCGTTTACAGTTATCACAACAATCTGCCCGAACTGATAACTTGCTGCAATCGTCCCCAAAATACGAGAGTATGAAATGCCTTCGGCATTCAGTGGTGTTCACATATTTAACCATACTCTGTGCGAGCTTTCCTAATTCATTCTTGGGGTTCTGATTGTATCTATCTCTGATCCTGCGATGAATTGTCCAATCTTTCTCTTGGTAAAATAATAAACATTTTGCTGGCATACCATCACGACCTGCCCTGCCAACTTCTTGGTAATAACTTTCCACATCTTTGGCCCCTCCATAGTGGATAACTAGTCGCACATTAGGCTTATTGATACCCATACCAAAAGCTACCGTTGCAACTACCACACGAATGCGATCATGCAAAAAATCATCGTGTGTCTGTTGACGTTTATTTAGCGGAAGTCCGGTATGGTAGATGCCACATAATTGGCCATTTGCTGCAATCACAGAAGCTATTTCCGCAGTTATTCGCCCGATGACAGATCCAATTTTGACATTCGTAATATAGGGGTCAATGTCTTGCCACACCTAAGTTTTTCGTTTCACAATAAACTCCAAATTGGGACGATCGAAACTCGTGACAACAATCTTTAAAAAAAAAAATGGATTGGTTATAGAAACGTTTGGTTTACTAACAAAACAGTAACCGTGAGCAGGAAGTAATTAAATGCATAAGTACCTGTGCGTTACGTAGGTTCAAACTTTTGATGATATCATTTCGAACTTGTTCAGTGGCAGTAGCAGTCGTTGCTAAGATGGGCACAGCAGGACATAAGTCTCTTAATTTATGTAGGTCCCGATAGGACTGTCGGAAGTCATGTCCCCACTTGCTGATGCAATGTGCCTCGTCGATGGCAATCAGTGTAAGATGTTCTCTAATGCTTTCGAGCAGACATATTCCGTTTACTGAAGCAATATATTCCGGAGTTACATACACAATATTGTACTTTCGATCTATTACATCGGAGAGTACTTTTGGGTTCTTCTGAGCTGAGCAGAGAAAATAAGCCCGAATATTATAAAAAGTCAGGGCTAACACTTTATCTTGCTGACGGAAACTGATAACATAACGATTTGCCATATCCTGTTGCCATAATCGCGCAGATATCACGAGCACCGTCAAGAATGGAAGATATGATTTTCCATTGCATTTCACGGAATCGTGAATGACCAAAACTCGTTTGCAAACATTTAGTATATTTATCCGGAATAAAATCCTCAGATTTAGGATCAGGCATTTCGATCAATTTGACATCATGGACATCGTTCCCCTTCGCCAGAGCCATATTCTTGAAAGCTGTGTTTCACTGCTGGATAACAGAAGAATACTAATTAGTTCGAAATCAAATAAGGAGAAAGCTACAGTATCTGACACTCATATTCGTACAGTATCATCTTGAACTGATTCAGTAAAACCCCGAAATGAAATAAATTATTTCATAAAGACAACATATTTCTTTTATATGGTACTTCATGACTGCGAAATGTGAACGTTAAAATTTATTTTTACCAAAATGGCGACGAAAACAAAGAAATAAACCATCCCGGCGAACACTCTGTAGGCATGTATATACACTTATTGTAAGACCAGTAACTTTTTCACCTTGTCTTTATCAACTCTACATAGAGTACATTGTACACGTTAAAAGAAAGCAAATAAATACATTCATGCAGATGACTAATATAAAATACAATTACAGTTTTAAAACTATGATGGAGTAATTAATTCTAGATTGAAACGCGAATGCACAAAGAATTAGAAGTCTATTTTATTTGTACCTTTCATTCGATGATTTTTATCGGTTATGTTAGAATCGCATTAAAATTACATACAATTAAAACCACGTCTTCTAGACTATAACCACAATTACTTACTACATTGCATATCACAGACCTTTTTTTTTGTCTTTAAATGTTTATTGTACTATATACATATGTATGTGCTGAATTCGAGAACTGATAATGACTGATTAATTATTATTAACAGATTAGATAATTTTACGATTAATTCAGTTTTAGCCCTGGATTTGGCCGCTTAGTGTATTTGATTGAATGGTATTAGTAGCGGTTCATCTCTGTTGGCTGCTTTGGCTGAGCCAAACCAACAATTTAGATCAGAGGTTCCCAAACTTTTTGGGCCTACCGCCAACTTAGAAGTTTTCCAAGCCGGCATGAAAATAGGGGAAATCTAGTGAAAGAATATTTTAAATTAGTAACAGCATCAAGTGTACTATTACTCTCAGCAACTCGGACTATGAAGCCATCGGCTACGCTGATGACCTTACAATCATAGGGACTGGTAAATTCGATTCTACCATCACGAGTGTGATGCAAAGTTCAGGGAAGGACTCTCAATTAACCCCTGTAAAACGAAAACCGTTCTAGTGCCCTTCACGAAGAGAAGAATCATTAACTTGGGTCAATCATCCTGAAAGGCACTACACTTGAGTATTCCAATGAGGTCAAATACCTGGGAGTTATCTCAGATATGCGCTTTACTAGGAATGCTCACCTCAACTCTATAATAAACCGTGCAACTAGGGCCTTATGGGCAAGTCGTCGACTGTATGATAGAGCTTGGGGTCTCAATCCAAAAATTATACACTGGTTGTATACCACGATGGTCAGACCCATCATTTCGTACGGAGCCTTAGTTTGGTGGCCTAAAGTTCTCGAAAAAACTACAACCAAGAAGCCCCAACGGATGGCGTGTCTTGGTATAACCGGTGCCATGCGCACCTGCCCTTCAGCAGCTCTAGAAGGTATAATTTGGCATATCGCCACTACAGATCTTCATTAGGAAGTCAGCCGCTAGAAGCGCTATTAAACTCCAACTTATTCATAAGTACAACCCAGGTAACCTTACGGTTCACCTAAATATTATCAACAACATTCCCAATCAGGATATGCTCTGCACCGTCGCTGACTTTATGATAAGTGAATACTGCTTTGGCAGAAAATTCGAAGTTCATATTGGGAAACGTACCACGTGGTCAAACGGACGGAAAACCTAACATAGATATCTTTTCAGACAGCCAAGCTGCACACAAAGCTTTGAGCTCCAGTTCTGTAGACTCAAGTCTAGTAAAGTGCTGCTTCAATGCTCTTCAATCCCTAGCTACTCACAATAAGGTCAAACTTTGGTGGGTGCCTGGTCACAGAGGCATTGAAGGAAATGAGATTGCGGATGAGCTGGCCCGTTCTGGCTCCACTGCCAAATTCTCAGGTCCAGAACCCTTTTGTGGCATAAACAGGGCAACAATCTCAGCCTTAGTTAACAATTGGGAACACAATCTCCGACTCTCTCATTGGAGAAATGTCCCGGGGCTTAGGTAAGCCAAACTATTGATCAAGCCTTGTACCCATCACAGGGAACTTCTAAACCACAATAAGAAGGATATTAGGTATCTAACAAATTTCCTCTCCGGTCATTGTCAATTACGATACCACCTGAACAGTCTAGCGAGACCGATTGTCGACTCTGTTTGGAAGAGGTCGAAATAGCCGAACACGTCCTTTGTGATTGCCCGGCACTTTTCGGGGTTAGACGACGTACCCTACACAAAGATGTTCTTAGACCTTATGAATTAAAAAATGCATCAACCAAGGACTTACACGCCTTTATTAAAAACGTGGTTTGCCTCTTGGACTTATAAGTATCCTATGATACAATAGATCTTTCAGGTCGCAGTATCAGCCTTGGGGCAGGATCCAGTTAAAAAACAAAACAAAAAAAAGTGTACTATTATTAAAACTGTTATCCTTATTACACTAAACTTGGACGCTTACTAAATTAATATAACAAATTAATGTGAAGGATGAGCCTGGTGCATTTTTGTCAGTTTGTTACTATTAAGTACAACGTTTGTTAAAAAGAGTCGTAAGTGGCCACGTTCTGTATTATGCAGTTGGTTCCTTCTATGGGCGTACCCAGAATTTTTTTTAGGGGTGGGGCAGAAGTAAATAAACTCAATAATTAGCAGGAATTTAAAAATTATTTTTATTTACTACCACTACAAGGAGGTACCATTTATTTCAAAATGTCTTCATAAGGCCTTTGAAGCATTACGTGCGGGTGCAATGTAAGTAGTGAACACACAGGTACATTGCTCTCAGAAAAACACAATTAAATAATCTTGGAATCATTAATGATCCCTTACAAAACTCGCTAAGAGTCTGTGCCGGAGAATTTGCACGATGTGTCTGCCGACTTGTATTCACAACTATCTATCTCAAGATCGTCGGCAATTGACTCAGCTTCGGCTATCGCATTGAACATCGGTGTTTTCTCAAGGTGTCTATTATTCATTTTATATAGTTTGCATATCGAAGCAAGTCTATCATTTTCGACTGCAGAATATTTACTACCGGTTGCAGCAGTGCGGAATATTTTGCTATTAGGCAAACACTAACAATAATTTCAGAATTTATAGCTGCGCAATGCAATTGAAAAGCTGATTTTCTGGTTGCACTTGTTAACATATTTTGACAGTGTTTAAAGTGCCGTTACCATCGGGTCTGAGACCAACGGGTTTCACAGAGCATTGGTATACATACATATTTGGTACGCATTTTCGACGAAGGGCGGATTATCGCTTTTGAATTACATACATACATATATTTTCAGTTCATCATATGTTGTGAGTTCTATGAGTTATTTTCTAAACTTGATGATCCTGCTGCGTTTACATGTGAGAAAGGATCCAAAACCCAATCTGTTATAATTACATACATACATATGTATTCATGTTTTAAATATCCTCAAATCGCTCAGTTGTATGAATTGACCAATTCTGGGACACAACGATTAGTGATAAGTCTTATCATACACTGAAAAGAAAACGGTTGTCATATTGACAATTGCCGGTTGTCAACTGATTATAATCAATGTGAAGAAAAATTTGTCAATATGAATTATCCCCGACTAGCTTCGTATTTGAAAACCGCATACTTAACTCAATATGAAAATTTTCGATTTTCATTTTTCGGCATTCAATATGATGAAAGTAGTTATCAATATGACAACTGCTTTCATCACATTGACAATTGTGGTTTTCAATATGATTATCTTACTTTTGCAGTCATCACATTGATAGTTAAGATTTTCAATATGATTATCGCATCTTTGCAATTGTCATATTGAAAATTGTAGTTTTCAATATGATAATCGCGTTTTGAAGTCATCAAGTTGACAATTGCGGTTATCATATTGACAATTGCAATAGTCAATAAGACAATTCCATTTTAAATTTGAAAATCTAGGTATTCAATCTGACAACCGCAGTTTTCAATAGGACAGCTGCTTTCATCACATTGACAATTGCAATTGTCATTATGAAAAAACAAGTTATTAAGTTGAAAATTTAAAATCGTTAATTGTCATATTGATAATTATAGTAGTTAGTTGGAAAATTAAAATTTTTTCGTCACATTGATTACAAAAATTGTCAATATGACAACGTTTTTTGGTTCAGTGTAGAACACGTGTAATCAGTGAAAAAATATGTTATCGCATGTGTTCTTATCTTGATTGTTGTGGGTAGCGTGCATGTCATTAGGGGCATATCAATCAAAATTGTTGTTTAGATCGAAGATCAAGTTACGAGTACATGTATGCACAAGTACCTACATACATATATCTATGAGGAAAAAACAACAATTGAATTTTTGATGATGTCTATTCAACAAATTTATCATCAGCTTCGAAATTAAGTATCGAACAAATCATAGAAGATAAGAACAAGAGGTCACCACATCGCTTATGCCGAGTTCAATGCGGCCACTTTCAACATCCGTACAAATGCACCGTCTTTGATTTGTATGACCCAGCGAAGAACAACCCTAAAACTAAACAAAAAATCAACTAAACGTTTGTTTTTAGCACCGCACGTCTATTAAAAACTATGTAATCGACCAGCCTTCCTCAAACAGTGCACCTTAACGTACTGTCATTCCGATTTCCTGCATGCATCGGTAGTGTGCTGGCCTAGTGAGTGTTTTTGTGAATACATCCACAGTCATCCTTTCAGTTGGAGTATATACACGACAGCCATCTTTCCATCTTTCAACAGCTGGTTGCAATATTCTTCGGACATGAGTGACAAATTGCATTCTCGGCTATGTGTTTCGCTCCTCTTATGTCTGTCCCAACAGTTATTCTGGTTCATTTCGGTCATCAGGGTTCGTAGATATGCTGCTTCTCTAGACGATTCGGAGAGTGTAACATACTCTGCTTCCGTTGTCGAAATAGCCACTGACCTTTGCTTTTGAGAACGCCACGTGATTGCTGCTCCACTCAATGTAAACACGTTTGCCGTATACGATACTCTCTCTATCTCATCATTCGAGTGATCACCATCTGAGAATCCTCGAAGACCATGTGTGTCCTTTTTGTACACCAGCCGTAGTTCTCTGTACCCCAGAAGAAGCGTAGTATCGCGTTAAACTGTGCCAGCCGATTAACAGTAAACGCGATATCCGGCCTGGTCGCAATCGCCAAATACATAAGCGACCCGATGAGCTTTTTAGGTATCTAACAAATTTCCTCTCCGGTCATTGTCAATTACGACACCACTGAACAAGTTAGGCCTGTCTAGCGAGACCGATTGTCGACTCTGTTTGGAACAGGTCGGAACAGCCGAACACGTCCTTTATAGAGCTATACGGGTTCTGGCTCAGGAAGTGACGTCATCAATTCATGGTCATCGTTATGCTGTGTGTGTGAGCGAGATGGAAGATATAAACAAATTCAAGGTCACTGTGTGTGTAAGAGACAGATGGAAGATACAAACAAAATTCAAGGTCATCAGTATGCGGTGTCCAAGGCCATCGTGTGTGAACGAGATGGAAAATATAAACAAATTCAAGGTCATCATTATGCTGTGTCCAATGCCATCGTTATGTTATCTTATGTATGTACGATTTTATGTCATAAAATCCAAGGCCATCGTTATGCTATCTTATATATACATATGTATGTATGTATAATATGTCATAAAATCCAAAGTCATCGAAGATCCATATTTGTTTATTTTGTTTGGTAACTGAACTGGGGTAGCGGGGGGCAAGCGGGGTTTAATGCTCATCCAGATCAGATTGATTATTTTTGGTGTTGGTTGAAATATGTAGTGGGGGGAGGGGGTGAGCAAGCGAAGTGGATAGTGGAATATTCAAGATAATTGTGTATTATTCTTCAATAAATTCATACTCAAGGTCATTACGTATGCGATCATAAGAACTAAAAAGAGGCGTCAATTACAGTTCATTGTTTACGATATGCGACTCTGCGTTTGTGTACATTAAATTATGCTTTACGAGTGTGGAGCAGAAGAAATTAATTTTGAGGAGTTTTAAAAAAATACGAACTTGTAACTGTGTTTTATTTATTCTTTAACATTAATCAAACCGCTGAAACCATCCACTGCATTTGTAACTCTACATTTAATTAGTTCATTTTTAAATGATCTAAATATTTTAGACAATAAAAGTAGTATACAAATATTCTCCCGATATTTTAGTACATACATGATATTTGATTCATGCAACTCCTCCACAATTGAGTGTATCTCATTTTGATGATTATTATTCCCAGCATGTTGAGATGCAATCAAAAATCTGAGTCTATCCACGAGCACATTTGGATCATTCCAATGAACATAATTGATAGGATTACTAGAGTATATATCATATCAGCTAAATATGCCCTACCAATTTTACTTTTTACTTTCTGCGTTCGATTTTGAAGTAAAGGCTGGATAATTTGCTTATATTTCTGACCTTTATTGCCTTTAACTTGTGAACTGCAATCATGATATTTCATGTGTGCATTTGTTTTCTCTAGTATTTTCAGATATTGTCTTCATTAGTGTATCGACCTTTTCGGGGATTTTTGCTTAAAATAAGCTCATGTAGGCCATCAGTTCTAGAGAAGACTTCACCGTGCTTTCATCATACCACGATACGGGTGATTCGCAAAAGAGTTCGCTTCATATCGAACGTTCGATTCGCTAACCATAATAGGGCTGTAAATTTTATAAATCTTACATGTTGTAGGAAAAAGCTAATGGCCATTGATTCGTGTGTCGTTTGCATGTATATTCTCTCAACGTCCATGCCTACTTTGTGTTTGTAGTAAAAAATAAAAGCTTATAGCTTTCTTGTTTCTCCAGCAAATTCTGTGTCATAATGAAGTGATGACAGTAAAATCACTGCCTTATATTTTTTCGGCACATTAGACACTGCTGCGACATTATCCGTAAATCCAAGTAGATTGTGCTAGGCGATTACGTTCCGGAAGCATTTCTTATTCTGTTGCATAGTTCCTTCAAAACTTGTAAAGAAGTTGTCAGCAACAGCAGTCCTCCCGCTGGCTCTGTACTTGGTCAATCAGCACCTTCTCGCCCAAATTTACAGCTCTCTGATTTACAATCAAATAGCAAATGCTCAAATGACCGGATGTAAATGCCACAATCATCAGTAATCAGCAGAAAACCGCAGGTAATAAATACTCGTGCTCATACTTGTGCACGATAGTAAATATGTTCTAAATAAAATACGATAATAAAGTACATATTTTGTTCCTCTATGATCCGATTAACAAAACTAATTATCTGACAGGCATATACAGGTAAAAAAAATTACGATGAAAGAGAAAATAAATACGTTTCTCCATACAAGGTCTGGCCAGACCTATTCCATTGACTGATATCCAGCTTGTAATGCTCCTTGCAGAGTAGATTGGTGCATTGACTTGTTGGAATGTTCAAGATATTGGTCTAAAGACATTGCTAAGTTTAGGGAAAGCAACTTCCAATATCTTCTTGTAGGAATTTTCGGTAATTTTCAGTGTAGGAAACTCCAGATCAACAGTTCCATACCATGAAATCGCTCCACAGACCATAACACCTTCTTCGCAGCTGGTAACGTTCCAAGAAACTTGGTTCCTATCTCAAATCGTGAAAATAATGGTTATATTCATCCGGAAGATCCATATTAAATTGTTTTTCATCTGAAAAAAATACTCTTGTTCACATTTTATCCCACGTTATATGCGTCCTGCAAAAAGCCAAGCGATTTTGATTTTGTAATGGGTTGAAAAAAGATATTTTCAGTCTGTAGATTTATTACTATTTTTCCTTTATTTTCATCGTACCGTATCATAAAGAAATGCAGCGACTATCGTTAAGCGAATGTTTCTATTCAAGTGGAGCAAAAAAAAAAACAGTGTTTTTTTTCGCAGGAATGCAAGGATGCATAAAATAACGATCTAACATGACTTTTTGCATTATTCTGAGTATGCATGAATTCCTCTTTGAAACAATAAAACAATAAAGTTGCTATTTTAACTTACCAAAGCGCCAAACGGTTTAATCTTGAGAAAAATCCTTGTTTCTATTCAAGTGGCGCGGAGTGTATGTACATCTAAAAAATTTCTCTACACTAAAGCATTTAAAATATGAATGCTGACAAAGTCAGGAAATTTGGTAATGATAGCTACATAATTAATTAAAAAAAAAAAATTGTTTTGAAAGTGCGAAAGGTCTGGCCAGACATTGGCAAAAGGGTTCAAAGAGGAGTGGATCTAAATTAGGAGTCCTCACGAGACATTTTTATGCCAAGCCCTCTCTTAAAAATGTCTCGTGGAGACGGGGTAACACTTCCTTCATGTGGTTGCGCTGTGTGTAACATTAAAGGATACTCCTAACTCTTTTAGCGTGTGTGAAAAAAATTTATAAAAACGGACTCAATTTTAAATAAGCAAATTTCAAAAAATCATTTTATTTAAGTAACTTAAAATATTGTGGTGTAATGGCAAGAGCGTTAGTTAAAGTTCAATCTCAGCAAACATCCAAACGTTTTTAACGGTGCTTCCTCTTCCGAATGTCTGACAAGCATTTACAAGTATCATTTGTCGTGAGGAGCTTCTCCACTAGCGCCGTTCGAAGGCAATACAAATTTGTAGGTCCTACAAATACACTTAATAGTTGCGAGAATCTATGCTCGGTTCTCCAAAGGACTGCTGATGCCTAATATTTATTTATTTAAGGTTAGGTTAGGTGTTTTATTTTAGAATAGAAAAAATGTAAAAAAAAAAAATCAGTAAATTTACGAATCTTAGCTAAAGGATTATTTGTCTTCTTTTTGTTCGATGATGTTTGCATCCATTTGGGTAGAATGGATTTTTTCAGGCGGGCCTAAGGGTTCTAAGTCGATTTCCGATTTCGGCATTATGTCCTCGTTCCCGACTGTTTCTGACTTTCTTCTTTTTATGAGTTGCGGTTTTGTTTCAGACAGATTATTCGTTGAAATCAAAGAGGAGGTGACGCGTCTGCAGTTATCGCAACAATCCGGTCGAACTGATAACTTGCCACAATCGTCCTTAAAATACGAGAGCAAGAAACGTCTTCGGCATTGGGTGGTTTTCAAATATCCACGGATAGTATCTTCGTCATTTTCATAATTCTCAGGCTTTCCATCTTGCGTTTCTTTGATAAAGTAAATAATATTCCAGTCGTCCTCGTCGAAAAGCATTAAACATTTCGCTGGCTTAGCATCACGACCTGCCCTGCCAACTTGCTGGTAATACCATTCTATTTCCATGGGAATTCCATAGTGAATAACTAGTCGTACATCAGGTTTACTGATATTAAAAGCCACAGTTGCAACGACCACACGAATGCGATCGTGCAAAAAATCTGTTAGTATCTGTTTACGTCTATCTATCATAACACCGGAGTGATAGAAGTCACACAATTGGCCATTCGCTTTAATCACAGCAGCTACTTCCTCAGCTTTTGATTTCGTAAGGCAATATACGATGATAGATCCAGTTTTATCATCCTCTATGTAGGGGCCTATGTCTTTCCATACATCAGTCGTTCTTGTCACACCACCCTGGCCGATGTCGCTCCGTACCGTCTTTTGTTTCACAATGAACTCCAAATTGGGACGATCCAAACTGTTTGTAACAATCTACACAAAAAAACAACCGGGTTAGTTCTACATAAGTACATTTGATTTACTTAAAAAAAAGTTACCGTGAGCAGGAAGTAATGAAATGCATAAGTACCTGTGCGTTACGTAGGTTCAAACTTTTGATGATATCATTTCGAACTTGTTCAGTGGCAGTAGCAGTCGTTGCTAAGATGGGCACAGCAGGACATAAGTCTCTCAATTTATGTAGGTCCCGATAGGACTGTCGGAAGTCATGTCCCCACTTGCTGATGCAATGTGCCTCGTCGATGGCAATCAGTGTAAGATGTTCTCTAATGCTTTCGAGCAGACATATTCCGTTTACTGAAGTAATATATTCCGGAGTTACATACACAATATTGTACTTTCGATCTATTACCTCGGAACGTAATTCTGGATTTCGGAAGAGTACTTCTGAACAGAGAAAACAAGCCCGAATATTATAAAAAGTCAGGGCTAACACTTGATCCTGCATTAGAGATATAAACGGCGATACCACGATTGTAATTGTATCTAGGTATACTGACGGAAATTGATAGCACAACGATTTGCCATATCCTGTTGCCATAATCGCGCAATTATCGCGAGCACCGTCAAGAATGGAAGATATGATTTTCCGTTGCATTTCACGGAACCGTAAATGACCAAAACTCGTTTGCAAACATTGAACATATTCATCCAGTATGTGATCCTCACATTTAAGATGAGGTATTTCGATCAATTTGCCATCATGGATATCGTTCCCGTTCGCCAGAGCCATAATCTCGAAAATTGTATTTCACTGTTGGATAAGAGAAGAATACTAATTAATGTGAAATTGAATAGTGCGAAAGTTATATTATCTGACACTCATTTTCGTACAGTATCATGTTGAACTTTAAAACCTTTAAATCGTTATTCTATGTATGAGACCAAACTTTAATACTGTATAATTTCGATAATTCGTAATCCCCGCTTATTCGAAATAAACTTACGGTCTCTTGAAAAAACCCCGGTTATGCGTAAAATAGCAGGGCTTTCGGTCCTCTCCGTAATCCGCAATGATTTCCGTACGCAAAGTCATTAAACGTCTTATAATTCGTAAGTCTCTGTTGACAACCCCGTTTATTCAAAATTCAATTCGATCTCTGAATCACGTTTGCTTCATTGGTTTATATGGTCCCAAAGAAAGAACTTAAAACAACAATCCCGCTATTTCGAAAACATCTATAGTACGTAATAAGCTCTAAAAAAAAACGTTGTTTCTTATTAAGACACTATGTTGTTTCTTATATACTTTCTAACGCCTGTTCTGTTTGACGAGGCCTTTACGCAGCGTAAAATAATCTTTACGCGACGTAAATTAATCTTGACGCGGCGTTAGATAACGCGTTCTGTTTGACGAGGCCTTTATTGCCTTTTTATTTTAACAATATTATAAACAATTTAATTGTTCACAGTTTAATGAAGAAAGTTGTAAGATAAAATATATTTTTCTATGTTATTCTATGTTATGTTATGTTTTTCTAAAAATATCCAAAAGTGGTCCCTATTCAGGAAGACTTGATCCCGGCTTATGGTAGACCTAATTATGGGAGGATAGAGCATACGGTCCTTCCAATTTTGATGTAGGAAGATCATAAAGGGCGGAAGATAGTTCCCCAGTGCCTTTAGTAGTATGACGTTTCCAGTTCACCGCGCTCGCTTGACGTCATTTTGGTTACTTCTTTCTACCCCTTGGTAGCAACCACTCTTTGGTTTATGGACTGTAGTTAGCCTAGTCTCGTCAATGTTCCATATAGATTCTGCCCCAAAATTAAAGCACAATATCTCGGGAACAAGTCTCCCTACATTATAGGGATCAAATCTACCCTGGGGTCATAATTTTCTATTGAACATTTTTCTAATATCTACGTAGAGATTTTTTTTTTTAAAACAAACCTACGAAGACTTATTTAAATGAACCCGTTTTAGATTATTTTTAGAGATAACTCGTATTAATTATAAATACCTATGTTAAAAAAAAAACAGTTAAAATACTTATGGAAAAAAAATTTGACAACTAAAAAAAGAACAACACGTCACCACAATACTGCTGTCTGTGCGCGAGTTGTAAATTAATATTTCTCGTTTCGAAACCAACGGTAAATAGTGTTCTGCCAGTGAGCAGTAAAAAAAATGAAATTCCCACATCGATATAATAGTCATTGATCAAGTCTCCCAAGGGATCAAGTGTCCCCAGGTTCACCTACGTCAGTGGTTCCCAACCTTTTTATAGTGCGACCCGAAATTTTCTTAAAAAATTATTGGCGACCCAAATATAAATACAGTAGACGCTCGATATAGTGAACTAATAAAAACAAGGCCTGTTCACTGAAGCGAGATTGTTCATTGTAACGAGCGTGAACTCCTTGAAGCAAATTTTATCAAAATGTGTATGTTTTTCCGTACAATTCATCGAAAATAGCATATAATTACAATTTTTCTTTGCGATTACTAAAAAACAAGCCAATATTTATAAGAAAGAATATCTTATTTTTAACAAAAACAACTCTTCCCAAAAAAAACATAATACATACATTCCATGTACTTAAAAAAACAAAAATACAACAAACTTGAGCTGTGCTTAAGTGACATGGTCACAAAGAATATCGTTCAAAAAACAACAAAATAAGCAACATACACTTTGTTTTTGCACTAAAAACAACCACAAGTTGTGAAACAAACAAATATTCTAAATAGTGAACAAACTTGTTCACTATTTAGAATAGCCTGTATAAAATATTGTGTGTTCACTATATTGGATTGTTCACTATATCGATGTTCACTATACCGAGCGTCCACTGTAATTCATTTTTAAAAGTGCATGTATAGGTATAATATTTTATTATTTCTTGTGAATTATGACATTTAAGTGAAAAGGAACATTTTTAAGTTGAGAACTGAAATTGTATAATAATTGCAATTAAAAAACAAATAAAGCTAGTGGCATCCCTGATGCCGGATAGAGCAGAAAAAAAAAGCTCCACATTCATAAGTTGGTGGTTGTAAAGGGGAGCAAAGCTTTTTCTGCTTTTTTCGAGGGGGTAAGTTTGTTCATTAGTTGCGCCCCAAACTCCGTTAATGGAAACTGGCCGAAATGTTACCGCAACATCTTTCAAATCGAGAAGTTCCTCTTGGAATCCAGAAATATCTTCTCCAACTTGCCCCACATGCACGTCAAAAGGATTTCGAACCCCGCTATTTTTTCGAAGATCAACGTTTTCGGGTATATATCTGTCCAATTCAATGTCTTTCAAATATTCTTTGTAAATCGAAGTCAAGTTGCGGAGGGAAATGTTGTTGGAATCTTCAAGAAATTGATTGAGGAGAGGAAATGATGCAATTTTCTTTTTGAAGAGCCTTAGCCACCAAAGTGTCAATTTGTTTTTGAACGATCTAATTCTCTCGACCATGTCAACTTTTGTCCAATTTCTTCCCTACCTATCGGTATTTGACAAGTTTAAATGTTCAAAAATGTCACCCACAAATAACAGTTTAGCGAACCAAGCGTGGCCATAAAATTTTTCAGCCAACGAATGTTTCCTTTCGGTGAGAAATATCTCAATATCAATACGAAGTGTCAGGAAGAGAGCAAGTACTTTTCAATGAGAAAGCCAACGGACTTCCGAATTATAAAGCAAGTGGATATACCTATTCTGATTAAAAATCTTCATACATAGCACGAAATATACGTGTATTTAGCGCATTTGATTTTATGAAGTTAAGCATTTTAATAACATCATTTAAAACTGCGTTAAGGTCCGGTTGAATCGCATTGATGGCCAGATTTTCTCTATGCAAAAAACAGTGGATAATAACAGCATCAGGACTTACTTCTTTTACTCTTTTTAGTTTATACTCCCATACAGTCTTGAACTTAGGTGGCGCTACAGTCCGGGGTGGACCAAGGCCTCAACCAACAACCTCTTCCAGTTAGCCCGGTCCTTAGCTAACCGCTTCCAGTTGCGCACTCCAAGTTGGTTGAGGTCTTGTTCTACTTGGTCGCGCCACCTTAGGCGAGGTCGTCCTCTGCTGCGCTGACCCTCCGGGTTAGAGTTGAATATTCTCCGAGCCGGAGCGCTGATGTCCATGCGCTCCACATGTCCTAGCCATCTTAAACGCCCAATGTGCAGTTTTTTGACCAGGCTGATGTCGCTGTATAGCTCGTACAGTTCGTCGTTGAATCTTCTCCTCCAAAACCCGCCAACGCAAACGGGACCGAATATCCTACGAAGGATTTTTCTCTCAAAGCGACCAAGGAGATCTTCATCCGCTTTCGATAAAGTCCATGCTTCAGCTCCATATAGCAAGACTGGGATGATAAGGGTCTTATATAGAGTCTCCTTAGTCGATCGGGAAAGGACTTTACTGCTCAATTGCCTTCTTAGCCCAAAGAAACAGCGGTTGGCAAGAGTAATCCTTCGTTTGATTTCCGACGAGATGTCATTTTTTGATGTTATGGCAGAGCCGAGGTAGACAAAGTCCTTTACTACCTCAACTCCCATACAGTCAATCCATCAAATATTATGTTTTTTGGAAAACTTGTCAACCATTTCAAATATGTCAAATCCAGTAGCGGTGGTAAGCAACGGTTCACAAAATAAGAATTCTTCGGTCATGATTTTGTCGGTTTCTCTTATAAACACCATCAATTGAGCGCTCTTTTCCGCATCTACAGATTCGTCAGTTCGAAGGGAAAATTTTGTTGCACGCAAAATCCCATAAAGAGCTTCCTCCAAAATGTCTTTTGACATGGGATCTAAGCTAAGTTTAACCGAGTTGTATGAAAGTAAAAATATTGCAGTTCAATCGAATTCAAGATAGCAAAATGCTGAACGTATTGACATACATATATAGTGTTTGTTTTAAGTTCTGAGCATAAAATTCTGCCCCCAAAATGCGTTATTTTGTTGAAATCAAGTTTTTTAATTAAAAATATTAATCCTCGGAACCTACTTTGTATAAGGAATTTTATTTCTTCGTTCTCCGATTAAAATACCGCGACCCGATCGTAAACCATCCGCGACCCATATTTGGGTCACACACACACACACAAACACACACACACACACACATACACAGGCACATCATTGTCGGTCTATTCTATTCTCCAACTCCACTCCACAGACAAGTAACCCCAAATATATCGGGTTATAAAATTTATCGCTGGGTGGACCAAATTTGTTTCTTTCCTTTTTTCCCTTATCATTCACTGTGTTTGACTCCTCTTTGTTCACGCTTTCTTAGGCTAAGGCCACACACTGAGCGATTGATCGACGAGTGGCCTTTTATTGAACGTCGTCGCTGGAGCGATTTATAGTGAAAATGTCTTTGTCAAGTCCTATACAGTTGTACGGGGTAAACATGATGAAGAGTGCAATGACCATGCCCAGAAATTCCACACCCTATAAATCGAGGGGATCAGATTACTGTAAATTTCATAGTTTTTATAAAAATCTTCGTGAATTTATAATCTATGAAATCAAACATTCCAAGCGATAAACAAAAAATGAAAACAAAATTGAAAGCAGCATTATCGCTCAGAAAATAAGTCACCACAACACCTCGATTTCATATGTTTTAAGCCCAATTCACAATATATGTTGATATAAAACCAGGAGAGAAAACTACAAAATCTGGACCCGATAGCTGGCGCTGGAGTCAAGTTATTAATAATTTCTATATGTAGGGAAACAAACAAAAAAAGTTTATAGTGACATTCTGATGGACTTTACATTAAGAATTTCTTACAAAAATTAATACTTGACGTTTGACGTCGGAAGAGCATTGTACATAGATGCAAACCCCTTATAATTTAATAAAATGTAAATGTATATAAAAGTATTATTAGCTTTAAAATGTTTGCTACTAAATCGGACATTACATACGTAGTACAGCCAAATAAAAGTAGAAAAATTATGCTGTTGTTTATTCTCACGAAGAATATTTCGTGTTATTCAACAAGATCTGTCGGATTTGGCGGTTCTTTTTTCTACCCAGAACCACATTACTAGAGCAGAGTTTTTTGCTTAATAAGTAACGCGACTGTTTTAGTACACGGGCGAAGCCGGGCGGTGCAGCTATTTCTATATAAAACTAGGTAAGCAGAACAGCTTCATTGTTATTCGTGTAAGAAGTTTCGTCTGATAACCACATTCATTATAATCAAGGCATGCAGCATTGTATCGGCATAAGAACAGTGAGAAAAATCACTGTGAAATAAAGCGTAGCAACGTACGCCGGGTATCCGCTAGTTCATAATATAATTTCAGGTAGACATTCCTAATTTACGTTTGCAGGTGAAACCTACTGTTCTCTCAACCAAGAACTCACCAGTTTGGATGAGTCCTTGGGATCATTGTCCTGTTGGAAGTGCCATATCAAAGCCATATTGTCCTCGGCATATGGCAGCATGTGATTTTGAAGAATATCACGATAAATTTATTTTTTTATGATATTCTCACTCAAAACAATTGGTCTAACCCCAAACCAAGAGAAACTGTCCCATACCATGACAATGGCAACGCCATGTTCTACAGTATTTTTTTTTGTAAAACGAGGGTGAAACTCCTTTCCCTTGGGTCGACGAAAATTCCTTCTACTATCAGAACCGAAAATATAAATTTTGGTCTCATCCCATCTCCATAAAATATTTTAATAAATTTGTGTTACTTTTTAAATTTTCTGGGAACTGCTTCGTAGCCCATGTATTTTTTTTTAGCAGAGGGACTTTTCTGGCAATTCTGCCCGGTTAATTATTTTCTTGTCATCTTCTTCTAACAGTTGGGGCACTGATTACATTATCTCTTGAAGCTGCAATGGTCCTTTATGACGTAAATGGGTCCCCTTTTGCTAGCAGTGTTATTCTATTGTCCGTTGATGAGTCCGTTTTTCTGGGTTGTCTCCTAGTTTCAGTTACAGACTGTAGTTTTAAGGCCTGTGCAGCAAAGTTCACATATCTTCCTTGCGTCTCGGCAATGAATTTGAAGGTTTTTCCTTTCCATTTTAGATTATGGGCGATGCGACGTTCTTCAACAGTGCAATGCTTGATACGACCCTCTGAATTAATCTCACTTTATATATTGATGTATTTTAACATTACGTTCAATTATTTTTGCTTAACGGACCAATCAGTTTAACTTTTTTCTAAATTTTAATGAAAAATTTTACAAAAAAACTAAAATTACCTATCATTTCGATCAGTGCTAAACTGAGGTAATTTCACTCATTGACCTGTTACACTCAGCTGATAGGAAATTAAAAAGCAAACCGCATGTCGAAAGATCGATAACATCGATAGAAAAGTAACGCTGCTTATTGCATTCAAAACAAACAACACATTTTTGAGAAATCAGTGTTTCCAGTTTATTGCAACCCTGTTACCTATTAATTTGATCAGCAGTGTATTATATAAGTTAGTCAAAAATGACAACTTGATTGTCGATTACTGTATACTTAATGTTTTCCAAATTATGTATAGCATTTTACAATAACTGATTGAATTTCGATTTTTTTCATTTGGTAAACTTAAATCACGTCGATTCACTTTTCATTTTGAGTGAGAAAAAAAAATCAAATATACAATCACAGGTTATTTTGAAATTTCTCACAAATCTGTTCTACTTAGCAGCAAGTGGAGTAAGTGGAGAAAACCAAAAACTGTTGAAACACCAGAGTAGGTAATTGGACATAAATCATAACAGTCTCGGACAGAAACTATTCTCATTGAACACGAAAACCTGATATTTTCTGAATTTTTCGGAACAGTCTTATTGAACAAAGCTATGTTTATTATTGTTCAAATATGTGTGTCAGATACTCACAGTTTGATTTTACAAACAAAAATGTTGCTCGGATTTAATTTTTTCCTCTAACAACAACCCACTGGTAAATTATTTTTTATTTACAATTTTTAAAATAACCATTTAAGTGATCAGATAGCACAACACAAATTATCAGATTTCATTTATAAAAACATAAGAAAAAAACTCCATTCTATTAAATCCGAGCAACATTTTTTCTTCTACAAACACTTTCTTGGCCAACGTACAATTCTGAGATTCAAAATTTATTTAAAAAAAAAACCACAACGAACAAGTGCGGCTTTGGTGAAATTATTTCACGAGGCAAACTGAGAAACGAACGCGTTGAACGCCAAGAAACGAATGACTTCAAATGAAGACGAAGAATTGAGACTAACATAGAACAGTGTTTGATTTCGTTATCTACGAGTTTTCTTTTATTTTTGTTTTAAGTACTAATTTCTAAGTGTGAGGGAGGGTATAATGTATGATTTTCTATTTGAGTCACGCATGTTCGATCTCCGATTGTTTTTATATTTCATTTTTGGGGGAGCTAATGCTCAAATAGTCCTATACCTTGCTTCGACCCTCTGGTTTATACAGAGTACCTATATACAATACAGCCGCTGCAGTAACAGATTTCCTTGGTGCGATTCATCCAGCAGCTGTAAGCAACGTAGTCATTGAGACTCCCATGTACACAACAACAACGCCAGCAGCATTTGACACTTCTGTGTGTACTACATTTGCCGCCACGACCACCGCAGCCCCGGTGATGAATTTACTTGCCAATGCAAATACGAGTACACATGTTAGTTCTTTACAGGAGAAGGTTGCAGCGTTGGAAGGGCAACTAAAAGCAGCACAAGTTCAGTTGAGGAGTAGTGATTTGCAATGCAATACACTTAAACTTGCACTGCAGTCTCAACCGCTGCATCAATTTGCCACACGTGTACCGCCGCTCCCAGTAACAGTTGCACAGCCACAAGCCACTTATGTATTGCCGCCACTCATTGACATACAGCCGTCAGTCACACATGCATTGCAGCCAGCTCCGCATGTACAGCCGCCAGCCACGTATGCACCGCAACCAGCCATGCATCCGTCATTTACGTACGCAACACCTGCGAGCGTTCATGTGACATCAACTACGCTTGCATCGTCGTCACAGCTGTATACGCAGCCACCACTTATGTACTCAACGTCGCCACATTCGTACATCCAGCCGCCGCTATATCAAGTGCCACAGCCGTCCAATTCAGGCTACAATTATTTAAGCCAGTTGCCAGGGACCAGCACGTATACATTGACGCCACGTAAGGTTCAGGATCTTCCTATGTTTTCCGGGAATCCAGACGACTGGCCGATGTTTTACAACACGTTCGTGCAAACAACTGCCGCCTACAACTACACGAACTTGGAAAACAACCAGAGGCTTCTAAAATCTCTCCAAGGTGAAGCGAAGGAAGCCGTAAAATCTTTATTGATTCATCCGGACAACGTAGGAAGTATCCTGGAGGAGTTAAGTTTTCGATTTGGACGACCGGAGCAACTAATCAACAGCCAACTTAATCAAGTGCGAGAGATACAGCCAATAAGTGAATCCAATATGGCTCGTCTAGTACCATTCGCAACGAAGGTAAGAAATTTATCTGTGTTCTTACGATCTGTCAACGGTCAGCAGCATATCGCAAACCCGTCGCTGCTCAAAGAACTTGTTTGTAAGCTTCCAATGGCCAAGCGGATGGAATGGGCGAGATATGCAACTACGATACAGCCGTATCCAACGATCGTCAACTTCAGCGATTGGCTCTCTGATCTAGCCAGGTTAGTTTGTTGCGTCCAAGATGTCGAAGACAAGGAGCCGAAGCGACGCTTGCCAGTGTTACATACAGCTGAGCGACAGGAACCGAGATCTTTTCGATGTCCTTTATGCCAAGAGCCGCATAGAGTCGATGAATGCAAGAATTTCGTCAAAGCATCTTTGCAGGAACGATGGTTGATTGTTAAACAACATGGCCTTTGTTTCTCGTGTCTCAAAAAAGGGCATACTACTCGCAACTGCCGTTTGAGAAGTGTTTGTGCCACTGATGGATGCCAGCGAAGACATCATAAGCTTCTACACGAGGTTCGCCAGCCTATTTCTTCGAATGATGTCAGTCAACGAGCTCCTGAATGTTCCAACGCCGATAGTGTTCTAGCCACCAATCAGATTGCCAATAGTAATCAGAAGCTTCTGTTTCGGGTACTTCCAGTTACGTTGTATGGCCCAAACAAAGCAATAAACACCTATGCGCTTTTCGATGAAGGATCTTCGATTTCGATTCTGGATGTGAAGCTTATTCAGGAGATGGGCCTCAAGGGCAATCCACGCCAGCTCAACATGCAGTGGGTAGCTGGAAAGCAAGCACAGGAGACTTCGTTAGTTGTTGACCTGCAGATAAGCGGAGCAGGTATGAAGAAAAAATATCAACTTCGACATGTACATGGTGTCTCGGATCCCAAGTTGCCGACTCAAAGTCTCAAGGATTCGGATTTGAGTGCCATTTCTAGCCGCCTGAAGGAGTTTCCAATGCAGTCGTACTCAAACGCCGTTCCTCGACTTCTCATCGGGCTCGATCATTGCCATTTGGGCCTGACAACGGAATTACGAAGCTTTGGTAAAAGCGGACCGTATGCAACGCGTACCAAGCTAGGATGGGCTGTGTTTGGTCCAACGCCGACGACCACGCACACAAGCACATCCCCTTGTCTCCTCACCAATGCCGATACCGCTGATGTCGCACTACACGATTTAGTAGACGACTATTTCCGTACGGAGAGTTTTGGTGTGCGTGCGTGCCCACCAGTTGAATCCAAAGAAGACGTTCGAGCTAGACGCATCCTCGACACTACTACAAGAAAGGTGGATGGTAGATTCGAGGTTGGCTTGTTGTGGAAAGCTGATGACGTCGTTCTGCCAGCCAGTTATGCCATGGCACTGAGGCGCTTAGTGGGAGTGGAACGGAAGATGAAAAGGAATGTAGACTTTGCCGCCGCCTACAAGTCAATCATCCGAGGTTATGTGGACAAATGCTATGCCCGTAAGCTGCAGCCAGCAGAAGCCGCCATCACAGGACCAAGGATATGGTATTTGCCTCATTTCGGGGTAGTTAACCCCAACAAGCCTCAGAAACTTCGCCTAGTTTTTGACGCTGCCGCCGAAGCCAACGGAGTATCACTGAACTCCTATCTGATGAAAGGACCTCAGGACTATCAGCCGCTACCATCTGTATTCTTCAACTTTCGACAAGGAGCCGTCGCCGTGTGTGGAGACATCAAGGAGATGTTCCACCAAATCCTGATTCGCCCAGAGGACAGATGCGCCCAAAGGTTCTTGTGGCGTGACGGAGATGACAGCAAGCCGCCCGATATATTTGAGATGCTGGTGATGACGTTTGGAGCTGCATGCTCGCCCAGTGCAGCTCAACACGTTAAGCTCAAAAACGCACTAGAGCATGAAGGCATCTATGATCGCCGTGCAGTCAAATCCATCACTGAGTTCCATTATGTCGACGACTTCGTTGATAGTTTCGGATCTGTCGAAGAAGCTATCGAGATATCGACTCAGGTTCGAGATATTCATAAGGCAGCTGGTTTCGAGTTGCGAAACTTCAGTTCGAGTTCAGAAGCCGTCGTCAGAGCATTGGAGTGCTCCTTACCAGCCAACGAGGAGACTCTTCTGCAGGCCGAAAAAGTATTGGGCATGTACTGGCAGCCTGGTAGCGACAAATTTCACTACAAGCTGCAGTTCCACCGAGTATGCAAAGACTTCATCGATGGAAACAGACGTCCCACGAAACGAGAGCTGCTAAGCATCGTTATGTCGGTGTTCGAACCGCTAGGATTCTTGAGTCCCTTCGTGGTAGTTGCGAAGTTGGTCATGCGTGAGGTCTGGCGACGAGATTTACTGTGGGATGAAGAATTGCCAGAAAACATCTGCACCCTTTGGAACAAATGGCGTCTGCAATTGCCCAACGTGATTGAGATGGCAGTGCCTCGTTTTTACTTCCAAGGTGGTGCTCCTAAAGATCTTCAGCTACACGTGTTCGTCGACGGGAGTGAGGACGCCTTTGCCGCCGTCGCATTTTGGAGGTCAACCAACCAGGATGATTTGGTCGAGATCTCATTCATATGCGCAAAAACGAAATGCTCGCCACTTAAGCCGATGACAGTGCCTCGTGTCGAGCTTCAAGCCGCCGTTCTGGGTTCCAGACTGATGAAGTCCGTATTCGAAGGACATTCTGTTGTCGTCACCAAAAAGATCCTTTGGAGTGATTCTTCGACGGTGATCAAATGGATCAACAGCCAAAACCGGAGATATAAGCCATTCGTAGCCCATAGGATCGCGGAAATTTTGGAGACTACGGAGCAGAGTAGCTGGAGGTGGGTGCCGACAACTGAAAATCCAGCAGACGACGCTACAAGGGCGAAAAGTCAAGTCGACTTTAGTCCATCATCCAGATGGTTGAATGGTCCAGCCTTTCTATGCCAACCGGAAGAAACCTGGCCAGTCAATGCTAACGTCCAAGGTCACCACGACGATGAGGAAGAGCTTCGCCCAAAATACACTCTTGTCGTGGTAAGTAACAATTTAATTGATTGGAACCGTTTTTCCTCTTTTATTAGGCTAATCAGAACGATGGCCTGGGTGCTGCGCATTTTCAATCGCAGCCAAGATGTCGCCTTAACAGCTGATGAGTTGGATGTCGCCGAGAAACATGTTTGCCGCCAAGCTCAACGCCAAGCCTATAGCGTTGAAATAAGCCTTATTGAACGTGGCTTACCAGTTCCAGAGGGAAACCAGCTCTTCAAGCTTATGCCGTACCTTGATGAAGAGGACATTCTACGCGTCTATGGTCGAATTGACGCTGCATCTTGCCTAACGTATGCCGCCAGAAGACCCATTATTTTGCCGCCGGATCATCGTTTTACAACGCTCGTGGTCGCCAACTACCATGACAAAATGATGCATCAGAACACCGAGGCTACGATTTGTGAAGTACGTCGCAAGTACTGGGTGCCCCGCCTGCGCCAGGTTATGCGCAAGATCATCGCCAGCTGCAGGATCTGCAGACTTCGCAAAGCCATGCCAACCGCACCAGTTATGGGTCCCTTGCCCGAGGATCGAGTCACGCCGTACTTGAGACCATTTTCGTATACCGGTCTCGACTATTTTGGACCGCTCACCGTCACAATTGGCCGTCGCATCGAGAAGCGGTGGATTGCGCTATTCACTTGCCTAACAGTGAGGGCTATCCACCTGGAAGTGGCACACGACCTGTCGACAGATGCGTGTGTTATGGTTATCCGCAATTTTATCAACCGCCGTGGAGTGCCACTAAGGATGCGCAGTGACAACGGAAAAAATTTCATTGGTGCTAATCAGGAAGCGAAGCGCTTTTCCCAAGTTTTCGATTGTCATCGGATCCAAGACGAGCTGTCAAGAAGGGGAATCGATTGGCGTTTCAACTGCTCGAACAACCCGTCAGAAGGAGGTGCCTGGGAGCGGATGGTGCAGAGTGTTAAGCGTGTTCTCCGACACACGCTCAAGGAGATTTCGCCACGAGACTACACGCTACGCTGCTTGATAATCGAGGCAGAGAACGTGGTAAATTCACGGCCGCTGACACACCTGCCAGTGACAGTTGACCAGGAGGAGCCGCTTACTCCGAACCATTTTTTGCTGGGTTCGGCCAACACAGCTCAGACACCTACGATGCTGGAACCAAACGAGAAGCTACACGGTTTGAGGAAGCAGTGGAGAATCGCCCGCCAATTGCGAGACAGATTTTGGAAGAGATGGGTGCTCGAATACCTTCCGACTTAAATAATTTGTAATGAAGTTGGCACTACTTTTCTTTGCCCGCGGTTGGCACTTCTTCCAATCGTCAGCCATTCTTTTCCGGCTACTTGATTTAGCCTCACTTTAATTCTCGAAGCCAATGGAAGAGGTGCAAACCGCGGTAAGTACATTCATTCATCTGTCAAAGTATTTAATATATTGTAAATTCTTTCTCTAGAAATAAACCAACGAACTACTTAGTTTAAAGTTTGAGCGTGCGCTTTATTTCTTCCAATCGAGAACAATACTTTTTTTTAATGTTTGAAGTGTTCGTACTTAAAAAAATTTCGAATTTTCCGGTAGATGGCGCTGGAACTCAAAAAAATTTTAATTCACCGTACGATTGAGCTGAAACTTACACAATATATTTTTAATGAAGAGAAAAATGGTCTTACATCAACAGTTTTCAAGTTTTCCGATAGATGGCGCTGCAACACCAAAATTTCAAATCCATCCGATTGAGCTGAAATGTACACAATATATTTGTTATGAAGTGAGAAATGTTCGTACATCAAACGTTTTCAAGTCTTGCCATAGATGGCGCTGAACAACAAAATCTTAAAATTATTACTACATCAATGCACGGTGAATGCTAACAGCTAACTTTTGATTTACGTGCACTTCTCGCTTCATGGTTCGGATGGTGAGTTTTTGAGTTTTTAGGATATTATTGTTTGAACAGTTTTCTTAGATCCAAATAGATTTGTCGGCATTTAATTCTCCACCAGTCAATACTATTCATAAAAAGCCACTCGAAAAAATTTCATTACATTTATGACATAAACACTGTTCTCAATGAGTGTAGCGAAGCGCACCGGGTAACCACTAGTGTATATATAAAACTGAGTGGCAAAATGCGTACATGTACCACAAACAAATGCAAAAAGATATGTGCCTACCACAACGGTATCGCGCCAAAAAATGTCTAAGTTTTGGTTTTCAATGTTTTTGAATTTTTTTTATTTCTTTGCTTATCACTTTTGCACTGTAATTATCTACATTTTATTAAACCAGATAAATTGGTTGAAAATTACGGGCGGTAGAGGGAAACATACGCATTTTGCCACTTAGTTTTATATATATATAGATATACATATGTAGATATATTCAGTAGTACGGCTACACCCGTACTTGCTCCAGTTTTGGCGCCATTTTGTCTTTTTGCGTATGACGTCATACAGAGATAAAAAGTCAAGATCATTGTGCATGTGTGCGAGTAGAGGAGCAATTAATGTTCTGGACCATGAAGTGACGGCATTAAAAGAATAATAAACAAATCCAAGGTCATAGTTATGTTATCTGTGTTAGAGAGAGAGAGAGAGAGAGAGATGGAAGATACAAACTCAGTTTCATATGGTCCAAGGCCAGATGGGACACCACGACAAAAGTCAGATGGACCCACAAGTTGATTCCCACAAAAAGGGCACACGGGGATTGTAAATTCCACCTTACGCAATTGCTGTCCGATGAAGGCGGCTATCACAGAATTGGACACTATAGCTCTCCCTTCTGCCCAGCATGTCCAGAGGAAGAGGAAGATGCGGAACATCTGAAACCGCTTCGCTGAAACAAGGATGGACCTACCGACTCCGGAGCTGCTAGTAAACCATATGATAAGTGATCACTGGTTGCAGATCTGCTCTTTCATATCGAGCGTGCAGAACGAGTTAAGAAGACTCGAAAGATTAAGAAGAGCTTAAACGGTAGACACAGAGCACATAGTACATATAAGGTAATAATAATAGAAGTGTGCAGCGTGTGGATTAGTATTTAGGCGTTCTCCCGCATCAAGTATTTTTGTGTACGAAGCTTGCATGTAGCATGCTGATGCCCGGGCTACTAGTAGGTATCTCTAGAAGATTACCACATCCATTGGCGCAGCCAAAAAAAAGGTCCGATGTAATCGTTGTGCTATGTGTGTGTAAAGATTAAAGAGTTCAAGTCGAGAACTAGGCCGATAGAAAGAATATTTCATGCCTTACAAAGACTGTTGAAGGTGTTGTCTGGAATAAAAAGTAGTTGAAAGAACCATGTTTTGGTGTATGCGACTTCAAAGGAAGGTCATATGTTTTTTATTTGTAACCAAGAATGGAGGGAGTTTGCATTCGGCGATGTAACCATAATTAGCAATACTTTCATAAGCGAAATTAACATATCGTATAAATGCATCATAAGAGGTTATTAGATTCTGATGATGATGATTTGGAAGAATTACTAAAACTGTATATTTTTTTGGGGATGAAAATTTTCACACTAGAATCCTGTTAAGCTCCGCTCTGTTCCGATTTATTTTAAAAAAACATAAATATAAGAAAATCGATAAATTCATCAAATGCCTGCTTGTTAACTGCTATCATGGTATTTCAAGTGTGCATTTGTGGATTTGTGCTCACGTAGGCCATCCGTTCCAGGGAAGACTTCATCGTCAGTAACGACATCATTGGTTGATTTCAAAACTTGATATTTTTTTTTTGTTTTTTTTTTATTTATTTAATTTTTATTCATTCCAACGTAAAACTAAACAATTGAATTAATAATACTACAATTAGTGGAAGGAATAATATAAGTCATTCTGTAACAACTTAAAATTAATGTTGAATGACTTTTGACTAAAATGTGTACAATAAATTTAACTGATGTGGGGTAGTTATCAGTTTTTTCAATAAATAAAGAGAGAAGAACTTTAAAAGTAAATAAATGAAGAATTTGAACACAATTGGATTTACGAGTACAATTAAGAAGAATTTGAATGAATGTATACATATTATATTTAATTGATACATATAATGAACTTATGGGAGATTGTTCCAAACAGAAATGCTGGGAAAAAACTGGGCTGTTGCTTACCAGTCAGTTGTAAATAACGGTGAACGGATTACAGCTAGCGGATAGCAGTTAGCAGACAGCTTTTCAAATTGATATTTTAAATTAAAAGAAGCTATTGAATGACTGTGATGTTATAAATTTTGCAATTTCTTTAAATAACTTTGTATCGCCCTTTATCCATATTACAATCGTTTTATTTACTAAAGTTTGCATTGTCATGAATCAAATGCTTAACCCGTTACAGCGCCATGATGCAGTAATGCTACATACCGTTTAAAGCTCACAAAAACGAAAAACTGTTCTTAAGTCTTTAGTGTTTCGTAACACCAATAAAACACAACACTAAAAGTATTACTTAAATTATGTTTTTATTAAATAAAGATACACAGTTGTTTTTAGGTTTTAATAGTTGAAAAGTTAAAAGGCGTCGCTATTTCATCAGAAGGATGACAATTGAGAGAGATGAATCAAAAAATGAATTTTAAACGTATTGTATACTTCATGGTATTGCCAAACAAAAATATTAAAATGAAAATGAACGAATATTAGTATATGTTAATCCATTAAAAATGTATATTCACCACAATATCCCCCACCTAGTTATCGACTAACGATATTTAAGAGGAAATCTAACATGTCTTCCAGATGATGTCTTCTTTGTTTGTGGCTCGTTGTCGGTTTTCGATTGTTTTTGTTTTGCATCATTTGATGTAGTAATATTTTTCGAAGCGATGTCGTTCTTTTGTTCTTTACTGGTTTCCTGTTGAGGTATTGCTGTTGGTGTTGTTGTATCGTCGAATATGTATGCGGCCTTTAAACGATCGATCGATATTTTTGTCACTCGCTGATTTATTTTTAAAACGAAGTATTTTTCAGATTTGGATATTACTTCAAACGGACCTTCGTAGTTGAATTCCAAAGGCGTTTTTACACGATCGGTCCTGATAAACACGTATTTGGCGTCTCTTAATGCTGGCTGCACACAATATCGTTCCATCCCGTGTCGTACTGGTTTCGTCATTGGTAACTCGAGCATTGATTTTCGAAGTAATTCCACGAACTCGGTTTGGCTGGTTTTGCTTTTTCGCGGCATAAGGAACTCACCAGGGATTCGTAGCGGCGCTCCATACACCATCTCTGCCGGACTTAAACCGATGTCGCTCTTAATGGTTGATCGCATTCCCAAGAGCACTAGTGGAAGCGCTGAACTCCAACAATTCGTCTCCGAACACTTGATGGCGGCCTTTAATGTTCGATGCCAACGTTCTATAATCCCATTAGACTGTGGGTGGTACGGTGTTGTGCGTAAATGTTTGATGCCGAGTATTTGCGTTAGTTCTTGAAAAATAGCCGATTCGAATTGACGACCCAAATCCGTAGTAATTCGTAAGGGGATACCAAACGTAGATATCCAACCGCTGATTAGTGCACTTGCCACACTTTGCGCTGTTATGTCTATTAGCGGAATCGCCACTGGCCATCTTGTATATCGGTCAATGCATGTCAGACAGTACCGAAATCCATTTGAAGTTGGCAGCGGTCCGACAATGTCGATATTTATGTGCTCGAAACGGACATCGATGGACGCATAGTCGCTTAAAGGTGATTTCGTGTGTCGATGTATTTTTGCTTTCTGACACGGAATACATGAACGGACAAATGCAGCTACATCTGTGGACATCGAAGGCCAGACATAGTGATCAGCTACCAGTTGTTTTGTTGCTCTGATACCGGGGTGTGATAAAGAGTGAAGTTTATGAATCACTGTTTGACGAAAACACTTCGGTACGTATGGTCTTATTTTGTCTCGCAGAACGTGGCAGAAAATCTCATACGTCGAATCTGGAATGGATAGTTTTGATAACTTTATCGATTTATCGTTACCTTCGCTTAAAAGAGTCTGCAGTTCTGGATCTGTTTGTTGTTGTGTGGCCATCTCATCGAAACTAATTATTTCTTTTTGTACAGTATTAATGCGTGAGAGTAAGTCTGCAATGTCGTTGTCTGATCCTGGTAAATGACGAATGTCGGTTGTATACTGACTTATTAAATCAAGTTGTCGAGCTCTTCGTGGCGATGCTTTCTCACTTTTCTGCTTAAACGCGAAAATGAGTGGTTTATGGTCTGTGAAAACCATAAACTCTCTGCCCTCGAGTGCGTATTTAAAATGTTGAATTGCCTGGTATACGGCTGTTAATTCTCGATCATACGCGCTGTAATTTTTCTGCGCAGGTGTAAACTTTTTTGAGTAGAATCCGAGTGGTTGAATTTGGTCCTTGATGATCTGGTGAAGAACAGCGCCTACAGCATCGTCCGAAGCATCAGTCGTGAGTGTTATTTGTGCTTCTGGTGCCATATAGTTCAATAGCGTTGCATTTGCGAGATCGTCCTTGCAAGCAACGAAAGCGATCTCAGCCTCGGGTGTCCAATTTACAACACTGTTGTCATTCTTTTTGTTGCCATTGACCAATCGTTGTAATATATGTTGATTTTTCGTGGCATGCGGAATAAACGGACGATAAAAATTCAGCATTCCTAGAAATTTCCTTAAATTTTTTGCGACTTTCGGTTGTGGAAAATTTCGTATTGTTTTTACTTTATCTTCTGGCGGTTTTAATCCATCTGAACTGATTGTGTGGCCCAAAAAAATTAGTTCTCGTTTTCCGAATTGACATTTATTAAAATTGATAGCCAGGTGTGCTTGACGAAGACGACAACATACGATGCGGATGTGTTTTACATGCTCTTCTACCGATTCCGATGCGATGAGGATATCATCAATATAAACGAAGATAAAATCGAGACCTTTCAATACTTCATTTATATGACGCTGGAACGTTTGAGCCGCATTTCTCAAACCAAATGTCATATAGAGAAATTCAAATAAGCCAAATGGAGTGATAATAGCTGATTTGTGAATGTCGCACGGTTCCATCGGAATTTGGTGGTATGCTCGCTGTAAATCGATCGTGGAAAAAACTTTTTTGCGATATAAGATACTGGTGACGTCGTGTAAATATGGTATCGGATATCTGTCGGGTACTGTGATATCATTCAACGCACGGTAATCACCACATGCCCGCCACTCTCCGTTCGTTTTTCTTACTAAATGCAACGGACTGGCCCAGTTGCTTTTCGAGGGTCTGCAGATGCCTTTTTCCAACAGATATTCAAACTCTTTTTTTGCCGCTTGTAGTTTATCGGTGGGAAGGCGACGAGCACGTGCATATGTCGGAGGCCCCTTTGTAGTAATATGATGCGTTACTTTAGAGTCGGTCGGTTTCTTGTTGGCGTTAATTGTAGCGAGGTCTTTGAACTCATGTAGTAATTGTGCGTAACGTTCGTGCGTATCGTATGCCACTATTTGTACAACATTACATAAGGTGTTTTTTCCTTTTGATTTGAGCATTGTCATTCGGTCGATAAGTTGGCCTTCCTTAATGTCGACTAACAGATCGAAATGTTTTAAAAAATCGGATCCAATAATAGCACAGCTGACGTCAGCCAGTAGGAACGTCCAGGTGAAATTTCGTCTTAATCCCAACGAGAGTGTTATTCGCTTTTCGCCGTATGTTTGTATCGGTGTGCCGTTGGCTGCGAACAGCTGAGTTGATTTTGTTGTTCTTCGCTTAATGGTGTTATGGGCTGGTAGCACGGAAAGATCCGCACCAGTATCTATCAAATATCGTTGTCTTGAAATGCTATCGTTAATAACTAGGCGGGCTATCCGATAATTGTCTTCAGATCCGCCCGCTTGATCGGAGGACGTAGTTAGTTTTTTGGCGTATTTTTTCGATAAGCACACGGATCACGACACTTGCGAGCGTTTTGTCCGAATTTTTGATGATACCAGCAGAGTTCTTCGTCGGCATGTATTGCCACGTTGGAGTGATCACGGGATTTTTGACGTCTAGAAGAAACTGAACGGGATAAGCGTTTGAAGTTGCTATTGTTTTTTATTAAGCTGTTTATTTGTTGTTCAATACGCCCTAGACGCTTGTCTATTTCAGTGTTACCTGAGATTGATGGTTGCACATTCGAAACGACAGCTAAATTGTGAAACTCACCAACTTCCATAATTTTGTCTGCCAATTTTGCTAGTTCGGATAGATCAGCGTCAGATGCTTGTAATATGGCTCGCACTTGTATTGGCAATCGTTGCAGCCATAATGACTTTAAAAAATCCTTGGTTATTTTGTTCTTACCAAGAGCGCTCAACTCATTTAACAATTGTGTTGGTCGTTTGTCACCCAAATCGATGTCAGATAGTAATTTCTGTGTTTTTTTTAATTCGCTCTCACAGAAACGTTCTACAATACACTTCTTTAAATTGACATACTTATCTTTTTCAGGCGGATTAAGGATTGCGTCAGATATTTGGACCAGAACATTCGATTCTATTGCAGCAACTACGGTGTTGAATTTGGATGCATCGCTTGTTATTCCGGCAACATTAAACTGTGCCTCGACTTGTGCTAGCCAAATTTCCGCATGATCAGGCCAAAAAGGTGGAACCTTAACAGCTACACGGTTCACAATTGGGCCGATGTTCATGGCTGTGGCGCCAGAGCCCGTGGACGTAGAGTCTTTATTTTCGTTGTTCTGCGTTTCAATCATTGCAGATTCGGTGCAATAATTACCTTAAAACTACTGGTGTTCGTTTGTCGGGGTCACCAATTTAGTGTTTCGTAACACCAATAAAACACAACACTAAAAGTATTACTTAAATTATGTTTTTATTAAATAAAGATACACAGTTGTTTTTAGGTTTTAATAGTTGAAAAGTTAAAAGGCGTCGCTATTTCATCAGAAGGATGACAATTGAGAGAGATGAATCAAAAAATGAATTTTAAACGTATTGTATACTTCATGGTATTGCCAAACAAAAATATTAAAATGAAAATGAACGAATATTAGTATATGTTAATCCATTAAAAATGTATATTCACCACAAGTCTATCATAACAGTATTGTTATATGCCGTTCTATTATTTTTTTAGTAAGTTTCAGCTGAAAGAGATTGCGTTAGGTGCTCGCCTCTGAGTTGCAGTTCACTTGTCGCGAAACTTGTGAAAAAACACATGTGTGAATATTGGTTATGCCATTGAAAAAATACTCAAAAGTGATACCCAGTGCATATTTTTGCGTAAAAATTTCAGTAAGTTCAGTGCATTATGCTACAATAAGCAAAATAATTGCTTCAAAATATTCCATACATCATAGGGATACATTATAATACATTGTGACTAAAAGTGTCAAAACCCCAAAAAATAAATAAAATTTTGTAATTCTAAGAAATAAGTGTTTCATTAAATTCGGAAAGCTATCAAATCAACTAGTACTTTGATGTTTTTACGATCTTGCGCCGTAAAGGGTTAAGTATATGTGTATATGATTGGCATAAGTAAAAGCTGCCACATCATCAAATATAAATACTGAATTTTATTTTGCTTCCATTGGCGGACATGTAGCAAGGATTTTCAGTAAGTCAAGTCAACCAAAGCATGATCTACCTCAAATTAGCAAGCTGAAAGAATGAGAGAGAGAGAGAGCTTTGTAAAGCTTTGTGGTTACTAATGTATTCTACTCAAACGATCGCCTTTTATTTCAAAATCTTCGTCGCCAAAACCATAGTATAATTTATCAACTCATGTTTTATAGACTTATCTCAGGAGAACACAGCTAACATTTCAGTGTTTACGCACGTTTATTTGGTATTATAAACATTGTCGAACCGAAGAGGATACAAAGTTGCGCTCAAACTAAGTATTGTAAACATACTTGCTATCGCATGTATTCGGCCCTATTGCAATGATGACAAGGCACCTTAATGCTTATAAACAAAAAAGTGTTATGGTCAGGGTCAAAAATACGACCATCAGTTCAAGGTCCACCATCGAGAAAACACATTTTTCATTGGAAATAATTTTCCTGTCGCTGCGATTGAAAAAATCGTGATTGCAACAAAATATGACTATGCAGGCACTTGTGGTTTTCTATCGCACTAGCATTAACGTTGCGATTGCTAGGAATCATGTGCGCACTCACTTTGAAAGTTATACATAAGTTCTATTTTTGGCGACTGAATTAGTTGTGCGCGCCTAGCCTAAGTAAGTTGTTCTTTCTTTTTAAGGATCGCCGCGCACAGTTTTCATTTCATTTTTAATGCATTTTTATTACGGAATTCAAGTATTACTTACATGCTAGACAAAAGTGCTTAAAACTAGCTTAACTAACTTAACTATCTTACTCTAACTTACTGGCCCCGCACAATGTGAAGGTGAATGCGCGCAAGACACCTAGCAATCGCAACGATTAAAAGTCTGCAATTCGTCCCATTTACGCGACGCGATTACCGCAAGTTAAAATGAATCACAAATACGTACTGGAAATTCTCTCCATATACTTTCGATATACACACACTCACAAAAGTATCCGTACGGAGTGGAATATGTTTATTTTTCTCAAATTAAAAGTAAAAGTTGCAATATTTTTTGATAATATTATTTATTTACATTAAAAAAAACAATAGAACAAAAAGAAACATACTTCATAACAAAAACTAAAAAAATAACATTGTTTTAACATTTTCGACTTCTAGGTACACTCACAAAAGTATACATACGGCTTTTGTAAATTGAATAAAAAATAAAATAAATAACTTTTTAGTATGTAGTATGGCCTCCTTTGGCTTCAATTACTGCAGATAATCGGGACGGCATTGAAAAGGCTAAGTTGTGAGTCGTTTCTGGAGTAATATTAGCCCATTCCTCAATCAGAACTGTTTTCAGGCTTGAAATTGATGTTACACGCCTTTTTCGTACTTGCTGCTTCAAATGGTCCCATAAATGTTCTATGACATTTAGGTCCGGAGACTGTGGGGGATGTTCCAGTTTAGTTTTAACGTTGTAGAGCAACCATTCCTTTACCATACCCGATGAATGCTTTGGGTCATTATCTTGCAATAACACAGCTTTGCCCTGAAGTTTTAGCTTCTCTACACTAGGAAGATAACTGTCCTTTAAAATGTCGATATACATGCGCTTATCCATGATGCCTTCGATAAACCTTAGAATACCGACACCATTTGCAGACATGGCACCCCATACCATGACAGATCCTCCTCCATGTTTTACAGTAGGAACAACATTTTTGGGATCAAGTGCGGCATTCTTTTTTCGCCATACTTTAACGCGACCATCGCCTCCAAAAACGTTAAATTTACATTCGTCCGTAAAAATAACGCGTTCCCAAAAGGTAGGATCTGTAACATGGACATTATGGTACTTCTGGGCATAAGCTAAACGTTTCATCTTGTTAACTTCCCTCAAGAATGGTTTTTTTCTTGCTACTCTGCAAAACAGATCTTTTTCTTTTAGGCAACGACGAACCGTTTCTGCATTGACGGACACTCCATGATCATTTCCGATGTCTTTCGTAAGCTTAACAGCGCTCTGCTTCGGGTTCTCAATCATGGATCGAACAATATGCCTCCGCATTCTCTCATCCAGCTTGCGGGGACGACCTGATCGTGTCTTATTTTGACAAGTGCCGGTGTCGTTGAAGTTTTTAACAATTGTTTGTACAGTCGACTTAGGCAAATTTAAGGTCTCTCCAATTTTTGAAAACGAATTTCCTTCATTTTTTAATTTGATGACGATTTTCCGAACTTCTAACGTGATTTCCTTCGACTTGGGCATTTTTAAGCCGATTTAAAGAGTATTTCTTAAACTGCAAAGTAAAAAGGCTCCTCTGACACAGGAATTCAATAGCTCAATGAGAGCAAACAAAAATATTAAGCAACTCGTCCTGAATACAACGGAAAACCTTACCGTAATCATTCGTATGTATACTTTTGTGAGATTAAAAACGTTGTAGATGTAGAATATTTGAAAATATCGTACCGGAATTTAAAAAAAAATTGATTTTTATTGGTGATCATATTTATTTAAATTTAATTAGATATTTTAAAAAAGCAATTGGCGACTTTTCTTTTCCCAATTTAGAGAAAACCAAAAAATAGATAGCGTACGGATACTTATGTGAGTGTGTGTAAATCGCTACGATTAAAAAATCGTAGTAGCAACAATGTAGCGGTATGTATTTAGTGTCAAAATATGACACTCAGCTCTTAATACATAATGAGTGCACATATATGCATGAATGCGACTTAATAACCGCAGCGATTAAAAAAAGTGGCTATTGGGTCTCTGGACAAAAACCAAATACAATAATTTTAATTATAGGCGTGTTTTTTTTAGACCCATGCATGTAGACTAAACATGTTTCAGCAGCATGTTTTCCAAGATAAAAACAACAAAACATTAGACTGGAAACTTAAAAAAAAGCACGTCTTTTGTAAAAGACCAAACGTCACCCAGTGGATCATATAGCATCCATTGTGAAGGAGATAGAAAAGTCAAAGATGCTTATGTAGCTATGTACATACTGACTTAATATTTGATTAGACCTCGAAGTCGAACTACTTCAGCATTAAAATAGGTACCTTATACAGGGTTTTTCAACAGGGACGCTATGAAAGTAGAGTGACAGGGACAGCAAACACATATACGAGCCAACAACGAGTCAAAATTATTAAAATTTACTACCGAAATTCGGAGTCAGTGGCCTCAACGTTAAGAGCGCTACGTCCAATTTATGGTCGTCATAATCGTCCTAGCAGATCAACAATTGAGCGTCTAGTGGAAAAATTTGAATCCACAGGCACAGTACAAAATGTTCCCGTGCCAGTGAGACAAAGAAGTGCCCGTAGTGTCGAGAATATTGCTGCCGCTGAGGCTTCAGTTGAAGAAAGCCCAAATGTGTCTTTCACACGTCGTTCTAAAGCGTTGGGCATCTCTGTGACGTCGTTGTGGCGAATTTTGCGAAAAAATCTTGGCCTTCATCCTTACAAGATTAAATTGACGCAAGAACTGAAGCCGCTTGACCATCAGAAGCGTCGTATGTTCGTGAATTGGGCTGAGCAACAACTTGAAAATGATTCGGATTTTCATTGAAAAATCATCTTCAGCGATGAGGCTCACATCTGGCTGAATGGATTGGTCAATAAACAAAATATGCGGTATTGGTCAGGCAGCAATCCACACGTACTCCATGAGTCATCATTTCATCCCGAAAAAATTACGGTTTGGTGTGGTTTATGGGCCGGCGGCGTCATTGGGCCGTACTTCTTCCGTGATGATCAAGACCGGCACGTTACTGTGAATGGGAATCGCTACCGTTCAATGATAACCGAATATTTTTGGCCCCAATTGGATGATATGGACTTGGAGGACATGTGGTTCCAACAGGACGGTGCCACAAGCCACACAGCGAATGTCACAATCAATTTATTGGAAACCAAGTTTGGAGAACGTGTTATCTCACGAAATCGTCCAGTCGCTTGACCGCCTCGGTCGTGCGATTTGACGCCGTTAGACTATTTCCTGTGGGGCTACGTCAAGTCTATGGTCTATGCCAACAAGCCAGCGACGATTGATGAACTTCGTACGAATATCGAACGTGAAATTGCAGCAGTATCGGCCGATTTATGCTTGAAAACCGTCGAAAATTGGGTTCAGCGGCTGGACTTCTGCAAGCGTGCCCGTGGTGGCCATGCAAAAGAAATCGAGTTCCATACATAATGGCATCGAACGTACTTTCACAGGAATAAAGAATTTTATTGATATCCCAAACCGTTTTTATTTTATTTAAAAAAACTTTTGTAGCGCTCTTATTGAAAAACCCTTTATATAGATCGAATGTCTAGTTTTTGAGCAAAAGATAGTAATAGTCAAAATTCGCTCGAATTATTCATCGAAATCGGTGAGTACGCCCTTTTTCGAAATAATTACCGAAAAAAATATTTTAAAAATTATGAACAAAAATGATGAAAAACGTTGTGTGGGTATGCGATATTGAAGGGGCATTGCCATTAGTATTTAGATATACACACATTTACACAATGTAATGTGCAGAGTTGTTTCTTGTAAATATAAAGTAGAGATAGAAGGTACAGTAAATTAAAAAAAATTGTAAAAGATTGTTAAAATCTTATTATTTTCAATAAACATATGTACATATTACCAAATTTATATTTTGGACCCATTTTAATTATTTTTGCAGTAAAATGAAGAAATTTTAAAAATCTCGAAAGCTAATTTTTTAGAGATAAAGTCTTTCGAGATACAGTAGACGCTCGATATAGTGAACTTATAAAATCCAGGACTGTTCACTGGAGAGAGATTGTTCATTGTAACGAGCGTGGACTCCTTGAAGCAAATTTCATCAAAATGTGTATGTTTTTACGTACAATTAATCGAATATGGAATATAATTACAATTTTTCGTTGCAATTACTAAAAAACAAGCCAATATTTATAAGGAAGAATATTTTATTTTTAACAAAAACAACTCATCGGTAAAAAAAAAAACGTTAAACGCAACAAAAATAACATTCCGTGAACTTAAAAAAACAAAAAAAAAAACCAACAAACTTAGCTGTGCTTAAGTGATATGGTCACAAAGAAGATCGTTCACAAAATAACAAAATGAGCAACACGCACTTTGTATTTGCACTACAAACAACCACAAAGTGTGTACCATATACATACATAATCATGCAAGATTCTCGCACAACACGATGAGTAGAACCAACCGTAAATTTGGACGATTGTATGGATAATGCCGACTGCATAGCACCTTATGAGTTTTAGACGTGTTTTTGCATGCTGAGAAGGTTCAAAGAAAATAAAAAAAACATACGTTCACTGTAGCGAGATGTTTTTTGTTCACCTTTAGAATAGCTTGTATAAAATATTGTGTGTTCACTATATTGGATTGTTCACTAATCGATGTTCACTATATCGAGATTTTAGCCCATTCTAGATGTTTGCTTTCGAAATTTTCGGGATTTTAGTGTTTAGTGGTTCGGGATTACGTGGTTATTTCCGCGGGAGTCGGACACAATCCCGAAAACCAAAATCCCGAAAGCCCAAAATCCCGAAAATCCGAAGTCCCGAAAATTCAAAATCCCGAAAATTCAAAATCTCGAAAATTCCAAAATCCCTAAAATTCACAATCCCGAAAATCCCGAAAGTGAAAATAAAAATTTGTTTGTAGGAAAAAAATATAAGAAGAAAGTTTGCTTAGCATACAAAATAACAAACTTCAAATAAGTAAAACATAACAAAACAGTTCAAGTCTTATTGACAGAAAACATTTAAAAACGATCTATGACAAAGCAATATTTAATACAAGTTCATATCGAACGCAATTCCTATTAAAAAACTTATTTCAGAACGCTCGTTATGTTCCGCGTTATTTTTATTTAATTTTGTTTTTCTTAATAACGTAACGTTTTCTTATTCTTTGGTTTTCACCGGAAATTATTTTCGATATAAGTACATGTTTTCACACTTCATCTAAAAGAGCGATAAGTATATACGCCAATGTGTTAAATTAAAATCCATTAACCGAAACTAAAATCTAATCTATCAACTATCAACACACATTGCGAATTCTAAAATATTAATACACTGACGATAACGGGAATGGACAAACATTTGTCTACTTTCATTTTAAAAAAAAGTCCCGAAAACAAAGTCCCGATAAATTATATACAGTGGAAGTCGCTTATAACGACCTCGCTTATTACGACCAGTTGCTTGTAACGACCATTTTCCACACAGTTTTTAGTATTTTTTTTACGCCGCCGATGATGGTCGTTCTACATCACAGTACACGTATCTAAGGTAGTATATTGCGCATCTGTCAAACATTTTCAAAGCAAAAAATGGCCGACAACTGTGTGGCATTTCTATGGGATTTAATTCAAATTCATTGTTTTCCTAGTTTTTCTTATAATTTCTTAATAAAATAACATACGTTTTTCTTTATGAAACCGATTTATTCGTTTATCTTTTCATTTTCCTTGAGTTTTCTATAGTTATTGTTCGGATATTTCAGTCGGTCATATTTTCTCATCACAGTTCTTTTTATTATTGTTCACACAACATTCGTATACGGCACAACACATTTTTCAAAGTTTTGACAAAAAAGTTAATTAAATAGTATAGAAAACATTAAAAAAACGAAAATTAAATGCAAATATCCTCACAGTTGGCGGCCATTTTCTTGAATTTTTGACAGATGCGCGAACTTGGACGAAAATGAACACTCTAAGTATACTACCTTAGATACGTGTACTGTGGTTCTACATTATGCAGCTGTGTATCTGTTGCATATTATTATTATCGCCAGGATAGCTGATCTTAGTTTAAGTGTTTTGTGTATTTATTTAAGTTAACGCATTGTCATTAAAAAGTATGATATTATTTAGTAAGGAGTTTATTGATTTTATTTTCTTATGGAGCCATGAGTTCTAGAAAACGTAGGAACTTCTCTGTAGAGGAAAAGGCAGCGACTTTCTTCCGTTTGGAGTCCTACCGCACTCTCTTTTTCCTGACCATTATAATTTGCAGACGCTTAAGACCAATGTGCATCGGTTTCTCGTCTCTGCTCATTCCCCATTTCCTTAATGACCGTGCTGTGTTCTTCATTATAAGGGTGCTAACAATCCCTTTTGCACGCGCAAATTATAAGAAAATGTGAAAAAATAGCATAATAGCACACGAGTTTGGAGTGATTTATTTTATCAAACTTCACAAAAAAAATTATTTATTTATGAACTCTGTATATTGTCCCTCATAATTTAAAAATAAAATAAATTCATTTTGTCTGTGAATTTTTTTAAGTATCTCTGAATACTTATGGAAGACAGTCGGATATAAACCAACCGCTGGTTATAACGACCACATTTGCTCAGCCTCTTCACCGTCGTTATAAGCGACTTCCACTGTAAAATGAAAAATTTGCCCAAATTTTGCATTTTATATAATTTTTCGGGGTTTCGTTTTCGGGATTTTGGCTTTTCAGAATATTGGCTTTTCGGGATTTTGGATTTTCGGGGTTTTGGTTTTCGGGATTGTGACCCGAACCCGATTTCCGCCCCTCAATGTGGTATGCACCCGTTCGTCTGCTTCAAATAAGTAGTAGTTTTTTTTAGCACGATATATGTATATACATATTTGTGTGTAGGTTTAGTTGTTTACTAAACAGAGCAAAGCCGTGCATCGCATGGGTGCCGCGTTCCTCGTGAGTTACCCTCTTTCCTTTTCCGTCCTATCCACATCCTTACATCCCACCCACATCCTAACTTGCACTCATCATTCGTAATTATTAACTCACCAATACTTACGTAAAAGTGTGTACATACTTATTATTATAGGTATTGAAATGGCAGTTTTATTCAAAAATGTATTTCGTTTTATTTCATTTCGCAACACTGCTACTCACAACAAGAAATTATAGCGAAAAGAAAAAAAACACATAATTATCTTATCACTGTTTGCAAATTTCAATTTCGTATGCGGTGAGCGGTGAGCACAATAATAACAAAAAAAAAAAACCCTCTCACAATCACAATAGGTCCGCCTTCGCGTTCAGTGACAGTGGTTTATCAACGAAAATAATAATTATTGTGAAATTTTTTTTGAATTCGTGATATCTTATCGCCCATTTGGAACATTGTGATTACTTATATACAAAAACCTGACCAGAGAACATATCTATGAATAAAAAAAAAAAACAAAAAATAAATCGGATGAGTGGTTCCCGAGTGATGAGGCCAATAACAGACAGAGACTGCATTTTATAATATGTGCATCAAAGTTATGAATTATTCACAGTAAGAACATTTGTTGTGTGCTATTTGCCATTGTTTGTATGGGTGTGTGTTATGTCAGTGACGCCGCGTTACAAACATACTACATATAAAAAGCAATGTGTTTCTTTATTGTTATTTTTTAGTCTAAGAGAGAATTATTGCACTCGCTTAATGAAGTATCTGAGTCATCTCCCTTATTCCGGGTTTCGCCTTATTTTGTTCAACACACACATGACGATGACACATGTAGTGTAGTGCAGTGCTTATGGGAATAAAGAAATATCATTATAATGGTTCATCGCTGTTCAGTGTTCTCCTGCTATCTGACTGTGAAATACGATTTGGGGGAATATGGGGACCGCGAACGATATCCGCGATGTGAACTGGATTGAAGCATTCGAAATGCCTGAGCCACAATCTGAAGAATTCATACCGGATAAATATATTAAATATTTGCAAACGAGTTTCGGTCATTCAGCATTCCGTGAAATGCAATGGAAAATCATTTCATCCATTCTTGACGGTGCTCGCGATAATTGCGCGATTATGGCAAGTGGGTATGGCAAATCGTTGTGTTATCAATTTCCGTCAGTATACCTAGATACAATTACAATCGTGGTGTCGCCGTTAACATCTCTAATGCAAGATCAAGTGTTAGCCATGCGTCGGGCCTGTTGTCTCGGCTCTGAACAGATGAAACGACAGTTAGTGTCCGAGGTAATAAATCGAAAATACAATATAGTATTTGTAACTCCCGATTATATTACTTCTGAAAGCGGAACATTTCTGATCGAACGCATTAACCAACATCTTACACTGATTGCTATCGACGAGGCACATTGCATCAGCAAGCGGGGACATGACTTCCTTCCGAGTTATCAAAACCTACATAAGCTGAGAGATCTATGTCCTGCTGTCCCTATTTTGGCAATAACTGCTACTGCTACTAAGCAAGTTCGAGGAGACATCATCAAAAGTTTGAACCTACGTAACGCACAGGTACTTATAAATTTTTTTACATTCTGCTCACGGCTATTGTTTTGTTTATATGGTATAACTAATCAGTTTATTTTCACAGATTGTTGTCACCGGCTTCGATCGTCCCAATTTGGAGTTTATTGTGAAACGAAAAACTAAGGTGTGGGAAGACATTGGTCCCTACATTACGAATGTTAGAATTGGATCTGTCATCGTGTATTGCATTTCGAGACGGGTCACTGTGGAAATAGCTTCTGTGATTGCAGCAAATGGCCAAGTGTGTGGCGTCTACCACGCCGGACTCACGCCAAATAAACGTCAAAAGACACACGATGATTTTTTGCATGATCGCATTCGTGTGGTGGTTGCAACGGTATCTATTGGTATGGTCATCAATAAGCCTGATGTGCGACTAGTTATCCACTATGGAGTGGCCCAAGATGTGGAAACTTACTACCAAGAAGTTGGCAGGGCAGGTCGTGATGGTATGCCAGCGAAATGTTTAATGTTTTACCAAGAGAAAGATTGGACAATTCATCGCATGACCAGAGCTAAATGCAAGCTAATCGGTAAGAAAAAGCAATTGGAAAAGCTCGCAGAGACTATGTCTAAATATGTGGACACCACTCAATGCCGAAGGCATTTCATACTCTCTTATTTTGTGGACGATTGTAGCAAATTATCAGTTCGGGCAGATTGTTGTGATAACTGTAAACGCGGCACCTCCAGTTTGGGTCCACCGATTAATCTGTTTTCAAAATACGAAGGCCTTACCGAAGATGGTCTGCTAGACATTACAGATGAGGCTTTTAAACTGCTTTCGCTCGTCAACGAATTAAAAGCGCAGTATGGTATACGCAAAGCATTTCTTATATTGAGAGGGTCTAAATCAAAGCTGTTGCCACGTGCTTTTCAATTTCATAGTCTATATGGGAGTTTGCAATGCAAATCCGAGAAATGGTTACAGGCCGTCAGTAACCGGTTGCAGCACATACAGATGCTGACAACGATTGATGAGCCCTCACCGAATAACTCGGGCGTCTATCTAAATCACAGGTGTACGATAACTGCAAAGGGTAGAATATGGTTGAGTAATATAATAGGACGGACACCCTTAAGAGTCGTACCTGAAGAGGAGTTTATTAGTCTTCTAAAGCCAAAGGTGTTAAGTATACCTAATCCAGCTAAGAATTTGCCATCAACATCGTCAAAGGGATCAGCAAAATTATCAAGGTCATCTGCGCCTGATATTAATCGGGAATTGAGGAAAGTTCGCTCGAAGCTAGCCACTTTATTCGGCGCAGTGCCTTATCTTGTTGCATCGGCAAGAGCGCTACAGCAATTGGCCGAAAAACAGCCGACTACAATGGAAGAATTGAAAAACATCAGACTGGATGGATACTCGAATGAGAAGACGGAACGTTTTGGACCAGTGTTCCTAAAAGTAATCAGAGAATATCGCGCAAAAGTTGGTTACACAATTCAGATGGAGAAGAAAAAGCCCGTGGAGCAGGCGACATCAACCGTCGATCAGAGTCCATTACTGCCTTTGAATTTAAAGTTAGAGCCAGTACTTAAAGGTGAGATTGTACTTTTCTATTCAGGTGAACGTGATGATTTCATTTTATATTTTCAGCTTTTACCAAACCATCGACATCTAGTGACAGCAAAGTAATTTCATTGCTCTCCGACGATGAAGACACGACCTCAAATGGAGAAACCAAGCTTCAAAGTAAGGCAGAGCCGTTGCCCATTGTAAAAATTAAAATGGAAAAACCAGATCACAAACTGGACCCGTCGCAGGACATCGACGAGACGATCTCATCGTCCTCTGATTCCCGGTCAGAAGTAATCGAGGATGAGGATGATTCATCATCGGAATCCGAAATCGATATAAATCATGCTTTTACCCATCGGACGCAAGCGTTTAATGGAGAAAAAAATCCGCAAAACGATGCAGAGCCATTGCCAATTGTAAAAATTAAAACGGAAAAACCAGACAACAGACTGGACCCGTTGCCGGAATCAGCAGTAAATATAGAACCTCCGCCACCAACGATTATCGTAATTGAGTCCGACATCGACGATACGACCTCTGTTGACGGGGAAGCGAACGACGATGAAGGTAAACTGCTAAATGTCAGAAAACAATCGGAGAATAGTGAACTAGATGTGTTGCTTAACGTTATGAAAAGGGATGATATGAGTCAGGAGATAGCTGAAATAAAAAAACCATGGGTGTTCAATGAGAATACGCAATCGGCGGTTATCAAATTTGAAAATGAAGCTAACTCGGATGTGGATTGCTTTGACGGTACTTTGAATTCAGATACAGATGAGTCTAATTTAACTGAAGTCCTTGATAATGATAAGGAGGAACTTAAAGATAATACAAATAGATCATCTGTCAGTGTAGCCGTTTCAACATCCGCCAAGCCAATAGAATCAAACACGAATGTCGAAAAAAGTGATCTAGATCTACTCGTCGATGCCTTTATTCACAGAGACAAAAAACCGCGTATCATCGGGCGAAGAAGGTCTGAAGTATTCGAGTACGAGGATGATTCATCGTCGGAATCGGAAATCGACATAAAACCTGTGGTATCGCATAGAAAACGCGTTCTACCGAGTTGGATGCAAATATCATCGAATAAAAAGAAGAAAAATGATCTTTGACCGTACACTCGTATGTAATAGTTTACTGTTTTTTTTTTTTCATTTTATCTGTTACTTCAAATAAAAAAAAGTTTTTTTTGTTATCTTTTTGTTATCTAAAACGTTGTCCGTTGTTGTGAAAACCGATCACAAGCACTCAGATGATGAGGTTTAGATATGGATAAATAATAAGGTTAATTACGATTAATTAAAAGAAGCTAATAAGGTTACTTTTTTATCTTGTAAAAATGAATTCCTAATTTTTTAAAAACAAAAAACTACCTTCTAATAAATTACAAATGTTCTCTTAAATGTTGAATAAAATTACAGTGTAGAACCGACTAACCGGGATGGTCGGGACCGAGCTCATCACGGAAAATCGAAAATCCCGGATGAACGAATGTTTTTTCTATGAAGCAAAAATAAGCAAAACTTAACAAAAAAGAATTTATCAATCAATAAAACAAAAGCTAAAGAAAATAATTAAAGTTCATTAGGAAAAACCAAAAATAAATAACAATTCATAAGATGTTTCGTTTTTCTTGTTAACTGAATTTTTGCTTGGAACACGGATAATAGAGTCTTTTCCAGTTAATCGAATTGCAATAGGAAAGCAACGTTTTTTAAGCTTCCCGATTGATTGGACCCCGGTTAATCGGTATTACACTGTACTTTCTTATTACTTTAAATCCTCATGATTTGATGTTCGAAAGGTAAAAACATCGTGTACTGTTTTGGGAAATGGTGCGTTTAGGCTTCAGTCCGAGATACAGCGGTATTTACAGAATGAGCGTTACTGCTTTATTATATAGTATGGTGATGCAAAGTCTATTTCTGTTCATTGCCAATTGCATCGAGAACCACTTATCCGATTAACGTGTTTTTTTTATTCATAGATACGTTCTCTGGCCAGGTTATGTGTGCGCTGCGCTCTAACGTTGAATGCGAACCTCAGTGTGACCAGAGTGGAATATAATATTCCACATTGGAATATATTTCAGCTCGAGTGGAATATATTTTTTGAGAAAAATAATCACATATAAAAGTGGAATATTTTTATATTCAAATGGAATATTAAGCATATTTTAACACCACAAAAATCTGATATTTATTCATTAAATTATTCACTACTATTTAATATAATCATAACAGAATACTTACTCATACCTATCACTAAATTTGGCTTCACTTATTCAATACAAAAATTAATTGACATAGCCAAATTAATTCCCAACCATACACAAAAACATTTTCGGTCTGCCTGTCAGAAATAATACTGTAAGTTAAAAAGAAAGAAGTATATTTTTTCAGTTACATTTTCATCCCTCATCATCATTCATCATTGTGTTACTTATAATACCCGTGTTTTATTATCACTTATCATCTATATGGATCACGTAATGAAAATAAAACAGTCCAGATCAACGAAAAGGTTAAGTTCTGTGTTGGGGTGATTGTATATACACACAAGCTAAATTACTTTTTCTTTAAAATGAAAGTTTAATGCGCTTGTTTTATTTTATGGAGGATATTGTTAATTTTGACTAACATAATATTTATAATATTTTGTAGCTATAGTTTTACTAACATCGCTAACATATGTATCATTATGAACAGAATATTAATTTATTCGAACATAATAATATTTGGATTGTCAATAATTATTTCTTATACTAATCTGGCAATATGTACCCTTGACAATTATCGATAATAAGCAACATTTACGAGCGAACGATACACTCCTAGGGAAGGATGCACTCCTAGCCAAACTATTTTTTAGATCACAAAAATTGATCTTGACAAATAATAAGATCTCGTATTGTTGTTGTAACTCATACAAACCAATGATCTGTATGGATCATCGGTGATAATTAAATACGACTATTGATATGATTGATTTTGAGGAATGATATGATAACACTTCGATAATTGGAATATAAAATTGGAATATATTTAAATACAATTGGAATATAAATATTCCATTTCTCAGAAAAATGGAATATTTTTCAGGTTCTGAACTGGTCACTCTGGCGAACCTGTTGGGATGGGAGAGGGGTGTTTGTTATTATTGTGCTCAGCTCATCACTTTTTCTTTCTTCGCACTCTTTTTGTTTTCGCATACAAAACGAATACACGAGCAGTATGTGTGTGCGATGCTATAATATCATGTTTTTTTTCTTTTCGCTTTAATTTCTTATTGCAAGTAATGCAAGTTCAGCCCTTTGACGGCTTTTAAACGTTGCAATTTTTGCTTGCGGTTCGTTTGTTTGTTTGAGCTTGTGGGAGAGAAACGTATGTGGTGGCCGGGGTAGACAGAATCGCTGGGACTGCTCGAGTCGCAGTGATATCGGTGTTTCTTCTTTGTGTTTTCGTCGATACATTCACTTTTGACATTTCCTTTCATTATTATGTTCGTCGCTAACGAGTAATTTCGTCTATGTTGTCTAAAGTAGATTTAAGTTTGTGATGATTTTATCGGTTGAGCGTTCTTTTTGGAGAAAAAAAAATTGTTTTATGGGGTCACAACAATGTCCATATCTATTTTGCCCAACTAATTAATTGCTATTGCGCATAGCAATAACACAAAACAAAATGTATGTATAGGTTAGGTACTAGACCAGAGGTTCCCAAACTTTTTTTTTCTCGTAGACCACTTTCAGAATTAACCTCGTTTCGGTGGACCCCCTGCTGCTACATTTTTACCATATTCCCAAAACTCGTCAAAAAATGTGAAGATTAGACCTTACGATGGAAATTTGCGTTGCGGCTGAGTTCCAACCCTAAATTCGGAGTGGTAAAAATAAAAAGAAAAATAGTATGTATTTTTCTTATGTTCAATTTATTAAAATAATACGATTACAGACTTCATAGAACTAAAATTAAACATTCGTATCGTAACTTCAACAATGCAAATCAATAATAAAAAAAGTCATAATTTTAATGGATGAGATGTACTTAATATTTAGCTTCAGTTTTGTAACGAATAACCGCAAATCTCCCCGTTCTGTGGCGTTCATTCTGCTCCTTTTTTTGTTAATAAGTTTGTAACGACACTAAAACTTTTTTCAACAAGGTATGACGAGAGAAATGCTATCAAAAGTTTTCTCGCAATTTTCCACAGCCCAGAATATTTTTCGGGTACTTCTTCCTGCAGCCAAAATGTTTGATAGCCTTTTTTAAAATTTCACCTTCAGCTCCTCATTGGTGCTAAGCTCGAGTAACTCCTCTTGTAATACCACATTCGACACTTCCGTTTCATCAAATGGATTTATGATCCATGGTCATGAATCAAATAAAAAGATTATGACATCCTGCGCTCAATTTTGGTTTATTCTGCGCATGACGTCATATGCGCGTAGGGCATTTGACGTTTATGTAGAAACATTAGATTTTGGTGGAGAAATATTATGAATATGTATGTTTTATGAATAAAATTATTATATGATGGAATACATTAGAAATTATTGTGTATTATTGTGTATATCTATCAATATGTACATTTTAGGTTGTAAGAACATTTTGGTGTGCGCCGTTGGGTAGCGGTTAGTGCTTTGGACATGCTGCCCCGGGTTAAATCCTAGCAAACACCCAAATGTTTTTACACGGTGCCACTTCTTTCGAATGTCAAGATGAGCTTCTCAACTCGCCATTCAGAGTCGGCAACAAACGTTAGGTCCCTTCCATTCGTACACACGCGAGAAACAGGTCCTGGTTGAAAAGTAGCGCCACCCAAAGAAAAAGAAAAAAAAAAAAGAAAAATAAATTGCATCTTGGTACATACCTATTGGCTTGATAGTGTTTCTTCTTTAGAACTTGCTGGATGCATTGTGGGTACAACACCAAGCATATAGCCAAAAGATTGTACATCTGTTCAGCTTATGCTTGTTAATGTTTGCTTTGTGCGTTGATTGAAGAAAATCTCGGAGAAAGTGCAAATATCATCAGCTTAACGACGCACCTCATGTACGCGCATAGCCAACATAGTAAAATGTGGAAATTTGACACGCTGTAAGGTGCGAATATTGTGACTTCTTGTGAATCTCAATAGGTTTAAACACTTTAATTGCTCGGTAGTAGTCTCCAAGGAGTGAATGAACGTGGAAAAGTCCCACAGCGAGAAATAACTTAACATCTTGTAGAAGGAATATTCTCCAAATACTCCAGCCACCGCACCGCTTGGGGATCACTGCGAAATAGCTAGAAATTGCTAGTAATTGGGGATGACAACCAAATGAATTGAGAACATTCAAAATACACAAAATGCCTCAGACATTATTATGTACAGTTGCTGGATTTCCTCCTGTCTTTTATCTGTAAGACGTACTCTGTAACCAAGAGTTTTAATATTATAAGTGCCGCATTATCTTATTATATCTATTTACCTATATTGTGCAAAGTTTTGGAATTGGTAAACGAATTCATCAACTAGCTCCCATATCCATATTTCGGGCAGCTCTAGGAGAACCGGACTCGGCAATGAGTTGATCAAACTAAAGAAGTAGCAATAAATGAAGAACGAATTATACGTTTCTCTCATTTTGGTCCACCGGAGTCTCGCGTGAATTTGCCGGTAATACAGAATAGGAAGTAATAATATTTAATGCCACTTTTATAACACTCAAAAACTGCACACACTCCCATTTTATTTATAATTTTATTCCACCAAATCTTTCACTTTGTTAGAGTACAACAGTTTTCCCATTTGAATTCGAATTTATTTATTTCATTACGCGCAAATGACGTCACAAAACTGACAGAAATCGTTTTCAACATGGTGGACATGCGCAATGCGTAATCTGTATTATTGGATTCATGATCCATGGTGGTATTTCCATCGTGAGAATATCTTCAAATCTAGTTTTGAAGTCATCATGCAGGGCATTTAAATGCTGAACGTATGTCTGAATATCCTCATAAAAACATTCTGCTTGTGATTGGAAACTGGGAGAATTTGCGCCGACTAATATTTCGCTTCATAAAGTTCAATTTTCCAAGAAAAGCCGAAATTACACCCTTTGTTTTAAATAAATTTAAGATTTCCCCTTGTAACTGCAAGTTAATGTCAATGAGTTTTTTGAACAGATCTGTCAAATACGCGACGTCTGCTTCTAATTTGATCAGGATTTCTTTAAAATCTATAAAACTGAACTAAACAAATTTTTTTTTTTTACTATCGAAACCAGATACATTTTCATGGACCCCCACTTACAACTGGTGAACCCCCATTTTTTTTTCATCCCAACGTAGACCCCCGTCGAGTCTCCCGTGGACCCCTGGGGGTCCACCTGGACCACTTTGGGAATCACTATACTAGGCGACAGCCAACATTTTCACTTGCGATCATGAAATGAAAAGGAATGTCAAAAAGAGTCAAATGAAGTTGCATGAAGAGTTACAACGTTTAAAAGTACCTCTGTTTGGCGAAAAGAAAACAAAAGAGAAACAGCGATAGTCGCAGCGCAGGAATTGCAACGTTTAAACGCAGTCTTTCCGTCCCAAATTAAGAAATTTATAAAAAAAATACAAAACTCGATATTAAATACAACATTCAACTGAAAAGCATAGTAGGTGATGCGACGTTGCAAAAAAATGTGCCTACTAAAATGTTTTTGAACTTTGATCCAAGTGTTAAAATTTTCTTGAATGGGAATTTTGTTTCCGCGTTTTCGTACGTGCATACATATGTACATATATTTATATGTATGTATGTTTATGCGATGGCACAACGGAAGGGCGGGGAAAGTACATATAGATAATTTCGTTGGTTTTTGTGATGGCAGTAAAATAATTTCTTTGAAAACGTTAACTTCATTTACAGGGAAAACGATTGCTGCTTTTTATTTTTGTTCTTGGCATGCGCGAAGTGAAAAGTTAACCATTGGGCTGCCGCACACGAGATGTACCTATTATACCGGCAGAAAACCGGTTTTGTGGGCGAGGGGACTGAGGTCTGCGATAAGAAACGGCAGAAAATCTTCTACCGAATTTGAGGGGTCGAAGGGGGTAGAAAACTAATACATACACAACAATACTACAAAATTGCAAAAGACTTCATGGACATGTGGTACAAAGTACAATCAAAGAATAGTAGAAAAACTATGCGGTTGTTCATTCACACTTTGAACATTTGGTGTGATTCAACAAGGTTTGTTGGATTTGGCGGTTCCTATTTCTATCCACAGCCACATTACTAGAGCAGCGTTTTGCCTAATAAGTAACGCGACTGAATGGCGAATTGAGAAGCTCATTGACAAATGATACTATGTATTTGATTGCTTGCCAGACATTCGAAAGAGGTGAACAACTTTTTAAGGTGTTAGACTCGGGCTGGAATTGAACCCCAACAGCATGCGTAGTATTCCAACGCACTAACCACCACGGCCACGGTAACTACAGAACAGGTTTTATCGTGGCTTAACTCCTAACTAGTGTACTGGTGCGAGGAATCTCGCATGTAGAAACCCTATACCCGTAAGTATAGGTAATAATGTTTTATTCGTAATAACTTCACTCGTATGGGTTTTTTCAAAAGTGTTTATATTGATGAACAAAGTTCAGGTGATGAGCTTTCGATCAGTGTATGAATCATTATAATCGGTGCAGGAATAAACTCTCAGGAGGAATCGCAAGCTCTTGCGCTAGCGATTTAAATAACTTCAAGGCTAAAAGAATTCTACATATGTATATAGTAGTAGTTAAGTTTTTATTGTATTTTACATTGAAAACTTTTTTTAAGCATAGGTAGGTTAGAAAAAACACGCCTTTCATTATTTAGTCAAAGAAAATCGTTGCAGCTTTTTCTGAGATTTTTGTCAAAGAGCTTTGGGATTTTGTGCTTTTGATAACCAATAAATGAATTTGAGCAGCTTAGTTTTTGTTTTTTTCCATTTTCTCGCGTTTTTCTGGTGAAACCGTTAAAATACCTCTAAACAAAAACATTCACTTCGGTCACAGTGCAATAAGTGATCATACTTACTTACTTACTTAGGTGGCGCTACAGTCCGGGGTGAATCAAGGCCTCAACCAACAACCTCTTCCAGCTAGCCCGGTCCTTAGCTAGCCGCCTCCAGTTGCGCACGTCAAGTTGGCTGAGGTCTTGTTCTACTGTGATCATACATATTTATAAAATTAAGTGTTTGTTGTGAATGATTAATAATAATTAATAGTTTGGGAATAAAGAGATGTAGGTACATATGACCTTGATTCATATCTATAAATATTATAAGACTGTAGAGGTTTTTTTGTTGGTTACCTAATAGCGTAAAAACCGCTGGACAGATTTCGATGACATTTTTTTAAAATGCTTCTTAAGTACCCGGGATGATCACAAGCTATGTAATTTTTGGTTCAGGCTACTGGTTTTTACATAATAGTCAAAATAACTGTATATCGGTGAGGAATATTATGACTATACAGCCCTAACTCAATAATGGCTTATCGAATTGAAAAACAAAAAAATAGGTGAAATTAGTACATCCTTCTGGGTTGCCCTGAAGCTGAGCAGTTTACAAAACAATTATTCAAAGCATCACCCACAATTTTCCTTTAGTGGTGACCACTGCCAGCAGCCGGGCAGCAGTGGGTATCGTTGCAATAGTGTGCGTGTGAGTACATGTGCGCGCTCTAACGTGATCATATGGCTTGCACTTCAATGTGCTCTACAACCATTTGCGGCTCTCACATTCAAGCAATCTTAACAAATGAGGTGTCGAAAGAATGAGAATTTTCCAGAGCAGTCAATTGCATTTTTAGTTTATAAATGTTATTAACAAATTAAAAAAAAAAAAGATCAAAAATAAATATTCTACCCAAAATGAACTCCTGTTGCTTTAAGATCTAATTTTGGTTCATATATGTACATACATATACATATCATCATCACATAAATAAATCATCTAGGAAGTATTGGTTGTTCATTGATACGAAGACAAGGTAATATTGCCCTTGGATGTCGCGTCGCGTCGTCAGGGTGAGTAGCTACATTATTCCCCGGAAACCGGATTAGTGATAATGTTCGAGTTTTCTGTGACTGTTGTCTAATTGTGTGGCACAAAACTGATGAAGTAGAAAGTCAAGTCTCTGGGGTCCAATGTTACTCAAATGCACTTGACCGTCAATATGCGGGTACGAACAGGCGGCAATCCAAACGCACAAAATTTTCTTATTTGTTACTTAAAATTGGTGGAAGAACGTTTGCGGAAGAAAATGGAAAAGTAAATTTATCCTTTTACGGTTATATATCACAACTAACTAACCGTGAGAATTCTTAGCTTTGTGTACGAGCTATTTTGTTGCCTCGGAATGATCAATGTAACGGCAGCCGACCTAGAGTTACAATTCTGTAACGATATCTGGTAGAGGCGGAGGTGTTGACGGGCTACGGTGCGGTGCGGTTTTTGAGAACTATGAAATCTGCATTTAAGGCCTGAAAATTACATATTGAAACGTTTTTGATATTGACGCAGTTAATCAACAAAATTTATTAAACACTTTTGTGGACTTAGATGTTTCTTCGCTCCCACTGAAATTGCATATTAGTATGAATGAGAAAGCCCTTAGAATAGAATGCGAAGCAAGGCGAGAACGGGTTCAACTAGTTTTTAATAATGATGGCTCCTTCCAGGTGAAATTAATATTTTTCTTGTCTCTATTCAAGGAATCTTTTTTTCAAAAACATTTGTAATAAAGCTTACCTGTAGGTTTTTCTAATACAAACTAAGATTGACATTGGGACAATTTTTTTGCCCGAAAAGTTATCTTCTACTTTAACACTTCGTTTATGGCGTTTAAAGTTTACCCTTGCTCATGCAATGACACCCATTACTATTAAGTTCAATTTCTAAAGGATGATGTTGATAGCCAGCACCGGATAGCAGCGGAAATAAATATGACTTTCACCCGCAGAGTTTTAACATTAAAAAAACTATTAAGCCAGGACATAGGAGCCGGAATCTTATGGAAGATATCTTTTCATCTATTTCATTCATTTCGTTCCTTTGATGTACGAGTATATAATGTTGACAGACAAAATTGCGGTTAAAATGCATATATGTTCCGTATGTATGTACGTTGATATGTACTCTTTTGTGTAGATCACATGGGAAAAAATGTTCTTTTAAATTAAATTAAGGGACATTACTATGTCCAAAGAACGGACGGTCACTATTTGTTTGGTTGTCGTCGTTCCTTTTGGTCAAAGTACGAGTAATGCTACTCGCACTGCAGTGGTAGTTTATTTAATAATCTGGTTTACTTGATGTAGATACATACATATTACATATGTCATGTGTATGTTATACAAGATACTGTCTAGACTCTAGTGTATAGTTTTAGACAACTATCGTCGAATATTTTGTTTTGTGAATCTATGATATTATTTAAACCTTTATACAGTCACTCCAAGCCAAACTCGGACACCTAGGCCATCGTAGTACCAATACTGAAAAACAAGCTTTAGATGCAACTGTAAATAACAAAATAAACATTTTCAGTTATGATTTGTATTGTATTTTCTATAAAAGAAAACAAAAAATTAAATAATTAATTTAAACAAAAACAATGAATAAAAACAAAAGAACTCGTCGATTCTAATGCACAAGCCAAACTCTTGGACCGTTGAATGGCTTCTGCAAACTATTTTTGCTATCTCCCGCACAGATTTTCCATTGCTTGATTGATTATTCAATTTCAATTTTTTTCAATTTCAATTTTATTATTCAAATATTCAAATACAAATTTAGAACATATTATAAGCAAAACAAAGTATTTACATCTCTAACTCTTACAATCATTGACATATTATATATGGACTGCTAGTGAAATTTCACTTTCATACAACGTCTGCGGACAATTTGGTTCCAACATAACTAGCGCCACGTGTTTCGTATGGACAGCAATGGGAAACAATTATCCGCCATCATACTTATTTTACGTAGAAACTGAGGCCATCTATTGCCGTATATACGAGTTACTGCAAAAATACGTTAAATTTTAAATTGTTGCTGCGTTGGTATCAACAGATGCCACTACCAAAATTTCAATACAAAATTTGAAAAAAGCCGAATTCAAACACAGTCTAAGGTTCCACATTTCTCCGCTACGAAACAAGAGGGCTAGTGCTTATGTTGGAACCAACGCGTAGTTGGATACTAGCAGTCCATATATAATATCTCAATGCTTACAATATACAAAACATAAAAACGAAATATTATAAGATAAAGAGATTAAAGTTTAAATATTTTCTCATAAATATTGAATAGTATTAAAATGCATTATAAAGTTTTATAAATAAAACTCGTGTCGAATGCATCAACAATAAAAAATAAATAATCCAAATTAAGAAAAGGTGCTAAGGGTCGTTACGCATTGAACAGAACAAAATTTATACATTCATCAAACAAATCAACAGCAGATTCATGGACTAGAACAGAATTAGACTATAATACTGATTAACATATTTACTTCATTGAAATCAAATGTAAAAAGCCATTTTTTTAGTGATTTGTAAAAGAGGATATCATTTCTAGTACGTCTAAGATTAAGCGGCAATATATTGAAGAGTCTGGGTGCAACTGAAGAGTAAACATTTAAAAAATTACTGGTGTTAAATATTGGAACTTGAGCTTAGAAGCTATGGTTGCTACGAAGGTCATAGGTAGTTGGACTTCTATTTATGGAATAGCCACTTCTTAAAAAAAATATCTTTAGAATTTTATAAATGTACTAGGTTACCCGGTGCGCTTCGCTACACCCATTGAGAACAGTGTTTATGTCATAAAATGTTCTGAAATTTTTTTGAATAACTTTTGGTGCACCGAACGATGTCATCTAGAAGCACGAATTGTATTTGCAAATGTGCTTGGAATTTAATACAAATTTACATATTGCACGTAAATATAATTCTGAATCAATTTTCATCGTGCATTGCTGTAGTAATAGTTTTGAGATTTTAGTTTTCAGCGCCACTTGAAAAACTATTGATTTACAAACATTTTTCACTTCATTGAAAATATATTCTGTAAGTTTCTGCTCAATCGGATGGTTTTGAAATTTTGGTGTTTCAGCGCCATCTATCGGAAAACTTGAAAACTTTTGATGTACGAACATTTCTCACTTCATTACAAATATATCGTGTAAGTTTCAGCTTAATCGTACGGTGAATTTAAGATTTTTTGAGTTCCAGCGCCATTTAGTGGAAAACTTGGAATTTTTTGATGTACGAACACTTCAAACATCTGAAAAAGTATATAGTGTAAGTTTCAGCTCAATCGGATGGTTAGTTTATGAGTTCTGAGGTATCAAACGAACAACTCATTTTTATATATAAAGATAAATGTTTAAGTGGAAGAATTTTAGAACTAAGAAAAAGTAGTTCACGGCGCCCCTTTTTCCAAATCAATCTTACTATATGTTTTTGAGCAACAATCAACGGTTGCATTTGTTTACGTGAGTTCCCCCCAACAAACTAAACCATACTGCAGCTTAGATTGCACGAGCCCATAATAAACTGTTTCTAGAAATTTTCTAGAACAAAAAAGTCTCAGATGGTACATTATTATCGTTGTGTTAAATAAATAAGATCTTAGTGAAACAGTATGCGCGCTCCAATTTATTTTGCTATCTATTTCCAAGCCCAAATACTTAAAAACTGAAGTTCTCACAATGTTGAAACATCGAGGTGAACAGATTTTTTCAAAATTGAATCATCATCAATACATCAGTGGTATTATAACAATTAGTCCTAAACTAATTAAAAAATGCTGGCAACTAGTGCTATGAAATACCATGGAGGGAAATTCGATAACATGTGAGGATAAGTTAAAAAACATTATTTTCGTTTTGTCACTTATAACTAACTTATGCGCACAAAACCAATGTCTTAGTTGTTCTAAGTCATGACTTATATTAGAAACTAAGTCTGAAGCAGAGTTATTTGAAAACGAACAAGCAATTCATCAGCAAATCCAGTTTGTGAACAATAAAGATTTAGCTTATAAAGATCGAATTAATATAAATTAAGAATAGAACAGGACCAAGCACTGAGCCTTGTGGAACACCAATTGCAATATCCAACGTTTGGCTAAAGCAATCTGTTATCTTAACAACTTGTTTTCGCTTACTAAGATAAGAAGTAAACCAATTACGCATAAAGCCCCGGAAACCAGCCTTTTCTAATTTAGCCAATAAAATTGCATGATTATTATCAATTAATTATCAGTTCCCGAAGCTCAGTGGATGTTTGTCCTCTTTGTATTCCCATTTCGCCAAAGTAATGATTTTATTTTAGTGACAGAAAAAAATTTCTTAGAAATTATAATTCGCGTATTCCCCTCATTACATTCACCATGAATTCATATGCGCCTACAATAGGTCTGTTCCCGTACTGTTGCAAACAGCCGAAAACAGCCGAAAACTACACTCTCTTCTGTCAAAACATATGAAAAGTCTTCGTACGGGAACAGGATTTGACTGATTTCGGCTGTTTTCGGCTGTTTTGGACAGGTACGGGAACAGACCTAATATTTGGACGTTTTGAAGGCAATATTACACCGCTGTTCGACTTTGGCTTGTGCACTAGAATTGTTGAATCATTTTGTTTTTATTCATTGTTCTTGTTTAAATTAATTTATTAAGTTTTTGTTTTCGGTTATTGAAAATACAATAAAAATCATAACTAAAAGGTTTATCTTGTTATTTATAGTTGCATCTAAAGCTTGTTTTTCAGGGTTGGAACTTCGATGGCTTAGGTGTCCAAGTTTGGCTTGGAGTGACTGTACACCTATGTTGACTTCTGTTACATATGTATGAAATAATTGTGAATAACCTAATGAACTTTGTTAAACTTAACTAAACTCTATTGTGAATTCAACTATTGTATTAAGTGTCAAAATGACATATACATATCTATATGGAAATAAATTCATTTCTTTGGATAGCAGCCGACAACGTGGTTCTTCTTCTCATCCATTCTTTTAGGGGTTAGGCAAATATCTATCAACTTCCATCTTGATATTGCTGTAATTAAAAGCCATGTAAATGTATCTGAACCTTAGAGATAACGAACTTTTATTGTTTTTATTTTATTTTACTAATATTACTAGCAACCTTCAGGTTTATAATTAAAACCTCATCTGTGTGCTACTTCCAGTTGCATTTATTGACAAAGTACTCTCCTAGATATTTGACTTCTAGCACAGGAGTAATGATTGAGAGAGAGAGTCTTCATGTGAGGACTGAGGAGTCTTCCTCTTTCTTGTAAATGGTACTAGCGTTGCCTTGGCCAGGTTGATGCTTAGTCCCGCTTTATTTATTCCTATTCTTTTGTCACTCTCAGCCGTTCATGTATTTTATCACATAAGGTTTGCTCGTGCTTCTCTCGGGTAATTAGGACAATGCTATTAGCATAAGCTAGACAGTCTGTGCCAAGGTTAGTCAGTGTTTCCAGTAGGGTAAAGGTGTCAACAGTGAATCAGAGTACACAGTGAATTAATAGCTCTCATAATGTCTCTTTTTATTTTAAAATTAATCTGGAAATGAGAAAAGAACACATTTTTACTTCCCCTCGCAACAGACTAATGGTCTGCGCGATCGCATTGTCGAAGGTGGTTATCCTCGTGTGTTTGTGTTTTCTGCATAGATAAGTAATTTTTTTCTTCTGTTTTATTTTCGATCTTATTAAAAAAGTGCGTATTGTAACTTCATTTGAGTTTAATATCCGTACTTTTGTTTATATAGACTTAATAATTTTTGTCGATTTGTTTACTTTGGTGAAATATTTTATAAATTAGTAACATGTTTTTGCGAAATGACAACATTGTACACAGTGAATCAGTTGAAAGTGGTACACAGTGAACCATGAACATGGTACCATTTCGAGGCTCCAGAAATCAAAATTTCCAATCCATGTTAATTTTTCAAATCTGGATGTTCGCTAGCAATAATTATGAGCAACTGAATTACCAGTTTTATTTTTCTTTTATTTTCGTGCAAAAAAGTAACGTTTTGTGATATTTTTACAAGAACTGTTAAGCTTTTTTTATTTATTTTTTTATTAATACTTGAAGAGTTTTTATTTTCGTTTTTATTCTTTTGTCTATCCCTAAATAATAAAACGAATTAATAAATACATATATGTTACGAAAAAAAACTTATGTTTTTACTGAATAAATTGATTTCAAATCCTTGTTTCATTGTGTACCATGCACTGATTCACTGTGTACACCCATAGTACACAGTGGATCACATGGGAAGGGTAGTTTCAAATAAATTTTTCACTATCTCAACATTAATACAGCTTTGAGATTTTGGGCTTAAAATGAAGACAAAACATTGAAAAAGCTGTGAAAAAAATGTCATGGCTACACTATGATAAATGCGAGCTCAACGGCGCAATAAGTAAAAATTGATCCACTGTTAACACCTTTACCCTAGTTCGTCGACAACAATACCCCAGAGCAGTGGTGATAGTACTCTCCACTGCTGGCAACCCTTAGTTGTGATAATGGTCTTGGTTCTTAAACATAAAACAAAAAACAACCAAAAAGTGTCCACAATGTATTTTTAAATAAATGCACGCTCGGTGGTAATTAGCAGATACTCGTATATTCGAATATATATCTATTTGTTCGCTTGACTGTATCTCCATGTCAATCATGCCATTAACACATATCTCGTAACATGTGACATCATTGAGATGTGAGAAAATAATATTGTTTCATTAATCAGATCAATACGAAGCGTCTAATATCATCTAAGAGAATGTCTGAAAACTTTTTTTTGTTTTTCGCTTGTTTGACAATATTGTTAGTCACATTTGTTGTTGTTACCTATTTGGTATTTGTGTGATTTTTTGTTTACACGATTAGTTAGTAGAGATGCCAACGATTATCGTCTGATTTTATTTTATTTTTAAGTCGCCGTTTTGGTGTCTTTATCTTGTGCCCGATAAGCAAGACACATTCGGTGGCTCTTATCAGTCTTCTATTGGAGTTCTGTCGTTACTAGTTGTTATTGGAAATTTAGCTTTGTTCTAACGGTGTTTGGTTTTAAGATCTATCTGCCGGTTCAGATTTAATACATACGAAGAAAATGCAGTCTCAATACTCACATTTGTTTGTAACTTTAGTTCTTGTTAACACTATCTGTGTAACTATTGCGATAATACGACCAAGCTCAGAATTGAGCATTACCAATGGCCAGGGATTCGTTGCTTACTTGGAGGTGGGAAAAAGTTTCGGCAATATTAGTCATTGTTGGTTTAATTTTCAAGGTGAGTTCGAGTGTAGTTCAATACCGCTAAATTGAGGTGTGTTATTAAAAAGTGCAGCTGCAAATTGTTACTCTAATCTGAATTGTTGGTATATTGCAAAGTAAACAAATCGTGGATTTCAAGTTTTATTAATTTATTGATATGTCATTTACGCAAATAATTAAATTTTTTATCATAATTAGTTGATAAAGTGTTGATTTAATTTGAATAGCATTCGATCAATTGACATTCTTATAAGTTTTCAGCGAATGTTTTTCCAATGTTTTTGATGATTTTAATTAAGAAAACATGAAAGCGGATTGTGGCCAGTCATTTTATACATTTGTTAAACTTAAGTTTGGTTGGTTGATGCGTCTTCAGTAACCGCACTCGAAAATCCAAAATGCCAACAAATTGTTCCAAATCTTATTTCTTATTTGCTTTTATGCACTCCTAGAGAGTACTATTTTTGTTGGAATTGATTATAGAGAGAGGGAGAGAGAGAGAGAGAGAGAGAGAGAGGAGAGAGAGAGGGAGAGAGAGAGAGAGAGAGCTTAGCTCACACGTACCCCAGGTAAAAATTGCATATGTTTGGTTAGGTTAAGTTAAGAGGGGTGTGTGATTGAGCGAGCAATCATTTCCACTCGGAGACCCGAAGCTCCATTGTGAATCTCCTCATAGTTTGGGAGTAAATCCTCTTTTTATCAACTTGTAAACCAGTTTGAACTCTTGATGAATCGTAGAAGATCCGATATCTTGGAATTTCCGAGTTCTGTTATGTCTTCCAGGAATCTATGACCTAAAGTACGGTGGCATCGTTCTTGGAGGGCGGGACAGTGGCAGAGCAGATGTTGGATCGATTCGCCTTCTTCCTCATCTCCGCAGCTTCTACAGATATCGTTGGACTCAGGTAGCCATTTGGTTCTCATGTAACATATGGCACAGTGTTCTGTGATTATTCCGGTGATTAAGCGTAGGGAATATTTATCCAGATGTCACATCGCCTTTGTCCTATTAAGATCAAGTTTCGGCCATAAAGAGCGAGATGTGACGCTGTCGGTTCGTGTGAGCTACAAAGCGTTGGTCTCTTTTTTTGCTGAACAGTGTTTTAATCGGTGGCAGTATGCAGGTGTCAGCATCACTATTGCTCATGACTGATCCAGCTCTAGCTAGTTCGTCTGCTAACTCGTTCCCTTCAATATTGCTATGTCCGGGTACTCAGTACAGTCTAACATTGCAGTGCCTTATGGGATTTAGTGCATTGCGACATTTTTGGACTGCCTTGGATTTTATTGTGCTTGATCCTATTGCTTTCAGAGCTGGCTGACTATCGACCAGAATGGCTATCTCAGATGGAGGGAGGTCACTTCCTTTTATGAATATTGCGGCCTTTTCGATCGCTAGTAGTTCCGCTTGGACTAAATTGCATAGGTCATAACACCACTTCCAGACCAATTTTGCTAAGATATCGCAGGAGATTGGGTGCTATAAGATTCTCTGCTGTTAGTATTTGATTGGTATCTGGCCAAACACTTGAACTTCCTATTCCACCAGTAAGTGCTCTACAGTTTCACTGGATTCCTTGCAAGATCTGTATGAGTCTTCATCTGAGAGATGTAGCTGTCTGAGACGTCCCTTGAGTTTACAGTGGGTGGTAAGGAACGCAGGAAAAAGCGGAGTTTAGATTTATCAAGGCCCAGATATTTCTTTGCTTGTTTTAGACCCTGAGTTTTAGACCACTGAGTCCTTTTAGTCTTCACCAGTTTTCGGAGCTCTTCTTTTGCCGTATGAAGCATACAGGATCCACGAAGGGTGTAGTAGCCCCATTCCTGGCAAGTCCTAATACGCACTAGATGGTGACGTTTGTTTTACGGCCAGTATGTTAAGTTTATCTACGCGTTCTCAGAAAATTCCAGAAATGATAGCCTCAGCTCCGATTGCTTTGAAAGCTGGCATTATTGCTATGTCTTCTTTGAGCGTCTATCAAGATTGAGTTAGGCGCATTTGTCAATAGTGTCAAGCTCTTACCTCGACTAGCCCCGTTTGACCCAGAAACGCAAGGTGAAGCAATAAATGGTCCAGATAGCCTCTAGAGTGGAACTGGCTAGGTTCTTTTAACAAAATGGAAAAGTTGCTGGTGGTTGAACTGTTAATCCGTTGTCAATGAATTCAATGGATAAAAAAGCAGTTGTATGTTGTACCCGACATAGCCGTTGCGAATGGGTTACCTTTCATAAGCGGAAGGGTATTCGGTCCAGCAGTCAGATAAATACGTGAATGCAACGGATTCTATAGGTCGGGGCCATTAGTGTACCGTTAATTCAATTCTTGTCAACCCATCGAAGACAATCCGTTTGCTGTGTGCTTCCAAAAATGTTAACGCTCACAGAATGGAAGATTTCACTTCAAGTGTTTGTAGTGCCTAGTTCGTATTGAAGATCTTCTTCAAGCTTAATCTACAAAGAGACATCAAAGCCGCTATTATAAATGTCTTCTCAGATAGCCAAGCTGCACTTAAAGCTCTGAGATCCTATTCATTGAACACGAAAATAGCAAAGTTCTGCTTCAATGCTCTCCAATCTCTAATCACTCACAGCAAAGGAAAACTTTGGTGGGTGCCTGGACACAGAGGTATTGAAGGTAATAAGTTTGCGGTTGAACTGCTACCAAATTCTCAAGTTAGGACCCCTTTTGTGGCGTAAACTGGATAGCAATTTCAGCCTTTGTTAACAAATTGGAAAATGAACTTAGACTTTTTCATAGGTAAAATGCCCCAGGGCTCAGACAAGCCAAACTTTTAATTAAGCTGAACTTATCAACTACAATAAGAAGGTCACGCGGTATCTAGCAAGCTTAGTTTCCAGTTATTGCCGTCTATGATATAACCTTAATAAGTAAGGCCTTTCTTAACTCTGTATAGAGGAGGTCGAGACGGCCGAGCAGATTCTTCGTGAATGCCGGGCACTTTTCAGGGTCAGACGAATTAAAATCAGTGGCGGGTCAGCCTTCTCGGTGCCCTGAGGCACGCCCAGTGTTTACCGCCCCCCTTTTTTTTTACTATCCAAGGATCGTTATTTGTGAGTGAGTGAGTGAGATATGAGCATGTTCATTTATAGCACATCCACACTATCCCAATGAGTATTAACACACTGTGAGATATATATATATATATATAAATATTTTTCGTGTACACATGTCAAATCGTGTGGGATGGAATGTTAAGTTGTGTGAGATGAAACTTTATATTCTGCCTCCACACTAGTATACACGATTTTTTCACCACTTTTTTGACATATGTTCTGTTCTGTGAGCACCGTGGTGTAGTGGTTAGTGTGTTGGACTACTACGAAATGCTCCCTAGGTTCAATCCCAGCCCGGATCCAACACCTTAAATTTTTTCACGATGCCACCTCTTTCGAATATCTGACAAGTATCATTATTGTCAATGAGCTTCTCAACTAGCCGTTCGCAGTCGGCAAAAAACTGTAGATGCCTTCCATTCGTGCAAAAAATATAACACGCACACACAAATGATTGCGAGAAGCACGCCCAGGTTCACTGCGAGCTGTAGCTCCACCTAAAGTAAAAGTTTTCCGTTTTGGGTCATAGGTAGGATCATTCTTCTTGGCGGGTCAAAAACTGCACTGCTCACGACTTATTTCAGATGAATTGAAGACACAAAGGTTGTATGATTGTCATCCATGGTTTATTCTGAACGACGATATCGTAATTCTCGGCTTTATATAATATAGCTTTCATACTTTCGTTTCTTTTATCTTCTAGTTCAACTCGCAAATATTATTTATATACACAGTTAAACATCGCTATCCTATCTATCTTCCCTTCAGCTTAATAGATTCTCATATGTTCTTACATTCCACAGATCGCGATCGTCTTGAAGTCAATCTTAAGTCAAGTGAACTGATAACAACCGAACGTGGCGAGCAAGTACGTCCATTTGCCAGAACAATCTGTGGAATACGCGTGGACAAAGTATCGATGGCATCTCTTGGTACTTGGAAGCTACAAGCCGAAAATCTTCATGAGGAGTTTGCTGAAGGTTCTATTAAAGTGAACATTTTGACAGCACCGAAAACGAAATTCGACACGACAGTCACAAAGCCATTGGGAAGGAATACCATATCGTGCACCAAACAGGAATACACTAAATACTGCAAGCTATTCAATACCGTATCCGGGGATACGTGGAGTCAATGCGATCTATACACGACCATTCATAATGGCAGTCGTTTTGAATGCCACACCATGTCCTGGGGCAGTATGGGCGAAAGTATTGAAATTATAAGCGTACAGGCGGCTCCTAGTACACAGTATTCCGAGGCCAGTATGGAGGAGACCGACGATCATTATGTGCTGCGCTGTGAAATGAAGTCGACTTCAGTGCATACATGTCGAGCGGAAATGCCAGACAGGAAAACCCAGTTATACATCATGGATGGACTGAGCGATGGCAGATACACTTCATACGATACGATGTAAGATGAGAGTTATTTTTGTACTGATAATAATGGGGAATTTATTGAAACTATTTAGCACTAAAACGGGGATTTTGAAAACTGTGGAAATGGACTAAGAGGCAAATTTGATTGGTAGGTGTAGTCTGACTGACGTTCCGATACACTCAAATTAGAGACAGTTATGTATTATGTATTATACACTGAGTTACAAAAAATGTGGCGCACCTTGAAATTTTGCGATAATTTCAAATAAAAAAAACTGGGCATACCTTGAATAAGGTTCCTTACGATGTTGTCGTCCAAATTCTCCCATTCTTCGAGCAGAGCAGATTTCAGCCCACTGAGAGTCTCTGGAAGGGCAGGTCGCTTCCTAATCATTCTTCCCAGCAGGTACCAAACGTGTTCGATGGGATTCATATCCGGGCCCATCGCAGGCCAAGCCGTCACGTAGATTTCTACTTCTTGTAAGTATTCGGTAACGCACCTGGCAACGTGTGGTCTAGCATTGTCATGCATCAGAGGGACCATTCCAATAAATGGTGCGAATAGAACCACATATTCCTCTAGATTGTTGGTAATATAATACCTGGAGATTACCGACCATTCCGCGATGCACTGCTCAGTTTTTCTGTACATGGACTGCCACACCATCAGAGAACCTCCCCAGAAATGTTCGCTCTGGACAACTGTCACCGAAGAGTATCTCTCACCTGAACGTCTCCACACTCTACTACGTTCATCTGGCGAGCGCAGACAAAACCTGAACTCATCTGTGAAAAGAATTCTACTCCAGTCGGCCTCGGTCCAATCTTGGTGAGGGCAAACAAATTCCATCCGACGTCGCTTGTGCGGGGCACCGTAGCGCAAGTGGTTAGTGCGTCGGACTACTGAGTCAGCGGTCCTGGGTTCGAATCCCGCCGCAAATACCTAAAAGTTTTTCACAGTGCCCACCTCTTTCGGATGCCTGACAAGCATCAAAGAGTATCATTTGTCACGATTAAGCTTCTCAACTCGCCGTTCGGAGTCGGCAAAAAACTGTAGGTCCCTTCCATTCGTGCAAAAATATAACACGCACACACAAATGGTTGCGAGAAGCAGGCCCCGGTTCACCTAGAGCTGTAGCGCCAACTAAGTAAGTAAGTCGCTTGTGCTGCACCGTGAGTCTCGGTATACGAGCAGGTCTTCTTGCTCCCAGGCCACTCTCCACTAATCGCCGCCTCACCGTTTGAGCACTCACATCCGTTCCTCTAACGGATCTTAGTCTGTGAGACCGCTCAACCGCTATTTGGTGACGATCTCGAAGGCTTTGAATCACCAAATATCGATAATCCCTTGCAGATGTTGCTCTGGTGCGACCTGAGCCTTGAGTTGGCTTCTCTGTACCTTTTAATGGCTCTTTTTAGCGTCGTCTCTGGCTTCCTGATCATAACAGCAGCATACCGCATACTTCGTCTATCCTCAACCAAAGCCAGCGCCCGGGCGACTTCTTCTGCCGTTATTTGCATATTTTTTCAACATTTAACTTAATAAAACATTTACGGGATCACGAAAGCCAAAATGTGAATATCTTGCGTCTAGTATGAAAAAATGATTATGATGCGGTTTTCCTCAATATAATGTGCGTATCACAATTAAAATGGAAACAGATTATGCAAACAGACTTTCTGCCGAAGCTACAATGATGAAAATGATAAACAATCGCTTATTCACTTTCTGTACAAATGTCCAGCTGTGTCAGTTCTGCAATAAGAGCCTAAGCACATGATGCATTCTATGTCCTGTTGGTGGATTTTTATTTGCTTAGACCTTAGAGCGACCAGCTTGAACAACCAATAGACTACAAAATGGGCATCAGATTGATCATCTTTCAGAAATTAAAGTTCCTTGGTTTGATGGTTGCCGGAAAGATTGCGTCACCATTTACAAGCTCCGCAAATAATGCACCGATGGAGTGTAAATCCACACACACTAATGGTCTTCGAGACTTTCGCAATGACACATCTAAAAGTGCCTAAAATCAAAAACATTAAACTTGGTTTTCCCAACCAATGGCATTATTGGTTATTTTCGCTCAATGGTACCACGTTTAAACTGATCCTAGGTTGTTTAAATATAAACCTAAATCGATCTCTGTTATTACTGTTAACCCTCATCCTGTAAAGAAAAAAAACTTCATATTGAGTGTTTTGGGTGAATTGTTCTTAGCACAATTTTATTGCATTATTTGCATTTTATGCTACCAAATGTAAAATTTTGCATGTATCCAACCTCGCATCTACTCCCATTCCAATGGGAGTTGCAGCGGGGCAGCATGCCCCCCCATACATATTTCACTGTTTAGGTACGCACAAAACTTTGCAACCGATGCTGATGGCAAATTAATCGAACCAATTAATTTGGCTTTATTTCCAACTTGAGTTCGGCCTTATTTCGCTTTTAAAATGGAAATAATGCCAAATTGGTTTTATTTCCATTTCAAAAGCGAAATAAACAAACTTGAGATTTGGTCTAATTTCGTTGGGCCTTATTTCCCGTCACCGAATCTTCCAACTACACTGAGCATTTATTGGTAAATATAATGCACACAGTTATTTTCTTAACTTATATATATTTCTGCCATTAAGCTCTGTAAAAATGTTCGTCGTTTTCGACGGGGATCAACTAGTAGTAGATAAAGTCGAGTCAACATATTCACTGTTGAATAGTTGTATGCCAGTGAGATAACGCACCGGTGGAAGTACCGAAAATAGCGCAGTCCTAAGTGATCTAGTATGTAGGTAACCACAAGCTTATCACGCAGAGGTTGTGGGTTCGATTCCCACTCACGGATTGCTAACTTAGGGGATCTTGTTCGGCGATACAATATACAAGTATTGAGCCTAAGTACTCCGATACGAACACAAAAAAAAAAAATTAATCGCAGGTCACATTCAAAAAGTATCGTTTATCACGAGGAGCTTCTCAACTCGCCGTTCGGAATCGACAAAAAACTATATGCCCCTTCCATTCGTGCAACAATATAACACGCATACACAAATGGTTGCGAGAAGTGGGCCCTGGTTCACCTTGAACTGTAGCGCCTCCTAATGAAAGGAGAAAGATTTTACTGATGGGGCTTTCGACCAGTTGAGGGTCTCTGCCTGAGATGCAGAAGCCTTCACTCCTCCTCGATCCCGGATTATGTGTCCAGTTCCCTAGACGAAGCACTCAAAGCTTGGTCTATAAAACGGAGGCTTGGTTTTGTGCTCAAATATCTACTCTGCTTTCCTGCACTTGATTCCGTGTAGCAAGTGTTGCACTATCAGCATATGATACCACGATGGGAGCAACCAATAATGTCGGTATCGTCTGCCTATCCCAGCAGCTAGACAGATTCGTTGAAGATAGTGCTTCCACATTAAGTTCATCCACTCTACTTGCTCCAGTGCGTAATTAAAGAAAGAACTGAATGAGTTCAGTTGCATGCATCTCACAATAATGGCCCGATGTTCAAATCAGATAAAGCTACGGCTCTAGTTACTATGAATTACATAACTGTAAAATAAAGACTTACCTGACTATTGAATGCACTTATTCAGTAGTATTTCGAATGTCCACATTCACTTTAACCACCTAAGTTATTTATATCAACTTCTACCTCCACATGCCAAAAAACATTCAAATTTCTAGATTCCTCAAATCTTACGCTAAATCATTCACTCCAGTTTGTTTAATTAAGAAACCACAAACTCCGTGACAAACCCCATCCACCTCGCTGATTGAAGCCCATTTTATCCCCATTCTCTAGGTCATCCCAATCCAAGTGCGCCTTAGAGATACCAAAACCCCTGGAGCAGTACGAGCATGGTCTTTGGAAAATTGAACATTCCGATGCAAGCCAACTTACCGGTTGTCTCTTTTATGTTGGTGACCAAAATAAGGAAACCATCATCGACGACGAACTCAAGCGTCAGGAACAACAATACGAGCTCGATGGTAATGCCAGCAGCAGCAAAATTCAGGAGGCAACCACAAATCGCCGACGAATTGAACTGTACTCGACGGATACTACAATTCCCGAAATTACATGCACTGTGCCATTTGTTGTGGACGACTGCTATCTACGGGATCCAGGGAACTCTGTCCATTTCCCGGAAAGTGTAAAATTTGAACGGTCCCGTGCCCTTGGCATTTGCACATTCATCAATGTGCAAAGTGTGCCCGGCATATGGTCGTGCGGTCTTCGTGGATCTGATTACAAAGAAGACATTGTCCAGGACATTGAGGTAAGCTCTGTTGTACATACAGAGCATGTGTGTACTTATTAATTAAAAGCTAACCACCTTAGATCTGTCTTCCTTGTAGGTTGCGATAGAATCAAAATTGGGTCGTGTGCTAACGGAACATATTAGGGTTGCACAGCGTGACTCCCTGGAGCTGATGTGTAAAGCAGCATTTGGTGAACCCATTTCCAAATGCGTGTACGTAGATCCGTCGAATCGGGTTCATTTGGTGGCCAGTGCTGCGGTCGGTACCAAGATGACAGGGTAATACAAATTCTATATCTCTGTTGTTATTCTATCTCTCTCTTTCTCATCCACAGACATGTCCAGTACTTTGGCCAGGGCATTGAAAAGGGGTTCTGCGGAATGAGAATCGATGACGTTGATGTGGACGATTTTGGCAACTGGAGCTGTCAGTTTCAGGTGTACAACAATGGAGGAACGGTATCGAATTTCACGATAATCGTAAATGAAAGCGGTAGGAAACGTTTTCATAGTCGCAAAATTTAGTTAACTTCAAGAGAGAAAAACAATTCGATTTCTTTAGTCCTCTCGTATGCGTCCTCGTACGGACTTGGATATGGCCTGGCGGCCGCTGTGGTAGTGGTGTTAATTGCATCATTTGTTATCTACAAGAAGCGACGACGAAGCATGAGGCCGATTTCAACTGAAACGATAGACATGACGATTGGGGAATAAAGTTAAGGAAAAAAGCTTTTCTTGTTAATTTTTCTTTTGTTTTGTAGAACTGACCTAGCTTGACAGGAAGTTTTTCCCTTATTTTGCATGGGGTAATTCACCTCCACCTCAGTTCATATAAAGCTTTTGAGTGACTGGAACGAGTGACATTCGAGCAAAAGGGGAACAGTTTGACAGCGCCGCATTTGTGGTATCCTTGTCAAAGCTTTGCGATAAAACTGTAAGGACCGGCACTCGCAGTCCATGAAAGAGTGTTTAAGGACGACGACTTGATATGATTTTATTTTCCTAGTGCCTGTCCCCGCAGAAAAAGTAGGACTATCTACGATATTAAGGATGTGGATTTAAATTTGGAGCATAGAGCGGCATTTTTAAGGATGACAAAAGTTCCCCATTTGCCCTTTGGCGGAATGTTGGGATGTAAATGTGAAGTATTTTAGGGTCGTTAAATCAATTCCTTGTGTTGTCCTTGTTTTCTTTTTTTTTTGTATTCCTCGAGGAGAGCAAGTCGGCAATTGAGTCTCTAATGACTCCGTGTTTTTTTGTTTTTTTGTCAAACGAGGAAGAGTTTTAACAAGATTTCATCGTAAAGCATAAAAGAAATGGGCAACGGTTTTAATGGATAAATTGCGTTAGGAAGGTAGGTTTTTTTTCTGTGTGACATGGCAAACGACGGTAATATGTAGTTAGGTTGCAGGGCGGGGGGAAATCCTTTAATTTATTACATGTTGATCCATGGGCTCAAGGAAATTGGTAAAATGGGTAATGAAAAGAAAACATGAATTGTATTTAACGTTAAATGGATGAAATGACTCTATATATGGGAGTTTGTAACATCTAGTATTGGGGGGAATATAAAAAGCAATGGCAGCTCCAAGAAATGAAAAATACCAATTTTCCTTTGTAAGTAGTGACTTTTAGTGTCTTTTGCTCAATTAGTTTGAATGCAGATATTATAGAAAATTTTAATAGAAAAACCGAGATTGTAGACAGCGATTGTAAGAAAATATGATAAAATTGCCAGCCAAAATGTTTCCCTCATTCTCATGTAGCACTGGACTCATAAATTAAATAAGCTTATTGTTCAGCTTTACAATAGGTTGTAAGTGACACTTAAAGGTCTGTAGTGGTGGAAACAGATCAGCACACACAGCAATATCAACATTAACTTTAAAATGCCCACAATTGCACGTGTACACGTGTTACACGTGTAATTGAATTGTCCGTGTATTATACGTTTTTTTAGTATTATACGTGTATTTATTTGTAAATCGTTTTGTATGGCGTTTTCTGATCCAGTAAGCGTTGAAAAATAAATGCATTATTTGTGTTCCCGTACTTTCTGCACCAAAATTCACAGATTCTCAATTTTCAAGGAGTGCGGGTAGACAGAGGTAAACGTGTAAAAAAGTAAAGAAACTCATTGAAAAAAAAGCTGCTCATATTTTAAATGTCAGAAACATATGTGAGAAAAAATTAAACAATGTCTGAAGAAATGCAGTTTTTATTAAATATTTAAATATTTTTTAGTTAAGAATTTTAAAAATTAATAAGTCAAATTTATTGAATTTATTGTTTTACCAACCAAAATACCAAAATAAACAGTGACAGATTGCTGGGGCCCAAATACCGCATCCTTTAACGAGTGTATAAGTAGGACTCGTTATCGAATGATCGAGTAACCTCGTTGGGATGACGGCACTCGATAGCTAACGTATCGAATAAAAATAAAATTGTACCAGAAAAATGCTACTACAACTAATAAAGTGACGGTTGATTCAAATATAGAAATATATTATTTTAGTGAAATCCAAGAAATATTTGAAAGAATTTATTTTACTATATATCTTCTGATTCCGATGATAATGATCTGGAACGCATTGTACAGCGGTGCTTAAGGTATCGAAGCAATTCGCTTTCACTGCACAATACTGTGTAAGTATAAAAAAAACAGTAGGTAAGTAAAATGTAAATAACACTTTCATTTTATGGTGGCCGGTTTTCATCCTGGACTGTTTGTTGAAGGACAATTTGTTTTAGACGATATATTTCTGATCAGCGAATGTCTACCAAAAAAGAATTTATTAGTTTATATAAATAAATAATAATTCAAAACGATTACCATTTTGGCTCATGAGAAAGCTCTCTCTACTGTGAAAAACTACGAAAAATCATCAAAAAATACAAAATAGGTACAAAAAACATGTTTGAGGAGCAGTTTATCGAGGCTGTAAGAGCCAATACTTGACTATATGACAAATAGTCGGCTGTCATTTCTCAACGTACATACATAGGATGCGACAGATTTTATGGGACGCTTCTTTCCGGCAATCCGTGAACTTGAACGGAACGACGTCAACTGATAATGGGTCGGTGTCAGAGCTGTCGTTTCGTTAATTATTTAGGTGCTCAATTTTTAATAACATGGTTGTACTTTATGAATGAATATAGTACTAATAATCATAAATAAAAAAAAAATATGAGAATAGTAAATTGTGTTGAATCAGAAACAAAATTATCTGAAGCTTACTAGTTTTGATTGACTTTCAGTGTGGATGTTCTTATCGACTGCCGGTTGGTTTTTTAATCCGAGCATAATCTTGTCATGGCCTTTGGAGGTTTCATGTTCTATTATTTGGTACAAAGACCTGAGAATATTTCCAATATTTATTTGCAATTATTTTGCAATCTTTTCGTTGATCCAACCACTTGTAACTTTCGAGCCAGGCAGGCCAAAATTTCTGAATTCTTTTCGTGCTCAATTTTTCACAATTTTCTGTAATTTCGACGTTACCGTCCTCTTCATCATAGCTATCAAGACTTAACACTTCACTTATACTGCATGCTAGTCTTTTAGCAGGTATTCTTGTCACCGGTCCACTTCTAATTTCCTGAACCTTCTGCGATGAGCTTGGAGTTCTGGTTTCTGTGATCTTACACCAAAACTCCATAGTATTAACATAAATTATGTCAAATTGATTTCATAAACAGTCTGGTAACCTGCTTGTCCATTTCTGCAGATGAAAATTTATTTGTTTCGTATTAGTTTATTTGTTTGCATTCGCATTGACAGACATTTTCCTGACGACTCGACTTGACAACTAAATGCTAACAAAGCAAAAGAAATAGTTCTATCTCTCTACCTTTTTGGAGAGAGCTCAGACACTTCATTTGGTTTTTATGTTTGCTGCTTTGCTTGTCGCGAACAGATACTGGATGATGTGAATAAAAACTGAGGGAACCCTCGAAGTAAACCCTCTTGAGGGAAGCGTTTTCTTGAAAGGGTTCACTCAGTTTGGTGCGAATAAAAATTTTCTTCAAGTAGGCAATTCCCCTCAAGTTGAAGTTTTAAAAATTGAGTGTAGAACTGTCAAATTCAATTCCCAAGTTACTTGAGATTTACCACCAAAACTGAAATAAAAATTAATAATCATATTTTGGAACGTACAAACGCGAAAAGTTAAAAATTATAGTTCCCGGCGTTTCGGTCACATGCTTTATTTTATTTTGGCGCAACTCAGCTATTTTTAACATTATTAATAATAATTCAACTGGAGTTGTTCAGTTCAAATGCACATGCCCTTTTTTATTTTTTCTTCCACAGCTTGCAGCGCACTTTGTTTATTAATTTTCATTGCTGGAATTTGGCTTTTTTCAAACAAACATGGATAAAATGGCGAGATTTTAACAAAATCTTATTCCTCCATTTAAATCTTATTTTGTTTGTCGGTATTTCTTCGATTTCATCCATATTGTTATCGTCCGCATAATGGTATTCATGTTTAATTATTTCAAAAGTACCTCACAAGCACCCGCAACTTTCTCGAGTGTTCCCTTAATGAAATGCAACTTTATTCACACCAAAATGGAGGGAACCCTTAAATGTCAAAATGTGTGAGTGAAGTGTTTTCGTTCAACTTAACGAAAAATATTTTTATTCACCCCAAATGAAGGGTTCCCTTTAAAAACTTGAGGGAACACTTACCCTCAGTTTTTATTCACACCACCCACTGTTATTTGTTGCATAGTTGCATTACATATTGCGAACTGTTGCCATGGGTAAATTTTTTTTTTGCATGTTTAGGTAGTACAAATTAAGACAAGGGTAGTTCAGTAGTACGGAAAATTACTATTGTAGTACAATCGACAGCCTTAATTAATCGTGTCTTTTTATTTAAATTTATTTTCAAGAATTCATACAAAACACTCTTTGTATACATATACTGTTTGTTGTGTGTGACTTGTACGCCTCTTTAGCCCATTGACTACCCTTGGTTACAATTGTGACCACACTGTTGAAATGTTTTTTTTTTTATATTCAAAAATTAAAAAGTGTTTTAGTATGAATTGAGTTCTCTTTATTCATCAATTGTCTTCACTTATACCTAGGCTTGCCATGTTTTGGAACCGACTAACTGGGATACGACACCTAAAAAAAAGTTTTTCAAGTTTTCAGTCAGCACTCAACACTATACTGATTACAGTAAAACAACGTAAGCGTGAGCGAGTACTGCGAGTGCCGTGCCGAGAAGTAGTAGCCGAGGATTGCCGACAGAGTTCGAAACAATTCGGAAATGAAAAAAAAATATTTATTAGTAATAACATGTTTGCTTTTAGTTCGCGAAAAGGAAAATATAATTATTTATTAATCTATGTAGAACTAGACGCACACCCACGGTCAAGCTCCAGACGGTTTGGCATAATTTTTTTACGTCAAAACGGGGATCAAATGCCAACCCGGCCGGCAGCAGCCTCAACCTCAATCCGGGACGTATGGCAAGTCTACTAATACCAAAAGTTAGCGGTTAATTTGCTGTCAGTTTGGGAAAAATTCGTAGCGAGTTTTTAACGAATCCTTTGATAGTTTTTTGTTTTGTTTATTTAACCATTAATTCAACCAGATAAGATACGTTTTTTAGAGGAAGTTCGAAGTTACGTTTTGTACATTGTATTTTACGTAAATAGGCGTGCAAAAAACACGTCTGTTATCACTTGGCTACCTTCTATGTACACTTAGGAGGACCCAAGGTCCTAAGCATACAGGACCAAGGATGAAAAATTCTTAGAAAAAATAAATTGTCTTCCTTTAAGTACAGCCAGTAATATTAAATTACGAAATAATTGTTTTGTTTCTTATTAATAATTCAGTAATCAAAGGGTTAAGTACCCGCACATTTGATAGAATAATGACAGTTAAAATACACAATTACCAGTAAAATGACAGACAAAGGCGAACGAAAGTGTCATCTTTAAGTGACTGTCAACCGATTTAGAAGATTGAAAATCGGTGTCAAGAAATGAACACACGCTTAGTAAAGGTGTAGCTTTGCGGGCAAAATGGCTAGATAAAAAAAAAAAAAAAAAAAAAACGGCTGCTTATATTTGATCCCTTCACAAAAAATAGACAAACCTTTCCCCATCGCCATCTTCATCACCTGCATCGATTTATAACCTCTTGCCATTTGAAAATCAGCACTCGCAATGCGGTGTCGGTGGCAGCAGTGTTTTTTTTTGTTTTTTGCAAAACAAGAAACAGGCACAGAGGTTTCTTGGAATATTAATACCGCTATGCAGATTTATGGCGGCAACAACATCGTAACAAATTTTTACTAGAAAAAGAAGGAAAAACAAAAATCACCGACCAAAGAAAATCAACCCACAATAACCTCAATGAATGGGGTGGCGATATGGTGATGTGGTGATGTGGTGATGTGGGAAACTGGGAAAAAGGATATCGCCGCTCTGCGAAAAGAAAGAAAACACTCGAAATCGAACAGAACATTTTACATGCCATAAATTGAAAAATTCACCGCCGGCTTGAAAACAAACCCCTTGCTTGGGAAATAAATTCATCCTTAGTGCCGTTATTCTATTGCTGCCGCATATGCAGTGGGCGGCGTGGCGGCGGGCATTCTTTAAAATGTAATAGAAGCTGGAGATGGGACTTTTGTTGGTCGAAGGAGTTACGCAAAAAAAAAAAGAAAATCAAAAGGAAAACAAAAATAATGATACCCTCCCCGTCCGCATTCACAGGCAAACGCTGCATACGGACAACAATAGGGAGGCGATAAAGGATGACGACGACATCGGCAAGGAAAGCAAAAATATTGTAATTTTCATTTTATTAGTCGAAGGCGGAGGCGTAGGAGCTGTGTAGCTGGCGCCCCTAAGCAGCGAAATAATATTGAATTTTATGACTTTTTTTTCTCTTCTTCAATGCTCATTCGGGCTCTTTGCATTTCTCTTTACGCCTTCTTTATTATATTCTCAAGTTCCTGTTAAGAATGGCCACTGGCAGCAATTGTCGAGCGTATCATCATCATCATCATCATCATCATCATCGAAACGATGAGTAACCGGGGTTAACAAATAATATTACAATCGAATGTACCTACCGCTGCTCAATTGATTTGCATTTGATTGGCGCAGGAGGAGGCAGGAGGATTGATTTTTTTTATGGCTTCTGTTGTAAAGTGGAACCTGCTAAATGATGAACTACGACAAGTGCTGTTATTGTTGTGAGGGAAGACTAAAGAAAGTGACGGATGCTAAGAAATGTAAATTAGTTTCTGGAGGCTTTGACACGTGTAAAGGATGAAGGCGTATACTTCCGTTCATAAGTTTAAGACCGACGCTAGTGCATTGAAATAAAGTGAAATTAAACACCCTTTATCCAGAGGAGGACAAAAACTGGAAGTATTACTTGACATATACATATATATTACTTAAACCATGCCACCTGTTCATTCTATTTTTTTTACCAATCTGTGCACTCCATCAATTAAGGGAGGCAATCCCTTTAGAACGCTTCAAAATAACTCATTTTTTAAAATTGTTTTTAAAGGTGATAAAATATTTGAATCATTTTGAGGTTGTAAAATCATTTTATTCGAACTATGCAAATATAAAACCAATTTTTTTTTTTGACATTAATATGTCTAACCGCTTGATGGTTGTCCTGAAAAATGTGCACTAAAAAAGTGTTACCAGAGCAATATATACCAAATTGGATACGTATGTCGGCTTCTTATCTTATAGGTTCCCGGTTCGTCTCCTGGTGGTGCACTTTTTTTTTTTTTTTTTTTGTTCTTTTTGTTCTATTTTGAATCGTGATGATAGATAAGAAAGTTGTTTCCTTTGGTTTTTTTTTTGTGTCTTTTCTATTTATTTCTTTGGTTAAGTTGTTGTTTTTACTTATAAAAGTAAGTTTGCAACGGTTCTAATTTTTATGTCTTTTCTATTTTTCAATCGTGATGACAGAAAAGAAAGTTGTTTCCTTTGGTTTTGTTGTTTTTTGTTTCTTTTCTATTTTTACTCGGCTATGGCAAAGCCAACAAAACCCTGCACGGGAAGAGTGGACGAATAATAGTAACTCGGCATAGAGACACTGCAGTCTTCGCGGACGGATCTAAAACTGTTAAAGAAACGGGGACTGGAATATTTTGCATGAACACTGGGCTAAAAGTATCCTTACGACTCCCGGATGCCTTCAGCCTCTTTCAGCCAGAAGTTCTAGCCAGACTTATGACTCCAGGTCCGGTGGTCCTGATAATGCAACGAATAGTCAGGAACTGCCGAATAATGCTAAGGGCATTATGCAGAACCAGGTATGGATGGTCAGTTTGTTGTAGAAAGCAACGAGTTGCCGATGAGTTGGCAAAGAAAGTAGGGAAACTGGAATACTATGGCCAAAACTAACTGAAAAGTACGACACAATAGTAGCCCTGATCTTTTACGATTATTTTAATAAATAATTTTAGAAAAATAACTACAATGACATATTAATGTTCCTTATGCACTTCCGTGCAGCGGAGGTCTTTGTCTTTTTTGACAAAATGGCGGCTCAGTTCTCTTCAGGTGTCTCTGACGCTAGGTCCAAAAGTGCTGCATTTGTCAGTCTTTCTCTATTTATATTTTTACAAAAAAAAAAAAAAAAAAAGCGAAGGATAAACCTATAAAATCATAAAAATGTTTAAAATTAAAAATTTTGTACGCTCTTTAATAAAATGTTCAAATTTTATACTGTTTTTTCGACATTTTTCACCCTCAAAAAGTAGTTCATTTAAATGAAATCCTTAGAACTTTAGGTGTATCCTTCCGGTAATGATATAGAGAAAGGCCCCACAAAATTTCAGCCAAATCGATCAATAACTTTTTAAGTTGCAGCACGAGCAGTTTTTGAAAATGCAGATTCGAGATAATCGAGTTTAAAGTTTCATTGTACCATATGCAGTATACTCACAAGGACAATCCAAGAGGACAATCCTCCTTTTTGAGCCCAAATTTCGAAATTCCTTCAAACCTCATTTTTTAGTTTTAATCCTCCCTTTACCTTAGAATCACCCACCTTTCGTATCCGAACACTCCCATAAATTTTGTACGCGAGACAAATGGAAATTATGCCACCGTAAAACTTGGCAATACACGGCGAATACGAAAACACAAAGTTAGTTGCTTTATTTTGATGTTTAAGTAGCGGGCCCTTCTATCTTTCTCGAAGTTATGAAGCAACTAAAAATCGAAATCTGACCACAAAAGAGAATCTAAAAATGTTGTACCTGGAATTCCATTCGTTCATCCAATCTCCAACGGATATGCTCCGCCAAATTGCATCAAAATCCAAATTTTAAATTTAATTTGTGAAAATATAATAAAATAAAATAATTTTTTCTTGCTTAAATGATCCTCCCTTCGTCCTTCTTTTCAAAAAAAATAAACCTCCTTTATGTTGATATTTTCTAAAAAAAACCTGTTTTTTGGTTAAAATGAGATGGAATGGTTTGTATACTATATGCGCTGGACTATATGTGCGATAACTCTGTAAATATTTAATATTTTAATTTTTTCCCGGGTCAATATACTATCAATACATTATATTTCCGAAATATGATTAAGAAAAAATTGATTTTTTTAAATTTCTAAAGGGATTGCCCCCCTTAGTTTGTGATTCTTTCTAATGGAACACTATTCCAGGGATAAAAAAAATTACTCCAGACTTGTTGCCTTTGAAGAAACACATAGCTCACGGACTCTCCCATTCAGCTCTATGGAGTTAATGTCAAGAGATTGTGGAGAACACACCATGTTCTGCAAAAGCCTTCTAATACTTCCTTTTCCTTTGTGCCAAGAGAACTTCTTTGTACTTTGATTCTGTTTTAGATCGTTGTCCTGTTGCATAAGGAAGTGATTTATAGTCCAGATTGTAGTCTTTTAGGAGATTTTCATAATTTTCATTCCACCTATGCGAACCTATTTTCCTACTCTACCTAAAGAGAAATATTCGCAGACCATAGGAGAACCAAGTCCATGATTTACTGGAAGGCAGCTATCGTCCTGTTACCTTCCCTATGATTCACCAACCCAACCACCCAGCGAAGAACTATCCAACCTAATAAGAAGTGCCAAAACATCAGGCGAAGGACTCATCGTGGGAGCGGATGCTAACGCACACCATATCGCCTGGGGCAGTACAAATACAAACCCAAGGGGTGAGTCTCTTTTTGATTTCTTAAACATTGAAAATCTTGTAACTTTCAACTTAGGTTGCACTCCAACTTTCATAAACAAACTTAGAAGGGAAGTTTTAGACATAACCTTTTCTACCCCAAACGTCACTCATCTAGTCTCGAACTGGAGGGTCTCTAACGAAACCTCCATGTCCGACCATAGGTGGATTTGTCTAGATCTTGCCATTGGGCGTAAGACTAGAACCCTAGTCAGAAACCCAAGGAGAACCAACTGGGACCTTTACGTCTCAACCCTAACAGAGAAACTAGGTAACCAAAGGCCTGAAGAGATTCAGAACATAGTAGACCTAGATAGAGAAGTCCTTCGTGTACAATCCAAAATAACCGAATCCTTTGAACTAGCCTGTCCACTTAAAGCCTGCGCGGCCAACAGTAAAAATAGATGGTGGACGAGTGATCTACAGGATAAAAGGAAGGAGGTTAGGAGATCTTTTAACACTTTCATGACCAGTAAACTAGAAGCGGACTGGGAAATTTATAGGAACAACAGACGTAGTTTCAAAAAATTAACCAGGGCTGCAAGTAGAAACTCATGGAAACTTTTCTGCGGTGAAATAGACAGCACTAGCGAAACAGCAAGGCTCAAGAAATTCCTCTCCAGGGAGCACACCCAACCACAGCTTCTTAGAGCTAATGGTGGGGCGGCTACCTCAACGGAGTCACTGGAACTGCTGTTGGAAAAACACTTCCCAGGTTGTCTTCAGGCCCCTGCTGGACCAATTCAGCTAGCACTAGCCGGTACAGGAACAGTTAGGGAACTTTGGGATGAACCTTACGAAGTCATAGATAAAGATAAGATCAGGTGGGCCATAAATTCCTTCAAGCCCTTCAAAGCTCCTGGCAAGGACAAAATACAACCCATCTTCCTCCAAAAAGGCTTTTCTGTATTGGTGCCGCATCTGGTAACAATTTTCAGAGCCTGCTTGGCCCTAGGCTATAACCCTAAGTTATGGCAAGAAGTCAGGGTTGTTTTTATACCTAAACCGGGAAAAGATCTTAGCTCAGCAAGTGGATACAGACCCATTAGTCTCACGTCCTTCTTGCTTAAAACTCTAGAAAGAATTTGCGATGAGAAGATCAGAGCAAACCTACCTTTGTCTATACGAAAAAGCAACCAACACGCATACATGAAGGGTAAATCCGTAGAAACAGCCCTACACGACATAGTCAGCACTATCGAAGATGCCTTTACATATAAGGAGTCCGTACTCGGCGTTTTTCTAGATATAGAGGGCGCTTTCAATAACATTAAAACTCAGGGCATTATGAAAGCCCTCTCTAAGTACAACAAACGGAAAACGATAAATAACTTCATTGAACATATGCTCTCAAACCGTACCATTTTTGCCGATCTCGGCTCCGAAAGCAGGAAAGGGAACGTCCGGAACGGGACCCCCCAGGGGGGGATTTTATCCCCTCTCCTATGGGTACTGGTCGTAGACGAACTCTTAAAAATTCTTGCAACAAATGGATTTAAATGTATAGCATACGCAGATGACCTCGCTTTGCTTACGAGAGGCAAACACTTAAGCACTTTAGGGGAACTCATGCAAACCGCTCTGCAGTTAACCAAATCTTGGGCAGACAGCAACGGACTCGGAGTAAACCCAGATAAGACCAATATGGTGCTGTTCTCTAAAAGACTTAAAATTTCAGAATTCAAGGCCCCGTCCCTAGGGGGAGTTCAGCTGGACCTAAGGGACCACGTAAACTACTTAGGGCTCATACTTGACAAAAAGTTACTTTGGGGAAAAAATCTAGAAAATAGAATTAACAAAGCCAAAAGAGCTTTCTGGATTTGCCGGAGAGCTTTCGGCAAAACGTGGGGCTTGAAACCAAAACTAGTTCAATGGATCTACTCTTGCGTAGTCAAACCCATATTACTCTACGGAGTGTTAGTTTGGTGGCCAGTCGTGAATAACAGCTACGCGAAAACACTACTAACTAACCCCCAGCGAATGGCCTGTCTGGGGATAACTGGTGCCCAATCCAGCACACCCACAGCAGCCATGGAGACGATTCTCAATATTCTTCCTATGGAACTGGAGGTCAAAAGGACAGCGGGGCTCTCTGCAATCAGATTGCGGACCCTGGGTCACTTTAAAGACCAGAGCCTCACAGGACACAGAGCTATCTGGAATGATGTTTCAGAATCCTCTGGACTTGTCAGCAATCCAAGCGATCTCATAGAGAAAGAATACATCTTTAAGACCGACTATTCAGTCGAATTCCCTAGCCGTGAAAAATGGCGACAAGGCACAGTGTTTGCCGAAGTAGAAGGCATTGTATTATACACGGATGGATCACACATTAACGGAGAATCGGGAGCTGGTGTACACTGTCCAGATCCTCCGATAAATATATCCATTCATTTAGAACCCTCGGTGACTGTTTTCCAGGCGGAAGTCTTTGCAATTCTCAGGGGCGTAGACGAACTCGTCAATGCCGATACCAGGGACACTTGCATACACATCTGCTCGGACAGTCAGGCTACACTTAAAGCACTTGCGAACCCACTAACAAATTCCAAATTAGTGAAGGAATGCAAAGAAAAACTCAACACCCTTGCAAGATCCTGCACGGTAAATCTGCTCTGGGTACCTGGCCACAACAATATACCGGGGAACGAAAGGGCAGACGAACTGGCAAGAGCGGGGGCGGAAGACGTAGAAAACCTCACAGTAAATACTATTGGTACGGCGGTACAAGCAGTGAAAACTGCCTATAGCCTGTCTTTTGCAAAACGCCACGCACATATGTGGAGTCAGATCCAAACATGCAAGGCTGCCAAAGAAATGATGGAATTTCCAAATCCACTGCGGGCTAGGAAAGTACTGAATTTGGGCAGAGCACAAATTAAACTATTGATTGGCTTATATACGGGACACATCAACTTAAATAAACATGCCAACCGACTGGGACTAGTGCAGCACAGCACCTGCCCGGGTTGCGAAGAAGAAGACGAAAGTATAAAACACTTCCTCTGCGATTGTCCTGCTCTATGTTCAATAAGACATAAATACCTGGGAAGACACATCCTACCCGGGCTGACATCGCTCAGATCTATCGATTTCTCGAAAACACTGGAGTTTACACGACACACAGAGCGTTTTTCTTGAATTCATATATTCCTTCCAACCTTTTCCATTCCACTACTCTACCCCTTTCACTAACACACACCCCAACCCCTTCTTTCTCAGCTCAGTTCCAGAGGGGAGCACAACGGGCCCGACTTGCGGCCTACGTGAAGAGGAGTAATCCTCACCCTCTTTAACCTAACCTACTGGAAGGCAGCAATTTTTTTTCGACAGTTTGACCAACAGCTTTAATTAGAATTACTCACTCGAAATCTTCTTTGATACAAAATCCATGGGCTCGTACCCACGACGGAAGGCTATCTTACTCTAGTGATATTCCGGAACTAGAAAACCATACTATGGCAACATTCACAGCTGATACTGATATCAGTAGGAAGAACCAATAAAGAATGAACAGAAACACTCGAAATAGGCATAAACAAAATCTGTAAATGGACGACTTAAAAGTGGAGAATCAAACTAAATGAGTCCTTGTTGAATTTTTTAATAAAAGATTACCAATCATTATAAATCAAAAAAATAAAAATCTGTAGGGTCCAGGAAATGTTACCATCAGCCTATAGAAACTGGTTTAAGCGGTCGCAGTTCTGCTGTTAATTGCCTTCAAGCTGGCAGAAATACACTTCCCAGCTGCTCTATTCGGATCATGGCATGGTTGCTGTCCAATGTTCCAATGGGAGAAGATGATAGTAGTATGTAGTTAGTTACATTATGACCTTATGTAAGGTTTTTCTTTAAATTGAATAAAACGAGTTCTGTGTGAGGTATGACAGAAACCTTTATTGCGGATTAGAGTGCATTCAATTCCATTATGTTTTAAAAATGATATCATTCATTTGGCCTCCGCGACTTCATTTACAGCACTCAATCCAAAAGGTACCATTTTGTATGACTCTGTTGCATAAGTCGGGCTGAATTGAATGATGTTGCTCTCCAGTCGGTCAATCGTCGGTGGTTTGTTGCTATAAACCAGCGATTTAACGTAGTCCCAGAGATAAAAACTAAGGACGTTAAATCGCACGATCTTGGCGGCCATTCCACCTCGCCTCTTCTGGAAATAACGCGTTCTGGGAACTTTTCTTGCGAAAACTCCAAAGTAACGCCCGATATATGGCACGTTGCGCTGTCTTGCTAGAACCACATGTCACCCAGGACCATGTCATCCAGTTGAGTTCACAGAAAATCAGTTATCATGTCCCAAAACCGTTCGCCACGGTTATGGTATGTGGTATGGAATTTAAAAAAAAAAAATCCTGAGACCGGGACTACCGCCAGAAGGAAAGACGAGGGGGGCCAAAAAAGGCGACCCCAGTGAAAGATGGTTTTTTTTTGTGCTCCAAAACCATAAGCATCGGTTCAAGACTTCAGTGAATATCAAAAACGATCCGAGCTACACAAAAAATAATTTCAGCAGGCTTAGTGAGAAAAAGGCTCGTAAAAGGTGGACTTAAAGCACTCAAGCCTGTAATGAAGCCGAATTTTCCAATAAGAATCAGAGAAAAACGATTAACTTGGGCTGAGAAACATTTTTGTTGGATTGAAAACATGTGGAACAATGTTACCTTTTCCGACTAATCGAAGTTTAAGCTACATGTTGGAGAAGGAACGATTCTTGCGCGAATAGAACCGACGAAAAGACTGAACTCTGAATGCCTTCTATCTATGCCTGCAGAACTGAAGGTGTGATGGTCTGGAGATGCCTCTCTGGGGATGGAGAATGTAGAATTGCCTCTTTAGAATTAAAAGTCACTGCAGCAGCTTATCTACGGGTTTAAGAACATAAATTACGGCCCTCCGCGCTAGAGCTTTTAGGTGACGCCTGCAGATTCATTTTTTAACTGGACAGTGGTCCTTGTCGTAACTTATGAACTACTTCGAAGTAAATAATGTTGATGTTCAAAGCTGGCCTACCTACACTACACGCACACCTCAATTCAATTGAGAATTTCTGGTCAATCATGAAACTTATACAGATGTTCTGATTAAATGGACGGACAATGTTTCTATGGAGCAATAAAAAAATGAAAAAAATAACGGACTAATTAAGCATTTATCATGTATTCCTTAAAATAAGCCAAGTAGCAAATACCCAAAAAATCCCATTTTTCGGTCAAAGGACATTCTGCTCTCCTAACCGCAGGCTCAATATTCTAACACTTTAAAACTGTTACGAAATGTTTGAAAATACCTAAGAAAACATAACCTCATACTGAATATATAATTACTGCAACAAATTCGCCAAACTTCAATTTAAATGTTTGAGCAAACTTTTTCGGACGCCACTGTATGTACCACGTCTGTAGTATGTAGCCCTGTTGTAGGTATACAGGAATTGTATTTTCAACAGCTTGCATCCCATAACTCCCGGTCTTAAATTCAGTTCAGCTTGGCTACCATATAAAATCCGAATCCTCACATGTGAGACTAAGCGACGTTTCCATCTGTGACGCTCCATATCTAATCTACCTATCTTTACTCACCTCCTTCTCTTCTAGCGCCTATTTTCTGTTACACTATTAGTCTATCTGTATGCCTCACTTATTGTTTCATTGACAATCTTGTTTCCTGGCGTGCGCCCTCATATGCATTGAGGCGCAAGTCACAATTATCGTTCTTTGCTGATGGTTTTCTCGCCCCCCATATTACTTTGAGTTAAGAACATAGTTTTTAAAATTCATTCGACGGATGTCAAAATGCATTTAGTCTTTTTTCCTGATTCTGATTCGTTGTCACTGACAGAAGCATTCCATAAAGTTTCGCAAATTTGACAGTTGCAAGTGGCATTTTCGACCAGTTCTATTTTTCCATTGCATATTTTCTATCCCAGTCACAGACAGACATAATATCATGGCTCCACTTTATCGATGTTCTCTTTTACAGTAATGCTAAGATCGATAGAAATTTCATCACCAATACGATTATACTCATACTTTGTTCTTTTCCCTTATAAAGGAAAAAAGTTAAAAAAAAAAGAAATAATAAAACAAATAAATAAATCCACCCCTGGATGCACTGTTGCATACCGAAAAGCGCACACACGCTAAGCCCTCGGGGGTTGATGTGCATCGCAACTCATGACCCGTTAGTACTCTAGAAATTGGTATTTTAACCTATCATCCTAGATTTTTATTGGCCACCCCGTTGCAACATTGCACGGTACTCATACCGCCACAGATTCCACTAACATACTCGTATCATCACTTCCGGTGAACGGTGAATGTTTGCCTGACAATTGGCCATTCGGGTCACGTAGTATTGATACGTGTCGATACATGGTAATTTTTTCCTCAACGAATATGTCAGTGTTATGATTATTAAAAAAAAAAAACACACAGCGGGTGGCGGTGACGGAGGCGGTCGACAAAAATATAAATGTCTTATTGTTGCAGGGGAGGAGTTATCTACCCTTTATTTATTTTTTTTTTAGGGAAGAAGAAGTGTTTTTGTTGCTAAGCTGCTTTTGGAATTGAATTTGCAAAGATGATGTGCGGATCTGAATCGTGTATGGATTACCGAAAGTTTAATGACTTGAGCGCCCTGGCATGGGCTGCTCGGCTGTGCTCCAATCGTGTTCTCACGTGGCTGGAATTTTTGATTGACTAATCACTTAAGTTGTTAAGTAACACGGAAATAAGGATTTGTGACACTAAGGTGATTTCTAGTTGCGGGTTGGAAAGGGGAAACGATGACGGCGAATTGTCAGACGATCATCGATAGGAGGTAAAATTATTTCACTGATTATGTTCATAGTTTTATGGGTGTTTCTCGATTGTTATTGCTATCGGGAGAACTTAACCACGCTGTGATGTCTGAGTCTACATACTTGTACACGTGTTGGCGGAGATTAGTCAGTTGAGGAAGTTTATTTTGATTCCTTGTTCATCGTGTATATGTATCACATACATCGTATAACAAGGGTGTTGACGTAGTTTAAATAATAACCTCCTACTGGGTCATTCGTATCTTTTATACACTGAGACCAGTGACTCCCAAATAGGACTTCCTTTTATCCTCAAGGCCTAAAAATATACAAAAAAGAGCGGAATTAATACTCGTTGTTGCAATTGACAAAATTTATAGCACGTCTTCTGAAACATTAGCGATTCTGTAGGAAATCTCTGGTATCCAAAAAAAATGATGCATACAGCAACATCCAAGGAAATTCTTGAACTACAAAAATCAGCTTAAAGGCTGAACTATAATAGTCGAATGGGTTCGTACGACCACGTACGAAACTGTGCGAACACAAGGAATTTGTATTGTACAACCATAATAGCCTTTCGCTTCGATTCGTTAAGTTTTCGTCCACTTTTGCTCACTTACCAAAGGAGCGAATCCATTCGTTCTTTCCTACGAAAATTTGACATTTGACTGTAACATCTGGGTAAATGTAAAATTGGAATTTCGGAAATAAAGAAATGTTGGTTTATTTGCTTTTTGCAATTAATAGCATAATCATTTTAAAGAATAATTGTTCTTAGATTTCATTTACATACTGTTATGTATGCATTTGCAAGTATGTAGCACAATACATTACACATATATGTAGGTCGAGCATAAAAAAATGGCTTGTACATATGTAGGACTACGATTTGCTGTCTTAATGGTTTAGTGTTTCGTAACACCAATAAAACACAACACTAAAAGTATTACTTAAATTATGTTTTTATTAAATAAAGATACACAGTTGTTTTTAGGTTTTAATAGTTGAAAAGTTAAAAGGCGTCGCTATTTCATCAGAAGGATGACAATTGAGAGAGATGAATCAAAAAATGAATTTTAAACGTATTGTATACTTCATGGTATTGCCAAACAAAAATATTAAAATGAAAATGAACGAATATTAGTATATGTTAATCCATTAAAAATGTATATTCACCACAATATCCCCCACCTAGTTATCGACTAACGATATTTAAGAGGAAATCTAACATGTCTTCCAGATGATGTCTTCTTTGTTTGTGGCTCGTTGTCGGTTTTCGATTGTTTTTGTTTTGCATCATTTGATGTAGTAATATTTTTCGAAGCGATGTCGTTCTTTTGTTCTTTACTGGTTTCCTGTTGAGGTATTGCTGTTGGTGTTGTTGTATCGTCGAATATGTATGCGGCCTTTAAACGATCGATCGATATTTTTGTCACTCGCTGATTTATTTTTAAAACGAAGTATTTTTCAGATTTGGATATTACTTCAAACGGACCTTCGTAGTTGAATTCCAAAGGCGTTTTTACACGATCGGTCCTGATAAACACGTATTTGGCGTCTCTTAATGCTGGCTGCACACAATATCGTTCCATCCCGTGTCGTACTGGTTTCGTCATTGGTAACTCGAGCATTGATTTTCGAAGTAATTCCACGAACTCGGTTTGGCTGGTTTTGCTTTTTCGCGGCATAAGGAACTCACCAGGGATTCGTAGCGGCGCTCCGTACACCATCTCTGCCGGACTTAAACCGATGTCGCTCTTAATGGTTGATCGCATTCCCAAGAGCACTAGTGGAAGCGCTGAACTCCAACAATTCGTCTCCGAACACTTGATGGCGGCCTTTAATGTTCGATGCCAACGTTCTATAATCCCATTAGACTGTGGGTGGTACGGTGTTGTGCGTAAATGTTTGATGCCGAGTATTTGCGTTAATTCTTGAAAAATAGCCGATTCGAATTGACGACCCAAATCCGTAGTAATTCGTAAGGGGATACCAAACGTAGATATCCAACCGCTGATTAGTGCACTTGCCACACTTTGCGCTGTTATGTCTATTAGCGGAATCGCCACTGGCCATCTTGTATATCGGTCAATGCATGTCAGACAGTACCGAAATCCATTTGAAGTTGGCAGCGGTCCGACAATGTCGATATTTATGTGCTCGAAACGGACATCGATGGACGCATAGTCGCTTAAAAGTGATTTCGTGTGTCGATGTATTTTTGCTTTCTGACACGGAATACATGAACGGACAAATGCAGCTACATCTGTGGACATCGAAGGCCAGACATAGTGATCAGCTACCAGTTGTTTTGTTGCTCTGATACCGGGGTGTGATAAAGAGTGAAGTTTATGAATCACTGTTTGACGAAAACACTTCGGTACGTATGGTCTTATTTTGTCTCGCAGAACGTGGCAGAAAATCTCATACGTCGAATCTGGAATGGATAGTTTTGATAACTTTATCGATTTATCGTTACCTTCGCTTAAAAGAGTCTGCAGTTCTGGATCTGTTTGTTGTTGTGTGGCCATCTCATCGAAACTAATTATTTCTTTTTGTACAGTATTAATGCGTGAGAGTAAGTCTGCAATGTCGTTGCCTGGTAAATGACGAATGTCGGTTGTATACTGACTTATTAAATCAAGTTGTCGAGCTCTTCGTGGCGATGCTTTCTCACTTTTCTGCTTAAACGCGAAAATGAGTGGTTTATGGTCTGTGAAAACCATAAACTCTCTGCCCTCGAGTGCGTATTTAAAATGTTGAATTGCCTGGTATACGGCTGTTAATTCTCGATCATACGCGCTGTAATTTTTCTGCGCAGGTGTAAACTTTTTTGAGTAGAATCCGAGTGGTTGAATTTGGTCCTTGATGATCTGGTGAAGAACAGCGCCTACAGCATCGTCCGAAGCATCAGTCGTGAGTGTTATTTGTGCTTCTGGTGCCATATAGTTCAATAGCGTTGCATTTGCGAGATCGTCCTTGCAAGCAACGAAAGCGATCTCAGCCTCGGGTGTCCAATTTACAACACTGTTGTCATTCTTTTTGTTGCCATTGACCAATCGTTGTAATATATGTTGATTTTTCGTGGCATGCGGAATAAACGGACGATAAAAATTCAGCATTCCTAGAAATTTCCTTAAATTTTTTGCGACTTTCGGTTGTGGAAAATTTCGTATTGTTTTTACTTTATCTTCTGGCGGTTTTAATCCATCTGAACTGATTGTGTGGCCCAAAAAAGTTAGTTCTCGTTTTCCGAATTGACATTTATTAAAATTGATAGCCAGGTGTGCTTGACGAAGACGACAACATACGATGCGGATGTGTTTTACATGCTCTTCTACCGATTCCGATGCGATGAGGATATCATCAATATAAACGAAGATAAAATCGAGACCTTTCAATACTTCATTTATATGACGCTGGAACGTTTGAGCCGCATTTCTCAAACCAAATGTCATATAGAGAAATTCAAATAAGCCAAATGGAGTGATAATAGCTGATTTGTGAATGTCGCACGGTTCCATCGGAATTTGGTGGTATGCTCGCTGTAAATCGATCGTGGAAAAAACTTTTTTGCGATATAAGATACTGGTGACGTCGTGTAAATATGGTATCGGATATCTGTCGGGTACTGTGATATCATTCAACGCACGGTAATCACCACATGCCCGCCACTCTCCGTTCGTTTTTCTTACTAAATGCAACGGACTGGCCCAGTTGCTTTTCGAGGGTCTGCAGATGCCTTTTTCCAACAGATATTCAAACTCTTTTTTTGCCGCTTGTAGTTTATCGGTGGGAAGGCGACGAGCACGTGCATATGTCGGAGGCCCCTTTGTAGTAATATGATGCGTTACTTTAGAGTCGGTCGGTTTCTTGTTGGCGTTAATTGTAGCGAGGTCTTTGAACTCATGTAGTAATTGTGCGTAACGTTCGTGCGTATCGTATGCCACTATTTGTACAACATTACATAAGGTGTTTTTTCCTTTTGATTTGAGCATTGTCATTCGGTCGATAAGTTGGCCTTCCTTAATGTCGACTAACAGATCGAAATGTTTTAAAAAATCGGATCCAATAATAGCACAGCTGACGTCAGCCAGTAGGAACGTCCAGGTGAAATTTCGTCTTAATCCCAACGAGAGTGTTATTCGCTTTTCGCCGTATGTTTGTATCGGTGTGCCGTTGGCTGCGAACAGCTGAGTTGATTTTGTTGTTCTTCGCTTAATGGTGTTATGGGCTGGTAGCACGGAAAGATCCGCACCAGTATCTATCAAATATCGTTGTCTTGAAATGCTATCGTTAATAACTAGGCGGGCTATCCGATAATTGTCTTCAGATCCGCCCGCTTGATCGGAGGACGTAGTTAGTTTTTTGGCGTATTTTTTCGATAAGCACACGGATCACGACACTTGCGAGCGTTTTGTCCGAATTTTTGATGATACCAGCAGAGTTCTTCGTCGGCATGTATTGACACGTTGGAGTGATCACGGGATTTTTGACGTCTAGAAGAAACTGAACGGGATAAGCGTTTGAAATTGCTATTGTTTTTTATTAAGCTGTTTATTTGTTGTTCAATACGCCCTAGACGCTTGTCTATTTCAGTGTTACCTGAGATTGATGGTTGCACATTCGAAACGACAGCTAAATTGTGAAACTCACCAACTTCCATAATTTTGTCTGCCAATTTTGCTAGTTCGGATAGATCAGCGTCAGATGCTTGTAATATGGCTCGCACTTGTATTGGCAATCGTTGCAGCCATAATGACTTTAAAAAATCCTTGGTTATTTTGTTCTTACCAAGAGCGCTCAACTCATTTAACAATTGTGTTGGTCGTTTGTCACCCAAATCGATGTCAGATAGTAATTTCTGTGTTTTTTTTAATTCGCTCTCACAGAAACGTTCTACAATACACTTCTTTAAATTGACATACTTATCTTTTTCAGGCGGATTAAGGATTGCGTCAGATATTTGGACCAGAACATTCGATTCTATTGCAGCAACTACGGTGTTGAATTTGGATGCATCGCTTGTTATTCCGGCAACATTAAACTGTGCCTCGACTTGTGCTAGCCAAATTTCCGCATGATCAGGCCAAAAAGGTGGAACCTTAACAGCTACACGGTTCACAATTGGGCCGATGTTCATGGCTGTGGCGCCAGAGCCCGTGGACGTAGAGTCTTTATTTTCGTTGTTCTGCGTTTCAATCATTGCAGATTCGGTGCAATAATTACCTTAAAACTACTGGTGTTCGTTTGTCGGGGTCACCAATTTAGTGTTTCGTAACACCAATAAAACACAACACTAAAAGTATTACTTAAATTATGTTTTTATTAAATAAAGATACACAGTTGTTTTTAGGTTTTAATAGTTGAAAAGTTAAAAGGCGTCGCTATTTCATCAGAAGGATGACAATTGAGAGAGATGAATCAAAAAATGAATTTTAAACGTATTGTATACTTCATGGTATTGCCAAACAAAAATATTAAAATGAAAATGAACGAATATTAGTATATGTTAATCCATTAAAAATGTATATTCACCACAATGGAAACATAAATTAATGTACGAAAAATCATTTCTATCTTGTTGGGTAGTAATTTTTTTCGATTTCAATAGCTATTTTGCAAAACAATAAACAAATCACGAGCAAAACGACTAGAATCTCACAATCGCCTGTGATAATTGCTTCCGTTCGCATTCTCCTACTATGAGCAACTTGAGCAATTGACATTTCGGAAGGAAACTTAACGTAGGATTTTGACAGTAGCTTCCGATTGCTTTCGACTATTATAGTTCAGCCTTAAGTTCTTGAAAATTAAAGTAAAATCCAACCTCAGACATAGAAGGTAACCAGTGGTATACGGATCGATCAAAGATGGACACCGTGGTAGTGCTGTGCTGCTACTAACAGTTCGGCTGAAAAGTTCGTATCGATTTTTATGAGAGGGCGCTACTAAGTGGTTTGCTGAATTCCGTACAGGCCATATGATCACCGAAGACGATGAACGCAGTGGACGTCCAAAAGAGGCTATTACGGACGAAAACATCAAAAAATCCGCAAAATTATTTCAGATGACCGTACAGTGAAGTTGATCGAGATAGCTGAGCTAATGATATAAAAGGAACGTGTTGGACATATCGTTAATGAATATTTGGGCATGCGAAAGCTCTGTGTAAAGTGGGTGCAGCGCGAGCTCACAATCGACCAAAAACAACAACGAATTGATGATTCTGAGCAGCTGTTTAATCGTAAGAAACCCGAATTTTTCCATCGATATGTGATAATGGATGAAACATGGCTCCATCATTTCACTCCGAAATCCAATCGACAGTCAGCCGAGTGGACTGCACGCGGTGAACAGAAGCCAAAGCGTGGGAAGAGTCAACAATCAGCTGGCGAAGTTATGGCGTCTGTATTTTGGGATGCGCGTGGAATAATTTTCATCGATTATCTTGAAAAGGGGAAAACCATCAACAGCGACTATTACAAAGCGTTATTGGAGCGTTCGAAGGACCAAATCGCGGAAAAACGGTCCCATTTGAAGAAGCAGAAAGTGCTGTTTCATCAATGTCACAAATCAATGAAAACGATAGCAAAATTTTATGATTTGGGCTTCGAATTGCTCCCGCATCCACAGTATTCTCCAGATCTGGCCCCAGCGACTTTTTCCTGTTCTCAGACCTTAAGAGAATGCTCGCTGGAAAAAGAGGTAATCGCCGAGACTGAGGCCTATTTTGAAGCAAAAGACAAATAGTACTACAAAAATGGTATCGAAAAGTTAAAAGATGGCTATAATCGGTGTATTGCCCTCAATGGCCACTATAAAATCGTATTTTTCAAAAAATAACATTTTTTTCTTCTTTAAAACGATACGAACTTTTCAGCCGAACTTTATATTCGGACCAAAAAGAAGAATATGCCTACCAATTGGAAAAAGTACCAATGCATTCAGGTAGAAATTTATGCCATCCAAATGTGCCCCAACGTCATCCTCGAATCAGGAGTGAGAGGATAGATAAGTAGCCATAAAGCACTAGGCACAAACCTTATTGACTTTAAATAAGTCCTGAACTACTTTAATACTTTCCAAGACCTCTCCCATTGAAACAAAATAAATCTTTGGTTGGTACCCGGACGTAAGTGTATTGATGGAGATGAAAAAACCAATAAAATGGCTAAAAAAAAGTTCAGTCCTGAGTTGCTTTGCAATATTCCTAACTTAGCTTCGAGAGCTGTTTGATAAGTCAGTGACTTTTTGAATACGCCCCCCACCAAATAATAGCTTTTCTCAAGACTCTCAAAATAGGCGTTTGTTTCTGTGATGACCTCTTACCACCCAGCCATTTCTTCAGGTTTGGAAATAGGAAAAAGTCACACGGAGCTAAATCTGGAGAATATGCTGGATGGGGTAGCAGTTCGTAGCTCAATTCATGGATGTTTGCCATGGTGACAACCCACATGTGCACCCGTGCATTGTCTTGATGGAACAACACTTTTTTCTTCGCCAAATGCGGTTGTTTTTGCTTTAAATCAATATCAAATCTGTCCAAAAGCTCTGAATAATATTCACCGGTGATCGTTTTACCCTTTTCGATGTAATCGATATGAATGATACCGCGTGCATCCCAAAAAACAGTAGCCATGACTTTGATGGCTGACAAACACAATTTCGCCTTCTTTGGTGCACGTTCACTTCGAGAAACCCACTGTTTTGATAGTTCCTTGGTCTCTGCAGTACTGTAATGTATCCATATTTCGTCAACGGTTATGAAACGGCACAAAAACTCGTTCGGATTGCGGCTGAACATCGCCAAAGAATCCTTTGAAGTGGTCAAACGGTTGCGCTTATGGCCGAGTGTGAACAATCGCGGTACCCATCCCGCGGATAGCTTTTTCATATCCAAATATTCATGTAAAATGTGATGTACCTACTCAGTTGAGATGCCTACCACCTCAGCCATCTCAGCCACCTCACGCACTTTTATTCTCCGGTCATCCAATATCATTCCATGAATTTTATCGTCGATTTCTGGTGTAACGAGCTCTTTTGGGCGACCTGAATGTTCGGCGTCACTTATGCTGATACCACCACCACGGAACTCAGTAAACCACTTCTAAACCTATGGGGTGCAGTGTCCTCATAGTATTTATTAAGCCTTTCCTTGGTTTCGGCTATGATTTTTTTACGCAAAAAAAATTGTTTAATCAGCACACGAAATTCACTTTTTTCCATTTCTGTTAAAAGTCAAGAGGTCGTCTGCTTACAATGGCTGCCAAGCATAAACTAAATAACTCAGCTTCTATTAATAGATGGCAGTTAAGGGCAGCAGTGATGAATTTAAAGAATCTGCGCGGAAAATTCAAAAAGTCACTGATTTATCAAACCGCCCTCGTATAAACCTAAAAAATCAAATGTGTACCTTCCATTGGGAAAATACCCAGAATCTTCGTCAGGCTAAAATAACCATTAAAACCTTTCATAATAAATCTATAGAGCATCCTCTCCTCAGTAGGAATGATATCAAGGGATTAGTGGGATTTCAAACCATCTTCGATTCAGTAGAAGACTGAATGTCGTCTCTGCCCGTGGAAAAACCTTAGCTCCTGTAGAAATTCTTTAAATCTCCACCAGTTAGATCCTCAATTTTATCAAAAGAATTCTGGTTCCCTTAACTGACATTGAAATGATAACGAGGGGAGCACAACGGACCAAAATAACCAACTGAATATGGCAAGGTTTTAATGTGCGCGGATGTATTTATAAATTCATTTGAAGAAGGAACCGCTGACAAACGAATCATTCCGAGTTGGACTGCGAAGTTTTGTTCCGGGTCTTGAGGTTGGAAGCTGTCATTAATGGCGACGTCTTGATGGCTGCATTGAAAGCATAAGCCTCACTTTGACAGTAAGTCAACTTTTCAAAACAGGAAATATTTAACCCCACAAATTCAACTTAGCACAAACCCTGCTTCTGCTGATTGGTCATTCTGAGAAATCAGTGCAAATATCCTTTCATATTCAATGAACATTTCACCAATTGATTTTCATCTTTTCAGGGGTTTTGGAGGTGTTTCTGAAGAATTAATGATTTCCGAAAGTTATTTAGGTGTTTGAAACTGTCGTTACTTCCACTAATCAGGTTTTTCTTAAGAGCTCGCATCACGTTCGAAAAGTGATTAAAGCCAAGGGAAATTATTTAATTGTACGCAAAATATTTGTGTTTTAAATTTTGAGAGCAGAAAACTATAAATAAAAGTATTTGGTGGACGTTTGCAAACCGCCAAGGTAAAAAGTGCAAAACTAGCTTTGTTCGATTCACCCAGAACCGTTTTAACTTCATTTGTCAAAATACAGACGAGCGATGTTAAATTGAATATGGAATGGTAGAAAGTTACCCTACCAGCTTTCACCTTTTGACATCCGATTTGGGAATTTGCAATGTTTTTTCTTTAAACAAAAACGTTTCCAAACACTTTGAGTAATTTGGAAACTAAAGGACAATGCGACAAAACAAAAGCAGAAAATTAAACTTTTGACAGCACTGGTCTCTAGCCACGTGGAGAGAATTGGATGAATTCCAGTGCACGTATCAAATAGTGGTGCAACTTTAATGGTGCGACGAGTAGTGTTGAAATGATGAATGCCCACAACCCATTGACGGTTAAGTGATTCCACAACAGTGGAAAATGAAATCCCGCTTGGTAACTGTAACTAACTGTATTCAATAAAAAAAATTATAATCTCGGTCAGAGAAAAACAAAAAAAAAAAACTCCATTCACATTATTAACAACCCAATTGACGTTAAACTGACTTACAATACCGCTATACCTGTGAAACTGAATAAAAAAATTAATAACTCGAAAATTTAAAGACCACAATCAATTAATACCGGCGCTGCTCAGTTTCAATTTAATTGTAAATTATATTTATTGTTTCGGATTAAAATCCGTGTGAAAAGCATTACACGTGAAAACGTCAAAGCAATACGCACGCCATATCTTGTCACACGCTGTACACTAGTATCCTTCCATTGTCCTGCAATTAGGACAAAAAAAAAAAAACAGAAAAACAATAAAAATAAAATAAAGGAAGAGATAACAAATTTAATTTGCCTCAGTATTTGTGAATCGTTCGTGCCTGCAGCAGCAGCAGCAGCAGCAACCTCAACATTGCTAGGCCCGACAGCTAGCACTGCAGGCAAACAGTTTTTACATATTGCGGCAGTTAAATTGATAAAGTGTCCTTTTTGCAGATGAGTTGAACAATGCCAACAAAGTAGAGAAAACACAAATCCTCGTCGTAACAGCTACTTTTTCTATATCGGATAACTTCAATTTAACGTCAATAGATGGCACAGTACAGCCAGTCACTCATGCAAATCTGTTGCGGTCCCTAAAAATGCTCAGAGACTTTATTCCCCCTTCCACTACATTTTTAACTATATACAAACCCAGACTCTGTGGGACATTTGCGACGTGACGGTGTAATACTTCTGGGAATTAATTAGATATTCATGACGTGAATGAGGGAGCATCCAGCCGCAGTGTACAAACTCCATCTATCCATATCTGCCTATTGCTGGGGTTTTAGTCTCTTTGTGTAAATCCCCCCGCCCATTCTACCCCGTGCCTCTTCTCCGGTCGTTGAAGAGAATAATTTCAATATCAAAGCAGGGGGATTGAGTTAAATTTTAATTGTGTTTTGGATAAATGGGAAAACCGCTATAATTTGTAAAAGCCACATGGACACGCAGCAATGCGTGTAGTTCTGGTTTTTGGGGATTTTGGCACAAATTTATTGATTTTCTTTGTTGTAATCGGCGCGGCGGTTGGATGGTTGTCCTGTTTTTTTGCGTTCTTCTCCTTTTTTTTATTGGCAAAAGGGCAGATATAATGAAATTAGCTTAGATTAGCATTTAATTAAAATTAAAATTAAAATAAAAATAAAAAAAAACTTTCAGATTATTGGATGAAATTCAACGATCTGCCGTGATGTGGTGTTTAGGTGGCTTTGGTTTAGCCAAAGTGGTTGTTGGATGTTTTGAAAACAATTGTGTTGGCGGTAATTGACTTTTTACTCAAGCGAGGGTCATAAAGCGGTTGTAGATGGGCGAGAAGGTGGATGAGCTTGTAGTTGTAATAAAAGGAGACAGTCTGATGACTTTCTTTTGGTCTCATTCTACAGTACAACAATTGAGCAAGTTTGTCTTATTTTCTATCTCAAACCTTTTGATTTTGCTCATTTGGCATTGTTTGTTTGTCAAACAGAGAACTATAGGATTTGGAGACGATTTTGTAAATGATTTATAGCCTGCAGAGTAGAAGGACTTCTCATCTTCTTCTCGACATCCTTCATTCTCCAAATTCAATTTCGGGCAAGTGCCTCTTTGCGGATCGTTTGGAATGGAATAACAGTTGCTTTCTGGATGAGATTTTTGGAGCAGCGATTCATTTAGAAGAATGTCTCACTGGGTAGATACACTGAACCCAAAAACGTTGTCATATTGATCATTTTTGTAATCAATATGACAATTTACGATTTTCATTTTTCAACTTGATAACTTGTTTTTTCATTATGACAATTGCAATTGTCAATGTGATGAAAGCAGTTGTCATATTGAAAACTGTGGTTATCAGATTGAAAACTTCGATTTTCAAATTTAACATGGAATTGTCATATTGAAAACTCCAATGTTCAATATGATAATTGCAAAGATGCGATAATCATATTGAAAATCTAAATTATCAATGCGATAACTAATCATATTTAAACAAAAAATAAAAAAAAATATACGGCGTCAGCAGTCCTATACAGAAGTCTAGCTTCTCGCAACCATTTGCGTTGTACGTGTTTTTTTTTTTGTTTGCACGAATGGAAGGAAGGACCTACAGTTTAGGAAACTCAAGTATTTTTTTTTTTGGTTTCAACTAACTCTATATGGGTGGTGTCCAGATGGCGTATTATTCAAAGTTTTTGTACTTACTTAGGATTCACAGAAGTTTTTTCCAGATGTTTCCTATTATTATAGTTTGTGCGATCAATTTCTCAGCCATACCACCATTCACTGCCAATGCTATGCCTTCGCTGTAGGTTTAGATATTAGCTTCTGAAACTGATTAACTTATTTTTATTTTGTGAGAAATGAATACTTACTTACATCTGGATTTGAACCGCGGACCTTCAACGTGACAAGCGACGACGACTACCACTACGCCACGGCCACCTTCCATTACATCATGACAAATGATATTCTTTGATTGCTTGTCAGACATTCGAAAGGGGTGGCAACCGTGAGAAATATATACCAAATTGGATACTCTCTTTTTAAGATGGGCAATAGCTCAGTGTATCTCATCTCATAGGTCCTAGGTTCGTTTCCTGGAGGGAGACTTTTTTTTTGTTTTTTTTTTTTTTTTTTGTTTCGATTTGTTCTAATTTCAAGCGTGATGATAGAAAAGAAAGTTGTTTCCTTTGGTTTTTTGTGTCTTTTCTATTTACTCCTTTAGTTAAGTTGTCTGTTTATGGTTACTTATTATTTTTCAATCGTGAGGATAGGACTTACTCAAATGTAAAATGGAATTGTCATATTGACTATTGCAGTTATCAATGTGATGCAAGCAGTTGTCATATTGAAAACCTCGATTTTCAAATCTAACATGAAATTGTCTTAGTGACTATTGCAATTGTCAATGTGATGAAAGCTTGAAAGTAGTTGTCATATTGAAAACTGAGGTTATCAGATTGAAAATTTCAATTTTCAAAATTAAAATGGAATTGTCATATTGACTATTGCAATTGTCAATGTGATAATCGCAAATATGCGATAATCATATTGAAAATCTAAATTATCAATGTGATGACTGCAAAAGTGAGATAATCATATTGAAAACCACAATAGTCAATATGACAACTGGGGTTGTCATGTTGATAACTTCTTTCATCATATTGAATACCGATAAATGAAAATCGAAAATTTTCATATTGACTATCCGGTTTTCAAATACGAAGCTAGTCGGGGATAGTTTTCATCAGAATTATTATTTTTTTCATCACATTGACAATTTTCAGTTGATAACCGGCAATTGTCAATATGACAACCGATATTTTTTTCAGTGTAGGTGCACGTTGTATACATAAGCTATCACTAGCACATCACACAATGCACTTAAAAAGAGAAGAACGGACAAATTTATATAAAAAGATCCGGAATAGTGAATGAAGCTGCTGACAAATTAAATCAGTTTAAGCGATTTTATACGGGGATACGGTTAGTCCCCAACCATGCGGGGATACCAGATAACGAAATATCTAATGATTTGGCCAAATAGGAATTCGCCGAGCCGCTTAAGGTGGCTGCCGTCAGCAATTGTCTGGAATACTGGAACTGCTGTGACTTCAGCATGGACTAAGTTTATGCCTACAAACAAAAATGTTAGCATACGCCCTCAATGTCAATAGGGAACCATTGCACCTAAAAAGAAGTTGCCTAAAAACTCTTATTGCGCTCGTAGTGGGGCACAATGGATTCAGAAGCTCGGACCTTTATAAAATGTGACTAAAAAGGAAGAAATAATATGGCGGACGCCACAAGATGGCGGATTTCTGTTATCTTTACTACATCCCTAATATGGGTATCAAATGAAAGAGTTTGACAAGTAGAACACAACATTGCTTACTTATACTTTCACTACATATTTTTTGAAACTAAAAAGTCATAAATAAAAAATTAAGTTTAAAAAACTAAAACCCGACAACGGGAAAAACCAACTAAAAAGTACAACAGACAAACAGACAAACTCATTTTGTTTAAACAAAGCAGCAGAAATCAACTGATTACTCTGAGGAGTTGTGGTATCACTATGGACCAACACTGGTCTATGTGAGGCTAAGCCGCCACCCCATAACCTAACCTAACCTAACATTAAGGACAGAAGGTAGTTAGAACGGTTTATGCCCAGTCTAAGTAAGATCTGTCTGGTAGGAAGACAAGTAGATCTACCTTCTATCTAGCATTGGTCAAGAGACGTTGTTAGCATCGAATTTTGCGAGACTAATAAAACAAAACCCCAACACCACAAACACAGTCTTTTATACATGTACATGTGTGATAGCCAAACCAGACTCTCTGGATAGATCATTCATTCCTGGCGACAATTCTTTGTGCTTGTTTGGGTTTACACACAGTGATGTCCCAAGATCTCCATTCTTCTGCCAACTATTGCCGGACATTGATACAGTATATGTGCTGCTGTATCTTCTTCCACCAGCATAGCTTACAAGTCGGAGTCGGAACGAAACTCCCTTCGATTCGCGTAAAAATATAGCAGACATACACAAATGGTTGCGAGAAGCAGGCCCTGGTTCACCTCCAGCTGTAGCGTCACCTAAAAAAATAAAGAAACCAACGAATTGGCCAAAAACGTCGCAATAAAAACATAACCGTTGGAAGTTGTTGGCTTCGCCTATATATGTGCCTACAGTTGGTCACAATTTCTGGTAATGGAAGCACCACAGAGATCAAGCAAAGAGACGCACTCTTTTCAATCGCCGTTTCCTTGATTAACGGAGGACAGGTAAACGTTCCACGCCACTTCTTAGCTGCTACGCAAAAAGATGGATGTACACGTAATCAAAAGTTGATAGAAATATCATTCATAAAGAATGCCTTCGGCTTAGGTGTCCCGCATAAAAAAAAAAACATCCTGAACTAGCTTCTATTGCTTAGCTGGGTGCAGTCGTTTTAGAAGATTGTTTGGTTTACCCATTGCCTAGCTCAAGCTCTCCAAATAAATAAAAAAGATCAAAACCGATTTCACTACTATGGCCACTTTGCAGTGGTAATTAAGATCCTTAAGGCCTTTGCCTAATGCCTACTAATCTTAAGATTCCCCTCGACATTCCAAGTGTTCATGACAATATCCTTTCGAGTGTTGATAGCTCATCTTTCACTTACTCCAACATTTACGTCATAAATTTCCAAATGACATCATTTGGCACTAGTTTGATTTTTTTCCCCATCTATATGTACTATTTAACTGCCTACTTTAAACGATTATTTAAATTGCTCAATTTACAAAAAATAAACTATTTAATCTCAGAGTTCAACACTTTATCCATCCTTAACACTAGAAAGCAGTAAAATGAGAAAAAAAAAATAACGAAATCCAATCCTGTTTCAACTGTTTTTCTGTTTTTATCCTATGGCGCCCCTTAATAAGTATCTTTCTCTCTTTACGATACACAACCTTGAAGCGAACATAAAAAACCTTTTATTGCTTTGTACAAAAGCCCATATCCTCGTAGATTCACCTGCCTCCATTGAACTGTTGCTGTATGGTTCCACTGTTGCTCTTTTGCTGCATTAACTTCACATATAAAACCGTGTTACAGCCTGAGGCAGCGCTGCCGAAAGCATAATCATAGTAGCATTTCACTACTTTTGTGGGATGACGATACCTATACTAAGAGCACTACGTTTACTCCCCAAACGCATGTATGTAATACTTTGAATATTTCGGTTGACATTTAATAACGGTTCGTGTGGAAATGCGCGGACCAACAATATTTGGAAATGTCAGTTAAAAAAGCTGACGAGTTTGTCGTGTGTATGTTACAGGAGCAGAGCAGCAGGATGTTCTTGGAAAAAGAACATTTTCTGCGAAATGTGATCGATTCGGATGTCAAAGGTATCTTGGCGAAACACGTCCACAGAATTGTAGCCCGTTTATGTTAAATTTGAAAGCCAACAAGGACGTGGTGGTAGGTATTTTAGTGTTTTCTTGATTACACTCTATTCTATCTTTGAAATATAAAGCTGTTTACACTGCAAAAGCTAAAGTAAACCAAACTCGCAGTTAGTATAGTCTCTTGACACCGAGAGCCACAAAACGCTACAAATTTTTTAAACTATTTTCGTGGTGTGCTATAGCTACACCCAAACAATTTTCAAAATTCCTTGATCACTGGAATATGCTTTTCCCAATGTGACTATCTATAGGGCATTCGGCCAAACAAGAGGTGTCATTGTTTAATCAATAGCGAAAGTACGGCATGACGTTGTACATGGTCTTCTGGCTTAATAACTTGTGACCTTATAAGTATACGAGCCAAAATTTTTATGCAAACTACGGTGCACAGTGGTTGCGGATAGGCCCAATTCCTGTTATCGTCTCGAAATGGACACACCTGGGTTTTCAGTCACACTCTCAGCAACAGCGGAGATAGTTTTAGCTAACCTTTCCGGACGAACACGAGATGGAGTCTTCACATCACTAACCTGTCCAAAAAGTTCAAATTTAGCGAATAAATTCAGATTCACTATTGCTGTACAAGAAAGCGTTTAATGATGACCAAAAGCTGTACGACCTTACGACCTTGCGTTTCCGCTAGGTATTTACCGATTGCATTTGCACTGTGTATTGATCCATTTATTTAATAACCTCCTAGTTTTTACTTATCAAAAGTCATCGCAATGATAGTTGAATGTTGACAGTTGTACAATGGCGCGAAATTTAAAATGACACCTCTCGTTGGATGACTTAATATTTTTTGTAGCTACCAGTCAGGGCTACCTACAACAACGTCAATGTTGTTCGCCTTTGTGAACATCACAATATCCAAGTGCTGCTAAAATACTTAGTTATGCAAATATTTCGCTTTCTTCTTTTTAAGCATTTTCTTTTTCTTTTTACGACTTTGATTTAAATGGAAAACTCTAAGGTTTTCTTGATAAATACAAACTAAAGCTTAAGAACTGATAATGTCAATCGCACAGGTACATAATTGTTAAATTATGAAAACATTTAGGAAAGCTGGTGACAGTAGCAAGGGATATATGTTAGCAAACAAGTTTCAAAGTTTAAATAATGTTTTCGAAAGCAATGATTCAAAAACGGTTTATATAATTTATATCCAAGACTTAGAGGTGGAGAACTATCGATAATAATCGATAGTTTCCACTATCGAAAACAATCGATATTTTTTGACCACTATCTTTTTTGACCACTATCGATTGTTTTCGATAGCCATTTAAATATAAAATTTCAAAATTTTCTTTAAATGGTCGATACCTAAAGAACGAAGTATATTTAAAGTTTCACAGAGGAACCCGATATAATAAGCCAATTAGCCAACTGTTAAAATGGTTTTAACTTAAAAAGGGGATTTTCCATTTTATGAGTCAGCAACGTAGAAATGGGAGTTAGTCTGTTAATTCTCTCTGTCTATACATAGGATGGTATGCATTTTATGATGTCTAAGCCTAAAAAGCCGGACCGGGTTTCTTTAAAACGTGGATTCTACTCTCTCTCGGTGAGAGAAGTTTTTTTAATATGGTGCATTTAACTTTTTATTGTTACCCTTAAGAGGAAAAAACTATCGATATATATCGATATTATCGATAGTCAAAAGCCAACTATCGAGAACTATCGATATTTCTCCAGCTCTACCAAGACTGTGAAATAAAAAAATAAGCAAGTCGGCTTTTACACTGCGCCTGTTGCGTAAGACTTAAATGAGTGCAAAAGAGAGAGATAATGAAACAAAAAATACATTTGCCCAGTGCATGTGGGCAAAGATTTTCTTCGCGTGATTTTGACATTTCTTTTTCTCCTTCATCTTTTTTTTGAATTTGCTTTATTCTTCTTTGGCTGTTGATATGAGGATAACATTTGAATATGGCGGATGAATTGAAATGGAGCAAAAAATTAACCAGCGAATTAATTTTTAATTATGAAATGCACCCGATTTGGTATTCATGCATTCAAAAATCATTTCTGCAGAGTCTAATAAATTATTTAGGTCTTCAAATGTTCATTTTGTTAAAAAATTCAACAGTGAGCACAAAATATTAAATGAAAGAGAGCTGTCAAAAACACGTGAAACTAAAGAATGAGAAATAGGCTTAGTGTAAAAACGCGCGCGTCACAGAATGACAAACCAAAAGAAAATAACCAAAACACGCGCGTTAAAACAGGCGCAAGTTTAAAAGCCGTCCTACATCTCCAATCCATGACATGTGGATATCTGTAACTTGTACTAGATCCTCTGTCAGAAAGTAAGTTTGGTTAGTTTGTCAAAAAAGTGACAAACCGACTATTCAATCACCTTCCACTGTTTCTATTTAAATTGCGTGTGAAGGTGAACAATTTAATTTTTTTTTATTTGTCTGATGCCCTATTCAGCAATGCATAAAATAGGTAAAATAAGTTTTGAGCAGGTACGGGAACAGACCTTTTATAATAGGCGTGTTTTTTTTTAAAACTATATAGGCTTAGAAAATTGTTTCCATGTTAATTACACTAACAACTAAGCCTATATAGGCTTATGAGACCTGGATAATTATCCAGTCTTAGGTGCTTGCTTAGCCTGGATAGAGAAATGTGCTACCAAACTGTTTTTCGTCGATAGTTATCGAAATTTTTATCGAAATGTCAAATATGACATGAAAGTGGGGGAGAAATATGAAGGCCGGTGCTATCAACCGAACTCTGCTGTCATTTCAAATTTAAATTATTTCAGTTCATTTTAAAATGGGTAGAAAAGAAAGAAATACGAATTTATCCGACAAGGAAAAGAAAATTATAATGAATTACGTGAACATGTTCCTTATTTTACTATTTAATTGAATTAAATTTGACGAAAAAAAAATTCTATCCACCAAAACAATGCCGATGTGAAACTGTCAAACGTCAATTAGCATAGTCCTGCCAAGTCACTGTTCAGCGTTTTTTTCTCATTTTCCGCTAAAGCCTATATAGATTTGAAAAAAAAACAGGCCTAATATTTGATTTGGTTCGTTTTCATTTCAACGCTCAGGTGCTTGCTCTACAACAATAAGTGCTGCCACGTAATCTTTTTTTTCATATTTCAATTTATTTTTAGGCGTCATGGCAATGAATGTGGCCAAATCAGCTAAGCTATTTATATTATAATAAATTAATTTCGACGAAATGCACATATACATATGTGCGGCCAGTCATTTCGATCAAACACCTCAAGAGACACGTGTGGTGGTACATATTTAGCAGAAAGCATGCAAATTTGAGTGATAAGCCAATCATTTTAAAACTTTATTCAATTACATAGGTATTTGGTATTCAGTGAGCATCATTCAGTGATTTGTTTCGAATACTATTGTCAAACGATTTCTCACCGCTTTTATGTGTTGTGACCAAAAATCTCATTACAATTACCCACCCCAAAAAGTATACAATAATGTGAAAGGATTCTGCCACATGCTTATATCTCTCCAATACGAAATACCTTTACTGAATTTTCACAACTTTACCTTCCTCGACCTCCTCTTTTTATAAACAGAAAAAATGCTCCCCTAAAGTAAACTCTCACTTACTACAATAATTGAAAAGCGGCAACGCTTCAACGAGGTCAGAGATGTTACTAGACCTCGTCGTACCATAATAAAAACGGAAATGGAATAAAAATAAACCAAAGCGAATGGTCGGGTTGAATTGACAAAAAACAGGAACGTGCAACCGACAAATTTGCAATTTCAATAACCATAAAACAATTTCCAACCGCTTAAAACTTTTCAAATAATGTTATTTTGATAGAAAAAAAAATCCAAGAGAGAGTATGTATATGTGTGTTGGTCTTCCTGGACCTAACCCGATGTCTGCAAGTCGTCCCTTGAGAAAGTTCGAGTTTGACTTTCGTTGTTTCTTTGCTTAGCTGCCGTTTTCAATGTTTTTTTCTTTTAAGTTTTCCAGCCACCACCCCCGGCGCATTCTTCTTCTAAACACGGGAGCAACTTTTTCTATTTAACGGTTGCTATAGTGGTTTTGTTGTCACTTTTTTGCCGATTTTAGTTCCGTTTCGAAAAGACAAATGCCATTGTTTTATTTCGCTACTCGTTTGCATCAATGCAATCATCCAAATTGATTTAATCAACAAAATGGATGCTGTAGCTTGACTACCATACGTATTAACGGTATGCACTAAGGGATATGTTCAACAATTAAGCTTACAATCATCATAACCATCACTGTTATCATTATTCTCATAACTAAGTGAAATAGAAAATCATATTTTAGTAGGTAGTTGCTGTGTTCTATGTTCACTCTCTCTAATGATACACAGCGAGCAATCCGTTACACCATTATGTACACATTCCAACTGTGACTGTTATTTTAATTGAATTAATCATGCGATGCAGCGGCGGGAAGCACCAACAGCAACAATGCGCTTCTAAAGTTGGACTTATGGGCGATGCACATGAAACACGCGAATAACTAACGGTAATGCTGATGGTGGTGCAGTGATTTTCCGCTGACTGGGTGTTCATTTTGAGAAAGGACCGGTCTTGTTTAACCTTTGCCTTCCATGAATATTTCACTATTTCGAGGGTGGCATCACCACCGACACCGTCTGTCTGGAGGGGGAGCATTAGTAAATCTGGCGAGAATGGGGTGCTATGGTGACGTGGAATGAAGTACTAAAAAGCAACGAAAGAACATTTCTAAGAATTCTTGGGTTTTTCCTCAGCGGGGATGGTTGGCGTGAAGCGCACATACAATGTGGTTGAAATGAAATCAGATGGAATTCCTGACGGTTTCTTGCGGAAGACAGTTTCTTGCGGAAGTTATTTTGCTGCAACTGGCTGGAGCTTTAAGACTGATCAGTTTAATGTTTTGTTTGGCAGTGGATTTATGTATGTTGGTTTTTCTTTTTGCAATCTCTGCAATTATCCCAGATTCATTGACACCTTAAAGTGAGAGGAAATAAATGAATTAACACTTTATTTAGATAGTCACTGAACAAACCCTGTTGGCTTTGGAAGCTGTCATTTCTAATGGGCGACTCACAATGTGCGCTTCAAGCCCAATTCACAATGTCGCGTTTGGGCGCTCTCGCGTTGACAGATAAAGCAGAAACTTACTTACTTACTTACTTAGGTGGCGCTACAGTCCGGGGTGGACCAAGGCCTCAACCAACAACCTCTTCCAGTTAGCCCGGTCCTTAGCTAACCGCTTCCAGTTGCGCACTCCAAGTTGGTTGAGGTCTTGTTCTACTTGGTCGCGCCACCTTAGGCGAGGTCGTCCTCTGCTGCGCTGACCCTCCGGGTTAGAGTTGAATATTCTCCGAGCCGGAGCGCTGATGTCCATGCGCTCTACATGTCCTAGCCATCTTAAACGCCCAATGTGCAGTTTTTTGACCAGGCTGATGTCGCTGTATAGCTCGTACAGTTCGTCGTTGAATCTTCTCCTCCAAAACCCGTCAACGCAAACGGGACCGAATATCCTACGAAGGATTTTTCTCTCAAAGCGACCAAGGAGATCTTCATCCGCTTTCGATAAAGTCCATGTTCAGCTCCATATAGCAAGACTGGGATGATAAGGGTCTTATATAGAGTCTCCTTAGTCGATCGGGAAAGGACTTTACTGCTCAATTGCCTTCTTAGCCCATAGAAACAGCGGTTGGCAAGAGTAATCCTTCGTTTGATTTCCGATGAGATGTCATTTTTCGATGTTATGGCAGAGCCGAGGTAGACAAAGTCCTTTACTACCTCAAAGTTGTAGCTGTCTATTGTGACGTTCTGTCCAATTCGTCGATGTTGGTTGTCCCTTTTTGTTGACAGCATATACTTAGTTTTGCCCTCGTTTACCGCTAAACCCATTTTGGCCGCTTCCATTTCTATACTCGCGAACGCGCCGGTGACAGCTCGCTGTGTTCTACCAATGATGTCAATATCGTCGGCGTATGCAAGTAGTTGAACGGACTTTTGAAAGATCGTTCCTTGTGTGTTGGCTTGTGAGTTTCGAACAATTCTTTCAAGTATGATGTTGAAGAAGTCGCATGACAGCGCATCACCTTGTCTGAATCCTTTTTTGACATCGAAGGTCTCGGTGAGGTCACTACCGACCTTGATGGAGCAGCGAGCTTTCTCCATCGTCATCCTGCACAGACGGATGAGTTTGGCAGGGATGTCAAAACTAGACATGGCTCTATACAGTTCATCCCTCCAGATGCTGTCATAGGCGGCCTTGAAATCGATGAACAGGTGGTGGGTATCGATTTGGACTTCTTGGGTTTTTTCCAGGATCTGCCTGAGTGTGAAAATTTGGACTATGGTGGACTTTCCTGGCCTGAAACCGCACTGATAGGGGCCAATCAGGTTGTTGACGAAAGGCTTCAAGCGTTCACACAATATGGCAGATAGGATCTTGTAGGCGATGTTCAGGAGACTGATGCCTCTGTAATTGGAGCAGTTGAGAGGGTCTCCTTTCTTATGAACCGGGCAAACGATGCTGAGATTCCATTCATCTGGCATACTTTCATCTGACCAAATCTTAGAGATGAGTTGGTGTATGCTCACTACCAAGTCATCTCCAGCTGCTTTAAATAGCTCTGCGGGTAAACCGTCAGGTCCAGCAGCCTTGATGGACTTAAGTTTGGATATTGCTATCCGCACTTCGTTTTGATCAGGTGGATGGGAGTTTTGGCTATCATCATCTAAGTTGAATGGTTCATTCTGCCTGACAGCGGAATTTTAGTCGTCATCGCCATTGTACAGTCTGCAGAAGTAGTCTTTCCAAATTCTCAGCACCGACTGTGTTTCTACTACCATGTTTCCATCCGCGGATTTGTTTTGCTGGCACATTCTTTTTACCCTCTGGTAAAACTTCCGTACATTGTTCCTGGAGTAGCATCTCTCAATATCCTCGAATGCACGCTTCTCGTGCTCTTTCTTTTTCCTTCTAAGAAGTCGATGTTCTTCCCGTCTCTTTTGCTCGTAGAGCATGCGAGCAGATCTAGTCCTTCTTTGCAGCGCCGCTTTATACGCTTGTTGTTTCTCCGCGTTAGCTAGTCTGCACTCTTCATCAAACCAGGGGTTTCGTGCTGGTGGTCGTGTGAAACCCAGCACATCATTCGCGGTACTTATGATGGCTTGCTGGCAGTGTTGCCACTGGTCTTCTGTACTAGCTGTTGCTGCGGTAGGACTCGTAGCAAGAGATCGGGATATGCGTTCTCTGTAGGCTCTGGCGGTGTCTTGCGATTGTAGCTTTTCGACATTGTACTTTCTCACAGTATTTCGTTGTTGTGGCGCTGTGGATATCCGCATTCGTACCTTGGCTACAACAAGGTAGTGGTCCGAGCCAATGTTGGCCGCCCGGAAGGTTCGGACATCCATAATACTGGAGGCATGTCTGGTGTCGATCGCAATGTGGTCGATTTGGTTGACGGTTATTCGATCCGGAGACCGCCATGTCCCCTTATGGATATTGAGATGTGGAAACTGTGTGCTTGCTATACTGACACTTCGCCCCGCAGCAAAGTCAATCAGCCTTAGTCCGTTTTCGGACGTGGTGTCGTGTAGGCTGTGCCTTCCAACCGTCCTACCAAAGATCAGTGATGGAAAATGGGTTACAATTGTAACTTTTTGGATACAATCAGAAATCAAAGTTACAGAGTTACAATTGATAAGAAATAGTTACAATTTACCAAATACAAAAAATCTTTAAAAAAAGTACCAATTTCAAAGTTTTGGACTAAGATTAGGCTTATACAAAATGAATGTGGTAATTTTATGTTAAACATACATACAGAACCGTGTACCCTGTGCATGACGAGTAGACAAACAACACAGTAACTCGGCATATAGACTCTGCAGTCTTCACGGACGGGTCAAAAACTGCAAGAGGCACAGGGTCTGGTATCTACTGTGTGGAACCAGATCCAAAGGTGTCTTTAAGACTCCCGGATACCTGCAGCGTTTTTCAGGCAGAAGTTCTAGCCGTATACTTGCAGTTATTGTAATGATCTAGGTTTAGCAGAGGATATCACACATATTCTGTGTGAATGCCAGGGCATAGCACGTAGTCGCAGTAACATTTTAGACAGGAACTTCATTAGCAACCTGGAGGAGGTAGGCCGAATCAACCATAGACTCGTTCTAAAATTTTGCAGGGTAATAAAATGCTTTGAGGAAATTGTGACGGTTTAGGTGCCATCCTGGATTCTTAGGGGAAAGCGATGTGCCCACTCTGGTGTCTAGTGTTTTGGGATGGCTCAGTCTCTCAGCCCCTCTCAACCTAACCTAACCTGTATATAAAATAGGTCAATACTACATTCTTCGGCCTGTGTGGTAATAATTTTTTTGCATTAAAATGAAATAAAAACTAAGTGTAAATCGGCTACAGGTGGTTACTTGCTCAGCTGTGATTGAAACAAAAATTCGTTGTGAAAAATTAAGAATGTCATAATTTCAAAATTGAAAAAAGTCTTTTAGACATGAATAAACTGATAAATGGTAATATCACAGATTATCAAAAGAAAAGTTACAATTCAGTCGTAAAAGTTACAATTTCAGCTTGGGAAAAGTACAATCTAAAAATTTCATTTTCCATCGCTGCCAAAGATGTCCTCTCTTCCTATCTTGGCGTTAAAGTCGCCCAGTACGATTTTAACGTCATATCTAGGGCATTGCTCGTATGTTTGGTCGAGGAGCTCGTAGAAACTATCTTTGGTAGCGTCGTCTTTTTCTTCTGTGGGGGCGTGAGCACATATAAGGCTTATGTTGGCGAATTTTGCCTTGACACGGATTGTCATAAGACGCTCGCTCACGTGCCGAAAGCTCAAGACTTCCTGCCTAAGTCTGCCGCGTATGACAAATCCGCATCCGAATAAGCGCTATTTATTTTCTGTATATCAGTCACCGTAGTAGATATCACAGTTTTCCATCCTTTTTCTGCCTGGCCCATTCCATCGCACTTCCTGGATGGCGGTTATATCTGCCTTGTAGCAGTTTAGGGCCTCTGCCAGTTGTTCGGATGCACCGTCGCCGTTCATTGAACTAACATTCCAGGTACATATCCGAACGTCGTTGTCCTTATTTCGTTTAGCGTGGTTGTCAACAGTAGATCCGTCCTTTTCCGAGGCTTTTGGTTGTTTCGGAACAAATTTTTTTTTACGTGGGTAGGTAGTTAGCCTCACGCACAACCCCCAACCTGGAGGGCCAGATCCTTGTATACCCCTAGGACAAGGGGCCGGGTACACCGGTGTCAGTGACCCACTACGGGGGTGTGAGCGCTGCCGTTGGCCCACTAGGGGCTCATCCGCCACCAACTCTGTTCCAAGACCCTGACTAGTACTTGGAAATCCTTATCGACCTGAGCTCCGAATATGTCGGAGTAGCTCAGATAAGGTTTTGTTTCCGTTCTGGAAATTTTAGCGCCACCGTTGGTTCCATTGATGGAATTCATCCGCTGACGTGAATTATAGTGCTGCTATTTTCCCTTGCTCAGCACTCGCGCTTATAAGTTTAGCAAGTCGTGCCCGGATGGGCAGCGACCAGTACCCGATGGTTACCACTTGGAGGTAAAATAAGCACAATTGATGTGTAGTAACAGTTACAACACTGGGCTTAGCCAAATTAAAGCCAATCAGTGCCTACCCTATTTCTACAACATCCAACCATCAAAGCAGAAACAATGCAAACATATGGGGTGCTCTTTAATGTGACCTCAGGCGTTATATCTTAGATATCGTAAAGTTCTGGGCAACGGCTGAGTGGAACTACTTTCTACTAGGGCGTGCGTTGTGACAACTCACAGCTGTTGTTGACATTATACTATTCGATCACCTGCTCGATTAAAGTACAATTTTTTACCACCAAATTGACACCCATTGTTTTGTTTCTACTCGATCTGTCAACGCAAGACCGCGCGAACGCCACATTGTGATTCGGTCATAATTCTGCTCCATATGAACACGTCGGTAATCCGCCATTTTATTTTCCAGCCACACTGTTCAACAACAAAAAAAAGTTGCACAGCCATGGTAAACAATGAAATTGGAATACCACAGCCAATTGGCCACGTCAGCATTAAGCATGAAAATTTACCAGAAATTATTATCTTGATGCATGCGATTACTGAAAACAGCTACGGGATAATACAATAAGCGTGTTATTTTTAAGCTATAAGAACAAAAATATATGCAGACTACATATGTTTTGCATCAGATTTCTTTGCTTTGTTGCACAAGTGAAAAGTAGCCGCCAACAATTTGCTTAGTTGCGTTGCCCTCGTTTAAATGTAATCAATAAAATTATGAAGACTTGAATGGCGATGTACGAGTATAAATCCATTTGCTTAGTTGCACGAAAAGAACATGAACTGGGAACTAGAGCACTCGGACGCGCCAGGGTTAAATTGAAGAACACACGATGGAGTTGGATGACAGTTTGGTTGAACTTTATACTCTGTGTGCGACTTAAAAATGTTGGTTTCCCATTTGCTCATTTCTATTGACGTTGGGTAAAGCCATTACAAATGAAGATCTGTTAAAATCGTAAAATTGTTAATCTTTTATTTTTTCATTTTGCCATTTTCCCTGTCTTTGAAAGAATTAGTAGAAATCTCCTAATGTGCGAATCTGTGCTTTACTAACCGTCAAGGAAAAATAACTTTCACGAAAGGTTAGGAAGCTGATTCAAAATAGAAGCAGCCAATGGAAGGCTGCTGAAGAACTGTGTTTGAGTGAATTCACAGTTTCAAACCATTTCAACTATAAAAACAGTGAATAAAAATGGTTGCGTGTGCCTACTCTTACCCTGACTTCGGGGCAAGAGTACGCAACTTGACTTACTTTGGGTTTTTAATCAAAACATATGAAAAATTAAAAAAAAAAAACGTCTGTATAGCTTCGTTCCTAATGTATAGCGCTACCAAATAATAGGCCCTTTTGTTTGCTATCTTTTGTATGGCAAAAAAAAAAAGAAATGCCCTTCAATTTTCTACATAGCTATAGGGTTTTTCAATTAGTTATCTCCGAAGAGTCTTCATTGCATTCAGAGAGTCATTGGGCCATAGAGAATGGCTAGACGGTGACTGACAATAGCGAACGGTATAGGGTTGTGATAACTGACTAATTGCAGCTGATAATCATTAATGTGTCGAGTTATCTCATCCTTGAATGGTTGCTGGCTTATTGGCGTACACCTTCCCTTTCAAATTTCTCAAAGAAAGAAGTCCAACGGTGTCAATTTATTGTCAAATCACATGATCTGGGCGGCCGATTGAGTTCACCATTTCGGGAGATAGTACTACCATCGAAATTTTACCACAAAAAGGTAATTATTTCGTTGGCTGTGTGGCCATCCTGTGAGACCATCCTGTTGGAGCAACATATTGTCCATATCCATACCCTCCAATTACGGTCACAAAAATCGGTTACCATGGTGCGATAGCGTATGCTATTCACTGCTGTTCATTTTCTAAGAAGTACGGGCCGATTGATCCGCCGTTCCAAAAAAAAAAAAAAAACAGTGACTTTTTGTGAATACATAGCCTTCCGAACAATAACTCGTGAGTTTTTAGCTCAGATGCGACAATTCTGCTTGTTGAAGAATCCATCGAGATGAAAGTGTGAAGATAATTTTCTGGGTAAAGTTGACATCCACTAGCGTTTGCTGACGCATCCATTCGGCGTATTGACGACGCTTCAAATGGGCTGTGGGCTTCAGTTTCTAGGTCAATTGATCCTTGTAGGAATGCGAATTCAAGTCCTTTATAATAATCGGTGCAAAGAGTTTCTTGAGTTGTGGAGTTCCTAAGCTCGATGACGAATAAAGGTCGATGGAGTCTCAGCCAAACGATCGCCATCGCCAACAGCTGCAATGTTTTCGATGGAACGAACTGTACGAAGACGTGCTTCGCCATCGATCTTGTTATCTCGCCTGTCGAGTTTTCACACGATATTAAAGATTATGAGTTTGGTGGGACGATTATTTATTTATTTATTATTTTATATGCTGACACATTAAGATACAAAATCTTATAAATTAATGGAGCTTGGCAAAAGAAAGTAAAATAGTAAATAATAACAAACAAAAATAAAGAGAAACGAGAAACATGTACATAATTATTTCAAATATCTTGTATACGTTAAATTCATTATGTTAAATATTATAAAAGAAAAAGAGTGCTGTTAACAGAGGGCATAAAAACAAAAGAATTTGTGTTGGTTCAGAGAGAGAAAAAAGAAAACTAAAAACCAGAGAAACTAGTCGGATGCAGAAAGGTAAAGTAATAGACGCGTCCTATATTCGGTGAGGTTGCCCGCTCTTCTGACATTAGATAGTAGAGAGTTCCATAAGCGGACGGCATTGACGATTATGCGGATCAAAACAATTACGGGCATTTTTTTTTTCTGAATACACTCTGATAACCTTTACGCGTTGATCGACTGTGTATCTACGTGCTCAAGTAATGAGCTCACGATAAGAAATGTTAAAACAGAAGGCAAAGAACATTTACCGTTCGGACGTATTTCCCTATCGAAATGGAGAAATCTCTAATGGAGCTCCCTTTACTAAAAAATGTCATGTTGCCGTGGGCCAAAGACAACATGCCACTCAAATGGCTATTTCAGCAAGAAAACGACCACAAACATTCGCAAAACAAAGTTTAGTGATAAAAAATCTCAGTCACCGGACTTAAACCCCATTGAGGGAGCTGAAAATTAATGTTACCGATAATGTCTCTTGTTGTTTAGCTAAGCCCTTTTTGTTAAAGGTGTGTTGCTAGAACGAGAGATTTTTATCTAGTTTAAGGGACAATTTTATAAAAAAAAGGCAGACTGTGACAGTTACGTCAGGTCTTATATAAAGAGCACAAACCATAATTAATTTTGTACGTTAACTTTAAATTGTGTGCGATCCCTTCCACTAAGAAGTTGAAAAAAAAAACCACATCATATCTCACTTATATAAACATTAAATGATGAAGTCTTTGCCAATTTCCTACTTTAGTTAGTCTCGAATGCACTTTGTCATTCAATTTCACTCGCAATCTGACATCAAACCTCCGGGCTCCAGCTCTTTGGTCACGCATCTCACTCAGATGTCAGCCCGCGCATTTAATTTCAATTCCCTCAGCGGGATAAACAACCGCATGTATGTAGACCTATACAATGAGCGGGCGTACAAAATAAAAACTTATAAATATTTCAATCAAAATGTGATGAATTAACTCATCCGCAATAACAATGTCCACTTGCGCACCCTTCACACAGCATCACACTGTACCCCAGAGCAGAACACTGATTCATTTCCGATCGTATAAAATCATCATCCATCCATCCACCACCCGCTGGGTGACTGCAGGGATGAAATAAAAAGCACATCATCGGTTCTTAATTATTACGGCAAAGCCAAACTGTACAATTTCTACCTCATTGGATTGCCAGATTCAGGATATGGCTGTAGAGTGTAGACTGCCTCAACATGTTCATCACATTATAATCAACAGCTATTCGTAGTCGTCCGACGTCGTCACCGTTATTCTACCATCGTCATCGTCGAGTCGATGCCACTCTGAATGAATTCAAACTGCCGCATAGTGGGTTATTTATTAATATCAGAGCTCCAATTAATGTTTCTGATTGCAACAGTTAACTCAATTTATCCGAGTCGTCCCCGAGGTGCAATAATTCGAAACGTATTGAAAATCAATAACGGTAACTCTCCACGCCATTCTACCTCCACCACCCGAACATCCGTTCAGTGTCGCCGTCATTGGTATAAAATAACTGCTGTGTCTGTCAAATTGGAACGCAGAAGTTGGGTGTCTGCGAACACATCCCCTCCGATGGGCGGCGCGCGTCCTGGTGCGGTGGTGCCACTTGCCACATTCACAATGGAGATAGATCGCATTTAACGTGCAATTTATTTCATTTCATATTTTCCATGTTGCCGAAGAACGAAACTAATTTGAAAATTGTATTTTGTACGCGCAAATAATGCACTCTCACTGGATGAGGAGGATCAATTAAAATTTCAACAATAAAACCGTTTCTATTGTTTGAATATTAAGTATTCATGCAACATTCGGTGGCTCTTTCGCTCTATCTGCCAATTTTAATGTATTCATGAGGAAGCTACACGAAAATTAATTGCCACCAACATGCGAGTACATGTGCATACGCTAGGTAGATGTGTACTTTTTTTTGTTTTGGTTAAAATGATTACTAAAAACCCTGTTACAATAAACGAATGAACTGGATGGTATACCGGGTGCATAAATCTACATTGCGTGATTAATTTCAATGCAATGCGTACAATTTTTATGTAAATTTAATTCGCGATAAACTTATCCAATAATGCCAATTATTTAATGCGGCAATATCATTTTCTGGTAATCATTTCGAATTAAGCGATTAATAGCAATTAAATGTGCAACATATTATTATATGTATTTAATTTAATGGAAGATTGAATTATGGTGTGGACTTTTCTCTAGAAAAGGACAGTAGCGTATTTCAAACACTGCATCTTTTATCTCTACAACAGAGGTTCTGTCCTCCTTTGCACATCAAACCTCAATTGCCTCGATTTGCTCGAAAAAACGTGTTCTTCGGGCTTGACTTGTCATCTACAGCGCTCTTAGAATAATTAATGGTTTATTTTAAATTTAAATAACGAATTTGGAACGAATTTATGCAAAACTAGAGGAATAGAGCTTAGAGGTTGAAAATAGTTATTAGGCTGAGCCAGGGCCCGAGGGCTACTAAAAATAATACGCCCCTCTTCATAAGAAAATACACGGGATGGCTAGCGGGAGTAGGTGATCGCCTAAGTTATACAAAATCGTCAGAACTAGAACAAATGAATTTCATACCATTTAACTAAACAAAAACATAAAATTCGTAAATAATTGTGAATTGAATTAAAGTTTTCAAATTGACAATGATATGCACACATGCAATATTTCCTATTTCACTTAGAACAGGTTATTTGCTTATTTTTGTCACGAAAATATCTTTACATATAATGTATATAAAAATGAATTGATGTCTGTTAGAGTTGTGCAAACTAGTTCAATTCACTGAAGTAGTTCTCGTTCAGTAAAAAGAACTAGTTCAGCAATGTATTTCAGTAGTTCTTTTAGTTCACTAGTTCTTTTAGCTCACTAGTTCTTTTAGTTTAGACTCAGCTTCACCATTCACCCCTCACTTACCCCGATCGGCTGAACTTATGAGTGAGTTGTGAAACATAGACACAATATACATTCATCTCATCTCTCATACGTCATACTCATCCATGAGGTATAGTTTATATCCAGAAATAGACCAGTCAGTCGTTTGTATATGTTGGTTTGCAACTTCGATTGAGAGGAAATACGAAATTAAGGGTTCCCAGTAGCGAATTTGCGCATAATCCCAGTGATTCTTTCAGGCCTCCCTTAGCTAAGCATCGATTACTTTTGCTATTATTTTAGCCATGATTTTAACATTGCGATGTCATAGGGAGCAAGTACTTCCCATCTCGATTCCTTTGCAAGCCTTCTTTCAGGGGTTACCAAGGAGTTGTTCCAGGAGGGCTTTCTATAGCCCTTCCAAGGAAGCACTTACTTCATCGGTTACCAGTTATGAGTAAAAGCAGGCCTTCCTATTGTATATTGCTTCCAGGGAAGCCTTATTTCCAAAACAAAATCAAATAAATAAATCCAGGTTTTTATATGTGTGTTATTGTGTTTGTATATTTCAGACATAGTATTTACATATAATAAAAAAACATGTACATAGTATGTTATATCAGTTTAACAAAAGAAATATTGTAAATAAAAAACAAAGATAACTAGCTAACTTTCACTACACTTTTTAATTTAATTTTTCGTTGAATACTTTACAGCATTTTATTAAAATTTTACTTAGCACTTCTTTTTTTCTCCGAACGTTTTTATGCGCAAATAATTAAAATTTAACAAAAAATCTGTGAGTTTGCATTTTTCCCCTCAGCTTATTTTGCAAGAAAAAAAAACTTACCTAACGTGATCAGACTAGCTTGCTAGGTACATTTTTCTATTCGAAAAGACGATTTTAAGACAGATTCCATTACTAACTCGCTTCCTTGGCAATGCCTAAACTCAGGCCTGAAGACGGTCATGCCCTTAGAAGTGAAGTGGTAATACAATTCTGTGGCAACAAGGAAAAACAGCATAAGTCGATTTTTACAACTTTTCAGGAGAGCAGTTGAAAGGTTTGACGTTATCTTACAGAAAACTATAATTCGTATAAGAAAGTTGTTGATACAGAAATAAAGATGAGAAAAAAAATATTTTTATACAATTATTTATGGTTGCATTAGTTGCGTTAGCTGTTCGAGCATAAGAACATACATTATAAGAACTGTTTTTCCATAAGAACATTTGCGGGAACATTACTCATGTTGTTTTTTGGTGGTCTATAACTCAGCAACCGCTAGAGATAAAAATAAGAAAAAAATATGGCAAATAGAATCGAATATTGCGCATCTGTTGGTGTAAAAAACTCATTTTCGACATAAGTCGACTTATGTTGTTTTTTCTTGTGGCCACAGAATTAATGCTCGAGTTTTAAAAGTGGTGAAAATTTTAAAACAAGAGCCATTACCAGCTCGCTTCCTAGGCATGATTTTGGGAAGGCCTTCCTATTATTTATGATTTTCATTGATGAAGTAAGGGGTGATTTGGCAAGGTCTACTGAAATCGCCAACGATTCGCTACTTGTTATATTTCAAATAGTTCTAAGTTAATTTAAGTTCATAGTTTATATTAGTTTGTATTATAATTAGTTTGTAGTTTTTTTTTTTGTATTAGGTTGTATAAAATTAAAGAATAAAATTAAATAAAAATTAAAATTAAATTAAATACACAACTCTAGTGTCTGTTCGTGCAAGCATAATTCGTATTGAACTTGAACCAGGTAAGCACATAACGGAGCCGAAAATTTGAAAAAAAATCGATTTTCTATACATTTTGTATGGGAATTTGTTTTTTTTTTCATTTTGAACGCAATATTATAGGCACCGTAGCGCAAGTGGTTAGTGTGTCGGACTACTTAGCCAGCGGTCTTGGGTTCGACTCCCGCCGCAAACACCTTAAAAGTTTTTCACAGTGCCCACCTCTTTCGAATGTCTGACAAGCATCAAAGAGTATCATTTGTCACGATTGAGCATCTCAACTCGCCGTTCGGAGTCGGCAAAATACTGTAGGTCCCTTCCATTCGTGCAAAAATATAACACGCACACACAAATGGTTGCGAGAAGCAGGCCCAGGTTCACCTCGAGCTGTAGCGCCAACTAAGTATTATAGTTCAAATGGTTGCAACTTGCAAAGGTTCAAAATTTGGAAAACTTTCCAGGATAATAATTTTTTTCATATCGACAATAATTGCCAGAGCTCCAAATTACTATTTTGAAATTGTATTCCTTCGAAATAACTGTTATTTTTTTATACGTTTTCAAATTTTAATTTTCGAACTACATATTCAAATCTCTAAATAAGGGTGATTGCTCTTTTTCAATCTTAAATCAATCAGCTGGTTTGGTTTTGGCAACACTGGTTTTGACAGCTGACGTGTGTTTAGTACCTTGTGTCACTGTCAAACAGCTTCAGTTTGGTTTGCAATTTAACCATGGATCGTCTTACAAATGAACAACGCTTGCAAATTATTGAATTTTACTATCAAAATTCGTGCTCGGTTCGAAATGTTTTTTTTATCGATTTATCGAAAAATTGTGTTCAGCGATGAGGCTCATTTTTGGTTGAATGGGTACGTAAATAAGCAAAATTGCCGCATTTGGAGTGAAGATCAGCCAGAAGCATTGCAACAGCTACCAATGCATCCCGAAAAAGCCACTGTTTGGTGCGGTTTATGGGCCGGCGGCATTATTGGGCCATATTTCTTCAAAGATGATGCGAATCGCAGCGTTACTGTCAATGGTGAACGCTACCGAGCGATGATAACAAACTTTTTTTTGCCCGAAATGGAAGTTCTTGACTTGCATGATATGTGGTTTCAACAAGACGGTGCCACATGCCACACAGCACGCGAAACAATGGCGCAATTGCGAGGCGAGTTTGGTGAACAGTTAATTTCACGTTTCGGGCCGGTCAATTGGCCGCCTAGATCGTGCGATTTGACACCATTAGATTATTTTTTGTGGGGGTATGTCAAGGCTAATGTCTATAGGGACAAGCCCGCTTTGATTGACGCACTGGAAGCCAACATCCATGCATTCATTCGTGAGATACCGGCCGATATGTGTGAAAGAGTATGCCAAAATTGGACTCAGCGGATGGGCTACCTGAGACGCAGCCGCGGTCAACATTTGCATGAAATTATCTTTAATCATTAAATTGCAAGGTTCAAGCTATCGATTCAAATAAATATTTCATTCATTTTTTCGAATTTTTTGTGTTTTTTTTTTAAAAAAAGTTCTCAACCTCTTAAAAAATCACCCTTTATTTTGTTCTATGATCAATGAAGTGAATAAGATTTGCTCAGTGACCAAGTGAAATCCAATAAATTGGTGTTGAATTTTGTGCTTGAAACGGATGAACAGTTTCCATATCACAGTGACCTGAAATGTGTGAAATCCATTTGCCGTGTAAATAAAATGCATTGAATTCAATTTAATTCCAAAAGAGCTTCATTCTTTTAATAGAGAGGCTCGACGTTCGAAAGGGACATTAATAAGTTAATCAATTTTAGGCGGAATAATGTTCGCCGGGTCATCTATAATAGTATACATAGATGTGCTACGTGAGTGACGCGACTTTTTGAGTGCACGCGCGAAGCCGGGCGGGTCAGCTAGTTTTGAATAAAAATAATGAACAAATAAAAAACTAATGATGACAAAAAATATAACACCAATAAAAATTGCCGCCCGAAAGGCTTGCGCCACGAGTGATATGCATACTTCATAGAAACATTAATCATTTCGCCCGAATGTACTAAGTTGGCAACAGCATAGCATCATTTTTTAATTCATTTTTATTCATCAATTCAATTAAATCTTAAATGCTAGACAAAAGTGATTAAAACTAGCTTAACTAACTTAACTACCTTACTCTAACTTACTGGCCCCACACGGGCACTCTAAGCTAAACTTAATACTTATACTATGTCTTTCGACGTAACCTAACTTATAATATAGAATTTTAATTAAAGTTACAATTTTAGAGCTAAGAAAAGTTTGAAAAAAAAAACTTAGCAACAGGACATGTTTTTTGCTTAAAACTACCTTAAATAAAACTTACAACTACTTAACCTATCTTAAGTCTAGCTACGTAATTAAATACGTAATTTTTTTTTGTTTTTTGTGCTGTGTTATTTTATAATTTTTTTGTGGTTTTTTTATTTGTTTTTTATATTTTTTTTTTTGTTGGCAAAGTGCTGTGCGTATTTTTTTTTTATTTTTATATATTTTTTATTTTTTTTTATTTTTTATTTTTTTATAAAACTTAATAATACCTATACTACCTAAACCTATGTAAGCCGGCCACGGCATGTCTACATAATAAACATAAAAGGCGGCCAACTATGCCTTGGGGTCTACCCCGGATCAAACGGAATCGACGAGGGAATTCCATCTCTTTCTAACAGCCACCAGAATTTCTGATGTTGCTGTTCAACATCGTGCCCATCGCGCCCCGAAACCGACCTACTAAACCGGAGGCGCTCCGTTTGGCTCTGTGCGACGTCTCTGTCGTAGTTGAGCCGCCTATCCACAGTCTTGCGAGCAACATGGAAGATTAGCGGACAGCATAGCATCATGCCAACAAACATGCTTAGGACGCTGCTCTCCGTGCGCATGCAAACGAAGACAGTGATGGAGAAGGCAAACACACGTTGATTTCGTCTTCTTCTCCATAAAGCTGTAGTACAGTAGCCCACCACGCTTAATAGCAAAAGCATAAGGCTAACTACTCCAAACGATAAGCTTGTTGTTAGGCATGCTTGGTGACTCGCTTTGTTGTGTGTAATGTCTCTTTCTTTGTTGTTCTTTAAGTTGGCTGTTTTTTGTTCTTTCTCTGTTTTTTGTTTTAAACTGAATTGTCCGTTATGCTTAGGAAGAGAAATGTAGAAAGATTGTGAAGCTAGAAGGATAGCGATTAGAAATAAAGACGTTTTTTTGTTGAAAAAGTGTTTTCTTTAATTTATTGAAGAAGTGAAACATAATTCGCGGGGCTATAGTTCATTTAACCCTGTGGTTAGGGTGAACCTGGGCTGAGCTGTCATAAAACAGGAGGCACCAAAGTGGGACCATTGCTTATGGTGCCTAAGCCGAAGCATTTCCATCTTAACATTAAAATTCCCTGCAATATTCGAAAACTTGACTATGGCCTCTTCCACTGTATCAAAAAAGTGACAAAAAAAGCAATGGCCTGACATTAACAAAAGGTCTGTGTGCAGTACCTATCTGCATTCGTCCATGTTTGAAAGTCCGTCCCATTCTTTTGGAATGTTTTCTTAATGGTTAATGTTCGGAAAGGATTCCTATTAATGTTCTTAACTTTGCCATATTTAGTTCAAGGATTGCTTTGGTTCTTTTGCGCTCTAAAGCCGGCGAAATAGCCGTGTACACCCTATTCTTGACCATACTTATAATTGTATTCTTTAATTTTACCCCGATGCCGCATTATGGTGGTGATATATGGGCTATCTCGGTTATAGGCAGTGCCCCCCCCCCCCCCCCCCCCTTTTCTTACTTATTCATTCTCATGTTCTATCCTTTGCAGCTCTTACTATCAAAATATTAAATGCACACAACGTACCAATATTCGGGAAGCAAAAAAAGTTCTGTTTGTCAATATCAGACTTAACGAAAATTTGCTGTCAAATACTAGAAACACTCGTTGTCCGGTTGAACCGATCCCACCTGAGCTCAGCAATAGCAACATGTAACATTTTGACAGTTACAGGCCACAGCAAATGCCCTAGGTGTGTTCAATTACGCTTGTAATTGACCATTACACAGTTAGTACATTTGGTTCAATAAAAATTCAATAAAAAAATCTATTTGCATTTTACATATCCATTGCCCAATTCGGAATTGTTTCCATGTCCTTCTATGAACCCGAACCCAGGTCCTCACTCTCATTTCATTTCGGATATAATAACTGTTTCTCCACATTCCTACCTTTTGCAACTGCAACACAAATGAAAACTGTTGATTTTAATTTAGCATCACATGAACATGAATACCTATACGTATGAGCGCACCTTTCCCCACCTTTAGTCGGTTGTTTCTTTCGAATCGTGCACACCCAAAGAATTGCCAGCATTTCGTACACGTATTGTAATTTCAGACAGAACTGGTAATTGCAGTACAATTACAATCCTTGCAACAATATGCTCCTCATGCCCGGGAACAGCACATACTCGTAACATATACGTGCTTCCAAGCATCAGGTGTATCCTTCGCATGCCAGTAGAATGCAAGGTCAGCAACACCAGCAACTGAAGCTGGCTGTGTTATTAGACATTTGCCGCATGTCTGTGCGGCACAGAGCCGTGCGGTGCAGCATACAATAACAATTATAATTTGCAACCACCTGCAGAAATTCTAAAGTGAAATAAGCGCATTGGTACCCACCCTGTGCTCTGTAGTACAGGAAAAAGGGAGCAGAAGAAAAGGAAAAGGAAACAAAAACTTCATCATCACATCCGGAATGAAATAGAGGAATGGAGAAGTGGCAGAAAGCACCCGGACATACGAAGTCACACAAGTTTTCCTCCCGATAATTGGTTTGATAACAGTTCAAAATGACAGCTGCATGACTGTGTTCCTGATGGCCCTCGTTGAAGTGTCAAATTGACAAAAACAAAAAGAGAAAACTATTGAATGGAGAAAGATAGCTCATCTGTGTTATCACAGCGTTCAATGGAGTGTTTAACATGACCATCATCAGATAATGTAACATAATGCCCCCTTGGGTGACAGACCACAATCCACAAGTATCGTAGTACCAAATGTCAGACGATGCGATGGTTGCCGAATACTTGAGGGTGTTTTATCATGCATAATTCAAGGAGTTGTAGAGATTAAAATTGAATGGAAAGCGTTGAAGTGGAGAGCGGGCGTTTGTGGGAAGTGAAATTGAAAAAAAAAGCCAACAAATGAGTGGATTTGAATTTATTGAATTTTGTGTGACATTTGTGTCAGTTCTTCGACCTACCAATGTAATTCAGCTGTCGTGTGGTTTATTGATACTCATACTCGCGTAAATTTTTATATTATGTTTTCCTTAATAACGGAACGTTTTCTTATTCTTTGGTTTTCACCGGAAATTATTTTCGATGTAAGCACATGTTTTCACACGGATTTGGTCTTCATTTAAAAGAGCGACCAGTATACGCCAATGTGTGAAACTAAAATCAATTAGCCGAAACTAAAATCTAATCTATCAGCTATCACACTGAATGAGATCAACACAACTGAATGCACATTGCGATTTGTAAAATATTACAACACTAATGCCAATGGGAATGGACAAGCATTTGTCTACTATCCTTTAAAAAAAAGTGTCCCGAAAACGAGATCCCGAAAAATTATATAAAATTTTGGATTTTCGGGATTTTGGTTTTCGGGATTGTGACCTCAACCCGAAGGATTGTGTTCCAGTTGATTCGTTCTAACTTGGTTGTTAGAAACTCACACAGTTTTAGAGATTAAATTATTTTTCTTAAAATCTCTTACAAGGTCTCCGATGATTCAAGTGGGACTTTTAGGCTAGGTTAGGTGAGGAGCACCTGCGGTGGACTACTACGCAATGCTGTCCGGGTTCAATCGCAGCCCGAGTCCAACACCTAAAAGTTTTTTCACGGTTCCACCTCTTTCGAATGTCTGACAAGCACTCAAGGAGTATCATTTGTCAATGAGCTTCTCAATTCGCCGTTCGGAGTCGGCGAAAAACTGTAGGTCCCTTCCATTTGTGCAAAAATATAACACGCACACACAAATGGTTGCGAGAAGCAGGCCCAGGTTCATCCCGGGCTGTAGCACCATCTTAAGTAAGTTGGGTTAGGTTAGGAAGAGTGTGTGATTATTTAAGCAATCACTTCAATGTCCATTATGAATCCTCCCATAGTTTAGGAGAAAATACTCTTTATACCAACTCTTAAACGAGTTTGTGCTCTTGGTGAATCTGAGAAGATCCGATGTATTTGATTTTCGCAGCTCTGCTTGCATCAGTGTTGTCACTTAGATTTTGAAAAATGTGATAGATTGGACAAAAAAATGTGGTAGATTTAAAAAAATGGTGGTAGATTTGATAACATTGACATTAGTATAAGCGTATGTACAATACACTGCATCCGATGATGCGCGGATGAGAATTTCGGAAAGGGTTTGCACACATTGAATGAAAAATTCATTGAAAGTGAGTATGTTCTGAATGTGCGAAACAGATTGGAAACATTTATATATACATAATTTTCCATAACTCAGATTGAATTGGTGGATCTAATATGGGCAGGAAAGAATTTAAAAACGTGGTAGAATTTTTGCTTTCCGTGGTAGATTTGAAAAACGATCAATATTCTGGTAGATCTACCACAATTGTGGTAAAGTGACAACAGTGGCCTTGCTTGCTATGTCTGCCAAGAATCTATGGTTCTTGGTGGACGGGGCAGCAGCAGAGTACAAAGGACACGTCTCATAGAATCCATTGCATCAACTGCTGCGTTGAAGCATTTGTCGGATGGAACAGTGCCATAGAATTCATCGACCATCAGCTCCCTTCCACAGCCTAATTAAAAAACAAAACAAAGTCGAACAGTTCTTCTTGGTTTAACTATCAATCGGTTATCAACAGACTCAACGGATAAAAAAAGTGGACTGTTAAACTGTGAGTGTGGCGTATCGTATCTTGCCGTGCACAATTATAGCGTGTGCACTGTTTTGTTAACACAGCCTAGTTTGGTAGACTATGGTGCTCAAATTCATCCCGTGGAATGAGGAATCTTATGAGGTTACAGAATTCTGCGCTCTCGAAGCTACTAAAGTGCGAATTGAATGGGATGCTTAGCCTAAGAGCATAAGCCCCAATTGGCCAGTGGCTCGTACTTATTACATTTCCTCCATTAGCTGGTGTGTATTCTATGCAACTATCAAAAGGGGTCCAAAATACACTGGCGCAAATTCATAGTCAGTGCCTATAGCCGACTATAATTACAGCCGGCACTAAATAAAAAAGCCGGCTATAACTTTTAGTTATTTAGAAACACATTTTTGCCTTTGTATTAGTTAGTATCGACTTTGGTATGTTTTTGTAAAGTGATTTGAACGAACAAACGAAATTTATAGCCGACTCTAATTATTTAAAATGAAGTTTGGGTCATTTTAAATTTCGAGCCGGCTATATGTTTGAAGTCGACTATAAGGTGACTATGAATAGCAAAAAGTATACTTCAGGTTATGTAGGTGAATAAATTATTTTATTGTCGGCTTTATCTGACTATGAATTTGCGCCACTGTTTTCGGAAAGTGATTTCGTCGGGGCCGGACAGTAAAAAAGGGTCGCCTGCAGTTCAACAGTTATAAGATTCAAACGCCTTCCTAGTTTGATAAAAAAAGAACAGCTGCAACCAAAAGCGCAATTGTTAAAACTTAATTGTTTCGGGTCTAAACACATTCCTGGGGTTTCGCGGCAGAAACCAATTCAAAATCCTCTTTCGGTACTCCATTTTTTTCTTTCTACAAAACAAAATGTTCATCGCGAATTTATTATTTAAATACGAGAACAACGCGCAACCGAATGGAACGAAACGGAAACGAGGAAACAAAGAAAAAACTGCAAAAAAATGTAATTTCAATATTTTAACTTTAACGGCAACGGCAACGGCGTTGTTGGCATCGATTGTGTATCCCTCTATATGCTACCGCTTTTGTGTGAGTATGTGTGTCTTGAGTGTGTGTTTTATATTAGCCAAGCCAATTGAGCTACTCGCGTACGAATGTGTGAACCGAAGTCACATAATGCACTTGAAATGAAAATCAATACACCGTTGCATACAAGCGATTTTCTCTACCAGAATCGAATCGAATCTGTGCGGCTCGGCATAAATTGTCTGCATCTGCCATGCATCCATTTCCATACCGAACCGCTTGGGGCTATACGAAGAGTATGTATCCTAGCCAGCAGTCAGCCAGTCTCTCTAAGGATACGCCATTACTGGAAATCGGACGTGTTTATGCATACAAAGTGCATGTAGTGCGGTGCAGCTAGCCTGACTCCGCTATCATTATGTGTAAACAACGCATAGACGCATTATCTGTGTGTTCAATATGAGTAGCTTTTTTTTTGACACATCCTGTCATGGTAACGCACACGTACAAACAAATACGAGAACGCATCGTCTCGCGCTGCTTCATTTGTCCCTCGTTAATCATTAGGGAGGACCGTCAGGCATCCTTTGAGTCCGGAGTCCACCTTCGGTCATAGTTCTTTTTGTCACACCATTGCTGCCGTCAAACTCACACATCCTCACATATGCACATGCGGCTGTCAATGAATCTGACAAAATGACGAAACAACATCAAGTGCGCGGTGGGTACATGAAGAAGAGATAATGACGAGGCGTAAATAGTCAAAGCCCTGGGACAATGACGATGTCCCGGATGTATACAAACTCGTACTTGGATGTGGTTGTAACGTAAGAGCATCCGCTTTAAGGATCCGCAAAATCATATAAAAAAAATTAGGACGGTTTAACGTGATAGGCAGAGGCACTCGACCACATAATGAAATTGAATCACTAGTTTCGATTTTGATATGTTTTCCACGATGACAGTTTGGCTGTGCCATGGGTACCTGTCGGTCAGAACTGTCACCTTTGGTCACAGATAACGTACGGCAATCGAACACGAAAATAACGGGGATTTGTTGCTGGCTTTTGATGGGCATTTTTGCTTCCCTGTTTTTTTTTTAGCCGGATATTGGGAGCGAGATTTGGGGGATGCTGTTGCTTATTGAAAGGCAATGGAATTATGCAGCGACACAGTGAGTTGTGGGATTAACGGAACCAATTTGCTTTTATATTTATACATACATCCACACTTACACATGTGTGTATATACAAAAATGTCCTTAGCCGGGTGACACGGAGCTTTGTTTTTTTCCTGATTGATGACATGAGTGAGTGCCGGATGTTATAAGCTGGATACAGTATTTTTTATTTTTTTAATCTCTTCTTTTGCCCTGCATCCAGGATTATTAGTTTCGCTTTTGGGATTAAAGAACATTTTTATGTTACTTTATCTTCATGAAATGGATGCAGAAGCGGATGGATTGGTCTTTCTTTGACTCCGAACTGGAAGCTAAGTGGTGACTTTTGTGTAAGAGCAGGTGACTAACGATTTCGATTCCTGATTAAAGATTTTGGTGTAGCTGAATGTATGACATATTCCGTGGCTTGCTCTGCTTACTTGTAAAGTCTAGAGAATTTTCGTTGTTAATCGCCCACGAGTAGTGCTTTAAATTGCATCGGTTTTAGCAAGTTTGTCCAGAGGCTGTATTTAGAATGTTTTTCAGAAGCTACGCATAAGCTGAGTACTTATTTTATTTTATCGGGATTCTGGAACAATAAAGGATTGTCGCCCCTTAAATTCTATCGAGGTGAATCTATAAATAAGCTTTAGCTGTTCTCGGTGATGCCATTTTCGTTTCTAGTGGTTTCGACGACGCTTGTCAGAGTGAACGATATAGAAAAAACCCATAAAGGCCTAGCTAAGTCTGCGTCCTCCCAAGTAACGAAGATAATAATATAGTTTACATTAACCATTAGCCTGCATATGGAGAAGAATCCTCCCCAGGATTCGATTTTGTTTCTCGCACTTGTTTAAACGCGTCTTCTAAAATATCACTACTCTCGGAATTATTCGAAATTGGAGACACTGAGTGAATTCCACCCCCATATATACTTCCGTTGCTAGTTTGGGAGGTAGCAAGTCTGTGTTAAACAACTTACGATCAGTCACGATCTCTTACGGATAGTTTTTCTATCAGTCTCTCCCTACGGGACCCCAATGTCTGTCTCTGTAAGTTTTGATTCGGGCTGTTAAAATGTCTAAATACTTACCACATCAAATAGTCTTGTTATTTTCAGCAGCGCCGCTTTTTTAGTTCAGTCTCTTTTTTAAACGTTTTGGATGAATCTTTTAATTAAAACCAGAAAAGCTGCACACTTCTTTGACTTTTAATCCGATACAATAGTAACTTCGAAGTGGTTAAGGAGTTTACCTACCTCGGAGTAAGCATCACCTCCACGAACAACCACTTGGTAGACATTCAGCGAAGACTGACTCTAGGAAACCGCTGCTACTTGGGTTTGGGAAAAAAAACTGGGTTCAAACTTCAAAACTCCTAACTAGGGAGACAAAATGCATGCTTTACAAAACATTGAATCTGTGAGTTCTGTTCTATGGGGCCGAGTGCTGCACTAGCAGAGAAGCATAACAGATTTTGAACAGATTTGGGAAAAAAGTTCTTTATCAAATCTTTGGTGCTATATACGAGAAGGACGAATGGAGGAAAAGATAAAACTACGAACTCTATGAGGTGCATCCAGATGTGGATGTAGTCCAAACATATCGGCTACATTGACTCGACCATACATCGAGCATTGACTCGAACAATAATGCTGCAGCTTAGAGGATCTTCGAATCCTAGCCCTAGGTTCGAGACAACAAGGAAGATTGAACTACCGTTCAAAGGACCAAGCTTTTGCGGATTGCAGAGCGCTTGGTCTGGAAAACTAGAAGCAACGTGTCCCGTACCGAAAGTCATGGAATGCTGCTGTGTCTCAAGCGGTGACCCTCTATGAGTTGCGAGCCTGTTAAGTAAGGCCGTGTGCCAATTGCGTTAAAATATTATCCTCTGGCTAATTTTTGACGCTAGTGAGGTGAATATAGACTTCAAAAAATTAGCCGGCTCTGGAGCTGCATAAAAAATTATCCTGTGGCTAATATTTGACATTTGTATATACCCATGAAGGTATGAAAGAGACGACGAGAGCTTTGTGTTTATTTCGGTCTTCCAAGTCGATTGTCGGTGGACAAATGTAGTGCACTAATGTTCACATACGATGGGAAAACTACCCATTGTGAAAATTATGTTAAAACCAGTTCAACATATTTTTTTTATAAAAGAATGTAATTCATATGAGCAATATTGTGTAAAAACAAGTAAAATTGATAGTTTGAATAATGTTGATTGGTGAAATTTTTATCTTTATATTTTCCATTTACAAATGACGAACTTTGTTGTTCAATCATGTACACAAATTAGATATACCCCCGTATTCTGGCATACCTCTGTGATGCCTCATATGTCACAACAACCTCACAAGAGCGTGGTAAGTCACAATTTGTGAGGTTTTCGTATTCTAACCAAAACGTCACAAGTTGTGAGCATCACAAAAACTGTCAAAATTGTGATGTCCGATTGAGCAGCTCACAAACCGATCACAAGAGAAAAATAAAGAATTACATATTGTTAAATTTGAAAAACAAATGGAGGGAGAAGTTTTGATTTTGCTGCTTGTGAGTGAAATAAACAAAAAAGAGGAAAGGTAAAAAAATTTCAATTACTTTAGATTACAGCGTAGAAGAATTCTACGGAATTTGCGGAGAAGTAATGATGCTTTCTTATTAAATGATAGCTGTTTCATCAATTTTTTCCATATTTTATTATTTGTTTCCCAATCTTCTACTTTCAACTTGATGTGGAAATGGAAACGAAAATAATGATTATCAAAAAAAGAATTTCTTGACATGGCAATGAATTCACCACACCGTGGTGACTATTCTTGGGTGTTTTCTTGTGAGATGTTGGCCAGAATACCAAACAGCTGATCGCTCACAAGAAATCTCATAAGAGAAGCATCACAATTTTCGCATCACTGACATTCGTGAGTTGTGACCACATCACAAGCAGAATAGGGGCAATAATTTACAAACAAAAGCAATAACACGGAAAATAATTATTAGTTATGGTTTTTATGTTATTTTTTTTATTTAAAACTGTTTTCCCAGTTTGGTAATTTTAGTTATAATAAAATCTGATGTGAATGAAATGAAAGGGACAATTTTCATTTCTAGTGGGAAATTAATGAAAAATAGCACTAAAAAAGTCCCATTTAATCCAATTGATATCCACCTCTGGTAGAAACGTCAAATATTAGCCAGTGGATAAAAATTTAACGCAATTGGCACACGGCCTAAGTAAAGGAGTACTTAATTTTCAAATAAAATTTTGTTTTTTAAAAACGTGTTGCCTCCCGTATGTAAAATTGTTTAAATACTTTTTTTTGTAACTTTTTACAATAACAAAGTTGGCCAAAGATTAACCAAAGTGCATAGAACGAAAAGAAAAAAAAATATTTTTTTTATAACTAAGGTAGAATCTTAAAAGGATGAACGTTTTGAAAACCATGCTGGGTCATCTTTTCGAAAGCATTCTTCTTTTCGAGATATTTTTTGTGTTCCGTACCAAAAACAGATCTCTAATCAGTTCGGTGTCTGTTTGTCTGTCCGTCTGTCAGAGGCCTTTTTCTCGGAAACTATTTGACTAGACTATTGAAACAGTTGCAACCGTTGTAGTCATTTGTGGCCCGAACACAGATCTGAGCTTTAAAAAGTGAATTTCGGCTCCAGTTTTGGGGGGATAAATGGGATGATAAAAAAGCTCGTTAAAGCTCGAATTCAAAAATGTATTAGTTTGTTTTTCTTAACACTTTTCAGATAATCGTTAAAAAATTTCTCTCCCCCTACCTTATCTCCAAAAATATTGCTCAGAAAAATCTGAATACAATCACAAACGCTACGTTCGACAGTTCCTTTTCATTAATTTATTTTCAATTTCAACTACCCAACTATTTGAATCCAGAAGTGATGTAACGCTATCACAATCAATTAAAAATGGATACGTATAGGGAAATTTGTATGTCTGAGAGTAAAAATTGAGTGGTTAATCCTAGAAATATGCCCCAAAAACTAGCATTGAGCTAATACTTAAACCATTGATTTTATGTACATTAAGAAATCTCGATGGTTTCCTATACATAATATATATATATATATATATTATATACAGTGGACTCTCCCTAAGTCGAATTTCCACGGGATACCAAAATTTGTTCGAGTTAGAGAGAGTTTTGGAAAAATTCGAGTAATAGAGAGAAACATTTATTTTTGTTTTAAAACGTTTGCTTAATAAAAAAAAGGTTAATGTACTTACAAAAAAGTTAACAAAAAAATATAGCCTAAATGCAACTTACATTTTCTTTAATTGATCAAGCTACAAACATGAACATAGAGACTACATCAGCTCTGTTGAACTGCCTAGAATCAACTGATTTTGAAATTCTAGCTCTAATCCTACTTAAACAAGTTCTTTTTGTATACATACATACATACATACGCAGATAGATCCATTGAAAAACCTATTTTGAATGCAAAAAAAAAAACAAAACAAGGAAAAGGAAACAATGTTTTTTTTTTTGTTTTTGCGTTGCAACTTTTTAAAAACTGCATCTTTTTATGGAGGCACCAAGAATATGAATAGAAAGAAACACGACGAGCTGACGATGATCGAACACGCGATGCTACAAATATTTAAGATATTGAAGTATGTAGGTATTTGATGGTTAGTAGTTATGTACATACATACATATGTATGTTATGTACTCAAATACGAATTCCGAAGGGGTAATGTATTTTTATTTTGTTTAGTGCTTAACAAAATTCGACTTTAGGGGTAAAAAAAGATGCAAATAATCGAGAGAATATGTTCGAGTTAGGGAGAGTGAGAGAGTTCGACTAAGAGAATGGTTTTTGTATGGAAAATTGAAGGGAATGCTAAAATATGGTAAAAAAGTGCGAGTTAGAGAGAAATTCGACTTATGGAGAGTACGACTTAGGGAGAGTCAACTGAATATATATATAATAATATATGTAGGTGTCTGTACATTTTATTGAAACTAGTGTGCCCGTGCGAGAACTCTTGCAAGAGAAAATCCAACCTCCAAAATCGAAAGTTCCCATCCAACATCCAAGCCTCCAATATGAATTACTATATCTTTCAACTCATGGAAATGCTATGGAAACCATATAGGAAGTGTTTATTTTTTTTAAACTTAATTTTGGTTGATAATGTGATAATGTATTTCTCCACTACCACTTGCATCAATAGAAAATATATCAACCAAAATAAATAATAAATATTTCCCATATGATTTCCATATAGCAAATATATCAACCAAAAGAAATTAACTAACAACAAACACTTTCCATATGATCAGTTGACAGATGGAAATCATACGGGAAGTGTTTATTCTTTTGAGAGTTCATTTTGGGTAGAATGTTTGTTTTGATCAGTTTTTTAATTTATTAATATGTATAAGGTGAAAGTGCAATTCGTCACTGCTCCTGGAAATTCTCTTTTTTTTGACACCTCATTTGTTAATATGGGTTAAGCGTGAGAGTCGCAAATGGTACCCATACTACAGAAATAATATATATGATGATTTCGTGTTTCAAAACATGTATGGTGAAGTTTCCAAATATTGGCTAGGCGCATAACTCGGTTCGCATAATTCCTGTTCATAATTAGTTATGTACTGTTCGGCGTTTGTTCTTGTTTGTAAGTTTGAAAAATAAACTACTGCTTTTATATTTTGTTAATTTATCTTACAGACGCCTAAGGAGGAGCTTGTCACTTACTTTGAAATATCTATTCAAACAGGTAGCATGCTTGTATCGCCTAAGAACTTCAAATTTCTTTACAACCGTCAGCAAGTGACAAAACAACATGGAGTTACGCTAATTACTTACATCCCTTGCCACCGTAACATACTAATTAAGTTCAATTAAAAATAGTACGTTCTTTTCCTTTCAAAAAACAAAGCTCTATCCAAATAGAATAGGAAGAATGCGAAAACTTTACAACTTAAGAAATTCATCACCCACTTTCTAACCAATCAACAAACTTAAATTTTTCACACACAAACACACACCTCGCCATTCCTTCTGCAACTCGTGTGTCTTCGTTTTGTGATTTTCCACCCTTGTGCCTTTCAAAAGCACCTACCAGTACCAATCCAACATCTCAATTTATTCTTACCGAGGAGCCCGGTGATGACACATCTAGGTACGTGATTGTAATAATAAACGCGAGGAGCGTAAAGTTCGTTTCTTACTTCGAGATCTGTAGTACGACATTCTCGAGCGTTGTGCCTCCAAACCGAACACATATACACCGACAGAAGGTACAATTACCCGCTTGACTTCATTTGCCAGGCAAGGATGCGACATCTTAGAGTATACGAATTAAGGTTTCCTTGCAGACATATTCCAGCAAAAGTGTGCAAAATTGTTTTTTCTTCTCTTCCTTCGCATCTCCTTGGCTTTCCATCGATAAATTGGTCCTTTGTAAGAGGATAAATAGAGAAATGCAGTTGTAGATGGGGGTGGGGATGGGGGGTAGAATCGAATCCTTTTTTACTTCGCAAAGGACTATTTGTACTTGTATTCCTTACAGATGTTCTTTTCATTGTTGAAAGGCAAATCAAAGGTGCACGCCTTGGAATTTATTCACCTGCCACTCGGTCTGCAGCACGCAACCGCCCTCTGCCCCCTTTGGATTTTCGTCAACGTTCGATGGAATCCAATCCTAACCAAAAGAATGTCAACAATGCACCTGAAGTCAGGATCTTTTTCAACCACCCACACAGGGATGTCGTCGTCTAAAAATATTTATTGTCATGGAAGGACGCGTCGTCCTTTTTTCCTATTTTTTTTTCGGGCCAATCATTTGAATTTGAACTTGCAATCTATACGTATTCAAACCGACATACATATGGGTATATGTTCATGTAATGTAGGTACTCATAGGTACTTCGTCGTACGCTTATGAAACTTTAACCGACAGGCTGTGGTGTCCCAATGGAATTCGATTTGCCCTTCCGTTTCGTTTCTGTGTTTGTTTAACTTGTCCATTTTATTGGCCTTTTTTTACTGTTAAGCCTCTTTGGTTCAGTTTCATGGTTCTTAAAGTTTCACTAGTCCTTCGTTAGCTTTAAAGCGAAGGGGTAGCATGAAATTGAGTTCAACAAAAAAGTGACACCGTAAACTTAAAGGATGAAGTGAAAAGGGCAGCATTGGGACACACCGGATATTATGTGTGTAGATGTGTGTGTGGGCTAAGAGATGTGTACCGAACTACGGTGCCATATAACTGAATTTTGTTTTTCTATTCCAGGAGCAGTATCCCCCAAGAGGATACGATTAATCTGGTATTTAAAAGTTCCTGAACCGTAAGAATGCCAAGGTGATACGTTACGTTGTAGATGTAGGCAGCTGTATGGACATTTTTATTCTACGCATGTATACAGTGAGGATAGAAAAAAAAATTAAATTAAGTAACGTTGCAACTATTACTACATTCAATGTAAAGTTCAAACAATTAAAATAGAAGTACTATACTGGTTCTTTCTCTGTCGTAGGTATACAATCTCAAAATATTTCCACAGTTGATGACATTGCGATTCGGAGTTTTAAGTGAACATTCCTTTTTTTGGCAGCAATCTACAAAATTGTTCACATATTTCTAAGGGCGATCATTACATTAGCCGCGTTTTATTATAACCCATGATCTAGATTGGATCATTGGTGTGTATGCATTACAATAACAATACAAGATCTTGCTTTTCGTTTGGATCTATTTCCGTGATCCAAAAATTAGTTCGGCTATTTCCCAGTAGGATGCACTTTCCCTTGTGAACTTTGCTTATTTGTGTTTGCGCTAAAAACCTGCGCTAAAAACCAGCTAAATGTGTGTGTCCGTGCTAAAGATTGTGTAATAAAACGGCAACTTCACGCTAAATGTCTATGGCTGAGCTAAAAAGGTGTGCAATATAATCCAGTATATTTTATTATGCCCGTGATCTGATCCGGATCAGATCAGCATAATAAAACACGGCTATTGTTGCTCCCAAACACATATTATGTACATATTTCCCTGTGCGTAATCACTTTTACAATATGGTTTGTTTTGCTTTTGTGGAAGCTTTAAAAAAAAATGGCTCCTAAGAAAATTTTCACGTCAGTGGTCACCTGAGTCTGCGTAGTCTTAAACTTTTCTCACTTTTGGTACTTTTTGCACTTTAGTCTGAATGTGCTTGGCCCTTAAAGGTTTTATTTTAAATGGCACGTCACTTTTAACTGCATTGAAATAAAGTTGTCATATTTGACGTCTATCGAATAAAAAATATTTGGTGAATGAGTGGCATTGACATGTTATATATGGAATGCTAGTCAAATGTCACTCTCATGCAACGTCTGTGGAAAATTCGGTTCCAACATAACTAGCGCCACGTGTTTCCTACGGACAGCAAAGTGAAACAATTATCCGCCATCATTCAAATTTAACATAGAAACTATCGACGGCTCCATGTCAAATCGCCCAAAACCAATTCGCACAAAATGCAAAAATGTCACATTGCCCAACAGTTATTCAATGAGAAAAAAGGCAGATCAGAACAGCACAGACTTGTGCAAAAGCTCAGATCAAGTCAGAACAGAAAAGCACAGCCACATATGTTTTTGATCAAAAATGACGATTGCATCGATGATTATTTTACTTTATGTTTTCCAAATTATTTATAGCATTCAAAAATAACTGATTGTCCTTTTTGCGATTAAACTTCGATTTCTGCCTTTTGGTAAACTTAAATCTCATCGAAACACTTATCGCTTCAAATAAAAAAGTCAAAAGTACAACACAGCTGATTTTGACATTTCTCACGATTCTGTTCTACCTCGAAAGTAGGTGCAGAAAAGTTGTCCAGCACAGAGTCATAAACACAAAACAGATAAGTCTCGGAAAAAAGCTTTTCTCATTGAACACGTAAGCCTTGTACTTTTCTGTTGTTTTCTGTCCAGCACAGCCTCACTGAACAGACTATATGACAAATCGCCCAAAAATTAAAAAATGTCAAATCGCCCAAAAATGTTGGGCTGTGTGACATTTTTCAGATTTGGGTGATTTGGTTTTGGACGATATGACACAGATCCGCCTTAAAAAAGCCGAAACACAAAATCGACCAAAATCACTTTTTTGGGTGTTTTGACATTATGCGAATTCACCCAAAATATAAAAATATTTAATCGCCCAACTTATTTTTTGGGCGATTTGACATTTTTTTTTTTTGATTTTTTGCATTGTGGGCGATTTGGTTTTGGGCGATTTGACACTGAGCCACTATCGACATCTATTGTCTTATAGGCGTGTTAATGCGAATGTACGTTATATTTCAAATTGTTACCGCGTCACTACCAAAATTTCAATAAAAAAATTGAAAATCGCCGTTATTTTTCCTTTTGTCCCATAGACTGGTTTAATTTGGTAAATTTATTTCAATTTAGTTTTATGTGTTGAATAATCAGCCTTATTTTGAGATTCGAATGAATAGTCAATTCATTCGATTGTGTCTATTCCTATGAATGACTTCTTCGTATTTTGACATTCGAAGGAATAAAGTTCATTAACGAAGGATATCATGAAATAAACTTAAATTCAAAATTGCAAAAGTATGAATAATGACAGTTATTTCGAAGGAATAGAATTTCAGAATAGAAATTATCAATGAACTTTCGTTTCGTAAAATAAACGCTCTATTCCTTCGAATATCAAAATACCCACCGTTCGACCTTTTCTCACTTTCGAATGAAAACGAATCTCAAAATAAGGCTGAATATTTTGTTTATTTTTATTTGTTTGCTTTATACAGCAGTAATTACGAACCGACGGCTAACGCGAGTTCAAACATAATGCACCTTATGTTTCTACATTTTTCCGTAACTAAAAAAGAGGACTAGTTCATATCTTGTAACTAACGCGGAGTTGGGTACTAGTAGTCCATATATAATGGACTGTGGAATGAATAGTGAAAACTTTTCGAGGAGACAGCTCGCAACATCCGGAGCAGTTTGAGTTACAGAGATACAGTCTTATCCAACAGTTGTGAATTATTGGCTCCTTACTCGGAGTCCACTGCAATGTTTCCTCTGATGCGAGCTAAAATTTGGCTTCTTCGGATTGGGAAATTGATCCAATTGTCTGATTGACTACGGGTATGCGTATGACACAAGTTGTACTACTACGCCAGCAGTCGTTGACTATCTTTAAGGAGTGCTTCTTTGTTTTGTTGAAATTAAGATCTATCTGTCAGCTAATAAAATGAATTTAATATAGTTTTCGGAGTCAAATCCAAGAGTATCTTTTACACGTATTATTTCTACCTTTCTAGCTTTGAGTAAGCCAAATTGTGTTTTAAACATGACACCTTCTCGATGTTTTAGAATCAACGTGCTACACGTGAAGTCGAGCTTTTAACATTATTTGTATCTCTAGTCTAGCTGGTAATTTTACCTTGTTTTGCCTCATTAAAGGTTTGCAAAAAATTCAAGATCACAATATTCAGAGCGTAGACGAACTTGGGTTTTAGTTTCTGTCCGGCATTCTATTTGTTCATCTTAAAAATTGAAGTGTCCACATAATCCTTAAAGCCAACAGTGGCGACATCATTCGTGTGCACAATATTCGAAAACCACATCATCATAACCTTGCTGGCGAGAACATCGATCACTGACAGAATTTTAATACTCAGATCTCTGATCCTCTTCTTATATATCTCTTTAAGGTCGTTGAAAAATGGTCTGCCCAGAATGCTTTGCCTAACATTTGTACAGAATTTAAATAAGCAACTCTTTTTAATTTTCATCGGCCGAAATTGTTGTGAGTGATTGCAAGTTTGGCTGCATGGTCGCCTTTTGGCCAGTGTCCTGTACTAACTGCCACTACTCTAGCAATGTCTACGCGAGTTCTTTGTATCAGTTCGTTTGTTTTTGACCTGTTTTATCTTGGCCATATCTTTCTGGATATAACACATACACTGAGACTGAGCTATTCTTAGGTAGTGTGAGGGTATATTGCCCTTAACAGCACTTTAAGGGATATGAATGTCTTCCGGTAGTGAGCTTTTAAGGACTTGTTCTCGCCTGGCTAGTTCATCGGATGTCTCATTTCCTTCTATGGCAATATGTCATCAACGAGTGACTCTAGCCAGATTGTACAAGCAATTTAGTCTTTCTTGGCATCGTCCAACGAGTTTAGATAACGTCATTATCACTGGCATTAATTGCGGTTGGGCTATCTTTTTGGGTGTCGGATCGTTTAATAGATTGTTACAGGCCTCGAGGATCACTAATAACTCCGCCTGGAGGATGCTAGTGAAACTGGCTTCTACGTACATGAGTCTCTAATGGATGAGTTGTTTATAGATTGAATCTACTAAAGGAAAATTTAGAATGGAGCTGTTTCCAGTCAGAACGACAAATTCCTTTCATAGTTAAGGTTGGGCAGGCGGGCGGCTGCAAGGGGCCCAACACTCAGGGAGGCGCACTTTACAGAGCCACAAGCACACAAAATTAAAACATTATGCTAGGCTAACTCACATAAAAAAAAACTTGAACTTGATAACGATGGGGGGCCTCCGTAGATTAGGAACGGCGCCCCTTACTTAACACATACAATTTGTACCAAACACTTAATAAAAGATAAAAAACAAAAACTTTACACACTAACCAAAATTGTGTGTTCTGCCGCAAAATTCACAGATTCTAAAATTTTAACGAGTGGGCGTAAAAATCTCTCTTAAAAAACATGGAAAAAATAAATTTCTTGGGCTAAAATTTGCATGTAGAAATTTCTTACTCTCTTGTAAGGTCTGTTTTCCTTTTCTGTGACAAACTACGGAAAAACTTCGTACGGGAACAGGATTTATCTGATTTTGGTATAATTTCGTAATTAGAAAAGCGTAAACAAAAGGTTCAAACATTTTCGACGAAAGGGCCAAGGATGATGCAGCCATAATGACACCCCTTCAAAAGTTTAAAATTCAGCTTTACTCTGCACTAGACACAGTTATTCAGCAAATGGGACGGAGATATCAAAGTATACATAGCTGTCGTAGCTTCTGATTTTGGTTTCATAAACCTCCACTGAAGATGATTTGAAAGCCAACTACATAGTTGTGTTTAGAGATTAAAAGATCATATTATTGAGAATTTGGCCTCAGAAAAAGCTTGAAAAGGAAGCCTTACGAGATTTTATAACGCCTAAATGAACGAACTCGTAGTGTATTATTTCCCTTCCTACATAGTAGTATCTAGGAACTAGTTATATGCTTGAATGTATAATAAGTCTTGGGGGGCGCAAAAATCAAATCTTGTCAGCGGCGCTCATGCTATGACACTGGAAAGAACCATCGTTAAATCCCTTCACTACGAGAATGACCGCCTTCGCAATACCTAGTTCCGATAGCCCATGACAATAGGTGAGGTGAATAGATTCCAGATCTTTTCAAGACTCATACCATTGGAAACCATATACCACCTTTAGAGATTTTTATTTTGAGTCCCACTGTCTGTCTGGCAATCATTTCACTGTGACCGCATCAAAAGAAATTCCAGCACATTTTTTATTTACTCAGGTGTCCCGCACCGCAATACACAAACAACGTGCTAAAATCAGAAAATGTTTCGTTGGGTATTTGAGCCTTTGTCACACCTTTACAACTGGAGATAAGTAACGTGATTTGTACCCGGTCCTCACTCACACGTGCCAGAAAAAAAAGGTTCTCGAACATTTCCGTATCCCTTTCAATGGTTATGTACAAGTGATTGATTGGAAAACAGGGTGTGCATCTGTGATATGGGAATTAGGTTTCAAACACCGCTTCACGTTACCCTAAGTAAATTAACCTTTAATAGATCCCAGAGACTTGAAGGCACTTCACACACCTTTCTTGGTGTGGGGGTGTTGTTCAACAATCGACAAGTGAATGACATATCCTCTCAGCTGACAGTTAGGAGAATACAAAAAATGTCCTTGACAGGGTATAGAATTTTCTATAACATACCCCATCGCCATCAGGACACACATTTTGTTCTGGAGTCATGGAGTCCACCCCACCAGCAGCGGCGGACATTGCTCATAAATTTTACTAGTTCTCGACTTGCTGCTGTGCAACTTGTGGCGCTGTTATTCCCATGGTAATTGACCTGTTGATATGCTAAATAAGACATGCGACTTGCCTCGGGCCGGGGGAAATGGCTCCTTAAGCCCTCCAAACGAGTTGATGCTTGAGTGCTCGCCTCTGCCCTGAGTACTCGTATCTATTTCATAATTTTCGTGTTGCAAGCAGAATAATGGGGAAGTGGTAGCGGGAGGATATTTGTGTTGCTGTTGCTACTTGTGCTTCGAGTGCGGTTGCTGGAATGGCACCGCAAGGGTTCTTATGTTGTATTTGACTGAGAATATAAATGAATTTGGTATCATTTTGTTGGCGCGCTCCTTAAGGATCTTTTGGGTCGTTCGTTTATTAATGAGTTGTTGTGTGGTGAATTTTCTTTTTATTTAACTGAACTTTTTTTTTCAGTCCTTTTTTGTTTAATTGTAAATGACGGAAAAAGGGGGGCGATATCGCCTGACGATATTCAGCTCTCATCATTTAATAAGTAAACCACCGACATGAATAATGTTAACGTTGCTAATCAACAGATGTCAGTTAGAATACATGCGGCGGGTGGTGGTGCTATTAGCGTCGTGTATTTGGTTGCCATCTGTTGAGTTGTTGGGCAATAAAGAAGCAACTACAATGAATGTAATGATTGGTGCCTTACACCAATGTTGTCAAATGGACACCTATGGTCGGGGATGGGTTAAAAAGAGGATTGATGTTGTCATGACGAGGATAGGTACTGTATCTTTACAGGAGAAGCTCCTTAGTTACAGTCCAAGTGAATGAGCCAAAGGGCTTTGATAATGAATTCTGGAATAGGAACAAATTAGAATAGTGGCCCCGGGCAATAACTCTCCATGGGCTTGAAACAACTTTATTTTTCAGCTAACCAAAAATTCAGAAGAGAACAGTGAAATCCAAGGACAATGTATAATGAGATAGGGAGCTGCTGCTAATTTATTTTAATCGTTTGTTCTCGTAGCTATAGCAGAACTACAAAGATTTTATGGTTTCTTGTTTGTCAGATTGTACTTCTGTTAAGGCAGTCCTGAATTTTAGTTTTACAATATTGGCTAAGTGGTAGACTTCTAACTTTGGACACTTAAACCTGTTGTTCCTCTATTCGGTAGGACATGTATTTTAGTGCATTCAGCCTGTTTATAATGGTGTGCATTGCAATTCATATTTCATATTTTATTATTAATTAATATTAACCCATTAGCGCTCAGAGTAATATTTTGGTCCCAATTTTGTTAATTTTTTAGTATTTTGTTACTTACCGATAGACAATTTAAGAAAAAATATTACAAAAAAAAATATTGCAACAGAAGTTCCAAAACTTCTTCGTTCTAACTGCAGCAGCGATGATTATTTCTATTTGTCTGGTACCAAAAACTTGTGTATAACCCAAACATTCACCTTAGCCATATCCTAAGCTCGGGTGAAATGCACCAGTACCATTTTTTCCCGCTTATTGCAGTATTGTATTTGGAGGCAAGTCATACATATTTATCAACTTCACACTTGTAAGGGTTGTACTGCTTTACCAACTGATGCTGAGGCAATTAATTCAATTCGTTTATTTTCTTTTTGTGAGTAGTGCGAGCAGTGGCTTGCAGATTCAATATGATCAACATTTGAAGGAGTTGTGATTTACTAATTGAACTATGAAAATCTCTCTTGCAACGTCAAACATGCGGTCAAAGAAACCACGATCGTTTTCTTCATTTCAGCAATTCATAATAATTGGACAGGATCTTAGCCTAGAGATTTTCCGTTATCGTTTCCATATATAGGTCATTTCTTAGAATATATGGAAGCTAGACAGCAAATTAGTTCTCTTCTAAACCTGGAATTCTCATCAGTTACATAGTCTAAAGGCGGAGGTAAAGCTTTTGAATTATGTTGAAGTAGCTCGAGCATATCGGCAATTTGGTCAACAGTCGGACCAACGATTTTTTTTTAAAGATGAGGGATGTAAATAGCAAAATAAATCAATAAAGGAAAAAGTAAGAACTACTCCATTAAACTCAACTATTCAGTTACAGCTACAGCTAAATAGTATTCTTTTTACCTGACTATGGCAAAGCCAAATGGAAGGGTTGTAAATCTCAATGGCCTTGTATGTATTTCATATGTTTCTAATGCTAAATATATTAAATATTACGTCACAGAAAATTTACCCTCAGACTTTAAAATTGAATATAGTTAGTAAGTTTAGCGAATATTTTACAATTATATGCCTTGTATGTATTTCATATGTTTCTAATGCTAAATATATTAAATATTACGTCACAGAAAATTTACCCTCAGACTTTAAAATTGAATATAGTTAGTAAGTTTAGCGAATATTTTACAATTATAATGCAACGAAACTTTAAAAAAACGTGTCAAAATTAACATTCAACCTACAACCATTTTTTTTTTTTTTTTTGCAAAGCTATCATATCTGCCCAGCGTCATATTTTCAGGACACCTGATTGCAATTCTTTTTAGTTTCGTCCTGATTTTTTTTTTTTTAATCTGACTACCCATTTTAATATATAATCAATTACTTATTTAAATCTGAAGTTTCATCCATTTATATTGAAATCTTATATTTTTAAAGTTTTTTTTCCCCAAAAAGTGTATTATTTAACCAAAAACTAATTATTTTTAAAATTAAAAAAAAATATATTTTAATAAAATTTTTTTTATTTTACCCTTCAATTACATAGACAATTGATTAAACGTAACGTTAGAAATGCAGATCTTGTCTTTTAATTATTTTCTTAGTCACTAAAATTTTTCGTCCTCAGCTGTCCTATAAATAGGACGCTGAGCGTTAATGGGTTAACATCATTTACAGTAGACTAATGTAATCTTTAAGTTATAAATGATGATCAATTTGGAAATAAAAAGAAGAGAAAAACGAAAATTTAATTTACATGTGTAGTAGTAACAGTTCAGAAGGTTTTAAGCTTTAAAAAAAATCAAATGAAAAACAGCAAATTGTTTGTATTTAAATTAATCTTATTACTTACTTTAAAATAATTCAATTATTTACTTAACTAATTATCCACCATATGCCTAAAGTGAGTGAGTTCAAAAGAGTTCGCATAACAAGATCTTCTCATGCTGAGAGGAAGTGCATTCCAAATACGAATGGCATGAACAAAAAATTGACGCTCAGTGCAAAGATAGTAATACCGTGGAAGAACTAGAGTTAGGAACCGATTAGACTGCGCAAAAACTAGTTTATTGAACAAATATGAAGGCAGTTTGGAGGTTATAATCCTGTGAAGACATTTAATACTGCAAAAGTTCAGGTACTGGTCAGATGAGCATCCAAGAATATTTTTGGCGTAATCAGAAATATGATCATAGCGTTTTAAGGCAAAAAACATATCGAGTAATATTGTTGAACGCAACATTTATTCTTCTTTTCGTACATGCTTTGATGCAGCAGCAGATTTCACATCCATAAGCTAAATTTGGCACAAGAAGAGATTTAGCCAGCATGAGCCTAGTTTTGAATGGTGTGTTGCTTTGAAAAACTGATAAATTTCTAAGAGCCCCATATATTTTACAGATAATCGAAGTAACATGATCATCCCAACATAACTTAGAATTGAACCAGATGCCAAGGTTTTTAGCCTTGCGAACATACTCTATTGGATTATCTCCAAGGCGTAGGGTGGGAAAACGGCTTACATCTGATTCAGTTCTGCCGATGACCATGCACTTCGATTTAATGGGTTTCAGTTTCAAAAAGTTTTCCTGAGACCAATCCAAAATCCTGCGAAGATCATCGTTCAACTTGAGTATAGCTTCAGATATTAACCCAGGCTTACAGCTGAGGTATAGTTGAACATCATCTGCATACATGTGATCTAATGAATGTTTAATTATTGTGGGAAGTTCATTAATGAAAAGCATGAAAAGAAGAGGACCAAGAATTGAACCTTGTGGAACACCTGATAATATTTCAATGAATTCGGAAAAGGCATTCTTGTAGAAAACTGCTTGTTTGCTTCACTGAAGGTAGGAGAGAATAAATTTTGTAGCCGAATTTGAAAAACCATATAACATCTTGAGTTTATTAATTAATATGCTGTGATTGACTGTGTCGAAGGCCTTTGAAAAGTCTAGTAGCGTGAGAAATGTTATTAGATTTTCATCTAAAGCTATTCGCAAATCATCAATTACCTTAAGCAGTGCGGTTGTACAACTGTGCATTTCTCCTTAATTTAGTGTGGGCTCAGAGTTCTGTGCATCCAAAGAGCCAACAAGTTTCTAAGCCTTTCTGTATGCTTTATGATTTAGGTACGAAAGATCCAAAGATTCTGCCAGATGCAGTCGTATAACTTTTCGTCGGGAAGTGCAATTGGGCCTAGTAGGACATCTAGTTATCGAAAAAACTGTCCCTTGAGTGTGAACTCTAGCTTCGTTTGGCGTAGTTTTGAGCCCTTATTAAATACTGCAAATAAGACCCTATCTAATGTAGACCCACTTAGATATCTATTATGGGAAAGATACGCTAAGACTCCTTATTATTTTTGACCTTTGACGAACTTAAGTATATTTTTTTTTATTTGAATGTTTGGTGTGGTAAAAGATCGAACAGTAGCAATGTTAGCCGGAGACATCAATCTGAACTTCTTCAAAATTTTCTTGATTTGCTTTCGTAGTGTACATAGAAACGTCGCCTCTTATTTGACTTTTAGTCATTAACTTAATCTTGTCAGTGCTTGATAAGAACAATTTACTAGAGTACTCGCGTACGCGGACGATGTGATAATTTACATAAAGGGCTCTAATAATGATAAGGACTCGAGCAACATCCGGACTCCGAATAAAACTAAATTAATGCTATATACCATACCAAGGCCAAAAAACCAACTTTCAGGTTTCTACGCTTCAATAACCAACCACCCTTGCAGTTAAAATTTTGGCAAAGGGTGGAGACAAACCAAAGGCACTGCCGTAGTGCTACATCCCATCCTGTTCTTAGTGGGGTTCAGAGAACGATTTCATATAGTCAAGCAGAAAGGACTTAAAAAAAAAACCGGCCATGTTCCGTAGTTTTAAAATTAGTTATATTTTGTTTAATTAACTGTTTCGTTTCGTTAACACAAAAAACGAAAACGACCAACTCTATATTCACTTTACAAACTTATAATAAGTAATATTATTCGCTATGAGAAATTGGATAAACATTAAGAACGCGGCTGAGTGTATAGCGCCTCCATTCGACTTCTTCGACATGAAATTCGTCGACGTGAATTTCTCAAAAACTATACAACTTACGAGGCTCGCTAGGCTATCTTTATAATATAGTTAATTATCTACAAACTATGATTTTTTCATAATTTTGACATCAGTAGTTTCCGAGAAAACCGTAGGGGACATTTTGGTATGATATTTTGCACACATTTTTGGCAATAACTTCTAAAGTTTCTAACAGAAAAATTAAGAAAAATATTTTTCGAATCTTTGCTTCGAGCCCTTTCGAATGATGTTCCACGTGATATATTTTTCAGCATTTATTTTTTTTAGATTACATTTTATCCACCCTGTATAGTTGTTTCAGAATATTTTTGAGTAATATGTTGTCCATGTATGTGGACTACCGTAATGTATAAGTGTGATAAATTTCAAGTTTCTAAAAAGAACGGTTCTTGATGTTTTTATCGTGACAGACATTTTTAAGTTAGAGTGAACTTATAATGGTTCCGTATTACCATATGGGTACGGAACCCCTTAAAACAACGCAATTTAATCGAAGTACCAAAATTCGATCTTCACTAACTAATCCAAGATGAAGTGCGGAGTACGATGGGATATCTTTTCAAAATCATATCGCCTTCCAGATATTTCTAGTGTCCTTAGAGCGGAAGTATACGCAATCAATGTAGCAGCTCTCCAGAAGTGGTTTAGCCATGAGTAGTTCACTATTGGGGAAGAGGTCCATCCCTTAAGGGCAAACTTTTACAGCTCTTTCTAAAAAAAAGAACTTATTAACTAATCGCGAACTGAGACATGTAGCTATAAGTAGGGTGACTGGCCACTCGACAGTCACGCTTCAAGGTTAGGTATTCTATTTAACGCTTGAGCTATGGTATCAAATAGGCTCACAAGTCTTAGTTGCGTATGGTGACTTCTGGATCGCAGCTACTTCTACCTTGCCTTCCTGTCAAATTCTGGAGCACTCGAAGCTTAAGCGACGCAGATACTCCAAACGAATATCTTTTAAACTCATACTTCTAAGGACTGCCATGACCTCATGATCTTTTTATTTCATTTGTCAAACATGACGTATTTTAAACTCTGATAACAGTAAACAACCAAACTACAAAATAATGAAAATAAACTCAATACCATTCCTAGAATTTACCCTTTGACAAATGACCTCCCATGATACATATTTTTAGAACACAGTCATCACTTTCAAATCATTTTCGGTGAAATTTAATTTTCGAAAAACTCCATTTTATTTCCCAGATACACACACATAGCCTACATTCATTTCAACACAAGTATTAGACTGATTGAGATTTAAAAAATTCAACTTGACGTGATACGTGATACAATTTTCCTATGAAATCCTGAAGTAAAAGTGAAAAATTGGGAAAACGACTAAGGAGGCAAACGGCAACCTGCAAAGGTATAACGAAAGACGATGAGGAAAAATAGAGCAAATTGAAATGTGATTCCACTCTAATTTTGTTTGACATTTTTAAAAAAGAGTTACATAAACCATAGGGTGTGTTCAATTTTATGAAAAGTAAATTTTTGCCATTCGCGGAAGCGTATAAGTCACAAACGTGTGAGTTCAGTATTCATTTTTAGTAAATGTCATCTATGTGTAAAAATGCCAGATGGCCAAATAGAACTTGTCATTCGTGCAATAAAGTTTGAGGTATTGAAAAGGAGACGTCAAATACAAATAATCTATTTTGTCGCCTTTATCTATACTATTATTATAAATAGGAAAAGTTTGTATATGAGGGGTAATCTCTGGATCTACTGAACCGATTTCAAACATTTTTTCACTTATAGAAAGCTACGCTATCCCGAAGGGCTATAGGCTATTTTTTCTTTTAGTTTTAGGAAACATAAAAAAATAATTTTTTCTACCTATTTTACTTTGGCGGCTATCATTTCTATCTTAAACCAGATTATCAGATCAATTATCTGCCATTTGAGTAACCTTCCTGTTTGCGTACACGGGCGAAGCCGAGCGTGTCAGCTAGTTATTAATATAACAACTAAGCTGTTGTTCTTTTCCCAACAACAAACAAACACTTATTTTAAGCTGTCATCCTTAACTAACAGGTTTATTTTTTTTACCCGACTAGCCAAAAGGAAGGGTTATGACTTATGAATCTCACAGCCTGGGTTTGTTTGTATGTAAGAATGTCACCTCGTACAGCTTAAACTATGGAACTGATTTACGCATTCATTTTTTGTTCTTTTTCTTTACAATCACATCAAATGAAAAGGCTGGGCAAGTAGAATACAATACGCTATAATTTCGTTACAAATTAAATATGGCGGATTGCCGTCATCTTTACTATCTCCTTAATATGGGTATCAAATGAAAGGGTTTGACAAGTAGAACATGACATTGTTTACCTTACATATGTACATCCGCTCTTCATATTATCTGCAACAACTACAACTAAAAAGTTGTTAATAAAAAATTAGGTGAAACAAATCTAAAACCCGATTACGGGACAAACTAAATAAAAAGTATGAAACAAGATAAAACGAAACGATGATGTTTAGAGTATAGTCGTGTTGTTGCGACTACGACTGTACTCTGGTCTGAACATCATCGTTTCGTTTCATCTTGTTGCATACTTTTTAATTAGTTTTTCCCGTAATCGAGTTTAAGCTTTTCCAACTTCATTACATATTTGTTTACAAATTGTGTCTATCGATGTTTGAATTGAGTGAACTTGTTGTTTAGAACACGACGACGCCAAAGAAAGACATAAAATGAAACGTGCCTTCTATAACTGACATTTGATATTTTCCAGTTATAGGGTATCCTAAATCCGCATGGCGAATAAACTCCAATTCAACTGTCTGTTTTCTATTCTTCTTCAGTTCGAATCAAAGGATGACAATTTTAAAATCTTTGATAAATTTCTCATCTCGCTCGCTTTGTTCTTTTCGTGTTATGAGTGAGAGCCAAGAAAGGCTAAAGGTATACAGCGCATCGGCGGGCGTTCGGCTGGGCAAAGATTTTGAAGCAATATCATTATTAAGTGACATTTATCTGAGTTCATACGAATTCAGATGTGAGACGGCACGTCACACACCCATGTACGTATGTTTGTTTGTACGAGCAAAAGTGAGGATGGAATACATCTCGCTCTGCAGAAATGTTAGTAATATGCTGTGACAGACACATGGAAGTGAAAGTAAAATGTTGAGTTATTCCATTGCAAGGAATGTGCCATTAAATTAATGCCATTAAAGGAGGGCGAATTTATGTACCCTAACATAAATAATAGTGCACCGCAATGGCAATGCTATGAATTATTTAAAATGTATCTAAGGTTGGGGGGTGACATTTGAATTTCATATTGAATCATGAACATTTCAAATTGTTTACTCTTCGTTCGTGTTGATTGTCATTCGTAAGCTAACAGGATGTTTGGCATTTATTCATAGTTGAGCAGAGATAGCTTTGAATCTTCTCAGTTACATACATAAAATATACTGACGACAATATTCTATATTTAAGTTAATTCTATTAGATACATAAATTCTTTTATACATGAGATGAATTTTGATTGCATTCGTTTTTAGTGTTTATTGTAATTTATGGAATACCTATTGATTGCACTGAATGCAGAATGAGGCTGATGAGTTTATGAAGGAGATTTATGTGGAATCTAATAAGATCCTGCTGTCTTTCGACATGCATAGGTAAGGCTAGATTGAGAGGAGTTATAAGGGCAAGTCCACAGAATACCAATAGTGAGACCATCACGATTCTCGATAAATCCATCGTAGGATAGAACCTCAACATTATTGTGGTTATTATTATTATCGATAGGTGAGATGCACTGTCTATTATGCCCCCTACAAGTCCTATATGAAGGAGCAGCCCTCTTGTCATTATTCCTATTGGAACTGGTTAGAGAGAGGTTAGCTCACACCTAGCCGAGGTCATATCACCTCATCCAGGATAATTTCCCTGAGAAATCGCAGCAGGTAACCGGGTGCAATGAGAACTCGAAAAGTAACTATTAGGTTGTAAAGAAAGTTCTTGCGGATTTTTTTATTTATATTTTAAATGATGTATTTTACAATAAAATTGAATTATAATACTTTGACTTTATATACCATTTCAAAGTGCGTTTTTCGCTATATCTATTGGTTGTATTGGTTTCGTTTTAAAATATTTTGGTCACTTTTTTAAGGACTTTAAATATAATATGGATAAGAGGCATATTCGCACGATTTTCTTGTTCCAGTTCAAGCTAGGCCGAAAAGCTGCTGAAACAGCTCGTGATATCAATGATGCGTTTGGTATAGGAACCACTAATGAACGTACGGCACAATGGTTGTTCACGAAATTCCGCAGCGGTAATGAGAGCCTTGAAGATGACGAGCGCAGTGGTCGGCCATCCGATGTTGACAACGACCAATTGAGAGCCTTAGTCGAAGCCAATACACGCACAACTGTTCGAGAGCTTGCTGAAGAATTAGATGTAACGCCTATGACAATTTCCAACCACCTGCAAGAGATTGGGAAGTCAAAAAAACTCGATAAATGGGTGCCGCACGAATTGAACCAAAATCAAAAAAATCGCCGTCTTGAAGTGTCGTCTGCTCTTCTTTTACGCAACAGAAATGACCCTGTTGCGGTGTGACGTGTGATGAAAAGTGGATTCTGTATGACAACCGGCGACGTTCGGCTCAGTGGTTGGACAGCGACGAGGCTCCACAACACTTCCCGAAGCCGAAACTCCACCAAAAGAAGGTTATGGTGACTTTTTGGTGGTCTGCAGCCGGTCTCATCCACCACAGCTTCCTAAATCCAGGCGAAACCATTACGGCGGAGAAGTACTGCCAGCAAATTGACGAAATGCATCAGAAGCTTCATCGTATGTGCCCTAGATTGGTCAATAGGAAGGGACCAATTCTCCTCCACGACAACGCTCGCCCACACGTCGCACAACTGACACTACAAAAGCTGAATGAATTGGGCTACGAGACACTGCCTCATCCACCATACTCGCCGGACCTCTCGCCCACTGATTACCACTTTTTCAAGCACCTCGACCACTTCCTTCACGAAAAATGCTTCAGAAACCAAGATGACGCCAAAAACGCCTTCAACGACTTCACCACCTCCAGAACTCCGGACTTCTACGCTACCGGCATAAATAAACTTGTTTCTCGTTGGCAAAAGTGTATTGATTGTTATGGTTTTCCTTTCAATTAATAAAGTTATGTTTGAATTAAGATATGCTATTTTGAAATTGAAGGTTGAAAACCGCAAGAACTTTCTTTACAACCTAATAAATATCTTGTAAGTCTGTAAAGATTTTTTTTTTTTTTTTCTTAAGGAGGAGAGTGCTGGGCAGCAGAGAAAAGTACATTGGGCCTAGAGGTCTACGTGCTACGAACATCTACGAAAAGTTACGAAAACCCGTTCGCGTACGTAAAAATTTCGTAGTTTTTTGTAACAGAGAATTTCTTTGGGATATACTGTTACATCGAACATAATAACATATATGTTTCATGTTTTGTTGTTCAACGCATTCGTTTATTTTTTCCTAATTTTACTATCTTTGAGAGCATTTCACCCCATATTTGGTGCAAGAAGTACGTGAATGGACCTCTCGTAAATGAACTGATTTTTTTCTTTTTGCTTTATGTATTTTTAAAGCAATTGAATTAAAAATAAATAAAAGTAATAAAATAATACTTTTGTTCGCCAGGTACCCCTTTTAGGAAATTTTCAGAGGTAACCCTGTTCCCAATATGCTGGCGGGTCTACCTATGTCACAATGACTTGTCCATACCCCAACTAGTGTGCCGATATCTGCTCTGCTCATTAAGTTATGCGTCGATTTAGCCAGATGCAGTTGTAGTGCCTTATCGTTTCTATTGGTACATGGGGTTCACTTTTTGTGGTAGAATTTCCTTGTTCTGTACCTTTTTTGTTGGATAGTTGGTCTGTTTCACAGTTAACTGGCATGTCACTTTGACCAGGAAGCCAAAACAGAATGAGCATGCACTTGCTCGATATCTCGTTCAGAGGTAAGCGGCAGTACCCAACCAATGTTGATCTTGTAATTAGATGATTGGAGTAGTTTAATATCTGCTTGACTATCGGTGTAAAATACAATGTCGCGATTGTAAATAGAATTCATCAATAACCATTCAGCGGCTTCACGAATAGCCACCTATTCAGTGGGTTGGAATCCTGAAAGACAAGTTCAGGTTGACCTGGCCTAAAAATATACCCGCTCCTATCTTCGATCCATCCATGTAGATTTCCAGTACAGATTTGTCATTAGACAGATATTATGTATGTACCCATTCCTGTTTGAACCGTATAGAGCCATGTCTAGTTTTGACATCCCTGCCAAACTCATCCGTCTGTGCAGAATGACGATGGAGAAAGCTCGCTGCTCCATCAAGGTCGGTAATGACCTCACCGAGACCTTTGATGTCAAAAAAGGATTCAGACAAGGTGACGCGTTGTCATGCTTTGAATTGTTCGAAACTCACAAGCCAACACACAAGGAACGATCTTTCAAAAGTTCGTTCAACTACTTGCATACGACGACGATATTGACATCATTGCTAGAACACAGCGAGCTGTCACCGGTTCGTTCGCGAGCGCGGCTAAAATGGGCTTAGCGGTAATCGAGGGCAAAACAAAATATATGCTGTCAACAAAAAGGGACACCCAACATCGACGAAACGTCACAATAGACTGCTACAACTTCGAAGTAGTAAAGGACTTTGTCTACCTCGGCTCCGCCATAACATCAAAAAATGACATCTCGTCGGAAATCAAACGAAGGATTACTCTTGCCAACGGCTGTTTCTTTGGGCTAAGAAGGCAATTGAGTAGTAAAGTCCTTTCTCGATCGACTAAGGAGACTCTGTATAAGACCCTTATCATCCCAGTCTTGCTATATAGAGCTGAAGCATGGCTACCGAAAGCGGATGAAGATATCCTTGGTCGCTTCGAGAAAAAAATCCTTCGTAAGATATTCGGTCCCGTTTGCGTTGACGGGTTCTGGAGGAGAAGATTCAACTACGAACTGTACGAGCTGTACAGCGACATTAACCTGGTCAAAAAACTGCATATTGTGCGTTTAAGATGTCTAGGATATGTAGAGTGTATGGACATCAACGCTCCGACTCGGAGAATATTCGACTCTTACCCGGAAGGTCAGCGCAGCAAAGGACGACCTCGTCTAAGGTGGCGCGCACAAATAGAACAAGACCTCAACCAACTTGAAGTGCGCAACTTGAGGCGGTTAGCTAAGGACCGGGCTAACTGGAAGAGGTTGTTGGTTGAGGCCTTGGTCCACCCCGGACTGTAGCGCCACCTAAGTAAGTAAGTAAGTACCCATTCTTATATTTGATGTTGAAATCTAGTAGCGCTCCGCTACTCCTGTATTAAGGTTATTCATTCAAAGTATTCTATTCTGGCATGCCCTAAGTTCGGAAATTCCCATTGTGAGCTTAATTTTAGTCGCAACGCCATATTTGCTGCTGTGTCCCCAGCGTAAATGTCCAACGGAAGTATGTTCATCATAAGGCGTGTTATTTTTTTGTTACCTATATAGACTTCGAAAGATAGAGTAAAAATAAGACTCGATAATTATCCAGGCTAAGGTTTTGTTGTATTTTACAACATTTTTTTAAACATGCTGCTGAAACATGCTAAGCCTATACAGGTTACAAAAAAAAACACGCCCATTGTTTCAAGAGCCGCGGTGCGGGTGGATCGCAAAGCTCCAGTAACAAAGGCCGTTCTTTGGATTGTATTGACGTAGCTACCCTTGTCTATCTCTATAGTGCTGTCCACCAGACTACAATTCCATACTTAAGTATGGGTCTGACTACCGCAGAGTTAAGCTATTGCATAACATAGGGACCGATTCCCCATTTACAGCGTAGGGGTTTCCTGCACGAATACAAAACGGCAGCTGATGTTTTTACTCATTCGAGTGCATTCAATTTCCAGCTCAGTTTCCTATCTACTCGTAGAACCAAATCTAGGTATTTGGCGTGATCTAAAAAGCTGAGTTGAGTACCATTTGTAAAACGAGGTTTTAAAAAAAGACAATTTATTTGTGAACCACACTGTAACTCAAGAAAAACATTAACGGTTACTCGAAGAGTGAGTGTTATGAGAGAAATCCCGTCTCATATGAAGATCCTTGATAAAGGGATATTTGCTTAACGCAGCTCGGTACTGTGAGTGGAAGTCGTTTGAATGGCAGTTCGATCGTGAAATCCATCGTAAGCGGGCGCAGTACCGAGTTCGGCTACAAAGGAGCGAATATTGTTCTTCGGTGGTTTCTTTCTTTAATTAGATGTTTTACACATTTAATTTTGGAGCGGTGACTTGGAGGACGCTGTGCTTCTTAGTGAATAACACAAGCTCCGTTTTTGCCGGGCTAATTCCGCTTTTGCTGGCATACCCTTCCAGAAGTTAGAGCTGCTTCGATCCAGTCGCTAATCGTTGAAAGATATCTTTCTTTAATAGCAATTTGCTATTTTTTGCGTCATCTGCATAAGCTATAATTTTACACCCTTGATTTTCTAGGGTGAGCAAAATCTCGTTCAGAGTTAAAAGCCATAATTGGGGCGACAACACTCCTCTATGTGGTGTTCTATGCTTCACTGCCCTTTTGGATTTTTAATTTTCCAGTTCCGAGTTGATCAACCTACCTTAAAGCATTTGTTCTATACAGAAACTTACTTACTTACTTAGGTGGCGCTACAGTCCGGGGTGGACCAAGGCCTCAACCAACAACCTCTTCCAGTTAGCCTGGTCCTTAGCTAACTACCTCCAGTTGCGCACTTCAAGTTGGTTGAGGTCTTGTTCTACTTGTGCGCGCCACCTTAGGCGAGGTCGTCCTCTGCTGCGCTGACCTTCCGGGTAAGAGTTGATGTCCATACGCTCTACATGTCCTACCCATCTCAAACGCCCAATGTGCAGTTTATTGACCAGGTTGATGTCGCTGTACAGCTCGTACAGTTCGTGGTTGAATCTTCTCCTCCAGAACCCGTCAACGCAAACGGGACCGAATATCTTACGAAGGATTTTTCTCTCGAAGCGACCAAGGATATCTTCATCCCCTTTCGATAAGCTCCATGCTTCAGCTCCATATAGCAAGACTGGGATGATAAGGGTCTTATATAGAGTCTCCTTAGTCGATCCAGAAAGGACTTTACTACTCAATTGCCTTCTTAGCCCAAGGAAACAGCGGTTGGCAAGAGTAATCCTTCGTTTGATTTCCGACGAGATGTCATTTTTTGATGTTATGGCAGAGCCGAGGTAGACAAAGTCCTTTACTACCTCAAAGTTAGTCTGCTATTTATCCTCAAGTCGTTAAGTGCTGCGCTGATATAGCCTCGCAGGTTCTATATTATTGAAAGCTCCTTCTACATATATTCTTACCATCTTATCAGAGTATATGTATATTTATATACTATGCATCTACAAATGTCATAGATTAAGTATTTTTGATTTTAATTTATGTATAATTTGGTTTTTGTTGGATAAATACAACCAAAGCTTTTATGTTCCAGTTTAAGTGTTTTTCGTTCACAATGCCGGTACATATAACAACTAAATCCGCTCTCCATTATCATCGCAACCCCCATTTTCCAAAGAACTCTTACCCCAGGAAATTATTCATCAGATCGAAATGCAAATTTCAATCCATCTTCAAAAGCAATTCCAATGCTTTTAATGTCAAAATTTAAATACAAAAAAAAAAAAAAAAAACTCTTTCTCGAAAACTGATTTATATATTCCCGCCATCTTTCGTCCAAAACCTCATTCATCTGCATCTCAATACAGAGAAATACTTTTACACAAATCAAAGTTTTCTCTGCGATGCAGGGAAAAATAAACTCTGTGGCAACAACAACAACAACAGGAGACGCTTGCAACTGCAACGAGAAATGAAATCCTTTTTCACTCTTCGATTGAACAAGTGTTTCACTTCGCCCTATCCGTTTTCGCAAATATATTCATGCATGCAAACACACACACAGATAAATAACATTTAACACCACAATGTCAGAGAGCAAAGTAATAAATATCCAGGAAAATGAAAAATGTTCTTCCGCTTTGCCTCCTCCTGTTCGATAAACTTCGTACCGAAACCAGATCCTCGTCTCCTTATAGTGGTCCTTTCAACCCACCCCTACACATATCTCCGATTACACGTTATTCGTCCTACCCTTCGGGGCGAATTTAAGTGGCCTTCTTGAACTTCAGTTTGGGGACAAAACCTTAAGCAGTTGACCGGCTAGGGGATAGAGTCATCGATCGCCCATATACACATATGAATATGTATAAAGTAACCCCACCCCCAACAGGATGGTGACGAATCACCACCACTAACATGAACCGCACCAGTGTAGCCAGTAGCCACCAGGACGATGTCCCTTTGTCTACCAAAGGAATGAGAAAAGAGTTTTAAGTTTCAAAAAGTGATGCCAACAACACATCCCCCCGAATCACGCCGGATCCTGGTCCACTTAAACACATATGCTTCGGCTTTCTCGTCGGTTTTAGATGTCCGCCCCCACTTCATCCTGGTAATATCCAATAAAATATATGGAAATGTCCAAATTTGTTAAGCATAGAGGAAGCAAATAAATCTATTTCACTCTGCTTGTGCTCCTTGTGCCACGCAGTTGCCAGTTGCCAGTTTCCGGCTGCCAGTTGCCACCCCCTTAAATACTGTCCGCCCTCTCTACTCGTTCAAGTGTCATCCATTTGCCAGGAGTGTAGTACGTCCTCGTAGGTAGGTACTCGGTGCCGTACAGCCGCTACAATGCTTTGAAGATGATGCGAAAATCTTGGACACGAAGAGAGATTCACTTACAATTTACTGGGCTATTGGATTAAGGATTTCACAGGGCACTTGGAATCCTGGTGGAAATGCTTTTCAATTTGGAAAAGCATATGTGAGCAATTGAGAAGCGTAAGGCTTGCCGGTGGTGGTGAATGAAGAGTGTGTTCTTTGTTCGAGCGTATTCAACAAAATCAACTTGATGAGGTCCTTTTTAGGATACGAGTAAATTATTATCAAACTGCAAAAGGGTATGGGCAATTTTGAAATCGGCTTAAGAGCTTCGCTTATGTCTATATTTGATTGTAGGGCCAGTGGTCAAGTATGAGGTTATGTTCTGAAATTAAAAGCTGTTCAAAAGGCTTATCGTTGAAGAGCAATACCTTGTTTTTAGTGTTTTTTTACATATATATTTTACGAGTATTAGTGCATCCTTCATTAGTTTTTCTACGAGTATGTTGGCACTTAAAAGATTTTTCAAATCAATGCGAAAGTGAAAACCCGAAAATAAATTAAAAGGAAGGAAAAAGGAATGAGGAGCCATGTCTGAGTTTTGATAAAAGCAAAGAATAAGAAACAAAAATAAATTAAAGCAGATTACACAATATCGCTAGCAAATGACAATTAAATGTGAATTTATCTTTTACGTCATAGAGGCATACTCGTAGATTGCACTTTTCATACTCAAAGAAACAAGAAGGAGATGACTTTAGTATGCTTGCTGGGTATCGAGAAGACTTATGACAGCGTATGGACAGAAGACACCTCTTCAAAATACAAGAATTTGGTTTTCCAAACTTTCTGGTAAAGTTAATTGATAACTTCTTAACCCATAGACTTTTCTATTTTTGCAGATTTTTATGAGAAATCATCATTGAAAAGAATCCACGCTGGAGTACCTCAAGGACCAATCCTGTTCAATATTTACACCGCAGATCAACGCAGCTGACTCAATAAATTATTCCGTCTCCCTCTCTCCAGAAACAGCGGTCAGAAGAGTAGAAACTCATAACAGACGTCTTTAACAACAACGCTCAAATGTCATTTTTTTTCCATTTTTGCTGTTCAATGCGTTTCTATACCTTTGCGCTCTCTCTGAGAGATTTTTACCCCCATTACTTGTAATTTGAGAATCTCTGAATTTTGGTGCAGAAAGTAGTATACGCAGATGACTCAATTAACTTATTCCGTCTCCTTCTCTCCGTAAATAGCAGTCAGAAGAATAGAAGCTCACGACGTCTTTGGGGATTGAAAATCAACAGCCACTAAACAGAGCCAATATGCTTCCACCTCCACCAGTAACTTGAGCCAGAAGTCGGAGAAATTTTGCAGCCAGATGTCGAAGCCTCAAACCGAAATCTCGGCGACAAGCAGCATCAAATGCCTGGGAATCAATTTGAAGAGGGCCAACTTCTGATTTTATCTCGTGCATCCATTGCTGAGGAAATGAAATGGACTTGACCAGCGAACCAAGCTACTTTTTTTTATAAACAACTGATCAGATCACCTACGGCTGTACGATGTGGTTTACAATTTCACCAACAGCAATGTAGAAGATCCAGATCTTTGAAAGAAAAGTTCTTCGCATCAGCTTAGGAAGTGGAGACATCTAGATACACTAAAGCTCCTCAAAAATACCATACTATACGAAACTGCTGGTAAGCACCGTGGTGTAGTGGTAAGTGCATTGGACTGCAATGCAATGCAATGCTGACCGGGTTCAATCCCAGCAAACACCTCAAAGTTTTTTCATGGTGCCACCCCTTTCGAATGGCTGACAAGCATTCAAAGAGTATCATTTGTCATGAGGAGCTTCTCGGAGTCGGCAAAAAACTGTAGGTCCCTTCCATTTGTGCGAAAATATAACACGCACAGACAAATGGTTGCGAGAAGTAGGACCTGGTTCACCCGAACTGTTGCGCCACCTAAAGAAAAAAGATTTGAATCAATTTGTATATAAAACGAAAGTTCTTAATCTGAGTAAACTTCACTTTTTATAAAAGTGAACCAATTTCGCTTTACTTAGCAGTTCTTTGGAACAATGATAGGATGATTGAAAATTTCCTTTTGAACTGTGAATGATTCATGCACCTTCTGGGATAGTCATGTGCCCCCGATGTGTCAGACACTAGCCGAATAAACCCTCAGGCAAAGGCAACCCAATACTGGAACAGCTGATGTCATTTTTGTAATCTTTTGTTTCCGTAACTTGGTGATGTCCTGTTCCCTCCTTTTTATCTGTATTGGGTCTCTTTGCGTTTCCAAAGCTCTTCACTGGATGTGATTCCTCATGTCAAACGTGAACATCTGTTTAAAGAAATGTGTTTCATCCTCTGCGGTTCCTCCCAGTGATGTCCCAAGATCTCCACCCTTCTGGCAGTCAGTAGCGAACATTGACTCAGTATGTGCGCCGCTGTCTCAACTTCCTCCAAGCATAGTTTACTGGGACTATCTTCTATAAGGCCTATTTTCCTTAGATGATACCCGAAATTCCCAAGATCTGTAGATCAAGCTAGTTCCAACTTCAACGTTGCTCGAATCATCATTTGGACATTTCTCTGAGAAGATCATGTTTATTCTTCTTTTACCCTGTCAAAATTTGTCCAATCCGCGAAGTTTCTAATAAGTTTTGCAGTCCTTCTATCACTAGTTTCTTCTTTTAACCGCGCTCATAGTTACTTTTTACTTTAGGTGGCGCTACAGTTCGGCGTTCACTTCTCACAGGACACAGCGTTCTCACGAAGCTTTTCCATAAATCGTGAAGAGTTGTTTATTTATGAAAATCCTAGCAAACAGAACCAACGTTGACTTCTATCTTAAATCATCTCCTTATCGATTAACACGACCTCTATTATGCACGCTATAAAAGCGCATGACAATCGTATAGTTCATTTGTTCCTTGTTTTCCAATAATAAAAACACGATGTCTAGTATAAAACGGTTACTTTATTACTGATTATTTATTTCTTAATTCTTATTGGAGAAGTGCCGTCCGCCAAACATTTCCTTAGTCAGCATTTTCATTTGTTTGCAATGCTCGAGCATTGAACTATTGACTACAGCTTAGCCAAGCATTTCCTGTTTTCACTTGCACTACTTCGCTTTAATTAGGTCAATGTTGCAATGCTCGTTCATTGAACTTTCCTGTATATCGGAAACGCTAACCGTAACTGACGTAACTTGACGTCACTCATGCGCTAGGTTAGGTTAGCTTCGTTAGATGGGTGCCTTGTGACTTTACGTTCTGCTCAGTTGTACCAATAAATAGATCCATTGTGCCCATTTTTTCTTATACAGACCATCTCGTGAACTACTGATTTAAAACCAGTGAGATAGTGGTATGAATCTTACAATGCTCGGATGCGTATACGTATAGGTCTTCTAACTCTGTGAAGAAGGAACTTCCAAGAACTTTCTCATTGAGGCTGGACATCCGCACAACAGGTGAGGTATAGATTATATTTTTTTTTTCCCTGCGGTGTGCTTTCATTTCGATGCATGGTTCAGTGCCCAGTCAGTTCCTAATGTAATGTACATACAGTCGACTCTCGATAAATAAAACTCTTGATACAATGAATCTCTCGTTAAATTGAAGTTTTTCTTTGGTCCCTTGAAAATCTCTCGGTAAATTGAACAAATCCTATGAATTTATGTACCTACACTCATTAATTGGAAGCGGTTGTGCTGACTGTTTTCCACACAACACGCTATAAATTTAAGTAGACAAGGCGACTTTTCGATAATTTGAACTAACTAATGTACGTAAACAAAATATCAGAGTAATAAAGGCTCCAACCCATAGAATCCGTCGACCTCGCCCCGTTGTACTTTGATATTGAAGTTGAAGTATTGCCGGATAGAGCAGTCCCATAGAATTCGTCACATATCTACGTAGAAATGTCAACGATTTTCTTCATTCTCTCCATGCTTCCACCAATGAAAATGCATAATCTCGATTTGTGAATGTGTGAATTTCAATATGTGAAGTTCATGCATCCGTTGGTTATGAGCCATCTCTCATAAGAATGTGTGTATTCTATTGAGCCGTCGCGTCAGTTAAAAAAAAGGAACAACGGATCGACGGATTCTATGGTTCGGGGCCTTAATTTGCTTGTTCTAAATCATATACTTTTGTTGACAAATGATACATTATTTTCTCTACGTAATTCAGTTTGCATTTGACGGTGATCTATGACGTATGTAGCTTTGCTCTACGTTGCATTGGTTAAAAGTTGTGGAAAAAAGATTGGTCGACATTATAAATATGCTATGATTTATGAAAAAATGTGCATGCTCTCGATAATTTGAAATGATTCTTATTTTCTCTCGATAATTACAACTTTCGTTAAATTAAACTCTCAATAATTTGAACTTTTTGCCAGGTCTCCATAGATTCAATTTATCGAGAGTCGACTGTATATATATGCTTTGTTTACAGCCTTACAAATTTGGACAAGATAGATACACCTTAGATCTGCTTATCACCTCAGGAATGGAAGTACAGTAGAAATCGGTTAGCACAATACCTGATATAACGATGAAACTAGTTATAGCGATGAAAATGTTCCAGATTTATGTATGTATAAGTTGTGAGATTATTTATAGCGATGGTACCTACCTAGTAGAAAAATGTTTTCTTAAATGTTCTTTAGTTCATTATTTCAATTCTGTTTTTAAATTATGTACCTACTTATGTAGACAATTGTGCAACTGCATGTTCTTATATGTACATACTATGTCTATATCGAGGTCTATGTTAAATTTCACCACATGCCCTGTTCGATTTCCAAATCTGGTAGGTATTCGGTAAATTTAAAATTTTTATTGAAATAATTAATGCGTAAAGATGTGTTGTCCTCAAGATGGTGACAATAAATTAACGAAAATCATTCCAATCCCAAAAAGAACTGAAAGTGTTGTAGCAAATTATATTGGACTGGATATAACGATGAACCGTTCCCTTCGACATCGTTATAGCCGCTCACTGCCGCATATTAAAGTCCTCTGAAAAGAAGATAATGCTGTAAACTTCAATTCAAGCGCAGTTCGTTTTTCATTCCAGTATTCAAATAAAAAAAAGGGAATAAAAAATGAATATCATTTCATCACTTTCATTGATTTTAAGTTTTTTTTTATCATAATCACCGTTAATGCAATTTTCGATTAATCTAAATTTACCTGCGACACAGCTACTGTTTGCAACAACAACGATTATAATTTTCATTGCATTTTCAATTTTCCCACAAACACACAAACTGCATAACTTCCACGCAAAAGGCCTTAATAATTGAAAAATGAAAATGACGATAATTACTTTAACGATCCGCGCGTCCCATAGTCCCGCAAATAATAAAATATAAGCTCCACCCCACATTCTGACACTTCGCCGAACTTAATTTACGTATGCAAATAACAATGACATTGTCATCGCAATTATGCACGGTGGTCGACAACAAAAATTTAAAAATAAAAAAATTCGAGGAATTTTCCGCCGAGTTCATTTCACATTCACCATGGGGAGTTCCTAGCACCGGACATCAGACATTCTGCACACCATCCGAGGAGGATGCCGATCGATCTCTGCCCAACTTCATTTTTTTTTTTATTATTTGTTTGGCATTTAATCGACGCCACGTTTAATTTTAATTATATTCATTGTTATTGTGTATATACTCGTATAAGTTTACCTACGTTCGAATAAGTATGTATGTATTTACTACTCCCGAAATTCAGTGGTCCTGCCGCACACATCAGATAGTAGTACAATAACAGGAGTAGCCCCATCTAATTGAATTAACGTACTCTGGCGGCGAGTGCTGCGGTGGTGTGGCACTTGAAACTTGACTCCGCCTCTGAAGTGAGCTCCCAGTGAACTCATAATAATTTTAATAATGCAACAAGATGCCTTTTTGTTTCAATTCAATTCAATTGAATGCGGAAAAAAGTAGAATTTTTTTGAGACAGAGAGGATAGCCACTTTACCACTCTTAGTAACTAATCCGATTCAATGGGTTCAATCAAGTTGAGGGCTTGCTACCACGGTTGCCACTCCAAGGAAAATGGTTGCTTTCAAATACAGTAGATCCGCGATAGTCCGAACACTCGCTAGCCGGGACAATTCACACTTCAGTAGTCCGGACACCTCTATATTTCGGACACTTTCAAAATTTTACCTCTACAGTCCGGACAGAGTTTTAAAATGCGTATATAATTTGACTCTGTTCTATGGAAATATGTAAACACATAAGTACGTACATATGTTATACTACGCTTACACCAAACGAAACCCCGAGGTTTCGACAAATTCATCCAAATCTCCGAGGTTTCGCCATACATTTTCGGGCTTTCGAAATCTCGAGATTTCGGCGAAATCTTCTTGAAATCTTTTTGAGTTCATCCGTCCGTGAGAGGTTGTCAAAGCGAACAAGTCTACAGCGTGAACTTCGGTTTATTTTGGTATTCATTTATAGATGTCAAAATATTAAATGCCAAAATAATTGTGGTCAATTGACAGGGCACAGGTAAGTTTGCAAGAGAATATTTATTTTATATAATTTGTTAATCTTTTCAGGCAATGGGCAACGAAAAAATACAAAAAAAAGAACATTTTGGTCGCCAACTGATGAATGTCAACAAGCAATTGGGCAATTGCGAATAAAAACAATCGAATAATTCGATTGTTCTCCGCTCTGTCTCTGTTATATTTTTCCATATTTTATCCGTTTTTCTTATATTTTTATACTCTGAATGAGTCAAATAAAAGAAAATCGGATTTATTTTCAATTTCAATAAAATTTTCACAAAACATTTTGACAGGCGGTACGCGGTCAACGTAGCTTGCTGCTGTACAAAATTGTAAACCACCACTTTTTGAATTAAAATAAAAAAATGCAAATAATTCAAACAAGTAAAACAGCTGTCTTTGACAGATAGTTCAATTTCTACTGGAAGAAATTTGTCCAGTAAGAAATAGTAAGATTTTTTAGTGAGAGGAAATTTTTACTCTCTCGTTGCCTCTCTCTTTTACTACTTTTTTGTGTAAAGGAACGCGATTTATCTAAAACCAGTAAGAATCAGTAAGAATCAGTAATAATTTTCAAGTAAAGGAACAGACCTATTATTGTACCGTTGCGATTTTACTCATTACAAGTTGATGTACATACATATGTACATATGTATCTGTTGATTTTTCATGCTCTGTTGCATTTCATGGCGAGCCTTCTCAGTTTCGTTAAATTTTCATTAGCATTCAGTGGGCTGAAAAAAATAATGCATCTCAAATGGTTGTCTTTCTTCTAAAGAGGTTACGCGAAAAAGCTGAAAGATGTTTTTAGATAAAGCGTTTTGTTTTTTCTCTATAGTCCGGACATTTCGCTATTCCGGACAGAGCCGAAACTTTATGTGTCCGGACTAGCGAGGCTGTACTGTACTCGTATGAAATCTATCAAACCGGGAAATTCCACAAATTTTTTTAGGACTAAAAAAACAACATAAAAGTTTTGGCATTAGACTGCGTTTATTTGAGATGTTTTCCAACAAAATGTTAGTGTGCCAAATGAGTTAAAACAGATGATTTGCATTGTTTATTAAATTTTATTTATAAATAAAATATTAAATATAAATTAAATTTAAAAACTGAAGAGCAACTCATCGAAATAAATGTAGTTTTTCGGAAAAATCAACCAAATAACAGACTATTTACAAATTTTGATGGTAATCTACCAAAGTGGCAACATTGCTCACTAGTCGCTGAAATTGTTTTATTTTTTCGAGATAGAATTTTCTGCGTTGTGATGTTTTATTTTGTTTGCTTTTATTGAATACAGTTGTGAGTATTTGTCGATGTTTTTCATTGAATTCAATTGAGAGATTCTCTTATCATTTGCATTTACATTTGATCACAAAAAAAACAGTTAGGTTGGTACATAATTTAGTTTAGTTTATTTTCGGAAGTACAAATAAGACATGTAGTCTTTTTGAGTACATATGAATAACAGAGACACAATTTCAATGGATTTAATATTAAATTTAAATAGAGTTTGACTGAATTTTAAAATTACATATGTATACAAATACATATAAATATTGAAATAATGTACATAAAAAATAAATAAATACAAATAAAAAGGTCTTGATGAGGGGAGTGAGTGAGGGGTAAGCATATTAGGGTGATTAATGCAGTTGCTGTTAAGAGAAATGTTGAAAAATAGCTGCTTTATCTAGTAAGGGAGAGAGTTCCAACGTCTTGAGGCATGGACAAAGAAAAGACGCGACGAGTTCAACGAGTCGGATATAGGGCTTATGCGTTCTGAGTGATGGCGCAAATTAAATGAAATAAAATTAAATATCTCCGAAGTCCAAACACATATCTGGTTATATCATTGAACGCCACAGTTAATTTTTGCATGGACTGGGAATCAGGCTTTCAATAAAAGACTACAGCATAAAATTTAATTGACAATGTCGCGTTCGGGCGCTCTCGCGTTGACAGATAGAGTAGAAACAATGCAAACATTAGGGGGTGCTCTTAAATGTGACCTCAGGCGTTTTATCGTAGATATCGTAAAGTTCTGGGCAACAGCCGAGTAGAGCTACCATTGACATATTACCCCTGTTTTAGTGGGAAACCTATGCGTAGTGAAGTGAAGTGAAGTAAGATTTTACATTCAATACACATACAAGATACAACAACCCACTGCGCTTCACTTTCAATAACATCCGCAGCCGAAGTCAAGTGTCGATAAATGTTTAAGTTCGATTGCGGGTTCGATTTCACGTTCGACTGTTTGTCTTTGTTTTGACAGCTTATGTCACCGTGAGCAAACACATAGTACCAAATTTTAAAAATAAAAACTAGGCAACTGCGGATCGTTTTATTGGGAATTTTTCACTTCACTATTTATAAGTTCCCAATAAAACACGGCTATTATATATGGACTGCTAGTGAAATGTGACTTTCATACAACATCTGCGGACAATTTGGTTCCAACATAACTAGCGCCACGTGTTTCGTAGGAACAGCAATGTGAACCAATTATCCGCCATCATACTTATTTTACGTAGAAACTGAGGACATCTATTGCCGTATATACGAGTTACTACGAAAATACGTTAAATTTTAAATAATTGCCTCGTTGGTACCAACAGATGACACTACCAAAATTTCAATACAAAATTTGAAAATATCCGTTACTTTTCTTTATTGACCCATAAACTAGATAAATATGGTAAATTTATTTGATATTAATTTTTTGTGTTGATTAATACTTTGACGCAAATTCATAGTCAGATAGAGCCGACGATAAAAGAATTTATTCACCTACATAACCTAAAATATACGTTTTGCTATTCATAGTCACCTTATAGCCGGCTCGAAATTTAAAATGACCCAAATAATAAGAGTCGGCTATAAATTTCTCATATAATATTTTGACGTTTGGGTTTGTTCGTTCAAATCAGTTTACAAAAACATACCAAAGTCGATACTAACTAATATACAGGCAAAAATGTGTTTATGAATAACGAAAAGTTATAGCCGGCTGTAACTATAGTCGGCTGTAGGCACTATTCATGGGCTGACTATGAATTTGCGCCTTTGTGTTTTTGCTTTATAATGCAGTACAACTTCTCACCATTTATTAAAAAAATACTTAAATCACAAACCAACGGCTTTCCCGAATTCAAACACAAACTAAGTTTCCACATTTCTCCGCTATGAAGCAAGACGGCTAGTGCTTATGTTGGAACCAACGCGAAGATGCGTACTAACAGTCCATATTATAATATGTCAATGAGAGCTACTTTCTATTAGGGTGTGCGTTGTGACAACTCACAGCTGTTGTTGACATCACACAATTTTCGACTTCGTGCGTTGGACAGAAGTTATCGTAAAGTCGATATAAAGCCCATTAGCGCGAGACCGCGCTAACGCGACATTGTAATTTGTGTTTAATCAATAAGGGGTACAAGCAACGATTTGACGAGTCTAAGTTTAGTTTCTACAGGAATTAAATTGGAAAATAGCCTGAGTTAACGTAAGCCGTCGTAAATCCGTCCAACAGTTTGATTTATATGATGGCAAGCAGAAAGGGAGCGATTAAGTTTAAAGCCAAGACTGGTGAATGTATCTTAATATTTATTTAAGTTGAGCATTGGACAGGAAAATTGGTGAGAAATCCCGATATTCATATTGCTTTTTGGAGATTACTATCGATTGACATTTCTTAGGATTAAGAGTAAGACCATTTCTTTCCGACCACTTACATATTTCGGACAAATCTTCACTCAGCCTATACACAAGATTTTCAACTAAGCCAGCAGGTCTGGACATGTATACTTCAACGTTATAGAGGAGATACATTTGATCATACTTTAGTCAGATAATTTATGAATAAGCAGAACAAAATAGGACCTAGGATTGAGCCTTGAGGCACTCCTGCTTACAAAGTCCTATATGTATTCATGAACCTTGACCATTGCAGTTGAAGAGCTGTACTGCTATCGAAAACCAGACTGCACCGGTGACAATAACCTATGATGATAGAGATAACTTTTATCTGCTTTGCTAGGATTTTTTCTATGACTGTTGACAGACATGGAAGAATACCTACTTATGGGACGAAAATCAGTTAACAGAGATGGTTGACTTTTTTTTTGGTGCTGGAATAACTTTGGCCAGCTTCCAGATATCTGGGAACGATGATGACATAATACAGAAATTGATTAAGTGTGTGATCGGATATAAAATGTATGATAGAATCATTTTAATGAATTTAATAGATATCCCGTCGTCACCAACAGCATTCGATTTTATTGCACAAATATTATCTGCCACATCAATTTCTGAGACTACTTGATATGGATATGGATCATGATTTATTTACAATCGCTCGTTCTCCAATCACTGCAGGATCGCAATCCAACTAAGCAGAAACAATGCAGACCGTTGACTCTGAAAGAGGTTGATGCTTTTTTGGCTAGATCTTTGTACGCTGGGATGTTATATCCATTCGCTTTGATAACGCAATAACACGGTCGGAGAGATTACTCACTATCAAAACTGCTGTTATTGATGATATGGGGCTTACGTTGGAGGCTAATTTAGCAGCAGCTTACAATCCTCACGATTCGATGACCGTGGACGAATTTCATTGGTTTTATCATAAGACCTGTGTGTGGTCTGTCGTTGCCCAACCCAAACATCCACCTTTTTTGACATTCCAACCCTTTTCAGTCTCTACGAAACAGTTGAATGGGCGATCTCTCATGTCCTCAACTGCCTATCCAGAACAAAAGCGTGAAAACCAACGCTGATAACTGTCAGTGCTTATAACCGAGTCCCCATATACGTTACAAATTTACATTTGACACCTTTTTAAGGAAGAAGAGGAAAATATGTCTAAAATACACTTTTTTCCTCCATATAAAAAAATGTATTGAAACTTAAAACACGTCCGATCAAAACGAGTTCTGGTAACAATGTAGAGAATAACCCTCTCTACTGGAATAATAAAATAGAATCCTCATAACGGTGTATACAGAGATTTTCTGAAGCGATAACGACCACTACCAACATAAATACCGCAGAACTAATTGAACAACCCAAATAGAGGTGGAGAACTATCGATTGCAGTATCGATTATAATCGATAGTTCCCACTATCGAAAACAATCGATACTTTTTGATAACTATCTATTGATATCGATAGCCATGCAAATATAGAATTTCAAAAATTTCTTTAAATGGTCGATACCTAACGAACGGAGTATATTAAAAGTCTCACAGAGAAACCCGATCTAATAAGCCAACTGTCAAAATGGCTTTAACTTAAAAAGGGGATTCCCCGTTTTATGAGTCAGTAGCGTAGAAATAGGAGTTGGTCTCTCAGTTCTCTCTATACGTAGCTATGCATTTTATGATGTCTGAACATAAAAAGCTGGACCTGGTTTCTTTAGAACGTGGAATCTAATATCTCTCGGTGAGAAGTTTATTTAATAAGGTGCTTCTAACTTTTTTTATTCTTACCCTTAAGAGGAAAGAACGATCGATATATATCGATAACTATCGATAGTCTAAAGCCAACTATCACGAACTATCGATGGAACTGACTATCGATATTTCTCCACCTCTAAACCCAATAGATACAGTCTTATTAATTAATTGTTTGCAATGGCTTAAATGTGCAAAACACTTGAAATTCACTAAGAAATGTCGAAATTACGAATATGGAAAATACCTAGTAATGGCGAACACCAAAAATAAAAGCAAAGACGCTTTGAGGGTGTTAAATTTGACAGAAGTAATTACGAGTAAAGGCACTTTATGAATTTAATTTTAACGATGTTTTTCGATCAATAATGTCTGTAACATGAGTATTTACAAAATATAACACCAACATTGTTGACCCTACTCGTGTATAAAGAATGTTTTGATATCCTTTTTGTTGTAGCTTTTCCTCTTCATTAGAATAAACCATTAATTAAAGCTAACGTGTTTCACTGCCTAACCATCGTTATGATATTGGTCGACACCGACAGCTTCGATTAAGTGTTTCACCAAACAAGGTATTTATTTATTTATTTGTCATTTTTTGAAAACCAATTTATTTTTGTGCAAATATTTGAAATAATAAATTCATAAATTTGCATATTTTTATTGTAGATAGGTACACAGGACGGAAAGTACAATTGCCATCCGCCATCATTGTTCTAATTGCAGATTTGTTTTTTGTTTTGATTTGGTTATGATGGTTTGGATAAGCAATTTAAAAAGATTTTCTATAGTTTTTCAGATGTGAAAATATTGAGTTTTTTTTTAAGTAAGAGGTGAGCTTTATTTATTTATTTTCATTTTATTTATTTTATTTAAGAGGTGAGCTGTTTATTAAAAAACAAGATTTTGGCAATACAATTTTGTTAGTGGCAGAGTTTTTGTTGTCAAAGAATAGTGACGTTTCCCTTCCCGGGCCGCTATCCCAACTATCGCCATTCCTTATATCGTCAGAGCATAAACAGAGTGCGATTAAGGAATTTAAATTAAATTTATTGAGCGGTCTGAACTGTTTCACTGTTAGTTTGGCACAAAATGACAGACGGCTAAAGAAATAGCACAAAAAGTACTCAAACTCAAAGTATGTACCTATTTCATAAAAAAAAAAAGATGGAAGAGGGAACTGCGTTCTGTACGGATACACATGTATGGTTTAGTTTAGACATTCGGCGTGTTTTTTTTTCAAATCTATATAGGCTTAGCGGAAAATGAGAAAAAAAACGCTGAACAGTGACTTGGCAGGACTATGCTAATTGACGTTTGACAGTTTCACATCGGCATTGTTCTCATTGAAAGTAAGGCCGGTAGTTATCAAGCGCTCATAAATAAGTTGGTGGACAGAATTTTTTTTCGCCAAATTTAATTCAATAAAATAGTAAAACAAGAAACATTATTCACTTAATTCATTATAATTTTCTTTTCCTTGTCGGATAAATTCGTATTTCTTTCTTTTCTACCTATTTTAAAATGAACAGAAATAATTTAAATTGGAAATAACAGCAGAGTTCGGTTGATAGCTACCGGCCTTCATATTTCTCCATCACTTTCATGTCATAATTGACATTTCGATAAAAATTTCGATAACTATCGACTAAAAACAGTTTGGTAGTACGTTTTTCTATCCAGGCTAAGCACCTAAGACTGGATAATTATCCAGGTTCCGTAAGCCTATATAGGCTTAGTTGTTAGTGTAATTAACATGGAAAAAAATTTCTAAGCCTATATAGTTTTGAAAAAAAACACGCCTATTATTAGAACATACTCAATGCACTTAAAGAAAACCGCTATGTTTAATGATGTTGATTATGGCTCTTGAATCATAAAATCAAATCATAAATGTTTATGGTTATTCAGATAAGAATTTCATTGACGTTCGCCGTCGCATAATAAATTGCAGTCCTGCTGCTTTTGCGCTTGCAAAAGAACTGAATTACCGTTGCATGATTTTGGCAGCACTTATGCTCATTGAAGGAGAATGACAGTCAGTTTGCTGTCAAATTGGCATATTATCTATATTTGTATTTTGTTGCCGCACTAACAGTATAATGGCAGGAGAGGAAATGTAAGTAAAACAATTGCAAATTCATTTAATATTTAATAACTACCACTCAGAGAGCAGGTATTTAAAATAATGGCACACGCATTCAAATAATTTAATATCTGAAATGTTTTCTTTCATTTCCGTCATTGTTTGACAGTCGGTTTACATATATTTCCATTTATGAACTCATTAGGTTTGTTGGATGTCAGTCCCAGGGCGCACTGGAAACGCACTAATGCGTTTTATGTCCGTCAGTGCTACACTGAAAACGCACTGAATGTGCTACCCTGCGTTCGTTGTCAACACTGGTTCTTCAATGGATTGGATTTACCCCGAGTATTTCGCCAGTTCAAGAAAAAAAGGGCTGTCAAGACATAAAATCAGCTGATTTGCCATTCGGTTATTTTTCATTGCGTTGGCTTATGCTCATTGTGCTTATGTTTTTTTTTTTTTTTTTCAGATAGGTAACTTAATAAAACAACGAACTAAATAAGTGAAAAAATATACGAAAACTAACGAAATCTGATTTATGTTAAGTTTTCAATGCATGACAGTTGTCAGGGCAAGCTAATTGCGTTCGATGAAATGGGGGTTGCACCGTGACTGATCTGTTTTGTGTTCAATTCAATGACCCTGTGCAGGACAACTTTTCTGCACCTACTCTTGAGGTAGAATATAAGGTCTGTTTGGTGTGCTTTTCGTGATCCAAATGGGACATCTGTCAAATAGTAAATAATTTGAAAAGTGGGGGAAAATCCTCTCAGAAACTTCTAATTACACAAACAAAAATGAAGATTGACATTTCACGAATTGTCAGATGGCTGTTGGATGGAAATTTTTTGACACTCTTATTTGGCTCTCTATTCTCTTGATTTGACAGGTTCAGTAAATTTACGTAAATTTACTGCACACCAAACAGACCTATATTTGTGAGAAATGTCAAAATCAGCTGTGCTGACTTCATCTGGCATTTTCAAAAATCTGTGCTATTCTGATCTGCCTTTTTTTCTTATTGAACAAAACTATAGAGTTTTGTTGATGTTCATACAAACAAAGTCTTCAATTATGAACTTGATATTTCTTTTTATGACGATGAATCTACAATCATTTTAAATATTTATATTTGAAATTTTAAATATTACGACAATAATTGAATATCATTGTCGGTGTCTTAGTATTACAGAAAGGATCGCGGTAATATGGAACAGTTCTACACGACAGTGATGAGACCATCCAAATATTCTATGGACCTTTAAATAAATAAGTTACTGTTGCTTTACACTAAACTTCAAAAGCTCTTCTTAGCCTGCTTGGTTCTAGTCGATATCGAGCTGTACTCCAAAGTCTAAAAAGAAGTAATTTTTGCTACACACTTCGCACTGGAATTAGAACCCTTTTGCGCGATGATAATCCTACGTCTGCTGGCAATAGTCGATTGTCATCATGCTTAAGACCTTGCTCTGAGAAATTGAGCCAGATCGGATCCCAATATCATATCCATCCTAATAGCTTGATGCTAGTTGCCTACTAATTGTATCATTAAAAGCTAATTTAATGATTCAATAACGACAATCAGGCCGCACTTGATGACCGACTGATAGAACTCTCAATCAAATTCACAGAAAGTTTCCGGAGTTCAAGATTGTCCTGAATTTTGAACTGCTGAAATTACTGAATCTTTTTGTATTCCTTGGACCACAGGAAATAAAATCCCCTATTTTAGTAAAAACTCAGATAAAGAACATGAACTCTGTCCCTTGGAGGTTGAATTTTTGACAACACCATTTTTGTCCTTTTTCAGGTTGTCTGTCCTCCACGGTATCCTCACTGTCCTTGGTAGAAAACCTAAAAATTACTTACTGCCGCTTCACCTTATCTAAGCTTATTAAGCCTGGAAGAACATTAAAATTCTCATTCAGAGATGACAAAACTTGACCAATAAAAGTGTAATAAAAAAACTCGGGCTTGAAGAGATTACCTGCAAAATTTCCAATCGCGATTCAAAACTCACCTTAACACCTGAAAGGTTACCACTTAAATAACAATAAAATGTGTACCACAATCGCTCTTTATTTCTCTGTTATAATTCCCACCCAAAACAATCGCATAATTCACAATTTTACCCACTCGATTTGGTCAGGACCATCAGGCAGCACCATTCCAGCAATCATTCTCACCATCAAGAGTATCGGTTTAATTTATGAAGGTCATCCTTTCCTTGATTGATATAAATTTCATTTCACTCTATTTCAATATAATCTGTTGGGGTCTCTTCTGCCCAGCTCCCCCCTTTCACCACCCCTTAATACGTTTAATAATATCCTTTCGTCTTTATTATCCTTCATAAGCAGTGTGATCACTATTTATACACACAGGCGTTATTTTTTGTTTTTTTTGTCGGATTCCTCCACTGATGAGTGGTGGTGGTGGCGGCGGGTGAGCAACATATTTCGCCTCACAGACACATAACGTATTCAAAACACAACCCCAATACAATTTATCTAAATGGTATTGCGGCGGAGAAGGCGATGAAAAGAACGAGTGAGCAATTCAGCCCTTGAATGTACTTTCTCTGGTATTTTTTCTGCCTTCCCTCTTATTTGTTGTTGCTACTGTGCTATGCTTCGTTGTCGGCATATCATATACACAATATTGGTTATTTTTTTCTTACATCTATATAAGCATCCTTTTTAGGAAATTTTATTGCAATCCGCAAAGCAAAGCAAAGTAAAGCGAAAGGATAAAGAAAAAAAAAATAGAAGGAACTACAATCGCACAGCTGAAGGGGCTACAGCAAGCGAAAAGGATATCCCGTTGGACACACACAACACTAGACAACAAAAACAATCTGTGAACCATGGTCAGAGTGGAAATATTATTCCGCTTGGAGAGTTATGAAAAAATTGACCAAAAACAATAAACCCCCTTAATTTTGGGGCCGGGGCACGGCGGGTAGCTTGGCAATTTGCAGATGGTAAGTGGTAAAGAGAGAGAGAAAATACTGTAAAGAGAATATCCTCTTATTATTGTGGCCTAAGGATACGGATGCGGGTCATAAGGTATCACCGCTATGGTTACTCCACCCCTCCAGTGTATTGGCAATGAGGCGACAAAAGGGTTTCCGAAGACAATTTTTGGTATCGAAATCGGACACAAAATATTGGCATCGTTTCAATTGGGAAAGTGTGCTGCTCCCAAGATAGTTTCGAATTGGGTATCGGAATTTATGTACGACTAAATGGATCTTTATTTGGACGTATTATCTACGATTTTGGATGCACACATGTGTCCGTTATGATATGCCCAATTTGGATTACTTTTGGGAAATGAGAGAGATAAAACTAAGAAGACTGATACGTATCCATATGTGTTATCGAGATATGTGATTTAATTTGAGCAGCTTAAGGGTTTTTGGATTGAAAACTGGTATCTATTCGATAACCACCATCAGATATTTCTATTTAATCTCTTCAGGATCATTTCCAAGGTAAACTGTCACCTACCAACGCCCACATGTTCCCGAATTTTGACATTTTATTAATATTTTCCTGTCCCGTGCATTTTCGTATTATTCGTATAATTCGTATTATTTGAATGCATTTTTAAATTCAATTTTTACGAACGTTTCGGCCCCTGGTATATGGAACGTGAATAGTTTTGACAGGTCACAAAGAGTCTCTTGGTATTTTCCTGATAGGGGCAGAATGACATTGGTATTCTTATAGTCACTAAGATTGAGAATTACCGGCTGCACCATTTTAAAAAGTAAGATAGTCAATTGTTTGATTTTCATTCCGGCTCCGGACACAAAAAAAAGAAGACAAATCGGCTGATATAAATATTTCAATGCTTTGACAGCACTTTTTTCTTGCAGTGAAGAAATACCTTGGGCGAATCCAGTCAGTGCTGAAACCTGAAAGAATGCTCACATCGAACACAATTCAGTAAAATTACTGCGATTTCTTTCTGTATAGCAATGGCACTGGTAGACATTGAAGGTCGAACGCATCAATGCGAATCCAAGATACGCACTAGGGCCAGGGCGCTCTAGGGTGGTCACCGAACCTAGTGATTTCACGTAATTTGTTTGTTTGTTTGTAAGTCGAATCAAAAATTTTATTTGAAAAAATAAAAATGGATTTGTAAATGGTCTAACGAAGTATCAAAAAACTCTAAGGACTGGCTCGGAAGAACTAAGAATAAGCAGCTCCATACGACTCCCAGGCCACAGCAGCGTTTTCCAAGCGGAGGTTTTAGCAGTGACAAAACTTGCGCATCTAATATCTTGGTACGCAACACAATATGAAACTCTGCTTGGTCCCCGATTACGGCGGGATACCAGGCCATGAAGCAGCGGATGAATTGGCCAGAGAGCAAGCAGATTGTATGGTTAAACCTCCCCTCTGTAACCTTAAGGCCAAAATTGAACAAAATTCATTAATTAAAGCAAATAACAGGTGGAAATCACTAGCCACCTGCCAGAATACGACAAAACGAGAAAAAAAAACTCCTAAAAAAAGACGGGAGATCGCAATCAATGCTGATAGGAGTGTTATCTGGCCACAACATGTTAAGATATCACTTGAAAAAACTACGCCTGAATGATAATGAAATATGCAGGTAATGCGGTGATGAAGGGGCTTATGAGAACACGACTCACTTTCTCTATCACGTTCCTAACATCTGCCAACTGAGGAATAGAACCGGGCAAATACATCTTTGAACACATCGATGAGCTATCGGATCGGATGGATCACCATCGGATCTACTTGAGTTTGTTAGGGCGTCCGGATGGTTGGGACACTTGGACCTAAGTGTGATGAGAAGATAACCATTTTTATCAGCCCGCTAACCTAACCTAACCTAACCTAAAGGATGTTTTTTATTTTATTGATAAAATAGTTAATTAAACATTTAAAGATGATTTCAGCCATATAAGCAACGGGTTGGCAATTACAAAGTATATCCTGTCCGTCCATACAGCTGCGAGCCAAAAATAGCAGTGCCACTAAAGAAGTGGCATTAATCAAAAATACAACAAATACAACAATAGTTTTTAAAAAAAATTACCAGTAGCATAAAATGCTTTATTTTCTTATAATATCTACATTTATTAGTTTTTGATTTAATTAAAATAAACTAACATACATGCATTTTGTCGAAAAGAACTTTAGAAAAGGCCGAGCAAAAAAATAGCAGTGCTCTTTCTTCACCAGCTTACTTGATCAAAAAAGTAAAAAAAAAATACTAAATTTAAATAAATTAGTATGAGGTGTTTTTAGGGATATACTAGTCCTTAATGGCATGGCCTTTATTAATTATTACACCTGCGCAAAACCGTTTTGCAGAGTCTACAAGATGCTGGCACCTTTCGGGTGATATTGATCCCCAAGACTGCTAAACTATCCCCCACAACTCGTTATTTTTTGGTTTTTTGTACAGTACTATTATCTTTTATATAAGGCCTATAGATTTTCAATAGAATAATAGAATAGAGATCGGGATATTGAGCAGGTCACTCCATGAACTCAATCATATTATCCTGAAACCATTGTTTAGCTGTTCGGCTGGTGCCTTGCGGGTCGTTGTCTTACTGGAAAACCGGTTTTAGTAGCATTTCGTCCTCGGCATATGACAATATGATGTTCTGCAATACATCAACGTATGAGTGCTGATCCATTATACCTTTCTTTCAATATATTGGATCAATACCATACTATGAAAAGCATCCCCAAATCATGGTACAAGATCCACCGAGTTTAGTTAGTTTTTATTGCGAATCTAGGATCATATTTTGTATTGGATGGATGCCTGACATACAGCCGAGATACTTTTTAGCTATACGGAAAGGTTTTGGTTTCATCAGTACACATTATTTTCCTTCTTTTTCGCAAACCTCAGCCTTTTTGATACATGCATTTTCTTGAGAAAAAGGGACTTTTTGTGGACTTCAGGCACTGAGACTATGTTCCCTCAGCTCTCTTCTGAAAGTGTGAATACCATGGGCCAAGTTAAGCCCATCCACCATCTAGGTAACGGCTGCAGAAAGATGTGTCCTAGTCCTAGAGTACCTTACAACACGTTTCATCATTGACGGATGCAGTATTTTGTTTCGGCCGCTAGTTTAAACCTTCATTTCATATTTTACAGCATTGCTTATCATTTATCAATATCATTTTAGCGTTACTTACACCCAGGGGTTCCTTAAATTGTTTGTACGTTTTTCCGACTTTTATAAACAATTGAATAAGCTCGCGCTTCTATGGTGTGCAGTGTATTCCACAACCCACTTTTATCAAATCAAATTAATACGTTTGACTGCAGTTTGATAAAAAATAAAAAGTAGAAGCTTTAGACTTACTTTTCTATAATTTAGATTCAAAAATCAAGTCAAAACAAAATTTATATACCGAAATCTAATAAGCACTGCTATTATTTTGCTCCTATGAAAAATTATCAGATGCAATGCCGATTGAAATTTCAACGCAAAAGTGAGGGCTTACCATTGCAATATGACGTCACGTGAACGACATATTGTTGATATGTATAGTATTACATTAAAAGTCCCAAAAATGATTAATAGAAAAAAAAATTAAGGAAAATGTTGCTTTCAAAGTAGCACTGCGATATTATATTCGGAACACACTGGTTCTATTATTGTTATTGGCCTTGTATCGTTAAATTAGAGCGAACTCTAGATATCCAGAACACGACGAAGAACACGTTCAGATGGGCGAATATTCGGTCCATAAAATTGATGAAGTGCTCGATGCCTGAGCACCCCAACATTTTGGGTTGAAAAATCTAGCATCCCTAGACACAATTTTGATAAAATTAATTTACTTATTTTTAAGTATTATACAGTTTTTCGAATACAATAGTTGCAAAATTGTTCCTGTTTCTAAAGAAAGAGGAGATGCAAGGCAGCATTACAATATATAACAAGGTTTGATTTTTTTAATATTCCTCAAAGAACTCCCAAGTAATGCAGTTCTTCTGGATTTTCATCATCCTCACAGTCAATGGCGGAAATTTCATCATCCTCTACGGAATCCATCTCTACGTAATCTAAGCAATATTCATCTTCTTCGTCCATATCACTACCGACATCTGAAATAAGTTGCCTTATCTCCTCCTCATCATAAATGGCCATATTTCGACACATCTTGTGCAGATAATCGATTACTTTTGCACTTCTGCACCAAGTGAACGTTTTGTTATGCAACTCTGAAATAGTTCGTGAACTCTTCAAATGAACAATTTTTTATTTAGTTCACTTTCAAAAAAAAGTCACACTAACATATATGGTGTGCCAGCGCACCCCAGTCACCACGATATCTTCAATACGGAAAAAGGAAATCCACTAAACTAAACACCTTTCACAAATAAAATACAAAACGAAGAAAAAAAAAGGTTATGACCTTCTACGAAAATTACGGCTTTATTTTAAGAATTGTATATGCATTCTAGGGTTAAAAAATTCGCTTTAGATAAATCAAAAAATGAGAAAAGAATATGAGCTCATCCTTGTTTGCATCTAAACGGATGATAATGTTCAGATTCTTCTCCGTCATGCGAACTCTCATACGAGTACGATAGAAAATGTGTACAATTACATTTCTTTGAAGTACATATACCTACTTCATATTCAAATTACTCCTTGTCCTCTTATTTGAAGGGGTTTTTCATCCACTTATAATTGGGGCCAAAAAAGTTCAAATTAAGTGTCTGTCTTCTAGCAGGCCCTTGAAAAGCACCAATTACCAAAATTAATGACGAAGGCAATGAAAAAAAAGTCAATTTTTACTAGAAAAAAATTTTCAAGCTCAAGTAGGTACAACCCAGTTTTACCCAACATTAAAGGCTCAACTTTAATGTGCATAGGGAAACATAAGCTTAGGGTTAAGGCACTAGTGGTCGGCCACTTAACCTTTTTTTTCACTTTGCTCTTGGCCGAGCTCTAAAATTTCTCAAACATTTGTGTGCTTAACGGTGAAATCAGAGCAATTCATTAATAAACTTTCAATATTGTGCATCAAAAGATAAATTTAAGCTATATAGTGCATTTCCTTAGTGCTCGGTCATACCAGGCCGAGGACTGAAACTAGCATTAAAATGGAATGCTAGTGGTCGGCCACCCCATTATTTACACTGATATTAATATTTTGTAATCTTTGCACCACTAAATACATTCCTTATGCTTTTTAGAACAATACAAATTCATTAAAATGTTATCTTCCAAACAAATTATAATATAAATTAACACTTGTAAATACGCACAACTAAAAAAAACAAGCAATCACCACATTTTTACACCTTCACAAATGTGCACGGACTTATGTGCATCTACCCACTGCAGTATTTGCGTAGTATCAAATTTGAAGATAGATGTGTAGGACATGTATCTGCGTCTTCAGATTAAGAAAATTCCTGACGGTATTTATATTACATGAGGAAAAGGGCTAAAGTGGCCGACCACTAGTGCCTTTACCCCATGTCAAAATTATATTACTCGTACACGGGGTAGCTTGGGGCAAGATTACGATAACCCTGGCGCAAAGGTTTGAGAATGCCATTTTGTAGATCTCGGTGAAATAAACATAAAATATAAAGTAAAAAAAATTGATTAATCGCTTAGTTTAGGAGATATCGAGATTTAAAAATTAATTTTTTCCTATGGAAATCGCATTGAAATTAATCATTTTTGCTCCGGTGCAAACAAAAGTGTTGCATACATCTGGGGGTAGAACTAGAAACAATCGGTTTTTAACAATTTAAGTAAAGAAATTTTATAAAATTTCTTTACTTAAATTTTAAACCTCGATATCTCCTAAACTAAGCGATTAATCAAAATTTTTTATTTTATATTTTATGCTTATTTCACTGAGATCTACTAAATGGCATTTTCTTTTTCACCGAAATCTACGAAATGACATTTTCAAACATTTGCGCCAGGGTAATCGTAATCACGCCAAATTAGCTTTTGCGTCCATGGCTATGTCAAATCTTTAGAACATTTTTTCTCTTGAACTCTCGAGCGGTTTGTTGTTGGTTTCAAGCGACTTTTCCTTCTCCATCCCATTGAAATCCTTTATCGTAAATACAGCTATTTCGTCGCACACATTCAATTAAAATATGAACACCATTCGTATCCTTCTGAATTTGCCATTATTTTATTAATTTATTTTAAATTCCAAACAACCGTTAAAATTGCATATGCGTAGAGCGAACGAAATCGCTCTTAAGGCCGAACTATTGTTTGTCGCTATGGAATGTTCTAGAAGATTCTGTGGCAGATGTTACACACACGTTATAAAACTGTTAAACAGAAAATAACCGTATTCCATCTCAAGTCTCAACGCTCAACCAGCATCAAAGTGTGACGAAATATGTTAACTTGCCGAAACGTGCAAGATCACTTGAATTGTTCACCAATTCTGTCTGACGTGGCATTAAGTGCTTCCAAGTCCAACTAATATTCATATTTTAAAAGTAATATCAACCTATTCAATTTCAGATCATTAGGTACGCGTGTATCTGATTTGCTTCCAAAGATGCCACGCAAACAAACTCAAAGAACCAGACCGACCGACAAATATCTTCCGCTCAGTCTTTCCTGTGTATTCGTAGGGCGGACATGAGTAGTGCGGTGGTTTTGAGGTGGATGCCTTTTTTAAGTCTAGGCACACAAAACTCTTTCTGTCTTTTTATGCCAATATTTGAACATTGGTAAAAGCTCTCTCCATCGCCTACGTCTCGTGCCAACAACGATGGGAATCAACATGGCAGGGAAGAGCGAAACGTCAATGAATTTACCTGCTAGACTGGAAGATACAGTACACATACATAAAGATGGAAATGTATGTAGATATGTACATTTGTACAAAAGAGATTTTTCAGTGCGCCATAAGAAAAGGTTTACGAAGAGAGCAGTAAAGCTAATTTCAATTAATTAGCAACTTACAACAGGTAGAGTAGAAAATGATTTTAAGTACCTACCTACTTGCAAACTACCAATGTATGGTGTACAGTACACGTTTGGAATAAGTTAGGTTAAGTATAATAAATTGTTGTACAGCATGAAATGGTGTGCCACAAAAAGATGTAAATTAAGTTATATGCACTGAAGGCAGCCTGCATTTGCGGTTAGAAATAACAACAAAAATATTAAATTAACTTGTTTTTAACATGCATTTGAGATTTCCTATTTCAGAACTAAGTTCTATAGAACATCTTGAAGGTAATTACGTGCTAAATGTTAAAATTATATATTTTGTATGTATGTATGTCCTATGAATAAATTACCAATTAGATTCTTCCACGAAGTGAATAACTATTATCTGGTCTTGATAAGCAGATGATAACATTGCTAACGGAGCTTATTTGAAACCATCTACATCTACAGTTCTTAATTGTAAAAAAAAAATTGTAAATTTCCAGCAGTGAAATCTGTATAAATATATGAATGCAGCAGCCATGTCGCAGCCGTGTAGCATAATAAAATAAGCTGCAAATTTGCACAACAAAAGCCGCAATTTGACATCTATGAACACAAGAGTGATGCCGGAACGTTTGCAATGGTAATGCAGTTTTTCTGCATTTGTGAACGCAATATCTGCATTGCTGGGGTTTTTTTTACAATTATGAACTCACCCAAACCCTCGTGCAGCTCGCTGTTTACAATATACTTTTACTTATTTGGGTATTGGTCACCATGGCATGATTGCGGATGAACTGACTCCCAATGTGAATTCTTTGGTTCTGAAGCCTTCTGTTGAATTCAGTACTCCCAATAAAAATGTGCCTTAAATAATTTGGAAAACATAAAGTAAAATAATCATCAATGCAATTTTCATTTTTGACAACAAACATATGGCTGAGCTTTTCTGTTCTGACTTGATCTGAGCTTTTGCACAAATCTGTGCTGTTCTGATCTACCTTTTTTCACATTGAACAAACTAAATGATTAAAACAAAAATAAATAACATTTTTTCTTTTCAATCTTTTATTCGATGCTATCGCTATTGATTTCAATTTCAATTTCAATTTCAATTTCAATTTCAATTTTATTAAATTTCATTGGTTTGTACATTAAGAGGAATGTCTTTTATAGTACTTAGAGTTTAGAATTGATTTTATACAGAAAAAAATTTTCAGTAGAAAATCATTAAGAACTTCTTAATTCTGGTAGCACTTAAATCAATTCTGGCACTGCTCGTCACCTGAACGCTCGCGCATCTGTCACTTTGTTTTCGTCCATTGTGTTGTGGTTTTGTGTTCTCAGATCTGTTGCTGCACTGGCAAAGCCAAATTTCTTTCCAAATCCAATGCATTCGCTGAATGCTTCGCTAAGGTTGCTGTTGTTGAGTTTTTTTTTATAAATTTTCTTCGCCTTTGCATTTCATGTAAGTCCCGTTATTTGTTTTCTCATCTTTTAGGCGGTCAAACTATTTCAATTTAATTTGTTTTGTAGAATGTCTGGTGGAGGATTCGGCCGTGGAAGGCGTTTTTTTACACCTCAGGAGGAGCAACCACAAACTTCACTGGGTTCCTCAGATTCCAGTGGTGGAGAGAAGTCAATCAAAGACAGTGGCATCGCGTCAAGAAGTCCTCCTTCAAGCGGTGAACATCAGCGGTTGGGACGCGGCAGATTGATCCAACAACTCTCACTGTCGTCCATCGCCACCCATGAACCGAGTGTTCGTGGACGTGGTAGAGCTTCAATAATCGAAACATTGCTGGGCACTTCCAGCACACCGTCGGACAGCACCAATCTTCCAGGATCTTCAAGGGGTATGTCCCGTGGCCAGATGATTCAAAATCTATCACAGTCGTCAGAATTGACCAGGGTCACACCGTCTGCAGCGTCGGGAAGCGATACCTCTTCGGCACCGGAAATGGAAAAGCTTATCAAAAAAGTAAGTAAATTGCAAGTTGAACTTCCCACAGCTAGTGAAGAAGATTCAATCGAAGAAGCATCCACCCTGGATCCTGTGCTCAAACACGGAAACAATGGCAGACCTGTGCCTATAGTGTGCAATTACATAAAATTGTCGCAATCCGATCCTAACAAGGGAGTTTATGAGTATGAAGTACGTTACTGCCCCCCAATCGATTCACGTTCCGTACGCATCAAGCTCTTGAATGAACAGTCGGCTCATTTTGGTGGAACCAAAACATTTGACGGCGTCATCCTCTTCTTGCCAATTTTGCTGCCCAACAAACTGACTACTTATGTGGCACGGAACCCAGCCGATGATTCTGAGATTGAGATTCGAATTATGTACAAACGCAAGAAAGCGCTCAAGGACTGCATTACCATGTACAACATTCTGTTCGACAGGATAATGAGTACGCTGAATTTCGTGCGCTTCGACCGCAAGCAGTTTGACCCATCGGCTCCAAAGATTATTCCACAGCACAAACTGGAGGTCTGGCCAGGGTATGTCACCGCTGTCGATGAATATGAAGGCGGTCTCATGCTGTGTTGTGATGTATCCCATCGTCTGTTGTGCCAGAAGACCGTACTGGAGACCTTGAAACAGGCATATCAATCTGGCGCAAATAAGTATCAAGAGAACGCCAAGAAGGCACTGCTCGGCTCAGTTGTACTCACAAGGTACAATAACAAGACTTACCGCATCGACGATATATCTTTCGAGTTGAGCCCCAAGTCGACGTTCAAGACGAAAACATCTGAGATTTCTTACTTCGAGTACTATCGTGTCCACCACAACATTGAGATCAGAGACAAAGGTCAACCATTGCTGATCAGCATCAAGAAGCAACGGATTGCAAACCAGGCGGAACCGGAGGAAATCATTTTTTGCTTAATTCCAGAGCTCTGCTATATGACGGGTCTGAGAGACGACATACGCTCGGATTTCAAAATTATGCGCGATATTGCGTCGATCACGCGGGTTTCGCCGAATCAACGGGCTCTCGCATTAGATAAATTCTGTCGGAACGTGAATGGAAACCCAGCTGCTCGACAAATCCTGGAAAATTGGGGTCTTCGGCTGGATGAAACCCCAAAGGAGGTCACCGCTCGTCAGTTTGATGAGGAGCAGATATTTTTCGCAAAGAATAAAGTGCCTGCTGGTCCACAAGCGGATTTCGGCAAATTCGCTACTAACAACGAGCTAATCGACGTGGTTCATCTGCGCAACTGGCTGCTGATCCACTGCCAAAGTGATTCGCGAGCGGCGAGGGCTTTCATAGACTGCATCGAGAGAAATTCACGTCCAATGGGTATAAGTGTTTCCCCGCCGACGATTATTCCCCTCCAGAATGATCGTATTGAGGCGTTCGTTGGTGCTCTGCGAGAGAACATCCGCCAGGGGGTGCAAATCGTGGTTTGCATCTGCCCGACCAGCCGTGACGATCGTTATGCTGCCATTAAGAAGATATGCTGCGCCGAGATGCCAATCCCATCCCAGGTGATTAACGCCCGCACACTGTCCAACGATGCAAAGAACCGTTCGATAGTGCAGAAAATCGCTCTTCAGATGAACTGCAAACTGGGCGGAACCCTCTGGAGTGTAAATATCCCACTGAAGAATGTGATGATTTGTGGTATCGATTCATACCACGATGCCAGTCAAAAGGGCAACTCTGTGTCGGCGTTTGTTGCGTCACTCAACGCCAAATACACCCGCTGGTATAGTAAGGCAGTGGTACAGACAAAACGGGAAGAGATCGTGAATGGCCTCTGCGTATCTCTAATCTCCGCCCTAAAGGCATACCAAAAGGAGAACGACACGCTTCCAGACAAAATTGTTATCTTCCGTGATGGTGTTGGTTATGGGCAACTAGATCTCGTCGCCAACTACGAGATTCCCCAATTCGAAGCAGCTTGCAGCAAGGGTTTCCAGAACTACTCGGCGAAAATTACATTCATCGTCGTCCAGAAGCGAATCAACACGAGGATGTTTGCTAAGAATCGCGGCGAATTGTCCAATCCACTTCCAGGCACAGTTCTCGATCATACTGTTACGCAGCGGTATCTCTATGATTTCTTCCTGGTCTCACAAATGGTTCGACAGGGCACGGTCAGCCCAACACATTATGTTGTAGTACGCGACGATACCGGCTTTGCACCTGACATTTTGCAGCGGTTGAGCTATAAATTGTGCTTCATGTACTACAATTGGCCGGGCACTGTACGTGTGCCAGCCTGCTGCCAGTACGCTCACAAGATGGCATATCTAATTGGACAGAGTGTCAAACGTTCAAATGCAGAGGAGCTATCCAACAAACTCTTTTATCTATAGACAAGGATTTTCTCATTATTTTGATGCTTTCCCGTGCGCAATACAATGAATTTACGGGAGCACAACTTTTTTTCTTTATTTTTTGACACAGAATGTTCAGTTTTGTTTTATGTTTCATTTCCTTATAAATACCAAATAATTAAATAATAAAAAAAAATTGTAAAATTATTTCTATAAATTGTGGAAGGGCGGCGGGAATATTTCCGTTTCAGGTGACGATTGCTTTTGTATTTTTTCTGTTTAGTACTAGCTAAGGTGATGAGAGTTAACATAGACGATCGTGCTCATGCTGTAGAAACTTGTTTAAGTTTGAAGATGGTATATGGTTCAGTGACAAAAGATGCTCCCGTGTTTGCTGCAGAAACGTTTTATCACTCTACGTAAGTATAAAAATGGCAACAGGTGATTTCATGTGTTGGCCTCACAGTTCGGTTTCAGCTGCGTTTTGATTAGCCAGTAAACGCCGTGACTCACTGCTAAGTGTACTGATTCATTTTCGATTTCCAGCAGAGACACCGGATAGTTTTTCACGGTTTTCGAATGTCCGACAAGCAATGAGGAGTCGAGAGAAACTTCTCAAGTCAACGTTTAGATCGTAGATTCTCTTACATTCGTGGGAAAAATGTGAACACGCACATACAAATGATTGAGGTAAGATAGAACCAGTTCCACTCGGACTGTTGTACCATTGAAAGAAAAAACAATTAAATTGATCAGATAGTGATGCCTTCTTGATTAAGAGGAGGAATGAGGCCTCATAAGCCCGCCGCAAAGGTAAATTGAAGCCTTCTGAAGTATAAATTCGTCGCTACACAGCAAGAGTTAGTTAGTTGATCGCTTTCACGGCATATTTTAAGAATAATTTTTTAATTGCCCCTTTGTTTGAATTGTTTAAAAGGTATTCAACTAGATTAGTAGACCCGATTCCCGGCGTGTTTACAGATAGAGGAGTGCTTGAGATCACAATGCAATAAGTAAGTCACGTCTATCACAGAATCCGTCGTATTCAGAATTTTACTACGAACCCCGAAAGAACTATCACAGAATCCGTTGTAGTGGAAATTTTTGCTACGAATTTCGAATTTCGTAGAAAGTGTTAAGTTGTTAAGTGCGGCAATGCACATTCGGATTCCACTACGACGGATTCTGTGATAGTTCTTTCGGGGTTCGTAGCAAAATTCCGAGTACGACGAATTCTGTGATAGATGTGAGTAAGTTATACAGATTGAAAAGGAAAGTCAGTGTAGTGATGATTTAGTTAGATAATTGCGTGATTATAGTTTTGTTGCGATATTTGACACAAGCCGATGCACCGGTGGTTGAACCCCCAAAGGTATTGCCCTAAGTCACGGCTGCCGTAGCTTGGAACAATTGATTGCACATTCAATGCAATAATGTTCTGACTAACAATGGAATGATAGGTCAGCAATGCGAATTGTTGATCGTGCGAAATGACCGCTCACGCTATCGATTGGAGCTTGGCCGAGAGAGTTGAATTTAGACGACGATAGCGTGCGGTGTTTTGTTTTTTTGGTTGCGTTCAACAGACGAACAGAGATAAAATATCCTATATGTGTACAACATAATCGAATCAACCCGATATGATCTGACAGAGTATCAATGTTACATGCCAGTAATATGGAGTGAGACAAATGTGGTTTTCTTCAAAAACCAAGAAAAAAGGGATTATACGGAAGCGAAGTCATTCAGACCGGTCAGCATAACATCATTTCTGCTTACGACAGTGGAAATGATTGTGGTGGGCCATTTGGAGAGTGCTGCGATAAGAATGTATGCCTGGTATAGTAAACAGCATACATACGTACCAGAGCTAGCATGTCCATAGAAACAGCGCTGCACCAAGTCGTCCACGTTGCGGAAGATGAGCTAACAACGGAGGTATTGCAATGACCACTATAATGTACATTGAGGGTGCCTTCGACAAGATATGCTATGAAAGTCTGAGACAAGACCTGAAAAAACGTAGGAATAACCCACTGGTTCTAAGATGGGAATACACTGCAAGTTGTAAACAGATAGTGTCGAGAACAAGAGCTCTCCATTTATGCGGAAAAGACAGATCTGATAACCTTCACTATGAAGAGAAAGAATCTGGAATTTCAGCCCTTAACACTTTTTTGAGCGGAATTAACAATGACCAAGAACATTAGGGAACATCTGGGAACATATCTTGACCCGGAAAGCAAAACGGGTGATTGTACTTAAATGCAAAGGTGTAGGTACTTATGTATTTGAACAAAGACGGCGACTCTCTCCGAGGTCAGCATACTGGATATACATTAAATTATAATAAATAGGCCCATTATCACCTATGGCTCGGTTCTATGGTAGGCGAAAGCCTTCCAGGAAACTGCTTCGAAGCATTTGGATAGGGTCGGACGTCTGGCATGTATGGAAATTGTCAGTGCAATACGAACAAGGCCAAAATGCGCAGTGGAAGTGATCCAAGAAATTTCACCGTTTATAAAACGGCGGCCTCAACGGCACTTCGGCAGCACTGAGATGCGAAATGACCATCTATGGGCGAAGGAATATTCTGGAACTTTTCACAAACGGTATTAGTATTTATTTAGTATTTATTCATTCTTCTGGTTTATAGTACATAAGATATAAATTACATCTTTAAAGTTGTATATACAGTAATTATGTTACAGAGTATTGAAGTCATTAAAAAAAAAATAAAGTAATTCAAAAAAGATTTGAAGAGAAAATTAAGTAAACTTGATGCATACATACTTAATAAAAAATAAAAATTATCAGCAAAATATTGAAAAGCATTTTTTCGAAGGTGTTCGTGCTACTTAAACGTTTAATACTAATGGGAATAAGGTTCCACAGTTGAATTGCGTGAATAAAAAATTGTCTGGATGTTACTAGAAATTTATGCCTAGGCAAAATTAGTTGGAATGTTCGGTTACTTATTCCAAAATTTATTTGGTTAAATAGATATTCAGGTGTTTTCGATTGAATTATTTTATTAAGTAATAACAAAGTTCTATATTTAAATAGGCCATTAAGAGAACATCCTGTAATTTGCTTGGTAAAGGCGGAGACGTGCTCATGTCTTTTAAGATTAAAAATGTATCGCGCACAGCTATTAAAAGCTACATTGAGTTTTCTAGATGACTCGTAATACATATTGGCAAAAATCTCGCAGCTAAAAAGAATGATGGGTAGAATGAAAGACTTCACAAGTCTTAACTTTACATTCGTTGGGAGAAATTTTGCAGTAGGGACCGCTTAGACCACGAAGCGCACCATAAATTTTAGAAACCGTCCTTGTAATAAGTAAATACCAATTAAAATTGTTGTTGAAATAGACACCTAAATTCTTAATGTTTTCGACATATTCTACTGGGGACTGGTTTAGAAAAACCGTGGGAAAGTCTTCACTAATTCTACTTCTGCCAATGATCAAATTAGGGAGCTAAACATGCCTTTTATTGAGAATGGATAACTTCCGAAAAAGAAAAATGGTGAAATAGAAAGATGAGCGACGGAGCAGGTGCAGGTATCTAGACCCTCTTGAAGGAGACTATGCGTTCGAGTTTCAAGGTGAAAGAAAGTTAAGGACTACGTTACGCGGGGTGGAATTCGGGTAAGGCTTAGTAATCGACATTAATAATTGTTTATGAGGAAAAGTGAAAAATGAAAACTAAACTCGTGTGGAATATAACAAAACTTCATTTAATGTCGCACCAATTCAAACTATTACAGCCAACTGACAATAATTTAAAGTTACAAGAACAAACAAGATAAAGAATAAGGAATGCAAACAAAAGCGAATTGATAAATGTCAAGAAAGAGAAATAAGAATTGTTGCCTGGGCCTGTTCCATTTGTGTAGCGTATTAATCCCAAACATCCTGCCCGGCCGAACGGGTATGTTCGGAACTATCCTCTGAGTCAGTTGTGAGTAGTCGACAAACTTTCTGTACTGGACGCGTACAGCTGCCAGTAGCGTGCCTGATTGTGACATTGCGTATAAGGCCATCTGCACCAGGATAAGTCTCCGTAATTCGCCCCAATCGCCATTGGGTTGGTGGAAGGTTTTCATTTCGTATGATGACAATATCATGAAGTCGTAAATTGTCCGATGGTCGTTGCCATTTGTTTCTAGCCTGAAGTGTCGTCAAATATTCATCGTGCCATCGACGCCAAAAATGTTGATGCATTTGCCTTATTTGCTGCCATTGCTTAAGTCTATTGCTGGGTACATCTGGAACGGATGGTTCTGGAACTGCCATAAGTGATCTGCCAATAAGTAGGTCCGCTGGACTGAGAGCCAATCGATCGTCGATGCTGTCGCGCAAAGGTACCATCGGTCTTGAATTTAAACATGCCTCGATGCATGTAAGTAGCGTATAAAACGGATCAAAGAACATAGTTTGCTCGCCAACCACTCGATATAAATGCTTCTTGGCGGACTTCACTGCCGCTTCCCAAAGGCCACCTTGGTGTGGTGCCCCAGGAGTGATGAATCGCCAACGGGTGCCTGCATTTGCCAATTGTTGTTGTGTATGCTCATTGTGCCAGTCAGATAAGTCCTGTTGCATAATACGATTCGCGCCAACGAATGCAGTTCCATTGTCGCTGCATAAATTTGTACATGGTCCTCTGCGAGATGTGAAGCGAGAAAAAACGTTCAAAAATGCACGCGAGGATAGATCGTGTGCCACGTCAATATGAACAGCTCGTGTCGCCATACATACGAAAATTACTACATAGGTCTTCGTAACCAAACGTGTGCGAGAAGTGCCAATGCGTAACTGGAAAGGGCCACAATAGTCTACGCCACTTGTAGTGAAGGGTTGAGCCTGCGTTACCCGCGGTAGGGGAAGAGAAGCCATCTGTTGTTGAGCCATTGTTTTCTGCATCCGTCTGCACCTTACGCATGAGTGTATGCACTGCTTAACAGCGCTTCTGCCATTCATGATCCAAAATGTCTGTCGTAAGATTTGCAACATGAGCTGAATGCCTCCATGTAACGTAGTGTTGTGTGCGTCCTCAACTATTAGTCGGGTTAATGTGCTCGCCTTTGCCAATATGATTGGGTTCTTTTGGTCAGGATGAATCTGAGCATTTGAAAGTCGACCGCCTACTCTCAGAATTTGATGCTCATCCAAATATGGTGCCAATGAAATAATTTTGCTTGTACTTGAGATTCTAGAAAGAGTACGAATTTGATTAATTTCATATGCGAAGTATTTACCCTGTTCGGTGCGTATGTGCCAGCGCCGTGCCTCCGCGATTTCATCACTACTGATGATGGGTTGATGCCAACAATGGTGACTTGCCATTCGCCAACGCAGTATGTATGCTGTAGTTCGAAGAAGTTTGCCTAACTTGCTATATCGATCTAGCAGGTCGATTCTTTTTCCATCTGGTTGCCTAGTTTGTAGTACGCCTGTGCCTGTGGGTCGAGTTACGTTGACCCGGATCGCTTTTACCTCTGCCTCTGCTGCCAGCCAATCGTCACTGTCAAGTTGTATCGCCTCATGATATAGATCGTCTACCTGCTGTATTACCTCTGGGCCATGCCACCATAGATGATGTGTTCGTAATGATTCAACAGAAATGCCTCGGCTAGCACAATCAGCTGGGTTGTGCTGGCCGTCAATATGTCGCCATTGTCCCACCTCAGAATGTTGTTGAATAAAACTTACTCGATTCGCCACATATACGTTAAGTGTTGATGAATGCCTTCGAAGCCAACTAAGAACCACACTGGAGTCTGTATGCATGAAATACGGAAGATCGTTCAGTTGCAATGTGTTGCGAATGTTCACCATAAGTGCAGTTAAGAGCTGAGCAGCACACAACTCTAGTCTCGGAATTGTTACGACCTTAATCGGAGCCACCTTCGTCCTTGCTGTTATTAGCCTTGATGTTGCCACGCCTTGATTGGTTGTACTATGTAAATAAATTACTGCTGCGTATGCCTTGCCACTCGCATCACAAAATCCCATGAGATGTGAGCGATGATTTGGTTGTAGTCCTATCCAACGCGGGATCCGGATGCCTTCAAGTTGATTTAAATTTTCACGGAATGCGAGCCATTCATTCAGTAGAGGGACCGGTAAAGTCTCGTCCCATGCCAAGCCTGCCAACCATAATTTTTGTATGAAGATCTTCGCAACGATGATCACTGGTGCCAGCATATTTGTCGGGTCGTAAAGACGGGCCGTATCTCTGAGTATCAGACGTTTCGTCGTCGACGGTGTATCTCCCAGATTGATACGGTAGAATAATTCATCCAACGTTGAATTCCAGTGCAAACCAAGAACTGTAGTCTCAGGTGATTGAAGTTCCACCTCATTCGAGGAACTGCCAATATTTGTGATTTGAGCTAACGCCTGTGCGTCATTGGTTCGCCATTTGCGTAAATGAAAATTGCCTTGTTGCAATACCAAGTCCACATCCTTCGCCAATGTCACTGCACTCTCAGTAGTCGGCGAACTTGCTAAATAGACATAGAAGTCCCTTTCGATGCTTGTTTGTGCTGCCACTGCCCGGCTGGAGTCCGGTAGTATGCCAGAGTTGTCACGGCCACATTGCTGCATTGCCCGAATTGCATTGTATGGGCCACAAGCCATGCCATAAGTCACTGTCGTAAGCTCATAAGTACGTATCGGTTCATGAATAGATTCTCTCCACAGAATGCGCTGCCAACATAGATGCCTTTCATCGATAAGAACCTGACGGAACATCTTTTCTACGTCCGCCGATAGAGCCACTGCGAAACGTCGAAATCGAAGAATGATATTAGCCAATAATTCCTGTATCACTGGGCCTACCAATTGAGTATCGTTCAGTGATGCGCCAGTTGAAGTCTTCGCGGAAGCATTAAAGACTACACGAAATTTCGTCGTTACTGCATGGTGAGGTATATAGTAGGATTGTGATGGATCGCCAAGTTGATCGCTCACTTCTCGCATGTGGCCTAAGTTACTATATTCCCGCATGAACGATATGTACTTTTGTTGTAACTCGAATTCAGATGACAGTCGCCTTTCCAATCGCAGAAACTGTCTCAAAGCTTGCTGATAAGAATCGCCAAGTGTCGGGGCATCGGGCCGGAATGGTATCTGGACAATGTACCGACCAGTCGACGTACGACGATAAGTATTTGCGAATATTTTCTCGCAGAGATCCTGCTCTGGTGCCAATCTATTTATGTCACTTGCCTCTTCTAATTCCCAAAACTTATGTACTAGTTCTTCAAGACGTTGTTCTTCGCCTGAATGAATTAAAAATGAATGCAATGACTCACCGATTATGGACTCGATGGTCGCAGGGCCAAACACTACCCAACCAAGGCGTGTTGATTGAGCAAAAGGTTCACTTTGTGCACCATGCACGATGCCATCTTGGATAATAGCTCCCCATACCTCAGCGCCTATCAAGAGGTCAATTCGTCCAGGGGATCCGAATGTTGGATCGGCCAATTGCAAATTTTGAAGATGTGACCAGCATGATGAAGTGATTTTAGCTGCTGGAGTCACTGATGTAATAATGTCAAGCACATATACTGCCACTGCCAATTCGAAAGAGCCATCACGAGCCGAAAGCTGTACCGTTGCCTGACCACGAGTATAGGTGGACACAGATTGGCCCACGCCTTCGACAGGAATCTCGCAGCGGCTTCTGCGAAGAGACAAACGATTAAGTAAACTGGATGTAATAAAACTTGCCTGGGATCCGGGGTCACAGAGTATGCGACACGGATTAAGATTGCCAAGATGATCTGTGATGCTTGCGTACGCAGTAGCCAATAAAACGATCTGGTTGCCAACGAGTGTAAATGTTTTAATACGATCGGCCAGTCAATGCGGTGCCGGATTCACCCGAGGTGGGCCTGGTGATGATGATGTAGGAGACATTGAAGCCTGAGCACTTGGTGCTGGTGCCATTGATGATGATGATGATGCCTGTGGGACTGCATTTGAAGGACCTGACACTGCAGCCGTCCTGCAAAGTAAGGTATTGTGTTTCTTGTTGCAATGATGACAACCACCTGCTGCGCAATTCTTTGTTGAATGTCCTGGACGAAGGCAATTGAAACATAGATTCGATTGCTTCAATTTAGCAAAACGTTCGCCCACTTCCAATGCCAATAATGATGGACATCGCATTATGCGATGTGTGCCGTTGCAATACTCGCATCTGCCAGGTGATGTCATCGCCAAATTAGTTTTCACCAAGCGAAACGGTGAATTTTGCGCATGTCCAGTGCCTCGAATATGCGCTGTTGGATTCGCCTGAGCCATCTGTGTCTTCGTCGCCAAGTTGCCTATGCTATGTGCACGCGTTTCCAAAAATGTTAGCATTTTATCCAGTGATGGTATTTCGGTCGTTGTCGTCATACCCCAAGCCTGTTGTGTTGTCGGTGGAAGCTTAGAATTCACCAGGAACACGAGGAATGCATCCCAATGTTCCACAGGAACCTTCATCACTCGTAGTGCCCGCAATGAGGCACGCACTGAATCCACGATGGCCAACAACTGCGTTGAAGTTTCCTCCGTTGCTACACTCAAGTAAATCAACTGTGAGACGTGTATGTCGGCCAACTGTTTGGGGTTATCGTACCGCTTCCTCAGAGTCTTCCACACCTCTTCATAGCCTCCGCTGTACAATCCGCCAACCAATCCAACGGCATCGCCTTGCACGGCTGCCCGTAGTTTCCCCAGCTTGTATGGTTCTGGATAATCGTGATTGTGTACTAACGTCTCAAAAGCATCCTTGAATGCAAGCCAATTTGCCAATGTTCCATCAAAAATGGGGATTTTCAGTGGATCCAATTTCATCTCCGCTGGCGGTGCCAAAGACCTAAATGCTCCAACAGAGCCTTCTGCGCCGTCATGAAGAAATGCTGCCTGCAACCGGTGTAGTTTTGCCATTGTGGTTTTGTAGTCAGCCTCAATAGAATCCCAAAGTTGTGTGTGTGCTTGTAATTCTGTCTCCTCTGCCTGGTCAATAAGTGCATCATGTGCCACTTCGAATTTGCAAAAATGCGCCTGGAGACACGTTATTTCTTGTGCCAGTAAATAACTGTCTGCCTTGAACTCGTCTGCCGCCACTGTTGTAGCAGCACGTCGAATAGCGTTGCATGCCGTCGTTCGCCTATTTAAATCCGCCATCGGTGGTGCCATAAAGTCGCCTAACCAAAACTTAAAATATTCCACGAACGAATGCCACGTAATTGCAATAAATTTCACACAAATTGTATAATTCTTTATTCCTCACAGGAGGCACCAAAATGTTTATGAGGAAAAGTGAAAAATGAAAACTAAACTCGTGTGGAATATAACAAAACTTCATTTAATGTCGCACCAATTCAAACTATTACAGCCAACTGACAATAATTTAAAGTTACAAGAACAAACAAGATAAAGAATAAGGAATGCAAACAAAAGCGAATTGATAAATGTCAAGAAAGAGAAATAAGAATTGTTGCCTGGGCCTGTTCCATTTGTGTAGCGTATTAATCCCAAACAATAATAGATACATTATTGATGCGATTGGCTTCCTATAGTTTGAAAGGCTGATAGCATGTCAGATGGTTATTCTTATTATATATTTGTTGTTTAGTGCATCTGTTTCGAGGAATTCGGAAATGCTGAAGACTCTCCTCTCCTTCTTTAGTCACGCCCAGGATGATAGTTTTCGGAGTTTGACGACGATTATTTCAATTAAAGTTAGATTCCAAAGAGCAATTCCATAGATATTCGAACCGAAGTCCTTGGGAGAGTCTACATTAATTTCATTAATTTGGCAGGCAGTGGGTTGTGGGACAATTTTCATGGTTCCTATACTCGGCGGAATTCTCACCCAAAAATCCAATCTTATCCGTTTATACGTAATGACCAGTATATCATTGCAGAAATGTCCTTATCCGAATTTGATGAATCTCCTTCAGGAAAATTGTTCAAACCGTTTCGAGGAATTTTCTCAGAATCCACAAATGAATGTGGAATGAAGGTGATACTACTTTTGGTTTTTGTTTCAGAATATATTTTTGCAGTTCTCATGCCAATCACCATAAATATCCCAGCGCTGACATAAATAAAATAAATATTCTTCCCAGATAAACCATTTCGGCTTGAGAATAAAGGTGGCGCTGTAAAAAAGGGATGCATGTCTCGGCTAAGCAAGGTTTCACTCGATTTATTTGATTTGGCGTGGAAAGTGTTGGTTTTCAACACAAAATTCATGCAAACAAATATTCCTTTCAAATTAATAACTTAGGTGAACTCTGTTTGCATTTCTTGCTGCAAATTAAAAGTGGCTTTTTCACTTGAAAGCAAAAAAACTACTTACATACATTATGATTTCGAACCACTTACTCGTACATTAGCACTGCCATCATTCTGGTACAGTATCGAAATGCGTGACTTCCTCTACGCAACAGAATTCAATATAGCCTAGCTGTCCAATACCACTTGTGTCTTTACATTGCCCATGCGCTTCCCCCATTCAAAACAAAGCAAAAGGAATCACAAGCACAACCACCCAGGTGAAGAGGGGAATGAATGCACTGAAATGTTTGGAAAAGGACGAAAAGATTTTCACTCATGCTTGGGGAAATTGCATCCAAAGAGGAGAACGGCGAAACAACTATACTGTCATTTGAGTCCGTTTCACTTGGCATCCACAAATACACCTCACACCCCTCAAAAGGATACACTGTGATAATAATGGTTGCTGGTACACACGCAATATATGTAGGTACCTCTTATCATCGAATGTGTGTATCCTATGCTCATTATGTATTCCGCCATACATCCTTCCATCTCTTGTCCTGCGGAACAGCATTTACCGCCCAGCCACCACCCTTCACCGCCCAGTAGCCCATTTTCTCGCAACAAAACAGAGTGTAGAGAATTTTCCCGTCTGAAAACTGGGATAAAGTTATCTCCTTTTGCTGTTCGTTGGTTTTTTTCCTCCTCTTTCCTTAAGGGAGAAGCGAAATGAAAATAAAAGAATAAACAAAAAAAAAAAAAAAATTGATGAGAAATGAAAACAGGATTTTCGGATTCACTGGAGAGTTGGTACAACTATAAATGCACATAAATAGCGGCATTAGAGACCTGGACCTGCATACATACATACTCGTACTCCATTTCCCAATAGGGTATGTTACTGCGGCCACAATAGCCAGCAGAATAGAGAAATTATGATGAGAGATCGTTAAAAGTAAAGACCTGAAGACAATGTGGCTTTAGAACTGTCTTTTCGTCATTTTTGGATATCAAATTCGAAGGTGGAAAGTTGAATTTCAGGATTCTGGACTTCATAAGCTTTTAACTTCCTATTTTGACTTTGAGGAAACTACCTCAGGATTCCGAAATAATTGAAGCATCCTGTAAACTTATTAGCTTGATTTGCTCTATGTAATCCGACGCGACGGGAGAACGGTGGGCAAAGGTTTAAATTCCAATTCCAACCGCTAGATTGAATGTCTGGCAAAACCAGTTCGGCTTCGGCACTTAAAATGTGGAACTCTTTCGTTCCATTTTCCGACGATAGAGATTTGTGAAACTAGTGCTTCCGAGTCGTTGACAGTCTCTATTCAAGACTCTGCAGCGTTCCATCGATCGTAGGCACACTGCTTTCAGCCCCGAGTTTCCTAGCTAAATCCTTAAAATTTCAAGGATTTTAAAATTCGTCGGGAATTCAAATTCCAATATAGCAGCAATCTTGGGCAGATCCATAAATGGTTTTTCATTTGTATGACTCAGTACTTGTTGACAGAACTTTCATCTTTGACACTTCAGGCTCCTAAAAACTGGAATTTTTAATTACTCAAAAACTTTAAAATGGTATTTGTGTACTTTTTTCTTTTTTGCTCTTTAGTTTACTTGTGTACACCTAGGACGTTCTGTTAGGTTGTGCAGAGTATTTAATAGTTCTCCAGATAAATCTTGCAGGTTGCGTTCATTTATACAATGAACTTATTCTGCGAATCCAAAAAAGACGTGGGTTTCCCAGCCGCCAAATAAGTTTGAGATCTATCTTGACCTGTTTAACGCTGGCAACGGGCAAACATATAACACGCACACACAAATGGTTGCGAGAAGCAGGCCCCGGTTCACCTCGAGCTGTAGCGCCAGCTAAGTAAGTAAGTAACGGGCAAGAGATCAAATCTTGTCGCGTATAAATAGTTGACATTTGCAAAGGTACCTATCTACAAAAAAACTTAGGTACTTTCTAACTTAGGTGGCGCTACAGTCCGGGGAGGACCAAGGCTCAACCAATTACCTTTTCCCGTTAGCTCGGCTTAAGCTAACAGCCTCCAGATGCTTACTCCAATTTGGTTGTGCTTGCTACCTTAGGCAAGATTAACCTATGTTGAGCTGACCATCTGGGTTGGAATCGAACACTCTTCGGGCCGGAGCGTTGCGTTGGTGTCCATTCGCATCGCAAACACCTAATGCACAGTTTTTTTGACTAGATTGATGTCGCTGTACAGTACAGCTCGTATAGTTCATAGTCGAATCTTCTCCTACGAAACCCGTCAATGCAAATGGGACTGAATATCTTTCGAGGGATTAAGTCCATCCTTCAGGTCCATGTATAACAAGACTGGGATGATAAGGGTCTTATATGAAGGCTTTTTAATTGATCGGGAGAGGACTTTACTGCTCAATTGCCTTCTTAGGCCAAAGAATCAGCGATTGGCAAGGGCAATCCCTCGTTTGATTTCCGATGAGGTGTCAGCTGTGATGTAACAGAAGAGCCGTGGTAGACCTTCTACTTTACTACCTCAAATTTGCAGCTGTCTATATTGTCACGTCTTGTTCAATTCGTCGACGTTGAATGTCCTTTCTTGTTGACAGCATAGTTATCTTCGTTTCATTTTTGGACTTCTTGGGCTTTTTTCCAGGATCTGCCTTAGTATAAAAATTTGGTCTTTGACTATGATGGAGTTTCCTGGCCTAAAAGCGCCCTGATAGCGGTCAATCAGGTTGCTGATGCAAGATTTCAGGCATTCACAAAATATGGCAGCTCAGATCTTGTAGGCGATGTTGAGGCCTCTGTAGTTAAAGCAGTTGAGTTGAAGCATATCTTTTTCAAAAAGATTACTGGTATAGCGAGGAAGCAATTACTGTTAAGCTGCTTGAGGAAAGAAAGCCGATAAGAAACCACTCCGTTCCAAGATAAGCTTGACCATGAAAACCATTTGGAGACTTCATATAAGTGTTCAGCGATTCAAACAACAGGATAGGGTATTGTAGGATCAGTTTAAAACTTTTCTGAATACCTTGAATCCACTTTGTTTTTTTTTAAACTATCCTTTGCATCATTTTTCACGTCCCTTTTGCCGGGTTTTTTATTACAATTTTTTTTTTTATTTGTTTGACTGAAGATGCTTTTGACTAATTGGAGTCGGGTGGATGAGGGTGGTGGGTAGCTTGTGGTGCTCTCCTATCAGTTGTTGCCATTTTCATTTTTTAAATAAAAGTTTCGATGAGACCTCTCATGCAATCGGGACAAGGATGACGATAAGGACTTTTATGAGAAATAATTTTATGCATCTGTGTTGATATTCATTGAATTGTCATATTTCCTTTCCCATCCCTCAGGTGGATATCCTAGACATCGAAATAATTTTTAGAATTACATGAAATGTGAAAAAAAAAACATTTTCCGTGGTCTACCTAGTAGTGGGAGGGTGTGTAAATATCCAAGGATACCACTGACCCAGAGTGCGGATGGCGCTTTGAGAAACATTGAACCCGTGGGTGTTGTAACAGATGTATAGAACAGAATGGCACCATTTTATTTTTTATTTTTAAACACGAACAAAGACAGCATTCTGAAATACTCAAGAGCTTCTTTTGTTGCTGAAATAAAGCTTTAAAAATGTCTTCAGGAATCGCAAACATTTCTGAATTATAATTTCTATTGTTAAAAAAAAATAAATAAGGTGGGGTTGTGGAGGAATAAAATTCTAAAGAAACCCAATAGACTTATGGATAACTGTCCTAGAAGAAAATTTAAATATATAGCCATTAGTTGGGATGGCCTCTGATCTGTAAGTTCGTATCGAACTTTTTAAATCATAAAACGTGGCACAGAATTTTTTCTAAGTAGTATTGTTTAAATACATGTACATCATATGCATGTCTCTACAAGACAATATTCGGACTAACTTTGTGTTTGCATATTTGATTAAAAATCCTATAAGCACTTACACTGTGCATTAGTTTAATTCTTCCAAAGATATAATTTCCATATGACTTTGCTTACTTTGGTGTAGATTGTAGAGGTTATAATATATACAGTGAACCAAAAATAAATTTGGACAGGAAGAGGATGCAATTAGAAAATTGAATAAAATTGCAGCCCGTAAAGCTATTTAGTTCAATGAAAGTGCAAATGAAACATAATTTTTTAAGCCTTCCAGATAGTTTTAATTCATTTTTCTAATATACGTTTTTTTTTATTTGAAACACACAAAAAGAAAAGACCAGTGGTTTTCAAAGCCAAACAAAAAAAAACTTGGACACTTGGGAATTCGTTATAAGAACCGAATACATTAACAAAACCATACATTATAATACTTAGTATAGTGGCCCTTGACTTACAAAATAGCTTGTAGCCTTCTATTCATAGACATAACTAAATTATTTGTTACATTGGGCGGTTAATTGGCCCATATAACCTGAAGGGTGCTTTTCAAGACATTTTTGCTGCATATTGGCCTTTCCCTCAGTTTTTTCTACATGTGCACTCTCAGGTGCTTTGCAGGGTTTTAATCCGGTCCTTGTGGATGATGGTGAAGAAAACTGTTCACGTTTTAGAGCAACTATTCCCGTACAATATCGAAGGCGTGCTTTGGGTCATTATCATAAGCAAAACAATAACTAACGCTTAGTAGCCGTTGATAGCAAATTGTTTTTGGGGATGTTAAGGTAGTCTATCTTCTTCATATTACCATCAACTAACACCATGTTATATACTCTACTCGAGCCCATTGCACCCCATACCATCGCACTGCCTCTACCGTGTTTAACAGTGGCATTTACATGCGCCGGATTTAAAGCTGTACCTCGTCTCATCCAAACAAATCGGCATCCATCAGACCCAAATATATTGAATTTCGACTCGTCGCTGACAATTACCATGTTCCAGAACTCTAAAGGTTGACGGACATACATTAGGGCATATTCCAGGTGTTTCTTAATGTTTCCTGCAGACATAAAAGGACTTGTTTCGGGGAGTGCAGGCTTTCAAACCCATTGAATGTAATAAATTTCTAACAGTCTTTGGGTGCATTTCTACAATTGCATTTTCCTGTAGGTCTTTAGCAATGTCTACCGCAGAAATTTTGGGATCGTTAACGACTAATCGAGCAATTTTTCGTTCTGTTTGAGGAGTCGAAATTAGTTTTGGTCGTTCACGACCACTAGGTGTTTGCAAGAAACCATTTTTTTAAGCACTCGGATGGCATAATGCACTGTAGATCTAAGTTTTTTCCCAATTTTGGAAATTTCTCTCACACTTTTGGTTTTTTCCACAACTTTATTGACAGCTCCTTATACATTTTTTTTTAATAAATCGGTACTGGAAATACGTCTTATCACTAAAAACAGAAAGATTAAACAGTGACTCTTAAAAGAACGTACAAAAACATGTTAAAATAGGAAAATGCATCAATTATTAGAATAAGGAAAAAACTGTCCAAGTTTCAATAAGATTGGAAGGGGTTGCACACATTGATCACTTTTATCTCAAACTAGTAAAATTTCTAATATTGAAGTACTTTGTACTAATGAGCTTCTCATGTAATGCTTTCATCTTTTGTATCCATTTGGGCTACGTGACAATATCATCGGTATGTTTTTTGAAGAAATAAATCCGTTCGCGTACACTCCCAAAACTACGAAAATCTACGAAAATTTATGAAAAGTCACGGAAACCCGTTTGCGTACCCAAAAGTTTCGTAGTTTTTCGTAAAAGCGAATGCTCACGAGAGCATGAGAAATTTCCCCATGCTACGAGTTTTAGCACAAGACATTTCTTTGGGCTAATATAAATATGAAAACTGTCAAATTTGATACATTTTTAATTTTTTGTTGTTCAACGCGTTCGTTTACTTTTTCGTAGTTTTCCTATTTTTTGGGACATTTCACCCCCACTCTTCAGAAAAACACATATTTTCTGAAAAAAGTACGCGAACGGACCTAATATTAAATACAGCATCTAATACAGGATTGATCCAAGGGGCATGTACCAGAATTGAAAGGGAATTCGGATGAACATTGTTGCGGTTGACTTGCCGTCATCACACCCATGAACTTACATTATGTGTGTATTGAAAAGAGTGCTTGAGGAGTATTGTATTGTGTAGCATACCATCAAGTGGTCCTTCCATCCAAATTTTTCGAAAGTTCAAAAGTCTGTGGGCCTCACTTGATAAGAAGTCATATACGACAATGCTGGATGAAAAAAGTCCCGTTCAAGGCTTTCTAGAAGAACAACGAGTGAAAATGGTTAACTACATCTTCACTTGATATCAAGAGGACTATGGCCAAAATACGACAAAACAAGAACTAGGAAACTCCTACAAAAAGACAGAAAGTCATTGTCAATACTAATAGGAGTGCTAACTGGGCACAATACTCTACGATACCACATGAAGAAATTACGACTAAATGATGATGACATATACAGAGGATTTGGTGACGAAGAGGTACATGAGGATACAACCCATTTCCTCTGTCATTACCCTAACCCCTGTCAACTGAGAAACTGAGAAAGACAAATTCTTCTTCGATCATATCGACGATCTATCCGATGGATCACCATCTAGCCTACTTGAGTTTGCTAAGGCGTCGGGTTGGATGAAACCTAGACATTGATACCACGGGTAGGATCACACTATGGGTGTCACAATGGGTCCACGTGGACCTAAGTGTGATGAGGATGTAAACATTCTCATCAGCCCGAAAACCTAACCTAACTTAACAAAATACATCCAAAATGTCCTCAAATACGGAAGTCATCCAAGAAAAGACTACAAATAATTATTACAACTCTCACTCCTGTACCTAAGAGTTTGGTCTCAAAACGACTTCAATTTCAGGATCCCAGGGGATTCAGCCTTTATCTCATGCTACTAAGAGTACAAGAAGTACAATACATTTCGAAATCATACTTTCGTTTTATAGACGCCGACAAAAATATGTATTTGTCATCCACAAAGACCTTGGGCTTGGGAAGAAATATAACCTTATTAATTTCACAGATTAAATTGTAAACTGAGGCGTTTCTATTGAAAATAATTGGGAATGGAGGAGACTTTATTATTATCAGGAAAGTGTTCAGTGGGAGTTACCCAATTGACAGAATAAGAACTACATTTTGTAAGAGGATGCATGAAAATAACGCTAACAATGGTAAAACTACAAGAGAAAAAGCTGCGCTGGCATGACCACATAATGCACCGATACGAATACAACAGTATGGAAGGACATGAGGAAAATTAATATTGAAGCAGAGACAACCCAGGATAGGTCCCGGCGCCTTCATACAAGAAGGGTCGACCCCGGATAGGGACAAATGCAAAGAAGAGAAGAAAAATGAGAAGGTACACTTGTCACAGTAACGAGCGCCAAGTATTAACTTGATCTGCGAAGTAGTTTCTTTAAACGCAATTTTCAAGTAGACATGTTGTGTGTTCCTTTAAAATTGTTAAACTGGTATAGGTTAGGTATTTGCTCCGTCACTTTATGCACTGAAGAAATGGGCTAGATTTTAACGTAGCCATATATCTTTTGAAGATGACCTAACATACGTGAACGTTGACTGGAAAATGTAACCACAGATCAAAAAATTGAGAAGGTATACAATGATATTGGAAGATCGGCGTTTAAAGGTGTATGAGGTAGCTCAGGCCGTAACCATATCAGAAGATAGGGTATGGTACATTTTAAATCTAATGCATTTTGTGCGGGGCAGTGATTTATTACTATATGGATGAGACGTGGGACCATCACTACACGCCAGAAACGAAACAGTAATCAATGCAATGGTGGAAGTCAGTGGCTCTGCACCAAAAACAAAAATTAATATGTTTTTTAGCTGCCGGAAAGGACATGGCCAGTATTTTCTGGGACGCAAAAGGGATTAGTTTTATTTATTACCAACAAATGGACCAACTGGAAAAAAAAAAAGAGAACATTTCATCAAGACAATGCAGTTGCCCACGAAGATGTTTGAGCAATGGAAAAATTGAGGAATCTGAGGTGCGATTTATTGAAACATGCACCCATCTGCGACTGTAAAAAGTTTTAATTTAAGCAAAGAGGTATTGGCAGCCGTAAATGGGTACTCTGTACTCTGTACTCTGGCGCGGAACACCTAAGAACACAGTCCTTGTCTGCTAGGTACGCCTAAATCTCAGAGAGTAGTGCGTGGCGAGATGTGTCAACGCAATTTTCAAGTAGACATGTTGTGTGTTCCTTTAAAATTGTTAAACTGGTATAGGTTAGGTATTTGCTCCATCACTTTATGCACTGAAGAAATGGGCTAGATTTTAACGTAGCCATATATCTTTTGAAGATGACCTAACATACGTGAACGTTGACTGGAAAATGTAACCACAGATCAAAAAATTGAGAAGGTATACAATGATATTGGAAGATCGGCGTTTAAAGGTGTATGAGGTAGCTCAGGCCGTAACCATATCAGAAGATAGGGTATGGTACATTTTAAATCTAATGCATTTTGTGCGGGGCAGTGATTTATTACTATATGGATGAGACGTGGGACCATCACTACACGCCAGAAACGAAACAGTAATCAATGCAATGGTGGAAGTCAGTGGCTCTGCACCAAAAACAAAAATTAATATGTTTTTTAGCTGCCGGAAAGGACATGGCCAGTATTTTCTGGGACGCAAAAGGGATTAGTTTTATTTATTACCAACAAATGGACCAACTGGAAAAAAAAACAAGAGAACATTTCATCAAGACAATGCAGTTGCCCACGAAGATGTTTGAGCAATGGAAAAATTGAGGAATCTGAGGTGCGATTTATTGGAACATGCACCCATCTGCGACTGTAAAAAGTTTTAATTTAAGCAAAGAGGTATTGGCAGCCGTAAATGGGTACTCTGTACTCTGTACTCTGGCGCGGAACACCTAAGAACACAGTCCTTGTCTGCTAGGTACGCCTAAATCTCAGAGAGTAGTGCGTGGCGAGATGTGTCAACGCAATTTTCAAGTAGACATGTTGTGTGTTCCTTTCAAATTGTTAAACTGGTATAGGTTAGGTATTTGCTCCATCACTTTATGCACTGAAGAAATGGGCTAGATTTTAACGTAGCCATATATCTTTTGAAGATGACCTAACATACGTGAACGTTGACTGGAAAATGTAACCACAGATCAAAAAATTGAGAAGGTATACAATGATATTGGAAGATCGGCGTTTAAAGGTGTATGAGGTAGCTCAGGCCGTAACCATATCAGAAGATAGGGTATGGTACATTTTAAATCTAATGCATTTTGTGCGGGGCAGTGATTTATTACTATATGGATGAGACGTGGGACCATCACTACACGCCAGAAACGAAACAGTAATCAATGCAATGGTGGAAGTCAGTGGCTCTGCACCAAAAACAAAAATTAATATGTTTTTTAGCTGCCGGAAAGGACATGGCCAGTATTTTCTGGGACGCAAAAGGGATTAGTTTTATTTATTACCAACAAATGGACCAACTGGAAAAAAAAACAAGAGAACATTTCATCAAGACAATGCAGTTGCCCACGAAGATGTTTGAGCAATGGAAAAATTGAGGGATCTGAGGTGCGAATTATTGGAACATGCACCCATCTGCCACTGTAAAAAGTTTTTATTTAAGCAAAGAGGTATTGGCAGCCGTAAATGGGTACTCTGCATGCAAACCTTCCAGAATCGTACTTCCGGGACGAAATCAATTTATTGGAGAAACGTTGGAGAGATCGCATTGAATAAAATTGTAACTATATATGTACATATGTATTTCCATATGGGCGCGGAACACCTAAGAACACAGTCCTTGTCTGCTAGGTACGCCTAAATCTCAGAGAGTAGTGCGTGGCGAGATGTGTCAGGATCAGGATGTATGTACCTGTAACAGATCCTTTTTGGTTGAGTCCTATGTTCCTTCTGATTAATTTTGGTATTCAAGAAAGTGCGGAGTCTCTAGTCTAGAGAATATGTACATATAACAAGGGTGAAATAAAAGCCTACATTTAAATTGATTGTTTCTATTTTGGAATTTATTTTATTTATAGTTTTTTTTTGTTGTTTTCTTTATATCTTTATCAAACACATTATACATTGTAGAAATAAAATGTCTCTGCAGTGTCCATGAATTTTTGTTTTTGATTTAGCATTTTGGTTTTAATTTTAAAATTAATAGTATTGCTTTGGAGAAAAAAAAAGAAATAATAAATTACAAAATCATTTTAAATAAGTCATTATATTTATATATATGTATGTATATATCAATTGAATAAATTGTTTTTTTTTTTGTATATTTTCTTTACCAAGCAACTAATTTTGTTAATACCGCAATATAGAGTTCATTGTTTTTATTTAAAAAAAAATTACACATTATAATATAAAATACTTTTTGAAATAACAAGTTAAATAAATAAAATATTTCACTGTAAAACTTATTGGCTATTAGAATATTATTTTTGTTTTGTTTTAAATCTTAAATTTTTAAATAAACTTTTTAAATTACTTTATTATAAAACGTGACATTTTTAATTTAACGTACAATCTAATAAATTTGTTTTTATTTATTTGCTTACTAAATAAAACAAAGTTTCAGTTTAAATTTTTGGCAACAAAAATTTGGTTTTCAATTTGTATCACTGTTTAATATACGTTTCTTCTTTGTTTTGTTGGTTTTCAATAAATTTTAATAAAATGGCAATGCGAATTTAATTGGTATTTATATATATATGTATTTATTATTTGTTACAGGAGTTTTTATTTGTTTTTGTTTTGATTATACATTATTTATTTTGTTTAATATCAAGTTAATGTGGAATGGTTTTTTTTTTTTGATTTATAATTATAGTTAGTTCAGTTGTGTTTTTAGTTGCGAAATGATGAAAATGTGTTATACAATTTGACAAATTTTATTTATATTAATATGCATGTCAAAAGAAATATCACAAATAAAATATTTATTATAAACAATACAGCAAGCAGAGCAAAAGAGTTAATTTTTTTTATTTATTTAATTTTAGTAACAAATGTAGAAAATAAATGTATTATAAGACAATTTATTGGCGAATGATGATTAGAGGTAAGGATGAGGAGAAAATTATTGATGATTATGAGTATTTTTTTTTTGGTTTCGTTTTATTTTTAATAAGAAATGAACACTCAATCAGTCTATGCAAGTGTTTTAATTTTTAAGTTTTTAATAATTATTTTGGAATGGTCCGTTTGAAGATGTTTTCTTTTGTGATTACAATGAGATTGAAAGTGCTCTTCATATTTTTTGATGGTAGGTGAGCATTCTTTTCAGAATGAATCAGAAGGTGATATAAGGCTCCAGATTCGGTTTTGCCACGTAATGCAAAAAAAAGCCGCTGTAGGTAGAACGCAATTACGAAACGATCTGACTGAGAAATGTTCTTTAGGTCTATTCACTTGTTCAATTGACGCAGGTTTAAACTTTCAAACAGAGGTGTTTATACTGATTAGAGAACAAAAGAAAAGGCAAAGACGTGAATATAGTACTAAACAAATGCTTCGACAAGTGGTTACCTTCGATAGCTATAACTTTTTTCGTAAAGATCTGACCAAGATTCACTATGGAAAACCGTTGTTGCTTTGAATTTTTAAAACTACGCTCTTATAAATAATGGCTGCAAAGTTAGATTATTCTTTGAATCGCAGCACTCATATCCAAGACCGGAAACAGTGCTATCGGCTTCATAGCGTTCATTTACGAAGTGCTTCTAAATTAATGTTGCTGTCTCTAAACTGGGCTCTTATCACGTAATTTCACCGACGATTGACGACCACACGACAGCACGACAGCTAAATAGGTATCGTGCTAACACGCTCGCCAAGACGATTGTACTTGACAGATTTTCTCGTCAAGTGACGTAAACACTTAGTCGATCGGTCGATAATCGAGAGAGGATTTTTTTGCCAACGTGAAGCATCGCTATCGTTAACGATATCAAAAACGATGACGACTGTCTTGATGGTTTTGGCTCTCTTTGCAAGCTTGCAGTTTATTCCACTGAACTTTTATGCCGTTTTAGCAATTTTGACAGCGAAATATGTACGTATGTAACATTCGAACCACGTTTGAGTAATCGATGGGCCGAATTACATTCCCATGTTCTCTATTCGAATTTGGCTTACATTTAAATCGGTAGATGATGTTCGTAGTGTAAATTTAAGTTAGGACTGCCTTTTGCTACTATTTCAACCGAGGCAACGCAACATTTTGTGATCAGTTTTGGAATTGCCAGGAGATAGAGATATAGATATCATTCGATGTTTTTAAGTGGTCCTGCATTACTAAAAATACCAAAACTGGATTTAGAATAAACTAAAAAACTGTAAAAAGTCTGTAATTCAAAACTACAATTTTGGCAATACATTATGTACTTCGTTTTGAACAAACTTCACAGAATCGTTTTTAATTCCAATCATGATGAACCTGAATAAGACCTGAACTAACAGAGAGCCACTTATGTAGTAAGTAGGTTTAGCCCTTTTTCCTTGCACTGACGAAATACTCGGGGTAAGTCCAGTGGAGAACCAGCGTCGAAAACGAATACAGGGCAGCATATTTAGTGCATTTTCATTGTAGCACTGGCGGACATAAATCGCATCAGTGCATTTCTAGTGCACCCTAGTGTGTCCTAGGGCTGACATCAAACAAACCTAGTATCGTACTTAAATTTGGAACAGCTAGTTGTCATTTATCTGTCAAGCAATTGCTTTTGAACTGTCAAGTGTACACCAAGGCACCTTTATTGTATAAATTCAAAGACTATACAACTAATACATACTCGAAGAAAGACTTTGACTTGAAATTCGGGGGGGTGAAACAGATTAAGCTAGTTCGGTTATTTTTTTTTAGCGAAAGCAGTATGCAGTTCCAAGTGACGTCTGTTTGATTGTACATCAACTTTATGAGAAGTCGTCTAAGGAAACTCTTGATCAAAATACGACTTTTTAGTTCAAATTTGTTTCTGTTTGGTATTCCAATACTGACGTTTGTTGGCGCTACCTTAAATGCTTCAATACCTGTAATTAAAGTGAATCAATAATAATCAGGGTTTTGAAAAGCAGTTCGTACTGAGTGATCGGTGAGGTTCGTTTGCTTAGTAGGTCGCAAACGTTAGATTCGTTAAGGCCCCGTTCAGACATTATAATGTGTTCAGACAGCTGCGGTTTGCGGGCGGTTTGCGAGCTGTTTATGTGCGGTTATGTACGAAACGTTCACTTCACTTAAAATATGGAAATCGAAGAAGCAATATGTGTGTAATTGCTCTTAAAAAAGAAAATAAAACGACAGTATTGTGTACACCCATCGCTGTCACATGGGCTATTTGTTACATTATATCCCAAATTAAGAAAATTTGAGTCCAAATTCTTTAATTATTTGAGAATGTCGATATTTTGATATATTTGTTATATGAATGTATACCTATAGCTAAACGCCTCCTGTTCCATCCATTAGTATTAAAGCACTATTCAAACATTATGTACAAACGAATCATGATATCAAAAAAATTTAAAAAATCATCCAAAACGCACGAAAACCGTAAATAAACTGAATAGTCTCATATAACGCAATAGAACTATAACCACGCCCGTTTCCGCTGTCTGAACGGGGGCCTAAGTCCGTCCTCCAGTTTTCTGTCAAATTCTGAATTTGCCTTAAAACCAAACAGCGGTTTCTTATAAGTTAACATTAAATGAAAGAAATATTACGTCGCCGAAATAATTTGTGTTTTGTGTGTTTTTGTTTTCTCATTTTACTTCAGAACTACGAAACACGTAAAACAAGATTTTGATAATAAAAAATTTCAATTCAATTTAGAGCCGCAACAAAGTCTGGACACCTAAGCTTGCACTCCGTAGAGGAATCGTGCTCGATGAAAAAACCTCCATGAAGCTAATGGAGCGAACAACTTGAGCATTTAAAATGACTTACATGTCTTATATCGCGAAAGGCCTAACACACCGTGGTAACAATCCAGAGCTAACTATTAAACTTAGACTACGAAGTTATACATATCTGACAACATTGTAGCTGAATAGTCTCAACCGTTTTAAGAGTTTTTTCTTATGTCAAAAAAGATCGTTTAGTATAGCCTTACTCCAACTCATTATATACTTTCAATATTGAAAAATATATTCATTCAGGACTTTATTTTTGAAAACTGTTTTCTAACAATTTGAATGTTTGTATTTTTATTTGCAAAAGTTTCTCTATTTTAGGTTTCTTTGGTTTTTTTTCTAGGGAAAATGTCAAAACTACTATCTACGTTGAAAAATTCTTGTATGTTTTTTCTTGATTTTTTTTTTTTTGGTTGTGTATGTTTTAATTCTTGTATAATAAGAGTTACAATACAAAAATAGTATGCAAGTATATTATTTGTTTTAACCTCATGGCTTTTGGTGGGTATTAGTTGAGTTATTTGATCCGAAAAGTTTAGTAAACAGATGAAAACTTATCAGTGAGGTGGACTTATGCCAGAAACTCGAAATATGTTTTCGAAAGGCCTGTGCCCAAGTCCTCATGTGTATGTTTTGAGTGTTCTTTTATTTTATTTTTTGTTTTGTGTATTTACATAATCTGATAAGTTTTTTTTTTGTTTTTAAATTATTATTATTTATGGGCTTAAGGATATGTTTTCATCTAAAATTTACTTTTATTGTGAATTGTTTTGTTGATGAAAAAACTAATTGGTCATCATTTTAAGGGTTTTGTTTTCTTTTTTGTCATAGGGGGGCTGTTTTTTTTTTAAAAACAAAAAAGAAAATTTAATACTTTTCTTTAAAACTTACAACTAAATTAAAGGAAAAAATATGAAACAAAGAACTTTACATTCCTAAACTTAGTTGGCATCCGAAATAACAAAAACAGGATAACGATCCGCTTGCTCGCTGCGCGTCGACGAAACTAAATCTTCACGATAATCTAAATCAGAGTAACAATAACAGCGCCCCCTGGCACATTCTCACATGTAAGTCGGTTTGAGTTTGTACGCCCTCTTCCAGATTTCACAGAGGCAGACCGTGCTGTGAAAGCGGTAGAAGATCGCCAGTGGCATCGAGACATGTGTGATTATCGTCCATGCCCAGAGGCCGTAGAAGTTCAGCTGGATGGGATGTGATTCAGCACGTGATTTCTCCAGTGTACTGATTGCCCACATGGCCAGATTGACGACCAGCATAAAGGTGACAATCTCTCGACCTGGTTTCTTTCGGATGTGTTCAGGGCTGACTGCTTGACGCCGACTGGCATCCAGAATGAACATAGTTTGACAGGCCGTCTGTACGATCGACGCTAATGCGTTGATTAGCACGAGGATCGTATCGCGGCGAAGGGTAAAGTGACCGGCGATCACTGTGAAGATGTTGTAAAGGAATGACCCGGTTTGGGCGCCAACTAGGAGGATGTCATCGAGCTGGAAGCTACGTGCTGCGTCATACTGCAAATGTCTTATTTGGATCATTCCGACCAAAGTGGCGATTGTCGCTGTCCCGTATATGAGAAGCTCGCAGATTGTTACTTCGGTTACAGCGAGGCTTACAAAGTCCGGTCGAGATATTAGCACAAAGAAGAGGATCAGTGAGATGATCGTAAGGACTAGAATTAGGATGCCAACAAAGAGTCCCTTGTGCGCTCGTGCACAGTCTACGGAGTAGTGATGGGGTGATCGTTTGCCAGGTGAGTTTACAGTTTCCTGACGCAAAGTCGGTGGTGTTTGTGGTCGTGATATACTACGCCACATTACATACAATATGGCGGCACAAATTAGGGAGTACTCAATGGTGCAAGGGAAGAGGAAAGGTGATGCATCTTGAACCAGCGTTCCCAGGATGTTCGTACGACGACATTCGAATATCTGGTAGGGACCCTTGAGGCCACGAGGTACTCGGATATGAGCCATTGGATCTAGGTTATGTGTTCGATGACCTAGAAGAAAGACGATTATTAGTAAAAAGTTTTTGTATAGCCTTTCTTAAACTCACCCAATCGATGTGATATCCTAAGAGTTCGATTCTCCGGATTGTAGAATGTCAAAATTTCGTGTTTCGTTTCTTGTATGAGTACATTCAGCCAGACGGCCAGATTCGTTCCGATCATGTGCATTAACCCAAAGCGGGCGATGATCTTGTAGCGATAGACTTTTATTTGCTATTCAAATGAGAAAAGGGGTACACTGTTACTATTATGCTGATTGTGGATATGTTGCCTTGAAAAACTTACCTCATTGTTCAGGAAGATGAAGTACATCTGAATGAAAATAAAAGCCATTCGTGTTGCTGGTGTTAGAGCCAACATTACATTGTGACACTTTGTATCTCGTTCCAACTCAAAATATTGCCCAAATTCAAGTCCCGAATAGATCATGCTACCAATTCCAAAAGCTGGTAAATAAAAAAGATTACAAATTCTATGAGAATGGCAAAGTAAAAATTACTGCAGTTGTTTTTTTTTTCAAAGGATAAGAAGGCAGAGAGGAGTGTTAGAGATTATGGTGGAAGTTGAGGACCACCTATTTCAGCTTTCAAATAAGGTGAAATAAGTTCAACAGTTTGCCGATGGAATATTTGAAACTCGACACCGATTTTCTAAATGGAACGCGAAATATGCCATCTTATCTATCTCCAAAGAATGCAGATGATAAATAGTATTTAGTTTATGGATCAAAAATGAAATACATATTAGGCAGGAAAATATTTTTCATGTTAAATAGGTACACTAACAACTAAGCCCATGTAGAATAACGAAATCTAGATAGCTATCGAGTCTTATGTCCTTAGCCTGGATAAAAAAACGTGCTGCCAAACTATTTTTTTGTCGATTGTTATCGAAATATTATCGAAAATGTCAAATATGACATGTAAGTGACACATTTGAAAAAAATTGCAGCGATAAAAACATGATGCTGTGCAAAGGAGGTTGGAAAACAGGTGAAAAAGTGAGGAAAAAATATTAACAGTCAGAAAAAATGATATTTCGCTCAGGTAAATTATTATAAGGCGTTTTTCTTTTTTAGTTCAGAGCAGAGCCTGAGTTGTAAAAAAAAAAAAATTCGTGTTTCTTTTTTAGCTAAGAGTTTTCAGAGTGTGGAACGTGTGTTTCTTTATTCGCTCAGAGCGCGCTCGATGCGCTCAGAATAAGTTGACTGGACATCCTGAGCAGCTTTACCAAATCAGTGCTTCCAGCGTTAATTTCAGTGCTCAAATTTTAGGCGTTATTTTAGTGCTTAAAAAATATTTCAGTGCTTTTTAATGCCGCACACCATACCTTTTCCCTTCAATTTAACCGCCCTATTATACCAGGGGCCGAATTACCGCATCCGTTAACGAGTTATTCGTTATCGAAATGTGACGGTTTGGCATTACCGCTCACGTTATTGAGTATCATTTTACGTATCATTTACTGCATCATTCGATAACGAGTCCTACTCACTCACTCGTTAAGAGATGTGGCAATTCGGCCACTGGTATTTCTTATTGGATCTACTAGGCATAATTACCAAGAAAAGCAGTTTGAATCCGGCTCGGCTCTAGATAAAAGTGGCGATCGACAAAAACTGTGATCTGTATGGTTCCAAGATCGCATATTGAAGAATTGGATTGTAAAAATTGAAAATGTCGACGAGAAGGTGGAATGCCGGTACTCCAAAATCAGAATAAGTGCAAGACTGTGATTTACTTCGTCATTTATTATACATTTCTATTTTTAACGGTGCAATCGCCATAATAGAAATGTATGACTGAATTAAATAAACATGTAATGCTTTTTCATATTAAATTACTTTTTCATTTATTTTGAAACTGTTTTTGAGAAAATTGCGATTTCAGTACCCAAGAGGTCAAAATTAACGCTGAAAATTTACAGAACAGTGCTCAAACGCCAGAATGACTTGGTAACACTGACCCTGAGTAAAATGCTGAGCGCAGCCAAAACAATATTTGACAGACAGGAAAAAATCGAAAACAATTCAAATGCCGGACGAGGATTTTTGTTATGGCGTAGAAGTTAGTTAATACAATTTAATAATTGTATTAATTAATATTAATAATTTTAATTACTTTGATTATGCATGAACTTAATTTAAGGCTATAAATGGATGAAAAACATTTTAAGGTTATAAACGATTGAAAAATCACATGATAGCTAAGGCTGGAAACATTCCGGAGCAGTCAAAACATTTTCTCGTGACTATTGAAACAACAGTGCATTGATTCTTATGAGAGAGCACACACCAAAGCAGGCAAAACAAAACACATGTTTTTATTTCGATGCGCTTCATGACTGGTTTCGAAAATACATGGCTTTGCATACGGCTAATACACACCGAATGAAACAAAACCGTTACAAACCAAAGTGGTTGTCGGTTTTTGCACACTTGCTTACAGCTGGACATTTGTTTTTCAGAAACAAAATTGCGTTGTTGTTGTTTTTTTGCTAGCGTTTTATTTATTTGAAAGTTTTCGTTGAGAATGGACGTAGACACAGAGAAATAATTATATTTAACTGAGCAAAGAAAAATATACAATTATTACAACGATAAAGATCATGCTAATAAAATTACCGTGGCAAATGTTCTGGCACAAATTCAGTAGTTTTCTTTTTTCTTGACACACACCAAACGAAACAGAAAAGTAAAATAATTTGTTTTGCTGCAACATGTTTCAGTTGGCTTGTGTTGAATCAAAAACGTTTTTACTGCTCCGGTGTGTTTTCAGGCTAAGTGCTCAAGTGTGTTTCAAAATTAACTCAGTGTTCAGACACTTAGTTAAGAGTGCTCTCGATTCGCTCATACTTTTTTAATACTACATATATAGATTACCAAAAATACGCGCCTATTGAAACAACAAATATTTAAAAATTGGTACTGGCATCTGTTGTTATTGATTTTCGTAGTGACGTCTATTTTTAACAACGGGAAAAATTTAAAAAAAATTTAAATTTAAAATTTAACGTATTTTTGCAGAAACTCGTTAATAAGACAATAGATGCCGACAGATTTATGTAACCTTTGAGTGCTTGTTGATATTTGTTTCAATTGCTGCCCCTACGAAACATGTGGCGCTAGCTATTTTTGCACCTTTGTTCCGCAGATATTGTATGAAAGTGGCAGTCCACAATTATGACAATGTTTGCTTTATGCAGTTCTGATGGAATTTATACGTGAAATCGGTTTGGTTCCTGGTAACATGGTTGCTTTCGTATGTGGATATATTCCTCTTCGATTTTTCGCCTATAAATTAACATGCCAGCGCGGCGGCGGAAGTAATTGTTTCCTTTGTTTCCGTGGTAATTGATTTAGATTGTCTTCATTACTGCATGCTGCTTTATTTAAAGCAAAGTAACGTTATTTTACCTATGATGAAAACTGTGATATCTCCAATACACGCGTATGTTTTTCAAGTTTTTATATAACTAAAATAGTTTTCTAAGAAGATTCGAGTGTCATTGGGGTTGGGGTCACAATCCCGAAAACCCAAATCCCGAAAAGCCGAAATCACGAAAATCCCAAATCCCGGAAATCCAAAATCCCGAAAATTCAAAATCCCAAAAATCCAGAATCCCGAAAATCAAAAATCCCGAAAATCCAAAATCCCGAAAGTGAATTTGCGCAAATTTTTCATTTTATATAATTTTTTTTTCGGGATTTCGTTTTCGGAAGACTTTTTTAAAGGATAGTAGACAAATGTTTGTCCATTCCCGTTGGCATTAGTGTTGTAATATTTTACAATTCGCAATGTGCATTCAGTTGTGTTGATCTCATTCAGTGTGATAGCTAATAGATTAGATTTTAGTTTCGGCTAATTGATTTTAGTTCCACACATTGGTGTATACTGATCGCTATTTTAGATGAAGACCAAATCCGTGTGAGAACATGACGTACTTACATCGAAAATAATTTCCGGTGAAAACCAAAGAATAAGAAAACGTTCCGTTATTAAGGAAAACAAAATATAAAAAATTTACGCGAAACGTAAGTCGCAATCCACACGTTGACTCATGAGTCGCGACTCACACGAGTACGAAAGAGAAGAACGATAAGATAGAAAACAAGCTGCCTGGTGAGTCGCGGGCAGAATTTTCCGTGACTCTTCTTGACGTTTCTCTTTTTCTGTTTCGTTATTTTGCTATTTCGCTTCATTTCTTTTCGTTGCGCGTAGAGCCTAATTGTTTTGAAAATTACGAAAGAATCTAATTTGACGATTAAAAATTGATGTTTTAAATAATTATGCATTATATGAAATACACCTAGTACATAGCCTCCAAAGCTACTATTTTAGGAAAATTAAAAAATGTAAGCAATATTTTTTTATAGAAACTAATAAATACAGAGCTGTAACCATTTCAAAAGCGAAAGAAAAAATAAAAGAGAACTGTAAAATTACAAAAACAGAAATTATAAAAGAGTCGTGACTCAAAAGTCAACGTGTGGATGCAAGCGCCTCATCGAATGACAGTTGAAAACTCATGAGTCAACGTGTGGATTGCGACTAACGAGCGTTCTGAAATAAGTTTTAAATGGAAATGGCGTTCGATATGAACTTGTATTAGATACTGCTTTGTCATAGATCGTTTCTTAAATGTTTTTTTTGTCGATAAGACTTGAACTGTTTTGTTATGTTTTATTTATTTGAAGTTTTTTAATTTGTTAAATAAGTTGTCTTCTAGTTTTTTTTTCCTACAAACAAATCTTTATTTTCACTTTCGGGATTTTGGCCATTCGGGATTATGGATTTTCGGGAATTTGGATTTTCGGGATTTCGGATTTTCGGGATTTTGGACTTTCGGGATTTTGGTTTTCGGGATTCTGTCCGACTCCCGTCTCATTGACTTGTAATTTTGCCTCTAAAGTACTTACTCACTATCTACGATTACTTATTAAGCTAAGGTGAATATCGTAGTCTATTCTATTTCGACTCCTATTAAAATCCACTGATCTAAAATGCAAGCAAAGGGTGTTACCTTCTTGAGAAACTTAACGCTGAACCTTTGAAGAGCGGGCTCAGCTGTAAAGAGTAGGCTAACTAGCGTACCGCAGAGATCGTTGTTGCGGTTTTCAGCCAGGACTTGGTCACTTAGGGGGAAAAAAAATCGAAAGAGTGACGAAAATGGACAGTCTCTAGAAACACATACTATTCGAACTATCTCTAGGTTACTATGCTTTAGATAGATGCGCCCAATACAATCTTAATAAATGCTATAACAAATGGATGTCAGATAGTCAATGAGTTAACAATGAAATTTGAGCTCAAATCTAGGATTGCTTGCGTATGACTACATAAAAAAACTAAAAAGATCTGACAAAGAGAACAACGTCTTCATGTAGGTACTGGGTACCAGGGTATATGGGGAAGCATACCACGAAACAGCCCAGTCCCTTGTGGGGCTTTAATTTTCTGTGGTACAGGCACCATAACATAAAAATAAAACAGCTCCGAAGTCCTGGACTAATACCCATAATAACTAAGAAACTTCTGCATAACTTGACTTTAAATAAGAGAGTCAAAGACTGCTTTAGTCTTGACAAAGTCGAACTCCACAATCCACATACTAACTGGATCCCTGACAGAGCACTATTAAATCAAGAAACATCTCAGGAAGTTGGGTATTTCGAATAGACTGGTGGTGTAATGCGGTGAACTATCCCACAAAAGTTTAAAATGTCTGCCTTACTATAGTTTGCGACAGAGAATTTGTCACTCATAATACCCAGCCTTCTATTGCGACTTCCCAGGGAAATCTGTCTGGATGAGGTGCCAGGGCTAGGCTCTCTCCAGCCAACTCCGCCCATAAGGACGATAGGAATATTCCTTCGTCGCGGATTTCTAGAAGACAGAATAACATATTAAAGGTCGTGGTGCAACACACCCTGCAGCAATAATATTAATTGTAACTTTTATATTTAAATCGGAAAGTTTAAGGAAAATTAAGTGGAAACGAGAAGAGATACCTAAATTTCACAGTTCGCTTTAAACCTCACATCTACACTTAAAGTTGCGTTATCACATGGCGGTTTTACCGCTCTTGTTTCAATATTATTCCTTCCCGAGTCCGCCTTATATGCCCTTTGCACTTAATGATTTCTCAAATGCACACAAATCACCTTCTTACCCCCCTCAAAAAAAAGATTTATTAAATTGCAATCCGCATCCGCATGCATAACTACTGAATACCACTGACTTTTAAAAGACTTCAAACCATAAATCGTCCTTCGTATCGTCGTTTTCTATTTAATAACTTTTCGCGGAGCTATTAATCCGATGTGTTCACTTAGAAACTTGATCCTTGAGAAATTTTATCTCCGCCGAAAGCCGACATCATTTCTCTACTATTTTGTGTGTGTGTGTGTGTGTTTTTTTTAGTTCCATAAATCAGAAAACTTTTCCAAGTATGAAAGCGGAAACATAATTAATTATCACACGACAACGAGGACTACTCCCAAAGGAGGTTTCCGCAACAAATTTACATTTCCTTTTTGCCCACACACACACACACACATACATTGTCTCCTAGCGCGGGCTGAACTCTTCCATTTTCTAGTGGCGCTAGAGGCAAACTAAAAAAAGGAAATAGCCTCACATTTTTAATTCAATTACAATTGTGTGAGTGCCACTGTGAAAAAACAGCAAAAAAAAAACCAAAACTCTTAACTTCATCATCATCGCAGGAAGTACGTAAAGGAAAGGGTGCTGCTATGGTATAATGGAGTTCAAGTTGATAATCACATCGTGGAACACCTTATTTGTCAGCCTTGAGAGGCTGAGACTAGGACTTTGGCAGCTCAGTTCTTCAAGTAAGTACATGGAAGGAACTCATTAGCACAATCCTTACCCTTATTCTTGCAACGTGTCCCTTTATTTCTCAAGACTCAGTCACGTGTAGTGTTTTCATAGTTCTTTCAAAGGATTGGGAGCGGGTTCGCATTTTCGCAAACGGCACCGGTGCCGTTCCCGACCTCATATTCATAATTATTATTCACGACTCAAGGGGGGTGGGTTTGTGGGTGAGAATAAATAATAATCTCCTTTTGATTATCATCCAGAGAGTGCATGCATTTGCATATGTAATTTGCAGGATAACTTTTTGTGCTGCAACTGTTACTGCAGTACTCACCGACAGCGCCCATTCTTAAGTAGAAACTTCCGTAGTGATGCTGACGCCCCAATGGGGCCAACAGGGATGGCCTACGCGCCGATGGTATTGTACTAGGAATCCGTTTGCTATCTGTTGAGTTGCTGCTCTCCGTATCCGATTCATCCATGCTTTCCGATGAGGCACTAGTTGAGTTGCGTTTCTTCGACGAGGAAGATTTTGATGGAGATCCTGTGAGGAGAAGAAAATTGAAAATTAAATTATTTTTTTTAAGTGCTTTTGCGGACGGGCTCCATTACGGCTTGGAATGGTGAACCGATGGTGGGTGGTGGGTGTTTTTTTTTTATTTATTAAATTTGCATTAAAATTTCACATAGAGTGCACATAATTTAGATAGAATTATGCTTGTGAGTGGTTTTCGTGCGCCATGGCGGGACGAAACTTTTTCAAAAGCTTAAGGAGGTAATTTTAGCACGTTCACATCTGTGGGAGCCGTGTTGTGTTGCTAGATTTTCCCATTACCACTGCTGTTGGTAGGTACATTTTCTGAGGAATTATTAAATTAAGGGATTTATCTAAGGCATGGGAACTGTTGCTGAGTAGGGGCACACTCGTAACCTGGATTCCCAATTCAAACATAAGTTGTGATGTTAGCGAAGTTTAAAGGCTTTGGTTTAATGACTAAAGACCCACCAATGATCAATGAATCGCTTTCATCTTTCCTGACATCATATATCCAAGATATAAACTATACTGTGATACTCCTATAGGTACTGTTAAGGGCAATGTTAAGTTAGTACAGGACACTGGCCAATAGGGGACCATGCAGCCAAACTAGCGATCTCTCACAACAATTCCTGCCGAAGTTGCAATGATGAGTCGCTTATTAATTTTCTGTGCAAATGTCCGGCTCTTGCAAGAGCCAGGCAACGCATACTGGGCAAACTATTCTTCGACCACCTTTAAGAGATATCAGAGAATCCGCAGGCTGGATATAAATATCTCAACTGATATACGAATAAACGGGTCACCTGAGGTTGTGGTATCCAAACGGCACGCCTTTGCGCTATTTCGGTTTCCTTTCCACCGAAAGCACCACTTCTACCGTCCTACCTACCTGTCAGATTCATTTTTCCTTTATCTTATCGGTAATTTGTATGGAAATGTCAAAACTGACATAAGCATGCCAAAATTTTAAACCTCCACGTTCAACTAAACTTTTGAAAAGTTCTCCTTTGTAAGCGGTTCCAAAACGTGCGTACCGAAATGCTGGAAACTTGTAAGGCTTTAGAAGGAAATGAATTCGATTCGTTATTATTTTCTCTGCACAAAGTAGGAAGCTAGGTTTCTTTCTAGAACTCGCATGAAACCACCCGCGTAGAACTGAGAAGCAAATCTTATGCATCTTACTCAAAATGTAGCGACAGTCTGGTGTGGATATTGGACATAACCAATAAACATCTGTTGCTTGGTTATCTGACTGTAGATTTGCTGATAAAGTTGGCTCAAATGCGTCCCACAATTCGTTGGAGACAGGATTCAAAAACTCTTCTGATTAACCTCCGCTGATTAACTTCTTCTGATTAACCTCCTCTTTTGATCTTCAAGTTCCAAGTTAAAGCGCTAAACTTAAAGAATATTACTGCTAGACTGGTAATGCCAGGTTAGATTAAAGTCGCATTTGATTGGAAGCCAATAAAGAGGCAGATAAGGTGTTCCCACTAGGACCTACGGTATACAACTTTGGGGTTGTACCAAGAAAATAAATGCCAATATTTTACAGACCTTTCAAAATAAAGTGCTTAGAGAAATTGTCCAAGCACCGTGGGACAGGGATCTAGGAATTCCGACCATCGAAGCTGAAACTAAAAGCTTCGCGCGAAAGCATAGAAACCGACTAATCGGACATGTTAACAATACAGTCCTACTAATTTTGGATGAGAGCAATTTATTGGGCCGACTGCAAAGGACAAAACCTTTTGCCTTGGCGAGATAAGGATTAACCGCATCTAAATTGCGGAACATGCAGGATCTTTCATTGGAAAGTAATCTGCCAAACGTTTATATTTCTTGATGGAAAAATTGCTTGATAAGTATAACTTAGTTGCAGTATCTAACAAATTTATATCGAAGGGAGGTGTTTTTGGTCAGAAAGAATCTGACAGACACTACTATGAGCACGCGCTTGCTATTCTCATAGTATCTATGGAACATTTTCACCTACCCTCGGAAAAAAAAAATAAAAAAAATTGTTACAAAGAACTCTCGACCGGAAAATAGGCAAGCTACGCCCATGTTTTAATAAAACTCGATATCGACATGTGTGTTCCAGAGAAACGTGCGTTAAATACCTTCTTTTATTTTACTCACACATATGTATGTACATTGCACATGTTTGTAACCAAATTATTTTCTGCATTTGATTGTCGATCGCGCATTGTTTTCATTTCCGCAGTATATTTTCATACTTCTGCGTAATAAGCTGTTTTTGAAGAGCGTACATATTAAGTGCTGAAAAACATCAGAGAAGAAAGTGGACAAAGACGTATTTACAACGAATGCGGTAATGTCGATGATGGATCAGGAAGAGGCATCAACTTTAAGGACAATCAAGTAATTTACGAATAGTTTCGGAATAAGTCTGAGACACATAAAATCAACACAATACGTCGCCGTTTAGCAGAATCTGGCATCTACTTGAAAAGACGCTTCGTTAGGCAATGCAGAGTTCAGATCGAGATTGGAGCCATATCATATTTACAGATGAATCATCTTTATTGGTTTATAATACTGTGTGACATTTTTCAGGTCATTGTCTCGGGCCTAAGTTTTGCCAGATTGGCTGCCTAACGTATTTTATAGCCTCATGAATATTTTGGCTCAAACCTTATTTTGAATAATTTTTGGGTTTTTTCTCATGGCTATATCTTGGTTAACCCTAGGATTTTTTTTCTGTCTTCAGCTAAGTTATAGGTATTGATAAAGAGAAAAAAAGTGCTAAAAAAACCGACCCAAAAAAAAAATGCATCCAGGGCCCCAAAATCGTAAAAATGCCCAGAGAAAGAAAAAGCGTCAGAGAAAGAGCGAACAATGAAAAATGAAGAAAAAATATTACGTATACGCCACATTGTCCACAAAATAACATAATGTATATTGTATTGTAATTTTACATAGAAAATAGGTTATTTTTTTTGGCAACTAAATGTAAGAAAAGGCTTGGACTGATTTTTTTTTCAATTTTTCCAGTTATGGGCCAAAAAGGTCGAAAAATGTGAAAAAATAGTAAAAATGGGCATTTTTACGATTTTGAGGCCTTGCCCTGGATGCAGTTTTTTTTTTGGGTCAGTTTGGTTTGAACTTTTTTTCTTCTAATCAATACCTATAACTTTGCTGAAGGCAGAAAAGAAAATTCCTGGGGTTAACCAAGATATAGTCATGAGAAAAAAAAAAAAACCAAAAAGTGCTCAAAATAAGGTTTGAGCCAAAATATTCATGAGGCTATAAAATACGTTAGGCAGCCAATCTGGCAAAACGAATGATGCAGAGTTCCTAGTTTTGGTAAATCTTACGCCCGAGATTAGTGGTTGCACTGTGTAATTATTCGAAGAAAGCAGGGGAAAAAAAAAGATGAACAGTTGCACCAACGCAACGTCCATCAAAGTTTCATTCATGTTTATGGGTGCTTCTCGACCAAAGGATTAGGAAAGAAAGCTACAACATGTTTAGAAATCATGTGAAAAAACTACGCCTGAATGAGGACACGGCCTATTTCCTCTGTCAACTGAGCAAATTCTTCTCCGAGCACATATTGACAGAGGACAATGGTATAGAGACGTTAGATAGCCCGTCGCAAAGTCGTGCCGCGAATCCAATAGGAAATGTGTGGTCTTTAATAAAGCAGAAGATCAAGGGGAAACAATAGCCACAACAAAACAACTGTCTTATAACATATTTGGATAGAGCTAAGTTTGGGATATGCGCAAAAATTAAATGAAATATGCACTAGCTATGTAGATGATGCCAAGCAATTATAAAATAAAAATGGCGACTGGACTCTATACACATATAACTGTGCAGCTCGTAAATAAAGCTTTCATAAAAACATATGACTTCATAAAATGTTGGCATTTTCATAGTTTCTTTAAACGCACGTTATTGTTGAGCACCCTGTACTTTCGGACAGGATGCTGTAAAATCTGCAAAAATACCGTCCTGGTGGATATCATATAGCTCGAGGATGCCTGTGCTTTCGACGCAATTTGCAATCATATAGCATAGATGACATCAATACTATGTCCCTCTATGAAGCAATTTATTAGATTTAGCCTCAGCATGAAACATACAATTTCCGAATTGTCGTCCTGGATGCGCATCCAATAAGTTTAAATGACCCCCAATAGCCACGTGCTATGAGTGATGCCAAGTTTGGTGAACAGAAGCCAAATTGCATCATGAACTTTGAATTCAAATTTCCTTGTTCGTAAATATCTGTATTCTATTCCGATGAGAATGATGTTTACTGTCATCCACTGGGAAAACGGACTAATCAAAAAAGCAACCCTTTTTACAATTTGTTCATGTTTGGTTTGTCTTCCAATTTCCCTACAGCCAGCGCAGTGCAGCGGTTACGCGAAATGCAATTACACTCGTTTTTTGCTTCTAAAATGCGAACAAAAAATTACACAATTTTTTCTTCTTTTTTTTCATATCCATCCATGTCCACCATTATCCCATTCCATTCCGCAGGACGTTCACTGAGCGGGTTCCTTAATGCTTGTAACTAAATTAACTCACCTATGCTTAATGGAATTTTCGGTCGACCCCAGAGCAATGTGGCGTACATAAAGAACAGAAACAGCATGCTGCCAATATACAGATACAAATAGAACACCTGGAAAGATACAAACAAAAAACCGTTAGAAAAACAAAAACTGAAATGACTTCTAGAAAAAAGATAAAAATGAAAAAGAACGTCAGTGAGGCTACCACCACCAGCGCGGTAAAAGAAGGTACGAGTAAATAGCCTACGGTATGCCAACACTATGCACATCAATAAACCCGAAGCAAGTGAAAGTGTTATATCCAGTCGAACGACCCAGACTCTGTCCTTTTTGCCATACTATGTCGGTGAGACGGTCGTGTACGAGTATATCTTTCGAAATGGAAATTTCTCTGCAGTCAGTTGTTGAAGGTGGGTGAAAAGTGTACAAGGACAACGCAGTCATATCCCTACGGTGGAATAAACTGTCTATGAACATGGCAGAGTATGCACCTCATGATTTACTGACGCGAGCACATCCTAGTTTGGAGAAAGTACCTACTTCGAGGAGGACGAACCAACACCGGGAGGGTTAACGGAGGTGGAGACCAGTCCAGATTGGAAGGAGATAATTTTACTGTGGGGTTGTCTGAGATTAAAATTGATTCCAAGTGATTAATTTCCGGCGCCAAGTCATGTACAGGAGCAGATTATTCCAGGGACACATTTACAGATGCTTACGATGGTGACTGAACTTGTGTAGGTACATAGTAGGTATGTGGAATAAGTTGGTTTTGGAAATTGGCATTTTAGTAAATTTTGATGATGGACCGAAATTACGGATATCCCTGTTACTCGAGATTACTTTTGTATTTTGCAATTGAACGTATACGATGCATATGTAGCTACCTGTATTGTCTTTGAGCCACCTTGTGGAATAGAGCTTGTTTTCCGGTAATTAGTATTCTGAAATATGTTTCTTGGGTGGTTAGGGATAAGTGTGTGAGACTTATTTGAGACTGAGATGGTAATTCAAATAAAACGCATCGGAAAATCTAGTAAACAAAGCAAGAGACACATTTAAGGTTACAAAGCATTCAGATATAAGTTACTCTACAACGAGAACGATTGAAGCTATAGTTCTTCCACAAAGCCCTAAGAAGAAGGTCATTCTGAAAGCCATCAAATTGCGATAACACATAATTGACTTCCACGATTCATGAGAACAAGACATGCCTTGGATAAGTACGACTTTAGTGTTACCTAACACAGCATATGAAATAAGGAGCATGACCTTCCGATTCGAGCTTTTGGTTACATAAAACCTATTCAATATTCAGTGGAGATACCCTAGACCACAAAAAACCTAAAACCAGGCAAAATAAGGATACGAAATGGGAGATCTACTACAATAACTTTTCGGATGCCGATTTAGGCTCCTCACTTTTACTCGTTGAAAATAATAGTTAGAGGAAACTTCTATCGGAGATATAGCATTTATGTCTGTTGTAAGGAGCTAGTATAGACGCGTTTTACTCTTTTGTATTTCTATTGAATGAATGGAATGATGCTATCCAACATTTTGATGCATTTATATTCCATTTGTGTTCCCCTTTCTTTTTAAAATCCTCCAATTCAGCGGTTGCCAACCTTTCGACCTCAGGGACCAGTAAATTTATAATTTTAAATTCCGCGGACCACTTAAGCTGTTTAATTTTTAAACAAAAAAAAAGAAAGACCATTTTTCAACCGCCAACTTCGGAATGTTGCGATATAATGAGAGGACTTTTTTTTTTTTGTAAAATTAACAAAGAAAATAATTTGTTATTATTTAAAATAAGAATTAAAGTGTTTTTATTTGAATTCATAAAAAATTGTGCATTTTTTTGCTCCGGATCACCAAAACTCTTTCGCGGGCCACTGGTTGGCAACCAGTGCTCCAATCTGAGGGCAAAAACCACGTGTAAAAGTATTGCGTCAGTGTTTTGGGCGAGACTTCAAAAATTGACGAATTAACTAAAATTCCCTAGCAATCGCTAAAAAGTGACTAATTTATCTGAAATTTTTTGTATTCTGAAAGTCGTTGAAAGTCCCAAAAGTCGTCGATAAAAACGACAGGCTTATGTTGCTTTTTTTTTTACTGAAATGAAGCTGTCTCCAGCTTAGTTAGCGTTTCCAACTCTTTATCTCTCTTAAACCCAAATCACAATGTCGCGTTCGCGAGGTCTCGCGTTAATGGACTTTATATCGGCTTTACGATAATTTCAGTCCAACACATGATTTCGAAACTCGCAAATAATATGTTCTGTTTCCTCAAATCTCCCATTCACGAATTTATGATAGAAAGCAGGTTTAAAATGTATTCCTTTTTATTTTTATTTTTTGATTAAGAAACACAAAATGTAGGAAATAACTCTGCAAACAAGATTGCACGAATATATAAATTAGAAAAAGATCCTACACAGTTAATTTGTGTTCAAAAAAGTCATTTAGCAATTTAAGTCTGTCACACATATTAACTGTTAAAAAATTGAATGTAGTGCAGTAGCTTCAATCGAACAGGTCACCGAATAATATAATGTTGTTACAGCTGTGAGCTGCAACAACGCACGCCCTAGTAGAGAGTAGCTCTACTCGTCCGTTGCCCTGGACGATATCTACGATATAACGCCTGAGGTCACATTTAAGAGCACCCCATAATGTTTGCATTGTTTCTACTCTATCTGTTAACGAGAGACCGCGCGAACGCGACATTGTGTATTGGATTTTATGGATCTCTGTTTCGCTAAACACGACCATTTTGTTGGTTTCTGCACTAAGTTCGAAGGTTTCCTAACAATTTATGATGATTTTCTATAGGTACAAGTTAAGGGTCGTTTTTTAATAGCTTTTCAAATTTAATTCTCTAGGTAGTATTGAATCTTTTGTAAGTGAGGTCGCAATCCTTTGCAAGAGATAACAAACGGAGAAGATAAAGTTTTCTTGAACGATGAACTGGCGCGGCGCGGCGTTAATACAGGAAGTGTCCGATAAAGTTTCGTTATCAATAATAATTGGACGCTCCAATGTGCTAAAAATGTTCCAACGAATTAGTTTCTAAAAAAAGTTACGCATTTTACGGTGTTGACCTCAATTGAACCTGATTTTCAAGTGTTTATGTTTTCTTGAGGTGTATTAGGTAATCTCGAGTAGATTTTAAATTATTTATTCTTCCATTGGATTTCGAATTTAAATATAAATTTTCGACTGATTATAAAGAAATTACAGTAGAATAGATTTACACCGCGTCAACACGCGTATTGCAAATGGCAAAAATTCTATGACAATTTAAAGTGAACTGTCAAATCTGCGCATGAGCATTTTATGGTTAAATATGACACTTCTGAAATTCCGCAAACATTAAAATTGGCAGTAGTTTCAAATTATTTTTAAAATTTCTTTCATCTTGCCATCTTCCACTCAGTCGTAGTTTTTTTTAAATTTTATTAAATTTAGTATAATCTGCTATATTGGTAAACCGGATGACTGCAAGAAAATCAATCGTAATATTAAGTTTTTTTTGTAACAAATTTGAACTGTTCGTTTTAATCTTTAAGATTAAGTACAAACAATCCCCTGTTTCTATTTTTAAAAGCACTTAGATTTTGTACTCTGTTGCTCTTTAAATGCTATTAACCTATTTTTGTTTCTGAATGAAAAATTCAGAATCGTGTTTCATAACATAGGCTTTTCATTAGCGGCCGGATTTTTAACTGTCAGGTCTTTTGCGCGACTTTTTAAGTCCAAATAATAAAGAAAATTATCTAAAAACCGACAATTGCCATCTGTCAAAAATACGGTATGTGGTAACTGAAACAAAATCCATGGTGGAAATATGCATATCTAAATAATCTCCAAGATTATGCCCCCAGGAACCCTCGTCGCTGAAAAATTATTTCGGCTCATTAGATAGCGAAATGAGTGATTGCATAATTAACCGCTTAATGTCCTCCACAATTGAAATTCAGATCTGGCAACAGATAATCCTGCAATAAACTTTGGATTTATAGTGGAGACGATGAGTGTGAAGCTGTTCAATCGATGGCCATTTTTTCAAGTAAGACTCATCATAAACAGCAAAAGCTCTTCAACCATTTGCAATGAACTGCGGATACTTTATCGCTTGTCAATATCCTTAATCACTTTTGGCCGCGTCACCCACACGTACAACCCCATGCATTTGTGGGCCCTGTTCACAGACAATCCCTAACTGGACGTATATAAAAATGTTATTTTCATGTTCCATTTCGATTAATTGCTCATATATTTAACGGAATCATATGATACTGTTTGTTTTTGCTGTTGCTAGTGATGATGATGATGATGATGATGATGATGATGAGGATGGCAAGGAGTATGTTGATCGTCCTTCTGACGCGCTGTCTGCTATTCCACTCGGACACTTTTAGAGTATCAGACGCGCCACGATTTTATGGAGCACATAAAGTATTTAAGCAAATTATATTTAAGTGATGATGGTGGCTGTATGGTGGCTTTTAAATATTAACGTATATGTAGCTCTACTTGAAATGCAGATACAAAGGAACAAAGATACATACCTCATAGAATGATGGCGGGATGTACGTAGAGATGACTTCAGCCATTGGAAAAGCAATTCCCATTACTACCAATAATTTGCCATAAAGTGCAGAGAACAGTGTTGCCAGTGCATCCCCTCTGTAAATATAAAGTATGCATGCAAAATAAATAGAGTGTATAGAAGCAAAGGTACGCTTTTGGAGAAACACTATGAATCCTAAAAAAAAGTAAGAAAAGCGAAATGAGCAAACTACAAGTACTCAAAGGAGTAGAGAAATGGCAGCGGGATGCTTATGTTCGTTAGGGTAGCATCAAACAGCTGGTAAAATGGTGACGGGCGATGAAGGTACGATTGAGGGTGATAAAATGTTGCAGTGCGTTTAAAGTTTTCGTGTATATCTAAATAAAATATCAGTCTCAAAACCACGAAAGACGCCAACGAAATTGCGGTTTAAAGTTGCTGTTCACGTTTTCTCATAGGTCCCATGCGGTTAAGACGTCACTGAAAGGGGATGTGTTCGGTAACGGGTAAGTGGCAAGTTAACTTTTCATAGTGTTTTGAATATTTTATACTAGTGTACCAGTGCGAGAAATCTTGCATTCATTTACTGTTTACGAATAAAATGGCTTGTTGTTAGTACAGTAAAACTCGTGAATAATGGAATGCTTCGGTGCAGATTTTTTTTTTTACTATTCGCAACATTTTTACTTTTCGAAATTTTTTCCACAATCGGCAACCTAATTTCTTTTAATATTTTTCGTTCAATTTTTATATCGGAGTTCAGAATGTGTACTTGCTGAGTGTAGCAGCTAGCAGAATATGACACTTACGAAAAGAATCAATTGAAATGTCAAAATTCTCAGAAAAGAAAACGAAGCCGACAAAATGTTAATGAATTTTGGCACATTCATATGTTGATTCTGATATTAAAGAGTGAATTCGTATGGGGAACAAACAAAATTCATTTTCCAGTATTCAGATTTCGCAGGTTTCCACTATACAAGAGTGAGTTTGTATGAAGAAAATCAAAATTAGCATCCAAAAATGTCCACTATCTAGGTTTCGCAAGATTCTTTTATTCGCAGATTCCACTATTCACAAGTTTTACTGTATACAGTAGCAAACATAGAAAATGCAACACCCATTTTTTTTTTTACAGAACAATCATTAATAACTTTTAGGTAGCGGTTCTTTTTAATTAAGTCACAAGTAGTTAAGAGTAATTTTTGTTTTTAAAGTTATCAGCTTTGGTGTAAAAATTAACAAGGACCAAAAAAATCAAACAATTGCACGTTTTGAAGTGGCAGAGTTGACTATTACCAAAACAAGTAAAGCAGCAAATCGGCAGTTAGGAGTTTTTTAGAAAAAAAAATACTTAGGAGCACAGTTGAACCGCAAAAAGGAACAATGAATTTGTAAGACATCTACCGCGGATGATCGAGTTTTACACCGGATGTCATTGAAGAACCGTTTTCAAGCAGCTGTACAAATAAGAGCAGGGTTTGTGGAGTCAAATGCATACAGTGCATCGAAGACTTAGAGAATTTGGCTTAATGGCTCGTCCACCCAAAACAAAAACCGATGTGCAAACAAATATGAAAAGTGGACAGAAATTGATTGTAGACAAGTCATGTTCTCCAATGAGAGCAAATTCAACATTTACGGATCCGATGGAATCCAATGCGTGCGCCGAAGAGCTGAAGAGCCCTTAAGGAAAAATTACCCTGATAGAACAGTGAAAGATTCAGCATTCCAAATGATATGGGAATTTTTTTACTACTATGGAGTTGGAGATTTATGTTTCGTTTTTTTAGTCAGTTACTTTTACCGTCAATTGAAAAGCATTTTTCAGAGGCTATCGATGTGATTTTTTAAGACGGCTCTGCTCCGTTCCATTGTTCCGAAATGGTAAGCTATTTTCTTTTTTTTATTTCTATTCTAATCCTTTAGTAATTCTACTAGGGAATTTTCACACTTGACTGGCCAGGTTATTCACCGGACCTCAGCCACATCAAAAATCTCTGGCACATTATAGCATTGAAAATAAATAGCAAAATGCCTACCGCGATAAAAATGCCCAATGAGGTAATTGAAGAATTATGGGATAAGAAAATATCCATGGGACATCTTCAAATTTAGTAGATTCAATGCCTTAGTGAAGTAAGAAGACCATACAAAATAAAGGAGGTGCTACAAAGTATTAATATTCCACTAAATTCTATAAATGTAAATGCTCTTGCCTCAGAATTCCAAAATGTACAAGTTGGATGACCATAAACAATAAATAAACATTTAAAAGGCTTGTCACCTACTGCAAGAAAATATATGGTCTTTTCAACACTTTCTTGGAAATTCTGATTTGCTCGGATTCTGTATCTGTAACAAATGGTTCTATACTTATGTCGTTTTATTGCCAACAAGTTGGTAAACTTGAACAAGGTGTATAGAATAGCCACACCACAACTTCATCTAGAAACCTTTCTACCCATTTATCTATCCATAAGAAGCGGCTAAAGAAACTCTCAGATTAAGAGAGAATGGAAACTGGAGGCCTGGTTTATTTGGACACACGCTCACACTGGACATTTTCAATGAAAAGGACTCATGCCCTGCACAGATTACGAGAAACCCCAAACGTGACTTTACTAGATACTTCAAGATCTCCACATAACAGACAGACAGTTCTGAAACAACTGCGACAACGCCATTATTGGAACGTCCAGAACGTCAGAGAAAAACTGAGAAAGGTACCGGCGGCGCAGGAGTCTTCTCGAAAGAAAGAATCTTACCGAACTAGCAGACTATTGCAGTGTCTTCCAATCAGAGTTATATGCTATTAAGAAAGCAGCAGAAATTGTCCAAACAAGAAAATTACCTACAACGGAGATCACCATTTGCGTTGACAGCCAAGACGCATTTAAAGCACTGGACTCCACTTGCGTAAACTCTAAATGCGTAAAGGATTGCGTCACGGAATTAAGAGCGATAAAACACACACACAGTTCTACTCTGCTGGGTAGCCGGACATGTGGGAATAGAAGGGAATGAAACAGCAGTTGGACTGGCCAGGAACAGCTCTGATATGGATATAACACTGGTTGACAGACAGGTCTTACCGGCTTTCAACACAGCTTAAAATCAAATAGACCGCATCATCACTAATGGACCGATGATGGGGCAATGCTAGGGATTATACCATTGCCCGTAACCTGTGGCCCGCAATGGACCAGAAAAGAGCAATATCCCTACTGTCTATGGGAAGAAGCCAAATCCACGTACTCGTCGGTACGAATCTGTAGCTACTGCCCGGCTCTTCAAGAATGGCGCCTATCTTGTATGTGAGCACGGTTCTTCGAATGCCTGGATGACCTGGCTAAGATACCGGTCACAGACCTGCAATGATGTTGACGAACAGGCCTAGTGTGATTGAGATGTCTGCAATATTCTTTTATGTGCTTAAAACCTTCATCTAAAACTGGTGGTTGTAGGCTACCTTCACGTGTATGGGAATAACGCCAAAAAGGCAGAATGACACTTATGAAGTTAATAGAATTTCCATGGCCACATCTTGTCAAAGTATCCCACTCAAGAGACGTAACTTTTCAGCCTGAGATCATTGTAAAAACAGTCAAACTTCTTAAATTAATGCGACATAGCTGTAGACGGCAGTATTCAGTTCAAGCTTACTGTAATTGAATCTTCGGCGAAAATCAATCCCATTGAGACATCTATGCGTTCATTATTTCAAACAGCAAACAACGTGTTACCTAAAAAGGACATATGAATTAATGGACTTAAATTAATTACCCCTATCGAGGCCGCATCAGGATTTCTCCCCCTAATAACCACAGAGTAACCAAGTGGCATGTGCCTCCATGCCACACCAAGGTTCAATCAAACCCAGTCTAAAACTCCAACATGAGAACATAAATGTCGAAGATTTAACTAACAATTACTATCGTCCATCCACTGACACAAGGACTAATTGCCTGTGCCTACTAATGGCGTGGTGGGAATTAATTCCAGCAACATCAGCAATAGCCGGTATTTGTCCTGTTCTATATACGACTACGCTCAAACCACATCGTAAACAATGCACGTATGTATACGTGATTTATTCCCAATCCCGGAATCCCTGTCGCAAAGGGTGAATGCATCCCTATAGCCAGCTAGTTGCTGTGCTGACAGTGCCAGTTGCTGTCTTGCATGCATACAACAAGTGTGCTCTCGCTCTGTCGGTGCTGTGCTGTTGGAATCGAGAACACGCAAACTGACAGTCCCTGCATAGTCGGTTAGTTCATTAAAATGCGCGTGCAACAACCCCACATCATTGTCATTCAAATCGTGGCGGTGACATAGAAGCAAAGTGTCGCAAAAAACTGCGTGAACTTTTTGCTTTGTGTGGGCGCGTGGCAGGAGCCTTAATTACACGACACGATGTTTGTTATTTTATTTACTGTTTTTTTTTTTTTCATTCTTACAGTAGCAACTGTTTAGTAATCATGTCCTTGTTGGGGAAGTTTTCTTTTTCCACCTATACACACACACACACACACACAAGCACACGTTACTGCGATTTGTAAGACCAACTTTTACAATAAACTTCGCGAAGACAAGAGATACCCTGAGGGTGATAAAGATTTGAGAGTTGCAGTTAATTGCTTTTTAGTTCTTAGATTATGGAGTTTGTCGTTGTACGAGTAGATTGTTACATTTTGTTGGAGTGTATACGTAGCTATACGCGCCTTGTTTGACAATGCATTCACTTGGTAGTAATTTTAAGGAAAATCCCATAAAAAAACCGTTCTTACCTGGAATAGTGTTACATTAGCGGGGAGAACTCGTTAAGGTTTTATTGTTTCGCACTTTACACTCGGCCTTATCAAATTACTTTTTGTCTTACGCCTCTACAGACTGCTTCTTCACGAACTGTATAAACGTCAAACCAAATGTCTGGTTAAAGTAGGTAAACATTTTATGTTGTTACTTCAATGTGTTCTAATAACAGTTTTCCAAAACTTAAAGGGAGGTGTCATTTTTAACAGTTAACGCTCCAAAATAGACATATACAATAGATAGAAAAAATACAACAGATGTCGTGCCATGAGCTGTACGTGTATCAGTGTCCTTATTAGCTAACAACTAAAGCAAACGACCTCTGTTGTTTAATTTTTACAGTAATGCAAGATCAGCAAGACAACAAAACAAAATCGTTCAAAAAGCAAAAGCTGGTCACCATTAGGGCCCCTTTTATCTGCATGGATTCTGCAACATACAGTAATCAGATCTGGAAAAAAACACAGTCTTGCCATTTGTCAGGAAAAAAAACCTTCTTTGTCGATTTGCACGCCATCTATGTATAGTTTGGGCTTTATACAGTGAACCAAAAAAAAAAAGTTGGACAGCAGCTATACAGCAATTGTAACTTGAATATTCTTGCAGTTTGTAGGAATATTGAAGACAAATAGACTGCAAAAGAAGCTAAATATTCTAAATAATGTTACACCCTTTTTCTAAATTACCTATTAAATGTTATTTTAAAACAAACAATTAACCGAAAATGTAATTTTGTAGACCGAAAAAAACTTGGTCAGTTTTTCCCTTATTATTTTGTTATTTTGTTATTTATTTATTTCATGACATTAAGTATAATAAGACAATGATATGAGTCTTTTAAATCTATACCTAATACAAAATTGTGGTTAGGTTAATAATAAAGATATTAAATTCAAAATTAAATTAAATAAAATTTAAAAAAAGAAAAGTTAAGATAAAAATAAAACAAATAAGCAAAAAGAAAAGTGAATAAAAATAAAAGAAAAAGAGAGAATAGTGCATGTTTTGAGTATGATGAAGAGTGAATTTATCTTCCGTAGTGACTTGAGAGTGCCTTCCTAAAACTGCTACTGCCGTTCAATCTTCTTAGTTCAGCTGGTAGTGAATTCCACAGACTGATAGCGTATACAAAGAACTGTCTCTTTGAGACATTATAACTAAATGCAGGTAGTATCATAGCTCTGCTTCTTTGTGACACAGGGAAAGACAGTCTCTCGAAGAGGTACTCAGGTGATTTTGTTTCCATTATTTGAAAAAGAAAGTTTAAAATACCGAAGTTAAGGTAGTTCGTTAGACTCATACCGAAAATACTGTCAGTGTATCTGGAAACATGATCAAATCTGCGTAGGGCATATACAAAACGAACCACATTATTAAACGCAACTTGAAGCCTTCTTTGGCTAACACTATCAAGGCCGCAAACAATTAAATTTCCATACAATAAGGTTGGAAGAACAAGCGATTTTGCCAGCATTAGTTTAATTTTGATTGGCAGACAGCTTCCAGACAGGTGAAGAGCTTGCAATGCTCCATATGTTTTCCCCACGACACGGGATATGTGGTCACTCCACGTCAGAGTTTGGTTGAAAGTTACTCCCAAATTTCTTACTGTCTTACAGTATTCGAGTCTTGAGTCATTTATAACCACACTGGGCAGCGAAGAAGTGTCAATAACGTTTTTGCTGATAATTATAGCGTTACTTTTCCCAGAATTTAGTCTTAGCTGATTTCGCTCAGACCAATTTACCACATTTAGGAGGTCCTCATTGATACGAGCTGTTGCATCTTCTACTAATCCGATGGGGTAGCTGAGATAAAGTTGGACGTCATCAGCGTACATGTGGATATTGCAATGCTCAAGTACCAATGGAAGATCGTTGTTGAACATGGTGAAAAACAATGGGCCTAAGATTGACCCCTGCGGAACACCAGCATAAGTAGGAAGAAAATCAGACAAGGTATTGTTGACGGTCACAGCTTGACTTCTTCCTCTTAAGTAGTCTTGAACCAGGTTCAACGCAGTGGTGTCGAAGTGGAAGTTAATTTTTAACTTGTTCAAAAGTATATTATGCGGAACAGTGTCGAACGCTTTGGAAAAATCCAACAGCACCAAGGTGGTCACATTCCTTTTATCAATTTGTAGCCGTATGTCATCAACGATTTTCAGAAGTGCGGTGGAACAGGAATGCTGAGGTCTAAAACCAGATTGATGTGGTGTGAGTAGGCGATAAGTGGACAAAAACTCAGAAATCTGCTTACTCATTAGCTTTTCAAATACTTTTGAGATAATATTCTAATAATTGACGCATTTTCCTATTTTAACATGTTTTGGTAGGTACCTTTTTAAGTGTCACTGTTTAATCTTTTTGTTTGTAGTGATAAGACGTACTTTTAGTACCGATTGTTTTTTTTAAAAAAATGTATTAAAAACAAATATCCATTGACACAAAGGAACTGTCAATAAAGTTGTGGAAAAAATAAAAAGTGTGATCCAAAATTGTAAAAAAACCTATCTGCAGTACACTTACACTATGTCATCCAAGTGCTTACAAAAAAAATTAACAAATGTCGACTCCTCAAACAGAACGAAAAATTCTTTGATTTCTGTGATAGACATTGCTAAAGAGACCTATAGGAAAATGAGATTGTAGAGGTGCACCCACAGACTGTTAGAAAAATTTTATATTCAATGGATTTGAGAGCCTACACTCCCCTTTTTTCAGCAAAAACATTATGAAACACCTGGAATATGCCCAAATTTATGTCTGTCAACCTTTAGAGTGAGCACCGTGGTGCGTTGGACTACTACGCAATGCTGTCCGGGTTCAATCCCAGCCCGGGTCCAACAGCTAAAAGTTTTTTCACGCTGCCACCTCTTTCATATGTCTGACAAGCAACCAAAGAGTATCAATTGTCAACGTGCTTCTCAACTCGCCGTTCGAAGTCGGCAAAAAACTGTAGGTCCCTTCCATTTCGTGGAAAAAATAACACGCACACACAAATGGTTGCGAGAAGCAGGCCCAGGTTCACCCCGAGCTGTAGCGCCACCTTAAGTAACCTTTAGAGTTCTGAAAACGGTAATTTTCAGCGACGAGTACAGCCTTAAGTCCGGGACATGTAAATGCCACTGTTAAACATGGTGGAGACAGCGCGAGTGGAATAGGAAACATGGTGTTCGTTGAAAGTAATATGATAGCCTACCTTAACACGCCCAAAAATAATTTGCTTGCAACGGCTACTGAGCACGCGTCAAATATTGTACGGGAAGGCTTGCTCTATAACGTGAAACCTCTTCATCTTCGTTCTCCATAAGGACCGGATTTAAACCGAGAGCACATGCCAGCGCAATTGGAGAAAAAATTGAGGGAAAGGATATCTAATATGCAGCAAAAATGTCTTGAAAAGTGCCCTTGAGGATATATGGGCCAATTACCCGCCTGCTGTAATAAAAAATTTAGTTATCTCAATGAATAGAAGGCTGCATGCTGTTTTGGAAGCCAAGGGCTACCGTACTCAATATTAAAATTTTGATTTACGATAATTTCTCACTTCATTACAAATATATTGTGCAAGCTTCAGCTCAGTCGTACGGTGAGTTTAAAAATGTTTGAGTTCCAGCGCTATCTACCGGAAAACTTGAAATTTTTTGATGTAGGAACACTTCAAATATAATAAAAAGTATCGAGTGAAAGTTTCAGCTCAATCGGATGGTTTGTTTATGAGTTTTGAGGTATCAAACGAACAGCTAATTTTTTTATATAAAGATTCCTTAAGTGTCCAAATTTTTTTTTGGCTTTGAAAACTATTGGTTTTTTTTTCTTTTTATGTGTCTTAAATATAAAAAACATATTTTAGAAGAATGAATTAAAACTATTTGGAACACTCAAAAAATGATGTCTCATTTGCACTTTCGTTTATTTTAATAGCTTTAGGGTCCAACTTTTTTTTGGTTCACTGTAATTAAATTACATATGACGGTAATTTCCGATATAGTATGTACGCCATCTGTTTCCAAAGATTTGATGCACAAGGGTTACCTACTTTGTTTATTAGATCTGCCTGAGTTTTTATTTTGGAAATGGCGACGCCTCCCATTGTTAACTGACCAATGTTCACAGAATGCAGTGACGTTGCATGTAGTATGCTGCTGTTATCAATATAAATGTTTAGATATAAAATGTCAACCACGTAAAATATGACAGGTCCTTTGACGTACAACTTCTTCGACTGACATAAGTAAGTCTACGATGAATTTCTATCGTATCTGGAGACTTGTTTAAATTAAAAAAAATTATCAAACAATGTCAACATTCTTCTGTCAAATACAATTTTGCTCATTTCGCTACACAAATATACACACACGCAGTATCAAATTAAAAAGAAAATAAATTTCTACTCACGCTTTAACCGGTGGATAACGCTGCTCAATGTAACTCAATCGATGTGATGGTCGCTTAATTGCTGGCAATACTGGGAAACTGGTCAGCTGGTGATGATGGTACATTAGCGCCAAATGTCCCGTCTGTCGATCAGTAATGTTAGCCAATTGATTCTGTGATGAGCCACCAGATGGTGGATCTGTTGTTGTGATTGTCACTAGTTGATGATGCGTCGATGAGGCTGACAGCGGTAATTTCGAATCATCGATTGTCACCCGATGATGTGAATGTGTGGTCGATTGTAGTCGTGATGAAGACTTCGCCGGTGATGAATTATGACTGCCCGTCTCGGATGATAGGAAGAGGTTTGCGGAAGACAGTGGTGATGGCGGCTGTGGCGGTGGCGGAGGTGTCGGATGTCGATCCTGATACGGTGAATGATGATGATGATGATGCTGATGTGGCTGATGCTGATGGTGATGATGGTGATGCAAGTGATTGCTTAGCGGTGATTTCATGTGCTCATCGTAGTAGTTGATGTGCGTTGCAGAAGCAGGCGCTGTAATCGTTGTTGCGATTGGTGATGGCATATCTGTCACTGTACTGTAAGTAAAAAGAGGAAGACCCGAAATTAAAAATAAGAGTATAAGTTGGGAGAAAGTGAAATACATAAAGTTGTGTTGTAGTCGTACTTCAAGTGAAATTATTATGCAAATGTTCGTATTGTCATCATCACATTAAACTACTCAGACAGATGCTACTAAACGCCTCATACTACGCGCGGCAAACAAAACACTGCTGATGGATATGCCGAGCGCTTCCTCTCGGAGTGGACTACAGCAGTGGACAACGCAGCGCTGGTTAATTAAATCAATTGTATAGTGTTCATTCTGAGGAGAGAGAAAGAGATGGAGATACGGAGTTTGTTGACGAATGTGAGGCGTCGTTCATTTTATTCTTTGTTTAGTTGTCGTCATTTTAAATTTGTTGGATTGGACATTTCTTGTACTTTGTTCGGGTTTTTTTGCGAAAAGCAATTTATTTCGTTTGGACGAGGATTTAAGTGGACGAGGTATAGAGTGTAAAGAATAATAAAACTGTCGGTCGAGGCGTAAGGTTGCAGTTGAACTTTTCAAGAAAAAGCAACAGAGTGACAAACTGTAGTCATTGATGTTCGATCCAAATATTTTTAAAACGCAAAAGGAGTAGAGTCCCAGTTTTCTTTGAATCCCATACCTTTAATGCTCACACTTGCTAACAATGTATGCATTTCCGATTCTAAAATCTATTTCCTGTCACCTTTTACATTGACCGAGAAAACTCGGCCGACACTCGAATGTCATGGAAAGGGTAGTGAGAAGTGCTGCTGATGTTGCACAGCATTCAAGTAAATCCAGAAGTATTTGTTGGTCATTGCCACTGTCTAGACTAGATCCATGACGTTAATAAATAATGAAGCCATAAATGCACTCTATCAAATAACTGAAAATTTTAATATTTTTTCTATCCATTTTAAAGACAATGGCGCAAATTCATTCATGACCCAAACGTCATTTTAAATAATTAGAGTCGGCTATAAATTTCTCATATAATATTTTGACGTTTGGGTTTGTTCGTTCAAATCACTTTACAAAAACATACCAAAGTCGATACTTACTAATACACAGTCAAAAATGTGTTTATGAATAACGAAAAGTCGGCTTTTTATTTAGTGCCCGCTATAGCTATAGTCGGCTATAGGCACTTTTCATGGACTGACTATGAATTTGCGCCAATATTTTTCTTTAATCCTATGCTGACAGCAACAACTTCCGAACACAGCGTTTTACGAATGAAAATGAAAATAGGAAATGGAATCGAAAAAAAGGAAATATGATGAAGGCTACATCAAATATGGCTTAACTGAGATCGAAGTCTATGGTGATTCAAAGCCGCAATGCGTATTATGTATACTCGTTCTCACTCATGAGGCGATGAAAGCATCGAATTTGGAACGACATTTGAAGTGTTGAGACGTTGATAAAGCCATGTTTGCTGAAAGTAGCTAAGAATGATAATGACGATGCTAAGCGAACATTTTTTGAAATTTCTCTTTCGCATAACACTGTCAAGTCGCAAATGGATAAAATGTCGGATGAAGTTGAAGAATAGCTTCTGGATAAGTTGAAACATTCTCCATATTTCGGTTTGCAATGTGATGAATCCACTGATGTGTCGCAGTGTTGTCAGCTACTGGTTTTTTTGAGATATCTTGATAGGAGTTGTGATACAATCAAAGAAGAGCTGTTATTTTAACGAGATGTAGAGACAACTTCCAAAGCAAAGGACGTCATTAACGTAATCAGTGAATACGTTAAAACTAGTCAAATTTCATGGCAATATGTATGGCCCCTGTAAAGATGGAGCACCCTCTATGATTGTCTGTCGAACTTGTGAAGCAAAAAAAAAAAACAGAAATTGTGACAACTCATTGCGTAATACACCTCTAGCATCAAAGACTCTGCCAGCAGTTTTGAATTCTACTTTGAAACTAGCAATGAATTTGGTCAATGTACCTAGTGTTAAAAAGCGAAGACTATTACAGTCTTTGAAAAAAGGCATTGCAATATCTCGTAATGTTTTCCACAATTTATCTATGTGCACAAGGCTTTTCGGGCATATTGCTGATTAAAAACAAGCAACGAACTTGGACTACGAAAATGACATGCGACTTGCATTGAGCTCAATTGAACCACGAATTTAAGATCTTGTGAAATCAATGCGTGCTCAAAAATCGTCCTCAAAATAAAAATATAATTTGGAAAAAGAATCAACAGGTACGTAAAACTTTTTTTTTTAACTAGGGAACATTTGGGGAGGGGGCCGTGGTCATTTTAGAAATCAGCTGAGTGGGCCGCGAGCCTTACTGAGTTGGGAACCGCTGATTTTAAGGATCAAGCTATCGTGGATGCCAGAGCGCTTGGTCTAGACAACTGGAAGCAGCGTGCCCGGGATCGAAGAGAGTAGAAGGCTGCCGTGTCTCAGGCAGAGACTCTTCACGGGTCGGGAGCCCGTTAAGTAATTATTCTTTACTGATATAAAAACAGTCATTGTGAAATTGAACTGCGACTGGTCTTTTCAAACTCGTCAGTTTGCTTTTATTCTGAAAAGACGCCTCGTATTTTATTTTTTAATTCTTCAGAAATACGGGTAGATTTAAGAAATATTTGTCAGCTTCTTCTATCGAGAACCTATCGTTTAATTTAAGTACGAAGCTATCTGAGGCGGAAGTGACTGGAAAAAGCTCCACAAGAGGTTACTCCACTTATGGTCGCTGGATGCTTCGTCTTCTTGTGATCTCTGAAATACCGGAAAACTCTACCAATCTTGTGAATTTTTTGCCATTAAAAGTCTTAAAAAATAGAACCCAAGGATTTAAAGTGTTGCCAGGTTGATTGCCATTCATTCTCTCTAAGCCAAATCTTTATACTCATCAAACGCTTTAAAATCCTCGAGGAAATTTCCCCCTAAATACCAGAAATATCATTAAAACCCTTGATTGTCACCATTCAAGTCCAAGTGCCATCCATTTTATTATCCCGAACGTAATTCTTTGCAACAGACTTCTACTTGACATTTTTTTTATACTCTCATATCCCACGCTCAAGAAATTGTCACGTAAGTGTCCAATATAAACGCAAGTTCAAAAAAAAATGGGAAAACACACACACAAAATACTACTTAACTAAAAGACACTTAATCTGTCAAGATTTTTCCGGTGTCAAGTGTTTATTTGAATTCCCGGCATTCCGTCGTTTTCATTTCACATCTATGCGCGCCTGCTTCTGTCATTTCTGTCATAAATGTCCGCCCAAATCAATTAAATCCAAACCCTAATCTTTGCTCTAGATAAAATATTTATCTCCTTTCTCGCTACACTCTGTCAAGGTTAATGATAGAAATTAAGAGCTGGCGCTCTTCTCGACAAAAAAGAAAAATCCAAAACACCACCACGACCCGGCGCGGCGGATGACAGCTAGTTCACCCCACAAAAAAGCTTGTGTGCTTATGCTTCTGATGTCTAATGACCTATTTAGATGAACCCAATGATAATATCATAGGAGCTTGTTGTCGTTGTGAGTGATATAACAGCTAAACGAGTCATAGCATCACACTACTACGTGATAAAGACCCCCACGATCCGTGCCCGCTCTTCTAAATTAAAAGTGAAGATGAGACTTTGCTCGGATTAACTACTTAACTTGGAAGCAGCTGCCGGCCTACACCCTCCACGTCCACACCCGTCGCTCCCTATGAATATGCCTCGTGGATGTATTTATTTATTTATATTTTTTCCGCCTAGTCACGAAAAATTAGGCTTCTGCTTAACGGTATAATGGGAAAGTTTGCATATAGCCGCTTGGCTTCGTTTTGTATGTAAATATCCCCCTGGCTGAGGATGAACTGCATCTTGACCCCTTTTTTTATATAAAACCCACCTTTCTGTTGTTGGCTTTGGAGGAGACACACTCGTGAGTGCAAATAGCAGAAGGTAAATGAGAAATTTAGTTTTCATTCGTCCTTAATCGGTGTCCTAAATGTTACGGGTTGGCTGCTTGCCTAATGGCGTCGTTTTCGAGAACTTTATTTGGGGAAACTCAAATGTCTTATTCGAGGTTGGGCAAGTGCTGCTTTGTCAAATTTAATGGGTCATGACTTAAAATGGCGGTTGCCTAATGGAAGCCGGATTGTTGCAAATGTTGTCATTTTACGGGTTCAAGAGTTGCAGAATTGAAGATTATTTATTAGCTTGATAATGGTTGGATAAATATTAAATTGGTTGCTTTGAGGTGGTTGGCTTGAGGTGCCTGAGTTCCTCTCTTATTGGAGAGGAATTATACGAGTACAAACAAACAGAGCTGTCATTTCTATCATGACCGATGTAATCGCAATGTATGGATGGGATACAAATACATAATTATAATATAAATTTTAATGTACAAATATAACGAATCGTTTCCGAAGTAGAAGCGAACAACATGTGAGAACGAAAGAAATTGCAAAGAAACTAGCCGCCATTTTCTTTGAAAAAGGTTGGAAAATGATTAGGTATGCGTATGTTTCTTTTTTTTCTGGACTAAAAGATTCGTGCAAAGACTTTGATATATTACGGTGAATTAGGGTGCTAATAATGAGTATAAATTAATCTAAGCTGGGCTACTTCGTAGCAACGTGTATTTTCATTGCCGTTCTATTATAAGATTGTATATAGGTACATAAATGTACATTAGATACATATTTTGAAGTTACACTCGAAGACAAAAAAACCCTCGCAATCAAAATGTGTAATAGGGTAACTTCGGGCATTATGGCGTACTATTTTTGTTTCTCAAATAATTTCAACACGAAAAGTTTTTTTTATTAAAAAACAAAAACAGTTAGAAAATATAAGAAAATCAGAACAAAAATACGTTAAATTATTATAATAATTCAATGATCTAAACAAAGAAAAAGTTAGGTTAAAAATGGTTTACAAAAAACCGTAATGCCCTATGCATAGGGTAATATGGCGCATCCTCTTGGGCAATATGGCGTGATGCTGTAATAGCGGTTTGATTTGTCACCACTTACGACCTATTATAATTGTGACTTGGCCTGTATTTGTCTGCCTGTTCAAAGCCCATATAAAACAGCTCTTTTCTGTTAGGAGCGAATCCATACGCTTGTAGTTTCCTTACACGAGCCACAATTTTCTGCTCGTTTTCTACTCCTAGGCATGTGGCAGCACCTAAACATGCTTCCTGTCGTCTTTGTTCTAGAGCAGTGTTTCCCAAAGTGGGGTACGCGTACCCTATGGGGGACGGGAAGGGTTCGGTGGGGGTACGCGCTGCACTGGACTTTGACTGCCCCTGGTGCAAGAAGCAGCAACGGACTTTTTCGAATATAGAAAAATAATAAAAGAACTTCATTACTCTTGTTAATATTGCGTATGTGTGATTCCGTACATTCCTCCACTTCATGGCCCCAATTTCAGTGCATATTTAACCTATACAGCGCGCGAATTATACACGAGTTATAACGAATAAATACTTGCTCACAAATACTTGTCACCAATTACAAATTTGGCGGATAAATTATAGAAATTAGGGTTTTGACGGGTAGGTAGTCTAATAAATGAGCATACTTTAAAACCTTTGTAAAGCATTATTAAAAATAAAACAGTGCAAAACTATGAATTAGTTGGAAAATCAACTGCGGTTGAAAAAATAGGTAAAAAAAATCATATTTTCCCTTTTAACCTGGTGTGGTTTTTCACAAGTATCATAAAATCTGTGAGCTTTTCAACATACTTCTTAAGGACTTTTTTTTACAATTGTTACGTTCATAAGAAAAAAAAAAAAATTCTCTCCTTTCCGACGGGAGCCAATTTATGTATGGTTGAAATTAATTATAAGCATTTTTTTTTTACTTATGCATAATGGTTCGTATTTTCAAAGATCTGAAATGATGTTGACTATTGCAGAAAAAGCGTATATTAGGTGTGTTTGTTAACTTTTATTAACACAAATGGGACATCTGTCAAATAGTAAAAGTGGGGGAAAATCCTCTCCTCTTCTTTTTTAACTATTGAATATTTTCACGAAAAACTAGTTTTCTTTTATTTTGTTAACAAGAAGTGATTGACATTTCAAAAATTGTCAGATTGCTGTTTGATAGATGTCTCTCGATGACTCCATGAATTAGATATAGCACTATTTCGCAAGAGTGGACATTTTTTGACACTCTCATTTGGCTCTCTTTCTCTCTTCTCTTGATTTTTGCCAGCTGGATGTAAATTTACGTAAATTAGCAGGTTACCAAACAGACCTATTGTTGCTTTGCGTAAGGAAAAACTGTCAAACCTTGATATTGCTCGTCGACTGGGGACTAATAAATGGAGTGTGCGGAACGGCTCCATTGCTTCGAAATTAGAAGGAAGAGAAAGACCATAAAAGGAATCTCTTAGTGATCAGGGCCCGGAATTCGTTTGCACATGCTGGGAATATTAACCGGTCATTCCAGGAGCAAACTGGGAAACAATAAGTGATCGGCCAATAATGGAGTAATACGTTATTGTGCGAATTAATGTGAACAAGAAAAAAAAAATCTGTTTTTTTGATCAAAGTAGCACTGCTTTTTTAAATTTGACGGTTATTTTGATGAAAATCATGAAACCACATATTCTTTATTGTATTAGCCCCGAAAACCAAAACACGTGTCTAAAGGTAAAACTTTATTTATTTTAGCATGTTTAGTATAGTTTTTATCAAAATGTAATTTTTGGTTAAATTTTAATTTGTTGCTATTATGAATATTACACCGAGGAAGAGAGAGAAGATTGTCACGCTTTGTGAGCATACTTCAATGACACAGATAAATATAGAAAAACGAGTCAAGAACTCCAGAAAGACCTGGAGAAATCTGGGGTGAAGATTCACGACTCTACGGTGCGTAGACGACTGTTGGAAAGAGGAAGAAAAGCCATTAGCAGGCAGAAGAAACAGCTCCTGACTGCTCCAATGATGAAGAAAAGACTGAATTGGGCAAAGAAGTACAAATACTGGACTGTGGAAGACTGGAGAAAGGTATTATTCTCAGATGAGACACACTTTTTAGTGTAGGGTCAGCAGTCAAATTTTGTTCGTAAGTCTGCCAATGAAAACCTTACTGCGGCCCATGTTGTTCAAACTGTGAAGCACCCAGTCAAGAAGATGTTTTGGGGCTGCTTTTCTTACTCTGGACCTGGTACGCTTATTCCAGTTGAAGATATGATGAATAGCGAGAAGTATAAAACAATACTTGACTCTCGCTTAGCGCAAGAGCTGCAGAAAATACAAGCTATTGGAAAGCACATTTTTCAACAGGATTCAGCTCCGTGTCATGTTTCCCGGACAATGCTGAAATATTTCAACGAGAAGAAAATAAACATTTTGGATTGGCCGGGAAATTCACCAGATCTAAATCCTATTGAAAATTTATGGGCAATCTGCAAGGCTAGGCTGAAAAAAATGTACTGCACAACAAAATTAAAAATGGTCGACGCAGTAATTCAGGTGTGGTTTCGAGAAGAGGCGATTCGAGAAAATTGCAAAAATTTGGTAGATTCTATGCCAAAAATAGTTGAAGCTGTTATAAAAGCCAAGGGAGGATACTTTTCATTCTAAATGTGAATGAAATAAGAAAATGTATATGCCTAACAAAATATTATTTCAAATAAATCAATTTTATATGGAATTTTACTGTGTTCACATTAATTCGCACAATACTGTAGCTTATGCAAGGTGCCAAATCCTATAAAAATTGGACTCAAGGCGAAAGGTCACGAGTAACATTTTCGGATGAGTCCAAATTCATTTTTTTTGACCCAGACGGCAATGCGGTGGTTCGCCGAAGAAAAGGTGAACGATATTCTGATAATTGCATTTTCCTATTGTTAAGCATTCCCCTTATATTATGGTACTATAGCGGACTATAGGGGAAATTAGAGATGATGTAAGAGGATTTTCCGATGCGCATTGGTCTTAAATGTTTGTAAATCGTAATAGGAGGGAAAAATCGAGCTTGGCCTAACATTCCGCATTCATGTTAAGCAGTTCAAGAAAGAATTATATTTTTCTGTGCATCCGAAGTTGGACTTAAGGGTAAACTGATGGGCATTCGTTGCAAGACGTGTGTTGCAAGAAAATGGTTGAAGGGAGGAATGCAACTGGCTATTTCGCTGGAGCACTGTTTGTGAAAAAAGCAATAAAACAGGGAAAGACAAGAACTATTACGACGGTGTTCAAAGGAGTCAATTGATTCCGTGATATTTGTTCTTTCTTTTTTTCTCTCTTTAGGTTGCGCTACATTTCGGGGTGAGCCAGGGCCTACTTCTTATTATATTTTTGCACGAATGGAAGGGACCCACAGTTTTTTGCCGACTCCGAACGGCGAGTTGAGAATCTCCTCATGACAAAAGATACTTTTCGACTGCTTGTCAAACATCCGAAAGATGCGGCACCGTACATTTTTTTTTTTTTGTGTTTGCTGGGATTAAGCCCTAGCCCACTCACCAGAGTGATGAAGACATTGGTTCCACTTTCCAGTGGATCTACGAAAGCAATATTTTGGAATGGATTTTCGGTGCAAACAAAACCTCTCTTTCTAACTCACACAAAATCTGCCTGTCTCATTGGACACGCCGTGCATGGGAATGATCGTGTTGCCAGGCACTAATGAATTCTGTGACAAATGACTATACTTAATGATTTCTTTAAGTTATTTTCATTTGGGAACAAGAGATCTAAACATTGTTGCAACAAATTATACTCTGTCATTACAAGTCTGTGATGGGGGGGATGGGGACTCCGACTGTAGACCATTTCTAATTAAAGCTTTTGTTCATTACTCCTCAATAAACACGTACATATGTGTAATGAAACAAAGACAGAGTAAAAATAAAATGGTGACTATTCTCATGTATATGTTAGGTATCCATTAGCGAACCTAGAAGCAGGATGCATAACTTTAAGTGGACTCGCAGACAATTACACTACTCCCGACGACAACTACTCGTATATATTGTAGTATGTACCACCACCGCATGCACGAAATGCTATTAGCATATTAATTCATAGGAATGAGGCAAAGATGCCTATACACACATACACCCATGTGTAGATGAAGAGCCTTAAGTGCCGCAAGGATAGTGCCTGCTGCCTGCTGCCTGCCTTTATGGGAGCACTGAATTCTCCATCCATGTTTGCTGTGCTGTGCGCCGAGGACGATGCGAAAGAAAACAAACTCCATTAATATTTTGTCGTAAATTTTGTCCATGTCTCTGATGTTGTTTCTTTCTTGGTTTTTTTTTAGTCTCCCACGCCACCATCCAAAGCTATCAACTCTCAAGGAACAGAGGAGAGTTGAGAGGATATGGAGGAATGTCATTAAGATTGCCAACACTGAGGATGTTTTACACATCCTTGTTACAGTGTGGAGATTCAAAATTTTCTCTCCTTCATCTTACTAAGAGGCTGTTAGAGGAGACTGATGATGTCTTCATGTCTATGTATGTGTTCGCATATCGATTAGTCATGTTCGTTGAGAAAGAAAACTTTAAATTTAAAAGGATTCTTCCAACGGAATATCTAAAGCAAAATGGGTGACAATCTGATAATGACAGTACTCGTACACCTTTTCACTGGTTTTCTTTTTTTTCCAATTTCGAATGAGGTTACGTTACAGTTATACATGTTCCCATACAGAAGTGTGACATCGATCCGATGGCACTTGTTTTATTTGACATAAAACTTGAGCACATGTGTCAATGTGTGTGTTTTACTTTCCAATTATCAGATGAAACCTTGTTTGACAAAAGGATTGGAAAAGTTTTTATGCGAAAGTTGGTTCTTTTTGTTTGACAATAACGGGAAGGGGTTTGATTTTAACAATGCATTTGTGACATAGGTCTTTGGTTTACAGTTTTCGGGGTGACATAGTTTACGTTGCAGGTCATTGGATACGCTGCTAACACCCCCCAAAGGCATTGAACAGGGTTTACAAACAATGTGTTTTTTTTTTGGAATCGATGCTTTTTAAATGAAAATCAGGTTAAGAGATTTTTTGGCTTTCTATGGACATGTAGTTTGTTATAAGGTTTGGAAATAACTGAGTGGATGTTGTTAGGGGTAAACTGGACAAGAACTCCATCTTTTTTCTAGTTTTTAGTGTAAAAATAAAGTGTTGCCACAATGAAATCAAAGACAGGTTTACTCAAGTTGAAAGCAGATACAGGTTAATGGAGTGAGATAAAAAATACATAAATAAATCACACGTTTTCATGTCGTATAATTCTCGGTCAATATTTAACTATGAAAGGAAGTTCTAGAACGCATGACAAAGTTTAGTATATCTGACCATTGAACTTTGAGCAATGGAATTGTTAACGAATTTATCATTTTTTTTTTTTAGAGTTTACGGGTAAGTCGGTAAGAAAATAATTAATTACGGGTTTCCTCTATTTTTAGTGTTCCGTCCGTACTAAAACGGAACACTACTGGAATCAGTTCTGGTCTGTCTGTCAGTCTGTCTGTCTGTCACAGGCATTTTTCTCAGAGACTATTTGACGTAGACTATTGAAATTTGGAACAGTTGTAGCAATTAGTGGCCCAAACATAAACCAGAACTTAAGCTGAGTTTCGACTTTGGGGGGGGGGTAGTTTCTTAACACTTTTTCACAAAACGTTACAACTTGCTGTCCCTAGCTTTTTCTCCTAAAATATCGCTCAGACAAATCTGAATAAAATCACAAACATAGAGAATGAAGTGTAGATGGAAAAAATAATTATCACGACTGCCTTCGACGGTTTTTTTTTAATTATTTTTTTTTTTTTATTTTTATGCCAAGCACTGCTGGATTTGCGTACGGTTCATTCGTAACAACATATAAAGGGAAAATAGGCCTTATTTTCGTAATGTTTTCTTTTAGCTTGCATTAGGCAAACGTATGGTTGAAGAAGTGGTTTAGTTATTTTTTAAAAAAGTCTAGCTACACTCAAATTGTTGTAATTTCAAAAAGATTGGCCCCTTATGTGAGTGTTAATAAAAATTGATCGATGAGCGACTTCTATAGAAAGAAAGAAAGAGTTTTGTGTGTATAAAATGTAAAACTAATTTCAATTAAAATAATAAGGGTATTCACGCTTCGGTGTATTTGGTCTTGTAAAAGTGCAAAAGTGTAAAAGTGTAACATTTTCTCACAATTCACCAACGAAATACACCAGCTGTAATTTTTTTGTACACTTTTAGACCCTATTGTAACCTAGAGTGGTAAAGTGTAAATTTTAAGTGTACATTTTTGACAGCTTGTCAAATGTATTTGGCTCCCGAAATTAATTATATTCCTTTAAATAAAAAGAAGTGTGTGATAAAAAACTTTTGGAAAAGGGATTCGGTGTCGAATTGCAAAAAAAAAAAACATATTTCGAAAAAGAAACAATGGAGAGGGAATTTGAGTTGGAAATTCAGGATAAAAACATCTAAATTTGAAGAAGAAGGAAAAGCAGAAAAAAGAAGAATTTGAATTAAGTCAGTTGATGGAAAAATGAAATATGATGAAATTGAAATATAAAAATAAATTAGGATTAATAATAAGGATTCATTTGTAATAAAATAATAAGGGAATTCACTTAAACTGATAAATTTACGCATCTCTTCTTCTTTTCTTTCTTTTCTTTTTCTTTTTCTTTTCTTTTTGTTTTTTTTTTCTTATTATTCACATAAATAGTTTATAAGTCTTAAATTCAAATATTCTATGTTAATTTCAACTGCTATAAATTAAAAAAGGATTTGTTTGTTTTTTAAATATATATTAATGTAACTTTAAATTTAATACTTCTAAAAGATACTAATATCTTGTAGTATAATGTAAAATATAACTCCAAATACAAATACAAATACAAATACAATACAAATACAAATCTCGTAGTTTTGTAAATTTACGAGGTGCTTTAAATGAATATCCCTCGGAAACAAGTTGCGTAATTGAATTAGCTGTTCTGCAATTGTCAACAAACTATCGCCAAACATATCAAAATCCCGAAAACTAGCGAAAAGAAAACACTTATTAGATTGTTAAAGGAGACTTCGATACAAGATTTATTAATATTGGAGATATTCAAATCTTTTGATTTCAATTTCCTTTTCCACCTCTAGCCTTTTTAATTCGAACAAATTCAAATTAGACAGCAGTACAATTTCTGATAGCAGTGTAATTTTCCAAAGCTGATTTCCGAATCAAAATTGTCGCAGAAATTTACGGTGCTCTTGTAAATAATATTTCATATAAAATTTGACAGTGCATTTACGCGATTGTACATTTATACGGTTTACGTAATACCCTTAATGTTTTTAATTTTGCTTTCATCGTTGTGTGGCGGCCGTGGCCGTGGTGGTTAGTGCGTTGGACTACTGCGCTGGCTGCTCGGGTTCAATTCCAACCCGGGTCTAACACCTAAGAAAGTTTTTTACGGTTGCCACCTCTTTCGAATGTCTGACAAGCAATCAAAGAGTATCATTTGTCATGAGAAGCTTCTCAACTTCCCGTTCGGAGTCGGCAAAAAAATGTAGGTCCCTTCCATTCGTGAAAGTAGCACGCACACACATGGTTGCGGGAAGCAAGGCTTGGTTCTGTGTAGGACTGCTGACGCCGTACATTTTTTTTTTGCTTTCATCGTTGGTTTTGGCATTGTGCATTTAAATATCTTCCCAAATTCTTATTTGTAAATAAGAATCAGCTAATTTTGACATAAGCTTCAGGGTTGCTACAAATACGAAAAAGACTAGATACACAGAAGCGTGAATACCTCTAATATGTTAAAAAAAGAAGTAAGGTGAAGTACATCTTGGCTTGACGAGCTCGAATCCATTAGGCAAGATGACGATAGTGCATCTCGGTACCCGTAAATATTGTAGTCAAAGGTTTAAGTCACAGAATCAACATTGACTAATTTTGTGCTGACTAATGATTTATATATAAGCCCTCCACTGGATGTAGCAGCGCCATCTATCAGCCATCCAATCAGGTTCTACTTCTTTTAATCTGATCTGATAATTATAGCATATTTTTTGTGGGCACTTCTTCTTTCTTCTTTGGGTGGCTCTGCAGTTCGGCGTGAACTAGTCTTTTAACGGTTCCACCTCTTTCGAATGTCTGACAAGCATTCAAAGAATATCAGTTGTCATCAGGAGCTTCTCAACGCGCCGAGTCGGCAAAAACCTGTGGGTCCCCTATATTCGTGTGGGCGCTTTATAGATCTTGAAAATCAATTTGGATCTTTGATAAACTTAAGGCTTAAGATATTAGAATCAATTACATATCCAGTCAACGAATGCGTTTCTGGATTTCATATATTCACCAATAGTGGGTGGCTATGGCATAGTGGTAGTCGTCATAGCTTGTCACGCTGAAGGTTAACCGTTCAAATCTAGATGTCGGCAAAACATTTACTTCTCACGAAATAAAAATGAGTTGGTCAGTTTCAGAAGTTTATGTCAAAACCTACTGCGAGGCCATAACACTGGCAGGAGGATAGTGGTATGGCTAAAGAAATTGATCGCGCAAAACAATAATAGTATACATCTGGAAAAAACTTCTGTGAATCATAAACAAAGGCAAAACTTTCAATAACACTCAACTCTACAGTTATCCTGGTCACCAGCCATGGAGTTAGTTGAAACCTAACATCTGAGTTTCCTATCACTACGCCCATCTGTCTATCTCTCGTTCTTGTTCTTGATGTGCTCGCGCTGTGTGTTAACATTATAACGGTATTCATATCCCGTAAAGCGTTTGTAAATTATAAAAAAAACCTCTTAGGAGAAAAGACTGAGCAGACATTAAGCCTTTGCCTGGTATTTAAACCTGTAAGGCTTAAAAGACGGCGAAGATTGTCTTGCAAAACACTTTCTGCCAGAGTTTCAGAACAAATCTGATGAGTATTGATAGCTTAAGGCCTTCATCACTAAGTGCATACTAATTATTCTTAGAGTGACTGAGAATATGTAATAAAATGGGGTTTTCGCCTAACAGCACAATTGCAATTCTCAGTACTGCCACTTCCGACAAAAAACAAAAGTCTAGCAGTTCCACATAAATTACAATAAAAAAGACCCTCTGACCCGTTCTTTTTCATTTGTTTAAATCCTTTTAATCCTCCTCTAATGGTCACGTTTTCGAATCAATGAAGAACATTCATTCCGTGTTCCGCTTTTCTTCCGTTTAATTGAAACGATAAATTCCCTTGCATGCATCCTTCATTCTTATATTAGCAAATTGCAAATGAATACCAAACCCATCTTCCGCATTCATATTCCATTCCAATCTGAAAGGACGATTTTAATCTCATTCATTTCATCCTTCCATCCGTTTCCTCTAATTCACATTAACAAAAGGAAATCATACAAAAAAAAAAGAATAAAATAAAAATAAAAATAGAAAAGCACGCCATCCTTATGGAGTTTTCAATTTAAAATGTTTTTTTTTTTTTATGAAGTCCTCTTCTGTGGGAACGCAGTCATGGTTTCCTAGCAGGATGCGGATGCGACCAACTACCTCCCCCTCTCTTTGGGAGGGATACGTACATATAATAAAAACCGACAAAAATAGATTTGTTGCAATCCGATTTACATTTTTTTAAAAAAAGAAGGAACTAGGTTATGCCAGCAATCAGCATAGTGCCTTGGTTTTTGTTGTTGCTTCTCCCATGAATGTCCTTTTGTACGAATAGAGTGCGGCGGCTTGACCGAATTTCAAAATTCGCTCCTGGAGCAGTTTTGTTTTTTTTTGGAGGGGAAAGCAAAATGAGCCTACACTTGGAACGACGACGACGACGGCGACGTTGTTTGTGGCTTCAAATGCGCTTTTACGAAATCTGTATACACGGAGTAAGGACCTCTCAGCCTTGTGCTCTCTCAGACTTCATGTCATAGTAAATATAGAAAAATTATGTTTTGAGGGAAAAAAATGAGTAACACCGGATGGACATTCCACTCGTCAGATTGATGGAGTATAATGTGGGTGGGAGTCCTTTTCATTTTTATACTCCATGGCGGGGGCGAATGGAACATTCTTTGTTCGGTTGAGTGTTGGAGGGTGGCACCGAGAAGAAAAAGTAAACGGAAAAGCGTTTCACTTCATTGATTTTGCTTCTCTTTTTCCTTTTGCTTTGTGAATTTTAGTAGCAAATGCTTTTTATTTTCGTCCTTTTTTGATAAATTTACAGAATTGAAACATTTTTCTTTTTTTTTTGTGTTCTTTCTTCTTATTGCTCATTTTTCCTAGTCGATATTCTTTGATTTTTGCGAACATTGTGATTGTTATTAGGGGGAGAGGGGGAAGGCAAACAAAAAAGAAAGGAAGAAAATAATGGCAACTGTAGTCAGCCAATAACCACATTATTGTGGAAATTTTAAAGTCAGTGACCTCTGTAAACAGAATCGAAACTCTTGTTTGAGTTTAACGAAACGAAATGAGATGAAGTCCTGCAGCATTATGGGCTTCTGTGAAAAGAGCTTACAACAAGAAGGAAGATATTGTGTCCTTTTTTCCTCCGTTTGCGCTATTGAAACGATAAATTGAAGTGTCACCAAGAAGCAGGACTTAAAGGATCTTTTGTAATTGGATTGAATTGTACGAATTCTCTTGGAGAATAAATAAGTGAAGAAATGCTGGTTTTTAATTAAATCGTTTGTTTTGCAAATTTGAAAATTAAAATAAAAAGCATACTCGCGGATGTTACTTCGTTGCTGGCCACCATTTTGACGTTAGAGATGCGCACGAGGAATTAACGCGTATCGTTGTTTGGTTGATTGTTTCCGTCAGCAGTCTTCAAAGTCAAAGAGTAAATTTGTATAAACAAGTGTCGAAGGTTGGGATTTTTTGTTGGTATTAGTTAGTAACACTCCGCGACAACTGGTTGTCTATTTAATTGCGTTACCATAAATCATTTTTTTCCCTCGGTTTGCTGGGCATTTCAAATTTTTCCTTAACTGACGACGACAACTGATCAAGACAGGGATTCAAAACTCAAGAATTCATTTGAGAATTCTAATCGCTTGTCCGATCCACAAGAAAAGAAACCCTCTCAACTGCTCCAATTACACTGGCATCAGTCTTCTCAACATCGGCTACAAGATCTTATCTGCCCTGTTGTGTGAACGCCTGAAGCCTTTCGGCAACAACCTGATTGGCACCTATCAGTGCACTTTTAGGCCAGGAAAGTCCACCTTCGACCAAATTTTCACGCCTATGCAGATCCTGAAAAAAAAACCCAGAAGTTCAAATCGATATCCACCACCTGTTCATCGATTTCAAGGCCGCCTATGCCAGCATTTGGAGAAATGCTGTATAGAGCCATGTCTAGTTTTAACATCCCTGACAAGTTCGTCCGCCTATACTGGATGATGGTGGAGAAAGCTCGCTTCTTCATGAAGAAGGTTGGTAATGAACTCACCGAGACTTTCGCTGTCAAAAAAGGATTCAGACAAGGTGACGCACTGTCATGCGACTTCTTCAATATTATTCTTGAAAGAATCATTCGAAACTCACAAGCCAACACAAGAAGAACGATCTTTCAAAAGGCCCTTCAACTACTTGCATACGCCGACGGCATTGACATCATTGATAGATCACAGCGACCTGTCACCGATGCGCTTACGAGTATAAAAATGGAAGCGGCTAAAATGGGTTTTGCGGTAGTAAAGGACTTTATCGAAAGCGGATAAAGATATACTTCGTCGCTTCCAGAGAGAAATCCGTTGTAATATATTCGGTCTCGTTTGCGTTTGTTCTAACGTAGGGGACGTTAGAAATTTAAATTTCGCTTGAGAAGTCGTCTCAACAAAATGGTAGTGGAATTTCACTTAGTTGAAATAAAACACAATACGTTTGAAGAACGTTATAAAATTAAATTTAATTTCTTGTTTAAAATTCAAAGTTACAATTTCGAATGCGCCAAAATGCGGAACCTCGGTTTCTTATGTACGATGGTCAGCTGTAAAGCATGTGGTCATTGACATTGATCGTGAAAATATTTGTTCTAGTATTAGTTTATTTACATACAATAATTTCTTATAACTACCTGGCTCACTAGGTTGTGTTTAACTCTATACATCTTAATTTAGACCAATTCTCCATCTCGTTATGTGCCAGAGTGAGATAGCATGCCGTTGATGACTGATGCGATCTGCCTCCCACGCTGTTTCGCCTGCCTTGCGTCCTAGTTGGTGTGACTAGTTAGGGTATTGCACTTCTTGTAAGCGATGTAAGCTACACATGATGGCGTGAGAGACCGACTTAGCATCAACGATTGGTCTTTGCATAGTTTGGCGTTTGGCTTTCAGCTTTCGGTTTTGTTATGATCGCTGGGTTGTGGTGTCGCGATTTTTGTGGTTTTTTGGTGTAAAAAATGTGTTTGTTTTGTGTTTTGGAGGAGAAGGTCCAACCACGAACTATACGAGCAGTGCAGCGACATCGACCTGGTTAAAACACTGCGCAAATGGCTAGGATATGTAGAGCGAATGAAGATCAACGCTTCGGCTCGCAGAGTATTCGATTCCAACCTGGATGATCAGCGCAGCAGAGGACGACCTCACCTAAGGTGGTGTGCACAAGTGGAAAACGACCACAACCAACTTGTAGTGCGCAAGTGGAGGCAGTTAGCTGAGGACCGGGCCAACTGGATATTTATTGTCTGTGCTAAAAGGTCTTACATTCGCTCAATCATCATTCTGCAGTCAGTGAACAGGGATGTTACAACTACGCAGAAATGAATTTGTATAACTTTTGTTGATTTAAATTGTACGAATAGCCAAAAGTTTTATTTTTTTGTTTAAAGGTACCTACCAACCCACCAGTTGCGAAGGGTGCTGCGTCCCAAAAAATCTATTGTACCGCCATCCAACTGTAGTAAGACATATTAAAACAGAAATATGCACGAATTGGAAAGGTGAAAAAAAAAAATTTATAATACAAATGTGGGTTTGAATGTACATAGTTATTTTCATAAACATCATAACAACATCATAAACTTTGACAATCGTTTTCTATAAATCCATTCCGGTTCGTCTTCATTTTGAGTTTTTGTTCGACATGTAACGTGAATCTTGGGACTTTTCTTTTCTTGATCAAACCACACCCATAATGTAAGAGATTAGTTATCCACATAATGTCTCCATATATGGCACAGTGTAAATGGGTTCCTTTTTTCTTTTTTTGTGGGCCCCATTAATCCTTCTAAATCCCTTTTGAAATGTCAACTAAACTTACGACTTTGTGATTCATCCTAAAAGCAATTGCCCCCAAACTTTCAACATCAATCCTTCAAAACCACAAAAAAAAAAGAGTTTACTTATAGTTCAATGTCACATTGCCAAGTTGGACATTATTATCTCTCAATGAAAAGGACATTCAATTTGGACACCCACACCACCTAATTACTTTCCATTGACAGATGAGAAAATAAAATAAAACTCTTGCTTGTATTGGTCAACTTAAACTGTCAGTTCAGTTCTGTTGGTCCTCACAGTTAGTTAAGCCAATTCAAGTGACAGCAACAATAAATCCCACTCCAGATGTTCGCAGAACATTTATCAAAAGGACTATAAAATACAGTTCTTCATACTGAATGCCAAATTCAAGTGTATATACCAGTATTTGTATGTGTATACAGCGCAGGGGTGAAGTGGGAAACCATCACATAGCCAAACAAAAGTAATTGTTAAGCTACGAGTAGCAATGTGTCAGGTCCCTTAACACTTTAGGCTGCTGCTGGTGCTGCTGGTTGACCCTCAACAAAACACTTGACTCCAACACACAGACCAACATACACTATACTAGTATCTATGTACGTGTATCGGGTTTTGCAATTTGTTGCCATTGTAACCGAATCGATCTATCTTCTTTGGGCAGCAGGACTAAAAGGAAAAAAAAAATAGAGGAAGGAAGGATTGAAGCGACATAATTGAATTTCTGGATAGTTTAGTGGTTCAATTGGACAAAAAGTTAAAATATTTCTTCTTTTTCCCAAGACCAACACGAGTTTGTAATGAAACCATTCACCAGCTCCAAAGGATGTTCGTCCTTCTTTTTTTTTTTTTTTTGATAGGAATTTCAATTCCTCCAGAAATTCTCCAGAGCTTAAGCAAAACTGAATGTGGTGTAAATGTCCTTGTTTTGCTGTAATGAATAGCATCATGTACACCAAGAGAAAACTTATCCACAGGAGATGGAATGCCCTCAGACAGCGGGTGTCCTTAAACCACCCACAATCAAGGAGCTCGCTTTTGGGACAAAATTGCTTTATCCATTGTTGTTGTCGTTGGTAGTCTGTCGTCGCGCATAAAAATGAAGTTTGGAACACTTTTCCACTACTTTTCGATAGCTCGAGGATACTTTCACTCATACATATACATGCACACAACTACTCTACCACTATAAATGAATGTGGAGCGGAGAAAAGGATAGAAGAATGTCACCATCACCACATTAAATAATGAAAAAGAAAAAAGAAAAGACAACAGAAAGAGTAAAGAAAAAAAATATTATGAATAAAGGATAATACCAAGGATCCACCGAACCAACAGTGTTCCCAGTCACCACCACCACCAGCCGGCGCGTAGAGTATCCTTTTGATTTTGTTGTGTGTTTCTTTTTTTTCTTAGTTCATCTCTCACCGACGTTGTTGTAAGTTTTCCCCAGTGAACGAGAGGTTAATGGCCGTGTGTCCTGCACCTGAAGGTGTACGTATTCTCATAGTTTCCATTGTTTCGTTGCATTTAAATGGTTTCAAGCAACTCTGCATTAAGCTAGCTATAAGTAGAGCATAAGCACCCTGAGATAAGGATTAGGTTCGGGTGATATACTGATGAGATATTATTGCGTCGCCATTAGTATGAAGGATTCCATGGAAAAAAGGATCTTAAGCTTGATGATATTTTCGGATAGCAGCATCTGTGTGCAGATGGTTGTGTAGATTTAAGGAGTTTACATATACCGGAGGGCGTGCGTATGTTTGCCCCCAAGAGCGGCTTTCGCTTTGTTAGCTTTGTTTACTTTCGCTTGAAGTTCAGTGTAAAGTATTCGAGTACTCGTACACATGAGTGTACTTTGAATGACTGACTGACTTTGAATGAACAAATATTTGAAGAATTGAAGACGTGCGTCGCGTCGTCGTTGGGAAAATGATTTTAAATATAATTTTGTATGTTGACTTGACAGAACAACTGCTAAGATGTAAGAACTGATTCGACCAAGAAAAAGCGGAGTGACTTAATCTGTTTCATAAAAGAACTGTTTCATTATAAAAATGTAAAACAAACTCGAATTTAGCGAGAATTGGCATAGCTAATTTCGTATTTTTCAAGTTGTGATTATTACAGTTCCAGAGTCTTAACTTCTTCCTCTGTGACTATTATATAAATACAGTGTGGGGCAGCACGTACCTCGTCCGGTGAAAAATTGTCCACTGCACCGATAAGTGCATGCTTCAAGGACTCAATACTTGGGTATCAAGTAGGGCAAGCCATGTCGCCTCTAAAACAGATAATATGTAGTTTATAATCCAAATATGGAAAGAAAAAGACAAGCAGAGAAACAAACAGTCTGGACGACCTAAAGGCCATTCGTCAGCTACTATGAAGTCAGGCACGTTCCTTTGTATTTTGAAACCAATTATTGTTCAAATCCTTATACAATGTCTTCCGGAACATTTTTTTGGTAGATTCTTACCAATGTCTTGAATCCCTTCTCGCCTTCCTGATTGCTCTAGTGTCTTCCAGGCGGAAGTAATAAGTAATTGCAATCAAAGAAACATGATTCGGAGCTTAGTCTGAGCACTACATCCATGAAGAAGGTAGCAATATTGGTAGACAAGACAGCCAGTCCGCTATTAAATCTTTTCACTAAATTGGAAGAACATTGTAAGGAGGAATTGTCCCGGCCAGCAGCCGGTTTAATATCACTCTTCTCTGAGTTCCTGGCCTTAGCAACATAGAGGGAAATGAAAGGCCGACTTGTTAGCCAGAAGCGGTTCGGCCCTTGGCATCTCCGTTGCGGATGTAGTTTACCCTTCACTAGAAATGGCAAAGGGCAAAATCATCCAGCACACTTTCTCGAAAGCCAATTCTAAATGAAAAACTCTCAATAACTGTGCTAATTCTAGGAAGAATTGGCCCGAGATCTCCAGGTCATTGTCCAGTCGGTGCTCATGCTCGCAGATTAGGTATTCGGTATTCCATTCAACTTCCACTGTCACACCTGTGTGAGTGCGTCAATGGAAGAAAGCCTATTTCACTTTCTCTGTGAATGCCCACCAGCCACCACTAGCCAGAGCCAGATAGCTCACACTCGGCAGATACTTCGTCAAAGACGTCTCAGAAATTTTTTACTTAGAATTCTGTAACCTTATAAGATTCCTAAACTCCACAAAATGGGTTTGAACAATACATTACAAAACATACCTAAACTACCAAATTTACCTGTGGCAACAAAATGGCCACTCGCGTTAATTGTGTAGCACCTTCATAGCTAACTGCGTCACAGATGCGTAATATGTTCAGATGCTTCTTTGAATTACTGGACTAAAACTGATATCATTTTGTGGATACCAGCGCCGAAGAGCTTTCGATATTTCATTACATTTTTGCTTTAATTGGACTCTGAGTAAGATGCCGTGCGCACCGTGGTGTAGTGTAAGTGCGTTGGACTACTACGCAATGCTGCCCAGGTTCAATTCCAGATAATACCTAAAAGTTATTTCACGGTGCCACCCCTTTCGAATGTCTGACAAGCAATCAAAGAGTATCATTTGTCAATGAGCTTATTAACTCGCCGTTCAGAGTTGCGAGAAGTAGGCCCATCTAAAGTAAAAGTAAAGGTTGTTGTATATATAAAAAATCTGATAATCCCCTGGAGAAGAATTCAATTGCAATTCAATTAGCAAAATTAACAGAAGAAAACGGTCGCTTTTTAATCCATTCCTGTACCCAAATTCGTTTCCTTTTTTTTTCTTCGATTTCTTCTGCTTAAATTTTATCAATCATAAGCGCTGCTATACCACTACGTCCGACATCTTTATAATCCACTTGCAAAGTATAAAGTCTGACAAGATGTTGGACAATCCGATCAAGTCTATCAGATATTTTGGCCGTGTGAACCCGTCCAATAAGAAAACGTGAAAGCGAGGCATGCACTTACGAAATGAATGCGTCCTAAGATTCTATCAGCTTCTGAGGCTGCCTTGGTGTAGAACTAATATTCATGTTCTCCAATTCGTGAGTAGTTTTTATAGTTTACCTTCCAGCTTTGAAAAACGAAATGTTGTGGTGAACCACAGAAATACATACATAGTTATAAAAGCAGCAGTTGTGGTTAAAACAACTTGAATGAGAAAACCAGTGAAAAGTCGTGTACCTTTCTTTGCTTTAAAAAGAAAATAACAAAAGTGCTTCTATTGTTTCTCTTGCGTTTTGAACTCGTACGTTACGTAACTGTCGCGCGGCTTAAGTGATTTGGGAATTTCTGTTTCTCTCTGCTTTTGAACCAGGAAAATCCTAGAAAACAATAACGCAAAGAAATACGAACACACTCTGACAGTTAGTGGACATCTTTGGGATGAAAAATGTTTCTTTTTTTTATTGTTGGTTTGTCAGTGGAGTGAAAGGAGGAGAGAAATAGCAATTTCCAAAACTATGCCATCGTCATGCGAGAAATGGAGCAGTAGTGCAATTGTAGGATGTTTTCACCGTTATTACTTGTCATGTATATAGGTATACGTTAGAATTTTCTTTGTTGGCAGAGACAACTACGGATCCTGCAGTGGTTGTGAGAGACAAAGTGAAAAGCGATAATTTTCCGCATGAGAATGCGGTAATTGTTGTGTTGATTAAATGAATCCTTTGTTCAATTGTTGTGCGCACTATGCGATGGTGGTGGTACAAATGGGCGGGAAATGTGCTTTCCGTTATCCAGATGTTGCGTCTACATTGGTAGCTTTTGTAGAAGGTTAATGTCTGGAAAAGTATTCCATAACAAAGCCTTTCTTATAAAAGGAAGCCCCAACATTAAATGCAAATGGCTTTTTAAATATTTTCACATGTGCGGTTGGATGGTTTGATTTAGCTAATAAAACAAAAATGGCGATAGACTATTGAATCTAGGGAAATTAGTTTGTGAATGAGCTGATGGCGGGGTTGAAGGCTTGCCTGACGTTTGTCAGAGACATTTTAAGACTGTTGAACAAATCCGGAGCTTGTATGGTTGCTAATTTTATTGCTTAAAGACAGTCCTTTGCATATACCACGATATAACACGAATATAACTTAGAAGTATTTGCCAAAAGCATAGATAGTTCGGTTTAATGACGAAGCTGTGAGCTGTAAAGATATACTATATACGGAAGAGCTGATTCTAGCTTTTCTTTGACACATCAGAATACAAAGCACATTCTAGAGTCTAGAGCAGTGGTACCCAACTGGTATTGCTTCAAGGGTTATTTTGAAAACCCCAAAATGCTACGCGAGCACCGCCGAGTAAAAAAAAAAAAAAAAAACAATCTATTACTTCGAGTAAAATCTCTGAGCGAAGTAATGGCATTTACCATTAGCTCGAAATTGGTATGAATAAAACTTGAGTTTACTTCAGCAAGTTTGAAAATTCGAGGTGAGCATTTGCTTGACATTTGACAGCATATCGCACAACTGACATTTCGCAAATTATTCAGGAGCCACAAAAAAAAATATTTCCTACAGAAACAATTTGAATCAAAAGTCAGCAATTAAGTAGTAGTGAGTATTTCAAAAATTAGGTGTGTTGCATTGAAACCTAAATTTTGACAAAATGTCAAATGTACGGTGTTCTCATATGTCGCTTACCTCGTAAGTCGTAAGACCTCGAGCGTGTCTGTTGCGAAAAAATACAAACGAAATGAAATTAGAAAAATGTATCGAAGGATTCAACCAAATTGACGAGGACCATGGTTTGCATGAATAATAACTAGCGGACTAGACTCTAGAGGCTAAGAAAATATGAAATCAGTTAAGCGTAAAGACTGACAATCGTCCAAAGATGACAGCTGAATATTTTACTAACAAAACACAAAGGTCTGTGTACTTTGAGGCAGCTACACCAAAATTATGATCTAGACCAGTGTTGCCATGGAAACTTTTCACCGAACAGTCTTGGAAAGACTTCACTTCCAAGCACAATACAGACCGAAATATCCCATGAAAATCTCATCGCAAAACTAAAAAAAAAAAAAACACAATTTTCTTAAAATAGGTTCAGCAATTTAAGTCTGATCGTCCTTTTGGTTCTTTAAAAAATCCCACAAAAAAGACGAAATCACACGATCTAAGAACACTTTTTCCGGCTGAAAGAGAGCCTGCGAACTATTTTTTTAGTTCCTTTGAATAAGGTCCATTGTAGATACAGGGTGGCCCAAAAACACTCACCCGATGTTGTCTTGCTATATCTTTAAAATGAAAAGATATAATTTCATAAAAATGCTTAAATATTCATTTGGACTTTTAAGTTTTTTTCCATTGCTTTTTGAAGATGATATCGGTAAAGTAGGCACCGCCATTGTTGATGACCATTTGGATTCTTTAGCTCTCGCACTCGCACTCTTGTCCCATATTCTCTTTAACAGCTTCCTGTTAATTATTCTGATAGACTGAATTGTGACTTCAAAAATCTCAAAAAAACGAAGTCTGGAAAGGCTAATTCTGGCCATTTTGCTGGCCATTGCAAATCGCCAAAACGAGACATTAGGCGACCCGGAAACGCATCCTTCAAAATGTCTTTTATTGCGCTAGCTGTGTGTCCTATTGGAACCAAATATTCTGTAGTCTCAGCTCATCAATTTGCGGAAATAGAAACTCAGGCAATTGCATGGCAGTTCGACGTTGACGGCTCATCCGCGACATCTATAGCCGGAGTGGCGATATTCTCGTCGTAACGAACACTACACTTCAGTCACGTGTTGTTCTAGTCATCTAGTGAGTCTCTTCGAGGCGAGCGGCTGATTACCGTCAACCAGTCTGCACCGAAATTCACGTCGCGTCGAAATCATTGAAGAATTATTCCGTAAAAAAGTAGTCACGAGTATTCCGCCATCTTGAGGAGTATAACCTTCTATGGCTTGTCGACGTGTATTCTCATCTGTTTACTTCATAAATTTCAAAACAAAACTGATAGTTGCCGTCATTTTGTAAAAGTCATATCATATTTCAATAGAGTATATTTTGGGCCACCTTGTAAAAATCTTAAGAAAGTCTCTCAATGACAAGTTCAGAATTTTGAGGAATAAAATTGGATATAAAAACGTTGAATGGACTAACGAAAGGGAGTGTTATATACCTAAATAAATACGAGTACCTATTCTTGAATCTTTATATATGTGCATACTTTCTGCTGTCTATCATTTGAATATAAAATTTAGAAAAATTATAAGTTCTGGGTGATTGAAGGAAGCTCAAACGGATCCACATTTTTCCTGGTAAAGAAGATTCCCTACTAAACCAAAAAATCACCGATCTTAAGAATCTATTGACTATTCGCTTTATTTTTGCGCCATTTTAAGCGATAGATGTCAACAAAAAATGTCTCTTTGGAATGTCAGCGCCATCTTGCTGTGGGTGGCCTTTTTAATGGCTGTGATTGTAAACTAATTATTTTCCATTTCGTCATTAGTTAAATTTATTTATATTTTTAGCACTCGTAATGGTAACAGGTATGGAACATATCAGTTTCATTTCAAAGTAAGCCCATTATGTACCTACTCAATTTCGAGGCAGTAAATGTTTCTAAATACCTAAATCTGCCAACCTACAGAGTTGAATGAATAGGTATGTTTGTCAGTTTCATACAGAGTTACCTTGTCAATCAGTCTGTAGGTCAAAATTAACTTGTAAATTTTTCAAAGTCACAATCACGGTCCAAGTGAATCTCTCTTAATTGTCATCACTAATTTACTCAATTATTATTTCAAAGCAATGGCACACAAGTTGTTGCTATTCCATCTCACCGTAACAATTAATAATGTACTCGCTCTAGAATTAAATTCACAGCTTTAGCCGTCGCAACACTATTTGCAAACAAAGTCAAGGTTTAACTGTACATTTATATGCGGTCCATCGAGATGCCCAGAATTTTTAGCCCCCGCATAATATTCGTATGAAAAAATATGCCGCTTACAACGTTTTACCACTTGACCGAGCAGCGACACTTCCACACATTGCCCTAAATCATATTTAATTTACCGTATAGCACTGTAACACATCTCAGCTGATTTTTTTTCCCCTAATCGCGAGCAATCACTCCACACAGATGAAGCCGGAAAATCACTCTAAATTGAACAGAAACAAGTACCGTTGCAAATGAACTGTCAACGGCAGCATTTAAACCGAGTACAAGTGTTCCTAATTTGACCACGCAACTAAGTTGAAGCACCACCAACAAAAACGAGGCATTCTATGTAGGTTTGCATCACAAAATTAAACCAGAACACAACTGTCATGTGGAAGTGTCAAACCTACCTTGTCAAATTCTTGTAGGTGCTCAACGTTGACACGACATGTGTGTAGTTACACCGTAACTAAATCAAAATGGGGGCCTGAAACATTACAAAAAATCCGTAGGGGATTAATTGAAAGTTATCAAATTTTGTCATAATCATCCTGAGTAGCATACATAGCAGTGTCCCACTCAGAACGAGTAGTTTGACATTTATTAGATGTCATGCAAATTGGGCTTCGTGCTGTGTCTGCTTGATTGTGATTATTATTGCTGTTATGTCAGTGGGTTGTGTGTTAGGCTCGTTTTGATTAAGAGATCATTAATTATGGGATTCAATGATCTGTTTACAGCAGGTGTTCTAAAAATAGAAAATGTCATCGTTTAAGTTCAGACAGCTAGTAATGACAGGGAAAACGACAAATTAACCGTGAAAATTACGTATGACTGATGGTGGGACAGATGTGTGGTGAAACTGGAGTTTATTTCTCCGATTTTTTGTTCTATTTTAATTAGAAAGTCTGTCAACGCTACGTATACACTGAAACACGCTATATTCATAATCACAGTTCAGTTCAAGTGGTTGACGTTCATCCTCGTGGAGGAGAAAAATGGATTCCTTATCGGTTGCCAAAGATAAAACGAACGTAGCAGGAACAGGAAGAGAAAGAAAGTCTAAGAAATCAATAACGAACGTGAGAATATTTGCGATTGGATTTCATTTGGAATATTAAATTGAGTTGAAAGGATTCCGTGGATGAGATAAAGTCATCGCATCGCAATCGTAAAATGTGTTTTGAGAAATTTAAATGCGAATATTTCGCTTTATCGGCGTTGTGACATCAAAGCATTGCGGAAAGAGTTTCATTAATATTTTACGATAGGTACTTTGGATTATAGGTTCTGGTGAGTATCGATGTGAATGCAAAAAATGTGAAACGCATTTCTTCAAATAATTTCGCTTCATCTCTCGGCTTACTCTTTTATACAAAATTTGACAGATGTCAAAAGTTGAGACTGGATGGGCCGTGGGCACTTTGCTTTCAGTAGGTTAGCAAAGGAAGGCTTGATTTAATTTATTAGGTAGAAGTGGCTTTAAGCGATTTTATAATCAGATATTTTGGTAAGCTCCACTGACGTTGCCTTTACGTGAATGCAAACCTGCACCAACTGACTTGATACTTCGCAGAAAGTAGAGCCAAGCTAAGGCTGAGATTTGACCGTAAAATACAGTCTGAAATCATTTCTAAGGTTATATTTGACAGATGGCGAATTGTGCTGACGAATGATTTTAAAAGTGAGCTTGTTTCTTTGACTGAAATTCTAGACTAACATAAGTCAGTCTGATAATTTCCAGACTGCCATAATTTGTACATTTTGCAATTTCGCACACTAGGGCCTTTTAAATGGACATTATATACCGCTAACAATGAAACGAAGACTGTGATAATGACTGATAGTGGCGCCATCTAAAGTAAGCCAATCAAACGATTAGTTTGAAAAATTTACTGCATTTTTCATTCAGTATTTTATTCCAAAAATATTCACAAGTAACATTTTTTCTCTCAGTGTACCGTTTCATTAAACAAAAATCGATTATCTTATGTTGCCCTGGAGAGTCCTTCTTAGATACGTACCCAAATTATGGGATATGGGTGGCAAAGATGGCAAACGTCCAATATGCATAATAGTCTTCGTTATACGATTACACTGTTTTCCGAGATTGTGTACTCGTATATCCGAAATATACATAGTTTAACGATTTATCAAGAAATGTACTCAAATATGATGTGGATCCAGTTGGCACTATACAATACCTGGGGCTAGTGATTTAGTTATCAGATATTCATAATCCAGAAAACATTGTAGAATTTCTTCGATATTAGGATGTAGGATAATGGCGGAATCTGAGCACGGAGAAACTGTATTTTCACTTATTGAAAAAAGAATATGACATTAGTGACATTAACCATGTTTTTTTTGCATGCGTATATACGCTTATTTTGCAAATTTACATGTAAAATACAACAAAAGTAAAATAAGCGGTGATAGTATCCCCGCTTGGCTAACCGGATATAATACCAATTCAAAATTTCTTCTTTTGCGATGAGTTCTTATGAAAAAATTCATTCTTTTGACAACCGAAGAAATCCAAACGTAAACAAAAAACAATCGGAAAACAATTCTTCCATCTCTTATTTATTCTTTTGCCGACAACGGGTTAAGTCAATTAGCAATGAATTGATCATTTAAGATAATAAATAACGTTTTTTATCGGAACTTCATAAATATATTAGAATGTGCATGTGAGGGGCAAGTAATCAATATTTTTGCGTGGTCCTAGACTACAGAATACGCAAATATATACACGCAAATACATGCTTACGAATACGTACGCGAATACGCTGTGATTCACCATGAACACGTACAAAAAAAGTTCCTTGAATACACTGATTACTTGCCCCTCGCATTTCCCTTGAGTTTTCCATTTTTATAATTTAATTCTTCTAAATAATTTTTTTTTTTTTCAATTTCGTCAACAACTGACAGCTCAAGTGTCATTATCTGTCATAAATATATCTGTGCTGCCAATTGTTTGTGATGAATTCGTTAAGCGGCGATAGGCCTTTTTTGTGCACTTTTATATACGCGTGCAAAACAGCATGGCTGTTATAAATTGCGTGAAGTCTTAGATGATTGCTAATTTGTTTGAATTCTGTCTGGGAATTCACTAAATCTAGACTTTTACATTCCGATAAGCTTGTAAGAAATCATACATGTATATTAGTTCTGTAGTATAGGTACCATTTGCGGCTCTCACACTTAACCAATCTTAGCAAAAGAGGTGTCAAAAGAAAGAGAATTTCCTGGAGCAGTGCACTTTCTAAGTTTGAACAATTTAAAAATCAAATCAAAACAAATATTCTACCCAAAATGAACTCCCAATAGCATAATTTCCATGGAAATAATATGGGAAATATTTGTTGATTTAAGACTTCATTTTGGTTGATATATTTGCTATACAAGTGGTTGTGGGCAAATACATACATTATATCAACCAAAATGAAGTTTAAACAAAAAAACACTTCGTATATGGTTTCCATTGGATTTCCATGAGTGGACAGATGGAAATCACATGGGAAGTTTGGATTTTGGAGGTTGGATTTTCTCTTGCGAGAGTTCTCGCACGGGCACTCTAGTACTAGTACAAATATGTTTACTGAATGGCTATACTTCTTAAAATTAATTTATTAAGCTCAACTAGCCTTTTGGCCTTGTTGCGAGCTGACGTTATGAATTGCTTAGCTTGTCTCTGGTCGAGCAAGATTATGGTCTTCGCATTTCCTGAGTTTTGAGTGTACATATGTTATTTAAAGGTACCCCGAAGAAGGGCTCAGTACCGGTGAGCAGGCGAGAGGCATCTCTTCTTGCCAGACATTCATTATAATTACCCTCGAAATATTTGTGACCTGGTAACAGTAGCGATGTTGTCCTTGGTCTTCGAAGAGATTGAAGCAGTATCTTAGAGAGATTATTATTCCACTTAGCACCTTAAAAGGGGTGCACATCCATTTCGGCAAAAACATGAATATAAAAATATTGTATGTTGCCTAACAAGTCTAGTAAGAGGTCAATCCAGTATGGAAATGTTTATCAGACGGGAGCGAGCAGGTTTAAGTAAAGTTGTACAACGTTGATCAAATACTGCGGAAAGAATCGTTTAATAGATTACCCATCAGCACAAAAGTAACTATGATCACAAGATACTTTTTGTCAAATGAATTTAATAGAACATCGGCATGTCTATCTCTCTGTTTCGACAAGAAAAAGTCTCACCAGGCTACTGTCAACCTTTCGAGTAGGTCTAGGTATACTAACTGGTTGGAGAAACCACAACCACTGATGCTTTGGCATCACCACGAAATTTAATTGCCAGCCACTTCTACCTCATGGAATATTATTTTAGAAAGTCCCCGGTTATTCTTGTTTGCCTACCAACACATCTTTCCCTGAGTCAACTGCAGAATTTCCAAAAGCAGACATCGCTCGAAATATGTTATGGCAACCGTTAAATCGCCTCATTCCCTTCGTTTGTCTTTAATTATAGCATCACACCTCTTTAAGGTAAGGGGGGCAACCAACCCTCCACCACCAGAGGTATATTTGGCCATCCACTCTCACTCGGTTGCCGGTATTGCTTGTACCTTTACCTGTGCGAATGTAATTTATTCGCCGCCGCCGCCGTAGCCGTCGCTTCCGAGACCAGCATACAAATTCAATCTCGCTCACCTGGCATTGTAAATCGGAGTTTTTTGCCCGGGCGGGTGCGGGTCTTATCCTTTCGCGTAGCAATTCCATTGAGGAATAAATGAGATTGCGTAAAGGAGCTTTACACTACCACCACCACAATCATTACTAACAACAACAAGAATAAGCAACCCCCAAATGCCAACGCCCCCGGTAAAAACGCTATCATGCGCCAGTGGGTTCCTCTCGTTTTCGTTTTCATTTTCTCCTGATTCGTCATTTCCCCCGACCGATTCGACCGACGACTATGACGACGACGACGACGTTTCAACCGGAAAAGTAATAGACAATTTAAGCATCAAGTTAAAGCCATACACACAGGCCCACATATCATCTATTTGGTGATAGGGGGAATGATATAAAGTTCTCCACATCCCCCAACCCCACTCACTCCTTCACAATGGCATGGCGTCCTGGAAAAAAATGGAAGAAATACGAGAGGAAAAAAAAGGAAAGAAAATAAATAAAAACAATTTAAATGGAGATAAGGACGTGGTCGTGGCACGGTGGTGTACAGAAGAAAATATTTCCCATCTACCAGAAATAAATTGCTCAGACTCTCACATATCCTTGGCCGGGTGTTGGTATGCCCCTGTGCGTATGTGTGCTGAGATGTGTTAGTCCCATCACATCACATCACTATCACTATGCCAATTGAACAGACAATTTCTATTTCCCATGAAGTTGAAGTAACCAGGCACCAGCCACCATGCATCAAGGCTCCAAGGAAATTTCGTGTTTATTTCTCAGCTTTACAATGATACGATGTGACATTGATCCTTTTCTATGCTCTCTGTGCGTAGTAGTGTGTTCACTCGTACTCACATGTGTGTGCGCAGAATTGTGAATAGTTTTTCTTTATTTTTTCCTTTGGAAAGTTTACTTAAGTAAATCAAAAGAAATTGCGGGAATGGAATCCTTTAATGGCCGTTGAAATTCTTTTATGCTGGTGACCTGATTTTTGTCGCACGTCTTGCTGTTGCTGTGTGTTTTTCAGATTGAATCGTAGAGTAAGCATCTACTACAGTTCTACAGAATTTTAATTTTCCCTTTACAGCCAGTGGATTGAGCTCATGGATACAGTTACAATTTGAATTTATTTACTTATCACGGAATTGGTTTTCGGAGGATGGGGTTTTTGAGTAAAGCCGTTGACAATTGTTTTTGTGGAGTTGGGCGCTTTGTAAGGAGCGGGTTCTATTACCAGACGACAGATGATTTCGTTATATAAATGGGTATTTCCAATAAATGTATGGCGCCATTTGAGGCGCTGTTAAGAGGTTAGGAGGAGCCTTACATATATTTATATGCTCCTTTAAAGGGTTCCATCTACTCGCAAATGTATGTCACCTTAATTATGTTTGCAGACTGAAGGGGACTATGTGATTGGGAGGAATCATAAAGAAGCGGAAGCTACCGAATAATGATACAAGAATAGGCCTAAGCCAAGCCTTCTAGATAGGTGTAAGTATCCCGATCTCTCGCTACGAGTCCTACCGCAGCAACAGCTAGTGAAGAAGACCAGTGGCAACATTACCAGCAAGCCATCATAAGTGCCGCGAATGATGTGCTGGGTTTCACACGACCACCACCTCGGCTAGCAGGCTAGCGAATGCAGAAAAACAACAGGCGTACAAAGCGGCGCACGCTGCAAAAAATGTTAAGATCTGCTCGCATGCTCTGTAAGTAAAAGAGACGGGAAGAACATCGGCTTCTTAGAAAGAAAAAGAAAGAGCACGGGAAGCGCACGGTCAAGGAAATTGAGAGATGCTACTCCAGGAACAATGTAGAGTCGTTCGGGGTAAGAGTACGCAGTGCCATTTTCTCCATCTGTAAAAGAATTAGCAAAAATCGCCAAACGAGAAAATGTGTGCTTCAACAACCACCAACAACTTCTACGAAAATTTTCCAACTGACAGTACAAAGAAAAATAACAAGAAAAGAAAAACCGGATTTTGTTTAAAGAAAAGCCAATTTTTAAAAGTGTGTCAGAAAAGCGTGGCAGCTCGATATCCCATAAGTAGTATGTAGACATAAACAGTGTATATGTGTGTTTGATTTAGGATACATTTTTAGTGGATAATATTATTCGTTCTTAGATTTTCAATACAATGAAAAAAAAGGAGCGTCTCGGGAAAGAGTGCGCAGTCATTCTGTGGGTAAGATTGCGCAGTGTTTTCTTACTCAGTATTTAACTTTTTATAATAATAACAATTTTTGGGCTATTACGTTCTGTCGCAAGATGCAACAAGTACATCATAGTCGTAGATGGTAAGCTTTAGCTCTATCTTGCTGTTTTTGTTTGTCCTGAAAAATGCATCGTATCTACTAAAGGCAAACGGAAAGGAAATTGATATCCCAAAAGCAAATCTGCGAGGCCAGGGAGCTGATTTAAAATAGAAGCAGCCCATGGAAGGCTGCCGAAGAATTTAGTTTGAGTGAAAGTATAGTTTCAAACCATTAAAACTACGAAAACTGTGACTTAAAATGGTTGCGCAATCTTACCCATACCCCTGCGCACTCTCACCCTGACTTCGGGGCAAGAGTGCGCAACTTGACTTCCTTTTGTTTTTTGATCAAAACATATGAAACATTAAAAAAAACGTAAAATATTTTTTTATAAACTTGTTTCTAAAATATAGAGCTACCAAATAATAGGCTCTTTTGTTTGTTACCTATTGTAAATTTTCCAGAATTTAAGCCCGAAGTCCAAAATGCGCACTCTTGCCCCGAACGACTATACGGAAGTTTTACCAAAAGGTAAAAAGAATGTGCCAGGAAACCAAGTCCACTGCAGAAACCAGAAGATATAACGAAGGAAATTTTGTAGTAGAATCACAGTCAGTGCTGAGATTCTACTGCTATAGACTGTATAACGGCGACGAAGACCAACACTCCGCTGTCAGGCAGAATGATCCATTAAATTTACACTTGTCCGCCTGGTCAGAACGAGGTCAGGATAGCAATATGCAAGATTAAGAATGGAATCTTCAGCATTGTTTGCCCGATCCACAAGAAAGCAGACCCCCTCAACTGCTCGGATTACAGAGGCATCAGTCTCCTCAACATCGCCTATAAGATCTTAGCTGCCATATTGTGTGAACGCCTGAAACCATTCGTCAACAACCTGATTGGCCCCTATGAGTGCGATTTTAGGCCAGGACCCAAGAAGTCCAAATCGATACCCACGACCTGTTCATCGATTTCAAGGCCGCAACATGTTGAGAGATGAACTGTATGGAGCCATGTCTTGTTTGGACATCCCTGCCAAGTTCGTCCGTCTATGCTGGATGATAGTGGAGAAAGCTCCCGTCTCCATGCAGGTCGATATTGACCTCACCGAGACCTTCGATGCCAAAAAAAATGATTCAGACAAGGTGACGCAGGTGATGCGACTTCTTCAATATCATTCGAATCGTTCGAAACTCACAAGTCAACACAAGAGGAGCGATCTTTCAAAAGTCCGTTCAACTACTTGCATACGCCGACGATATTGACACAGCACGCTGTCATCGGTGCACTTGCGAGTATAGAAATAGAAGCGGTTAAAATGAGTTTGGCGGTAAACGAGGGCAAAACAAATTACATATGTATATGCTTTTGGTGATAGTCATTCTTCTACAAGGTCTGTTAATCAATAAATGAACCTGTTCTTGAATATCTAGCACCGACTCTGCATCTTCTATAGAAATGATGCATAATGACCCCTTAAGGGCGCCCATCAAATCAAAACCATAAATCTTCTTGTAAACAGTCCGCTGAAATGTGTTTACTGATAGACCTTCTGCAAAGGGCTCGTAGCCATAAGCTGCTTTATTTTTTGTACCCAAATCTTTCAAAAGCCTCTAATTAAACCGAAGGACTAAGGACATTTCTATTTCACAAAGCACATAGCATTTAAAGCAAAAAAATAACATTTATTTACATCAATATGTTGTAAGGTCATTACAGGACTCTTTTTTCATAATTCTTCTCCGCCAACAGACTGTAAAAAAGCATTTAGGTCACATCATAAAACTCCATTAAATATGAAAGCCTTAATAGTACGAACCTAGGAGCAGAAATGTATGTCTGTGTGTGTGTATAGTATGAAAGCATATAAAACTCACGGCTGGTAAATCACTGTAAAAGCTTTAGTCACTTCAATTAGTGTAACAGCCACACCCCGTGGGATACCAGATATATTTTCAAAACGACCTAACCCAACTAATCCTCTAAAGGATCCTTCAATTTCTCATAAAAGGAAAATAAAACACAAAAACAACTCAATTCCAATGTTTAGCATATGGAAAATATGCATTTATCATCCCTGCAGGATCAGAAAGATGCAAACGAACTCACGATGCGATGGCGGAGAAAACAGTTCAGCTTCAGATATCTTCGCTCCATTCTCCACCCGCATGTGTGTGTGCATTTCCAATTCAAAGTTAGACCGGATTTTTTCATCCTTTAAAAAAGGCAAAAAAATCAAGTGCATATCCACTCGTAAAAAATAAAAAATAAATACATTCACGGTTCTTGAAAAAAGATCACGTCCTTACATAAATTTTGTGTAAATGTTGTTTTTTATTTTTTTTTATATCCCCATGTGGGTGGGGGTGGTGAAGCTTGGATGCAGTAAAAGGAACTCCTATGTCCTGGTTGGTTGTGTTTCTTGTATTTTTTTTACGCGCGCTCTGCTCTTCAATGGGATCAATACGGGAAAGGTTGTTACCCTTCGCGCACCATGCTAGGAACAGAAATACCAGAGATGTTGGGTAATAAAAAAGATTTCCCATTGGATTCGATTCGAGAGGAGAAAAAATAAATACAAATAAAAACCGTTTTATTACGTAGGCTTAATGAAAAGTGTTGACCGCACACATACATACCTATGAACTCGTAGTTAGCAGAAATTGGGTCGGCCATTTACAGGTATACACTTGAAGTGGCCCACAAAAGTCCTTTATAATTAAATAGGTTACCCGTCGAGTGAATGAACTTTTAGTTGCAAACATAAATGTACGAGTTTGTGTAGTCCTTTAAGCCGGAGTGCTGGGGTTCAACGAATTATTTATTTACTTTTCCGACGCATTAAGTTAGTGCCTGGGGACGATAGAGTACCAGTAATGCCAATTACTCAGTTTGGTGGAAGAATTTTTTAATGGGAGATGTTTTTGTGTTTAGATGGGGAGCTTTTTTTTTTCAGAATCAAAGCACGTAGAGATATGTATGTATTGGACCATTGAACTTTGACGAACTCCAAAGATTAAGATATAGGTAGAAGTGAGCCTTAACAGGTTATTATGTATACCCACTGAAAGAATTATTGTAGATAATATCAAGGAAGGGCATTAATACAGCAAAATTCATTAACGACATGCAACTGTCGATCACGAGTTTCAAGAATAAATACATAGGATTAATGAAAACAATCATTAAATTAAAGAAAAAAAAAAAAAAAAATGAGTGCATAGTAGTAAGCAATATACCGATTCATAAGGGGTATGTATTTTTTTTCATAAACTGTAATTGTAGATACATACTCAACGGTTTTGAATGTTTAAATAGCTATACACACAATCCTTACTTTTTATGAAAAGAAGCCAAATCCATTTACTAGTCGGTGTTATAACCAGACACTGTACAATAGGAAACATGGCCAGAAGATACGGTATCCTTACTAATGACTTCTGTAGAAGTTGTATGGATGATTATGAAATAGAATCCGTAGCACACCTTCTTTGCCAATGTCCGGCCCTTCAGGAACGGCGCCTATCTTGTATGGGAGCACGGTTCTTCGACAGCCTGGATGACCTGGCTAAGATACCGCTCACAGTCCTAAAGAAATATATCAATAGATCGAAATGGTTTTGTTAAACGCATGTTTTGTTAAACTCATGCACAACTAGGGTATTCACAATGGACCTTTATGGCCTCTGGGTGAAATTGCATTTACTGAAAGCGACCCTCCTAACCTAACCGAACCTAACCTATACATACAATGCATTCGTATTTACTTTATGGCTGTGGGGTAGTGGTAGTCGTCGTCGCTTGTCACGCTGAAGGTCCACGGTTCAAATCCAGATCTTAGTATTTATTTCTCACAAATTAAAAATAAGTTGATCAGTTTCAGAAGTTAATAACAAAACCTACTACGAGAAGACATAGTAGGATAGTAGGATTTATAATATGACATGGCTGAAGAACATCTGGGAAAAACTTCTGTGAATCATAAGCAAATACAAAAAAAATCTCCAGTTATCCTGGACACCAACCCATAAAAAAAAATAAATATTTGGCTTCAGCAGTCCTAGGTAGAACCAAGCCTAGCTTCCCGCAACCATTTGTGTGTGCGCGTTATATTTTTGCACAAATGAACACCAACCCATAGAGTTAGTTAAAACCTAACATCTAAGTTTCCCATCACTACACCGCCGATCTGATTTTTTTTTTCATCTGTCTGTCTCTCGTTCTTGTCCTTCATATGCTCACGCTAATTTATGAATGTCATTCATTAATTTTATGCACAGATTCTTACTTTGTATAAGCAATTCATAGCGATTCATTTATATCATGTACCTTTTTAGTTCAGTGTCAAAGGACTATTGTGTGACAGCTTAACAATAAACGCGGTCTCCGACTGTGCTCTGAGCACCCTCAATTCAGAGAGCGCTCGATGTGCTCAGATGCTTGCACTTTGCAGTGACATGTGTACGCAGCTCAAGGCTTAAATTTTTAAGCAACGATTAAATTGAACCTTTATTTTATAAATAAAAGCTAATCTCTTGTATTTAAATATTAAACTTTGTTGTAAGACGTAGAATTACTGCGATGATCTGGGTTTCTCATCCATGTTGATATACCAAACAAAAATAATTACGGAGTTCATTGTTTCGAAATTCCTTCGAAAGACCAACGGAAATGTTCTTAGAAATAACTGAAACTTCTTTGACATTGTAACTCCGAAATAAATAGGGAAACCGATGAGGTGCGCTGCAAATCCGATGTTTTTCTTCAGACAAAAGCTGAGTCTTTCACTATCTGTAATTATTCTGGAGTAGGAAGCTCGCTTGCATGACAGACAGCTTAGACCTCCGTAGCCATTCAGGTAGTTATTAGGATTTCTCTAGTTTTCATTGATTTCGTGCGGTTTTTCAACTGATGTTGGTTCTAGCTCACGTAGATGTTTTCTTGAACTTTTCTACGAACTATTCAGTGAGGCAGTTTAGTTCTAAGTCTTAACGTAAATATGTTTAAAACTAAAATGCGATTTGTTTTTTTATATAAAAAAGTTTCAAAGGAACAAGGCAAGAGGCTTGTGACTTGACTCAATGCTGTCAAACCCTACATTTATTTACGGAGCTGTTCCACACATGAAAATTAAATACAGTTGTCCTAAAAAGTATGCCAACTAAAAAAAATGTAAGTAGTAAACTTTAAATCATATTTTGGCAGGTAATTGGTATTTATTTTGTTCGTTGAAAGCTGTGTTTGATTGTCTCAAAACGTGAATACGTTGCCTGAAATTTCTTTAAATTTATTAGTGTTTAAATTTATGGATTTATGGATGCATCAAATTTTTTTTTTTTTTTTTTTTTTAAATCTACACGCTAAAGTTTTCAAAGAAAATGATGGCTATATCAGTTTAAACATTCCTAAAACAATCCGCTAAAGACGCTTTTTAGGCCAATGCCATACGAGCGTCTTTTTCCGCGCTCCCTGAGTGTAAAGCAAAATGTACACACGACGCCTTTTTGGTCGCGGGAGCTTGTGTGTACAGTTCTATTGGTTTTCTATATACTCATGGAAAAAGACGATCGTGTGGCAAAGGCCTTAAAGGACCGACCGCACAGTGTGCAATTTTGGCAATCTAGGCGAGCAAAATTATTGCGGGTGTTATATTAAAACTTTTGTTACTTTTTGCAGTTATAACTTTATTACAACATAATTTAAACACTTTTTGTTGTTAATGAAACAAGTTTAAACAATTTAACAAATATTCATGAAATGTACATACATACATACAGAGAAGTAAGATAATATACGTATAACAGATTTACAAATAACTGAAGTACATAAGTAAGAAGAGTAAGGAATAGTAAGTATAAATAAGGATAGAAATTAAAATTTGAAGTTCTGGCTGGTAGGCGCACGATTTTATATTGATGCGTTGAGAGATTAGCAATTAAGGCAAGCTTTTGATCTGCAAATAATTTTGCTGGCTCCGGCAAAAAGACTCGTGGGCTCTTTTTAAGGTCGTACTTGTTTCAGGGGAAGAAACAGACAGCTCCTTTTAAATCGCAGCCGGGTCTTTTTTCCCCTAGTTTCGTAGTTTTATTTTGGTGGCCAAAGCCAGTTTTCTGGACTTCTGTTTTGGAGAAGGTCTTTCCGTTTCTTAGATCAATAATTATAAGTATCAAACTACTTTTGTGGCCTTCCGGGTTTATATCTTGAACTATTGGGAGAAGAACTGGTTTGTTTCAGTAACAGTATTTGAATACTGAATGTTTCTCTGAAGCCAACAAGAATTGTACTCCGAAAAGAGGCCGATTTTACTTCAATTTGTTGACACACACCTCTTATTGTTATTTTAATGCTTTCTGATGCTTCATTAGGTAGTGGTAAATTGCCCAAAGCTCGCAAAACATTATAAATGATGGCATTGAATCTATTGGAGCTCGAGTTTGTACACCAAACGTCGAAAATGAACTGATACGACATGTCAGAAGCCATTTACAGTTATTTTCACTGCACATTCTTTCGCAAATTTTCGCAAAATGTTTTGTACTTTTTAGATAGCTAAAATGTCCAACTATACTGTCTATATTCCCTGATTTACAATCATATAATAAAGTAAAACTCTAGTTGAAATTTCGAAACTATTATTTCTTTCGCTTTAATTTACTCACATATTCAACAGGGTAATGCTGACTATGTAAATATATTATTTAGAAAATATATTATATATTATTCAGAAAATAGTGTCTTAGACGGAAAAGTGTGTTTTGCGGGAAAAACTGAAAAGTAAGAATACGTTCAGAAATTTTTTTTTTTTTTGCATTACATTTTATTTAAACAAATGCACATGTACAGCTGCGAGCAAAAAAATAGCAGTGCCACTAAAGAAGTTGCATTCATTTAAAAATACAACAAATTAAGCAATATTTTTTAAAAAAATTTACCAATAATATAAATAAATTAACATAAATGCATTTTATCGAAAGGAACTTTAAAAAACGGCGAGCAAAAAAATAGCAGTGCTCTTTCTTCGCCAGCTTACTTTATCAAAAAAGTAAAAAGAAAATACTGAATTTACATAAATTAGTATGAGGTGTTATTAAGGATATACCAGTCCTTAGTAGTATGCCTTTAATTACTTATTAAAGCTGCGTAAAACCGTTTTACAGAGTCTACAAGATGCTGGCACCTTTCGGATGATATTGATCTCCAAGACTGCTGAACACAACTCACAACTCGTTATTTTTTGTTTTTTTTTTGTGCAGTACATATCTCTTTTATATAGGCCTATAAATTTTCAATAGAATGGAGATCGGGATATTGAGCAAGCCACTCCATGAACTCAATCAATATATCCTGACACCATTGATTAACTGTTCACGGCCTGCCTTTCGGGTCGTTGCCCTGCTATAAAACCCATTTTAGTAACATTTCGCCTTCGGCACATGACAACATGATGTTTTGCAATATATCAACGTATGAGTGCTGGTACATTATACTTTTATGCCAGTATATGGGACCAATACCATAGTATGAAAAGCATCCCCAAATCATGATATTAGATCAACCAGGTTTTTTCGTTTTTGTTGTGAATTAAGGATCATATTTTGTATTGGGTGGATGCCTGACATACTGCTGAGATACGTTTCCGCTATAGGATAGGATAGGAAGGATTTGGTCTCATCAGTACACATTATATTACCCCATTTCTCAGCGGGGCAAGACTAATGCTTTTTCGCAAACCTCAGCCTTTTTGATACATTCATTTTCTTGAGAGGTGGGACTTTTCGTGGACTTCGAGCACTAAAAAAGTGTTCCCTCAGCCGTCCTCTAAAAGTGTGAATACCACATGTTAAGTTAAGCACACCCACAATCTAGGTAGCTGCTGCAGAAAGATGTGTCCCAGAGTGCCTTAGAACACGTTTCACCATTGAAGGATGCAAAATTTTGTTCCGGCCGCGAGTTTTAACCTTCATTTTATATTTTACAGCATTGCTTATCATTTAAGCGTTACACCCAGAAGTTCCAGAATTTGTTTGTACGTTTTCCCATCTTTTATAAGCAATTTAATTAGCCCGCACCTCTCTGGTGTGCAGTGTAGTCCACGACCCACCTTTATCGAAAAAAATTAATCGGTTTTACTACAATTTGATTAAAAATAAAAAGAAGGAACTTTTATCTTACTTTTCTATAAGTTAGATTTCAAAATCAAGTAGAAACAAAATTTGTATATCGAAATCTAATAAGCACTGCTATTATTTTGCTCGTCTCAAAAAGTATGAGATGCACTACTAATTGATATTTTAAGGCAGAAGTGAGGATTTACCATTGCAATGTGACGTCATGTGAACAACATATTGTTGATAAGTACAATATTACAGCAAAAGTCACAAAAAATATTAATACAAAAAAAATATTAAGGAAAATGTTGCTTTCAAGGTAGCACTGCTATTATTTTGCTCGCCACTGTACATATATATGTACGAGTATGTCCGTGCATTTAATTTAGATTATTTTAATGAATAATAAAGTTATCTAGATTTGATTCTTTGATGATTCATTAGAGATTAGACACACAATGTTCGATTTTGTTTAGGTATTATAGATTTTGTTCTCCATTTGAAATGCTTGAAATCAATGTTCTCAGAAGTTTGACAGACTTAGATCATTGGCCACTGAAGGTATGGGTGCTGATGCTTCTTCATCGCTTTCGTCTGCTGATTCAACCATTGAAACGCTGTCACTAATAAATTTTTCCTAATTAAGAGGGCCGGTCGTAAAAAGGTAATTTTGAAAAGAAGCATAATCAGGAAACTTTTGTTAGGATATCAGAGCCATTTGAGGCAGGAACGTCTGTCCCACCGAAACCAGTTTTGTATTTTTCACAAGAATTCTAGTCAAAATTAAAATTAGGGGTTTGGAGAAAATGCTGATTAAAAGCGGGAAAGCGTCTTAAGTGTGAGCGTATAAATCGGGTTCTATTGTATTTTGTTGAATTTAAACCTATCATCGTTGGACTATCTATCCTTTTATTTATTAAATTATGTTTTACAAAAATTATCACCGTATTTTTAAAAATAATATAAAAAAAAAATGTTTTCCCAAGAGGCATGATCTGAACTCGGGCTCATGTCGTGAGGCAGTCCAACACTACTCATATCCTCGAAAGCCGTTTTTTTTGTTTGCACTATTGTCGAACAAGCAACTCAATCGGGAAGAAAGTTTAGAATATGAAGAAAATCGAGTACCGGCGTTGTTAAGTTCCTCATCATGACATCCGTTTACGGGGACCTTTCTCCGGGCCGCATGATTTACAAGTGGCACAGTCTGTTTAAAGGAAGGGACTCACTTAAATACGACCCGTTTTTATGTTTTTTTTTTGGGACCGAGAGGAGATCCTGTTGATAGATTATAAAGAAAAAGGCGTCTCCATAACATTTCTTTTTTCTTCGATGGCTTCCTTCAACCGCTTCAGAATTGAAGCTTCAATCAATTCATTCATCGAAGAAAAAAGAAGGGGACAATTAACAACAGTTGTCCGCTTGTTCACAAGAGTCGTGTTGCCCTAGGGACGAGTGTCTAGATCTACCATCCTGAGAAAATTGTTCATAAAGATACTCAGTCGTATGAGCATATTAGTCAATGAGTTTTACTATCAAATTCAAAGTAAATTTGTGATTTTAAAAATGTTGACAGCTATGTAGGTACATACGAACCTCCGTTAACAGCTTTAAAGAAGACACAATAACTATTCCTCAGACTTTTGCAAGAAATTGTGAAATGAACCAAATTTGCTTATATTTCCTAGAATGTGAACTTGTGTCAGTATTCGGTATTTTGAACATTAAGAACACGTCGGAAGCTTGGTTTTTTCTTACATTTGATTGGTTTATCCATCAGTTTCCCATTTCCCATGCAAATCTTTGTCCATCAAGCGATTCCTTTATGTTTTGGAAACAGGAAATGGTCGTAGGTGGATGTGGAAGCAATTCGTTTGTATGTACTACATAGTATTTAAAAATGAAAGAAATGCAGTCCGCCATTTATCCCAGCTACGCACGTAAACGTAATGTGACGCATTATTCTCCATTAATCCACTTCTAGTTGGATTAACTTGACTACTTAATCGCATTAAAATGCGACTGTGGTGACAAACAAAACCTCCATCCACCACTCGATGACCTTAGATCAAGGCCGGACAGACGTGGAAGACTGAAATAAAACGTATATAATCCTCCGCTAGCCGTGAATTTCCGTCGCCTATTGAATGTCCCCTTCCTTTTAACCGTTATCTACGTTGTTGTTGTCGTCGACGGCGCGTATACGTACACATACAATAGCAATCTCAGTGCATCCGACACCTCAACATGGCTAACAACGACTTTATTTCCTTCCAGGTGGTGCTTGCTTTCCTTTCCACCCCATTCAGGTTTCATATTTACCTACCGATTCCTATACATAGGTACATAGATATACCCGTCTACATAATAATAAAAAAAACGAAAGGGAAAGTCAGCCGCCGCGTCGTGTGTTGTTAAGAATTACGCTTCCACCTTTAATCCGCGTTCTTTCCTTTTGCAAACAACATAGCAACTCCAGCACCGGCACCCACCCAACTGCTTGTTGCTAGGATATGCATAAAGTGTCAAGTCCTGTTTACCAGAAATCCTTGTATACGCTCTATACACCCCACCATTATGTGACGCCAGCTGATTGCACGGCACCTGATTGAAGTGGAACAAGACAAAAGTTGCAAATGGCAACAACGAACGACGATACACTGAACCAAAAAGGTACGTAAATACAATAAAAAAGTTAATTGGGACAGGAACATTTTTATTAATATTCGTCCAACAAACGCGTTTATTGTGCCAATAAAAGCGTTTTATTAATTTAATAAACGTTTATTAATACTATTAAGAGTTTGTTAAAACTGTTTATAATTTTTTTAAATTTTTAATAAACTTGTTCGTTGTGCCAATGAAATAAAACCTCTTTTCAAGTACAAGTTCGTTGAGCCAATAAACCATTTTATAGTTTGAACGAAATGCATTCATTGGGACAACGAAACATTTTATTGAATTGATAAAACATTTGTTGAGCCAATAAACTTTTTGTTCGATTTACTAAAAATAGTTTATTGATATAATAAACTCCTCCAAAGCCCTAAAATAGTGGTTCTTCTAGCTTCTCGAAACTTTATACTTACTTTTTTTTACCTTTTCCGGGATTGCTCATCTGAAAATTAAGATGAATAAAAAAAATTATATATTTTCAATCAATTTATTTTTTTTATTCATTATTCGAACACAATAAATGGGTTTTTGCACAGCTATGTTTTCTTTTGGTTTTTTCTTTACAATAAAGAGTTTCACTTAAATTAAACAGGAAGAGAAAATTTGAGATAAAAATGAAAAAAATGTCTTTAAACATACACATAACGACACAGTTTTTGAATAGAAAAAACTTAAAATACATACTACCACTACTTACTTATATTGTTGAAGCTGAGAACATCTTCTCGTATTACCACGATACAAAGTGATTTTCTGCTGTCCGGTTCAGGAACTGGATGTGGTCTTCAACAGCCTCGAATGCATTTGCAACGAATAAAATCATTTCCTGGGAGTCTTTTACCGTATATCTTATCCTGCGTCTATTGCCTTCGTTGTCCACTTTCACTTTGAAATGCTAATAAACATACAAATAGCGGGAAATAAAAAAATCGCTTTAAAGTCAACCACCATTTAGTTCATTAATTTATATTAATTATACGTAGACTTACCTGAATATTTTGTTCGTTTTTTTTAACTAATTTAACACTTTTTAGTCAGTCCTTTTTTGATTTTCGTTTTCGTTTAGATAATAAGTCTATTTTGTCACTTTTTCCACAGAATTCTTACATAACTACTTTTCGATTTAGTTTTATCCAAAGATGCTTATTGGTTCACGGAAAACACTAGAATGACTAAATGGCACAGTTGCAAAAGCGTTAGTTCGCTTATATAGGTACAGTTTCTTGCAAAAATCAAAAGGTTATTGTGACAATAAACTGTTTGTAGATTTGATAACTGTTTTATTAATTTAATAAAATTGTTTATTAATACAAGCAATGAGTGCATAATTTCAATGAACATTTTTATGAAAATTTAATAAACTGGTTTATTATCTCAACGAATGCATTTATTAAGCAGAACGAAACCCAGACTCTTCACCTAACAAAAGATTTGCTTGGCACAATGTATGAATTTATTGTGCCAATAAATATATTCTTAAATACAAGCAATCGGTTATTAATTTTTCGAAATCGTTTTTTAATAAATTGTGTTTTATTGGCCCAACGAACTATTTATTAAATGGGTAGTATCAAAATAATAATATTTCGTACTATTAACAAAAGTTTTATTGAGACAGTAAAAAATGAGTTGATAAACGGCGTTTATTGATATTACGAACGATATTTTTTTCAGTGTAGATGGGGGTGGGGGCGTTAGCTGTCATTACGATGAGACAGGAACGGTAGCGAGCTGTGGAAAGTCCTTACCTATTGTTGGTTTGTTTTTGGCACAGGAAAACAAGTGTATTCCATCGCCATCTGGGTAACAAGAGCGCTGCGATTTCTTCCCGATTTCTATGCGTGTGTTTGTGTGCATGTGTCACTTTTATTAGGATTTATATTAGTGTCACCGCTGAAATAAATTTCCCTTTGTTTGTGTACTCGACGTATACATTGTACATCGCACAGAGTTATAATTTAAGGCCGGTCCTGGAACCGGAGAGGTGGGGCAGCTCATAAATAATTTACAAATTAGTTTCCTTTTTTTATTGGATTCTGTTTTTGGCGGGAAATTCCTAATAAACGGGACATGGTACACGATGGGTGTTGATTGAAGATTTTTGGCGACACTTTGGGAATCTCTTTTTGAAATGAAATTAAAATGTCAAAAGTTGCGTGATCTGGAAAATTAGTGTCTAATTTTTGAAGCGGAAAACATTAAACGAAAAGTTTACTCGGCCCTAAGGCTGATTTAATGGGAAACAAGATGGAAATGGTTGCCATTCCGGGAAAGCCTACTAAACAGTGGAATGTGTTCCCGTTTATAGGTACTCTCACAGAACTGGGATTAAGTTAAACTTCCACTCGATGTGACATAATTACATGGCGCGGTATTCTTGGAGTTGTGGATGATTTTGAAAATGTCTTCCTACCTACGTGGAGCAGCTACTCTTGTACTTGTTTGGCAACACGATGTTAATTTGGAAAAGTAAAATAAAATGGTTTTTGGAAACACGAACACAGGGGAAGTTGTTCCTTTTACAAGCGGTTAGGCATGAAGCCAGGAAGATGTTGAAAATGTTTTTTTCTTTTTTGGAAAAGTCATTATTTTCCGATGTACTAAAATTGCTGGATGACAGTGAAGAGAGAATTGGAAAACTTTTACATTGGTAAACTTTTATACCGCGACCTGTTTTCAAAGGCTAAAGGGAAGTATGGGGTGTTCCCTAAACTGTGCTATAATGCAAAGAAAAAATACCTAAACACAGGTTAGGACCTAACTTTGTTTAAAGTAATAAGGGTCAATTAGCATTTTGATTAGAAATGAAGTCGAAAACGACACTGATATCTTCTTAAGAGTTACACATTTTTGCTTTGGGAATTTATTCGTCAGAATTAGATGAAGATAAGTAACGTAAGCGCTCCACATATTGTTGTACCCCCTAAAGGGGGACGTCTGGTAACCCTATTTGGAGACACCTTCATAATATGTACTTATACACTACAAAATCTTGTCCAAATGTACATATATCGAATTCTGAACTTGCATAAGAGCGTTTGCTTTGATATGAGGTAGTCGTAGGTACATAGGTTACGTTAGGTAGACGGGTACCTACTCTGTGACTTTCGTCACTGCTCACTTAGATCATATATTAGGTCTCGTGTCGCCTCCGAAGTACCAACAAAGTCTAGTATGGTAGACGGATGGATCGAAAATGGCCTCTGGTGATAGTGTTGGGATCTCTGGGCCCAATAGTAGAATCTCCATGCCTCTTGGAACATTCCCTAGTGTGTTTCGATCTGATGTCCATGCCATTGAGATCTGCGCCTTGATTAATTTACAGAGAGGCATCAAGGGCGCTTTCGTGAATGTCTTTTCAGACAGCTTCAAAGTTTTGAGCTTGTGCTCTTTGAACTCGAGACTGGTAAAGTGCTGCTTCAATGCCCTCCAATCCCTAGCCACTCACAATAAATTCAAACTTTGGTAGGTGCCCGGTCATAGAGGCCCGGTAAGGTTCAACTGCCAAATTATCAGGCCCGAAACTCTTGTGTGGCATAAACTGGGTAATAATAATAATCTCAACCATAACTTATAAATGGGAAGTTTATCTCCGACTCTCTCTTTGGGGAAATGTCTCAGGTCTTAGACAAGCTAAACTGTTAATTGCGCCTTATAACCACCACAGGAAACTTCTAAATAACAATAAGAATTATCTCACAAATTTCTTCTCCGGTCATTGTCAGTTACATACGATACCACTTAAACAAGTAAGGCTTGTCTAGAGAGACCGATTGTCGACTCTGTCTATTAGAGGAGGTCGAGGTAGCCGACCACATCCTTGTGATTGCTCGGCACTTTTCAGGTGTTTTTTATTTAATTTCATATTGAATTATTTACTACTCAAACGTTTGCATTTAAAGTGGATGTGTACAGTTGATAAAATAAAAAATACAAAGATAAAAAAAGATAAAAAAAAACAAGCTTGAATGAACTAAAAAGTAGATTTTTTTTTTCGAATCACCAATATAGGCTCGGGGTAAAATTTGTCTATATGACGATGGCGAGTGTGCTCTACTTATTCTTCGGCCTTGTTGCACATCGTGCATGTGATGTCTTATACCTGAGCGCCCCAAGCTTTAATTAATAGTCACATGTTGGTGACTCGGAAAAGTTGTTTTTAAAAAATAATTTTTATCTTTGTATTTATTCTCTACTTTTTAGTATCTGAGTTTTTTAACAAATGTACCGTATATTGGCTTGGGTGGGTTTGATATGAGAAAATTTAACTCAGACTCTTTGCGATTCTACTCGTCAAAGCCTTTCATTTAATGTTATGGCGGTTGTTAAGAAAAAAATTAGCCACCATATTGAATTAAGAAGGATATCACTCAACTAATCTATATCTACTTGTCAACTCCTTTCATTTGATACCTATATTAAGGAGATCGTAAATATAACGGTGATCCACCATCTTAGGGCGTCCGCCATACTAGATTTACAACGTCATCAAATAACACATATTGCATTGTTTCCCGAATTATACGCGTGTGCAAAATTTCAGGATGGTCGGATATCTGGAAGTGGGTGTAAAATCGATTCCCAGATTTGGCCCTCACAGAAACTGAAGTTAATATAAAGCTTGTTAAATAAGGAAATCTACTGTTTATTGTAGTTGATCTTTTTTGATTCGTGGAATCCGCCGGATCGGAGATTACCTTCACTTGTTCAGCTTGGTATCGTAGAATCCGCCGGGAAAGTTTCCTTGCCGACGTCAATGTCGCAAAGGAAGTGGCTCTGTCAAGCCGTATTTATGACAGCAGAAAGAAAAATACGCGCATGCGTAGGAGTAGTAGGACGTAATTTGTTACAAATACACTCGTTCTTTTAAATTTATTTAAAAACCGTTTTATGTTGGAGGGTTATTAAAAACCAGCTTACCCTGCCCGCTTCGCCAGGCATCAAAAAAACTATATTGGTTGAAAATTACGTGCGGTAGAGTGAAACATGGGTGAATATAAATGTTGCCACTATATAAGTCGACTTTTTCATAATATGGGGCAAATGGGTCTAACTCGTAACTCATTTTCAAATTCTCCCAAAGTGAAATAAGAAGCTTGCCCACGATTTTTTCTCAGGGAAATCTCCAACATGGTTAGTCATATTTACTTTGTTAAAGCACTAAATTGATCAACATAAGTCTTTATTTGCTGCAAAATAATTTTTTTGTAAAGTCTGTAGATCCGTAACGGTCGAGCGGCGGATGAAAAATTTCATATTTTGTTTGGATGGATCCGATTCGAACGTTTTTTACAATGCATGCCGTGGAACTCATTCACTTTACCGACAAGGGAATAATTTATTTCGGCGGATTCAAGTATACCGATGCTCTCAATATACACTGATTCTTCCCCCCCGGCAGATTCCACGATGGGGGTTCTAGTAGCAATCGTATGTCCTACATACAATCTTGCAAATTAGAACTCTTTTTTTGTTACGAAGTCGTATCTTCTATTTAAAATAGCCGTTATTTAGGTAAATCGGCAATGTTATAGTCATTTTCTGATTTGCTTATTTTTAATTTGACTTTATGAATCTCGAAAATAAACCTACGTAGTCTGACAATAATAAACTGGAACTGTATTAACACATAATGTCAGTCAATATTCAAATTGCGCAATATCTCAAAAAGTAAGTTTTGGACACGCGATCATGTTATTCTCAACTGATATGTACATACATTTGTACCTATAAACGTCTAAATGTGAAACATAACAAAAAATTATGACAACGTCAGCACATGCGATGACATTTATCTTATTTATACATTGTGACGCTCTTTTACCGGCCGATTTTTAAATTAATTTATTCGCAATATTATTTAAATTAATGCAAAAATAAAAACACTCTAACAAATGCCACTTTCTTGTGAAATGTCATTAATTCAAACTACAAATACTTAGAATCCACACTTGTGGATTGTATATATTGATAGACTTCAAACCTTGGGGTGCGTTCGCACTGTCTTTGATTCTTCGACGAAAATGACAATGTATGTATTGTAAGTAACACTATAGTTTTTAGACACGGGCGAAGCCGGGCGGGACAGCTAGTATGTTTATAACGTTTATTGTAAACGATTATCGCGTCGGTTTAAAGTGTATCTCGTTAAAGGTATTTTTAAGGTTTTTTTTCTTATAAATATTCCCAAGCTCACGATTCCCAATGTGTATGTGTAAGGGTAAGCACACATCGTGAGCACATGAAAGAGAACACACACAGGGATACAGATAGATCGCGTAGTGGTACGAAGCTCTATGGGTGGCGTGCCGGATAATTGGAGAGTTATTTTGATGTTTGTCGTTGCTTATAATTCACAGTAGTATTGCGCGCAATCCTTTCATATTTTTTACTAGATCTGACTCTAACACTATGACACTTCTCGCACGTTAAGAAAATATTCCTAAGTAGTCTCACAGGAACCATTGCAATATTCCCTCGTTCTATTAGGCCTTAAGGAAGAAATTGGGTATCCCAAGAATCAGCTACGCTAAGCATGTCCAACTTAAGGACCTATTTAGACTACAAAAAAAAAGAAACCCCCAACGACCAATGACATTCATTGCGGCTCCCAAGTACAAAGAATAAGTTTTACCCAAGCCTTGGGGCTGCTTTCAACTCACAAGTACCTATCGCGCTACTCCTTTGATATGCTCGTATTCCTTTAGGTGCTATCAACTTTGTTCCGCAATTTAGGTCATTCTATTGCAAATAAAGCAGATAACCACATTTACCCACTTCCAGCAATGGTGGTTGGTTGGAAGTCACCCAGTGGAACGATATTCAAATGAACTACTCCCAGCAGGCAACTAGATTAGTATACCCACGTTAATAATTGATGATTGAATATGGGAATAGGAAAAGGAGAAAAAAAACTGTTTGTCTGCGAATTTCACATTCCGTTGAGCCAATTAGAGAAAAGAGAAGGGAAGTTCACTGAACTTCCCCATACAACACCACCTAGTGGCAGTGATAAATGATCCTTAAATCTTTTAGTGGACTTACCTTTCCCGTAGTGACAGCGATTTTGGTTGAATGACATGCGAAACTGTTCTGGGCACAGTTGGTCCGGGAACTGGTATTGGCATAGTTCGGTGCGGGTGTTGGGGTACAATTACCACCATCGGCTCTGTATCAATTCCAGTTAAGTCCGTGGCCATGGTCATGTTACTACTGGCGGCCGGAGTTAATGGCAACGATGCTGAAAATCCATTACTAGCTGGCGTGGTAATTGTTGTCGACGAGTCGTCGTTGTTGCCTCCGCCGATGCTTTGTGTTTCTTCCGGTTGTGGTGGGTACTCTGGCAGTCCATTTGAAGCACCGTGGGCCACATCTTCCATTATATCATCATCTTCTTCTTCTTGTGCTTCATCTTCTTCCTCGGGAGCGGTGGGAGTCTGAACTTTTGGCTCATCAAAGCCCCCAACTTCCGGTAGTGGCGGTGTAGTCGGACCATTGTCACTGCTTGGGCCATCGCTAATGCCATCTGCCTGATCTGGTTGCTCCTGATGCATCATTAGTGGCGGAGAGCCCTCAGGCGACATCGGCAGTGGCGGCAGCGGTGGTGGCGGTGGAGGAACTATGGATAGTGGTGCACATGGCGGTGGAGTTGGGGGTGGTGATGGTGACGATGAGGATGGGGTTGTTTCCTCCGAATCGAGGACGTAGTGCATATTTGGAGGAAGTGGTGGTAGTGAAGGTGGCATCACTCCTCGATCTCTATCATCATCATCATCGTCGTCATCATCCTCGTCATCTCCTTCAGTGTCGGTTTGCAAGTCCGCATCGGAGGGTCCCGTTCTGTATTGCGGTGATGGAATCTCCGGAAGTTGTGGTAGTGGTGGGTGGTGTTTCGAGACAGATGGTCCTGGAATTGCAATTGGAGAACTAGAACTAGATGCCTGTCCTGGCTGTGTTGGTGGCGCTGGCAGTGTCTGTGGTGGTGGCGGCGGTGGAGCTGGCGGCCGTGCAATGACAGTTGTGTCCACTTCCTCAATATCAGAGTCAATTCCTTGAGCAAAATCCATATAAAACGAGTCACGCGAATCACTAGACCCACGGCGGAGCTTGAGCGATAGATCCGGAGAGCTATCCATGGTTGCCAACTAAGCAGCGGTGGCAAAGTTTGTTATTTTTTTCTTTTTTTTGTATTATTTAAACAAAATGAACACTTTGTGGTTGTAAATTTATTTATTAAATATTTTTCTTAGAATTGATCATCTTCGGTGGAATCACATCGTCGAAATTTTCATCTGTAACTCACGGCGACACAAATTTTCATCACTATTGTAATCATCCCCAATGGAGGGTGTGAGGCGAGAGCACAATACACATACACACGCACACAATGGAGGAATATATTTGCGACGTCACCGAAAATTTGGTGCAAACTTTTCCTACTACAGGGATTTTTTTTTGTTATTTTTCACTTTCGTCGTTTTCCGTGATTCCTTTCCGTAAAGCGCAAAAAAATAAAAACAAAGAAAAACGCACCGAAATGGGCGGGGGGAAGGAAGTGACGAAACTTTACTGCGTTGCACCCCGAGCGGACACAGACAGGGACACTATGAACGATGCGACATTTTACGAATTTTTTAACAAATAAACGAGTATCTTTTTAAATTTGCAGTACTTTTCCGATTAAAACAGAAAATCTATCTATCAGATACAAGCACGATTGCTATAGAACGTTTCACTCTAGCGACGACCCTTCTTCGACAACACTCGCCCGAGGAATAGCGTTCGGCGGCAGCGGCTGATTCAGTTTCAGACTCCGAATGCGATGTGTAAAAGCGTCCTCTAGAATATGTGAATACGAGAAAATACTTTTTACTTCCCTTCTCTCTTGGAATGTATCTGCAATTTTCGTTGTTGTTGTGTTGTGTTTTTTTTTTTTTTTTTTTTTCTTTATTTTGTGTAATGAATCTCGAGCAATTTAAAAAGTGGATACTACGCCTGAACTGAACCAGACATTGGAATGTTATGATGATGGTTTGTTTGATTCGGCAGTTACTCTCGACTCTGATGTGTTTGTGTGTGTGGGAGAGTTACTCTATGGACAAGGATAGTGGCGGAATTTTTTTTTTCCCTTTTTCGCATCACTTCCATCGTAGTAGTGATTCCATTCATTGAGCCGTTCCAGTGCATTTTGTGTTTACGCTTCCAGTTTTCCACCCCCAAAGAAAAGCGCTTTCCGTACGGTGCGGCGGGCGATATGAATGAACCCCAGAATGTGTATGCGGTGTCAGTGAGGGTGGGGTTCGAGTTGTGTTGCCTAGCGACCGTGTGTTCATTTTTATTGAGATGAAGATTTATGCGAGTATTTTCGGTTCATTTTGGGGATGAAATAAATATAATAATTTTGAAGAACGTCAGTTCGGGGGTAGGGCTGCCAGATGCGTGAGATGATTTTGGGGAACATTGTGAGTCATCTTATAGTGTTTTAAAGTTAGAATTGACTTTTAGATGACTCAGATGGGGGGAAATACCATCAACTGTCGTGCATCACTCGATTTGAAAGACACAAATAACTGATACAACAGAGCATCATCATTCTTTGTTCGAAAATAAAATCGTTTAAAAATAAACAAAACATAATAAATCAATAAGGGAATAACTTAGAAAGAATTAAGAAAGACAATAACTAAATAAATAGGTATACCTACCTACATTTTATTTTATACATTTTTGAAAGCATTCAACTTTATTTCAAAATGTAAAATTTATATACATATTTATGTCCACGTTTGAGCTCAATCGGCCCAGTAGTGAAATACCGAATAATCAAATGATAAATATAAGTCATTTTGGTCAATAAATATAGAATTTGACCCCAGCGCCACCTAAGCTGATTGTTATTTTCTCCTTTTGCACTAAAACAAAAGAGGTTGTGAATATTAGTCATTTTTTTCAATAAATATAAAATTTGTTCACAAAATAACTCCAGCGCCACCTATCGGGTCCAGAACTATCCTATCTTTTAAGCTAGAACCAACCGCATATATTCACCAAACTTCATCGAAATCGGTTAGGCGGTTTCGGAGATTAGCGTGTACGCACAGTGACACGTGATTTTTATATTAAGAAAAAAAAAAGAAAAAATTAAGAATTCTGTTAAGCTAGTGACTGGGTGTTGAACTGCCCGTAAGAAAGTCGTGCTGCATGTCCAAGTTTTGTCCTCAATTCTCAAACCACTAATATAACGGACGCTGAACCCAATAAGTTTATTTTACACTAAAGTAACGTTGTGTGCTACTTCTATTAAAAGAACACCAGACGCAATATGTTTTCCCGTACGTTTGCTTGTAAGAGTAGATTCTTTCGGAAGGGCCGTGAATCTTAATGTTGCAAATAGGAATGGACCATGAAAGGGTTAATAAGAAACTTTAACCGTAGAACGTTGACAGTCTTTGGTTGTTTCCGGTGAAATCTACCATTTATTTCTATAGGATTGCCACTTGGAGTGGTTTTGTGCTTCGACTTTTCAATACTTACGCACCTCGGTGGCGCTACAGTCCGCGGTGGACCAAGGCCTCAACCAACAACCCCTACTTTTCTATAGAAATATCAAATTTAAATTACCTTTTACTGCCCTAATTTCTACGAGTATGGGAAAGCCACTTTGTGTAAAAGGCAGCATCAATTTCATATCTACAAAAAATGTTTCATATTTCGTGTGTCACAAATTTTACTGTTGAGCAGTGTGGCTTAATTTGTTTTCTTGTTAAACTCGGGTAGAGTGGCAACACTTAAAATCCTCTCTCAAAGCTTTACTACCAAACTTTTTTTTTTTTGCATAAAGCACAGTTCTCTCTGAGTTCACCTGGAAAGCAATTCCCTTCCCGTCTGCCATGTACACAACATTCCAATATCCAATTCCAAATGAGCTATAAACAAAATTAAACTGCAAATATGTAGTATCTATGTATGCTCTCTGACTTGCGAAGTTCTACTCCAGCTTCCCAGCTTCCAACTCGTACTAATTACTGAGAGTAGTTCATTCGCTCCAAGGTGGATCCGCATAGATAAATCTTTATTCTAGTTTCGCAGTAAAAGCATTTCGCCACCCTAACAAGAGAGCAAATAGTAACGAAACAGTTAAGTGTGTGTTTTTATTTGTGAATACTCTCACTTGAGGATGAGTTTGCCAGATTAAAGGAAACACTACCGTTATTGCGCTACCGCTAGTTGCAAACAAACAAGTCCAAAATAAGGGTGTGGACGAACTTTAAGCGCCGGACAATCACTCTGGCATAGGCACTCCAAACAGAGCGAGAGTACCTACACTTGAAAAGTGTGAAACCGAGATAAATCGAAAAACAGTTCCATTTCAGTGGTCAGCACTTGAATTGCACTGACTTGAGCTTCGAAGCTAAATGGAACCACAAGCGGTGCTTCTCACATGTGGGTGAAAGTGTTGGTGGGTGGATGGCCAATGCGAAAGCTTGTATTGTGGTCAAATCGGTCTCACTTTTTGTCCTTGACACAAAAGGGGTATTTAACTTTTAATTTCACCTATCAACTTGGTAGATACCCGCAGAGAAGGGTGAATGGAATTCCTTTTTGTTTTCGGATTTGATGAGTTTAATTAATAACATTTGATAGGAGTGAGGAAAAAGGACTTTCCTGTTTGTATCCTCTGTTTGCAGCTGTAATTGGTTGAACAAGGTGTCCTGCTGTGACAGAGAGATTGTTGTAATTTATTTCAACTGTTGTTGGACGGTTTTTTTTTTTTTTGATAGGTACAATCAGCAAGAATGACCTATAAAGACCTCTTTTGTTTGTATTCTAAGAAGTCGTTAATATTATTCTTCTTGTCCAAAAGAATAAGAGTCCTGGGCGATAACTAATATGGGACTTAAGAATGCTACAATCTTTTGTGTGTTGAAAAGTACTCATAATATATCACCAGAAGGAGTCAGAACAGAACTGCTTCCTCTTTAAGTGAAGCCATACAGCCGGGTGCAACTGGTCCTTGCGTGAGCTAAAGAGCACGGACAGCTAACAATTTGAGAAGAGTTGTATTTTCAGATTAATAAAATTTTAAACCGGTTGAACCTGATGGAAAGCAGACAGCACTCGTATACCATGCTTGCGGGGATACCTGCAAAATTTGGGGTTCGGGCGGATTCCTCTTGTGAAGAGAACTGTAATGTTACGTCCTACGATTATACTTATACTACTTACTTAACGTGTTTCCAAGCCGCTCATGTTCACTGACTTAGATACAGCAGTCTTGCATCCCGTTTCCAGTTTTCCAGACCAAGCGCTCTGGTGTCTGCAATAGCTTGGTTTGCAAAACGGAGATTCAGTCCCCCTTCTGGACTTGAACCTGAGATTTGAAGATCCTTTTAGCTGGAGTATTATTGTCCATTCGTGCGTGTTTTGGCTTTTCAGATCACATCCACATCTTGATACAGTTCGCTGTTGTATTACCATCCTCACATAAGGGATGGAGAATTTTTCTCTCGAAAGTGATCAAAATCAGTTGTGTTTTCCTGCTTATCATCAAGCATTCCCCACCATAGAACCGAGTTAGGAGTAAACCCAGTTGCTTCGTCAAACCGAAGTAGTTCCTGAATTTGATGTTTACTCCGACTCCGAGGAAGGTAAACTCGTTAACCACCTCAAAGTTACATTACAGTAACAATAGCGTTGTATACTAGGGAGCCATAGGTGTGTATTGAGCTCATCCAATCATCGGGCATGCTTTCATCCTCCTATACTTTGTTAATAATTTGGTGTATGTATTTGAATAGCACTGCTGGTAGTCCATTACAGCCTTGTTATTCTTCAGCTTTTTGATAGATGTGCCGACTTCTTCTATACTTTGAGGGGGCTGTTTCTTCGTTAACTGGATGCAGGTGATCTTATTTCCTTACCACTCTCTCCACTCTGATGCCTTTGCGGTGCTGCTGAAGAACATCCTCTATTCCCTTTGTTTCGATGACTACGTTGCCCTCACAATTTCGAAGAGCCTGCGTTACAGGCTTGAAGGCAATGGGAAATATTTACTGTAATTTGAACATCGGTATCGTTGAATCCGCTGAAGTGAATCGTTCCCTTGTCGGTGAATGTGAATAAGTTTCACGGTATCGTGGAAAACAATCGAATCGAATCTATTTATAGAAAATATGACATTTCTCATCCGCACGTCAAACGTTGCCGATCTCATCTTGGTAATTTGTTTATTTGAAAATGTTAATAAAATGGGCATATTTAACAAAACATATGTATATTTCACACACCAGTATGTTCTGGAGTTTTACTAGACTAATTGCAAAAACTGCATGAGCCTTCATCTGATAGAACTAGCTTCCTGAGACGGCCATGAGCCTATAATGGCCCAAAAGAAACGCTGTCTTCTCCAGAGAGCGAAGTCCCACTTTTATGGTATATTCTCCTAACCCGCAGAAAGGTTCAGGTCCCACGAAGGGTGTAGAAGCCTCTTTCCTTGAAAGCTTGTCCGCCTCTTCGTTACCTCCAACGCCATGCTGCTGGTTTCCCTCAGAAAATAATCGTAGACAAGTTAATTTGACTTTTGGAGAAATTGAAAATGACTGAATTCGGAGTCGCGATTTACTTCAGAAAACATAAAAAGTCGATTTAAGAGAAAGTTATTTGAAATGACATTTCATCTGGTAGTTCCATTAAGTCCTACTGCTCCTCTTACGGATGGACGTATTTTTCTTTCTGAAGATAGTCATGCCGATTATGGTAACCGTCGGATCAGATGCGGCGGGAGTTATCCTCTATTTTCAGTATTTCGTATTACTGAAAACGTCGGTAAGCAAGTGAACGGTTGTCGGTAAAGTACCTAGTACCTAGTGAACCGCCGACCTGTTAAGACGTGCTTTAAACTCGCTCCGCGAATTTTTCATTTCATTTCCATTTCTATAAATTCGCTTATTACTGCTGTGCAATAAATAATTGACCTCCTTCTGTCGCCAAATTTATTTTACCTACATTCAAATATATCGCTGACGCGCTCTAACATCATCGACTCACAAACTGTTTATAAAGTGCAATTTATAAAAATGGAGCAAGTGTGCGGTAATACCAACTGTGCTGTTGTCGTCAGAAATTCTGAAAAGATAGCGTGCAACGGAATCTGCGGTAAATCATTCCACGCGCTTTGTACTGGAATAACCAAAAAATCAGCTATCTTCATTAAAGAATTCTCGAACTTCTTGTTTTTCTGCGACGAGTGCCGGAATATTACAATGTCACACATCCTCCTCGCGATACAGTGCCACAATGATTCGTCCAGTTCAGAGTTTACTGTTATTAAATCCGCATCGAAACAAATCTTGGCTCAACTTTCTAAACTGGATGAGCTTACCAAATGCGTGGACGATCTCAGCAATTCGGTCGACCGCGTTACTGAAGTTTGCAAATCCAAGTTTAAAAATCTCGAGAAACTCTTCTCAATGCTCAGTGAATCCAACACAAAAAAAAACAAAGACACTCTTACCAAAACATTTCTGAGCTCCGAGATGTCAAAAATAACGTGCTCCGCTGCTAGTACAAACCCCCAATTCGATGAGTTAAAGCTATATCTGACCCAAGTGTTAGAAAAAGATAAGACACTCATCAACGAGTCGCTATTAACCCAAATTACCTCAATCAACTCTCTCGCTACCAAAACGGCTGATCACCTGGAACGCATGGATACGATAGAATCTAAATTACACTCCCTTATTGGCGAATCAGTTTCAACCAAACTCGCCTTCAACAAAATTCTGGATGAACTGAAGTTCGCCTCCAGTAAAATGGAGTTAATATCCCACGACAGTCAGCCAATTTCCAAACAGCTGCCCGGCATCCCACCCCAAAAAGAACTTCTCCCAAATGCTTATCCCTCTACTATCAGAATGTAAGAGGGTTGCGTACAAAAACCTCGACTGTTTTACTTAACTCCCAAAAGCTCCCCTTTGATATATTTGCCCTGACCGAAACTAACCTATCCCCCGACTTCAACAATAATGAGCTATTTACCTCTGATTTTTCAGTATTTCGTGATGATGGTCTTCAGAAAGAGGATGATTCCTCTGGTCGTGGTGTTCTCCTGGCAATACATAACCGTCTGGACTCAACACTATTTAAAACATCACACACAGCTGACTTTGAATTCATTTGCGTAAACGCAACCTCTTCTTACTTTGCTGCTACATCCGCCCTTCTCAACCGATACAAGGCTACCAGCTTGCCATTAACGCAATTGACTCTTTATGCGAAGTCGTAGATCCATGCGATGTTGTCCTAATTTTGGGAGACTTCAATCTTCCATTTCTGCAATGGGTAGAATCTGACGACTTGTCGCACTTCATCGCCACAAATCCCACATCAGTGAAAGAAGCGATTTTCGTTGATAGTCTCTCCGACTCTGGTCTGTACCAAATGAGTGGCGTCACTAATAATCTCAATAGACAACTCGACCTAATATTTTCATCTGATGCCGATAACTGTGTAGTCACAGAGAGTAATCATCTTCTTTCCACACTAGACCGCTTTCATCCCCCTCTAAACCTTACATTTTCTTATGAGAATGACAATAAAATCTTACATTCTGAAACTCCGTTCTGCTTTAATTTCCGTAAAGCAGACTTCACAAAACTAAATAACCTCCTATGCAATGTTAACTTTAGCCCTATTCTAGATAACACAAACATCACTATAGAAAATGCCCTCGACGTTTTCTACACCGAAGTTATCACCTGCTTCATAAAATCAATCCCGTATTTACCACAAAAAAAATCTTCATCTTCACCTCCTTGGTACAACAAAGAATTACGCTCACTACGCAACCGAAGAAACAAACTATGGCAAGCATACCTCATATCTCGATCTAACTCCGATTATTCCAGCTACCAACGCGTTTATATCCATTTCTCGGAACTCTGTGAGTCCCTGTACCTCGATTATCTTTCCCGGATGCAATCCAATTTACTTTCCGATCCTAAACGCTTTTACCAATTTATAAACACTAAAAGGAAATCGGACAGCTATCCATCTACTCTAAATTATGTTAATTCATCTTCAGCAGATCCTAAGACCGTTGCAGATAACTTTGCACATTTCTTCAGTCAATCATTCATCGACCACGTTCGTGAACCAGATAATGATTACTTCTCTTACATGAACAACTGCGCCCATACCTCATTAGCCTCCATTGTTATAACCTTGCCATTGGTTGTTCAGAAAATAATTAATCTGAAGGATGATTACTCCCCCGGTCCTGATGGTTTACCCGCCATAGTTCTAAAAAAATGTGCAAACTACCTCGCCCGACCTCTCACTGCCTTGTTCCAACTATCCGTTTCACAAGGAGTTTTTCCTCGATTATGGAAGGACTCATACATAATCCCCATCCATAAAAACGGTCGTAAGAATGAAATATCGAACTATCGTCCCATAGCTAAACTTTCCTGCATACCCAAGCTGTTCGAAAGCAATGTCTATGACACTGTTTTTTTTCATTGCAAGCCCATATTTTCTCAAAACCAACACGGCTTTCTTAAAGGTAGATCAACCACCACTAACCTAACTCAATTTGTGTCAAAGACCCTGTGTGCTCTGGAGGAAGGAAAGGAAGTGGATGTTGTTACCACTGACTTTAGCAAGGCCTTCGACAAAATCTCACACAAAATAATCATTCTAAAACTTAAAATCCTCGCTTTTCCCCCGTGGTTTATAACATGGATTAAATCTTACCTGGAAGACCGCCAATACAAAGTCCTTTTTAGATCTTCCATATCAGATCCATTCAAAGCTACCTCTGGTGTTCCCCAAGGAAGCCACCTTGGACCGCTGATCTTCATCTTAACAATCAACGATGTCGACTGTATCATCAAAGACTCCTATATTTCTGTCTATGCTGATGACATGAAAATCTACAGGCACATTTTATCCCTCGCCGACTCGCGCCCACTTCAAGAAGACTTAAACAGGTTTTCTATCTGGTGCCAAAAAAACTTCCTGGTACTCAATGTGAACAAATGCCAATCTATCACATACTCTCGTAAACGTCTTCCACCACCTCCCAGACATTACTTTCTCTGCAACGAGCCCGTGCCCTTGGTCACTTCATTACGTGATTTGGGTATTATCTGTGATAAAGAACTCACCTTCCAGTCCCACATTGATGGCATTATTTCCAGAGCCAACTCTATGCTTGGTTTTGTTAAGCGTTGGTCTAAGGAGTTTTCGAACCCCTATGCCACTAAATCCCTATATATTACCTTTGTTAGGCCCCTGCTTGAATATGCCAGCCAAGTATGGTCCCCTTATTACGAAGTCCATACTAAACGCATCGAAGCCGTCCAGCGTAGGTTCATACGGTTTGCCCTTCGCGGTCTTCCTTGGGTTGACCGCTACAACCTTCCACCCTATAGAGACCGATTGAAGCTGATCAATCTTCAGTCTCTCGAAAAACGTCGTGATGTTGCCGATATACTCTTTATTCAACAACTCTTAGTAGGTAACATCGACTGTCCCGCACTCCTTCAAATGATCTCCCTTAACACTAACCCGCGTAATCTCAGGTCCGTTCCCCTCTTTCATCTTGTCTTTCATCGTACCAATTATGGGTTAAACGAACCAATGTCTAGAATGCTGCAAAAGGCCAACAGCATTCCAAACCATTTTAATTTTCATTGCAGTAAATTAACACTACAGAACGCACTTTATACCTCCTCCTGATCTCCTGATCTTACCGCCTTACCATCTTACCCTCTATATGTTAGTTTTAATCTTTAGTTTGTGTAAGTCTAAGTTTGGTTAAGTCTAAGTTAATAATAAATGGGATGCTGTTAATTCACTGAAGTGCATTCATGTTTTTTTTTCGTTTGGTTTAAGTTTCCTAATTAATAACCATGGACTTATTAGAATGAGGCTCGTTTACTTAAATAAAGAAATTAATGGAACGTAGGTACATATGCGGGCACCGTAGCGCAAGTGGTTAGTGCGTCGGACCAAGCCAGCGGTCTTATCGAATATCCGACGAAGAATTTTTCTCTCGAAAGTATCCAAAATCTGCTCTGCTTTCCTGCTTATCGTCCAACACTCGGCTCTATACAGCAGAACTGGCAGGATCAATGTTTTGTAGAGCATGCATTACGTCTTCCGAGTTAGGAGGAGTTCTGAATGCATTTGTTTTGCCAAACCGAAGTAGCAGCGGTTTCCTAGGGTAAGTCTTCGTCGAATCTCCACTAAGGTGTCATTCGCGGAGTTGATGTTTACTCCGAGGTAGGTAAACTCCTTAACCACTTTGAAGTTACTGTTGCCAACAGTGACGTTTTGTCCTAGTTAGTGGACAGATGTTCCTTTGTTTGTTGACAACATGTACTTGGTTTTGTCCTCATTCACTTCAATGCCAACTCGTTTCGCCTGTTCTTCAATTGCCGTAAAAGCCTCTAACACGGCGCGCTGGGAGCGACCGATGATAATGATAAACACAAATTACCTTTGCTGTGACTGTGATAAATTCTGTATGATACCATAGCTTAAGTGAAAGTAAATCGAACAAGTGAAGAGAATCTCCGATCAAATTCAACGATAGGTGCGATCATTAGGAATGAAAAGTTTGTCCATGTCATCTCACCAAAAAAAATTGAAGGACGTAGAGCATGAATGCGGAACCTGTGCGACTGGAGCAATATGTGCACCATTGTAGTTTTTACGACCGTTCGTTATCGAGAAAACACAAGAAGTATGATAAGATAACCAACCTTCTCAGAAGTCATAGTCTTTGGACTAAATTACTGATTTTCTTCACCATACAAACATTTGCATTTGTTTGCGGGGAACTCCAGGAAATAATCAGCTTGTTGTTCGTTCCCTGAATAATCGTCAATCAAAAACCATTTCCCCCTCCAATTAAGACAAACAGACAAACGTCACTCACACTTAGTTCAAATATCTGTTCTTAACATTTATACATATACATTTATGTTTTGCTTATAAAATAAAACTATAATCAATTGAACTTAAATATATAAAACTAAACTTTGCAAAATTAAAAAAGAAACGATGAATTATATAAAAAAGAAAATATAGAAACAAAGTATTTTGTTAATCGTAATCAGTGTGCTCCAGCAGAGTAACATGTTGTTTTGTTCTTTCATAGTAACAGTTTAATAAAAATTTAAATACAAAACCTGCGGACTGTTATTTTCTCTCACGTCTCCACAGTGGGTTTGGAACTTATTCAAGTTGCAAAAACAAACAAAAATAAACTTTTTTATAATCCTACTTTAACTACATCGATTTAAACTTTTAATTATGGATGGGGTGGGATATATGAATGTATATGAATAGGGACAGAGGGTGGGATATTGCTTTGAATGAAATTAAAATCTCTTCAAGTAGGCTCCACGACTTTCGTGAAAACATGATGCGGATGATGGTGGTGGAAGCTTTTACTTTTGTGCATTGGAAACATGTGTGTCACGACTCACGAGTACAAGCTGTGAACTTTGTTGTTATTGGAACGAGTGTGTGTGGGGCATAAAAATACACTAAATTCTTTTCAGTTTCCTTGGATGAGTGAGTGGAGCTTGAAACTAATCTAATCAGGTAAATCAATACTTATGATGGGTACGACAGGTTTCATGCTGTCGTTCTTGAGACCTTTTTTACTCTTTTTATCGTGTTTCTCGTATTCGCTCAGGTGAACGGTAGTGGAATCCAGTGGAACAGATTGACCGTTGTCGGTGTGATACGATATGTTGCCGTATTCTTGTAGGAATGGCATCGCTGAGAGTAGGAATTGACTAAAGCTTTTACGTATGCCAAACCACCATTTGTTGCCACCCTTGGCGCTAAAACTAAGAATGATGAGCGTGAATATTGCCACCAGTAACGGGCTAAAGATGAGGATATACGGGAATTTTAGTTCGCCTTCGAGTTTGTCTGCAATTATTACCTGGAAGGAGATAAAAAGAAAATGGAGGCACGATTTAGTTTAAGTCGAAATTAAGGAATTAAAAGAAAAAACAAATTCAGTAGGTTAACAACTTCGTTGGGCGCCAATTATATGTAGGTTATAATGTGGAATATACGTAGCTATTTAGACAAAGATTTCCATGAATACCATATCCAACGCATTGGGTTGCGAGCGTCAGTGTCGTCGATTTAAACAATGCGATCAAATTGCCGATATTTTTTTTGAGACAGATCAATTTCATTAATAGACTGCTGAGCCAGAATTTTCTTAGTTGCCATAATACCATTAGAAGCAATTATGGGCCTTCACCTAAATCCGTAAGTCCTCACATAGAAACCGAAGATTCTATCGATTATCTTTGCTCACATTTCTTGAACGGATAGTACTTGCGCCTTTCCTTGAGTAGGTAAGCTTTTATTACAAAAAGCGACTATTCGAAGACTAGTCCTAAACAAAATCATTAGAAAGCAATTTCTTACCTGGAAACAAAGTAGCGGTAGCACAGTGCATGCGTTGCCAATTGCAGAATTTAGAGCAGCTTTCTTCTGCTGTAGCGAAATCTCTGGCGTTCTCATCATTATTCCACAGAAAATTATGTTGTACAAGACACCTAAGCAAAGCAAGCATATCTTAGTAAGTTTAAGAAAAGAGTCCGACTGACATTCAACTTACTAACTAAACTCAAGCAAACTACAATCCACATCGGTACGAACACCACTTCCCAGCTCCAGTAAACGAAACCATCCAATTTTAGTGGCAACGACACAAACTGCAAAGCATTCACAGCCAAAAACAATTCCAACTCAAATGACCTGTCATGCTTTACGGCCCAAACACACGCACCCACACTAGCCACACTGCCAAAGATCAAAGGAATAAACACCAACACCCAGATGTGACGACCCGACGTAAATTTATCACATGCCAACAACTCAAACATCAGCAGTATCAGATGAAGTGACAGTGAGATCAGCATTGCCTTGAATTGAGTATATGAATCGCCCTCTAATCTGAAATAGAAACAAGATAGATCCGTCTGTTTATATCTAGTATGGATTCATTTAACTCACCTATAATGTGGATAACGACACCAGACGATAGCACCAATAGTGGCACCCAAGGCAGCGATACCTTTCCATATCCAAAGTGGGGTGAATATCGCCCAATAAGGCCAATCTTAAATGCAAACACAGTTTTATAGTCGGAAATAAATTGCAAATCGTTTCACTTACCTATGTACCCATCCAACCGCAGACAGAAAAGTGTTATGAACGTAAACAGACTGCAGTGAACTATGAATTTGCTGCAAAATCACGATGTAAAAAAATAATACAAAACAAACAAGAGAGTGATTTTTAATTGGGAAATGCATTCGGTGAATTTTCTACTTTTTTTTTTTACTCGTGTTGCAACTCACCTGGGATTAAAGTCCCGAAATAATGATTGCAGATTCATTATGGAATTTTATTTATACATATTTGCGTGAATAATTTCGTGAGGAGAATTTGATAGAAGAATAAAATAACTATTTTATGATTCTAAGGGAAAATAATTGTCTAAATGCGAAATGCAACAGAAATGAACTGCCAGAGTAGATGTGATGACAGCTGTAAGAAAGATTTAATGTCAAAAATGTCTTTCATACGATGCCAGCGTCATCTAGGGTTTTTTTAATTGAAGATGCTAAATGGTTTGAGTACATGTTAGCTATGTTTCGTTTATGATGAACGTCGTTAAATTAAAATAAAGAAGTTCAATCACATTTTTCAATTAAAATACAATAAAACAAAAAATTAACCTGTAGAAAAATATTTATTCACAATTTAATTTTCAATATCCTTTTATACCGTAGATTGTTGACTTTGACAGCCCGGTGTAACAGTTCGTAATGATTTTTAGGCAAACGTTCTCATTACAGAGTTACGCAGTATGTCACCCAGCTGTGGAATATAGTTTATTTTTATTTCTATTTGATGTGTCGGAAAAATTCTCTTAGCCGTACTAGTTTCGCACTCGATGATGTCACTGGAGACTGCCCACCACGACTAGGTTTTTTTTACAACACTGGAAATGCATTTACATCACCCAAGACACACTAACATTGGGGATATCGGATGTAGCTAATACTTTTATTAATGAATGATGTAGCCACCCAATCATTCTACTTAGGTGTACTTAACATGTTCAAGTTCGATCTGTCTTACTCGTCATTTTTTTACCAGATCGTCATTACATCCTTATAGTCATACTTTGCGACTAATAATTACATATTATGTACTTGAAAAAGTTTCATCTTTAAATTCAGGTCGCAACAAGAATATCATTTACTGCTCACTGTTAGCTCTGTAATTTTTGAATGAAACACACCTTCGGTTAAAGTCAGTTGTTGCGTTGTCAAAAAATGTATTCTACTGACAGAGAAGAAATCAGTAAAAGTGATTGTTGTGGAAATGGTTGTGCAAATTGTATTCTTGATTCAAAACCATTGTCAACACGAAGAACCAGAGTTGATTTATTAAATAAATGCAATGTCCTGCATAACTATCGCAAGTATAAGCTAATTCAAAGAATCCAAATTCTACGTCACATTATCCAGTTGAAGTTCACCATCGCTGCTGATAAGGAACAGCTGACGGATTTTATTCTTGACTGTCCACCTGGTCACCACATAATGATGCGAGCGCCGGATCCTGATGTAGTGGAAAATTCCGAAAGCAAAGACATGCTACGTCCATATTCGCCATTTTGGACGGATGTCTCTAATTTTGAATTCGAAATCGTTGTGAATTTAAAGCCGAGTGGTAAAATGACAAAATACATTGAGAACTTGTGCCTCGATGATGAGGTTGAATTCCGCGGACCAATTGGGGTTTTTATGTATAAACCAAGTGCGAAGCCTGGACGAGTATTGATGATTTTCTCACATGGTGTTGCGATTGCTCCAACGATACCAATTGTAGACAGTATACTCACAGATGAGGAGGATATGACTCGAATTTATCACTATTCCTGCTTTCAAAATGTGGAAGAGATTATTTTTAGGGATAAGTTGAACGTGTTTAAGAAGTTTTGGAATTTCTCTAGCAAAATTTACCTTTCACGGCAAAAGTGTGGGCAGTGTTTCGAAAGTGATTGTCAGCACTTTAAGCAACTATTAAAGTACAAGGAACAGGTATATGCTCAGCGCTTGGAAAAAGAAACAATCTGCAAAGAGTTACACGGACTAACAAGTAGTTTGGTGGAAATTGTAATTTGTGGATCAAAAAGTTTTCAGGACTTTATAGAAGAATCTGTTACAAGGTGTAATGTAAATAAAGAAAATATATTTATTTTATAGTCAATGGTTTGGTATCTGTATTTATTTTGTATTTTTTAAATCTTTTTAGGTGTCACAGAAGTACATCCAAAGTGGGTTCTAATACGTTCGAATCGAGACAAGTTGTTGCCACATATATTGTAAATATTGCCGCCCGACATAGTTAGATAGTTAATTTGCCAGGAGAAATATTTCAAAGTATGACAAAGAAACGATGGACAGTGGTGGCATTAGATATACATAAGTATTTTTGGAGCTTAATGCTAGAGACTGCTACTAACACCCACAATACGATGATCCCGTGTCAAATCAACATTAAAGAAGTAACTATGGTCAGTTTGGACTAGCAATGTTTATTGAGTTCCCACTTCCTTCTGGCGTCTTCAGCTAAATTAGAGTTCCATCACTTCCTTTTAATAAACCAATCACGGTTACGTTAAATGAATTTTATGTCATTATGTGAATAATGCGGAGACCGCCAGAAGAACACAACTCACTTGCGGGCTTATCCGAAGCGATAGAACTACGCTACGTAATAACTCGTGTGACGTCTGATTTTTTTACGTTTGCAGAGTCCGTCAAAAAATGCCCAATCGTAGGCCTATCTTCCTCTGGCGTTTGCGACTCTTCAATATTCTGCAGTAAAGTCAACAATTCTTGATCAGAAGCGCTTATTCGAAGTAAGCCATAGATTTATTTGTGTGGTTTCAATAAACGTTAAACTTATTTTGCGTTCACAGGGCTGAATGGTTGCGAACACACTCATGAGCTTGTCAACAAAATTAAGCTATTTGCAAACATATTGGCCTTGTGCTATACAGCTGAAATAGTACGTCCCCTTGTACAACCACATGCTCAGTACCATTAAAGTATCGGATTGTTTCTCTATGAGGCTATGGGATATCTACCACCTGTGAAGCATGCTGCGCCGTTAATGGCTTTGATGATCTTCAGGTCAATATAGATTTGCTCTGTTTAATGTCTTCTCATTCATTCACTATTTTTACAGTGAGAATGGGGCTGATGAGCATTTAATCTCCATTCTTTATGATTCTACACCTCACAACATGTAGACTAAAATAAGAATGACAAAGTTTTTCTAAATACGTGGTGGATTATTTCCAACATAAATATCTTTGCTCAACAAAAACATAAATAAAACAATAATTTCTAAAAAAAAAAACAAACAAAATCAATAAAAATAAAAGAACTTGAACTAGCGAACGGCCTTAATTTGTTGCTCTTTACTCTATTTTTGTTTATAATAAAATCAAATTACCAACAACAGCGTTTTGTGGCCAACGTAAACTTTTAATTAATTCCACACCTACCTGGAGGTTCTCCCACCTCTCACCCACTGACTGGTTAGATTAATCGATAGATGATAATCCGGAAGCTTAACCGCACCAATCCCCAATAAATACATCCGTACGCATATACTCATCCTATCGGCACCACTGTATAGTTCTGTTTGTTTACACGATCTCTGCTCGTTGACTCCGATTCGTAAACAAAGTGCGAACTATAAAGCTCGATGATCGATACCGCTGCCGGTATGTCGGATTTGGAGCTGAGGCAAAGCATTCCGCATTGCCTTGGCTCTGTTTATACCGCAGTACCACCTTCGCCGAAGCGTCTTCAAATTGATTCGCCCAACATACAAGGGGATTCGAGTCGGTTGTGCGATGCAAATCCCAGAACGAAAATAAAAATGTTTGGAAGTTTTTTTTTGTTTTTCTTTTTTTGAAATGACTTTTCCTTTTGCTTGGCTGGAAAATGTTTAGAATACTTTTGGATCCCCTGGGTATTGTCCAGTGGGATTAGTTCACGTTCAGTGTTCAGTTAGACGGCAGTCGTCGCGGTATTTGGACGAAACGAAACGTGTTTTCAAGTCGAAATTTTGGAAAAATAATAAAAGTGCAACAAAGTGGGTATAGTGCAAAGGAGAATGAATACCAATACGCATCGCAGCGGGAGGACACAGGATCATCGTGTGAATATATTTCAGGAGCGAATCGTTCCAACATTACCCGTACAGCCGCCGGTACATCAAGTTTATCAAGGATTGAAAACTTGTGAGTTCGCTTTTTTGTATTAGAAGCATTTTTTTTCTTATGGGGATTTGTTAAGTGATTCTGATTTAATTTGTTAAAAAACAGCCCTTAACTTCGATTGTAAGGAAATTTATTGAAGGCTAAGCAAAAAGTACAAACACGTGTCTGTGTTCAACTTTACACGATATTTTCAGTCATACCATATAGCTGCGAATTCTTGTTCGTCGGATGGAAATTCAAATTGGCTCGTAGATATTCAGATGATTCACCTAGCTGTCAACTCTATCAGCCCAAGTTCATGTTCGAGGGCCCGGCTAGCTTACTTGATCATTTTGGGGACATAAAGGATTCAACCAATAGAACTTAGGGAGTAGCTCCTCGAAACGTTTTTGTTTAACATCTCTTTTGGGTAGATAAGTGTCATTACAGTTCATACCGCAATATACATAAACTCAATAAAGATGAACTTTGCGTTGCTCAAGGACTGCAAGTTATTCCAAGCAGAAGCGAATATGGGTAGTTGGGCAAGTTGCCAAGGCGGCTTGTCACTGTGTATTAAAACACTTTGGTCATCTCCAAGCCGTCGGGGTTACATCCGAAAAGGGATAACATTTTTTAAGGTCATCAAAAATTATATTAAAAAAAATCGGGGCGGCGCATCTGAAAACGTTTGTCCAGGTCGCTGAATTGGCCAGTCGCGGTCCTGTTGACATACTTTTTGGTTAATCGGATTCAAGTTTTGTGCTTTTTACTATACTGTCTTACCGTCCAGTCCATGTGTACTGTTGTTTTACAATCTTAGCTCGAAAAACTAGTGCTATTAGAAACATTGGCGCAAATTCGTAGCCAGCCCATGAATAGTGCCTATAGCCGACTATAGTTACAGCCGTCTATAACTTTTCTTTATTCATAAACACACTTTTGCTTGTGTATTAGTTAGTATCGACTTTGGTATGTTTTTGTAAAGTGATTTGAACGAACAAACCCAAACGTCAAAATATTATATGAGAAATTTATAGCCGACTCTAATTATTTAAAATGACGTTTGGGTCATTTTAAATTTCGAGCCGGCTATAAGTGACTATGAATAGCAAAAAGTATATTTTAAGTTATGTAGGTGAATAAATTCTTTTATAGTCGGCTCTATCTGACTATGAATTCGCGCCATTATTTCTGCTCCTACACCGGTAACCATCCTTCAAGACAGAAAACTTGTTACATACTTAAAATCGTTACTGGTGAATTTGGAATATACATAAGTCCTGTCTGCTGAGTATAAAGGTGGCGGGGTGCTTATCGAAATCATACTCTTAATTTAGACCAGCCGCATTAATTTCGTGATGTTAGTGACTAGATGTTTCTCGAAAAAGAACTTTTAGGGGATTTGTTGAGCTCTTTAACACGCTTATGTTAGCTTCATACCTACATAACTATGTAGGTGTCCGACTGACTTAAAACTTTGCAGACTAATCTACCTAAGTATGTTCGATGGCAAACAATATTCCAGTGTTTGAAAAACGGATTTTCTAGTTTTTTTTTTTAAACATGATGATGATCTAATATTGTAGGATAGGGGAAGTGTGGGCAAAACGGCACATGGGGGCAAAACAGTTTCCGTGCTATGTTGTATGAAAAATAAAATTCAATGGCAATACTTTTAATGCAATTACGTGACAAATGAAATGACACATCATGTCTGTCAAGATAATGTAGTTCGTTGAAGTTGTCAAAAAGTTACAGTTATTTTTGTGATTTACTGTTAAAGCGTTATCGTTCGTGCAAAAAGTAAGTTCTGGTTTGACTAATAAAATAACCAAAAAAGTTAAAGTTTTCTTTTTTACAATTGCAACCTCGATATTGAAAATTAATATAAACTATTAAAAAGTCGACATATGGGGGCAAAACCGTTTTTTATAAGTATTTTTTTTAAAGTAATGAAACTTATTTTTAGTTATTTATTTATATATAATATTGCTCAAAGTGCCTTCATAAATTAACAAACTTGCGGAATAAAGACTTAATTTTCTTTAAAAAACTTTTCTCAATCGTTTTTAAGGCGGACAAACACTAAATATATGGTTTTGCCCCCACTTCCCCTATAGCGTTTTTAAAGTACTTTGGGCAGCACTAAACTGTAAAAGATCTAGTAAAATCCTTAGACTTAGCAGGGCACAAATTCGAATAGCTATAGGAATATTATCCGGACATTGCGTCTTGGGCAAACACGCTCCGACTCAGATGACGGAAAATTGCAGACACCGCAGATACTATATAGCAATAGCAGAGGATGTCGCGCAGCATATTTTATGCGGATGTCGGGGCATAGCACGCTGTCACATTTTAGGCAGCTACTTTTTCAATATGTAAGCTGGAGTAAGAGGGTCAAATCAACCATAGACTCGTTCTGAAATTTTGCAGGGTAAGTTTTTAGTGAGCACCGTGTTGTAGTGGTAAGTGCGTTGGACTACAGCGCAATGCTGCCCGGGTCCAACACCTAAATGTTTTTTCACGGTGCTACCTCTTTCGAATGCTTGACAAGCAATCAAAGAGTATCATTTGTTAATGAGCTTCGCAACTTGCCGTTCGGAGTCGGCGAAAAACTGTAGGTCTCTTCCATTCGTGTAAAAATATAACACGCACATACAAATGGTTGCGTAATGTAGTTCCTCACACATAAATACTATTATAATAGATCTGATAGTGTTAGAAAAAAAAAAAAAAAAAGAGAAGCAAGCCTGTCCTGTGAAGCAGGTACTGTCCGAGCTGTCCTAAAGTAAAATGTAAAGTAAAAGTAATGTTTTGATGGAATTGTGGCTGTTTAGGTGTCATCCTGGGATGGCTTTTGGCGATCGGAATGGGCTAGCTCTGGTGCCTAGTGTTTTGTGATGTATCAGCTTCTGAACCTCTCTCAACCTCATCTAACCCAAAAGTATAACAATTTTTTCTACACTATTTCTAGTTTAACACCAGCTATTGCATTAGGAGCACTTTTCATTCATTCATATACCTACTGTTAAATTATTTTTATAAGCCAAAATGCCTTCCAATATCTTGTGTAAACTTTCCTTTAACACTTAATGCATGTATGATTAATAATCGTCCATAAATACAGCCATCTTTTCTAGAAACCATTTCTCTAAAACTAACAACACAGACATCTTTAAATTCCTCTTGTTGTCAACACACGTTAAAAAGAAAATAGCATGTTCTCGTTTCAACAACTGAATTTTATATAAATCATCCATAACAACATAATCGTGTTCTTAAGCTCGTATAAAAATAAATAAACATTTTCGAAAAATCATTTTGGTTATTTATTTAGTTTGAAGTGTTTTGATGGGCAATGTCAAACAGGAGTTTTGTTTAATTTGTTTTATTTCCAAGAAAAGCATTAGAAACAAAAAACACACAAATTTAACAACTACTGGAAAATGCACTTTTCGTTTTGTATACACGGGTGTTTTAAACGAAAATCGAGAAGATATCTAAATTTAAATTTGTTCATGTTTACATGAATGTCTATGGAGCTAGGAACATTATTCCAGTGCAACGTTTACAAAATATTTAGAATGCGAATGAAAGTTGAACAACTAGTGATGTATGTTACATATGTTTGTATTCGGTTGGTTTCAGGATTAGGCTGAGTAAATGAGGATAGATTTATATAATTGAAATACCTAGCGTAAAGTATTCAGTTCAAAATTAAATAAATATTTTTGACTTTGAAGTCATATTGACACTCTCAGCAGCATGCATTTCCACTCTTGATTTTGGGGTTAGTTAGTTCTGAAAAAATTATTCCTTTCCAGATCGGTACCTCTAGAAAGTCCTTTGTAACCTCACTTAAAAAGACTTAGAATGCACATTTTTTAAGAAGTATTACTCAAAATTGGGTTGACAACCTGCGTATTTTTTTTTTAAAGTTCTGAACCACCAGTTGCGGAGTGCACTGCGACCTAAAAGTAGTAGATTTACAAAATAAACACTGTCAAATTATGACAGCCTAGGGTTCGACAGCAAAAAAAAAAATTGTTGTTTGTTTTTCGGTAAAAAGGGTGTTTCTGTTCTCCACGAATAACCTATATCTAAGCTTATAAAATGGTAAGTTTTTTTTTTAAAAAACAACTAAATCGGTTACTTTAGCTTGTCGTCTCCTCCACAATACCTCAAACTTGTACATTTCGCATACTTTTCTTTAAGAGAAGCCTTTGCTGATTTCGGAGAGTTGACAATTTTTATTTTCATCTCGTAGGTACTTAGTTCGACACCTCGTGTCCGGATGGAGAAAATTCGTATGATAAACAATTTTTTAACACCAATTACAGTACACACGATTTTGTCAAATTTTCATTTACTTGTTCGCACTTAAGTTCAATTGTGTTGCCATTCGCTCATAACGTAGAATAATAAGTGTGGCGACCTGCCGATCAGCGTTGCCGCTATGCGACTTTAGTCGCAATTTGACCCTTTTTTGACGCAAAGAGACTATGACCCGACTTTTTAAAAAACACCTCTTTTTGACCCTTTTCAGTTTTTTTTGAGACTTTTTGAGACTTTTTCGTACAAAAAATATATTTCCAACGAAATTTCTATTTAGTTGCTCATCAGCAATCCCTCATAACAAAAAAAAATCAGTTCATCGTTTCGCGCCGTCACGCGTAGCCAGAGTAATAGAAAGAGCATAGTAACATCAACGTTCTCTGTATATGTTAACACATCAAATTTCACGAGTATACATACCTGGTACTGGTACATACCCACGGCTTTTTTGTTTTGTTTTTTTTTTTTTTTGAAAATTATTGGGTCTGTTTGGTGACTTTTTTGTGATCAAAATGGAATATTTATCAAATAGTTAATAATTTGAAAAGTGGGTGAAAAGCTTCTCATAGAGCGCAATACTTGCAAGAAAGTAACCAAACGCTTTTGTAACACTTAGTCAACACCTGTCAATTTGTTTTTGTTTCCCACTAACAATGAAGATTATTATATTTCACAAACTGTCAGATGGCTGGGTTTGACAGATGTCCCTCGCTCACTCCAAGAAAAATTTGTACTCAGATATCACAGAAAATAGCTGGAGGGGACACTTTTTTACACTCTCATTTCGGTCTCTCTGATTTCTTGTAATTTTTTTGGGTTACCAAACACCGATTTGAGTGATTCTTGGTAGTTTTACGTAAAATTAGCAGTTATCAAACAGACCTTATAAAAATAGATATGGAGGTCTAACGTCGTTACCATGTTTACATTATTTGGTTTTGTTGCGACTTTTTTTGCTCCATGACCCTTTTTTTGCGACTTTTTCAAATTTTTCAGCGGCAACCCTGCTGCCGATTAATGAACATGCTGCTCTTCTACGTAAAAGCTCTCCTAATATCAGCAGACACACACTGGACCTGCTGGGGGCAGTCGTTGGCCAGCCGCACAGGTGTAATCATCTTAGGAATCCGATTGTTGTATTTAGAATAGTTTTGATTGCTTATAATAATTACAGTAAATAAAGTTAATTATTATTTTGTTGTATCACCGGTACCTAAATGATATCAGTGTTTTATTTGCAACTACTCTACCGGTTATCACAATAAGTATAGGTTATTTTGATAGTATAGTCGGCAATCACCCATGAGAGTGTTTTATTTTATTTCCATTTACAATCGCGCCTGTGAAACAAAATAAATTGGTAATTTTTACAATATTTAATTATAGGTATACCCATGTATGCATAGTATAAATTAGAGATGTAACGGATAATGATTCAGCCGGATACCGGATACCGAATATTCAGCATGTAATAAGGCCGGATATCTGGCCACACAGGATTCTTTAAGTCGTGGAAATTTAGTAAACGTGATCGGAGTAGGAGATCGCAATAGCAAAAAAAATAAAATAGGTGAAGGTGATACTCAGGATACTTTTTGGGACTGTTTTCGAGGTGGCAGAATACAATAGTCAAAATGAAGTTTCAGAGATAACTGGCACAGCCAACGAGCTGGCTTCTTTCTATTTTAACACAGTTCGTCTTGATCGGAATAATTATTCTTGGGTTTGGTGGTCAGTGAGTACCCAACAATTTCCAATTTTGTCTAAATTTGCTTTATCTTTCAACTTCATGTACTAGGCGATAGACTATTAGACGAAGCAGGCATAGTTAACGAAAGGAAACTTAATCGTTTATTACCTCTCAATGCAGGAACATTTTTTTTAATTCACAATAATTTGCTCTTTTTTTTGTTATAATTCACGCGCGCTAAAGGAGCTCTGAATACCCCTAAAATGTCTGGCACAGCGCGGGCCAACGGAAATTTAGGGAGGATAAAAGAGTGGATACCGATGTGCATTGGTCTTAAATGCTTGTGGATCGTAACGGGAGGGAAAAATCGTGTTTGGTAAAGCATTCTACATTCGTCTTGAGCGGTTAAAGAAAGTATCTCTATATTTTACTGTACGTCCGAGGTTGGGTTTAAGGGTAAACTGATGGGCATTTCTTGCGAGAAAATTGTTGAAGGGGAGGAATGCAGCTAGCTATTTCACTGGAGCACTGTTTGTGGAAAAAGCGATAAAACAGGGAAAGACAGGAAACATTACGACGCACGGTATTCAAGAGAGTCAATTGACTCAGTGATGTTTCTATCCCCTATAAGTTTTATCGCCCGCTTTTGTATTCTATCGATCAGGTGCATTGATGTTTTTGGAGCACCCGACCAAATATGAGCATTGTACTCGAGCTTGGGGCGAATATACGCCTTATAAATTGTAGCTAGATCAGAAGGGGTGAAGAATTTCTTACATCGTTGGAGGAAACGTAGGCATTTCGCGGCGTTTTTGGCGACTTCGAATATATGGTCATTCCAACGTAGGTTGGCATTAACACACATACCGAGAAAGAAAAGCTTTTCGATTTCAACGATGCAAGAGCCATTTATGGATAATGGCTGATGGGTAAGATTACGCTTTAACGACAGGAGACAGCATTGGGTTTTTGAAGCATTAAATTCCACTCTATTATACCCCATTTGGTTATGCTGTCAAGGTCGGAATTTAATGAGCTTAACATACGCAACCGTTCCAGTTCCACAGCCGAAGAGCAGGGACGTGAATCTGTAAACGAATATGTAAAGCTGAGGGTGCTATCGTCAGCGAAGGAATGTATTGGATTAGATGTGGTAGACAAGAGATCATTTATGAAAGAGTGTCGGAGACAAAACTGAGCACTGGGGAACACCAGCATTTATACGGTGAACTACAGACTTGAAACCCAAAAGGTAGTTTCTAGTCCATTGAAGAAAATGTTCATCGAAGCCATATGCACGCATTTTCGACAAAAGAGCTTGATGCCAAACTCTGTCAAATGCTTTTGAAATATCAAGTGCAACAATTTTACACTCACCAGAGTGATAAATAGATTTGTTCCACTTTTCGGTGAGATATGCCATCAGATCACCAGTCTTTTGCTACGGAAGCCGTACTGCCGGTCATTGAGAAGCTTTCGTGATTCAAGATATTTCATTAGCTGACGGTTTATCAGCGTTTCCATGACCTTGGAAAGAAGGGACGTAAGTGCTATGGGTCGGTAACTGGAAAGAGAAGAAGATTCGCCTTTTTTAGGGCGCTCTTAGTAAACTTTCAGTACTAAATGACTTAATTTACTTTTATTATTAAACTGCTTGTTTATTCTGAAAAATAAAACTTTTAAATAAAATTTTTGAATGCCTTTTTTCTCCTTTTTTAACTTTTTTTTTACAAACATAGGTAAGGATTATCCGGCCACCACCCGGATACCAAGAGACTATTCGGCTATGGTTCGGATAGGCCGGATAATGGATACTAACCGGATATCAATTACATCTCTAGTAAATATAAATACAAGATTTGACACGTTCAGCTAAGTGAACTGTTAGCGCTGTTTAACCTACCTGGTAACACTTTTACGTGTAGCATGAAAAAGTACCGATTATATGTCTTTTACGTCAGTTTAATTGGCTTTTATGCATCGCCATGAACGACCTTACCGCCTGAATATCGCTCCACTCCAAGTCACCCCATTAATGCATGCAACAACACACAATATCAGACAATTTTACGATTTTCATTGCAACTTCCTCTCAGACGCAGCCCAGGCACGTCTCGTATATCAAATAAAATTCAATTTAATTATGAAATTCTGTTTATTCATCGCCCATTGTTGGCAATTATTCATTCGTATACAATTTGTAGATCAATAATGGGATACGTTAAATGCGAAAATAATAGCAACACGCTCGGCGATCATTTCAAGAAGAGCGGAACATTAAATTGGGCGGGAAATTCCCCCAAAATTACCGATCATCAATAGCTTTTCGACTAAAATTAGCTAAAGTCGATCGCGAATTTCGCGTAGAGGTGTAAACACACACACATTCGTATTATAATCGAGAGATGAATTAATAAATTCATAATACCTACTTTGTGAACTTTTAATGAACTTGCCCAAGTAAATATTTTTTAATAACTCTTCTACTAAGTCGAAAACAAAAAAAAAATCTATTTTTACTTCACAATTCTGAAGAATTCATTTATTTTGTTTTCGAAAAAAAATTCAGCAATTTTTCATTTATGCATCGTTTTTGAACATGATAAGTCCGTAAAATTGCTATAATAAATCACCTTACGGTACTTTGTCTTCCCTGGGACTGACTTCAAAAGCGATCTTTTGAGAAAAAACGATAAAAATAAAACCGAAAAGACTATTCTTTTCCATCAGCAAAGGGGAGGCTTTTCTGACCGAAAAACATCTCACAAACGATATTCGAAATGACATGTTTATTCGAACTTTAGTCCGTTTCATCTGAGTGGCGCGGCGTTGATTGATTGCAGAACAGCCTAAGAGCAGACGGTTCAGACTAACAGACACACAGGAAATGTGAACGGTTTTTTATTCGTGTTTGTTATCAGGTGGTGGAAATCACTTTCTGGCGCAGAAGTGTCAATGGATTTTCGAACAAGTTCTTTGCCAAATACCACACTCCACAGATGATGCATGATGACGGGAAATATATTTTTTAATGAAACGAAGAATGCTGTTTTATTGTTTATTTGGGAGACGTTTATTGATGACATACTTAGGAGGTTAGCAGAGGACAGATTTGCATTGACCATTAATCTGCCGAAAGCGATGAGAATGGGAATGACGATGACGTCTCTTGGGAATTTCGAAGTTTTGTTCATGTGACATTTTGTAGATGACAGATTGTGACAAGTGTTTTTAATGTTAATTATTTATCGGCGCATGAGCTAATTTGTTAGTTTTAATAGCTCTCACATAGGAGGAAAAGGAGGTCACGGAAAAGCTATTTTTGGTTTTTAAAGAAAGTCGATCGGAAATGTAAAAAAACTTCTTGCTTCACTTTACCTTCCAGGAGAAGCATTTAAACTTCAAACTGACAGGGAAAGGGAATATTGCATTTTTATTGAATGACTTTTTCTGAAATATCAAACATCAGCTATCCATAACCTCAATTATTTATTTAAAAATATGCATTTTCAGTGATAAACTGCATGCTTTGTTCTATTATAAAAGGAAAACAAATAACATTTGCTGTCAAAGCTAATAAATAATTATTTCATGTTAAATCTGATTTCAAGTCGAAGCGAAAAATTGAATGTTGCCAAAACTTATACGACATTGGAATACTGTTATTTGCAACATATACATCTACATTTGACAGATGCATTCTCCAAACCAACCATGTAAATTCATCTACTACTATTTCCATTTTTGTACTTTCAGCTGAGAACGATGAAACGGGTTGTGTCGAAGCTATTGCCATAATTCTTTCAATGATCATCATGTTTTTGACATTCCCTGTGTCAATATTTGTTTGCTTCAAAGTCGTATCGGAATTCGAGAGAGCAGTTATCTTTCGAATGGGTCGTCTAAGGTGAAAACACATTTTCTCATTTTCAAGTAAAGTTTACCAATCATCCTCTTTGTTTTCAGAAGTGGCGGTGCTCGAGGACCAGGCGTATTTTTCGTTCTACCCTGTGTGGATGATTACTGTAAAGTTGATCTGCGAACTGTTTCATTTGATGTACCACCGCAAGAGGTTCTCACAAAAGATTCAGTTACTGTCACTGTTGACGCTGTGGTCTACTATCGAATAAGTGATCCATTAAAAGCTGTCATACAAGTGTCAAACTATAGTCACTCGACCAGACTGTTGGCTGCCACAACACTACGAAATGTTTTGGGTACACGTAATCTATCAGAGCTGCTCACAGAAAGGGAGACAATATCGCATACCATGCAGGTGTCATTAGATGAGGCCACCGATCCTTGGGGTGTCAAAGTGGAAAGAGTTGAAATGTGAGTTAAATTAGATCGACGATGAGAGTGTTAAGTCGAATGAAATTACAGCAAAGACGTATCCCTTCCAACGGCGCTACAGCGAGCAATGGCTGCTGAAGCTGAGGCAGCTCGTGAAGCCAGAGCTAAAGTTATCGCCGCTGAGGGTGAAATGAAATCATCGCGTGCTCTTAAGGAAGCATCGGATATTATTTGTGAAAGCCCATCTGCCTTGCAGGTAAGAATTCATTCCAAAGACTTCAAGTGAACAAGCTAATATCATTTTGTTAATTACAGCTACGCTACTTACAAACATTGAGCAGCATTTCTGCAGAAAAGAACTCAACCATCATCTTTCCATTGCCAATGGAGCTGCTGACACCATTCCTATCGAATTGTAGCAACTGTACATTCAAAAAGTGTGGCACTTAGTTTTAAGTTAAAGCGATTTAAAAATAAAAAAAATAAAATAACTGTTAACGTCATCGTTGCTTCTAAATATAAAGGCAACCAACTCCACATGCCTAGTATAATTTATGACAACCATCAATTTGATCTTTTTTTTTCAAAAAGGCGCAAGGATCTTTCGATAGCTCAGTTGCGGTTATATTTGAAAGGTATTTACTGTCATTATTTTTGACAGATGTATTTCGTTGAGTTCATTATTTATTGATGAAATGCTGAAGCATCGCCCAACATATCGAAATCATTCAAATTTGTTACTACATATAATTAACTCTCTGCTCGCGAAACGTTCCGCGCGTTAATTAAAATTTATGATCGAAATAAGCGGTCAACTGAATTCATTGGTGTTATGAAATTTCCAAAATCCCGCTGTGATTTTTCGTGCAAGTGTACTTGAAAGTTTAATAAGAGAAAAGTCTGCATACCTACATAGAAAAATGCAGTTAATTTGACCTGGGGTCGTTCAGGGCAGATGTGCGTGAAATAGTACTTAACGAAGTGGCTCAGTGGTTTGGTTAATGCGTTGTTATGATGTCGAGCGTGACTGTTATGTCGCATTTGCGAATCGCAGCAGGCAGCAAATCATTTTTCAGAAAGCCACCTCTACCAAATGTCAGAAAAACGTTCAAGAGCAGGAACTCTGCGTTCGAATCCGATTAGACACTTGAAGTCCTTGTTTATGAGGAAGATTAGGCATGTTTCTCTCTGGACAGCTGACGCTGAAAGCTTATGTTTATTTTGAGCGCTTAGCATCATGTGTTTCCAACAAGAATGAGTTACGTGCCAGCTAGTATTTATCAACTTCAACTTTTTGAAAGAAATATGGGACAATGCACATCTGAGATCATACCTTTTTGAAGACAACTGGATTTGGAGACCCAAAAACATGACATGCAAAAATATTCTTTCTTTCTTTTATTACCGCTGCACATTTGCGATTCATTGACTCAGATAGGTTTTTCCATGTGGATACAGGTATGGTGTTTATTAATTATTTTTGTATTTGTATTTTTGTCTAGTTGCTTAAAAATATATAAAGCTTATGCATAAAAACTCTTAAACAAAAAAAAAAAATCAGTTCATTAAAAATTAAAGTAACATAAACAAAAGACACAAGAAAAGTATTTAAACAAAAATTTATGATTTGAAAAACCTAATTTTTAGAAATGAAAGCGCTAAACTTCTGAATTAAATTCGAGTTAGGAACCCACTCTTCTAAACTCTTCAAACGACAAACGAAACCCACTAACTATTGGAATGTGTCTGTTTACAGGGAAATTTACATTTTGGCCTTGGCAAACACATACATAGATAGAAATCGGGTTAATGCAAAAGTGTGATTGTTGTCTGTGACTTTGTCTACTAAAAGCAGTGAAGGAATTTCCGTTGAGTGTGTCAATTGTTTCTCAATTTACAGAAAGGGTCCTAAAAGGGTCCAATTTCGATGATTTTAAAAAAGGCGGGTCCTGGGGTCCGTGCCATCAAAAAAGGGTCAATTTGACCCCAAAGGGTCCCAAAGGTGACCCTGCTCGGAACTGATATTTCCCATTTTTTGATCTTTTAATAACTTTGGTTCCTTTTGGACGGCTATCACGAGCTATTGTTTTGTTCACTAACTAAACGATATTTTACTACTCAGTTCAAAAAACATCGTTGTTCTCATAAATTCCAAGAACTGCCATCCGAAAGAGTAAGAAAAGTTTTGAGCAAACATTTTCGAACAGCACTGTATGTTATAGGCGTTTTTGGTTTGAAAAAATGTTTTAAGCAACAGCAGAATCCAATACAGTCTTACGCCAATTAGCATTATTTTTAAGATCTGAATGGAGTCCAAAATTGGGTAAAAGTGACACATATAAAGAAATTATGAAAATCGACCAACTGCTAGTCGAATTTGTGCCCAAAGGGTTCCGTATCAATTTTTCAGAAACTATGTTACTTATGATATGATCCAGGCGTGCTTAGCCTAAGAAAAAGTACGCATAACAAAACGATTATTGCAGCTGAGCTCTCTTAATATACACATATGTACATATCTGGCAGCACTGGGCATAGTGACATAAATAATAACACTTTAGTTGTAGTAGGTTTGTTCGGTGTGCAGTAATTTTACGTAAAATTACTGAATCTGTTAATCAATCAATCTGTCAATTTTTCTTTCACTAAAAACTGGAAATTTGTATTAGGAATTTTTTAATTTAGCTTTTATATTTGATTATTTACCTATTTTCCTTTGAAGACATCCTTCTCTATTTTCGTTTTCGATAAAATTTGCCCGAAAGAAATTTGGAGGTACAGGTTTTTTCGCGACATAACTCATAATACCCAATAGCTATCCAACTACATAACTCTGTACTATAGGTTTAGTTTTTATTGTATTTTACATTGAACGTTTTTTTTAAGCCTATGTACATAGGTTGCAAAAAAACACACCTACTATTACTTTAGTATTCCTATATTGATTAGCATATTTCAATTGATAACAATAAGGGCAATGCCAATATTGAAAACCAATAAAATTCTACACACGAGCGCCCGCGACAGGCAGCGGTCGTGTGTACATTTTTCTTTATACTCAGAGCTGGGAGCATGGAAAAAGGAGCTCTTGTGGCATTGGCATAATGATGGGCACGTTGGTGGTGGGTGGAGAATCAACATTTTTGTGGGCTAACAGAATGTATAAAAATGCCAAATTCCAGGCTACTATATGTCAAATGGTTTCTGAGATAAATGCTTGACCGATAGACAACTGAATGAACCATTTTTGATCCGTAAAGAGGACGTTAGCCACTTTTACTGAATTCCATTAGCTTTAAAACGATGTATCTATAAGTTGTTTGCTTAACGAGTTGCGCGTGTACTGGGCTGGAACGGGCCGACACGACGACAGGCGGCAGCCAATTACTCCAACTCCATATAATCTGTCCAAACAGTTAACAACTAATAATTACCAACAATACACAATAATTATTAAAACGTCATGGTAATGTAAATCGGCAGCGTGTCTCTATGACCTCTTTACCATTACAAAAGTAATTAATTACGAATACCTTTTCGCATGCTTACATTCAGAGGAGAACAAGTGGGAGTAAACCGAAGTGTCGAAATAAAACGCTTTAATACAGCAAATTGTCTTTTTTTTATACGTTACAAAAAAATAAAAATTCACACAATTCACACACAAGTCCGTAGGCTACCCCATGCCTTGATTTAATCAAATAAAAAACGAAAGCAAATTAATCCACATGCAACCAACCACCAATGAGTCATCTCTTGGAGTCCACGCATCGATCTTGTTAGCAAAACAAAAAAAGATGAAAAAGAAGCAGAAAACAAATCCGCAACACAAAAATGATAATCATCGCTGTTTATGCATGGTTATATGAGGTACAACATCGAATGCAAAAAATAAAGCCGGTCGAACGGGTAACACTACTACTAACTGAATTACTAAATCAAATTCATTCGATATCCACGCGTTTTGGCAGATACAATTCGCTCCACCACCCCCCCGGCTAAGCTCATCCATAACACCGTGCTTTGCATTTCAGATTCACTTTTTCTTCATCTAATGTGGTTGATATAATTTGTATCAAATGGGTACATATGAGTGGCGATCAACAGGAAAGATTGATCGGATTTAAGTAGCAAAAGATACTTTCCTTTTTTTCCAGGAAAATATAGACAGGCTCGGTGAGTAACAGTGGGGAAAGTCCAACAAATCGTATATCCCTTCACCGACGTCGTTCTGTGGTAGCGGATTAATTCCACTAAATTGATTTATCTGGGCGAGATGTTATATCACAAGTGGAGAATCTCTTCCCAGGTCCAAGTAAAAAAAAGAAGGAAACTGGCCGGCGATAAGGTCTTTAAAATCGAACGGAAGGGAATGCTGAATCGATTACGTTACTGGTATTCGTATAACCACCAAAAAGTGTTAAGGTTCATCGACGACGAGTAGCATGGGTGTAACTGCGAAGCTAACATGGGTTATGTAAGCCTCTGCTGTAAGTGTGATCTCTTCTGGTTGAATTGAGGCTAGTGGCTTGTGGGCCGAAAGTAATGGAATTGATTTAGGGTGGTGTCGTCGCATTCCATTGTGAGTTTTTTTTCTTTCATACTGAATTGCAACATTTTAAGAGATTCGATTTATAAGCTAGGCTTAGAGATAGGAAAAGCAACCAGTTCAATAGTAATTATCTAATGGTGACGAAGAGTCTTACACTCATTTGACAGCATTTACGCGTTAAGCTAGTAATTAAATAGAAGTTGGAAATCTATGGGACTGGGACACACATGTGCTCTAAGTGTATCAACAATTTTCTTCCTACTTCGCGTTATGCACCAATTACTGTTACTTGCTCGAGTTTAATAAACCGCCAACTGAAGTTGTAGTTGATTTTTTTTAGCGCCACTTTACATTTTTATTGCTAGGTTTAGATAGTTAACAGACGATTTATTCGGTCATTGATTGGCTTGAGATGAGATTGGTGCTTTTTTCCGCCGTGCTTTTCGTTACTTTCAAAAAAGAGTTTCGAACCTTTAAGAGCCTAAGGAATGTCCGCCATTGTTGTGAACATAGATCTCACACTCATGTGTGAGATAGGACATGACACAACTGGACAAGAAGGTGTACATAATTTGGTGGCTTTTTTCGTTTTACTCGTTGATATGTTATGATGGCTAATATAACGTTCCGTGTTTGTGTAAATGAACCATTTTCGGGTGTTTACTGTGCGATATCTGTGGCGCACATACCTTAACTCTCGTTTTTCATCTGATTTTACCAACTATACCATCATGCTCTCTTTTAACTTTCTACCCTATACAGTTCGTCTAAAATGAAATAATGTACAGTTTCTCGAAATGCGCCATCAAATTGCCGATATAGCTACTCTTTGTTCAGCAGTTATTAGCTGGAAATATCGACTTCCCCGCACTATTCCACAAGATCACCATTAGAACCAACGCTCGTAAACTGAGATCTATTCCCCCCTCTCGACTAAATTATTATCGTACTAATTATGGTTGTAATAAACCAATTTCTCTAATGCCTTGCGTCACCCATGCCTTCCAAAACGCATTTGATTTCCACTTAAGCAGATCCACTCTCAGAAACATCATACACCAACTCCTCTATGCCCCATTCTTAGTAATTAACATAAGTTTAGCCTTAAGATCTTTTAAGTTTGGTTTAAGTTTTAGATTGTTTAAGATTTAGTATTAAGTACACTTGTATTAAGCAATAAATAAATTTGAAATTTAGAAACTTGCTTAAAGTCTTCCCCGAACGCATGAAGTCCGAAAAATTCACAGCTTTAGGCCGGTAGCTATCGAGCGCTCATAAATCGCTTTTAAGGTTAAGAGGCTCTTAAGTTTAATTTTTTGGCTGGTATTCACCGACCACTAATATGTTTCTGTCTGTGCTGCTTCAACTAAGAGAGATTAGATTTTCGGATTTCCGAATGCGCTCTTTTTCGATCAATGGCGCTGTATGTAATGGCAATGTAAATATGGGGATAATGCAACACAGCTGTAGATGGTGAAATTATTGATGCTGGTGGATACAATTTTTTTTCGTCAAATTCAATTTAATTAAATAGTAAAACAAGGAATATGTTCACTTAGCTCATTATAATTCTCTTTTCCTTGTCGGATAAATTCGGATTTCTTTCTTTTCTACCTATTTTTAAAATCAATAGAAATAATTAAAATTTGAAATGACAGCAGATATCGAATTATTTCGAAGTTATCTAAGATAATTACCGGAAATAATAATAATTGTCTCTGATATTATTGCTCGTAACTTAAGAGTAGTTGGCACCACTCATTAGTCTAATGAGCGCTCATAAATACGCACTAATAGCGGTTGGTGAATAGGTTTATGAGGCTCTTAACATATGAGCGGTCGATATCTACCAGTCTTAGTTTCAGTCGCACCCAGTTAGCACCCAGTTATTAAACCAAAACACCATGTCTAAGTTTCAAACCATATTCTTCACCAGTATTCTCTTTTTTTGCTTGGGCCCTTAAACTTGACGAATTGCGCAAATACTTCTTAGCAGGTATAGGTAGCCTTCCGAGACTTTTAGGAAATACGATGTCTTGAAATACGATGTATGTAGAAACCTATGTAAGCCAATGACTTTAATTGGAAGACCGACTAATTACTGTCTGTTCGTGCTATTATGTATATGTACATTTTGACTGGTCGCAGCCGCCTTTGTAACCGATAGGCAAAAAGTTTCTTTTTTGACAACTTGTCAAAGGTTTTTCGGTCATCTTGTTACATTTTTCAAATAAGGTTCACGATAGCCACGCCTTATAAAAATTCAAAACACAGAAATTGAATAATATTCTCATGTTTGACAGATAATAGTTTTGCGAAATTTAAAATAAAATTTGTTAAATTTTGGCCAATAAACATCCATAGCTAACTCTCATTATGTAAGACGGCAATCGTTTGAATTTGTCCCCGACAACGTCAATTTTACGTGACGTTGTCAAACAAAAATGTAGCGTCACCAAATAGATTTCATTCAAAGTGAAAAGCATAGGTGCCTTCTAACTAATAAATGTAGCTCCTTCTTCAAATTTATTAACTTAAAAAATAATAAATTCCTCATAAATTTATTTCCAATTTATACACAAACTTTCAATAAAACAAAAGAGAAACGTGATGATCTCATTTTTGACACTGCAAATATTATTTTCAGTGATTCTCAAACTTTGGAAACGAAATAAAACCGATGAATGACACTTAAAGTGATGAGGTTACATGATGGAAACTACCCACGCATCTATGTGGTTCAATGGGTCTACGTAAACGCGTACACTTCACTTCAGTGTTAAAAAAAAGGAAAAGGCAAAGTTTGAAGATCAACAAAAATCCAAGCGGTTGATAGTAATTTTTTACGATCGTTTTATAATTTCTTACAAAAAAAAACCAATATTAATATTCAAATGAGCATAAATGACAGTAAAAAACCGCATTTCAAGTATAGCTTGTCAAACGTCAAAATCAATCGGCAGAGTATCGGGAAAATCCGATTTGAGTACGGTTGGAGTAGCTCCAAGTGCTCTGTAAAGTTACGTGATGCTCAGTGTCTTTGGCTAATAAGAATAATGAAATTTTATATAATAAAAAAAATATGTTGTTCAGCATTTGCATAAACTTGTTATTTTATCAACCGTTTCGTCCGGTTTGTGGCGAGTTTCTACATCTCTTTGAATTCATGGTGTCATTCATAGTCAAAAGTTAATAACGTCTTTTATTTTATTTGTTTTTCCCACATTTCTACTTAAATCTGGTTCTTGATTCGATAGAATCATCAAAACAAAAACATACTCGTATCTGCTATATAATTATGCTCGTAACTCTTTAAATGTTGCATTAAGTGATTACGATAAGAAATAACCTTGAGTAGAGTTGAATATCTAATTTCACCGAATGAATAATCAACACTTCTTCTTCAAAATTTACGAGTATTACCAGCAAAATTATGTCAAATATGTAGATTCGTAGCGTCTGATGTTTACAAACAGTTTTTTCTGTCGTTTTTTTTCTATGAGAATCTACTTTACTTTGAAATTCAAAAAAATTCGTAATTCAGGTTTTCATAAAGCCGTTTGAGAAAGGGTAAACATTTTATCATTTCGATCAACGGAAACCGACAATTTTAAGTTGATTAAAAACAAAAATTCAAATATCAATTTTTTTTAAGTTTAAACCACCAAAGCATTTTGTAATTTCTCCATTTATTTATTTTATTGCCCTCTATTTATTTTCTGTTAATTTTTTTTGTTACTTTCCATAGTCACAACCGTTCACGTCAAATTACGTAAATTAATTGGCTGCTCTGCAGCTAAACAAAAAGAAAATTAAATTCGATGCAAATTTTGTTGCAAATTTTATTTTTTAAGTTTATTTATATTTGATTTTACATTCTACTTTATTTATAACGACTTTCAATTTAATAGTTGAATGAAAATAAAAATAAATAAACAAAAATCAGGAAACGCTATTGAATTTTAAATATTCAGAAAAATATGCAAATTTTTATTGTTTTAGTTTTTTTTTCTCGATTTTCAAGCTGGTTTTTGATGATTTGGACGAAGAGACACACCCACCTCGAACATACGAAAATATTTCAACAGAGTAGGTACTCAACTCATCATCCTACGCGAGCCTTTGATAAGTGTTAACCTGTATAAATGAAGTGCACTTGCCTCTCAGACACAATTAAATGGAAATTAAATAAAAAAAAAAAACTAATAAATGCGGTTGTTGCGCCAAATAAAAATGATTATTGATTAAGAAAAAAAATAAATTTATTGCCGACGTGAACGATTATTGTGCCATAAAGGCGGTTTAAAGTTAAAGCGACAAATTAAGAAAGAAGCTGATGAGAAACTTGTTGTAACTTTTCTGGTATAGCTAGCGGTATAATTTATTCGATTAATTTAGTGGAAATATTCCATTAGAGATGGATTTATACTCGTATCTCCACAACCGGAACAGGTGGTACAATTATTTTATTTATTTTTCTTAGCCATAGGTACTTAATTAATATTTTCTGTCTCTTTTCATCTTACCCTGTTTAGGTATTGGAAAGTGTTTGTTTCGTTTGCATTGGCATATGTTAGTTAGCCATTAACTCCACTTAACCGATTTGCATACATTAATTTTGTATTATTTTTTTTTTATCGTGTAGACTGTAGAGACTAAGTATTTATTTATTTATTTACTTTTTGTTTGAGTTGAAAACTATTACATATAGTACAAAAAAAGATATGCATTATGTATGTGGGTATAGAGCATTTGCAGATCATTAAAAAATGTACATATGTAAGCGATGATGGTCTGTTTTGGGGGCCAGAGACGAATTCAAGTCTGAATATTTTTTTTTCCTGATTTGAATTGTAATTGAAAAAAATCAAGCGGACGATACGTAATAAAACGGCAACGGTAACTTTAATGGCCACTTACCGAAATGTATCCGAGTATAATGTGGCATAACGAACAGCTAAAACATAGACATGGTGGTTTTTGTATTGTCTCTTGTTTACCAACAGATTACTTCTGATAAGATTCGCTCATAAGAAATGGCAATTGAAAAAGAAGCTAAATGTTAAGGTGGGAAATACTTAAAGAAAAGTAAATAAGAGATCTCTAACGTAATTGTAAGTAAACTTTTTCCAAAGATGTTGGTTTCGACAGTTAAATAAGTACTTAGACCTCTTTTAAGTGTTCCGTACCGAACAACGGAACACTAATGGAATCAGTTCGGTGTTCGTCTGTCACATACCTTTTTCTCAGAGACTATTTGACGTAGACTATTAAAATTTGGAAGAGTTGTAACAATTATTGGCCCAGACCTGAATTTAAAAAGTTTCAAATCAAATGGGATGTTAAAAAAAATAAAAATTGTAGGTCATCGTGGTGAATGTCAAATAAGAGCTCGTTAAAGCACGAGTTCAAAAATGTATGAAATATTTTTTTGTGCTACTTTTTCCCCTAACATTTTTTCAAAAAAAAAAACGTTAAAAAATTGCTGTCCCCCTACCTTATCTCCAAATATATCACTCAGAAAAATCTAAATAAATTCACAAACATTGAGAATAAAGTGTAGATTCACCGAAAATATTCGTAATCAGGACTGCCCTATGTTTGACAGTTTTTTTTTAATTAATATTTTTTTATTTCAATTACCCAACTGCTTCATATCCAGAAATGACGTAACTTTATCAGAATCAAATAAAAGCGGATACGTATAGAAAAATGTGTACATATGTGTGAGAGTAAAAATTGAATGGTTGATCGTATCAACAGAAATCGTTTACTTATGTAAAAATAACTGATAGTACGAAACGCTTATTGCGCAAGTACGACTTGCGCTTGACCGGAGTTTTTTTAAATAATTTCTTGTCTACTGTTATAGTTTGTTGACCACGGATATAACACAAATTGCATGTAAAATATACGATGGGCTTTTCAATTTCACCTGTTTAGCGACTATACCTTCTGATCAAAAAGTACCCGGAATTCTTCAATGAAACGAAAACAGTTCAATTATTCACCGATATTCATTTTATTCCCTCCAAACTAAACTCCATTGTAAGCAATATACATATTCAAACGGTTCTTCCAATCTTCAAAACACTTTTCATAGGTCGATTTTGGAATCGCCTTCAGCTCCTTCTGCGAATTCTCCTTTATCCCCTCGCTACTCATTAAAATCTTAACATCGAGCATAGTTTCGGAGGCTTTTCTTGGCCTAATAGCTGAGCATTTATGAACTGACCCAGACCAATTTCGAATACCTATCTGGACCATTATTGTGCGACGGCGATTGCTCCGTAACGTATATAATCGTCACCTGAGAAGAGACTGCTGATTAAGAACCACCTACACATAAAGATATGAATCTCAACAGGTTTCACAGCTCAATTCTGTGCCTCTATAGCTCATCAAAGAAGTAACTGCCAAAAGTCTTCATACTTCTGTTAGCAAGGACGCGACAATCACATATCAGTTGACGAGATCCCGAGACGTTCTGTATGAGGACCAATAGCACAGTACCCAGTAATGATCCCAGAGACGGAACGTGGGTCCTTGCGGCTAAACTTTATTGGAGAGGACGATTTCTTCTTGTCGTGTACTGGTCTTAGATCCCTTCTATCATTCAAAATTGTTTCGACCTATCTACTCAGAGCTTGATTGTCTCAATGTCTCTAAATGTCAAAGCTTTTCGTTTTGTCGAAATCTCTCCCTGATTTCCTTTACGTGCGTTATCGATAATATCCCATTACGTCAAAAAAAAAATATCTGGTAGTTATCCTTGACAATTAATTTAGTTTTGCAAACATATTCAATTCTTGGTTGCTAAGAGTAATTCAGTGATAAAAATTCCCTATCAGTCAAAACTCAGACGAGCCAAAATTATGTGAAGGCATTTTCAACAGCCTTCATTTTTTCTATCCATTTTTTATTTTTTTTATAATGTACACACGGTACATGAATACCCTTATAATGGGCGTGCTTTTTTCCCAAATCTATATAGGCTTAACTTAAAAGTGAGATACAAAACGCTTGTAAGTGTCTTGGCAGGACTACGCTAATTGACGTTTGACAGTTTCACATCGGCATTGTTTTCATTGAAAGTAAGGCCGGTAGTTATCAAGCGCCCATGAATCGCTTTTAAGTTTAAATTTTTGGCGCTCTTTCGAGGATGTCAGTGACATATAATATGGCAATATAAATATTGGGGATGATGCAACACAGCTGTAGATGGTGAAATTGATGTTGGTGGATGAATTTTTTTCGTCAAACTCAATTCAATTAAATAGTAAAATAAGGAACATGTTCACTTAATCCATTATAATTTTCTTTTCCTTGTCGGATAAATTCGTATTTCTATCTTTTCTACCCAACAGAAATAATTTAAATTTTAAATGACTGCAGAGTTCGGTTGATAACTACCGGCCTTAATTTTTCTCCCTCACTTCCATGTCATTATTTGACATTTCGATAACATTTTCGATAACTATCGACGAAAAATAGTTTGGTAGCACATTTTTCTATCCAGGATAAGGACCTAAGACTGGATAACTATCCAGTTTTCGTAAGCTATTTTCTAAGCCTGTATAGTTTTGAAAAAAAAGACGCCTAATGTTTACACACAGCGCGAGTTTAACAAATTTGGCTCGAGCTTTCTCCAATCTAACCCTATTAAGAAAGGTTATAACCTCAATTTTTTTTTTAAGAATTTTTAGTTGAGGGTATTTTAAGATGGAAAACTCATTTTTAGATTTTTTAATGACTCCTAGGGACGAAATTTGAAGGCCATACTCCAAAGTACAGTCAGGCCATAACTAGATTTTTATAAAAAGAACATTTTTATTTAAAGTTTTATTTAATTATGAAATTTTTGGCTTTCGAATATATAAGCATTAAATAAAATTACAGATCGAAACTGTGTAAAAATACCAATTTAGTTTATTAATACCGAAATCGACTAAAAAAACTTTCTTTAAAGTCTAATATGTTGTCAGAAAAACCGTTATATCTGTGGCTAAACTACATAAAGAACAAATTTCATTGAGGTAATATGATTTGTTTCGTTTGGCCTTAGCGTCTAAATTTGTTCCTAATAGGGATTTCATTTGAAGTTCAACATGCTGGTACTTGTAAGTATCGTCGATCAACAAAGTGTTAAGCTCTAAGCTTTTAAAATTCTCGGTATTGGTACATTGGAATGACCACGCATTCGCCCCAAACGGCGCTAGATGCCTAGGTTTCCTTAAACGATGTAAGAAATTTTCTACCTCCTCTGATCTTGCTACCATTTATAAGGCGTACATTCGCCGCACCAAGCTCGAGTACAATGGTTATATCTGGTCGGATGTTCCAGAAACATCACTGCACCTGATCGATAGAATACAAAAACGCGCGATAAAACTATTAGGTGATAGAAACATCACTGAGTCAATTGACTCCCTTGAACACCGTCGCAAAGTTTATTGTCTTTCTCTGTTATCGCTTTTTCTGCAAAATAATCAGTTGCATTCCTCCCCTTCAACCATCTTCTCACAATACATGTCTCGCGAGGAGTGCCCATCAGTTTACAGTTTACTTCGGGTGTAGAGAGAGATTCTTTCTTTAACCGCTCAACACGAATGTGGAATGCACGACCAAAGTGCATCGGTATCTCCTCTTTTATCCTCACAAGGTTGAACTGTGCAAAGTATTTTAAGGGTATTCATATCCCCTTTAGCCCGTGAGAATTACAAAAAAAAAGCAAATTTAGTGCCTAAATCAGTTCTAAACGCTTAAACGCCACAAACGTAAAAGATAAGATATTTTAAAAATCCAAAGTGCAGCAGTTGTAAGTAAAGTTCAACTTTAAAGAGCTCTTAGATTTGAATTTGAACCTAACAACTGCTTTGCCCGTTCACAATGTTGAAATAACTGCAAGCAGCATACTCTTTCACTATGTTGGCTTGCACTTGCACAATGTCGACATTTATGAAGTTCAATGACCAATGCCATGCTCAGAGGCACCATTAACCGCGTTGAGGATCAAACAATCCATTAAGTTTTATATAACACCCAAGGAGAAGCCTGGAAGAGGACCAGTTTTCTAAAAGCGGAAATCCAATCGTATCCTTTCCGCCCCATAAACAAGTTTAAGAAATCCTCAATGGTATCCGTTTTAACGGCCACACTTGAATCCACGACACTCGATTTGTGCCCACAGATACTCGTATTCGTACAACGAACGATTTCCTCACTTTCTTCGAAGAACCATTATGAAGCCGAGTTCCACTTTGTATCTTTTTGTTGATTATCTAAGCGCTTGCGGTTGTAATCTATTAATTGACCTGCGGCGCGGTGTATTTAGATGTGGATGCAAAAAAAAAAAAAAAAACAACAAAGAAGAGAGCCATTTAAAATGTAACTCGATTGACGAATGATGATGATGGGTCTCCACAAGGAAAGGGGTACAAAGCTGCGAGTATCTTTCATCCATTTCTCCGAGAAGCCACCGAAAAAGACGACAAAACAGACGTGCAAAAGAAAGGTACACAAAAAAAAATTCGATTGTGGGTCAACTGTCTTACGTTGCACATGCGAGTAGCTGGCACAATCCATGAATGGTATAAAAAGATCGTTCGCACATGGCTAAGGCATCAGTTTCTGACTTCCATTCCAGTTTGGTTAACATCGTCTGAGTATCTCTACCACACAACTAAATCGTGCTTACAACAATATGAAGGTTGGATATATAGAAACCGAAAAGGATTAAGGATATTTCAAGGATCTAAGCTAACATTGTCGTTTTTCTTTTTTAGGTCTTTGTTTGCTTATTCGCCACATTGGCAGTTGCCTCAGCCGGAATCTTGGGCGGAAGCAGTGGTGGCCTATCATCAGGTATCAGTGGCGGATATGGAGGCGGCAGTAGTTATGGTGGCGGCCATGGCAGCAGCTATGGTGGCAGTATCGGTGGCAGCATCGGTGGTGGCTATGGCGGTGGATTGAGTGGAGGTCATGGTGGTGGACTCGGCGGCGGCATTGGCGGTGGACTCGGTGGACTCGGTGGTGGCCATGGAGGTTGGGCTGGCGGCGGCGGTGGTGGATATGACCTCGGTTCTTCATCCATTGATATTGGCCACGGAGGACTCGGTGGCGGACTTGGTGGTGGACTCGGCGGAGGAATCGGAGGTGGTGACGTAAAAATCATCAAGGTTATCTCTGAATCCGGTGGTTCATCTCTGGGCGGAGGACTCGGTGGTGGCTGGGCTTCCGGTGGCCTAGGAGGAGGTTATGGCGGTAGCTACGGCGGCGGTTATGGCGGGAGCATTGGAAGCATTGGTAGCATTGGAGGCGGTCATGGTGGTGGACTTATCGGAGGCGGCGGCTATGGCGGTGGTGCTGAGCAAATCAAGATCGTGAAAATCATCAACGCTGATTCCGGTCTCGGAGGAGGCATTGGTGGCGGACTTGGTGGTGGACTCGGTGGTGGACTCGGTGGTGGACACGGTGGTTGGGCCTCAGGTGGCAGCATCGGAGGAGGTAGTATCGGCGGTGGTTGGGCTCCATCCGGTGGATGGGATTAAGCCTCCATTCACAACACTGATCACCAACATCCATTTCATAAGCAAACGCCTTTATGTGATAGTCTCTCATATCTATGTATGTATTTTTTTCCTCCCAGTGTGAATGTGTAAGTGTGTTGTACCTGAAAGCAAAGTTCAGACGTTGTTAATACTGTTAATAAATTCTTGTTATTAAAAAATGTATCTGTCGTATTTCTTTTTCCTGTGTTAACTTTTACCTCTGCAGCTCTGCAGGTGGTTATGCAATGGCAAACAAAAGGGGAGCAGCACTCTTAGCGCCATAAGGTGAAGTTTAGAAAGGCACTCTGTTCGGGTTTGGCCGTGTACCACAACAATTTGTACCTCATCCATTGACCCCTGAGATACAGTTTTTGTGTGTTTCTTTGCAGAAAAGTAATTCGTATCTTATAGCATCGCGTTTCACTTTCGCTTGGGATATTATTTGGATTGCGTGGTTAGCAGTCGATGGGAGACAACCGAATTTTTATTTATTTTATTTCTTCGGGAGATTCCCATTGAAAGTGAATTCAAGAGGAGGAACACTTCGGGTCTTGTGAAATTTTAATGAACTACAATTTAGAGACTGTCTACCTACAATATTGTGCTCGAACATGTATCTGTTGCTGTTTAACTGTCGATTGATCTCGCAGTTGGGTTGTGTTTAGATTTCGTAACTAATTGTTATGGAGCGCGTAGATAAGTGGTAGAGGATCGTAGATTTAAATCGCTTCATGCTGCTTGAGTGCGAAATTGGTCTGCTTTTGAGCGCCTTTAGGGCATTGATTTGGTTGAGCGCAGCGACAGCCAATATCGGTACTTTAGTTAGTTGGATGTTGATTATTGGGAGACACGGTGAATGTTACATTAAACCGAGGTTTCAAAATGATTACGAGGCGCTTAGAAAGTCGCGATTTGGCGGAGAAGTAAACCAAAAAAGGTAGCTTAAGGAGGAAACATGTCTGTGCCATATTATGTTCAGTCATTGTCCAAATATTTTTCAATGGTGAAAGGAGAAGAACGAGGAGACCTCACCCGGAAGGAATGTATCGCATGGCGTTTTCGAAAGCAGTATCACAGAAGCTTTCTATGAATTCAGTGCAGCTGCACGCACGGAAGACGAGTGAATGGATACGCAAATCTATCTAATACTCGTATATAAAAATCTCATGTCACGGTGTTTGTAATCGAACTCCTCCGGAACGGCTCGACCGGTTCTTACGAAATTTTTTGTGTATTGGCTTGAGAATTCTTTGCTAAGTATATTTCATCCCGCTAGGTGGCGCTGGAGTCAAGTTTTTTTGATCCATATATATATATATATATAAATGAATGCATATATGTACATATGTATGTTCGTCTTTTATATACTCAGAAATTAAGCAACCGATTTTGGTACAATTTTCGGAGTACGTTTTTATTAATGTAGAATACAACATAGCATCAGTGCGGTTACTCAACAACCAGTGGTTTTGGTACCTGTCATACAAAATTTCGTAATTTCAGGTGAAATGTCAGTATGAAACATTTTGGTCAATTAATATAGACAGATAGACAGACTGACAGACAGACAGACGGGCAGACAGACAGACAGACAGACAGACAGACAGACAGACAGACAGACAGACAGACAGACAGACAGACAGACAGACAGACAGACAGACAGACAGACAGACAGACAGATAGATTGACAGGCAAACAGATAGACAGACAGACAGAGCGTCCGATTCTTCGAACTAAATGACAATGTACATATGTATTGTAAGTAATACTATATTTTTTCGACTCGGGCGAAGCCGGGCGGGACAGCTAGTAATATAATAAAAATGAAATGCTATTACGTTGGTGAGCGCATCACTTCAGAACTGTTGGAACGATTTGGCTCATTTTATTTTTAAATGTTCGTAATAGTCCGAATAAGGTTCTTACGAAAAAAAATTCGAAAGGTGGTGCTGGAGTCGAGTTATTAACAAATTCTATATTTATTTACTCATATTCTTTATATGTATATAAAAATGCATTAGTACTGTAAATATCAATTTTAGCAATAACTTTTAAAGCATGCATATCAACGTTGTGTATTGCAATTCTGTCTTCTTTCTTCTTTTCTCCATTTAAGGGGGTATTCTAGTCTAGCGGCACAAATTTCGGGTGTTTTTTGAAATCCGATAAAAAAAAAACTAAGCATATATTTACCGGCCATTTTTTTATTAGATATTTATTGATATGTTGACAATACAAAAAAAAAATTAAAAGCAAAAAAATTTTGAAAATTGAAAAAGTTACAGGCTGGTAAAGTGGGGTGGTAAAAAGTAAGGGTGCGTCCTTCTTGACATGATTCCAACCCTTCTGGTGATCAGAAAAAAGAAAGAAAAAAAGATTCATAATCAGTAAGAATGTCGCTATCGTCTAAACTACGGAAATAAAAAAATTTTCACAAAATGGCGGCTGTTTGAAAAAAAGTGATTTTTTGCCCTTTTTTCAAAGTTCAGGAAACGTTTGGAGGATACATTTTCGAAGGTCTAATCTTTAAAAATATGTAACAAAAAAACGATTTTTTCAAAATTCTAGACTAGAACACCCCGTTAAACGACGAGGTTATGATCAGAATTATAAGGATCAAAACCCTCCCACTTAACTGCATTCTTATTGGTCCGCCTGTGGGGTTCACTGGTTCGACCTCAAAAAATATCTGCAGGCCTCCCGATTTTGAATCACTTCATCATTGAGGCCAATCAAATGCTGGTGTTTCGGCATTTGTGTGATCCAGGAGTTTTAAGGTCTGCCTCTTTTACGCGATTGTAAGAGAACGTTGATTGCCATTGCCTTTTGTGATGATTTTGAAAGAACTTTGATGCAGACATTCCGACTTATTACTCTTGGAACGCAAGAAGAACGAATTTTAAAAGAATGGAGAGAGGCAAAGCAGTAGTTGGACAACCTGGTATATTTTCATTAAATGACTTAGGAAGGTATATTTTGGTATATTTTCATTAAATGACTTAGGCACCGTAGCGCAAGTGGTTAGTGCGTCGGACTACTGAGCCAGCGGTCTTGGGTTCGAATCCCGCCGCAAACACCTAAAACTTTTTCACAGTGCCCACCTCTTTCGAATGTTTGACAAGCATCAAAGAGTTTCATTTGTCACGATTGAGCTTCTCAACTCGCCGTTTGGAGTCGGCAAAAAACTGTAGGTGCCTTTCATTCGTGCAAAAATATAACACGCACACACAAATGGTTGCGAGAAGCAGGCCCAGGTTCACCTCGAGCTGTAGCGCCAACTAAGTAAGTAAGACTTAGGAAGAATATAATTACTGTTCATCCGAGCAACGCTAAATGCTTTTATTTACGGTTGCTTCCGATTACCGCTCGTGATCCAACATTATTTATACATTTACGCACATTGGATGGAATAGTACCATGCATGCGAGGCACTTAATTTGCTGAACACGACTTCTAATCCTCTTCAAATACGAACGCTGTTCGCAATTATTTTATCAACATGTTCCCCATCACGACCATTACAATTGTGGGAGCAATACAAAGAATACATGGCCGAAGATATTTTGTACAAAATGCTTCAAGAAACACAAAATCATGGCTTGGAATTCACAAAAGAAATATACCTACAATAAAGCGCTAATCGTCATTAAGGATCTTTGTCTTGCAATATGCGGGAATCTGGTGACACAATTAGGAATGACAGTTTGTGACAATTTGTTTGATCTTATTAAAATGGAATTGTTAAAATTAATGCATAATTCTATCATTTAGAATAGTGTTTGCATTATCATTAAAATCCTTTGAAGGTATTTTGAATAAATATATATCGAGGTAGACGGTTTTTTTTTGGATTCAGAACTTTACTTCACTTTACTATATGTGACGCTACAGCTCGGGGTGAAGCTGAGCCTGCTTCCCGCAACCAATTGTGTGTGCGTTTTATCTTTTCCACGAAATGGAAGGGACCTACAGTATTTTGCCGACTCCGAACGGCGAATTGAGAAGCTCCTCATGACAAATGATACTCTTTGATTGCTTGTCAGATATTCGAAAGTGGTGGCTTTCAGGTGTTGAACCCGAGCTGGAATTGCAACGCACTTACCACTACACCACGGTGCCGACTTGATTCCGAACTTATGTTTATTTTAACGTTTTATGATTATTTGAAATTATAGAAAATATAATTAAAGTATTACAAAGCGATCACTTTTCTTTTGGTTACACAAACAATTTATTGGATAACGAAAAAAAACAATAACAAAAAGGAATACAAGTCGTCAGATATCGGGCGCTGATCGTTGCCTAACTGTCGGCCTCTCCTGACAATTCTGGATTCCTGAACGAATACCGTCGTCGTCATTTTCGCTTCTCATCCGAAAAATGTCCGATATTGCAATAAAAGATAGATAGATAATCACGGGTTGACAGGACATCTTATCCCAACAAAGCATTATACAGCAACAACTCATTCGGAAGGATTGCAAAATGATCGTCGTCTGCAGCTTTTCTTTATTCCACTATATAATCGTGAAGCCTCTTTAACTGCTTGACCATAAGTTTACAAACTGCATTTGTCCTTACTGTATCCCGTGAATAAAGAACAATCACAATCGATGAACGCATTAATAGGCTGTGCTCTGGTGGATGTGTTATATTCTAAATCGGATCATTGTTTATTCTTGTTTATTCATAAGACAGTCGCTAGCTTTTCAATATTTGCGACAGTTTTTACTCTCATGGCCAATTCTCTGACACCTTTTTTTTCATTGGGGTTGCGAACAATTAATCGCTGTATGCCCAAAAGCATTTTGGTCGCAGTCGCATAGGTAGTTGTTTTTCGATCACTTTCATCAATTGCCGTTCTGTACTCTGCATCTGCACTGCACACGTTGCAAATCCAGACCCAATATGAGCATTCTAATGGGTTTAACACGATATCTAGAAAAAAAAATCTAGAAAAAAAAAATATCGAAAACAAAAATCTAGAACGTAAAATCTCGAATGTTAAATATCTCGAAAAAAAATCTAGAATGACCAAAATCTGGAATTAATATGAATTTTTGAGACAATGGTTACAATCGCGCGACTTACGTATCAGTTGTAACAACAACACTTGGGACACGACGCGACGGCAACAAGTGCAGGTACTTTGCACTTGACTGGAGTTATGTTTTAACTGTTCATTATATTTGTTGTTTTAAATTATGTTCTATGTAAAATCATGAATCAGTGTTCAGTTGGTAATTACTGATTAGTCTGTGCAGTTGGTCACGTGTCGTCTTTGTTTTGTTTATTTTGTTCACCATAAATGTAAATGTATTTAAAAGTTAAGTGTTGATTGTACAATAAGAAAGACATATGTATATGTACATATAACAATAATACAAAATATAATGTGGTTAAATTTGTTTTATTGTTTCCAAAATTCGGAAACGTAACTCGCGCGCATTGTAACCATTGTCTTAAAAATTCATATTAGTTCAAGATCTAGGATTTCTCTAAAGTAGAATCAAGTAGTGTAGTTAGAACAACACTACCCAGGTTATATAATTAAGTATAGTTTGGGACGGTCTCTAAGCACAACGTCGTTTGCCAAAAAAAATTGAAGTAAACGAAATCGTTACAAACAAAGTGTGTTTAAAAATTGAAATTAATGGATTTATTTATTAAAAAAAACAAGTGTGTAAAAAACCAGTTTTACTGACTATACGAGGAAGATTTTTGCAAAACCTCTCAAATAAGGAAAAAAAAAATCTTGAATTTACTTTTCAGTTTTCGAGATTATTCTAGATTTTTTCATTTTTTTCCAGATTGTGTCACTCTAGATAACGCCATGATCCCCATTCTAATATTTGCTCTGCCGATCGTTAGGTTTTTAACCCTTTATTCAACAATTTGTACATTTTTCTTGTTTCGACGTGAATTATAAATTTGATTTGCACTTTATGCTCTAGTATCGTGTTGCAACTCAAAAACTATTGTTTATATCGAAAATCAAAATATACCAAGTGATAGCGAGGTTACTTCACCTAGTGAGGATTATGAGGTCGCTTGTGGGTCAGAGTGTGGTATGTTGCAATTTTGTGATTGTTTCAAAGAACAATAATTTCCTCTTTTTTTTTTTATTGATTATTTCCGAAAATCCATCCTCCCCCGAACCAATGACAGTAAAAATATTCTTTTGGCAAATATTGTAGGCACATTCACGTCATCTGTCACTATCCGACATAATTTTTTTTTTTAAGTGAAAAAACCAGATTCTCCGTATCTCCGGGAAAGGAGTTCGATGAATTAAATTTACATAAATTTGATCGAATTTTCAGGTTTCATGGACTGACCTAGTTCTTCTCTAGCAATAATCGCATTTTTTTTTCAAATGCAAATTTTCTATTCTGTCACATTTTAGTTTTCTACCTTTTTCGTGATCCAGTTCAGTTTTATTTCCAAATTAAATTCTTTTTATTTTTATTTATTTTTAAATAGCCTATTCTAATACGAGTGCTACTAGTATTACGCAGGCAAAGGAGATAGTAAAATACATTAACTTAGTACTATTATCTTCTTAAAATAAATAATAATAAAAAAAAAATCTTAAACTCGTACCGTAACTCGTTTAGAAATAAACGTTTGGCTGGATACAATGTGGCTTGCTATTACTATTTACTATTAAAGAGTGAAATACGAGACACATTACGGTTTAGGAGGCAATCTGGTTTTTGAATAATTCAATTTCGACAGCAGGTGGACATAACTGAATTTAAACCGGACGGAACTCCTTAACAATGAAATTGCGAGCATTGAACTGTTTAATAGTAAATAGAAAGGCGGCAATTCGGTAATAGCCGCAGTTCAACATCCACGTCCGAGTGTTAAAGGAGAATCCCAAGTTGGAGCGAAATTTGACTTTTGGATTTGGATTTTTATTTAAAAAAGGGTATCTATCACTGAGAAAGTTCTCTACGCGATGTGCCCTTGGAATTGACGTTTCGTTTCGTAACGTTACATATCGATTGATAGTGAAATGAAATGAGGTAAATCTTACCTTGGTCAGAAAAAATGTGAGTTCTTTATAGCCAATAGCGCGATTTTTATTTCCAATATTGTGAGTTCGACTCTTGGTTAAGTATCCGTTTTTTTTTATTTGATTTCAAGTTAAGATAGGACTGACTCATAAACAGTATAGCTCACAGGTAATTAAATCGGCGGGTATTTTTTTTTGGGGCAACTTGATCAAATAAGTGCCACAAATCAATTAACCAAATGACCTTCTTGTTGTGGCCATCTGTCCTTCAGTAGTTCTCACATGAAGCCAACAGGTTTATTTTGATTTCAAATAATTTCCAATAATGCTTATGGTAGACTTTCTAAAATTTAAATAATTTTATTTATATTAAAAAAAAAAAAAAAATTGATCCGGAAGCAGAGTGATAAAAGAACTACCTTTGATATTTGTTGAAAGAATTATTTTCATATGTATGTGTATTCTCCTATTAGCATTTAATTTTTATGCAAATACAGGATGAAGTGGGTAAGGAATTTCTTTGATTTTAGTGCGTTTGTGAGATGCAAAAGTCAGATTTTAAATGTCAACTTTTGCGAATGGTTTTGTGGCACACATTCATATCAACTGCGCAGATATTAATGAGAATTTAACGGGTGGAGGCAATGCAAAGGATTTTAGAAATATATTATTTATTTTTTCTGGTCATGGTTTTACTTGTTATAACCGTTATAAAACGGGAAATCATGTAACAAGTCTGCTTTGCTGAAAGTTGGAAAGTGTATGACTTATGTTTAATTGTTTCAAAATTCAATAAATGAACACATAATTTTGGTGATACAGTAGACGCTCGATATAGTGAACTATATAAAACTATTAAAAATGTGGACTACAAGTTTCTTAGTAGAAGGGCTCGAAGTTTTTATCGTGCCCGACATTCTAGAGTTAGAGCAAACTTAAAATAGTTCCGTATTTCCATATGGGTACGGAACCCTAAAAAGGAATCTCCCCATTAGTTTTATAGACTGCGTCGCCTCGAACACACTATCATTTTTGAACTGACATTCCTGGACTGTCATTTCTCATCATTTCACTTCATATACACTATCATTCCAGAAATGATATTTTTTTGAACATGTTTTGCCTACAGATCATTGTGTAAATAGGCAAAGGCAAAACAGTTCCAACCCTTTTTAAGTGCCTTAAAAACTACTTGATTTTTCGTTGGAAAGGTTGTGAAGAGGGTTACTACAGTTTTATTTTTCTTCTCAATACGTAATGTCCAAGCCAGCTAAAAACTAAGCAAAATAATAAATATTAATACGTGCGTTTTTGGATCGAGTTTCTACCACAGGCGATACTAGTTATCATTAAACGCCCTTCTCCGTCATTCTTGGAAAATTCACGAATAATTTCAACTTTCGTCATTATCAATCATTCCAATCGTAATTTTTCATTACAAGCTAAACTCTGTCATTTTTACATCATTCTAGCAAGAATGCCATTTGAAAAATGATAGTGTGCAGTCTACTGAATAATAGGTATGTATTGGGCGATGAGAATCAAAATAAGAATATGCTAAATTTGTTTTTTTTCAATATATTTTGTACATTTTATATTATTTTTATTTAGATTGTTTATTGGACAAAAGGCAACCGACAAAGAGAAAAAGAGAGATTGTATTTTACAATTTTATTAACTTTTAGACAAGAAGAGTAAAAGAGTATGTACATTTAACAATATTTTAGGAAAATAGAGAATTAGCAAATCCATGTAAAGGAAAGAGTATTTTGTCTTAAAAAAGAGTACCTCTGGTCAGCCTACGTTCACTATACTAATCTTCGTCAAATAATATTGCACACTCATTTTACACTTTCATTATTGTAAACTTATGCCCAAACGTCAAAGAGTAAGCAGTCAGTGAAAGCGAGTTTATACCTCATGGCCTTATGGGTGAACTGTCATTGTTCACAAGAAAGTAATTTCGGTTTTCTAAGTGTGAAATGAAATTCTTTTTTTTATGCAAACAATAAACTTTAATTAATTATAAAGGGTGATTTTTTAGCTGGTTTGGTTTTGGCAACACTGGTTTTGACAGCTGACGTGTGTTTAGTACCTTGTGTCACTGTCAAACAGCTTCAGTTTGGTTTGCAATTTAACCATGGATCGTCTTACAAATGAACAACGCTTGCAAATTATTGAATTTTACTATCAAAATTCGTGCTCGGTTCGAAATGTTCATCGCGCTTTTTTATCGAAAAATTGTGTTCAGCGATGAGGCTCATTTTTGGTTGAATGGGTACGTAAATAAGCAAAATTGCCGCATTTGGAGTGAAGATCAGCCAGAAGCATTGCAACAGCTACCAATGCATCCCGAAAAAGCCACTGTTTGGTGCGGTTTATGGGCCGGCGGCATTATTGGGCCATATTTCTTCAAAGATGATGCGAATCGCAGCGTTACTGTCAATGGTGAACGCTACCGAGCGATGATAACAAACTTTTTTTTGCCCGAAATGGAAGTTCTTGACTTGCATGATATGTGGTTTCAACAAGACGGTGCCACATGCCACACAGCACGCGAAACAATGGCGCAATTGCGAGGCGAGTTTGGTGAACAGTTAATTTCACGTTTCGGGCCGGTCAATTGGCCGCCTAGATCGTGCGATTTGACACCATTAGATTATTTTTTGTGGGGGTATGTCAAGGCTAATGTCTATAGGGACAAGCCCGCTTCGATTGACGCACTGGAAGCCAACATCCATGCATTTATTCGTGAGATACCGGCCGATATGTGTGAAAGAGTATGCCAAAATTGGACTCAGCGGATGGGCTACCTGAGACGCAGCCGCGGTCAACATTTGCATGAAATTATCTTTAAACATTAAATTGCAAGGTTCAAACTATCGATTCAAATAAATATTTCATTCATTTTTTCGAATTTTTTGTGTTTTTTTTTAAAAAAAAGTTCTCAACCTCTTAAAAAATCACCCTTTATATACATATGTATTTTCTATATTGTTTGATAACTTTCAGCCATCTTTCTGGCAACATCATGATTCCATGCTCATAGAACTTCTGGCCCTTATTAGCACAAAACTGGACAAAATGCGACTGCAGGTAATCTTCATTGGTGAAAGTTTAACCATTCAAAGAGATTTGGAAACTTCGAAACAAATGAAAATCTTATGGTGCAATGTAGTGGATGGTGGATGTAACATCACTTCCCAACCAAGGTTCAATAACTTTTCATCTAGCGTTGTCATGGTGGAACGCCATTTCCTTACGATTTGCCAATTCTGGCCATTTTTCTTCGATTGCTTCCTCCAGTTTTATAAGTTGTTGACAGTAATCATCTGAATTGATCGTTTGATACTTTGGAAGTAGCTCAAAATACATAACACCTTTATAATCCTATCAAATTGACTACATAAGCTTCTTTTGATGCAGTTCAGCTTTCGATGTGGTTTGTGCTGGTTCATCACGCTAAGGCCATGATCTTTTTCGATTGATGTTGTTGTAAACTATCTATTTTTTATGATGATTTGTTTCAAAAAAGGATCTATTTCAGTGCATTTGAGATGCATATTAAATATTGATTCGTTTTTTTAAGTGAATCTCTATCAATTCACGTGGAACCCAAATATCGAGCTTTTTTAAGAGTCCAAAACGTTTTAGGTAAGTGATTTTCAGTTGTTGTGTGTGGTGCATTGAACCTCTCTGCAATCTTTCAAACAGTCATAGGATGATCTAATTCAATAATGGCTTTGATTTGGTCATCATCAACTTCAATTGGTCTACCAGGGGCCTGTACCACAAAACAACAAGTCTTGTTGAAAAGACGAATTTTAAGAAGTAACAAGAGTTTCTGTACTACGAACTGAACCTTATAAGCATGTAGACCAACATCTTTATGCAAAATGCGGTGCAAAGTGGTTACAGTGCCCAGTTTCTGTAATCATCTCGAAATGGATACACACTCAGCTACGGCGGCGGCGACATTTTCAGCTGACGTTGCCGAACGAACACGAGACACATGATGATAACCAGAAGCAGTACGAATTTTACTAAACGTTTCCGCAATATTTCCACTATTTGAATTTTAACTATTTCAATCCACATTTAATAACCTATAGTTTATACTTATTATAATTCATCGCAACGATAGTTAAATATTGACAGCTCAACAATGCGCGAAATTTAAAATGACACCCTATTGTTGGATGACCCTACATAAATATGAGCTTAATTTATCTTAGAGTCAGGCCACATCTCATCTACATAAATGTAACAAAGAAGCAAACATATTAAAATTTGCACGCCACACTTGATGACATCAGACGGCAAATTATAAACAACTTATTGCTTTGTTAAAAAAGGTGTGTTTGATTTTGCAAATTGTCATTTTATTGAATCTTATTGGGGATTGATAAAGTTCATCCGCGATGTCACATTCAGTAAAAGAGTAAGTTCTTTTCAGGTTTTATTTAAAACAAATAATATGTTGAAAAATTATATTAATTTAAATAACATCATTTTTCTACAGATATTTTTCAATTAAAAAAAACAGTATTTAATTTAAATTTAACAAACAAATTAACTAACTTAACTTTGCAAAAATATTTCAATATTAAAGATAAAGGCGGATACACAATTTGTATAAAACAGAAATAGAGAGCCGTGGCGTAGTGGTTAGTGCGTTCAATCCCAGCAAATATTCAAAAGCTTTTTTCACGGTGCCCATCTTCCAATTTCTGACAGCCATTCAAGAGAATCGGAGACGGAAAAAACATTAAAAGTTTGTGTTCTGAGTGGACTGGCGTAGTTTGAGCGGTATACTTTACCTAAAGGAAGTACGCAGTACGGAATGATAAGATACCAATAAAGCCAATGCCACAAGAGCGTCTTTTTCCGAGCTCCCATTTGGTCGCGCGCACTGAGTGTAAAGGAAAATGTACAGACGGCTCCCCTTTGGTCGCGGGAAATAAGTTTTTGGTTTAAGACTTTTTATTTTAAAAGAATTGATCTTTATTCTTCTACTATTTAACTTAAACTAATTTCTTATTTCTTACATATTTATTATCAAGCATCGGTTTTGATTTCTTACTCTACATTTGTTTCCCACATGTGGTCCCTTAAAATATACCCCTCAGAGGTGGTCCATCTGTTGATCCAGAAATATCCTTCACAGGTGGTCCAGCTGTTTCATCTTCGGCGCGGGGTGGTTTCGTGTAAGTCGGTGTACCCAAGAGGATTTCTGTATTCTGCGTATGATCGGATAAGTGTCCTAATATAACTCGGGCGCCTTTGTGTACAGTTCTATTGGTGCTCTATATACTCATGGCGCGCGACCAAATGGGAGCGCGGAAAAAGACGCTCGTGTGGCAAAGGCCTAGTACTGCTATTGCACTTCTCGGCAGCACTGATAGTGTGGCGTAGTGGTAGTCATCGCCGCTTCTCACGCTGAAGGTTGACGGTTTAAATCCAGATGTCGCCCAAACATTTATTTCTCACGAAATAAAAATAAGTTGATCAGTTTCAGAAGCTTATATCAAAACCACTGTGAAGGCATAACACTGGCAGTAGGATAGTGGTATGGCTTAAGAAATTGATCACGCAAAAAAACAATAACAGGAAACCTCTGGTAAAACTTCTGTGAATCATTAGCAAAACTAAAATTGTTTAATAATATGTACACAGCTATCCAGTTATCCTGGACAACACCCATAGAGTTAGTTGAGACTCAAAAAACCTGAGTTTCCTATCAATACGCCGATCTGTTTGTCTCTCATTCTTAGTCTTCATGTGCTTGCGCTGTGTGTAAACATTAAAAGGGTGTTCATATCCCCTTTAGCGTGTGTAAATTATAAAAAAAATGTTCTTTAGTCGGTTCGTGGGTATAAAACAAACTTATTGCACAATTTGTCCTAAATAACTTTTCCGTATGTTAGAAATTGTGGCCCGATCATTCGATACCTAGCGCAAAGATAAAACAAACTATTTACCTAGTTGACCTTAGTCATCCCATAATTCGAATTAATTTTAAAGATATCCATCTTGCACGCCTTTGGGGAGGTGATTAAATAACAGAGGTAAATAACAATTCCAAGACATTCATTTTATTTCAAGATTCAAGTACACTTCAGCTTGAAAAGCGAAATGAATGAATCACCTGATATTTGATTACTGATTGGGTACTTGACCCATTGATAACAAAACATTTAGTTCAGTGTATTGTATTGTATTGTATTTAGAAGGGGGTTATCCCATAGAGACAACTAGCATGTAGACTTGTAGGCCCATTGTACTTTGCTGAAGTACCACCCCATTCGCTGAGTTAGCGATTTGTTGCTGAGCTATACATCGATATAAATCTGTCCGTCTAGGGCAAGATTGAGCTCCAGTAGATCAACGTTCCGTAGGTAGTTGCCTAGAGTGGTCTTTCTGATCAGAGCAAAGGCCAGACACTCGCTAATGAAGTGCTCAGCTGTCTCATCTTCTTCCAGTCACATCTTGCAAAGGCCCGAACTTGTGATTCCAATTTTGTTCAGGTGCTCGTTTAAGGGAGTGAACCCAGTGACCAGTCGCAGCAGTTTAAGAAGCTTGTTTTTAGCATAAGCTGAACTGCAGCAAATAACAGGCTGAGGACTGATAAAAGGGGTCGCTGACCCAGCTCTAGCCTGTTTAAGCATCAGAGCATCAGCTTTATCGTTGCCCGGGATATCAGAATGTCCCGGGTTCCAGACTAATGTGATCTAATTACATCGCCCAAGCTGCAATTTTTGAGTTGATCAACGCTGCTGAACAGGCTTTAATAGCTGCTTGGCTATCAGTGCAGATGTAGATGGACTTGGCGTTCCATCTCTTGTTAAGTGCAATGTGCGCTGTGCTAGCGATAGCATACACCTCTGCCTGAAAGTCAGTTCGATGGCCCCATACAAAAAGATACTAAGTGCACTTAGTATAGTTTTGACTTATGTATACCATAAGAATCCCCACATTGGTTTTTATTTTTCAAATTTTTTTCGTGTGAATCGAACCAAAAACCTTGAAAATGGAACTGTAATAGCACTTAGTATAATGTCTTATGTAAACACTTATTCCAAGCAAAATCATACTAAGCGCTCTTAATATTTTTATCACTAAATTTTCCAATAAACGCATGTATACTTTGTTGACATAGTATTTTGTTGCATGGAATTTTTGGAAGTTGGATGCACTAATGTGCCTTTTAGTATACTTTTGCCTGTACGCAAGAAAAAGAAGCTGACACTTAAGTGTATCTTAGTATACTCTTCAGTGTATAGATTTCCAGCCACATTAATACTAAGTGCACTTAAAATAGTTTTTGATATGTTTTGTTCCGTGTTAAACAGAACTAACATCAAATAGTATATTCAAACATTGACCGTCAAAATAATACTAACTGCAATTTAACATAATAAGCCACAATATTGCAGACCTAACTCCATCTCTAAAAAATTGTATAAAAATTATGAGAGTAACAAAGCATTCAGCTTAAAAATCCGATAATAAACAAAGAAGTTAAAGTCAAAAAACTTTAAACGCTTCTCCTGAAAAATAGCAAAAATGCACTTAGTATCTTTTTGTATGAGGCCATCGATTTGTAGTTCTGGTTTCTCTATAATACTGCAAACGGGAGTTCGAGTTTGACCTTAAATTGTAGGGCTGCACATCTTGGACAAACTGCAGATTTGACGAAAGATAATTTGGCAATAGCCCATTTGATTTGTAAGATTTGTAGTTGACTTATGTTCTCCACATCTCCCATGAACAGGATTGTAGACCAGAATTCAAAATGGGGTTTTATTATGGTGTTGTAGATATTTACTGCACACATTGTCGTTATATTTTTTCGAATTCTTTTGAGGACTCCGATTTTCTTTGAAATTTTTTTTAGTAACGTAAGAGATGTGCTTTTTAAATTTAAGTTCACTATCCAAGATTACACCGAGATACTTCATTTCACGAACTTGCTCTATGGCTTCCCCATTTACATACATATATGTATTTAAATTTAAGTTACATTCACTACTGAACAACATGGATTTAGTTTTATTAGTATTTAATTTAAGTTTATTCGTTTCTAACCAATGGTGTAGATTTTTTAAGTCAAATTCAATGTAATTTAAAAGTACATTTTTATTTTTTCCACTCACAAACACTAGGGCGTTGTCTGCAAATAATGATATCTTACAGTATTTCAGTATCTTACCTATTTCATTTATATACAACAGGAACAACAAGGGACCAAGTTTCCTGTCCTGGGGTACTCCAAAAGATGTATGTGTTATATATGACAGAGCACTACCTATTTTTGTTCTATTATTTATATTATTATTTAAATACGATTTAAACTACTAAATTTTGTTACCTTTGACACCATACGTACATAGTTTCTGTATTAAGATGTTTTGATCAATAGTTTCAAATGTTCTTTGGAAGTCCAGAAAGATAGCTATTATTATATTACCCTCATGCCTTTGTTCTTTAAAATTCAAAATAACCCAATGTTAGGATGTTTTACACGAATGACCTGGTCTAAAACCAGACTAGTTTTCTACCAGTATGTTATTATTCACCACAAAATCGAATAATTGTTTCCACAATAGGCATCACATTTATAGGTCCAAGCTTGTCGCACTTAATTGATTTGCTCTCTTTGGGAATTGGAATCACAATAGTCTCTTTTAAATTTCTTGGAGATTATTGATTATTGTGAAGTATATTTTATCCCTATATGGATGGCAGATCCAAAATTTATTTTTGCTAAAGATATCAGGTGATGTCTAATGAAAATGATCACAAAGAGTGCAGACTATTTTCTTTACTAGGCTACCCTGTATTTTTGGTCGCACTGTCTGGTGTGAAACAGTGATTCATTGATTTTAACAGATAGTCAAGTTAAAGAGGAACTAAAATTGTGAGAATCAGAGATTTTAGATGCGTCACACAATTGCGTAATTGATTTTTAGCATTTCACTTGAAGTTTGCATTTCATTAAGAATTAAGAAGATAATTTCATTTTGCCATTCAATACTATTAAAGAATAACTTGCCTTCGTCAGTATTTCTAGAAGGCCATACTCTTCAGAGATTAAAAATTTGCGGGCATTGACTTTTTTTGAAAATGTTTCCTGCAGAAATTTGAACGATTTCTTAAATGTTTGTTTTTTTTTTTGCTTGTCACCCAGAATGATAGCGAAAAATCTACTCGCTCAATGTCCTAGTTTCCACTTAAGCCATTTGGAGAGCTATGCATCTTGTGCACATCATCCATACGAGCTCGTTAATTTATTTTCCTTTGACAGCACTACTTGTATGTGGGTGTTGTGAATACGCTTGATCAGACATCTGTCTGCTTCGGTTACTCATATCCGTTGTCAGTCACAAACAGGTGCTAACTCTTAATCTAAAAATTGAAGGAAAAAGATCTTATCTCTCTACCACTTTGTTCCACCTAATTTGTCCGTTCACACTCTACGAGTATTGACTTCCATCTTTCTCTAAGCAAACCTCTGACTAACCGGGTTGCAAGCAAAAGTGACTCTAAACAAGCAAACGAATCTTCTTTTATACGAGTATTTTTTTTTTTCGTTTCGACTTCTAATAACCAGTTTGGCAATATTCATACATATACTCATTAAAGTGTAACAACCACACAACAATCTCGTATCCGAAAATGAACTAGTTATGCATAACTAGGTTAGGTTACAAAATCCGCGAAGAAAGGTGCATCTGCGCAAGGGCATTTATATTTCACTTTCGAATTTTTGAACATCGACCATAAATCAGTTCTGCCGATCAAATGACCTTTCGCAGATTTTGGCCTAAATGCGCGTACCTTCTCCTCTTTCGAGCAGAAGCTCCATCTATCCTCTTCTAGTAGTAGTTTAGTGCTAGTGTATTTTTTGACCTACACCGATCCGCTAAGTAATTATTTATAGACCACCACCTGATATGTTTCGTTCGTACATACGTACGTATCTATGCGGTCCAGTTATGCTAAATAGACGGGGTTGTATCTGTATGTATGGCTTAGAGGCTAATTATATTGCCACTAACAATAGTTAATAGTTGTCGAACTACTATCGTCCGCTTTTAGGAAAATTTGGACTTCTTTTTTGTTTTGGTTTACAGCTTGGGGATACCCCATCTTGTAGTATTTGGTTTGGTTTGTTTGTTTGTGTTTTTTTTTCTAAGGTTTTTTGGACCCCAACTCGAGGTGGGGCAGATGTATAAAATCGGTTCACTTTGAGGGTAAGTCAGTGTAGTTCGCTAGAACATTTGTTAGAGTACGCATTGCAAAGTTAGGAAGATGAAAGTGGGTATTCAAAGGAGGTGCTCTGCATTGGAAACGCATTAAGTAACGTGTATTTTTTTTTATAATTCTTTAAGGTGTTCGCTTGTATCCTGTTGGCAACATTGGCCGTAGCACATGCTGGATTCCTTAAGGGAATAAGCATCGGAGGTGGTTATGGAGGTGGCGGCTACGGAGGTGGCTATGGAGGCGGCTATGGTGGCGGCTATGGTGGCGGATATGGAGGCGGCTATGGAGGCGGTTATGGCGGTGGCGTCAGCACTGTCAAGGTAATCCATGAAGCTGCTCCAGTTATCGTCAGTGGCGGATATGGAGGTGGTGGCTACGGAGGTGGCGGCTACGGAGGCGGCTATGGCGGCGGTTATGGAGGCGGCTATGGCGGCGGCTATGGAGGCGGCTATGGAGGCGGCTATGGCGGTGATGTTAAGATTGTCAAGGTCATCTCCGGAGGAGGTTATGGTGGCGGCTATGGCGGCGGCTATGGAGGTGGCTACGGAGGTGGACACGGTGGATGGTGGAAGAAGTAAAAAGTGTACAATTGAGTGATAAACTGTGCACAAGTACAAATTGTAATAAAGTTAAACAAAAATATTAGACTATAAAAAATTAAAAAAAAATATCTTTTATTTCGATTCAAATTACAAGTGAACTATTGAGGAGCAAATCATTTAAATAATTTTTCTCTTTCAAAAGTGTTTGTAAGCAACAAAGTTCCAACTCTTCTGAAAAGTCTCCAAATTATTTTTATTTTTTTAGGTGTATAAGTGCTTTGCAAAACGCAGACAACTAATTTTAATAGATTCGTTTCTACAGACAGTAACCGCGATATATATAGAGAAAAATGGAAGCATTTTTGTAGGTTCTTATTTCCAGTTAGCTCAAAAACTTGTTGAAACATTTTCATTTAACACTTTTTGCTCTGAAGTGAGAATACGGAGTGATGTCATCAGGTATTTCTGTATCTAAACGTCAATTAAGGTGTTAGAAATTTTACATAACTCAGTTTTTTTGGTCCTTTCCCCACTCAAAATTGGCGACCATAAACAGCGTTGTCCATTAGTTTTCAACTCTTCTGCAACCAGAGATAATAAAAGTCCAAATATTTCTTAAATTCTTTCCATAGTTTAAATATTGCAAAAGGTCAGTGTTCCCAGCCAATTGGTCGCCCGAATTATGTGACCGAACTAATTTCAGTTTTACCCTTTTAGGTCTTTTATTTTTAATTGCCAACTTTGAACTAAATTTAAATACACTTGTTTAGGGTCTCTTCGACTTGTTGTGCTTTAGTGTTGACATAAAAAAATGTTGCCGGATATCATTTGTTGCTGGATGTACATTTACATACAGTAGTGGAAGTTCGATTATGAACAGTAGAGTAGCCGAAATTTCATTTAAAACATTTGGGTGGCAGTTCGTGCTCCATAGCACGGTCAAAGCATATATCGACTTTCCATGCAATAAATTATTACCTTACAAGAGCTTTCTCCTTCTTCATTAGTGAGCTTACTGGAATATGTTGAGAAGGTCAAAGTAAATAGTGCATTTCTGGTAGAAGTTTGATTTTGAACAGGTGTGTGTTCTTTGCTTCAGCGGGAACACCATAAATCGCGTGGTTACCAAAAAATTGTAACGCTTCTTTGTACGTACATCAATATGCTAGATCTATTTCTCCGAAGAATTTCTTCCAGAAAATTTCATATTCCAACAGGATAATGCGCCAGTCTACAACGCAACGTCCGTTTTCGCAAAACAATATCGAGGTAATGAGGTGCCGGCTCGAAGTCCAGACCTAAGACCCATCGAAAATTTATGGGGGATTCTTGCAAGTTAGGTCTACTCACATGGCCGACAGTTCCACTCCATAACCAAATAAGCTATCCGGGAGGCATGGTCATCAGCCAGCCCTGATGAGCTTCCAAGCCTTACTATATCAATGCCAAACCGGCTTACAGATATGCTAGAAAATAGAGAAGGCCCCGCTCGTTATCAAGAGTTTTTTTTTTTCAAAAACCTTAATGTGTTCATAATCGAATTTCCTGTAATTTTGTACTACATTTCCTTATGAATATTTTATTTATGTAGCTATATTTAAAATTTTGAATAAATATTTTTTTTTTAGAACAAAAAGAAAAAAAAATACCGTTGTTCATAGTCGAATCTCTACTACCGTATGTTGGTGTCTTGGGTCGGTAAATAAATTATAAGTTGTATGATTATTCCACAAATGTGCATCATATACAGTTCTGTGTAAAAAATTAAGGCCAGTAGGATAATTTTATAAAATATTGACTTCCACTTTAACATATTTTTAATTCTATCTGAAACTTCAAAAAAACAATTAGATTAATTAATTTAAATACTGTTTTCAACTTAAGTACAAAACCCCCATCTGAAGAAAATAAGAACAAAAGTGAACAATTATCCTACTGGTCTTAATTTTCTACACAGGACAGTATATTATTTCTGTAGTATAGGTATCATTTGCAGCTTTCACACTTCACCAATCTTAACAAAAGTGTCAAAAGAAAGATAATTTACTGGAGCAGTTGCACTTTCCCGCCGCAAACACCTAAAAGTTTTTCACAGTGCCCACCTCTTTCGAATGTCTGACAAGCATCAAAGAGTATCATTTGTCACGATTGAGCTTCTCAACTCGCCGTTCGGAGTCGGAAAAAAACTGTAGGTCCCTTCCATTCGTGCAAAAATATAACACGCACACACAAATGGCTGCGAGAAGCAGGCCCCGGTTCACCTCGAGCTGTAGCGCCAACTAAGTAAGTAAGTTGCACTTTCAGTTCATAAGTTTTAACAAATTAAAAAACTAATCCAAACAAATATTCTAACCAAAACGAATTTCCAAAAGAATAAACACTTCGCGCATGATTGCCACGGGATTTCCATCAGTGGACAGTTAGAAATCATATGGGAAGTTTGGATTTTCTCTTGCGAGAGTTCTCGCACGGACACACTATTCCTTGTCAATGGAATTTAAAATTATGAATTTAATGGTCTGTGAGGTCCGATCGCTTCCCAATTGTTAAAAAATACCAAAATTAATGGAAATATTTGTAAATTATAAATACAAGTAAGAGTTTTATTTTCAAACATAATTTTTATTCAAAAGCATTTACATAAAAATTGATGATTTATCATTATACAAAATTGATTCAATATTAATACAATAAATTATCAAAATAGGAATATTATTTTGGAACTAAGTCGGTTGCTTTACTACAGATATCAGTACTTCAGTTATAATTTAGAGGGCGTTGTTTTCATTAGAAATAGTGAGCAATACAAAAGGGCAAATTATGGATACCGTGATCCTTCTGTGGTCCGATAAAGGCATTCAAGCCATGTCATCAATGCTGTAAAGAAACCTGCTACATTAATAAATTCCAGGGTTACCAGGCAGTGGTTGGAGAAATACGCCCAGATAAAAATACAAATAACCCAGTCGCGGATGGAATGCATTCCAGAACTAGTTCTAGAAGTACTTCTAGGGAGTCGGAACTACTTCTCAACTCGATTACAGCACATGTAAAAAAGGCATTACATTTAGCATTGCATGTCATAGGACGGAAGGGATCGTCTCTCCACTCTGCAATACCCAGAAGTTGTGCATTCATGTCTTCGAAAAAGTAAACGTAGAAGTACTTCTCGAACACATTACAAGGAAGTTGTGCATTCATGCCTTTTTCTGCAATTTTTCACAATTTTCAAAAAAAAAATTATATTTTTGGGGTTATTTTTTTTTCAAATAGTTGAAAATCTATAAATCAGAGTTTTATAAAAAATCATTTTACATAGCATATACCTAGAACGTTTAAGACATTTTGAGTTTGAACCGAGAACATAGCATATCCGCACTTAAAATCTTAAATCAAATGTTTGCGATTGGCATTGTTAAACAAACAAACGCGACAAGCAGGCGACAATCATTAAAAACGGGGTGAGATCATTTTAGACAAAGGTATACTTGTTGAGTCCTTCCTTGCCGCATTACCTCGCATTCGTACGGCAATGCCCTCAACTTTTCTTAAGCATAGACCAATTCCATTATGCATTACCGAACTAGTGAAGAGTTAGGTTCAATGAACAGTATTGCATTATGGAAGGACTTCTTTTATAATTGAAACATTTTATTGCCTGTAGTGCGGCCTAATTCTATGCTCACTACTTCTAGAAGTAGTTCCAGAGGTAAGGCCTTGCAAAATCGCGACTGGGAAGGTCCTCATAAATAGTGCTAAATATATTATAGAAAAACAAATACACACACACATGGACGCATTAGGTTTTAAAAACTTCGTAATTCGTATAGAATTGGGCGGGCATCTGTATTGCCTATTTTCTATTTAAATCCTTCGTTACCGCGTTAAGAAATTTGTCCCATTTTAAGACCAATTAATTACATGTATACATACATATTTGAAAAATGGATTCCAAAACGCCATAACAAATCAGCTGGTATATGTATACATACTTGAGTTTCGCTTTATATATTTTGAATTTTATTCGTATTTGGTGTGAAACTATGAAAAGAGAAATCGAAAGCGTTGAAAAAGAACTCAAATAAAAATTTAATACTCTCGCAAGAAAATATTACGGAGATTTGCATACATATAATTTCCGATTTTTAGATTTCTTTTATTTATTTTTTTGTCTCGCATATGAAGTTCCTTCCTTCATCCCATTCTTAGAAATTTGACATCTTACGGTTTTTAGTGCACTTAACACGTAGGTAAGGAAACAGAACAGACCTACTATGTATTTGCATCGCATTGACGTCTTTTGTTACCAAAAAAAAACAATAAATTCAACGGATCTCTGCATAACCGATTTAATTAAATAAATGAGAAATGTTTTTATAATTTATGCTAAATATGTATTTAAAACTATTTCCATCTTAATAATGCGATTAATTGCCAAATTCGTATTCATCGAAATATGACATTTTGTTAAATGGCATTTTTAACAAATAAACAAAAAACGTGTGTGTATACCTATTCTCCAGTTTTGAATACGAAGGAAGTAGCTAAAAAGTGGTTTTTAGACTAACGTGTTTTATGAATGAGAGTGACTTATGTTACGTATACAAGAAACTATCGCATATTAGTTTTAAAAAGGGCAAATAGTGACATTTCGAAACAAGTTAATACGAGTATGTATTCATTTGTCCCCATGACGATCCACAAGCCACATGCATAAAAGAAAAGAAGTTTTTTGTTTTTAATCTTATACCTCTCAAAAGTTGCATTGGGATCTTAGGTGTTAGAATATGTGAAAAAAGTTCCAAGTTTAATGTACTTTTGGCTGCCTCAAATTGGTTGAAGTTTCGGAAACAACGGTTTTCAGTACTATTTTCGCCCATTGCTCGGATATGGTTTAGGGTTAATTTTTGCTAAACAAATTACTCAAAATCAATAAACATAATGTTTATAAGGAAATAAAATGAAAAAGCATCTATATTACATATGTTAATACTCAATAGCCACTGTTGCGCGCAATACGTTTCAGGGTGTGCAGAGCGGGAGGTTGTAAAAATATGTTTTTACTTAAATTTTTTTTGTTAGTTAATAATTATTTTAAAATTGAAGATATTTACTTTTTTTGAACCTAGTTTAACTAGTTTTTGTGTATAGATGTAAAAAAAAAAAACCTCAATAGCCTACATATTTCTTCAATTTCTTCGAAACTTCAAGGTCATTAAGGGAGCCAAAACTACTTTCCAAAATGAAAACTTTAGATGTAGTAATCAATTTTAATCATCAATGCAACTTTTGAGAACTATTAGACATGAAAATTCTAAAGTTGGAAAATATGACACACCCTACTGTATACCAACAAAATGGGCGATTTTTACTGTTTGCTGTCAAAATGGAGATTCTTAGTATGTACATGTTGACAGAGAAGTATGTATCATTGCTTCGTGTCTCTGCTATGCCTAAATTTAGCAATTAGATCTCTAATTGGTGCAAAATTAGATTTAGATCTTGAGACCTCCATTGAATGGCGTCACCGTATTGCATAATCATGTAATAAAGCGATGATACACTGTGCGAAAGAGCTAGAAAAAAAAACACTAACTGGTTAAATTAACCTGCATATATTATACAATACAGGGTGTTTCTCTAGTTCCTCTGATATGTTGGTGGTTTCTTAGAAAGCTGTTGTCCTGAGAGCTCGAAATGAAACTTTTAAAAAATACATAAAATAATATGAGTGAAGATAAACTCCCAGGAAATAGTTTTCTTGTTGCTCTGTTTTTTTTTTCTGAACGCCCCAATTCAAAACACCCTGTGAATTACATATTCATTTCATCTTAAATATCACACGAGCCATCTGTCTGATCAAAACTTGTTGTAGTTCAGCGTTTTTTCTCAATGAATAATATTATAATTGTCACCGGCCACCCGCGTGTTCGACCGCTCTTATCGAGTTGAACAGTATAAATATAATAAAATTAATTTATTCTAATTAATAATGTCCGCCAAAATTTCATTAATTTCAGGTTTTAAATTAGTATACAAAATGACGTATCTTAAGATATGAGTAGCCTAGAAAAAAAAGAACAGGAAAACATTGAGATACAAGCCTCATAAACAGCTTGACTCGATTCAGCAGACGATAAGGTTTTTGTTTGCATTATTTAAAGGGAAGACTGGCATATGAAGTTGAACTTTTTTATGAATTATTTTTAAGGTTTTGATCAGCAAGAGAAGTCAAAATAAATAAAAGCTGGGCATTGGTTCGGCGAACGATGGAGGCTTACTTAATTGGATTGGAGCCACCTTGGGAATATTCAAGTTTACTGGTATACTGGTGAGGGTATGAATATAGACCATCGCAGACAAGTGTATTTATTAAGAGCTTAATTGCTGACAAGGCACCATGACATTTAGAGCTATTTAATATCAATGTGGAGCTAGTTCTTAAAAATCTATATTTCTGAAATCATCTTTAGCTAATTCAACACAGATTCAACGGTTTTCACTAGTCTTTTTTTTTTCATTCAGCAATATAGGCGGATTGTAATCAGAAGCTTTTTGGTTTTGGTCCGCACTAAAATATAGCGCCATCTAAAGCCTGCAACCTAAATCTTTCGTCAATTGATAGAAACGAGGCTCGATGAACAAACGTCTTTATTTTCGAGTCCTACTCAGCTGTACATGCAGTCGTTTTTGTACCACAGGATATCGATGCGTTAAGCATCAAATTCGCTTAACAAAAAGCTTAACTGAAGGTCAAAGCTTTAAAGTTTTGGTGGAAAAAGCTCTCCTTTTTCAGGTCGCAGGATGGAGCAACCAAATCTTCGAAGAAGCTGCCACCATTCGCTTAACAAAAAGCTTAATCAAATATCAAAGCTTTGAAGATTTGGTGGAAAAAGCTCTTCTTTTTCAGGTCGCAGAATGGAGCAACCAAATCTTCGAAGAAGCTGCCACCATTCTCAACACTATGGACGAATTGAGAGCCATTTATATAGACCGCTGCTTATAGTAGATTTCTTAACTCGGATTACGCAATCTTTTAATAAAAACTAAACAGGTTCCATGCTTAGATTAATCCACTTCCAGTTCTGTCTTTGTTTTCGAGTATCCAAAGTCAACGGCTATAGCTACGCCTACGGTTCCATTTTTCTTTCTGAAGCACATTTAAAAAAAAAAAACCGTTTCTTGTTTCAGTTAATTTTGTTCAATTAATCTTTTGTAGCATTTCAAAATATCCTGTTTCAAATCAGATCAAAGCGATATATGCATTTCTATTAACTGTCTCTTGATAAACCACTAATTTTTGTTGTTGAAATTATTTATTCAAAACAAACAGTCCTTATGTCATTTGCACAAAAACAAAACAATAAAAAAAAAAAAAAACAGAAATATCCTTTGTTATGGTAAAGCGTATCCTTGTAAGAAAGAAAAAAAATATGTTTGTCTCAAGACTCGATACCGAACTACTTCCCCAGCGACACAGTGCTCCAAATTTATACCCAAAGCCAATGTACCACATAATTGATTCTGCCCAACCATAATACAGCGTTTGCCTGACGCAATACGAATGGAAAACAATATCATCTTCGATTTGTTAAATCTAAAATTAAAATAAAAAAATCCATTTGTTTCTTTAAATACATTATTAAATTAACATGAATGGCAGTGTTGGACTTGCACCTGAATTTGAAGTACAATCTTGAAATGAATTATTATATTTGGGATGAAAAAATGTATTTTTATTTTTATCTTTTGTTTTCGAGTAAGCAGATGGTTAATTAAAATATAAATAAATTTTATAAAACAAAAAGAAAAAGAAAATGTGTTTTTTAAGCCGGTCTTCGGAAGAGATAAAATTATATTATTGTTATTGTTTACCAAAAATAAAGGATTGCGTAGCCAAATGCCTGATAAATGTGTGATATGATTAAATTTAGTGTCATGTGATTTAGTTTTTATTTTATTTATTTATCAAATTTATCGAATAAATAAAATGAAAAGTTATAGTCTAAGTTTGATAGTTAAATTCTTCCAATATAAAATATTTTAATTAAACGATTTAATCGTTACACACGCTATCGGTGGTGCGTCAGTGGAACTTAAGTAATTCGGCGATGTATAATCAAATTATGTTAAATGAAGTAAAATTATTCATTGTTTACAAAGGTGTTTGATTTCAAGAACCGGTATCACAATTTATCGTTACAAGGTATTTGAAGAACGCAGCGGTATAGCAATGAGTCAGTAACTCATAATAAAACAATGCGTTGCTCTGCAAAAAAAGCTTGGTAACCACATCCCAATAACCGTTAGATTGTGAGCTCTCAAATAACCTCATCGAAGAAAGGAAATTGAACAAGTGAAGAGACTCACTCAATTCTTCGATAGAATGTAATAATAGGCACAGGGTTGGATGTCTTTTTTTGAAATGACGTGGAAGGAGAGAGTACTCCTCAATATGAATGATCTTATATATATATATGTATATACTAGCTGTCCCGCCCGGCCTCGCCCGTGTCTAAAAAATATAGTGTTACTATCGCTTAGTTCGAAGAATCAAAGACAGTGCGAATGCACCCCAAGGTTTGCAATCCACCAATATACGATATACAATCCACAAGTGTGGATTGTAATTATTTGTAGTTTGAATAAGTGACATTTCGCAAGAAAGTGGCATTTGTTAGAGTGTTTTTATTTTTGCATTAATTTAAATAATATTGCGAATAAATTAATTTAAAAATCGGCCAATAATAGGCACAGGATGTAAATGAACTGGAATACGAAGTTTTACTTCATTGTATGCATTAGTTTTTGTTTTTATCTAATCGTAAGATTGACAGGTAAGAGCGTCACATTGAGATTTATATATTAATAAGATAAGAAATGTATCTCTCTCTCAATGAAAATTCATGAGATTTGCTGAAAAGAAAACAAAACAAATCGTACTAACTTCAGTCAGACATAACGGAGTTGTGGCCTGATTTTAACACAATGGCTGTAAAATTAGTGGCTGTAAAAAGGTCTGGAAACATTGCATATGGCATTCTATGGCAAGCGGTTTCCTTCCAGGATTTTGCTCAGTATAGTACAGAATTCATCATGGAAAAGATGAATAACTCATTTTCGTGATAAGTCGACCGCTATCGCTGGTGGCCACAATATTATTAAAAGACAACACAACTTTGCATGATGAAATCTAAGAAACTCTATTAAATCATTTTGACATGCGGAACAAGTTTAAAACATGTTTTTTGCATATATATTCAATTATAGATCCATAAAGAGTATTTTAAATTAGACTGAATAAATGAAAGAAATTAACATTTAGTTAAATTAGACATTAGAGAATTTGACAACAATTTCGGAACTGGCAATTCATAAGTGTGACTCAAGATCCTGATACGCGATTGATAATTCTCGTACAGTGAGTGAGTGGGCTTATGGTTTTGAAAAAATTGCAAGAAATAGAAATTCGAGCAAATTAAGGTCAAAATTTATTGATAGTTTTTTTTTTTTAAATTTTGCAATTCTTTTATGTTCAGGGTTTTGTACCTCAAAAGTAAAAAAAAAAACCGAACCCTTATAAGATTACTTTTGTTTTTCTCGAAATTGAAGTGAGGTAGGCATTCGGTGTTTTGAAAAATGTTAGGTCTTCGTGGTACGCACGCCAAATCCAACTGTCTACATTTTGACTTTTGGATGACACTGAGGCATAATTGCGGCTCAACTTCTTTAATGTGTCGAATTATCGCGTCCTTCAGCTCTTGAATGATTGTTGGCTTATTGGCGTGCACCTTCTCTTTCAAAATTTCTCTAAAGAAAGAAGTCCAACGGTGTTAAATCACATGATCTGGGCGGCCAATTAAAGTCACCATTTCAGGAGATAATGCGACCATCAAAGTTATGCCGCAAAAAAATACATAATTGTTTCGTTGGCTGTGTGGCAAGTGGCGCCATCCTCTTGGAACCACATACTATCTACCTCCAAAGCCTCCAATTGCGGCCACAAAAAATCATTATCATGATGCGAAGGCGTTTGCCGTTTATGGTAACAACGTGGCCAGGTTCGTTTTGGGAAAAAAAAAACGGACCAAAGACTCCGCCGCTCCAAAAACCGCACCAGACCGCACGTGACTTTTCATCGATATATAGACTTCTCAACAATAACTCTTGAATTCTCATCAGCCAAAGGCGGCGCTATGGAGAGCTTTGTTGAAACAGTATTGCACCAGATGCAATCAACAAATTGCTAGGCTATCTATGTATAGTGGGCATCGTAGCGCAAGTGGTAAGTGCGTCGGACTACTGAGCCAGCGGTCTTTGGTTCGAATCCCGCCGCAAACACCTAATCAAGTTTTTCACAGTGCCCACCTCTTCCGAATGCCTGACACACAGCACACAGACAAATGGTTGCGGGAAAGCTAGGCTTGGTTCTACCTAGGACTGCTGACGCCAAATATATATTTTTTTATCTATGTACTAGTTGAACCCATGCTCGCCTTGCTTCGCATTCTAAGGGTTTTCTTATGCATACAAAAATGCAATTTCAGTGGGAGCATAGAAACATCAAAGTATTTGTCTAAGTCCACAAAATTGTTTAGTAAATTTTGTTGATTAACAGTGTTTTATCAAAAACGTTTCAATGTGTAACTTTCAGCCCCTAACTGCAGATTTCATAGTTCTCAAAAACCGCACCGCCCCGTAGCCCGTCAACACTTCCGCCTCTACCAGATGTCATTGCAAAATTGTTACTCTAGGTCGGGTGCCATTACATTATTTAGGCGGGCTCAAGTTTCTTAGAATAATAGTAGGTACACCCACTTTTAGTTTAAATTTATGTGATGGCAGCGAAAGCGAGAGTTTAAAAATTCGACCAGATATCTGGTTGTTACTTCTTGGTCCACAACCCGGGTGATTGAAATTCATTCTGCACTTTGACCATCAGCAGGTGAAAATATCTCGCTGTTAATTGCTGGAGCTTAATCATTCCGCCGCAACAAAATAGCTCGCTCACAAAGCTAAGAATTCTTACGGTTTTTTAGTTGTGATACATCACTTTAAACCACCAATTTTAAATAACAAATCAGAGAAATGTTGTGCGTTCGGATGTGCCTCGTGGCACTACTGATAACGTTTGCCTAAAGTCTCGGCAAAATAGCACTGTAAACCAAACATCCCAGATGACTTCCACATAGCAAATACATATGTGCATACATATATGAACCAAAATTAACTCTTAAAACAACAGAAGTTCACTTTGGGTAGAATATTTGTTTTTGATCGTGTTTTTTTTGTAATTCATTAATAATATTTATAAACTGAAAATGCAATTCACTGCTCTAGAAAATTCTCTTTCTTTTGACACCTCATTTGTTAAGATTGGTTGAGTGTGAGAGCCGCAAATGGTGATAATGATTGTAGCACATTGAAGTACAAAGCATATGATCATGTTAGAGCGCGCACATATACTCACACACACACTATTGCAACGATACCCACTGCTGCACGACTGCTGGCGGTGGTCTCCGCTGAAGGAAAATTGTGGGCGATGTTTTGAATAATTGTTTTGAACATTGCTCAGCTTCAGGATAACGCAGGAGGATGTTTTATATTTCAAATGAATCAGCGACAGATTTACTAATTTCACCTGTTTTTTTGATTTTAAATCCGATAAGCCATAATTGAGTTAGGGCTGTATAATGATAATATTCCTCTCCGATATATTGTTATTTTGACTACTATGTAAGACTGAGCAAAAAATTACATAGCTTGTGATCATCCCGGGTACTTAAGAAGCATTTCAAAAAAAGTTTCATCGAAATCTGTCCAGCGGTTTTCACGCCATTAGGTAAAGAACAAAAAAACCTCTACAGTTTTATAATATTTATAGATTATAGATATCAAAAATTAAATATTCTGTTTTTTTTTTTTTTCCTAAAGCTTAGTATGTTTTCTCCCAAAGCCATTTTTTATTTTATTTTCTCCGAACGTCAATATTCAATTGTTTCAGTACAGTTGAGGTTATCCCAAATTACTGGCTTGCATCAACAAACTCAAACTTGGTTTAACTAGACAAACCCCAAAGTCTATCGGTTGGCAACGTTACGAGCTTTTTTGCATATAAAAAGGACGAATGGAAATTACTCTCTGGAGCAATATGAAATTCCAAAGGTATTCAATCTATGGTAGGAATCTGCCCCCTTTCTCTTCTTAGGAAAGATTATGTTCCGTTTTAAGAAAAATACGCCGGTTAACCATCAGCGTTGGAGGAGCAAATAACGCATTACATTAGGAACCTTTTTGACCTGAGTACATTAACTACAACTCACGGACGCTTCAAAATTATCCTGATAAAAAGTCTATATTTTTAAGACACACTTAATCAATCTTAAGGTGGGATGATTGGAACATTTCTGACCGTCTTCGTCCGGATACTAAACATAACTGAAATTTTTTGTTCGTGTTGATTTTTTTTTTTTTTTTGTAACAAAACACGCATGCATAATCGAATATTATTGTTTCGACATTCGACCACCTTTCAAAAAAAATTATTGTCCCCAAGACAATAGATAGAAAAAAAATTTAACTTAATGAAGAGGAACTTATGCGGAAACATAGTCCCCTCGGTTTGCGGCGCGTCCAAAAGTGTCCTCGTTCATTTTGGAATTCATACCATGCTTCGTCAGTATTCGGATAAATTTAAATAAAATCAAAAATCAGTAATCAAAAACATAATGACAATTAAACTACCGATTTCAATTCATTACTCTTTCTGTGAGATGAATCGCTAAGTAGGGTGGTCTGGTAGAACCAGTTGATCCAGATACATGCGTCGTCGGTCGGACGCTAGTACTGATAATTTGGAGGTGTGAGACTCGGAATAGAACACCTGTTCCATAACCCCACGTAAAAAAGCATACCTAGAAGCTTCTTTTTGTTTACAATTTTATGAATCAAATGTGCAAGTTCCTAAAAAAAAAAATACAAACAAAAAAAAAAAAGGAACACCTTACCAATACAAAAGACATAAAAAGGCAAAACAATAGAATAGGAAAATAAAAGAAAAAAAACTAAAAATCAAACAACTTTCAAAAGCATACCGAGATTCGCAGAGGAAGATCTTAGTATATAAGAGGGAACTTAATCCATAATCGATATAGTTTCTTCTTCAAGTCGTTACACTACAATCACCAAAATGAAAGTAAGACTTGCGAGGATCGATTAAGGATCTTCAAGAAGACTAATCTTTTTCCTTTGTTTTTAGATCTTCGTTGCTCTCCTTGCTCTTGTAGCTTACGCTAGTGCCAGCGGTATCGGTATCGGTGGAGTCGGAGGAGTCGGCTATGCCGGTGGTCTTGGCTATGGCGGTGGTCTCGGCTATGGCGGTGGTCTTGGTTATGGCGGCGGTCTTGGCTATGGCGGCGGTCTTGGCGGAATCGGTCTGGGAGCTCGCAGCATTGCCATTGCACAACCCGTTGTGAGGTCTTCAATCATCAGCGCACCAATTGGCTTGGGCGGATATAAGAGCATTGGCGGCTATGGCGGCTATGGCTTGGGCGGTGTCAAGTCCATCGGTTATGGAGGTTATGGAGGTATCGGAGGAGGTTATGGAGGTATTGGAGGAGGTTATGGAGGTATCGGAGGAGGTTATGGAAGTATCGGAGGAGGTTATGGAGGTATCGGAGGAGGATATGGCTCTGGCATCTGGAAGAAGAAGTAGATTTTTATAAGTTTGTTCTAATAAAGCTATGTAATATTAAATTGATATCATAAATTAATTTGTTTTTAATGGACTAAGTCGACATATGTATGTCATGATCAGTCAGTTGTCATGTCAGGATCGGCCCGATTGGCTTGCTTAGATTACAATTTTTTGGCATAAACATATGGAAGGAATCTTTTCAAACAAGACTTGATCCAGTTGATTGACGAAGCAGGATTTGCTTAGATGTCAGTGGTCTGATGACCGAGGAGCTGAAGATTGTTATTGAGTACGGGATCCACTGTAAAGAAAACTGGTCACGTCTATATGATGTAAGAGACAATCGCATAGTTTATCCTTAAATCCATGCAATGGAAACATCCTGGGAGAGAATTTCGTACGATAAGCATTTTCAAGCAGTAACTGTACCGCTAAAACAGAATACCGAAAAACATAATCCTGAAAACCCAAATCCAGAAAGTGAAAATGGGAATTGTTAAACATTACAATACTAACGCCAACGGGAATGGACAAACACTTGTCTGCTTAACATTAATTTTTTTTTTTATTTATTTATTTATTTATTTATTGTCTATAAGTACAATTATTGGTATAATTTACTCTCTTAGAGCTAATGTTCCTAGTATAATATAGATATACATTTATGTTCATAAGTATAAATGCCTTCAATCATACACAATTCCGTTCATGATAATATTTTTAAACATTTAAAAAAAATGTCCGCAAATTTTGCATTTTATACAATTTTTCGGGATTTCGTTTTCGAGATTTTGGGTTTTCGAGATATTGAATTTTCGGGATATTTAATTTTCGGGATTTCAGATTTTTGGGATTTTAGATTTTAGGGATTCTAGATTTTCTGGATGTTGGATTTTCGGGATTTTGGTTTTTATTGAAAATTTAGCAAAAGTTTCGTTTATCGAGTCAATTTGGTTGCATCTAGCAGAATAAATCAAGATTGAGTAGACAAAGAGAAAGCCCAGAACCCTATGGAACTCCAGCAATGGGACACGCCAACGCGAATAGACAAACACTTGTCTACTTAATATTTAAAAAAAATGTCTGCAACATTTGCATTTTATACAGTTTTTCGGGATTTCATTTTCGAGATATTGGATTTTCGGGATTTCTGATTTTTTGGATTTTAGATTTTAGGGATTCTAGATTTTCTGGATTTTAGATTTTCGAGATTCTGGTTTTTTGTGAAAATATAGCAAAAGTTTCGTTTATCGAGTCAATTTGGTTGCATCTAGCAGAATAAATCAAGATTGAGTAGCTAAAGAGAAAGCCTAGAACCCTGTGGTACTCCAGGAATGGGATACTTCCGAAGAAAATTGTTCAACTAATTTTGCTGCGGGATCTTGTTTTTCGGGACTAAAAATCTAAATAAAAGACTTATTTTGGTATCCAAGTCAGCGGCTCTACATTATGTTATGGTTGATGTTCGTACATCGGGAACAGAACTCAGCATCAGTATTGGTGGACTTTTGAAAGATTGTTCCTTATTTTAATTTAATATTGTGCTTCCTTCTTAAAAATAAAATTGGTAAGTCTCTATGTACATATGTACACTGAATCTAAAAAGCCTCCGTATACATATTTTACTAACTGTCCAAGTTCTTAAAGTACAGTGATTTCAGATAAAAGTTTTCAACCTTATTTAAAGAAATACATTTTTTTTTATAACTAGCATCTTATTCACAACCTTCTCGATAAAACTCAAAAATTAAAATACAAAATCCAGAAAATTACCATAAATTACGGTAACTATGTGTTATAGCTTAAAAGTATGTAATGCAAAATTTTAAGCATAATCATAAGTGAACTCCAGATAATTGATTAGCCTGAAAGTATTCAATGCAAACTGTTAAGTATATAATGACAGAAATCAAAACCACAAGAAAAACGATGCATATCTAAAGGGTTTTTTTGCGTTTGCATTTCCATACGGTACCCTAACGAAGAGACAGACAAGAAAGCGAACTAATATTGCATTGTCATCCAAAATTTGTACCGAACAAACAACAAAGCGACCTAATAGAAACGTAGAAAATGGGTTGAAGCTGATTTTTATTGCTTATAGAATGGTGACGCTATTTTTTTTTTTTTTTAAATTTAAGGTGCCTTCAAGCAAACATTCTCTTTTCAAACCTGAGGTGTGTTTTGGGACATAAGCCTATTGCAAACAGAAATTGTCTACCAGACCTAATTGTGCGCGACTGAGGCATACTTAGTGGCAGTATTCGTTATTTATTTATTTATAAAAGTAAGTCGACCAATTTGAGAAGTTAATGTCAAAAACTTACTGATAGAAGGATCGTAGAATGCCTGAAGAATTCGATCGCACAAATAATGAATAATATTACATCTGGAAACAACTTCTGTAAATCGTAAGCAACGACATAAGCTTTCAACAATACACAACTCTCCAGTTATCCTAGACACCACCCATGGAATTAGTGTAAACGTAGCATCTGAGCTTCCCATCATAAAGGCGATCTGTCTGTCGATCGATAGATGTCGCTCATCGATCAATTATTGACACTCATAATAGGAGCTTTTGCTTCTCCTTCATACATGGCTAGGTTAGGTTAGGTTATGGGGTGGCGGCTTAGCCTCACATAGACCAGTGTTGGTCCATAGTGATACCACAATTCCTCAGAGTAATCAGTTAATTTCTGTTGCTTTGTTTAAAGAAAATGAGCTTGTCTGTTGAGCAAATTTAATGAGAAGGTGAAGTTTTATGTCTGCCACTTCTACGAGTGAGTTGAAATAGAATTTTCCCATTAGTCTGTGCCTTCTTTTTGCCAGTGCAGGACAAGCGCACAGGAGGTGCTCTAATATTTTTACCATAGCCGGTTCATTGCAGTTTCTGCATATGTCCGATGAGACTAGTTTGAGCCTACGAGCGTGATAACCTTCATACATAGACATGTTTCCTTTTGAATTTAATTTAATCTAATTTAATCAATTATTATTATTTTATTATATTATTACGTATTTGCATTTAATTGCTTGTATGATGTGATGTATGGAGACTTTTTGGAGTCAGTGTATATGCTCTATTATAACAATATTACAATTACAACGGATACCTAACAAAGTGGTAACTCTCAGAGCAGGTTTCGTGCCGGACGGTTGTGAAAACTATAAATAAATACATTCTGCATTTGTTTAAATGAATTAAATACATAAATGTATTCCCAGCAATGTCTACGAGTGAAGTGTTTAGAAATTTTATTGTTTAAATAAGAAGCTGAATTTTTAAATAGCAAACATTACAGATGGGGTATCTTAAGGTGAGCTTTTCATATTTAACGATATTTTAACGATCTCTTAAAGCCAATACCTCTGAGTAATACCAAAAAAAGTTACAAACCCAAAGTGACTGCAATGCTTCCTATTCGGTGTAGGACATTTTGCAGCTAGCTTTTATCCTCCGCCTTAACTTGAGAGCATCGAATAATCCATGGTACAAATCAACTATCGCAATCGTATTGCGATGTTGATTGACTTTGTATTTTAGGGTCAAATTGGAAGATGATTTTGCCACAAGCTGACGTTTAGTATCTACATAAATGATTGGGATATTTTGCTTCTACGCACGACACTATAATATGAAGTAAGGTATAAAAAATAATAAAATAAATATACAGTGAAAGCTCTCTTAATTAGACAACCGCAACCACGGGTCCGGAATTTTTTTTTGTCCCCTAATGAGAGCTGTCCGTTTATAAGAACGCATTTTGTACGGGAAATCAGAAATTGGTTCCCCGAAAAGGTGTCCGTTAATGCGAGTAGACCGCTTAACAGGGTGTCCGCTATTGAGAGATTTCACTGTAATAATATATGTTATAATAATAAAGTAGATTTTTCCTCATATGCCTTGATGGAATAATACATATATTATGCTGCAGAATCTGCAAGGCATAGCAAATCCATGGCTAGTCTCTCGAAAACCATGTTCCAGGCGTCTTCAAGCATAACATCGCTATTATTGAAGCCAGGCAAGCCGCAATGAAAACCATAAATTCGGCAATCAACTCATCGAAACTGGTAGATCAATGCCAAGAAAAAAAATTCAATCGCTTGTGCACTTAGGCTAGAGTCACTCTATGTTCGACGACATAGTGCCACAGAATGAAACGAGAGAGCTGGCGAACTATTTATACTAAAACTTTAGGGGTTGGCCTTGGGTCTTCACTAAGAATAACTTAAAAAAAAAAAAAAAACGGATCATATTCATTACATTCGAAATCTTTTGCCTTTTTTCAAATCAGCAAAAATAATCACAGACGGGGCGGCGGCGGGACAGAAATTCCCAGGATGTCTCTTATGCTAATAAATATACATTAGTTCTTATATCTTCTTAGACTAAATAGGAATACACATAGAGAGAGCTGCAGGTAGCATTGACTATAGGTGAAATCATAGGGTGATATACACTACATACACTTCTAACAGTATCACGCTTTTCTATTCAATTATTTGGATACCGTGATTAATGGTAATTTTTTGGATTTTGTATTTTAATTTTTGAGTTTTAACGAGAAGTGAGTGAATAAGTTGCTAGTTATAAAAAAAAATTTTTAAACGGACTAAAAAGTAACATCATAATCTTTCCTAGCCCCATACAGATAGTCCTGAAAATTTGTGATTGTAAATTTTGAATAACTATGGAAATAGGTTATTGTCTGTGCTATTACCTTTATTCGACACACACGGCTTGCCAAGAAAAATTGTTGCTGATAATGTTCCTTTTGGATCGTATGAATTCCGTCAGTTTTATACTAGTTTAGATACCTATAGAAGTTGTGACAACAAGCCCGAGATACCCAAAGTCCAACGGGTTTGCTGAGTGCTTAGTGCGCGTTTCAAAAAACTTAACCTTCATCTCATCCTTGTGTAGAAAACTACACAAAAACAACCTTTTTTCTTACTTTTTTCAAAAACCACTAATTGATAACTTCTGGAATTTTCTGACTTTGTTAACAACCTTATATTACAACAAAAAAACGTTTTTCCCCATGAAAAAAATCTTCATGACGGTTGTTATTGCTAAAATTACGTTGTCTACCTTCTTGTGTAGATTTCTACACACATGGAAACTTAGTGCGTTTCATATAAAATTTCATTTGCATTGAAGATCTTCGCAAGTGAACATTGTTCGAATATATATTGTGAATTCAATAGTAATAAAAAAAAACTATGTCGGGACCAAGATAGTTGGAAATGGAAGCATGTTTGAATGAAAGTGATGGTGATGATAGTGATATTTTTGGAGACATTGATGACGAATTTGTGCCAGAAGAAAATGTTTATAATAACGATTGCTTACTATGCATATTCAGATGATAGAGATTCTGATGTTACAAAGGTAGCGAGTAAATCAAATGAAACATATATCAGTTGTTGATGGTGAAAATATGGATACATTGCTTGTTTCGAAAAATGGGATTGTGTGGGAACACCAATCAGTTGGGCATCAAACTAGAAGATTCGGAATGAAAATATGATTTATCTTCGTCCTGAATATCAAAGATGCTTCTTTATTTTTCTGCCCACCACATATTGAACACCGTAGCGCAAGTGGTTAGTGCGTCGGACTACTGAGCCAGCGGTCTTGGGTTCGAATCCCGTCGCAAACACCTAAAAGTTTTTTCACAGTGCCCACCTCTTTCGAATGTCTGACAAGCATCAAAGAGTATCATTTGTCTCGATTGAGCTTCTCAACTCGCCGTTCGGAGTCGGCAAAAAACTGTAGGTCCCTTCCATTCGTGCAAAAATATTACACGAACACACAAATGGTTGCGAGAAGCAGGCCCAGGCTCACCTCGAGCTGTAGCGCCAACTAGGTAAGTAAGTACATATTGAATGAATGACTTTGAAAGATTCTAATGTGTATTCACAAGCTAAATACGGTAAGGTTTTCAAACTAAACGTTTCGAATATGTTGCAAGCACAGCACTGACAACATACTACTTGTTCCGTACATTAAAAAAAAAAAAAAAACAAATGTCCTGTATTGCAAAGTACAATGCATAACTCTATTGAAATTGAATCTGGTGAAAATTGAATAACAGAGTATTACAATAAAACAATTGTTCATATGATTGTTCATATACACTGCCATTTCAAATTTCAAGTCAATATTTTTTTTTTCATTCCATTTACAATTATGTACATACCTAGGCGTTGTAGCTACAGTTGTCAAAATGGTTCCTTGCTTCAGGTGTAAAAGAAAAACAAATGGATGGCCAATGGCTGTAGTTGCAAAATATGGTTGATATTTCTGATATAAATTCATTAGTTATTTTCAAGGAAGTGAACTTGAATTGGCAATCAACACAAAAAATAGCAATACGAAGGAAAGTGAACTAAGAATTCACTTGCAAAACCACATATGGCAGCTAGAAGAAGAAGACCGGCATTATCAGCATCTTTGCTTGCAAAAGTTTCAGGAGAAAGTTTACCAGCACAATCTTTAGAGTATACTTCTGCATCATCTTCATCATCTTCATTAAATCCATCAAAACGATCACGACGCGTTCTACTACAAATCAAAGGCAGTACAAGATGTCACATTTACAATGAAGAAAATTCCACCAAAAATAATATATTATATGAGCCAATTTGTTGTTTTTGCTCAAAAGCTGATTGTAAAAACCAACATAATCGAAATGTTTGTATAAAATGCATTCAAGAAAACTAATTTGAATTTATTTTCACTTGTTTTTTACGGGGAGATGTAGAGATTTGATTTGTATTACTCTCCAAATCAATCATGTACAAACCTAACGAATTGCAGACTTTAGTGCAACCGACTGACAGGTAGCACTAAAGTCTGCAACTCGAGCGCACGTCTTTGTCATACTTATATAGTACACAAACACAATATTACACGTTGGCTATTTGACATTTAAGTTTGTTTGAATTGCGGAAAGCAGGTTTTTTTTGTTATCATGTATCAATTGAGTAATGGAAGGCAATCGTCCCACTCCAATTTGTCTCGGAAAGCCTATGCAAGCATTAGATACTGTCTAACGACTTCTGACACTGAAAGAGCAACAACGCAACCTCATAGACAGCAGATTGAATGTATCATTTCCATAATCTATAAACGAAATAGAAATGATCTTGTGGACCTTAGCACTATACGTATTCTCAGTGCATTAAAAAGCAATTGTTATCATTGGAAATATCCCTTTATTTATAATAATTTGTGTTACTTCACCACAATATCCTAGTGATGACCTACTTCTTCTTCCATGGTCCATGTCCGATGCCTCCGATTCCGACATTTCCGATACCGAGACCAGCACCTCCGAGACCGAGTCCTCCCAAACCTCCAAGACCGAGTCCTCCCAAACCTCCCAAGCCAATAGGTGAGCCAACGCCAAGACCCAGACCACTGCCGTAGCCGAGTCCGCCAAGACCTCCAATACCAACACCTCCAAGACCAAGACTAGATCCGCCCAGACCGACACCTCCTAGACCAAGTCCTCCAAGACCAAGACTGGATCCGCCGAGACCAACTCCTCCAAGACCAAGACTAGATCCGCCGAGACCGACTCCTCCTAGACCAAGTCCTCCAAGACCAAGACTGGATCCGCCGAGACCAACTCCGCTTAGACCAACTCCTCCAAGACCAAGACTGGATCCGCCGATACCAACACCGCCTAGACCAACACCGCCAGCGCTAGTGTAAGCCACGAGGGCAAGAAGAGCAACAAAGATCTACAAAAGTAAAAATGAGATTAGTTATATCAAAAGGACCCTTCATCCGTGTTGCGTGACTTACTCTCATATTGGGTGAATGTGATGCAACGACTTCTAAGACGAAACTGTTCCTTAAGCGTTCTTGGTTCTGTCTTTTATAGTAATTGAATTTAGGATGGCTCATGCCGGTCGCTCTCCATGGACCTGATTTTTGTCGAGCATGTACAAAAGTTGTTTAATTTTGATTTGTTTTCATTTTGATTTTTATTCTCTAATTGTTTTTATAACATATTCAAATGAGGTTTCTTGCCATGACATGCTGTTAATAAAGTTGTTATTGTTTACCATTATTTAGTTTAGTAGACAGATGTAATAATAACAACCTACGAAGCGAGTATATGCATATGTGAGGTAACAGGACTGGTTCTCCGTATACTCCCCTGGATCAACTGGTTTCGTAAGGGTATTGACATGATAGGTACACGAGGATTCAAAATGCAAACCTGCTGAAAAGAATGATGAAATAAACGGTATGGCTGTCTGGCCTGCCTAGTAACTGGTGTCACAAGGCATTTAAAAAAAAAAAAAAAAACAACAAACAACTGCAAATTGTTAAAAGGAACATACTCCGGCGTTACTTTATGTAGGTATAGGTAGATCAACTTGTGGTTTGGGAAAGGTGAGATTAAAATATCACAATAAGAAGCTGGCCATTTTAGGTCCACTTTAGGATAGACTTTTGGTTATTATCAAGCGCCTTCTCGCACAGCTATAGTGAATTTAAACGATAAATTTGAAGGTGTCGGAGACGTTAGTGACGCCTACAACTCGTGTTCCACCGGCAATATCAGCCGAAAATATATTTAAATAATAGTGGCCCGATATGGCTTTCCTGCGGAATACCAGATGGCACAAAGACACGTTCCGATGTAATTATTTATTTTTACAATCTGAACTCGATCGCTCAGATAAGACTTTATCCATTTGTATACACAGGCCGACAAAATTCATCGTACGATGTACAAAGTTTTACTATTTTCGGTTTTTTATTTCTTATGGCCAGTGATATTTTTATTTTATGGTTAGTGCGTCGGATCTGTACAACACATCATAAAAACGTACCAAAAAAAAAAACAGAAAGTGCGAAGAACAGGTCGTCCACGCAAATTAAATGAAAGTTATGAAAGGGTCATTCTAAACGCTACCCGAAAAAATCCAAAAACTAATTGCCCTACCATCAAACAAATAGTCGCGGATAAATGCAGCACAGGTGTTAGTATGCCTACAATCGAAAGGACTCTCAACAGATATGGATATTTTTCAAGAACAGCAAAAAGAAGCAGTCCATTATTGACGCGAATAAGAAAACAACGAAAACAATGGCGTTTAAGATGGCTAGGACATGTAGAGCGTATGGACATCAACGCTCCGGCTCGGAGAATATTCGACTCTTACCCGGAGGGTCAGCGCAGCAGAGGAAGACCTCGCCTAAGGTGGCGCACACAAGTAGAACAAGACCTCAGCCAACTTGACGTGCGCAACTGGAAGCGGCTAGCTAAGGACCGGGTTAGCTGGAAGGGGTTGTTGGTTGAGGCCTTGGTTCACCCCGAACTGTAGCGCCACCTAAGTAAGTAAGTAAGTAAGAAAACAACGAACATACTTTGCCTCTCTACACAAAGACGCTGATCTGTCTTTTGGAAAGAAAGTTGTGTGCACCGACGAGAGCAAGTACAATGTTTTTGGTCACGATGGTCTTTTAAGAGTATTGCGAAAGATCGGCACTGAAATCGATGTTCAAAATCTTCGAAGAATAGTGAAGCACAGTTTAGGTAGTGTTATGTTGTGGGGGAGCATGGCTTGGTCCGGCGTGGGAAAGCTGGCGTTAATTGAAGGTGGATGGACCACTACATGTATCTCGACATACCAAAAGCAAATCTACGTCCATGAGTAGAGAAATTATGTCTGGATAGCGGCTGAATATTTCAGCAAGATAACACACCGCTCGAAAAAGTCCAGGAATGGTTGTTATACTATGCTCCAAGGCTATCCCACAGAGCCGTGACGTAAACCCCGAGACGAAGGACGAGAACGAGAGACAGACAGATCGGTGAAGTGGTAGCAAACTCAGATGATAGGTTCAATTTCAACTAACTCTATGGGTGGTGTCCAGGATAACTGGAGCGTTGTGTATTATTTTTGCACTTGCTTATGATTCACAGGAGTTTTTTCCAGATGTTTCTTATTATAGTTTGTGCGATCAATTTCTTCAGCCATATCCAACAGCCTACTGCCAGTGGTATGCGTTCGCAGTAGGTTTCGATATTAACTTCTGAAACTGATCAACTTATTTTTATTTCGTGAGAAATAAATGCTTCGAAGACATCTGGATTCGAACCGTGAACCTTCCGCATGACAAGCGACGACGACTACCACTTCGCCACGGCCACCCACAACTTGGGTGACTACTTGGAAGAACAGCTCCATAAACACCTAATTTCGTCAAAAGCGACTCTGATGGCAGCTCTCCAAGTAGAATGGGATCGCGTACCCGAAGTTTTACGCAAAACCTGGTCTCTTCTATGCCACAGCGACTGGTGGCGAATCTGGTGGAGGCCCAATAAGATACTGGCAGCCCGATTTCATCGAAATATCAAAGTTGAAATTTACCGTACGATGAATTTTTTTGTTTAAATGAAATGCATTAATCCTTTTTTTTAAGTTATAAGAAAATAAAATGAATTTGAATATGAATTTGAATAATATTTAAATAATCTTCGTTTATTGTTCTGATTCTTTAATCTTAGTCATTTTTTGAGTGAACTGCGTAGGTACCGAACAACAGCATTTATGTGTGCCATACGATGAATTATGTCGGCCTGTGTACATTGGAATGGAATCCCAAGCATGCCAGCTTATTATGGAGTACGATTTTGTGGTTTACCCCGTTGAACACTTTTGCAAAATCTGTAAAAATGTAAGTAAAATTGACTGAAAAAAACTGCTACGCATGCGTTAATCTCATTTGTAATTTTTAATTTCCATTTGATGCCACCTAAGTTCGAATCTCCAGCATCTAATACATGCTGTGCGTTAGAAAGATTTTCCATAGTAAGATTACAATTATTAAGATGTAATTTGTATTTATGTAGAGAGCTTCAGGGTGGAATATAGGTAGAATAAAAGTATCGAGCCCCACGTTGGGCGCCAAAATGATAGTTTTCCGACCGTCAACCGCGGACCTCTATTTGACCTTCGAACTTGTTGATCCTGGATGTTGCATCTGACCGATTGCCAAACGGGTGCGAAAGTTGACGAATGATTTGCTAACTAACTAACGACAATTTGATGTATTCTATACGATCGAGTTTTATGGTAATGACGAGTTAAGCGAAATGTAGACGAAAAAAAGATAAGACTTTCCCATTAGGGTTTTCACTTTAAAATTCATGAAGATATCTTTTTTCCAGGGTTTTTATACATAAATTGAATAACTGATTTTAGGTTTAAGAGAGACATTTATGTTACTTTTATGAGTACGAATTATCTGGCAAATTGGAAATTTTACATTTAATATGGTAAATGGTATAATCTTGGCGCCAGATTTAAATATGTATACAAATTCAATAATTCATAATACGAAATTCATAATAAGAAGTTATGATAAGAATGATGACGATGACGACGACGATGATAATGAAGATGACGATGATTCTGCTCCAACAGTTACATTAATAATAAGTTGATCAACGTCCACAATGAAAGTAGAAGATAAATAGCCAGATGCCAGTTCGACGAGCCCACAAGATAGACCAGATCGTACCGCAATTAGAACCCCTCCACCCCGTTCCAATCCGGTTTTATGAGAGCATCTATCTTTCCTGAATACCGTATAACAATTCGTATTACAAATTTCAGATATTAGTTTACAATTTCTCCCTTCAACTTTCCGCCAAAAATTGTTGCTTCAATAACATCTTCGTTGATCCGTTTGATTACCAAGCGTGTGCCGTTGCATAACCTGAGTGGGTTTAAAATACGAAGCATAATTATCGGCGGATCAATCTTCATCTATGAATTTAAAAATTCGTGTGTAAGTGTATAAGTTTGGTGATAATACAATTTAGTAATTGATGAGGATGACGCTGTAAATCCAATATGGCGGACGCTTTCTTAACTTCAATTTCTGTGAGGGCCAAAAATCTGGTAATCGATTTTACACCCACTTCCAGATATCTGATCAGTAAGAACCCGGTAAGAATACAATAAGGTACATTTTATGACGTTATAAATTTAATATGGCGGACGCCCTAAGATGGTGGATTACCGTTATCCTTACGACCTCCTTAATATGGGTATCAAATTAAAGGGATTGACAAGCAGAATTATATGAGCTAAGTGACGTCATACTAAACTCAATATGGTGGACGCCCCAAGATGGCGGATTACCCCCGTGACATGAGTATCAAATAAAAGGGCGAGCAGAATCTCAACCGTTCTGAGTGAACTTCCTCATATCAAACCCACCCAAGCCAATATACGTATCGACGTAAATTTGTAAAAAAAAATTAGATACCCACTAAAAAGTAGAAAATAAATACATAGGTATGTATATTATCTCTATATTTATAAGTATGTACATATATAAAAATCAATTGCCTCATGTGTGACTGATCATCACTAAAGAACGGATCACAAGATTTTGCTGATTTTTATTTTGTTGTGTATGTCATTGTCGGGATAAGGTTTGTATGAATAAACATTTTTGGAAAATCTACTGGAAAATTGTAAATTTCTAGAAAAACTTATATATTTCCAGAAAGGCTGATTTCCGTACTTTTTGATGCAAGTTGAATCAGGTGCGGAAATTTGCAGATTCAGATTGAATTGAGCTATAAGTGACCGTACCTCTTATTATTTGATTTCAGGTGCTATCACTAAATGCTCTTTTACTAAAATGTTGTGTTTAATTGACCATATAGCCAGACGTCTGCTTGAGTATAAAAAATCTGATCTGCAAACTTTTTCGCCTGATTTTTCTAATGGCCTGGCATTAAGTCTGATGGAGGAGACGGCATGCAAGGTTATGCACGTTTTTGAATGACTCTTGTATTTCAATCAACTTTAGATACATAATATACCAGGAAAACTGTAAGTCTCAGGTAAAAACTTTATATGGTGAATTTGTAGGTGACTTTGTAGCGCATGAAAATGATACTCATTTAAAAAAATTATAAGCACACTTTCCCGAGATAAATGCGGTTTTTAGAGAAATTGTTAAAAAAAAAATTAAAAAAATCTGTGTTTGAAGACCAATATCTCGAAAATGAAAATACGCATTGTAATTTTTTTCCAACTGTAATAGGCACTAATCAGTTGATTATGAAACGAGCCTTCGTTGGTTGTTCTAAGTTCAATACGCTCGAAGTAATACTTGAATAACTGTTGGTACCTTTTTCTCTGAATGATATTTTTTAAACACCCTGTAGCTCAGTGGGTGTTTAAGATAGACTCCCACTCCCGTACGATTTATTTCATATCATGAACCAAAGAATCAGAATCCAACATATCTGTATCCCAAACCGGACCACCCTGTATAGCGTTCCGTACCGTACCGCACCATACCGTTATCTCGAAAACGTGACTTGGTAGAGCAAAACGGATTGCATTTTGGCTATTTTTCAATGAGTACGTAGAGGTACCTAAGTAATTATGAACGCCTTTGTCCGAGAGTGGAACCATTGGTGACTCGGAAAAAAATTATTTTTTACATTTTAGTGCATTAAAGCTTGATTTATTTATGTATACATATAAATATTAATAAGAAGATGTCTGCTTACAGGCAAAATTTGCATAATATGGCGTTATCAAGTGTATGTACATATGTACGTAGATATAAATTGGGTTAATGCAAAAGTGAGATTGCCGTCGATGGTGATGTCTGCTAAAAGATATGAAGGGGTTTTAGTTGAATCTGTCAATTGTTTTCTTATTTACAGAAAGGGTCCAAAAGGTTTTTGTTTTTTTCAAAAAGGGTCAAATTTCGATGATTATTAGAAAGGCGGGTTCTGGGCTCCGTGCCATCAAAAAGGTTCAATTTGTCCCCAAAGGGTCCCAAAGGTAACACTGGACGGGAGCATATGATCAGATGTGCTGCCTTGACTCATACATTTGTCTGTTCTAGCAGACGAAAGAAAAGCAATAGTGATGTCAATAGCCGCGTTTTATTATCACCCATGATCTGGAGTGGATCTTTGGTTTATATGCATTACAATAACAATACGAGATCTTGTTTCTCATTTAGATCTATTTTCGTGATCTCAAAATAAGGTCGGCTATATCTCAGTAGGATGCACTTCCGCTTGTGAACTTTGCTTATCTGTATCCATGACAGAAACCAGTGGTAAAAACCTGATAAATGTCTGTTTCCGTGGTAGAAACCTGCGCTAAAAACCTGTTAAATGTCTGTATCCGGCTAAAGGTTGTGTAATTAAACGGCAACTTCGCGCTAAATACCTGTGTCTGAGCTAAAAAGGTGTGCATTGTAATCCAGTTTGTCTTATTATGCCCATGACCTGATCAGGATCAGATCAGCATAATAAAAAGCGGCTATCAGTAACATCATTGCAGTCTGTGACTGATTTATGCCGTTTTGCAATAGATGATGATAATGATGATGGGATCGCGGTGGGAAGTGAAGTTTTTTGGTTGTTGCTGGTTCTTTATTTTCCTTATTCCTCAACAGGCTAGGAGATTTTTTTTTAAACCTGAAGAAAGTTCGTTGACCCTTTTGCTTTTTAAATTGCGAGTTGTTGGGCGTGCCTCTTTACTCACATTAAGATTATCGATTTTACGAACAACTGCATTTATTTTGCTAAACTTCGGAGCGAAAAGATTTTCATTTTTAGAGTATCAACACTTGGTTTTATTGAACTCCAGTGTCGTAGGTAGGGTCATGAGCGCCCCTGGCAGATTTTTAATTTTTGCGCCCCCTATGACTTATTTTCTAGGAAGACAAACAATAGAATAACATTGAAATTGTATCTAGTTTAGTTCTTACTTATGATACTAGTATGTAGAAAGGGAAACTGTACAATACGAGTTCGTTCATTAAGGATTTTAAAATCTTCTAAAAGTTTACTTTTCTGGATTTTTTGAGGTCAATTTGTTAGTATGTAATATGGTCTACATTAATAATGCTTACTCAAACATTCTTGACCAATCTGTGATTGTAAATAATTTTTAATCAATTTTCATTTGGTGAAAGATCGTTCACAGCTGGCAGAAGTCACCGGTAGCGTCAACTCTACGCGAAGATAACTGGTCACTTAGCCATTATCTTTATGGCAATTAAAAACTGCAATATAATCTTCATTTTTTAAATCAGGCAATAATGATTTTATTCTATTTTTAGCTTTTAATCTCTAAACACAACTCGTTGGCATTCAAATCATCCTTGTATTTTAATGCGAGATCAGCTACGGCGGCTAAACTTTGAAATCTGCATCTCTAGTGCACAGTAAAGCTGAATTTAAAACTTTTGAAGAGGAATCATTATCGCCGCATCATCCTTGGCCCTTTCGTCGAACATCGTTTACGCTTTTCATAAAATTTCGGTTCTGTCGATGAGATTTTTTTGCTGAATCAACACAGCACTATTTGATTTTTCTGAAAACATTCAAATAATCAACGAGGCTCTGTAAGTACAGTAGTCCCTCGATAATGTGAACTATTTAAATCAAGGCGTTTTCAGATTTTAGAGGGATTCACATTACTGGAACGTTTTTTCAGTACTTACTTAACTGATTGAAACGATTTTCAAATCTATTAAAAACAACAGCAACACAAAATAAAAAAATCCGGTCAAGTGCAAGTTATACTTGCGCAATAAGTGTTCCGTACTATGTATCAGTTATTTTAACTACATACATACATACATAGATAGATCTATATGAACCCTTTCTTTACGATACGATTTCTACTAAAGATACAATGATATTTTGTTCGATACTCACATATATGTACATACATAAAAACATATATGTATGTATATATAGATAGGTACATATATGTACATATGCACTTGTATATCTGCAGGCACAAGTAAGTACATATGTACCTACATACATACATAGTTTTATGGTGCACAGTACATTTCAATACGCACAATTTGCGAAAAATAAATTCAAATTTGTACCTACATAAATGTATACCAACACTAATGTAAGTAAGTTGAACAAATTACCTACATATGCATGTATGTATGTACATAATTATGTCTCCGATGTCCTTTCTCATCTGCTCAGAAGAATAGTTATACACACACACACAAAGTAAAAGAAAAAAAAACAAATAAAGCATGTATATACATATTGCGCTTGCGTACATGGCGACATACATATATACCAACATATGTACATATGTATAGTATGTATTTACAAGAAATGTACGCTTGTGCATCAGATTTAATTTTTCCTCGTTATTCGTTCAATTGCATTAACTGCGTAGAAATTTGCGATTTGTCTCCCTCTCTGTGTTGTATATATGTACACAAATTCAATTTTTCCCAATATAGTAAAAGTAGAGACACCTACATTATAATAGGAAACCATCAAGCTTCCTTTATGTGTTATATTATGTATCATTGGTTTAAGTCTTAGGTCAATAGTTATCCGGTAGAAATATGCCACGAAAATTCGCTGCGGGTATAACACTTTTGCCATCAATTATTCAATTTTTACCCTCGTATCTACTTTAAGGCGTTGTGATATTTTTCTGGATATGTAAACAGTAGGGTAGTTGAAATTAAAAAATTAATTTAAAAAAAACGGTTAAAGTAGGGCAGTCGTAATAGTTATGGTTCCATCTACACTTTATTCTCAATGTTTGTGATTTTATTCAGATTTTTCTGAGCGATATTTTCGAAGAAAAAGCTCGGGACAGCAAGTTGTAACGTTTTGTGAAAAATCGTTAAGAAACTACCCCCCCAAAGTCGAAATTCAGCTTTTTAAGTTCTGGTCTGTGCTTAGGCCACTATTTGCTACAACTGTTCCAAGTTTCAATAGTCTAGGTTAAGTAGTCTCTGAGAAAAAGGCCTGTGACAGACAGACAGACAGACAGACAGACACCGAACTGATTCCATTAGTGTTCCATTTTGGTACGGACGGAACACTAAAAAAAAACACGAACTATACAAGACACAACTAACTGAAAAAATATAACCACGAACTGTTCATATAACATCCATACCTACACAAATATCAGTTGTTGCCTCTCTATAGCCTGCAGGTGCATTTCAGCGATGCCACTTCTGAAAAAAATTCTCGAGTAGAATCGGCTTAAAAATTTTAGTAGATGGGAAAAACTGAAGTAGATTTAAAAAAAATAATCTACGTATGTTTTTTTAACACTTCGTCGCCCCAGAATTGGTTTGCCGTATACGCCATTTGCACTTTTTTGGGAAATCGCATTTTAAAGTTCACGGTTCAATAAAAACAAAACTAGTCGATAAGATTTTTTTATTTTTTTAACAAATATTATTCAGAATATCTACTTTCAAATCAGAGTTAAAGAAAAGCTCAGTCTCTTTTAGTTTTTGAAAAATTCAGAGTTTTCCTCAGAATGGCTTTGCCGTATACGCCACAAAAATCACTTATTTTTTGTGCTCTCATACACGTACGTCAAAAAAAAAATGCACGTACGTCATTCCAATAAAAAGCGAAGATTTGAATCGAATCGTATTTTAAAGTTCACGGTTCGATAAAAATAAAACAAGTCGATACATTTCTTTTATTTTTTTACTAATTATTGATCAGAATATCTACTTTCAAATCAAAAAGAATTATCTTTTTTTTGCCGATTGGTGATTGATTGGCGTGAATACTACTAAATACACTTATTTTCTTAGTAATATACATGCACGTACGTTAAAACAATACTGAATATAATTTTTAATTTTTATGACGTATGATTGAAGCCCATGGATATACGGCAAAACAATACTTAACAAAAAAAATAATGTGAATTGTATGGGAAATTTGACGTATATCCACAAAAATGGCGTTTACGTCAAACCAATACTACAAATTGCTTATTTTGGTGGAAATACGTCAAAAATGATACTCGATATCTCAGGATTGGTTACAGATAGGACAAAATTAATGACATATTCGAAAAGAGCACACGCAAAAATATAAGACTGTATTCACAGCTAAAAAAGTGCATTTTGGCGTTTACGTCAAACCAATTCTAGGGCGACGACTTATTCAACTAGTGGTTACCCGGTGCGCTTCGCTACACCCATTGAAAACACATGCCTGTCGACAGTGAAGACAACGTAGGCAACTCATAAAACAATAAACTTATTTAATTATACCTTCTAAAATTGACCTAAAAAGCTATTTAATTTCAATTTAAATAATTCATCGGATTCAGATGTAACAATTGATGGCCTGCAACCATTTCTATTGCAAAACAAATAAAAGCATTAGAATTTATATCACTATAAAATAAAATTTACCATATCGGCATCGACCTGTGTCGGCGAAAACGGTTTTCAGCAGTTTTCTGAAGATTTTTGTTGCACACTGTACAGAGAGCTGAATATTTGTTATTGTTTTTCACCAGAAGAAAGCCTAGCTCTTCAAAGGCTTTGTTTTATAAGTCGACCGGACATATTCAATTTTGTATTTAGAATGTGTATATACAGTCGAACTTCGATAACTAGAAACATCACTTGCCACAAAAAAAAATTCGAGTTATCAAGACTTCGAGTTATTATATAAAATACAAATTTAATATAAATATGTATAAATATGTAATTTTTCATCAAGAGATAATGGCGCAAATTTATTGTCAACCCCACTTTATCAGTTTAACTCCGTACTAGTTATACGCAACTTTAAACTTAAAAGCATACTTTGCCATTTGCTCAATAATAGACACTTTTTAGTTTGCTTCTAAATAATTTCTACTTCGCAACGTTCCTATGAGAAATTTCATTCGAATACACATAAAAGTGACAGTTTGGATAAAAAAAACTTATAGGTTAAATTTAATTACAAAACAAACTTGTAAAATAATGAAGAATTTGGGAATGCCCCTTCAGAATTCGACTTATCGAAGGTGACGCCAAGTAATCTCTTCGAGTTATCAAGACATTCGAGTAATGGAAGTCCGAGTTATCAAATAAAAATCAAATGTTAATTTCAGTCTTGGCGCAATTGCCAACCAATTTCATTCGAGTTATCAAAGTTTGACTTATCGAAGTTCGACTGTAATAACAAAAATATTGAAAAGAAATTCTTTGTTCACGACAACGCATTCTCGAATGAATTTATTTGTACTTGTAGGTTGACACAGCTATTGTTGACATTGTTGACATTGTCGACATCTTTGTTGACATTGTCGACATCATTGTTGACATTGTCGACATCATTGTTGACATTGTCAAAATCATTTTTGACATTGTTGACATTGTTGACATTGTCTACGCTAGAAAGTAGACACTTAAAGTCGACACGTAGACGAACAACACTGCCAATATGTCCTCTTTTCATCAGTTCCTTCTGCAATGGTATGTAATGTTTTTATTATTTGCGAAACATTCTCCATCCTAAAGTTGACCTTAAATGGCCAGCTTTTTATTCTGTTCTTTTATTCTGACCTTTCCTAAGCCACATGTTTTCTTAGGCTAAGAAACTTAGTTCTCGGGAAGCTGAGCTGCAGCGGACTTACGTCCTTCAAAAAATCATCCAGTGAGTAATACAGAACACAATCGTATGATTGATTCCAATGTCTTGTGACACCAGTTACTAGGCAGGCCAGTCATTCGTTTTCTAAATAAGCTGGTTTCCATGTTGAATCCTCGTGTACCCATCATGTCAATACCCTAACGGAACCAGTTGATCTAGATATATAGTAGGTGCCGAAATCGGGACGATACGGACAACCAGTCCTATTACCTCACATAAGCATACTCGCTAAGTAGGTTATTATTATTACATTTGTCTACTAAACTAAATAATAGTAAACAATAACAACTTTATTGAGAGCATGCCATGGCAAGAAACCTCATTTGAATATGTTATAAGAACAATTAAGAAATCAAAATGAAAACAAATAAAAATCAAACGACTTTTGTGCATGCTCGACAAAAATCAGGTCCATGGATAGCGGCCGGCATGTGCCATCCTAAATTGAATTACTATAAAAGACAGAACCAAGAACGTTAATTAATCAGTTTCTTCTTCAAAGGCGTTACATCACATCCACCAATATGAAAGTAAGTCACGCAACAAGGATCAAGGGTCCTTTTGATCTTACTAATCTTATTTTTACTTTTGTAGATCTTCGTTGCTCTTCTTGCCTTTGTGGCTTACGCTAGCGCTATCGGTGTCGGTATAGACGGTGTTGGTATCGGCGGATCTAGTCTTGATTTTGGAGGAGTGGGTCTAGGCGTTGGAGGTCTCGGTTATGGAGGTCTTGGCGGAATCGGTGGCATTGATGCAGTTGGCGGACTCGGCTACGGCAGTGGGCTTGGTGTTGGCGTTGGCCATTTTGGCGTTGCCTCACCTATTGGCTTGGGCGGTGTTAGTTCCATTGGTGGTTATGGCGGTTATGGAGGTGTCGGTATCGAACATGGACTCTTGAAAAGGAAGTAGATAATCACTAGGATACGTGGCTAATAAATAAAGGGATATTCCCAAAGATAACAAATTGCATTTTAATGAATACGTAGTGCTAAGGTTCGTGGTCGCCGTAGCCGTGGTGGTTAGTGCGTTGGACTAAAACGCATGCTGCTCGGGTTCAATCCCAGCCCGGGTCCAACACATAAAAAAGTTTTTCACGGTTACCACCTCTTTCGCATGTCAAAGAGTATCATTTGTCAATGAGCTTCTCAATTCGCCGTTGGGAGTGGGCCAAAAACTGTAGGTCTCTTCCATTCGTGCAAATATATAACTCGCACACACAAATGGTTGCGAGAAGCAGGCCCAGGTTCACCCCGAACTGGAGCGCCACCTAAAGTAAAATATCAAAATATTGACGGATCGTAAGGCAATACAAGTTTATGCTCTTATATCTAGTTAGACTTGCACTCTGATAGCCTACAGAAAGAGTCACGTCTCAATACGTATTCATCTACCATAAGACTTTAATGGAAAAAAGAAAACTGATTGAAAAGTCTGACTGAAGCTTAAGGTCAAATGAAAAAGTAATATAATTGGAGAAGATGTGGACTTCTTAGTTCTCCTAAATGGATTGGGATCCAATGTGGATAATGTGTTTCTCCAGAAAAGTGGCAGGGGTGAATCTGGCTCTCTGCAGTTTTCCTCTATATCTTTCAATCACGGAGATTTAACTTTACCTCCTGGATTTGTATTATTTGTGCACGCCTTTTCTGGTTGTGACACTACTTCTGCCCTTTTCGGGCATGGAAAGATGAAAATGATATTTGTCCTCCAAAAACATCCGCTGCTGGTTGAGGTGGCAACCATTTTCCTACAGCCTGATGCCCCTCACGAAGAAATAGCCGCTGCTGGAAATAAACTTCTTGTGGCTCTGTATGGAGGAGGAGTAACACCCACTCTTAACACTCGCTGTTACAAAATCTTCGTGCGATCAGCAGCCAATGCCAAGGTTCACTTTAAGAGTAAGTTAAGAGTAAGTTTGTATGAAGAAAATCAAATTTGGCAACAAAAAATGTCCACATATCTAGATTTCGCAAGATTCTTTTATTAGCAGATTCCACTATACACAAGTTTTACTGTACTTTAAACCGACTGTTATAATTATTTAAATTTTTTGTCTAATCACTATAACTATTGCTTCTATAGGGAGTTGGGGAAACCTTAAAAAACAATATTTTTAATAACTACTGTCAAATGGTTGACAAGTTTTCAGAAGATCAGGTAGACATTTTTGTAATACCCAGGAACTGTTAATCCTGGAAATTTAAATAAATGCCAAATGCTATATGTATCCCCTTTTGGCCGTAGGTACACATACATGCATGGCTAGAAATTAATAAAAATAATTTTTTTTAATGCTAATCTCTTATTTCATCATACATAGGATCAAAAATCCAATAAGATCAATCATTTCGCTTTTTGTATTTGTCTACATACAGTAGCGAGCATGGAAAGTGCAACACGAAAAAAACCCACATCTGTCTTCATTTCTTCCTTTTTTGTCTGTAATTGAAAAAAAAAACTGCTACCTAAAAGTTATTAACCTTCATCTCATCCTCAAAAAAAATTACGTTGTCTACCCTTGTGTGTAAACGTGACATCTTGTACTGCCTTTTATTTATAGTAGAACGCGTCGTATCGTTCTGATGGATTTAATGAAGATGATGAAGATGATGCAGAAGTATACTCTAAAGATTGTGTTGGTAAATTTTCTCCTTAAACTTTTGCAAGCAAAGATGCTGATAATGCCGGTCTTCTTCTCCTAGCTGCCATATGTGGTTTTGCAAGTGAATTCTTAGTTCACTTTCCTTCGTATTCCTATTTTTTTGTGTTGATTGCCAATTCAAGTTCACTTCCTTGCAAATAATTAATAAATTCATATCAGAAATATCAACCATATTTTGCAAATACAGCCATTGGCCACCCATTTGTTTTTATTTTACAGCTGTAGCAAGGAACCATTTTGGCAACTGTAGCTACAACGCCTAGGTATGTACATAATTGTAAATCGAATGAAAAAAAGAAAATATTGACTTGAAATTTGAAATGGCAGTGTATATGAATAATCCTTTTGTTTTATTGTAATACTCTGTTATTCATTTTTCACCAGATCCAATTTTAACAGAGTTATGATTGTACTTTACAATACAGTACATTTGTTTTTTCTTACAATGTACGAAATAAGTGGTATGTTGTCAGTGTTGTGCTTGCAACATACTCGAAACGATTAGTTTGAAAACCTTACCGTATTTAGCTTGTGAATACACATTAGAATCTTTCAAAGTCATTCATTCAATATGTACTTACTTACCTAGTTGGCGCTACAGCTCGAGGTGAGCCTGGGCCTGCTTCTCGCAACCATTTGTGTGTGCGTGTTATATTTTGCACGAATGGAAGGGACTGTAGGTTTTTTGCCGACTCCGAACGGCGAATTGAGAAGCTCAATCGAGACAAATGATACCATTTGATGCTTGTCAGACATTCGAAAGAGGTGGGCACTGTGAAAAAACTTTTAGGTGTTTGCGACGGGATTCGAACCCAAGACCGCTGGCTCAGTAGTCCGACGCACTAACCACTTGCGCTACGGTGTTCAATATGTGGTAGGAAGAAAAATAAAGAAGCATCTTTGATATTCAGGACGAAGAGAAATCATATTTTCATTCCGAATCTTCTAGTTTGATGCCCAACTGGTTGGTGTTCCCACACAATCCCATCTTTCGAAACAAGCAATGTATCCATATTTTCACCATCAACAACTGATGTATGTTTCATTTGATTTACTCTCTACCTTTGTAACATCAGAATCTCTATCATCTGAATATGCATAGTAAGTCATCATTATCATAAACATTTTCTTCTGGCACAAATTCGTCATCTCTGTCTCCAGAAATATCACTATCATCACCATCACTTTTATTCAAACATGCTTCCATTTCCAACTATCTTGGTCCTGACATGGTTCTTTTTTATAACTATTGAATTCACAATATAATATTCGAACATTGTTCACTTGCGAAAAGATTCAATGCAAATGAAATTATATATGAAATTCACTAAGTTTCCATATGTGTAGAAATCTACACAAGAAGGTAGACAACGTAATTTTAGCAATAACAACCGTCAAGAAGTTTTTTTTCATGGGGAAAAACGTTTTTTTATTGTAATATAAGGTTTTTAACAAAGTCAGAAGATTCCAGAAGGTTTCAATTAGTGGTTTTTGAAATAAGTAAGAAAAAAGGTTGTTTTTGTGTAGTTTTCTACAAAAGGATGAGATGAAGGTTAAGGATTATTCGTTAAAATATGGGTGTTGTATTTTCCGTGCTCGCTACTGTAGGTCTGAAGAGGGTATAAATATAGCAAAAAAACTGGTGCCCAGATTATATTTATTTATACATACATAGTTAACTTCATCGCAATTTATACAACTTAAAGCATTAACAATGCAAACTCAAAAAAATATCATCATAGCGTTGAAGGTTAAATATTATATTGAATTAAGTACTATTGTTTGTCTTTAATTCCTGACTCAGATCAGCTAAATTGGCAAAACTAACTTATTAAATTTTAAATTCAAATTACCAAAGTTAATCGTTGACTAAGAGTTCATTGTGAATTAGAAATGAATTATCTCGTCTGGAATGAATTATCTACACCCGTTCAGTTCACCGTGAGACATCACACTTCATTCACAATAGTGACGATTGAAAATAAACGGAACTGACATTTTATAAGCCTTGTACAGAATAGCCAACAGAAATCACCGGTTCGAGTCCGTAATAGATCCAATTTGGTAAAATCACAATTTCATGCTTTATATTGAACTGAGAAATTGTGCTGTGATCAGTGCCGAATAGCGAGAAATAACTTAACCTGCGGACTGTATTACTTCGGTACTCTGCGTTAAGAGCTCGTCCCGTCCCTTGCACGATGGTATTTAACTGACAGTTGGGCACTAGCTATATAGAATATTTTAAATATATAATATTATACCCGATGAATCTGCTGACAACCAATTGGCAATAATTCTTGCTCTATAAAACGTGTGTGTATACAGTTTCTACATATGTAACTTGGAACGAACTATCACTATTGGGCAATTTAAAATATTAGAAGTGGCTGTCGAACTTAGCCCGAAATTTCTTCCAGTTTCTTCTTTAAGAATGTTCTAGTTTTGTTCTTGTTTGAGGAACTAACTTTGTATACACTGCTAACCTCTAACTAAACTATCATGACTATTGTGACGACTTTAACCTACATTTGATTTTAAGCTTTATGAATAGAAAACAGGTAAAGGAGTCAACATGAAAACATAAACAAAATGTAAATAAAATTGTGAGAAAAAACCAGACGCTTGCCCTTGGAATAGAGAAGGTACCAACAATGATAATGCGATCGTCTGATAGAGCGTGATCGATGTTTTTGACTTAATTAAATAGATCACCTTCCAACGATTTTTTCCTTTCACTCTTTACCGAGAAATATTTTAATTTAATCCATACCACGTGAACTGACTTCACCGCTGATATTGGTACTTTGAGTTCATTAAAAAGAATTACCGGAATTTTTTTTTTCAATAAGAATATATCACTTTATTAGAATAATCTTAAAGAAATTTACTTCTTCTTCCAGAGTCCTCCATGTCCGATGAGACCACCGCCACCAATGAGACCACTGTCGCCGATGAGACCACCGCCGCCAATAAGACCACCGCCGCCGATGAGACCACCGCCGCCGATGAGACCACTGTGACCGATGACACCACCATGACTGATCAAACCAGCTCCGCCATAATGGCTAATGCCTCCCAGACCGAGACCTCCGAGACCTCCGACACCGAGACCTCCAAGACCGAGACCTCCGAGACCGACGCCTCCAAGACCGACTCCTCCCAAACCGTATCCTCCAATGCCACCAATGGGTGCGTGCACGACATGAGAGCTCACAACAGGTTGGGCAATGCCAACATGGCCGATTCCGAGTCCGGAACCGTATCCAAGTCCGCCGAGACCTCCATAGCCAAGTCCGCCAAGACCAACTCCTCCGAGTCCGACTCCTCCGAGACCAACTCCTCCGAGTCCGATTCCTCCGAGTCCGGCTCCTCCTAGGCCGATACCGCTAGCGCTGGCGTAAGCCACAAGAGCGAGAAGAGCAACGAAGATCTAAGAACAAGAAGACAAATCATTTGATTAGTAATCAAGTGAAGATCCTTAAACCGTTTCGAAGGACTCACTTTCATTTTGGTGATTGAAGTATAACGACTGTGAAGAAGAAACTGTATCGATTATGGACCTAGAGCTCTCTTATATACAGATAGGTCTCCGTTTTCGGTTTCTGATGCGGTCTACAATCCGTACCGCATCCACAAACCGCATCTACGCTAAACGTGGAACGTTTTCGAAAGTTGTTTATTTTTTTGTTATTCAAATTAGGCTAATCTTGCTAAAGTTTTATTGTTAATTTGTTGTTGGAAATGCACATCTAATTCGCAAAACTAAAATGCCAACAAATTATAACCTACAAAGCCAGTGTGCTCGTGCCCGTGCGGGGTAATAGAACTCGTTGTCTCATCATAAATCGCACACCTCCAAATGCAGTATCGAATCCACCGGTATCTGGATCAACTGGTTCCACCACACCTACCAAACGATTCACCTCGGGATTTAATTAAGAGCTAGCAGTATGATGATACTTCATGCGAGGTAGGTGAACTTCTTTACGGTGTAGTGAAATAACTTCACCGGAAGTGGGAAATAAATGCACTTTCATGGCTTGAAGTTATTTCCTACTGAAGGTGCGGAATATTGTAATGAAGAGTTTTGAAAAAATTCATTGCGAAATAAAAATCCAGTCAAGCGCATGTCAGGCCTCGGTATATTTTGCTAGTCCATCTCTAGGAATAGCTTTTAGTCATAACATCGGCCGGCATTTGGTCTATTTGAAGGTATTTGACATCAACAAATTCGTCTTCTATAGCCTGTCTGATGGAGTGGTATTGGTAGTGGATGTGGTTTGCTTCTTTCATATACAACATACATTTTGTTCTTCCAGCTGAAAGTGGATTGAATATGCTTCTCTTGATGCTGCGGTAAGTGCGATTTATCCGGCTTCAGCGCTTGATGTTGCAACGGTCTGTTGATTTCTGGATTCCCTCCTCCTCCTTACTAAGCCACCGAAACCTGGCGTATTGCTCTTCAGTTTCGCATATATCCCGCTATATCCCCTGTGGTACTATATAAAGAAGGAGGTCATGAGCATTAGCGTCGAGCTTACCGTGGATGAGCCGCTTATCTCGCGCACTGCGAAGGCAGTGGTATATAACCGGGATACCATACATTTTTTGAACTAACCCTTTCCTTTCAATATGGAGAAATACCTCTGGTATTGGTCGCCGTGGCCGTGGTGGTTAGTGCGTTGGACTACCACGCAATACTGCCCGGGTTTTTCTTTGTCTTACACTCGGTTATGTCAATTTTCAGGCAGACGGCAAATTTTTTGCCATGCTAATGTTCTTTTAATTTTACCCAATGTAAAAATCACGAGTTTGTTTAAAATAAAGAATTCATAATAATAATACTGCCCGGGTCTAACACCTAAAAGAGTTTTTTCACGGTGCCACCTCTTTCGAATGTCTGACAAGCATCAAGGAGTATCATTCGTCACGATTGAGTTTTTCAACTCGCCGTTCGGAGTCGGCAAAAAACTGTAGGTCCCTTCCTTTCATGCAAAAATAAAGCACGCACACACAAATGGTTGCGAGAAGCTGGCCCAGGTTCACCTCGAGCTGTAGCGCCACCTAAGTAATAAGCCCCAAATATCAGGCTATTGTCGCTGGTCATCGTCCTATTTGGGAATTTTCGCTGCAATTTATCATAACACGCCTGGCTATGTGTAAAGTTGCAAGATCTTGCTGGAACCACACAGAGTTGAAAGCGATTCTCTTTCGGCGTAGGTCTGGGAAGTATAACTTCTTCAACGTCTTTAAATAACGGTCTCCGTTGCCCGTTGCAGTGAGACCATTTTCTTCAAAAAATTATCACCCGACAATTTTTTTTTTTTTTTTTTTTTTTTGCCGAGGGTAGGTGAAAATCTTCCATAGACACTATGAGAATAGCAAGCGCGTGCTCATAGTAGTGTCAGATTCTTACTGACCAAAAACACCACCCTTCGATATAAATTTGTTAGATACTGCAACTTAGTTATACTACTTATCAAGCAATTTTTCTATCACGAAATATAAACGTTTGGCAGGTTACTTTCCAATGAAAGATCCTGCATGTTCCACAATTTAGACGCGGTTAATCCTTATCTCGCCAAGTCGAAAGGTTTTGTTCTTTGTAGTCGGCGCAATAAATTGCTCTCATCCAAAATAAGTAGGACTGTATTATTAACATGTCCGATCACCCGACAATGCGGCTCATGGAGTATCTCCGGATTAGAGTGACCCATGTTCGACAATTTTGTTTGTTCCCACTGCCGATTTTTTTTAACGATGCAATGATAATATAAGTTTGTTGGCACAGAAGGGGCCTTACCTTATACATCGGCTTGAAAATGAAAAATATAATTATATTGTACATTTAAACGTAATATTAAAAGTCGGTTGACTTCGATGTCCTCGGGGTGTTCCGTCCCGGTTGTCAGTGGCGAGTTAGGTGTGGGTTGGTAGGGGGGTTGGCGTTTAGCCGCGGTGGTGGGCTGACCCTGTGTCAGTGTAGAATACAATTGCTTCCTCGTTGTCAATCGGGGTTATGTCCAGAAAGTCCAGGGCGCTGAGGTACCACGGCTGGAGTAGTCGCTGTTGGGTTGTCATCCTTCTTATTAGTTGGTTCGGGTGGTTGGTTGCGTTTCCTACTACTGCTTAGCCAAAAGTAGTAGGTACCTGTCGATTGGTATTATTTTTGCTTCTAAATAAAGAAGTTCGTTCCTGTAGTATTTTTGACGCTGCCGGTCGAAGAATAGTCCAGTGCAGATACTTGGTATCTTCCTTTTAAAAACTTTTAGAAAACCAGACGGGAAAGTTGTAACCGATGACTGATCTCAGGAGTTGCTTGTACATCAGGATCTTGGTCTGCTAGCTTAGTACAGTTCTTTTTTTCATCAGTGGAAACAATGCAAGGCCCAGCTGGCTTTCTTCAGGACGTTCCTTGCGTGAGGGTGAACCTTAACAGCTCCTGAAAGTGGATCCCCAGGTATTTTACGCTCCTTTTGGTTTCCAATGTTGATCCATCTGGGAGTTTCAGAGTTAAGCTATTTGTTGGCTGCATCCGCAGCTGGTTTTTGGACTCCTGAAGCAGATGAGCTCCGATTTTGAAGCGTTGACTCTGATTCCCCACTTTTGGTAGTATTCAATTAGTCCGTGGATGTGGGCTTCAACTTTTCGGACAGCTATCAATGCTGACATCGACGTGGAATATGTTACGGATTCATCGGTATAGAGAAGGTTTTCGCAGTTTTATGGGATGTGCTGGTCTGAGGTCAATATACTATGCAGGAAGAGTCCGAGTTTAGAGCCTTGGGCAACTCCAGCTCTGATGTTCCTCATTGATGATGTGTATTTCTCCAGCTGTACAAAGAAGTTCCCGGAACAAAGAAAAGATAAAATAATTTTGATTAGTGCTAAGGGAAAGTCTAGTAAATGAAGTTTATGAATGAGGCCTTCAATCCATACGCTGTCTAACGCTTTCTCGACATACAGAAGGCATCCGACGGTGACTCGATGTATGTTTAGAGATACGGTGCGGTGATATCACGCTGGAACTTCACTAGCGGAGATATAATCTTTGTTTGCTGTATACCGAAGGGTACTTGATGTTTCAACTACTCTCCCAGTTCTTCTAGATTGTAGAATATTGCCCAATATGTGGGCGATATGCTACGACAATAGGAGAAAACTTAATGTTGCGTACAAAATCAAAAACATAGCTCGTTACATTTTCAAACTGAGAAGATGCAACCAGATTAGATTAGATTAGATTAGATTTTTATTTTAGAGCTTAAATATTTGTTACAATGTTAATTACAAAAAAATCGGTTGGCATGGCTTTGCCGTCTGCTTGGTTGACAACAAAATTTAACTTTATAAAGTAGAATAAACTCAAATTTTATAATATGTTAGGGGAGTACGTTCAAGTATTAGAAATTTCCGTTTAGAATCCGCTCTCGATACTGTGATGCAATCTTGCAGTACCTGGTTAGTTTTGTAACATTTATTTCATTAAGAACCTTTTGGACTTCGCGTTCCGATAGAGTATCGCTTTCAAAGATTTCCCTCCTTGTCTCCCTGAGGATTGGACATCTGCCAAGGAAGTGCAAAACGTCTTCCCTCTCTTCCATGTTACACAGGCTACAGAGTATCGGTAGATCATCCCTGTGTGGTATATAATTTAATTTTAGGAGCTCTCCACGTAGCCTCAGCAACGTCGCTATTTCATCAATACTGTGCTCATCACGGAAATAGTTATTCTGTTGTAGATTGTGGCAAAGTCGACTGTATATCATTCTATGCTGCGACCCAAGCGCACTCTCCACAAATCCTGCTCTGGCCTGTTCATCCACACCTGTGATGAGTTGGTATAGTTTCGACTTCCATTCCGTGGTATTCTCGAGATTTAGCTCTACTCCACACCTAGTTGCTAGCTCTATCCATTCTTTGTACCATCCCGTTTTGTGCCGTATTGTATGAAGCGCTGCTTTTTTTGGTAGTCGATGGTCTGGCATTTTCAGAACTTTGAGAACGTAATCAACCTGGAGTTTTAGTGTTTTCACGAACAGTGGTGATAGTCCTGTTTCCAACATGAGCATATAATTTGGCGTGTTTGGTGGAAGATGAAATGCTCTCTTTAAGTAGTACCGAAGTAACTTCTCAACTGTCTCATATTGCCTGTATCCCCAAGCTTGTGCCGCGTATAAAAGGGTAGATTCCGACACAGCTTCAAACACTTTATATTTGCTACTATGGGCAATGTTTTTGTTCATGAAGCATTTTCTCCAGACTGTATTGATGGCTGTTTTTGACTTCTCTAGTTTTTCCTTAAGATGTCTTTCCATATTAAGGTTTCTGGTGAGATACACACCAAGGTACTTATACTCCTTTACCACTGCAATTGCTTCTCCATTAAAGTGCCATTTCTCGTTTGAGCAGATTCGGCCTCCTCCGCTTTTGAAGATCATTATTTGCGTCTTGTTCAAATTAACCTCCAGATTCCACATATTACAGTAATCATATAAGCGATTGATCATCAGCTGCATAGATTCGGGCGAGTAAGCCAGCAACACTATATCATCCGCAAACATAAGGGCTTTAACCAGTAGACCCGCATACTCTACTCCTCCAGGCAGGATATCAACTAAGTCTTCAATGAAGAGAGCAAATAAACTCGGGCTCAAAGCACATCCCTGTCTTACTCCAGACCACGATTAACCATGTTTTTCAAAACAAATACAGGGTGTCCCAGTTAAGAGATATAATCCTTAAACTGGAAATTCCTGAAGTTCTAGCGAACAAAAATTCGTATGGCAAGTGGGTGAGCACCGAGGTGTAGTGGTAAGTGCATTGGACTACTACGCAATGCTGAAAGGGTTCAGCAGAGAGGCAGACCCAGGTTCACCCCGAGCTGTTGCGCCACCTAAAGAAAAAAGGAAGGGAGTCAATTTTCACTCTCCTCCAAGTTATAGCTTCGAATTGGTGGTAAGACCACTTTAAATGATATAACTGCTGAAATATTACATATACATACATATAGCTACAAAAATAGTTTTGTACATTTTCGACGGGCAATCAGAAGCGCAAAAAAATTGTTGAAGACTTCAAATGTTATGGCATCTTAAACTCAAAATTATGAAAATTTGTTGATTCAAGTTTTTACTTAAAATGCATTTTTTCAAAACTTTTACTTCTTTTTTTTTTTATTAAACTTTTATTTTTGGCAAATTCTTTGAATACTATGTGACAACTTTTGCACGTGTGACTAATAGAAGTTGTATTAAAAGCCATTTTTTGTCAGACAAAAGTTATAAAAAAAACCCCGCAAAACAAGGAATTATTACAGCTAAATGTTGAAGCTAAGTCGACCAGCCCACCGTTCCTTTAATAATTCTTGATGCCCACGAATTGAGCAATCTAATATAGCCCAAGCTATTTTACAAATAAAGACTTCTGGGCTAAATAAAATAAAATTCAGATTTAGTAAATGGCCTTAACTGGTACAACCTTGTAGCGTACAAATATCTCGGTGCGAAAAAGCTTTCAGTGTCACTCGAGCAATTTTTATCGCTCTAGTACAATTTTCATTTTCCAACCGACCAAAAAAGCACTTTTTTTTTGCTCTAGATCAATTGTTGTGAATCTCGGATTCAGCTCGAGATTTACACATACTTGCACTAACACCAGCAGGTTTTATATGAAATGTCAACGCAGTATATCAAAATAAATATCAATCAACAAAAACAATTATCAGAAACTGTGTAGAATATTTAGAAAATATAAAAAAAGTGTTTTGAAATTGTAATTATTATTTTTCTTTTTCTTATTTATTTCCTTTGCCGAACAAGATGTGAAATGTCACACTAATACAATTGCAGAAAAACAGATCAATCTCGTTTGTTTTCCAACCAGCACGAAAAATCTGAAATCTGCGAGCAAAATCTGAAAAGCCCAATCGAAAACGCGTTAGATAACTAGGGCAGATATCTGCTATTTAAGGAACGCCTCTGTTTTGCTAGACCTGCAAAGTCGGGCGGGCTAGCTAGTATGAGGTAATCTTGAACTTTGTTTTGATAATTTAGCACAAAAAGTTATATGATTCGATAATTTCATTCTGTTATTTTTAGTAAAAAAAATTCTGACTTACAAACAGATAAGCAAGTTTCGAGGATATTGTTTCCAAATTCAAATACTTATTTCCTGGTGAATAAGACTTAATTGGCAAATTAATTTGTTGTGTTTTATTTTTTTTATGTTTAACATTTAACATTTTAACATTTTTAACCTTTAAAATGTTTACAGCGTCATATCTGAAGCATTTACTTCAAATACAAAAACAAATAACTAGTTGCTACTAGATACCGTAACTGTTGTTTTGACTAGACATAAACGTACATTTGATAACTAACCGAAAACAAGTAAAGGAGTCAACGTAAGAACATAAACAAAATGTAAATAATGTGAGAAAAAACCAGACACTCGCTTAATTCTTTGCCCTTGAATGCCCAACAATGACAACACGATCAACTGATCGATGTTTTCGACTTATCGATGTTTTTGACTTAATTAAATAGATCAGCTTCCAACGAATGTTTCCTTTCACTCTTTACCTCTTTACCAAGAAACATTTTAATTTAAACCGTAAAACGTAAGGTGACTTTACCGCTGGTATTGGTACTTTTAGTTCATTAAAAAGAATTGCCGGTGTTTTTTTTTTTTTTTCAATAAGAAAATATCACTTTATTAGAAATAAATTTACTTCTTCTTCCAGAGTCCTCCATGTCCGATGAGACCACCGCCGCCGATGAGACTACTGTGACCGATCAAACCAGCTCCGCCATAATGGCTAATGCCTCCAAGACCAAGACCTCCGACACCGAGACCTCCAAGACCGAGACCTCCGAGACCTCCAAGACCGACGCCTCCAAGACCGACTCCTCCCAAACCGTATCCTCCAATGCCACCAATGGGCGCGTGCACGACATGAGAGCTCACGATAGGTTGGGCAATGCCAACATGGCCGATTCCGAGACCGGAACCGTATCCAAGTCCGCCGAGACCTCCATAGCCAAGTCCGCCAAGACCAACTCCTCCGAGTCCGACTCCTCCGAGACCAACTCCTCCGAGTCCGATTCCTCCGATACCGCTAGCGCTGGCGCAAGCCACAAGAGCGAGAAGAGCAACGAAGATCTAAGAACAAGAAGACAAATCATTTGATTAGTAATCAAGTGAAGATCCTTAAACCGTTTCGAAGGACTCACTTTCATTTTGGTGATTGAAGTATAACGACTGTGAAGAAGAAACTGTATCGATTTTGGAACTAGAGCTCTCTTATATACAGATAGATTTTCGGTGTTCTGACGCGGTCTGCAATACGTTCCGTACCCGCAGACCGCAGCTACGCTAGACGTGAAGCGTTTTCGAAAGTTGTTTATGTTTTGTTATTCAAATTAAGCTGATCTAGCTAGAGTTTTATTGTTAATTTGTTGATGGAAATGCACATCTAATTCGCAAAACTAAAATGCCAAAAAAAATAACCTACAAAGCCAGTGTGCTCGTGCGGGGTAAAAGAACTCGTTGCTTCCTCATAAATCGCACACCTCCAAATACAGTACCGAATCACCGGTATCTGGATCAACTGGTTCCACCACACCTACCAAACGATTCATTCCTATGATAGATGAACTAATTTACCACATCTATGCCGTGCATATCGGGTCTACATTATGTTTTATCAATTCAAAAAAAAAAGATGGAAGAAATTAGGACAACAAACTTTTCAAGGATGCATTAACAGCAAAACAATATCAGAGAAATTTATAGTTACCACCAAAGGACTTAAAAGTCCTCTAGACATAGATTCTTTTTTAATTCGCAGAATTGCAAGTTTTTGCTGAATCTTAGAACATCCGATATCTTTAAATTTCCGAGCTCTGCTATTTCAGTCAAGAATATATGGCCTAATGTATGGAGGAGTCGTTCTTGGAGGGCGGGAATATGACTAAATACACTTATTTTCTTAGTAATGTACATGCATGTACATGTACGTTAAAACAAAACTGAATATAATTTTTAATTTTTATGACGTATGATTGAAGCCCATGGATATACGGCAAAACAATACTAAACAAAAAAATAATGTGAATTGTATGACAAATTTGACGTATATCCACAAAAATGGCGTTTACGTCAAACCAATACTACAAATTGCTAATTTTGGTGGATATACGTCAAAAATGATACCTGATATCTCAGGACTGGCTACAGATAGGACAAAACGGATGACATATTCGAAAAGAGCACACGCAAAAGCATAAGACTGCATTCACAGCTAAAAAACTGCATTTTGGCGTTTACGTCAAACCAATTCTAGCGCGACGATTTGCCCATCATTATGACCTATGACACAGACACAGTGTCCTGTGATTATTACGGTGATTTAGCGTATGAAGGATTTATCCAGATGTAACATCGTCTTTGTCCTATTCAGGTCAAGTTTCGGCCACAAAGAACGAGATGTGACGGAGTCGATTCTTGCGAGCAGCGAAACGTTGGTCTCTTTTTTGGTTATGTAGCCGATTACGTTTAATAGTATTTCAATCGGTCGCAGTATGGAGGCGTCAGCTCACAGCCGACCCAATTCTAGCTAGTTCATTTGGTATATCTTTCCCTTCAATATTGATATATCTGGGTACCCAACCCAGCACAGTCTAACCTTGTGGCATTTAGTACACTGCGAGATTATTGGACTGCGTTTCATTTTATTGTGTTTGATCTGATTAATTTTAGAGCTGGCTGACTATCCACCAGAATGACTATCTCTGACAGAGGGAGTTCGCTGCCTTTTATGAATATTTTAGCCTTTTCAATTGTCAGTAGTTCCGCCTGGATGACACTGCATGTATCCGGTATCTGAGTAGAACTCTGCTCCAGTACCAGAGTCCATTTTAGAGCCGTCAGTGAAGAGTGCTAATTCCTTAATTTTATACTTAGTTTATTCACAGCTTTATGTGTCGAATGTACCTTTATCACAGACATAAAAGATGTTTTGACGTCTAAGAGTATAAAAACAATGAAAATAAAGACGGAATCTTCCGAACGACATACAATTTTGGATATTTTTATCGGTGCATTTAAAAGCATTGCAATCATTTTTTTCTCCACAATCATCTTGTCATTTTATTTTTGTTGTTGATTTGTTTGGTTTTTTTTTTTAAATTAAGAAAACTGAGTGACTGAGTTCAATGGAACACACCACCAACCCGGCATCTTTTATCTCTTAGGTGGCTAGACGTTACTTTATTCAAATTGCGGAATACGCGGACTATGTTGTATGGGCACAATTTAACGCTTCTTTTGTGTGATTTTCGTTTTATGTTTTTGTTTCTTCTTTTATCGATAATAAAGTATGAATATAAAGTTCAATAACTTCTTTGCTGTTGTTTTAAATAGGGAACCAGATATCGGTCAAAATGGAATCAGAGAACTGTTATGTGACTGAACTCGAGTTTCCTGGTAGATAAATCGTAAAAATGGAAATGCCTTAATTTCGGCAAAATGTTTTTTTTCACGAGTGTATAGATTGAAGACTGTGATGAAGCTTCATCGAGAGGAAGTGTCGGCAAAACTGGAGCTGAAAAGGTGAATAAATTTAAATTTAAATTTGCATGGGCGGTGTATGTTTCATTGATTATGAATGAGTTCTCTACAAACTGATCGTCATATAATGAAGAACTTCAAACAGCTATCAGACAAGTAAATATAATAGAACTAAGGCGTATGATCGGCTTCGCACAGGGCGAAAGTGAGAAACAATAGAATAAGTTGCAGAAAAGAGTCAAACAAATTTTTAGATAATCGCTTGGAAAAAGTATATCCGACGATTAAATTGTATTGTTCGGTTCTTTGTGTTTACGTTTTTAGCTACAGCATAATCTTTAAGAACTCGAACTGCAATTCTTGTGTCAACTGGACCTTATAAGCATGTAGGCCAAGATCTTTATGCAAACCGCGGTGCAAAGAGGTTGCGGATAGGCCCGATTCCTTTGATTGTCTCCAAATATGCACACCTATGCATATTCCACAAAAGCACTCTGCAACTCTGTACTCTTCATTCTGCACTCTGCAAAATTTGCAAAGTGCAGAGTCCGACCGTTCCACAAATATTTTAGGTGTCTGCAATTCAACTCTGCTTTTAGGTATGAATGTTTGCAGAGTGTTTTCAATTCCGCTCTGCACTTATGAATGTTTGCAGAGTGATGATTTATTTTTATTTTGCGTGAGTAAGGTTTTGGGAAACGACGGAAAACTGTCGTTTTGATCAAGGGTTAACAAAATAGCCTTCTGTTTCAGAAAACGATTGGTTTTTTTTTTTGCAAAAAGGTAACAAAAAAATTCGAGTGAAAAAAAGTTAGCAAGTAATTAATAAAGAGTATTTTGTTTGGTTAATTTTTCTCAACGCTAACTATAACTGTCGGACTCGCAACTCAAAATCTCTGAATTGGAGGCATGATCCATTCACTATCATCCAAGACTACCGCCTCTGGGAAAGGTCTGCAACCGTCTTCAAACTTTTTAACGATTGCAGATTTTGGAAATACTCTTGCGACGTGGATGCTACCTCTAAACTTTGGATTTACTGCAAAAAATTCTAGGTTAGGCGCGCGTAATGCAGATTTGCATGTCTATTTACAAAGACATGTTCGTAGGGTCTTCTGACCACACGGCTGGCTTCATCTCTTATATCTGGAGGTGAGTCAATGTTTATCATTCCTGAAGAACTGTTCTGCCATTTGAAAAAATCTTGAAACAAGTGGCATACAATGAGATTTACAATATCATGGACAGCGCGGCAGGTTGTGGACTTAGCGATTCCATGTGATACTCCAATGGCAAGTTATTGTGAACCATTTCCAATGAAGGGCGGTAAGTGCCAATTAAAGGTGCTACGGGCTTACTTCTATTAGTTTGACAAATTAGTATTCCGTTTGCTCTCTTCATAGTCGAAATGTCTCTTTAAAAATCAAATCACTAAGATCTCCGTAGTTAATTCTTGCTATTCGCCTATCTTCTTCATCACTTGAGAAAATTAAAACATTTCTGAGCCAACAAGGAAAAACAGAAGAAGTCAACTCAGTTAGTTATCGATCCCATCATCTGAAGTCCCGTACTTGATTCTATTGTCATAATCTTTTTCGTTAGCTAACTTTTTTCTCATTTATTCGAGTCAAACATTTTCTATACGATGGATAGTTGTTTTGTAAGCTAAAGTCAAACATTTCCACTACTCTCCTAAAAACTTGTAAAAAAAATCGACTTATGCTGTTTTCCTTGCTGCCACAGATTTAAAAAGCTGTTTTTTGTATAATGTTAGCTGAAGAGTGGTCTACGTACTCTACAAAAAATATCTGAACTCTGCAAATATAAGTTACAAACTTTGCGAACTACATAGAACTTCAGTGGAGCAGAAATATGAAATTTACTCGGCAAATCCACTTAATGAACCAATTTATATTCCATGTTGCCAGACAGGCAATCGATCAAACAATTAAATATGTGCCAACAAGCTTGGGGGATGGCGATTCTATCTTAAGATACTGCGTGCTAGCTACAGCTAGTCTCTGCAATGTGATTTTTGATTTTTGATCGATGGACACACAACATATCTCCATATCGTGCGCTGAGGCAAATTTCCATCTTCAAAGTTTTGTTAATAAACTGATTTGCCACATTTGGGCTCAGAAAATTATTGCCGAGAAGCCTCTCTTTCCACAACTTGTTGTGTGGTGCGGTTTTTGTGCAAAAGGCCTTATTTCTTCGAAAATGAAAAGGGTGTTGCTGTTACCGTGAATGTACTACGATTACGAAAAAAACCTCTTATTGGAAAATACTTAAATTATGTTACGACATTTGCAGGTCGAGATGGTATTCATTCCAAACTTATGTAAAATCCGCAAATGATTCTATTTGCCGTCAAAATATCAGTAAAATATTAACCCTCTATCTAACACGTAAGAGTGTATCAAGACTTATCATATTATTTGTATTAGCTAAAAAAGTAATAGGTAACTTTTATATCTATTGAATATTTTTTTGCTGTTACTAACAAACACACCAACATATATACAAAAGCTTTGAAAGCTATCCGAAGCTTTTAGTGGAGCTTTTATTTTGAATTGCAAAGCCATGTGTTTTTTCGCGCAAAAAAAATTTATTTGGCGCATGTTGTTAATAAAATGTATTTTAACAAATCAATCCAACTCATAATTTTTTTCGTCAAAGATATGTTTATATACTAATAAAATCAAGTTGCATATTTGTGACTATATGAAAATTGTGCGTTGTAGCAGTGAAATAATGATAAAGTGCCTCGAGACATTTTCACACCTTACAGGTAAACGAGAGCTTCTACACCGTTTCTGAGTTCAGTTTTGAATTCAGGAGCCCCAATTTAAATAAGAAAAAACAATCCGACTTATTTTTTTCCATTATTTTCAAAATTAGTCTTAGAGGGTTAAAAAGTCATCACTTTTTAAGTCTTATCAGCTTTTTACAAAGAACATAAGCGATGTTAAAAAAGTTGTCAAGCATAATACAATACATGTGTCTCAAAATGGCAATCATCATAAGACCTTGGCGACTCGCACTTTTCCAAAATCTTTAAACACCTTTCAAATGCTTTAACACGAACGCGTATCACCGCAAATGAAATACAAATTCACTTTCTATTAAATGAATAATTGGAAATAACTGCTATCACCGAATTCTACATTTTTGACCTTTAAAACCTTAAATATTCAAAATCTTCACATAAAAATACTATAACTCTGCTGAAGAATACCGAAATGCGTAATTATCTGAACCGAAATTACAATAACTACGTCACGACGTAGTAATTGGGATCGATAACAAGTAAAACTACGACTCAAGTTCAAAAGGGTCTAGGCATGCTCCAAATACCCGCTTTTTTGAATATCAGAACTGTAGGGCCCCTAATTGACAGGATTTCTACATAAAGCTAATTTGAGCATGTACGTCAAAGGAACTTAATAAAATATCATTTAAAGGTTACAGGTTACAGGACGTAATTAAATATCAATAAAAAAATGTATTAGGGTTGTAGTTGATATTGCCGATCGATATCTCGGAATAATGACATTAAATTGGCAGATGCCGCGTTTCTTCGAGATGAATCGTTTGGTACACTGAACCAAAAAGGTACGTAAATACAATAAAAAAGTTAATTGGGACAATAACATTTTTATTAATATTCGTCCAACAAACGCGTTTATTGTGCCAATAAAAGCGTTTTATTAATTTAATAAACGTTTATTAATACTATTAAGAGTTTGTTAAAACTGTTTATAATTTTTTTAAATTTTTAATAAACTTGTTCGTTGTGCCAATGAAATAAAACCTCTTTTCAAGTACAAGTTCGTTGAGCCAATAAACAATTTTATAGTTTGAACGAAATGCATTCATTGGGACAACGAAACATTTTATTGAATTGATAAAACATTTGTTGAGCCAATAAACTTTTTGTTCGATTTAATAAAAATAGTTTATTGATATAATAAACTCCTCCAAAGCCCTAAAATAGTGGTTCTTCTAGCTTCCCCAAACTTTATACTTACTTTTTTTACCTTTTCCGGGATTGCTCATCTGAAAATTAAGATGAATAAAAAAAATTATATATTTTCAATCAATTTATTTTTTTTATTCATTATTCGAACACAATAAATGGGTTTTTGCACAGCTATGTTTTTTTTCGGTTTTTTCTTTACAATAAAGAGTTTCACTTAAATTACCAGGAAGAGAAAATTTGAGATAAAAATGAAAAAAATGTCTTTAAACATACACATAACGACACAGTTTTTGAATAGAAAAAACTTAAAATACATACTACCACTACTTACTTATATTGTTGAAGCTGAGAACATCTTCTCGTATTACCACGATACAAAGTGATTTTCTGCTGTCCGGTTCAGGAACTGGATGTGGTCTTCAACAGCCTCGAATGCATTTGCAACGAATAAAATCATTTCCTGGGAGTCTTTTACCGTATATCTTATCCTGCGTCTATTGCCTTCGTTGTCCACTTTCACTTCAAAATGCTAATAAACATACAAATAGCGGGAAATAAAAAAATCGCTTTAAAGTCAACCACCATTTAGTTCATTAATTTATATTAATTATACGTAGACTTACCTGAACATTTTGTTCGTTTTTTTAACTAATTTAACACTTTTTAGTCAGTCCTTTTTTGATTTTCGTTTTCGTTTAGATAATAAGTCTGTTTTGTCACTTTTTCCACAGAATTCTTACATAACTACTTTTCGATTTAGTTTTATCCAAAGATGCTTACTGGTTCACGGAAAACACTAGAATGACTAAATGGCACAGTTGCAAAAGCGTTAGTTCGCTTATATAGGTACAGTTTCTTGCAAAAATCAAAAGGTTATTGTGACAATAAACTGTTTGTAGATTTGATAACTGTTTTATTAATTTAATAAAATTGTTTATTAATACAAGCAATGAGTGCATAATTTCAATGAACATTTTTATGAAAATTTAATAAACTGGTTTATTATCTCAACGAATGCATTTATTAAGCAGAACGAAACCCAGACTCTTCACCTAACAAAAGATTTGCTTGGCACAATGTATGAATTTATTGTGCCAATAAATATATTCTTAAATACAAGCAATCGGTTATTAATTTTTCGAAATCGTTTTTTAATAAATTGTGTTTTATTGGCCCAACGAACTATTTATTAAATGGGTAGTATCAAAATAATAATATTTCGTTCTATTAACAAAAGTTTTATTGAGACAGTAAAAAATGAGTTGATAAACGGCGTTTATTGATATTACGAACGATATTTTTTTCAGTGTAGGTGTGGTGGAACCAGTTGATCCAGATACCGGTGATTCGGTACTGTATTTGGAGGTGTGCGATTTATGAGGAAGCAACGAGTTCTATTACCATGCACGAGCACACTGGCTTTGTAGGTTATTTTTTTTTTTTGGCATTTTAGTTTTGCGAATTAGATGTGCATTTCCATCAACAAATTAAAAATAAAAATTTAGCAAGATCAGCTAATTTGAATAACAAAAAATAAACAACTTTCGAAAATGCTCCACGTTTAGCGTAGCTGCGGTCTGCGGGTACGGAACGGATTGTAGACCGCGTCAGAACACCGAAAACGGAGACCTATCTGTATATAAGAGAGCTCTAGTTACAAGATCGATACAGTTTCTTCTTCACAGTCGTTATACTTCAATCACCAAAATGAAAGTGAGTCCTTCGAAACGGTTTAAGGATCTTCACTTGATTACTAATCAAATGATTTGTCTTCTTGTTCTTAGATCTTCGTTGCTCTTCTCGCTCTTGTGGCTTGCGCCAGCGCTAGCGGTATCGGAGGAATCGGACTCGGAGGAGTTGGTCTCGGAGGAGTCGGACTCGGAGGAGTTGGTCTTGGCGGACTTGGCTATGGAGGCCTCGGCGGACTTGGATATGGTTCCGGACTCGGAATCGGCCATGTTGGCATTGCCCAACCTGTCGTGAGCTCTCATGTCGTGCACGCACCCATTGGTGGCATTGGAGGATACGGTTTGGGAGGAGTCGGTCTTGGAGGCGTCGGTCTCGGAGGTCTCGGAGGTCTCGGTCTTGGAGGTCTCGGTGTCGGAGGTCTCGGTCTCGGAGGCATTAGCCATTATGGCGGAGCTGGTTTGATCGGTCACAGTGGTCTCATCGGCGGCGGTGGTCTCATCGGTAACGGTGGTCTCATCGGAGGCGGTGGTCTCATCGGACATGGAGGACTCTGGAAGAAGAAGTAAATTTCTTTAAGATTATTCTAATAAAGTGATATTTTCTTATTGAAAAAAAAATCCTGGCAATTCTTTTTTTATGAACTTAAAGTACCAATACCAGCCAGTTCACGTGGTGTGGATTAAATTAAAATGTTTCTTGGTAAAGAGTGAAAGGAAACATTCGTTGGTAGCTGATCTATTTAATTAAGTCAAAAACATCGATCACGGTCTATCAGTCGATAGTGTTGTCATTAGATATTGGGTATTCAAGGGCAAAGAATTAACTGCATAAGCGTGTCTGGTTTTTTCTCACATTATTTACATTTTGCTTATGTTTTTACGTTGACTCCTTTACTTGTTTTAGGTTAGTTATCAAATGTAGGATTATGTCTAGTCAAAACAACAGTTACGGTATCTAGTAGCAACTAGTTATTTGTATATGTATTTGAAGTAAATGCTTCAGATACGACGCTGTAAACATTTTAAAGGTTAAAAATGTTAGCAAAACTAAAACATTCTAAAACTTGTTGGAATATCTTTTCAGAATTTAACAGCCACTTTAAAGATTAAAAAAAAAATAACACACAACAAATTAATTTGCCAATTAAGTTTTATTCATAAGATCACCAGGAAATAAGTATTTGAATTTAGAAAACAATATTCTGAAAAGTTGCTTATCTGTTTACAAGTCAGTATTTTTTACTGAAAATAACAGAATGAAATTTTAGAATCATATAACTTTTTATGCTAAATTATCAAAACAAAATACAAGTTTACCTGATACTGGCTGGCCCGGCCGACTTCGCAGGTCTAGCGAAACAGACGCGTTACTTAAATAGCAGATAGCCGCCCTAGTTATCTAGGTTCGACATAGAAATAAGAACCATCAAACCCGACAAAACTTTTAGAATCACTCATATGTATGTGGGATCAGAAAGGATCAGATTTCAAACGCTGTGAAAAGTATAGCGGTTTTTATTGTTATAATAAAAAGAACAAACTTTGTTTCGGAAAGACGGTTCAACGATAGCGACGATGGTTTCAGCCAAAATAAAAAGAGTTTCATTTCGGCGACATGGTCTTTTAAAGCTTGCGACTCGGCTCAGCGGTTCGTCCCGTTTCAGGTGATGCCAGTCAGCTTAAATTAGTCGTACCATGCTGCCGACTAGCATGGCCATCCCACATGCATATAACACTTTAGTACTGTATGCTATAAGTAATATTTTTGGTTCTTTCACCGGCAGGTTTCAAGATAAAAGCTGTGCAAATGCAAATCGATTCTAACATTTGTAAAAGCTTGGCTTGATCATTTGTTGATTGTAACAGCAAAATTTGATGGAAACTGCACCCGTTTATACTAAAAGGCCTGAGTGGTATGCCTATTGGTGTGCCGACTTTTGGTTTAAAAATGCACTGCGGTAAGCATGCTGGATTAAGAGAGTTCAACAATCCTTGGGCAGTGCATGGCATCTTTAGTATAAAGCAAATGAACTGTTCCAACTTTTCTTATTTTCTGGTCAAACGTTGCATAGATAGCCATTTTTATATGGGCCCACTTCATAGTTAGGTAGTATACAAGTGCTTTGAATGATATCTGTAGCGTCAAAGAAAATGAAATTTTGGTACCATATATCACGTGTCAAACCACGTAGGTAATGTGTCTACTACCCGATATGTGTATGGGGTAGAAAAATCTGCATACAAATATCTGTACATAGCACACAAAGGGTTTGCATGTGATATCTGACTACATGATATCGTCAGCGGAAAGGCAAATTGTGTTATGTCCGTTTTTCCGAAAATGAGTAATGCAGTTTTATTAATTTGAGGATATATAGCTATAGCTATACCCCCTTTCTTCCAAGAGCCTAATTTTTAAATGGAAACTCATTGCAAATTGTTCGAAGAGAAATGATTGTATGGTTATGGAATCGAACACTTTTAAGAATAAATAAAAAAAAAATCCGAAATGGTCCAAGTCCAATTAACAGTGTCATTTAGACCAATTGGGAGTTGAGAAGGAGCCTATTCCTGTACACGAGTGGGTGTCACTTTTCATGTGACAGTGATGAAATGGCATTTACGAACTGTGACTCGCACACAATACTGGTATTCATAAACTCGAATTTTGAACGTCAGATTTTACTCGAGTGAAAACGTAGGTATTCCTGAACGCGATTATGACTGTTTTCTTGTGACAAATTGCTCGTTTTAGATTAGGTATGTTCCCGTACTGTCCAAAAACAACCGAATACTACGCAAAACTACGCTCTCTTCTGTCAAAACCTACGAAAAATCTTCGTACGGGAACAGGATTTGTCTGTTTTCGGCTGTTTTTTGGACAAGTACGGGAACAGACCTATTATAAGTCGAGTGTCCCTGTCGCCGGCGCGTGAAGTAGCCATGGATTCTGCTAAAATGTAAGTAGATTTTATAGCAATGTTAAACTATTTTGTTGTATGGTGAAATTATTTAATATTCGTATTATTTTAGGGCAAAAAAATCGACTATGAAGCAGTACGAAGCTTTGGCGGATTCTTTTAAAAACATCCAAACCTTACAACAGGCCGCATTGAGCCTGCGGAAGCAAGTTAACATTAACGAATGAATTGGAGGAGGAATTAAAAATTCGCATAAATGCAAGTGGATCACCTGCAGGAGATATGAGCGGGTGGAAGAAGGTAATTACATAATTATAAACATTATATGAGTCAGCACTGTGGCATTTATTGATGTTATTGTATTGTATTTATAGGTTTGAGAAAATAACCGATCTCATAATAAAGAGCATAGCCAAGGCACCGGGGAGAAGGAAGATGTAATAGAAATCCTTACATTAATGAAGCCGTGAATGATACACCTAGCACTAGTGTATTTGGAGCAAACTTTTCCGGCCGAATCAAGTACAATTGAATCCAAAAAGGAGAAAATTGAACCGAGTGCCAGTAGCGAAGAAACTACACTCAGAATTGGTTCAGGCACCGGCTGTACTTTCGAATACGTTAACCTGAATTTTCACTTACTTTTATAGTTTTTCGTTATTCTAAGATTATTCTGTATACAAATTATTGTGAGGAAACATTTCTTTATACTATATTTTTCACAAAACCATACAAATCCGCACCAAAAACCGTACGAATGTCAACAAATTTGACATACAAATGTCTATGATGCATTATTTTTCGATATTGCTAGCCATAAAACTGTAGTTTGGTGATGGTGAATTTAACACTGTATTTTCTAAGCCAGTTGAGGAAATAGCCCCGTCGATGCCCTGTCTATAGATCTTTTTTGTTTTGATCGCGCGAAATGAGGTTTTAATTTTGAGACTTTTTTTAAAAAAATAGGTCTTTTGTTTTACTCTTTTTTTTCAGATCTTTGTCGTGGTGTGCTTAATTCAAGCAACTACCACAAGCAGAAATTTGCCAGGGCAAAATATGCATCAACTGGCTCATCATTTAATGCTGGTGTTAGTGGTAAGGCTACGCTACATTACAGCACTACTACAAGCAATAATCAAATAATAAGAACAAATATACATTATTAGTATTTATGGGCGAGGGACTACATTGCGCAATACATTTTTTAGTGTAATCTTGTTAAGATTAAAGTCAAGAAAGTTTACATTCAAATTATGGATTTTACTTATGCGGTTAATAGGCTAATGCATCCCGTAGTCTTACAGAAACTAACTTCTTATTTCTAACATTTATTCTGATATAAACTCGGCTTGGATGGTCGATGCTGGTCTGGTGTCCATGTGTCATGTACTCTACATTTGCTTCCCACATGTGGTCCTTCAAAATACACCCCTCAGGGGTGGTCCATCTGTTGATTCAAATATATCTGAATTTTTATTTTTTTTACTCATATTCAGCCTCATTGTGAGTTTCACCCGAACAGCATTCCGCCCGAAATCATTTTCCCCCTATTGTGAGTCATTCGGGCGAATTAAAATTATTGACAGCTGAATTTTTCTCTTGTTTTTAGTAGGCGAAAAACAGAACAACAAGGCGGAAAATGTAATTTTTTTGTTCATATTAATGCAAGAATAGAAGAGATTCTAGTAGAAATTGATATTTTTTGAATATGAACAAAACGAAGAAACGTTAAATTTGGGCGAAACTCACAATAGCTTTTAAAATTCCGGGCGAAAAACAATATTTCGGGTGAAATATTTTCCGGGTGAAACTCACAATAAGGCTGATTGCCTTTTTTGTCTTTTTTTTCCACACTTTTGTCAACGTTGCAGTGAACTTTCTTCTTAACCATACATATACATATGTATACGATTTGTCCTTGCTCACACGAAGAAAATATCTATACATACCAACACAACCCTAAATACATTTTTGTATCAAAATATACATGCGTTTCTTCTTGTGCCGTACGTGCAATCTCAGGCATTCACCGCAGTTTTAATAACAAACTTTATATCTGACAAAAACCGTTAGGTATCTGTGAAGTATTTTTTTCATATGGGTGCGCTTTTCATCTAGCTTCATATTCCGTGACATACTGGTCATGCTAAGTGCTAGTCTGTTGAATATTGCGTGTGCTAAAATGCGTGCTACTCCCAAAATATTTTGTTGCTTGTCACTAAAAGTGAAAATGCCCTAAGACCCGTGAAAAGATTCAAGCCAATTCCAAAATTTTGTATTGAAATTGGAGAAAAGATTGTTGGTTGACTCGAAAGAGCACGTCATATTTAAGAGTTTACAAATAACAGGTGAATTCTAGTAGGTGTACTGTATTTGAACATTTGATCTTAGTGCGATGCGTAATATTTAGGAAGGCCTATTGAAGAGGTGTTAAAGACTTTGAACGGGATCGAGGAGAAATTACAACAAGCTAAAGGGCCAGTAGCTGAAGATGTGATGAATAAATTGTACGCCGTTTTTTCAGCAAATGAAGGAAATGGCGCTGGAAATTCCATATTTTACACAAGTATTTAAATTCAACGACGTGACTTGCTCTGCTCATATAATTAAATGCCTTTTTTTGCGATAAAATTTTGCCTTTTATAACTTTCTTTGATCATTGGATTTTCGGGGTTGTGGATTTTCGGGATTTTGGATTTTCGGGATTTTGGATTTTCGGGATTTCGGATTTTTGGGATTTTGGGCTTTCGGAATTTTGATTTTCGGGATTCTATCCGACTACCGAGACGAATCTCTCGGCAACATGAAGAGACTGCAAGAAATGCAGAGAATAGTCTACCATATCTATTGCTATTATTATTTGATGTTAACCAGCGTTTAGGTTTATTTTGCAAAACAAGAGAAGATCGATCCAAGCTATGCAAGAGATGTGGAACCGGAGTTAAAATCTTGTAGAAAGTAGTTATACATAAAATCCTTTAACTTTAATAATAAATATTGGCGCAAATTCATAGTCAGATAGAGCCGACGATAAAAGAATTTATTCACCTACATAACCTAAAATATACCTTTTGCTATTCATAGTCACACATAGCCGGCTCGAAATTTAAAATTACCCAAACGTCATTTTAAATAATTAGAGGCGGCTATAAATTTCTCATATAATATTTTGACGTTTGGGTTTTATCGTTCAAATCACTTTACAAAAACATATGAAAGTCGATACTAACTAATACACAGGCAAAAATGTGTTTATGAATAACGAAAAGATATAGCCGGCTTTTTTATTTATAGCCGGCTGTAACTATAGTCGGCTATAGGCACTGACTATGAATTTGCGCCATTTTCTTTATTAATTCTTAAATACTTTATATAAAAAGGTGACTTAAGGAGAAATAATATTAAGCTTAAGTCTCTTTGGTTGTCGGCAGAAGAATATCAATGTCGTGTTTCAATCCTATCCGTTCCCATTGGGGGTTTTGGTCAGAGTATATCTAATAATGAGTAGGGACACTCTCTACACATATGCAACTGCTACTTGTACAAAGCCAAGCCGGAAAAAAATTGCCCAGTAAGTAAAAGCAGCTCAGAAGGATTGATTTCAACCCTTACCTGCGATTGCCATATAATGAAAAGAGTCTGCAATACTTTTCAGCAGCACCACCACACACGGCTACCTTTGTAAGATAAATTGGGTGTGGTTTTCCCATAATGCTTTTTTAAACGCGTCCCGAGTTGAACGCCCATGTGTGAGTAAGGCAGACCATGTCATCAAAGATATGGTGTGGCCGAATTTACTGCTGTGAATTTGGTTTCATTTATGATTTTGTTCATTTGTTTTTTTATTAAATAGGGTTAGATATGGATGTCTCAAATATATATTTCAATGTCAAATATGAATATTAACATTCGTACATTGCAATAAACTCTCTAAAGCTCCTATTAGTCTTATATTCAACACTTTCCAGAAGCTACATTTAGCATAGCACAGCATAGCATCTTGTCACACTACTTATGCAGTCACATTGGGGTGGGTTTTGTTTACATTTTTTATACACGTATTTTAAACGCGTCCTGACTTGGGTTTTTATCAGTTGAGCGAAAAGGCAGCAAACAGCATAGAGTAGGGTGACACGGATTACTACATGCATGCGGCAAACAAGTAAAAGGTTTTATGGTCACGTGTAAAAAAATAAAATCGCGATCTTTGTTTTCGGGATTTCCTATTATGATGAATGAAAATGCACAGCTGCGAAATTAGGTAGCCATATTAGCGTAAGATATTGACTTACTTACTTAGTTGGCGCTACAGCTCGAGGTGAGCCTGGGCCTGCTTCTCGCAACCATTTGTGTGTGGGTGTTATATTTTTGCACGAATGGAAGGGACCTACAGTTTTTTGCCGACTCCGAACGGCAAGTTGAGAAGCTCAATCGTGGCAAATGATACTCTTTGATGCTTGTCAGACATTCGAAAGAGGTGGGCACTGTGAAAAACTTTTTAGGTGTTAGTAAGATATTGACTAGGAAATTATAAAATAGATATTTTTTATTAAGATTATGTTTATGACGTTCGTATAAACTATTGTAGTTTTCTATTGGGCTCTTCAGGTTTTGCTTGCAGATTTCAGATTTTTCGTGCTGTATTGAAATCAAAGGAGATTGATCTGTTTTTCTGCATTTGCATTCTTGTGTCATTTTTAATTTTACGAACAAAATGTCAAATGTTTCTTTATATTTTCTAAATTTTGTATGGAGTTTCTCATAATATTTGTGTTGATTGATAGCATTTTTATGTGCTGAGTTTCAATTTCGTATGAAATATTTTGGTGTAAGTGTAAATAGGTTTGAATCTGGAGTTGGAATAGAGATTCACGAAAATCGATCTCAAGCAAAAAAAGCTTTTTATAATAATAATAATATATAATTTAATAATTGTTATAAGTACTTGTAAGTAATTTTATAAGTAATTGTAATTGTAATGTATGCATACTAAAATTTTATTGTACTTTTCCATTTTGTAGATAAGTTAAAGTTGTTTCACTTTTTTAACAAACCTTATTACATAAACAAATTTCGAAAGATTGAATAGCATTTCTAAAATAAAATATGTATTTCAAGTGTTGGAATTATTCGGCTACACCTGATTTGGTCATTTAAAAAAAATAGCTAATATAACAGAAGGTAAAAACGAAGATCGAAAGGCAAAAATGTATACGAGTACTTTTTAACAATAATGTATCACAAAATAATTTTTTCGTATTTTGAAATTAGCACCCTGTGGCAAATTCTGAAATAATTTTTCTTCTCTTCTATCTCTCTTTCACGACTACACTTCTTATTACCGTCTATTTCTCCGTGTCTGTGTGACGAAAAATGGAACTGATAAGAAACACGTGGAGAGTGTCCCTACTCATTATCAGATACACTCTGGTTTTGGTGTTCACATTCCAGAAGCAAACGCTGTGGCAGCATTTAGATATAACACTCCTCCTGCCTTATTTTAAGCTAGTACGCTTGGCACGCAGGATATTGTTGTTCTTTTGTGTTAGCTTGATCATCATTCCTCGTGTTCTGGAATTTCAGATTTGGGTCTGGAACTTCGGTCTGTTGTGGAATCCTTGCACGCATCTGATATATAGTCTTCGCATAATAACTCCGGACGTAGTAGTAATCACATTATGAGACTTGTCCAGTTTGTTTTATCTTTTGCAGGACTCCATAGTGATCCACTGGAATATTTACTAGCCTAAATAGGCTCATTATTTCGTTATGATAGGAGGTCAAAATGCACTGACGGGTATTGACCTAGTTGCACAGGAAACCAATACCAGGATGTGCTAGAGAATTTGGGTTCCGATGCACACCGAAGACACCCAGTTCCTATATTTTAAGACAAAACTTCCCAAAGGCACCCACAGTATATAATATCCTCAGTAAATCTAGAGGAGATACCATCAGTAACATCAGGGGAACTATTCCGGGCACGGACTAGATGGCACACTAAATACTGCATTAAAAGCAGCTCTTCAAAAGAGACCAGGTATTTGTAATCCAATGATGCAAGGCATCTGGAAAAAGTAGTTTTCCCTGCAGTAAGGTGCTTCTATTCTTACTTAGTTGGCGCTACAGCTCGAGGTGAACCGGGGCCTGCTTCTCGCAGCCATTTGTGTGTGCGTGTTATATTTTTGCACGAATGGAAGGGACCTACAATTTTTTGCCGACTCCGAACGGCGAGGGGAGAAGCTCAATCGTGACAAATGATACTCTTTGATGTTTGTCAGACATTCGAAAGAGGTGGGCACTGTGAAAAACTTTTAGGTGTTTGCGGTGGGATTCGAACCCAAGACCGCTGGCTCAGTAGTCCGACGCACTGACCACTTGCGCTACGGTGCCCCATGTAGTTCTATTCGCAATAGGTAAAACCCGAAGAACCGTCTTCATATCGTGGAAAATGCCTCTTAGATACATCGGGAAAAATCCTGGAGCGCATCATATCCGAGAGGCTTCTCACCGTAATAGCAGGAATAGAGATAGAACTAACGGACCCCAAAACGGAGGACATCCCGATTGGAACCAGCACTATAAAGTTAAAAGAGAGCATCATTGGCGTTCTTCTAGCGGAAAATACTGAAAAGACATCGCAAAAGGAAGAGAAACAGAGGTTGCAGCTAGGTTATGATGAATCAGTGTTATTTTATATGATGTAATACGGTGTCTACTCCTGAATTGACACAAACTGGAAGTTGACGCTTTATTGCATAGATCAATCTCATGCTTTTCGTTGGTTTAGTTTTACACTTATTCATCGAAAACGCGATCAAAAGGACCTCAATTTCCATAACCAACAGATCAGCTGTCCATCATATTGTACAACACGTCAAAGTAGACATGTATTGCGCACTTTGATGTGGTAAAGGACGGCGTGGCGCAGAGAAATAACTACACGGGCAATTGCTTCACATGCGAATTAACTTCACTTAAAGTTGAAAATAAGTGTACTTTTATAATGTGAAGCATATTTAGTGATTACCGTACAAAACACCGTAATTTACTTGTGTTTAGAATTTTATTTGGAAAGTTGACTATTTGATCTTATAATGAACACAGTCCGAGACCGGTTATTGAGAGAAGGGACTTATTAAAGTAATCAATTGAAGGCCATAAAATGAAAGAGAAAGAAGAGTAGGAAAGATAGGTAGGTGACAGATTTCGACTAACGATCTGGAGGAGTACGCTATTCCTGCGGGGTTATCTTTTCAATGGGTTTGATAGAATTCTCTATTTTTAGATAGCACACCACCTTCAGAGGGAAATAATTTCGCGCCATGGAAGTGCATTTATTTGCCATTTCCGGTGAAGTTATTTCCCTGCACCGTAAAGAAGTTCACTTACCTCGCATGAAGTGTAATCGCAATGTCAGCTCTTAACTAAATGCCGCTATTCGAAGACGAATCGATTGGTAGGTGTGGTGGAACCAGTTGATCCAGATACAAATGATTTGGTACTGTATTTGGAGGTGTGCGATTTATGATGAGACAACGAGTTCTATTACCCCGCACGAGCACACTAGCTTTGTAGGTTAGTTTTAGTTGGCATTTTAGTTTTGCGAACTAGATGTGCTTTTCCATTAACAAATTAACAATAAAACTTCAGCAAGATTAGCCTAATTTGAATAACATAAAATAAACAACTTTCGAAAATGCTCTACGTTTAGCGTAGCTGCGATCTGCGGGTACGGAACGGATTGTAAACCGCGCCAGAACATCGAAAACGGAGACCTATCTGTATATAAGAGAGCTCTAGTTCCAAAGTCGATACAGTTTCTTCTTCACAGTCGTTATACTTCAATCACCAAAATGAAAGTGAGTCCTGCGAGACGGTTTAAGGATCTTCACTGGATAACTAATCACATTATTTGTCTTTTTGTTCTTAGATCTTCGTTGCTCTTCTTGCTCTTGTGGCTTGCGCCAGCGCTAGCGGTATCGGAGGAATCGGACTCGGAGGAGTTGGACTCGGAGGAGTTGGACTCGGAGGAGTTGGTCTTGGCGGACTTGGCTATGGAGGTCTCGGCGGACTTGGATATGGTTCCGGACTCGGAATCGGCCATGTTGGCATTGCCCAACCTGTCGTGAGCTCTCATGTCGTGCACGCACCCATTGGTGGCATTGGAGGATACGGTTTGGGAGGAGTCGGTCTTGGAGGCATCGGTCTCGGAGGTCTCGGAGGTGTCGGCCTCGGAGGAGTCGGTCTTGGAGGACTCGGTCTTAGCCATTATGGCGGAGCTGGTTTGATCAGTCATGGTGGTGTCATCGGTCACAGTGGTCTCATCGGCGGCGGTGGTCTCATCGGACATGGAGGACTCTGGAAGAAGAAGTAAATTCCTTTAAGATTATTCTAATAAAGTGATATATATTCTTATTGAAAAAAAAAAAAATTCTGGCAATTCCTTTTAATGAACTCAGAGTACCAATACCAGCGGTGAGGTCAGTTCACGTGGTGTGGATTAAATTAATTATTTTCTTGGTTAAGAGTGAAAGGAAAAATTCGTTGGAAGCTGATCTATTTAATTAAGTCAAAAACATCGATCACGGTCTATCAGTCGATCGTGTTATCATTGTTGGACATTCAAGGGCAAAGAGTTAAGCGATAGTAATCGTGTCTGGTTTTTTCTCACATTATTTACATTTTGTTTATGTTTTTATGTTGACTCCTTTACTTGTTTTAGGTTAGCTATCAAATGTAGGTTTATGTCTCGACTCTCGTCACAACAATGGTTGCGGTATCTAGTAGCAACTAGTTATTTATATATTTACTTGCAGATACAGATATCTGTATACACTTTAAAGGTTAAAAGTATATTTGGATCCTCAAACATGTTGGTAAAACTACAACATTCTGAAACTGGTAGGAACATCTTTTCAGAATTTAACAGCCAGTTTCAAGATTTATAAAAAAAAAACAAAACAAATTAATTTGCAAATTAAGTTTTATTCATAAGTTTACCAGGAAATAAATATGTCACATTGAAAAACAAAAACATTTTGGAAATCAAATTACCCAATAATGTAATGTTTCCTCCTAATTTATTATTTTTCTAGGATATGTACTCGTCAGATGCTCAGTTTTGCAAATTGCAAATGGCTACTCTGACATTTTATGAAGAAAACAGAATACACATAGACAAATCATGGATCGTTTTACGTATAAAAAAAGCACAAACAACAAACAGATCCAATTCTTATTATTTGCAAACAAAGTTACTTCGTTCAAAAAAAATTAAGCGCCATCTGTTATTTGTTGCCATCAACGATATTCATAGTTACACTACCGCTCATAAGTTAAAGACCATTTCACTGATATTTTCTTCTATCCACTATTCGACGACAGTTAGAAAATTACATACATATTTATTTAACTCAGTTTTTTGTGCCAATATGTAGTAATATAAGCCCCATCTTTACTTGGGTACAGACAGATGAAACCTTCGGGATACCTACTCGGTTTTTTAAGTGTAAGAGATGTCTCCAAAAACTTAATTTTAGACAAAAATATCCCTTTGACAATATAGAGCCCATTAGGAGTTTTCATTTTGAAGCTGTCATTCCTTAACAGCTGTCAATTACACAATGTATAGGAATTGAGAAAATTGACTACTTCAATCGCTATGAAGCACCTTCTCTTCTAATCAATCAATTTGAGTCAACTGGGCAGGTTAGTGATGTAAAGACTCCAACTGATGGTCGTAAAGCTATGTCAGTCAGAAAAATTGCTGCTGTGACTGAAAGTATCGCTGAAAACCCGGCTTCAAAGACGCTCACAGCGGTGGGAGCTATGCCGCATTTTGATCTTGGAATGCATGCCAACAAAGTTTTTCTGACTCAACAATTGAAGCCCAAATCACAATGTCGCGTTCGCGCGGTCTCGCGTTAATAAGCTTTATATCGACTTTACGATAATTTCTGTCCAACGCACGAACTCGAAATTCGCAAAACTAAATACCACTTCAAGCTTCAGGTGTTCATAGGTAGGTATACACCATCATACAAGAATGTCAGCTTAAAATGCAAATGAATGACGCAAAACTGATAATAGGTGTGTTTGGTATCTTTTTTGGCACACGGAATTGAGATCTGTCAAATAGTAAAATCCTCTCAAAGAGAGAGAACTCCTCTCAAAGACAGAAAACTTGCACAAAAGTAAACAAACGCTTTTCAAACAATACTTGGTCAAACCTATCAAATTGTTTTTGTTTTCCACTAACAATGAAGATTATGACATTTCACAAACTGTCAGATGGCTGGTTTGACAGAGTTGGCTCGGCCCACCCCGAGGAATTGGTCTTGCAGATAATTCATCGCAAAGAGAGATCCAAATGAGAGTAAAAAAAATTGAGAGCCATGAAACTGTCAGATTCTATGTAGTTTACGTAGAACTTTCGAAAACTAGCATGTTACCAAACAGATCTAATGTGTACGCTCGAAATTCGGGTTGACACTCAAAAATGATGCTCATGAAATTTTTTGCTACTGAGTGACACTCAGCCATTTTTGTTTTTCTTCGATTGTGTGTATACAAATTTCGTCATCCAAAAATCACAAGAAGGGAGGTTTGAACACAAGTAGACAGGGTCGAAAAAAATAACAACAACAACGATGATTTGGGTGTCATACAAAACTTATAGTGTGTACGCTCGTTTCATAATGCAAAAATGATATGGGTTTTGAGTGACACTCTTGTATGATGGTGTGTACCTCGCTGTAGGAATATGACAAATAATATGTTCTGTTTCCTCAAAACTCCCATTCGGTCACATTTAAAAGCATCCCATATGATTGCATTGTTTCTACTTTATCTGTCAACGCGAGAGCGCCCGAACGCGACATTTTGGACATTGGGCTTGAAGCTGGTGGACTATGGAAAACGCTGGTTTGTCATTCGAATCGAAGGTGTTTTAAACAGCGATGACAACACAATCAATTTAGATATGAGTACTGTACAACAATAACAAAGACCGTAAACACACTTCAGAAATGTATTAACACTGGAGTTCATGCGTGGCCTACTATATCAGACCACGGTTACATTTTCGTTGATAACTTGACAGTTATTTATGTTAGAGCGGTGCAGTTCCAGGAAAGTCTTCTCCATTAAATTTGTCGATAGATCAGTAACGTTCGTGACTTCAACGCGTACGCATATTTCTGTGGTTAACCGCCAAGATCGCTTGTCTACCATAGAAGTCCGCGTGAGTATTAGTGTACCAAAAAGGGAAGCGATTCTTATTGTATTTCAAGTTAATAACGTTAATTTATTCATTTTTACTAGTAGTAGGTACATCTCAAGAAGTACAGCACGTTATCACACCAAAGTTGGGATGAGTTGGTCAATGCGCCTATTGTACCAGGGCTTGAAATTGATCAACAAAAAAAAAAAAATTATGCAAGACTTATTCCAAATGGGTTTGCCCTGATCTGTCTGTCGTGTGTTCTGAATGTTACGTAAAATACAGTTAATATTAGATTACGAAAAAAATTTAAGACATTGATCTCAGAAGTGCCATTTTTGTTATTTTTTTGTATTAAATAATTATATTTTTAATTTAAAGTTTCCACTTAATTTGAATTAATTAAAGATTATTATGAATGTTATAATTATTGGTTTTATTTATATGTTATCTAAAAAAAATTGTATTGACATTTTAAAATTTTCTACCATAGTAGGCCACGCGTGTATTCGTGTAAAAAAAGGTGTATCATAGTGTTAAAGCTTTCTGCAATAAAAGGAGGAAGAAGACGGGAGTTTATTTTATGAAGTTTGGCCAGCATATTGAGTTTTTCTTTTTTAAGGCGTGTTTTTTTTCAAATCTATATAGGCTTAGCGGAAAATGAGAAAAAAAACGCTGAACAGTGACTTGGCAGGACTATGCTAATTGACGTTTGACAGTTTCACATCGGCATTGTTTTCCTTGAGAGTAAGGCCGATAGTTATCAAGCGCTCATTAATAAGTTGGTGGATAGAATTTTTTTTCGTCAAAATTAATTCAATTAAATAGTAAAATAAGGAACATGTTCACTTAATTCTTTATAATTTTCTTTTCCTTGTCGGATAAATTCATAATTCTTTCTTTTCTACCCATTTTGAAATGAACAGAAATAATTTAAATTTGAAATGACAGCAGAGTTCGGTTGATAGCTACCGGCCTTCATATTTTTCCCTCACTTTCATGTCATATTTGATATTTTGGTACAATTTTCGATAACTATCGACGAAAAACAGTTTGGTAGCACATTTTTCTATCCAGGCTAAGCACCTAAGACTGGATAATTATCCAGGTTTCGTAAGCCTATATAGGCTTAGTTGTTAGTGTAATTAGCATGGAAAAATTTTTCTAAGCCTATATAGTTTTGAAAAAAAACACGCCTTTAGTTAAAAGTAGAACTCTGAACAGAGCCTGAGCACATCGAACGCGCTCTGAATTGGATGTGCTCTGAGTGCAGTCTCAGCGCTCTGATTTATTTTTGAAACACACTTGAGAACTTAGCTGTCATATGATTTTATCGATCATATGATTTGAACCATATTTTTGATTTAAAACATACGATAAAGCTTAAATGCATAATTAAATGAATAATTAATATTGATTAATACAATTAATTTTTATCTATAAAAATGAGCTGTTCGTTTGATACCCCAAAACTCATAAACTAACCATCGCATTGAGCTGAAACTTATGCTATATACTTTTTATGATGTTTGAAGTGTTCGTACATCAAAAAATTTCAAGTTTTCCGGTAGATGGCGCTGGAACTCAAACATTTTTAAACTCACCGTACGATTAAGCTGAAACTTACACAATATATTTGTAATGAATTGCCAAATGTTCGCACATCAAAAACTTTCAAGTTTTCCGGTAGATGGCGCTGGAACTGCGAAATTTCAAAACCATCCGATTGAGCTGAAACTTACACAATATATGTATTTAAAATATTTATTATGAAGTGTGAAATGTTTGTAAATCAAAAGTTTTCAAGTTTTCCGAAAGATGGCCCATAATGTAAATATGAATGCGCATCAAAGAGACGAAATTAAAATTCGTTAAATATATGTATTTAGGTTACAGAGTCGATTCCAAGCACTTTTTGAACAACATGACAATGTTCGGTACACCAAAAAAACACTCAAAAAAATTTCATCACATTTTTTGACATAAACACTGTTCTTAATGGGTGTAGCGAAGCGCACTGGGCAACCACTAGTAAATAAATAAAAAAAGCTTCGTCGGCCGTTTCAGTTGTATTTGATTTATCTTGGTTTTCCCTCCTGTCAAATGTAAATAAAAATAAGGAAACAAATAGTTTTAAATAACACCATATTTTTAAAGAACACTAGTGGCTACCCGGTGTGCTTCGCTACACCCATTGAGAACAGTGTTTATGGCATAAATGTTTTGAAATATTTTCGAGTGACTTTTTGTGAATAGTAATGACTCTGGTGGAGAATCAAATCCCGACAACTCTATTTGGATTTCAGAAAACTGTCCAAACAATAATATCCTAAAAACTCAAAAACTCACCATCGGATTGAGCTGAAACTTACACAACATATTTGTTATGAAGCGAGAAATGCACGTAAATCAAAAGTTAGCTTGGTTTTCATGGCTATTTATCGGAAAACTTGGAAACTTTTGATTTACAAACATTTCTCACTTCATAACAAATATATTGTGTAAGTTTCAGCTTAATCGTACGGTGAGTTTAAAAATTTTTGAGTTCCAGCACCATCTACCGGATAACTTGCAATTTTAACATCAGAAAAAGTATATAGTACAAGTTTCAGCTCAATCGGATGGTTAGTTTATGAGTTTTGAGGCATCAAACGAACAGCTCATTTTTATTTATTAAGATATTAGTGGTCTCAAACTTTTGAACGTTAGTGTATTTTACACTGACCTCAAGAAAGTCCTAGTTTTCTCTTGTTATTTCAACTATAAAGTATAAAGTACTGTGTGGGTACTTAGTGAATCGAAGTTAGAGAGTATTAAAAAAGCAGTGCTCCTCTAGAATCCAAGATCTTTTCTGCCTGAAGGGGTTAAAGATTTACTTGTCAGAAAAAACCTTAAATAAACCTGCGATGTTTTATTCATCTTATATCATTCATTAAATAATTTTGAGTGTGGTCATATCAAATACCAAACCAAGGCTAACCAGATATGTGATTTTTATTTTTATCTACGAGTATCCAGCATCAAATGCAGATCAAAAGATACGAAATACATTCACACAGTTTTATAAAGCGTTAATCTTAATGTTTATAAACATTTGTTAAATAATTATTTAATTTTAGATACATTATGTATATTTATGCATAATGCAACTCTGACGTATGAGAATCACATTTTAAACAAACTGAAAAGATACTCAAACATCGAGTTTGAATGGAAACAGTTCCTCGAACTGTTACTAGGTTCCAATGCGAATCTTCCGTTACCCGTTCATGCCAACACCCTGGCGGAACTAGTTCGTCCAGATTCAGGTGTCGGTACTTTAACTGGTGGTGTGCTATGGATTATGAAATAACTAGCTCTATTACCTCATTCGAGAATACTCGCTTAGTAGGTTATTCAGTTCGCATTTAAATTTAGTGAATTAGATGTGCATTTCTGCAATAAAATAAAAATAAACCATAAAAAAGATCATTTGTTTGCCAATCAAACAACTTTCGAAAACGTTCAATGTTTAGCGGAGATAAGGTCGTCCGAACACGAGTAGAGGCCGTCCCGTTAGAATACTCAAAGCGGAGCAGTTCGAGTATAAAAGAGTGAATTTGGTCCGTTATCGATACAGTTTCTGCTTTATAGTCGTAACACTTAAACCACCAATATGAAAGTAAGTCTTTTTTAAAAGGATTAAGGATCTTCAATTTAACTAATTTTTTAATTTCTTTTTTCTTTTAGATCTTCGTTGCTCTTTTCGCTCTGATCGCTTACGTTAGCGCTAGCGGCGTCGGTCTTGGAGGAATCGGTCTTGGCGGAGTCGGTCTTGGAGGACTCGGTGGTCTTGGCGGAATCGGACTTGGCAGTGGTCTTGGACTTGGCAGTGGTCTTGGACTTGGCAGTGGTCTTGGCATTGGTCATGTTGCCGTAGCTCACGCTCCAATTGCTCCAATCGCTCCAATTGGTTTGGGAGGTATTGGAGGTCTTGGTCTTGGAGGTCTCGGTCTTGGAGGCATCGGTCTTGGAGGCGTCGGTCTTGGAGGTCTCGGTCTTGGCGGAGTCGGTCTTGGACACGGTGTGATCAGCCATGGAGGTTTGATCGGTGGTGGTCTTATTGGCGATGCCGGTTTGATCGGTCATGGTGGTCTGTGGAAGAAGAAGTAAATTTTTCCAAGATCTTATAAATAAAGTGATATTTCCATCGTTAAATAATAGCAAATCCTTTCGGTTTATTTTTGAGCTTGAAATACTACGTTATGTAGTGGAGAACTCTTCTTAATAAGGTCAATCGGAAGCAAAACAAATCCTAATCATCTTCGACATTTTGCGCACGGAATATACCAACGAGGAAAGGTTGCTAAAGTAAAAAGCTTAATATTGGATATTACTGGTAACACTGCCAGGCTAACAAAAAACAATATTAATTGTTCATTACCCAGCTTGTGTATTCAACTGGCAGTCTCTTCGCTTACAGAGGTAAATAATTTGCAAGAACAAATATTAAATGTCGAAACAAACACAGCTACTGTCAGAAGCTACAAGCTAATCTACAACACTCTGGTTAATTTGTCATCAATTAGTTCAACGATATTCGTTCAGTTTTCGTCAAAAGGTCAAATGTTTGTCATCATCTGACACATCTTCAGCGAATCAAAAATGTTCGCCTGCTGTTAGAAAATCAGTAAAACTACATGAACCTAAATTAAATGACCACTCGCTGTCATCATGTAAAATGCTTTCAATATCTGACGATTACACTTTTTGACATTTTCTGCGACTTAAAGACGTCAACCAATCTAAAAATAGTTGAAGTATGTATATTTAGAGTCGTTAAACGACTTTTATAATTTTTTTTTTAACCGGTTTTAGCAGTTTTACTTTGAAGTGTTAACGCATTTGACATTTTATTTGTTACGATCACCCCTGTGATCAATTCCGACCGGATTTAAAACGAACGGAATTATAAGGGATGAATTCGAAGTTTACGCATTTTTCCAAATTCATCCCTTGTCCGGTCGGAATTGATCACAGGGGTGAATTTGTTGTTTTATTTCTTTTGAGCTGTTGGGGGCGGATTATGACCGTTTTTCATTTCTGTAATAAAAAAATGTATAAAAAGCCATCCCGATTTGTAATACAGTATTACATCGATAATGTGAATCCTCATTTGGTTTGATTGTGCGTCCCACTGAGAAATTCTTCTTTGATGCTTCTTTCCACAATACTCAGTTTTTTTCTTTAGTTTTCCGACGCACTGATAATAACTAACCAGTTTTTTTGTCTGTGAATAAAGCTGTCTAGTTGGGCAATATTTAACAGCACCAAAAAATTGCATAAAAATGTTCCTCAAAATACATACGTTAATATGTTGTCCACCCGCATTTCTTGGAACTTGGCCGCAAATTTGAAAACTTTATCTCATCTCTCAGCTTAATTAACCTACAAAAATTTGGCCAACGGTAATATGTAGGTATGTGATGGATTTTGTTCCATATTTTTGTTGAATGAACAATTGTATATCTGGACATAGTGGCAAAATAACGAAGTGTTCGTTCTCGTTTCATCGTGTGCAATAGAGTCGTTAGGGGTAAACCTGCGTACTTTCGACTTGATACAGAAGATACATAGAATACAGAATACAGGGCTTTATTAAATAATAAAGCTGGATATTTGGCTATTTATTCAAAAGAGTAAAATAATATTTTTTTTAATGTACTTACATTTTTATTGAAAAAACTAAAGCGAGTCAGATTGCGCACACTTGCCCCTATCTATGGGTAAGTGTACGCATGACTTGGGGTAAGTTTGCGAATGGGAATATTATACACATTTATCCATAAGACGTTACATATCGAGTTACGGATATATACAGAAGATTCACTTCTGGTAGTGGCTTAGTAAAAAATTTAAAAAATATATATGGATATAAAAGTGAATACGCAATGAACTTGTTTTTTATTTTCTACTAGCTGACCCGTGCTCGCCTTGCTTCGCCCCCTGCCACTGTTATGGCAAAACAAATTGCATTAGAGATGGGTGCCGAATCATTTTTCCGATTAGATGGAATTTCAAAAAATCATCCCTTAGCTGACGTAAGTCATTATAGGAATATACTGTGTACTGTGTACTGTGTACCTCAGCCCTTTAGATCCAGCGGTTCGGTCCAATTAAACGATTAAATGGTGTTTGATTGTACAATATGAACAATTAAATTTACAGACCGAAGTGCACAGCATCAAGTTGTTCGCATGATGTGCTTACTATTATCATAGTTAATACATACATATGTATATACCTATTTATAAAATCTTGATGCACTATCAAAAAATCACACTTTAATAAACTGCTGTGGAAGAAATTATTTGTTTGCGAATACAAAATCCAACGAAATGATCTACTTTTCCAGCCATTATGTTATTATGTATGGACATACGAATCCGCGGTAGCAAAACTCCCATTCATTAAAGTTTCAACACCTGCCGCAGTACGTACTATGAAAATCACACAGCCACGGTATAGTCCCTTTTCCCCTTCACAAATGCCCCTTTACACTATTCCAAGTCGCATTCGTTGGCTGTCTGTGCATAGAAAGATAGATATATACAATATACATAATGTAACTGTTACCCACCCGGCATTGCCCGTGCAATTTTTTAAAATTTGAATTTGCCTTTATTTACAATCATATTCATCGTAGTAGCCCAAGCACAAAACATCAATGGGCAGAAATTCAAATATCAAATGTGCCACATACACACAACACACTATGACGTCACCCACTGCTGCATGGCTGTTGGCATTGGCATGGCGTCGGTTTCACTGATGGGAAATTGTTTGCGATGATTTCATGAATTGTTTTGAGCACAGCTCAGCTCCAGGATAACACAGAAGGATGATTTAAACCTTAAATGAATCCTAAAAGAATTGACTAAAAACCATTTTCTTTGGTTTTAAATCCAATAAGCCATTGATGAGTTAGGGCTGTGTAATTACAGAAATTTTAATATATATATTAATGAATTTAATTTTTTCAAATTCACCCACTTAGAGCTGGAATTTCAAAAAATCCTCTCTTGGCGGATGTCTGTGTCGCTACAGGAATGTCCTGTCCAAATTTCAGCTCTTTAGGTCTGGCGGTTTGGTCTGTGCGTTGTCTTTGAGTCAGTCAGTGAACTGGTTTATATATGGACATTTATATAATTAAGGATTTTTCCGAATTCACCCACTTGAGATGGAATTTCAAAAAATCCTTCCTTAGCGGACGTCTATATCATTATACGAATGTACTGTCCAAATTTCAGCCCTTTAAGCCCGTATGACACTAGCTTGTTTTCCCTTTTTTAATGCATTAAAAATGAACTTAGAGCAGTAAGAAAGATGTTCAATACAAAGCTCCAATAGGTGTGAGTGCGTACACAAGAATCAAAAACATATGAAACTGTCAAAAAAAAAAATACATTTCAATTCACTTTTTCCAGCCGCTGGCAGCTTGTTTTTTGACGTTTTCCCTTTTTTTTTGACAGGTTGTTATTTTGTTTACACTCCGCAAAACAAAAAAAAGTACCAAAACGTTTGTGATGGTTTAGCGTTTTAATGTAAAAATAAGTGCTCGTGGTAAATTGTATTCCATCATTTGGTCTTATTCGCACTATGTAATGGTATTTGTTTATTTGTTTATTTTATTTACTGTTTCCATTATTTTTTTAAAAGGAAAGAAAAAGTATCACTGTGCGAAATATTGATGGACCACACGTGGTTTTTTGCACTTTTTATTTTTATTTTTTATTAATTTTAATACAAACATAATAATTTGTTTTTATTTATAACCTTAGTAGTATATTATCACAGCGGGTTTTCCAAAGTGGTCAAAAGTTGGAAAGCGCTCGTCAACTGAAAGAAGCAATCCAGATTTAAGGGAAAACATCTATCAAAATGAGATCCAAAACCTTATAAATTCAATGTCAATGCATTTGCAGTAAACTATTATAAACAAGTAATCATCTACGAGCTATTAATACTACCAAAGTTATCGATTTTGTTTTTTTTTTTATATATATTTTTATTGTATTATGCTATTGGATCTTATCATTATTTCGTTCGATTAAAAGTTGTCTTTTACTATATGTTTTTAAACAACTTTTAAATTAAGTTTTTTTAAGTTCTTTAACACAATAAATGGTTACGCATATAATATTATGTGTACAATTGGTTGCCCTCTCATTATATAAAAAAAACAATCACTCATCTTAAATTGGTCCTCTTTTTTTTCGAGGAGTGTATTTTTTTGCTACAAGTTCTATTGGCCTTTTTCGTGCAAAAATATTTCTGTCTCTTTTACGCGCGGCTGACATTTACGTACTTAAAAAGTGCATTAAAAAGTGGAAAAAAAATGTAGTGTCATACGGGCTTTAGGTCGAGTGGTTTGGTCTGTGCGTTGTCCGTTAGTCACACAGTTCTATATGTATGAAAAAAGGATTCTTCCAAATTCACCCACTTAGAGATGGAATTTCAAAAAATCCTCTCTTAGCGGATGTCTGTGTCACCATAGGAATGTCCTGTCCAAATTTCAGCTCTTTAGGTTCAGCGGTTTGGTCTGTGCGTTGTCTGTCAGTCAGTCAGTGAACTGTTTTATATATAGAGAAGAAGATAGTGGTAGCATCAATTAGAAACTCGATTCTTTCACCCGTATACACGCTAGCTATATTCCTATTCAATATACAGTGTACTCTCCCTAAGTCGAATTTTCACGGGATACCAAGATTTGTTCGAGTTAGAGAGAGTTTTGGAAAAATTCGAGTAATAGAGAGAAACATTTATTTTTGTTTTAAAACGTTTGTTTCATAAAAAAAGAATAATGTACAAAAAAGTTAACAAAAAAATATAGCTTCTTGCTTATTTAAAAAAATCTAGCTACAAACATGCACAGCATAAAGACTGCATCAGCTGTTGAACTTTCTAGAACCAACTGATTTTGAAATTCCAGTAGGAATGTTACTAAAACAAGTTCTTTTTTATACATATGCATCCATTGAAAAAACCATCAGCACCAAGTCAATAAATAATAATCAGCACGCAATGTGTTATAATACAATCACTGAACAGTGAAAACTAACACGATTTTAAAATTAAGAAATATTTTAGTAAAATGTACCTTTCTTTTTCTAAATTCTGAAAAATTCACAACAGATAACAAACAAAGAGCCTATTACTTGATAGCTCTATATTTTAGAAACAAATTTGTTTAAAAATATTTTATATTTTTTTTAATGTTTCATATGAGTTTTCATCCAAAAACCAAGTTAAATCAAATTGCGCATTCTTGCGCCGAAATCAGGGTAAGAGTGCGCAGAGGTATGGGTAAGTACTCGAAAACAATTTTGTTGGCGAGTGCCTATGAAAATGATTTCGAATAATCGAAACGTTAGCTCTTGATTGCCGTCATCATAGTGAGGTAACTTGATCATTCGATACCGAGTTCTACTCACACACTTGTTATCGAGTGCGGTTTCAAATTCAGGATTATTTCTTTTTAAGCGTTTGCAATCAGTAGTGCAACACTTTCCAGTTCATTTTGGAAACAAAAAATCCGTATCGCTAATGGAAATAAAGATAAAAATACGAATAAGGCTAGGCGCGCACATGCGATTTTCTATCGCTGCGATTAAGAAATCGAAGTCGCAACCAAATATGACCATGCGCGCACTTGTGGTTTTCTGTCGCACGATTATTCAGTCGCAAACAAATATAACAAACAGCTTTCTATATGAATGCACATATATGCGTCCAAATAATAGCAGCGATCCAAAAACCATATTTAGTTGACGATTGTTTTGTCGCCGAATAAACTAGATGACATTGATATTCATTCAACAGACGCTGCGATTATTGAATCGCATATGTGTGCACTGATATTTAAAACGGAGTGTCTTATATTGAAAGTAATATGTTCTATTTTTTTGCGACTGAATAGTCGTGCGACGGAAAACGCATGTGCGCGCCTAGCCTACCATAATGAAAAAAAAGCTAAAATAACACAATAAGTTATGATAGAAAAAGGAGGGTATAAAATAATACAAGTCATAAACGTAATATATGTAACACTGTGTGACATTTTTCAGGTCATCGTTTCGGGCCTAAGATTTTGAACCAAAACAAAAACTAAAAATTCTGCATCATTCGTTTTGCCAGATTGGCTGCTTAACGTATTTTACAGCCTCATGAATATTTTGGCTCAAACCTTATATAGAGCACTTTTTGGTTTTTTTCTCATGGCTATATCTTGGTTAACCGTAGTGATTTTTTTCTGTCTTCAGCAAAGTTATAGGTATTGATTAGGAGAAAAAAAAGTGCCAAACAACCTGGCCCCAGAAAACTGCAATCGTAAAAATGCTCAGAGGAAGAAAAAGTGCCAGAGAAAGAATGAAAAAAGAAAAAAAAATACGTATACGCCACCGGCCACATTGTCCACAAATATATTGTAACAATTATTTTTCAATTCATTTTACATAGAAAATAAGTTTTCTTTGTTTGTCAACTAAATAATGTAAGAAAAGGCTTGGGCTGATTTTTTTTTTCAATAGATGGTATTAGTGCAAACACGTACGAGTTAAGGCCCCGACCCATAGAGTCCGTCGATCCGTTGCTCCTTCATTTTCGTAACGGCGCGACAGAATACACACATTCTTATGGGTGATGGCCCATAACCAACGGATGCATGAACTTTGATGGATAAAGTGGGTCTACTTTCTACTTTTTGCATCCGTCGATACTTTGTCAGTACACACATTCACGCATTCAAATTCACACATTCACATACAGAAGTTCACGCATTTACAAATTAAGAGTATGCATTTTCGTTGGTGGAAGCATATAGAGAATGAAGAGAATCGTTGGCATATCTACGTAGATATGTGACGGATTCTATGGGACCGCTTTATCCGCCAATACTTCAACTTCAACTTGAAAGTACAACGGAACGAAGTCGACGGATTCTATGGGTCGGAGCCTTATGGGCCAAAAATGGTCGAAAAATGAGAAAAAAATGGTTAAAAAAATGGGCATTTTTACGATTTTGAGGCCCTGGATGCAGTTTTTTCAGGTCAGTTTGCCTGCACTTTCTTTCTCTTTTTCTTCTCTTCTTTGCTGAAGACAGAAAAAAAATCCTAACGGTTAACCAAGATATAGCCATGAGAAAAAACTCCAAAAATGCTCAATATAAGGTTTGAGCCAAAATATTCATGAGGCTGTAAAATACGTTAGGCAGCCAATCTGGCAAAACGAATGATGCAGAGTTTCTAGTTTTGGTAAGTAATTTCAGGATCAATGCTCAAATCCCAGACAAAATTATGTGCAAAAATATCGATATGATAAAAATTGTAATTGATAAAAATCAATGGCATACAACCTTCTTCAAGAGAATCATGAATAATGTAACAAAATAAAGATACACAAACCAGAAGCCATCGTCCTAATGCTCAAGAAACCGTAGACATCGGACAGATTGCTGTATTTTACGCAAGTATTCAGCTTGTTAGGCTGGGAAACGTCAGCCGTATTGATCTAGAACTTCCGCCAAGAAATTTTGTTGAAAATGTATTGGCGACTGCAAATGTGGCTCTATCCAGGTGTATATGACAAGGCAAACATTTCTAACATTTACAGATTTTTGAATGCCATTGTTGGAAGTTCATTAAAAACAAAAGGATTTACTTTAAAAGATCAACGGAAAAATAGCTTTATTGGTAGGTAGGAGTAACAGAATGGAAAGAATTTACTTCTTCTTCCACAAACCACCGCCAATCAAACCGTGTCCGCCGTAACCGGCTCCGATAAGACCGTTTCCGATAAGACCGTTTCCGATGAGACCAGCTCCGCCATAATGTCCAGCAGCGAGACCATATCCTCCATAACCAGCTGCACCATAAGCGATTGGTGAGGCAATGACTGCAGACCTTACCAAGGGTTGAGCGACGGCAATAGGGGCAGCAGCGGCGATAGGGGCAGCAACGGCAATTGGGGCAGCAGCCAGACCGGCGCCATAGCCGAGTCCTCCAATACCACTGTAGCCGATTCCTCCAAGACCAGCTCCTGCATAACCGATTCCTCCCAAACCGATGCCGCTGGCGCTAACGTAAGCGATTAGAGCGAAAAGAGCAACGAAGATCTAAAAATATAAAGGATTTGCTCAGTTAAGTTGAAGATCCTTAGACCCTTTCACAACTTTCACTGGTACTCACTTTCATTTTGGTGTTGAAGTGTTACGACTGTGAAGCTGAAACTATATCGATTATGTTAAAGGTGCCCTCTTTTATAGTTCTTCACTTTCGATGTTCTAAAGGCGGCTTCTATTTAGCCGGCAACATCTCTGCCAAACATCGAAAGTCATTCGAAAGTTGTTTGATTGGGCAAAAATTTTTTATTGTTTCCGTTTATTTCATTGTGGAAGTGCACATTTAAAATGCGAACTTGAGTGATAAAAACTAGTTGATCCATATTTTAACGCACACCCCCAGCTTAAGTACCACCGTCCGAGCTTAGACCAACTGGTTTCACATTGGTGTCGTCATGATTCACAGACGGTTTGAAAGCTGTCTAGCGTGGTTTCTTCTGACGTAGATGATTACGCATTACCTTGTTAAAATTCAGTGAAAGGAGAAGATCATTCTGTGCTCCTGACATAGTTTAGGTCACATTTTTGATTGGTCATATATTTTCGTTTGAAATGTTGCTGCTTGGAAATACGAGCCCCTGCTCTTATTCATTTAAAGTCGCTTCACCGAAAGCAGCCACTTAAATCTAGGTCCCTGTTTGGAATTTATAAGACGGTCTCAGTTAGCTTTCCTTTTCTGTATTTTTTCGATACGGCTCGAAGTATTTTTGTAAACCACGCTGCAGTATTCAAGGATGGGACAAATTGTGGCAACAAAAAGTGATTTTACCGTGGACATTGGACATCTTTAGAATGCACATGTTGGAAGCCAACATTCGTCAAGATATCGCTGGAATATAGCCGTAAATTTTGGATACAAATTGTAGCGATCTGGTGCGTCAGCAGTAGCGGCGTTAGGGTAGGGCGCGGTTGGGCGACATGAAGGGGCGCCGATCCAGTTGCATATTGTGACATTGTTGCATTTTCGGCAGCGGCCAAGTTACCTGTTAGAGTCTTAAATTCCATAAATCTGGCGACAAAATCATTAATGTTACAACACTAGAATGCGAGATCCGCTGTACATTTTACCGGGAATCCTCGTCAATAGAAAAAACTTATTATTTATCCCTTTTTAGAATTGCAGTGTCTTAAAAAAGAAACTAGTATTATTTCGGACTTATTAAGAAGCGAAACACAGCTCATTACACTGGTGCACTTATAAAATAATTCGAGTCCGCCACTTTGTTTGGCGCACTTCAGCTTCTGTTCATCGATGGAAAATTCTATTTCGCTTAGGATACTGCTATGAAAAATGCAGTGAAATACTTTGGGAAGCAAGAATAAGCAGTATTAAAGCAGTCTATCTAAAAAAAAAAAATGAAAAAAAATGTCTATCAATGGACATGGTCGAGATCCATGCGGAGAAATGTTGAAAAAATACAGCGCTTTCTTGGAAGAGTATGAAAAGACTGGTTTTAGAAGCGCAAGTTTAACAGCGAAGCAATTATTGGCTGAAGAACTTGAAATTGAACTTGTATTTAAAGCCACAACGCGAATTCAATATGTTAAACGCCAAGCTGGTAAAAATGCCCCTGACGACGAGCCTATAGCTTCTCCAGAAAATAAATTTGAAGTAACATTTTTCAAATGTCTATTAAACACTACCTTTATTTCACTCAGTGAATGATTTGGACAGATTTGAACTTTTTTTTATAACTTTTTTTGTAAAACATAAAAAAAATCCAAAAAACCAGACCTTCTCAAACTCTGTGATGATCTCCAATTAAAATTAACTGTAAGCTCGAAATCAGTTATAAATGGTTGTATGTTGTGTGATGTACTTAAAAGCCGATCTGGGATCGAAAATATCTCAATCTAGATTGTCAAAATTGCCAACATTGTCAATCGGAAATGAAATTGAAGAAAACATAGACTTCGGTGTTATAGGTCAGAATATTAAAATTCTTTTTTTTTAATACATAAATGGTTATTATTTCATTGTTTTATTCTTTCCTTTTTTCACATGTCTTTGGATAACAGATAGGGGCGCCGTAGAAATCTCGCCCAGGGCGCTGGTAATGCTTAAACCGGCACTGTGCGTCAGTGTTAACAAAGCCGTGGTGGAGATTTGAACGATATCTTGTACCGAATATAACTGCATTGTCCAAGATTCAAAATAAAGCATTTCAAATTAAAATCATATCACCCTTTATGTACGACCCTTAAGATTGTATAATAAATTGTTTGCAGAGGCTTAGACAAGTTAGATCTACAACTCTTTATGAATACTTACTGCCAAAATGTTATCAGGAGCCATATACTCAAACTATGTGAGATAGTTAACTCTAAGCCTCATCCTCCGACAGACATATGCAATCCAAATTAGTAATGACAGGAAGTTTATGCACGATAACACTAAACGACAACGAAGTTTGTTTGAAAAATTCTATATTTCTGTATACGTAATATATTTTTTAAAAGAGATACAATTTTGTCATGATCATTCCTCCTCACAGGCTTCATTGGACAAAATCGGGAAAGTACATCTATTATGGGGAACCTTGATACTCGACGCCTACATTTGGCCGACCCGTCATGCACACGGGGTTTACTGGCAACAGGAGTGTAATGGATGCCATCACAAATAGCAGACACACTTTCACAAAATCTATTAAGTTTTCAAATATCTCATAATTGCTAGCCAAATACTGATGCAAAAATTAGTTCCTTGTAATATTAAGAAAATATGTAATACCATGTGTAGACTATATTTAGAAAAGGAAATTTATCTCCTGACCAAGTTGCAAACAGGACCTTATGAACATAAACAAGATCTGAAATTGCTTCAATGGAATTGGCTAAAATTGTGGCGAAAAAGATGGAAGGGACCTGTTTGTTCGCTAGTCCGCGAGTAACCGACGAGACGGATGAAGAACAGAAGTCAAAAAAAAAAAAAAAAAAACAAATCGAATAAAATGTCGGTTCCCAAGAGGGTTTTATTTTGTTTCTTTTAAATGTTTTCTTATACCTATGTATCAAAAAAGTTTTTTTTTATTTTGTAAAATAAATAAAACTAGAATCGCCTGTGGTCGTACGAGAGAAACGCACAGCCTGGATTTTACCTGACTTTGACACAACATATTGGAGAAAAACATTACACACTGCACTGCCCCTCTTCACAACCATTCCAACAAAACAAAAATCAAGCGAATCTGTTGTGTTTAAGGCAGTTAAAAAGGGGTTGAACTGTTTTGCCTTCGCCTATTTATATAATGCTGATGATGATATTTCGGTGATTCATTTCAAGTCAATCAGTGGAGAGAAAAGTAAATGGATTTAAATTTTAAATTAAAGATAAAATAAGATTTCTTGCGAAACTTTCGTCAACATTCCGGTGTAATAAACTTATCATTTCTGGAGAGTATTGCGCTTTGTAGATCTTTTTAGGTTCTGACATTCCTTAAAGAAGAAATATTTAGGTCCAATGAGGCTGCAAGCATGTTAAATAAGTCTGCATTCTGCTGCACCCTTAAGGGGGTATTCTAGTCTAGCGGTACGAATATTGGGGGTTTTTTAAAATTCGATAAAATTTTATTTTTTTAAAACTGAAAATTACAAGCTGGTAAAGTGGGATAGTAAAATAAGGGTGCGCCCTTCTTGACATGATTCCAACCCTTCTGGTGATCAGAAAAAAAAGAATAAAAAAGGTTCTTAATCAGTAAAAATGTCGCTATCGTCTGAACTACGGAAATAAAAAAAAAACATTTTGAGAAAATGGCGGCTGTTTGAAAAAAGTGATTTTTTTTTAATTTTTTAAAACTACAGTCGAACCTCCATAAGTCGAACCTCCTTAAGTCGAATTTTCTATTACTCGAACTGAAGTTTCGGAACTTAGAACCAAGACTTCAGTTTCCCCACGTTTTACACTCCATAAGTCGACTCTCTGTAAGTCGAATCCCTCTTTAAATCGAACTTTGTGATATGTTTCATCATGTTACTTTCATAGAAAATTCTCTCCATATCTCGTACAAAAGAGATGAGAAGCAAAAGAAATTAAAATGCATAATATTTCACATGAAATGCAATATGTACATATATGTACATATATAGTAGGCATATTTTTTTTTTGTATTTGTAATGAAATACGAAACATAGAAGCTTCTACATTTTGCAATTGAGTTTGCTCGTGTCACTTTTATTGTAACCTCATAAGTTGGTCGTCGGTAATTTTTAACCACTTCGTTCAGAAAAATGTCGCCGCGCAAATTAAAAACTTAAAATTTAAATAAAAAATGTTTGAATATTGACGAAATCTGATGAAGTAAGAGCGGCATTTAAAAGTATTAGATGTTTTTCGGATACCAGTGAAGGGACTTCTCAGCTCATCAAGAGTTTCGACATGGATGAAGATTATTTTAAAAACATTATAAATAAACATAAACTTCAAACAACAATTACCGATTTTTTCAAAGTCAAGGAATAATTATAAAGTTAAAGTCTAAATAAAAAACAATCAATAATAAACACATCTTTTAATTCAACTGAGCATGTGCACTCTGTTTTCTGGGTGCTCCATAACTCGAACACTCCATAAATCGAACACATTATTTGATCCCGTGACGATTCGACTTATAGAGGTTCGACTGTAGTTAAAAACAATTTTTTTACAGAGTTATAGTTCCAACAATAGAGGGATATATAAAGAAGCTCCACGCCAAATTTTAAGTTAATCGGTTCAGTAGAACTTGAGAAATCAGTTTCGAGAAAAACGCATTTAAAGAAATACATTACAACGACATTTACGTAATGACTTTCTGAAAATTCATAGTGTATAATGCAAGGTTTCCAATTGTCGCTTTTAACACGTTGGCAGCCAGTGTTTCACTGGTGATCACAATAAATATCATTCCCCAGGTGCCAATGTATCACGGGTGATACACTCATAGAGCTCTAGATTTTTAGTTTTACAACAAAAACGGAAAGAAATTAAATAAATTGATAAACCTATTCCAAAAGTAAACTTATTTTATAACATGAAAAAAGAAACATTTTATTGAATAAAATTAACAGAAAATAATGAAGATAAATAAAAAAAATCTGGCCCAATGAGCCTTAATGGATGTCTTGAAAATGATTGAGACATAGAAATAGATTCTGAGGACATTCTGAACAATATGTATCTACATCTTGTCTTTTTCCTCGCAATCCGCCTGTTTGAACACCTTAACACCATACTTATTTGCTTTCCCTGGAAGATATTGTCGGAATCCTAAGCGACCACGGAAAGGGATTATGGTCTCATCAATTACCAAGTTCCTGCCAGCTGGCCTGTGTTTTTAAAGTTTCCAATTACTTCGTGCGCAATGTTGTCAGCTCGATCGAGGTAGTGATAGGAAACTCAGATGTTAGGTTTCAACTAACTCTATGGGTGGTGTCCAGGATACCTGGAGAGTTGTGTATTATTGAGAGTTATGCCATTGCTTATGATTCACAGAAGTTTTTTCCAGATGTTCCCTATTATAGTTTGGGCGATCAATTTCTTCAGCCATACCATCCTACTGCCAGTGTTATGCCTTCACAGTAGGTTTTGATATAGATATCTAAAATCGTATCAGTCAAAAATTTTCTGTAATATTCAGATGGTAAGCTTCGTACTAAATAAATTTTGCCTTCTTTGAATCACGGGTGATACATGCGCAAAAAAATAGAAAATTTTTAGTTTTAAACGCAAATGTATCACCGGTGATCAATATGAAACAACACGTTCAAACATATCCTAACATGCCTACTATTACTAGTGCAAAAGATCCCAGCCGTTAATTCATCCTATCCCAACCTGTATATTCCTGCTTGGCACCTGGGGAAAGATTTTTGTTGTGATCACCAGTGATACACTGTCAGCCAACGTGTTAAATTGACAAACGACGTATTTTTACGTCAATTAGAAAATTGGCAAGTGGAAATAATGAAAAACTGCTTATTTATCATTATTTCCAATTGCTAGTGGAAACCTAGCATAAGAGATTTTCTGTAGGATATTTCAGGAGGATATAGTTTAGAGGATATATTTTTGAAGGTCCTATCTATATGAGAAAAAAACGATTTTTTCAAAATTCTAGACTAGAATACCCCCTTAAAGCTTTGCACATATTTTGATATTGTCGGATTCCTGAGCTTTTTCTGACAATTTTCCAAGTGGTAAGGATTGATACTCGAATATATTTTGACTATAAGCCAAAATTATAGGAGGAGTAGGTGTGCGTTGTTTTTCATGATGTTTTCGCTTTATTAACTCTATTGTTTTCTAGGCATACTTTCCAAACTTAACAGTATTAATCTTTTCCCTACAATTCAAAACATTAATGCTCGTTTTCACAGTGCAAGCTTAAGTGTCGATCCAGGGATAAACTAAGGATCAACACGAATTGCGTTTTCATAGTGCAGGCTTAAAGATAAACTCCACTTAAAAACTGGTTCAAGTTAAGCCACCGACTTCCGTCGTCGCTAATCCGTAGTACTAATCCAGATAGTACATAGTTGCCGTTAGTGTACCAAAATAATATAAATCCCAAATTCATTACAGAAAACCTACCTAAACCACACAATATGTTATCTGACAATGCGGCTGGCATTGCGATTCTCATTTTATGCAAGTAGAGGAATGATTCTGCTGATATTCGCTGAAGACTTTAATTGTGTATCTATTACATCAGCAAGCAGATCGAGGAAAGGAAAGGAGTGCGCAATTTTTTGTGTTTATCAGGATACTTCTGCTTCGTCGTTTTTTACATTAAAAATTAATTTATTGAATTATTTTTTTTATTTTCAACCATGCAGTGGCTTCCTTGTCATATTTTCTGCTGATTTACATTGCTTTTAAAATAAAGCACTTGACACAGAAATGAAAATATAATTTCGTTTGACATTTCGTGTACCTACATTCACAATAACATGTTTCCATAAATGGTTCACAATGACACTCAATCCATGACCTAACTTAAATGTTGACTGTTAAATTGAAAACTTCTTCGATGTAGCATCGTCTTTGTCCTTTTAAGATCAAGTTTCGGCCAAAAATATCGAGCTGTGTCAAACACAGAGCGTTGGTCTAATTTTCGGTTATATTGTCGATTATATTGAACACTGTTTTAATCGTTGGCAGTATGGAAGTGAGCATAGCTCAGCTTCAAGATAACGCAGAAAGATGATTTACAGCTTAAATGAGTCAGTAGAAAATTTACTTAATCCGTCTTTTTTTTGTTTTTCAATCCGATAAACCATTGATGAGTTAGGAGCTGCGTAAAGACAAACAAAAAATAGCTTTTTACCACTTTTCTGCCACGTGCTCAGCTCCTAGCTCCTAGATTTTCACCAAACTCAACCGAAACACTGCCAGGAAAACACAAAGACTTTCTTGAGCTCAATCGGATTAGTAGTTTCGGAGTCTATAGCACACATACAAACAATCACCCCTGTGATCAATTTCGACCGGATTGAAAACGAACGGAATTACAAGGGAAGAATTCGAAACTAACGTATTTTGACGCGTTGTGCTGAAATTCAGTGCTTTTAACATTTTTATGTTTATAAATAATTAAATAATGTACTTTTGTTTGGTTTTGTTTCTGATTATTACTTTGAAAATATGTGTAATATGAATTCTATAAATAAATTATTTAGAAAAATATTTCTTCATATTGAAAAAAGGAAAAATGTGTTTAGATGATAGGTGTACGCTTAATTTTGAGAGCAACTGTATGTAGATACTGTTTCCCATCCTTTGGGTACTATATCTTAAGTGATTAATGCACTGAACTGCAAAATTTACCGCTGAATATGTAAATGATACCACCAAAAGGCTTTTCAATCATCTTCCCTTATACTCGTACAAAAAAAAAACAAAAGGAATTACTTTAAAAGATCAACGGAAACATAACTTTATTGGGTAGGTTAGAGTAAAACAATGGAAAGAATTTACTTCTTCTTCCACAGACCACCACCAATCAAACCGTGTCCGGCGTAACCGGCTCCGATAAGACCGTTTCCAATAAGACCGTTTCCGATGAGACCAGCTCCACCATAATGTCCAGCAGCGAGACCATATCCTCCATAACCAGCTGCACCATAAGCGATTGGTGAGGCAATGACTGCAGACCTTACCAAGGGTTGAGCGACGGCAATAGGGGCGGCAACGGCAATAGGGGCAGCAGCCAGACCAGCGCCATAGCCGAGTCCTCCAATACCACTGTAGCCAATACCTCCAAGACCAGCTCCTGCATAACCGATTCCTCCCAAACCGATGCCGCTGGCGCTAACGTAAGCGATCAGAGCGAAAAGAGCAACGAAGATCTAAAAATATAAAGGATTTGCTCAGTTAAGTTGAAGATCCTTAGACCCTTTCACAGGTACTCACTTTCATTTTGGTGATTGAAGTGTTACGACTGTGAAGCTGAAACTGTATCGATTCTGGGGTAGGTCCACTCTTTTATAGGTCTTCACTTTTGACGTTCTAAAGGCAGCATCATCTCTGTCAAACATCAAAAGTCATTCGAAAGTTGTTTGATTGGTCAAATTTTTTATTGTTTTATATTTTTGTGGAGCTGCACATTTAACATAATTCACAAAATTAAAATGCGAGCTATGAAAAAAGTTAACAAATAGACAAGAGTTCTAAAAACTAGTTGATCCATATTTTAACGCACACCCCCAGCGTCATGCTTCACAGACGCTTTGAAACCTGTCTTGCGTGGTTTCTTCTGGCTTAGATGATTACGCATTACCTTGTTATAATTCAGTGAAAGGAGAAGGAGATCATTCTGTACTCCTGACATAGTTTAATTAATTTTTTTCGTTGGTCACCTATTTTTGTTTGAAATGTTGCTGCTTGGAAATGTGAGCCTCTGCCCTTATTAATTTATAGTCGCTTCACCGAACGCATCCACTTAAATCTAGGTCCCTTTTTGGAATTGACAAGATGGTCTCATTTAGCTTTCTTTTTCTGTGTTTTTTCGATACGGTTCGAAGTATTTTTGTAAAATGGGACCAAAACACGCCGCAGTGTTCAAGGATGAGACGTACCATGGCAGTGATTTCACCGTGGGCATTAGACATCTTTTGAATTTCGGTATAAAACTAACCAAGGAAACTATTACCGCTGGAGATAATCTATGTGCATCCTAAAATTTAGATTTCAATCATGTCCATGACGCCTTACTTTGTTTGAAGTTCTTGTATAGCGCTTGACATAATCACCCTCATGACTTTGAGTCGTTGACTCGTTGTCATGTCGTGTTGTATTTCGTTTGGCTTTTTGCAGCTGAATATAACTCCGACTCCCTATAAGTTGCTGCGTATCAGCAACGCGTCGCGTCGTACTATAAAATGCGCTCTCATCTGTTAGTGATGCTGCAGCTGCATACCAAAAAGCCACCTACTATTTTCTCGGAAACTACTGAAGTCGAAAATATGAAGAAAGCAGTCACACACAGGAGTTTGAGAGAAAAAATGTTGACACACAGCTATGCACGCACAATCTATTATGGCTACGAAGTGTACTTTAGGAAACATAAGGGAATATTTCGATCAATTTTGACATAAGCTTATCGTCACCTCAGTATTGGAGTGATCTAAACGACAAATCTTAGTTTTGAGAAAACGACGTTTGAAGTTTGAATGCGAATAAAACAAAAACCTTAAGCACAACAATCACAGACAAAATTTATTAAAATAGTGGCAACTGTGCTGAGCTTATACTCCATTTTTTTTTTTTAATCGGGATATTAGTTTATTTTTTATCTTAATTTGAAAGATTATAGGGCATGATTTTTTTTTCAAATTGTGCGGATTTGTATGATATGTGGCACTTTTTGACCAACCTATGTGTCATTTAAATACTGAACGCGATTGCGATTTATGGATGTATATGTGTATAAAATACAAAAGTATAAAAAAAACCCATTTTTTAAAATAGGTGTAACTTTTTTCCCCTTTGTTTTTTTTTTATTAAGCTTAACTTTTTATAAAAAAATAAAGGTTAGTTAACATTTGAAAGAAAAATAACTCGTAAAAATAAACGCGTTTGGTCATAACAGATACGGAACAGAAGGCGTGTTTTTTTCAAATCTATGTAGACTAAACATGTTTCTGCAACATGTTTTCAATGTAAAATACAACAAAACCTTAGCCTGGATAACAATCCAGCCTTATTTTTACTTGGAAAGCTTTTTCGAAGTCTATATAGATTTGAAAAAAAAAAAACACGCCTAGACCTAATAATTGTACTTATGTGTCACTTATGCACTGAAATCATTTAAAATGCCTGGACCTTTGATTCGTTTTGTTCCTATGAAGCATTTAAACACTGAAAAATAATCATGCATTTGAAGCACTATTGAATAGAAATTGTATGTATAGAGCATATCAGCACTGAATTATGTGTTTGCAAATAAAGCATATCTGGGCTCAGTTGTACGTATAGGTCATTTAAACCATTTAAAAAATTTCAAAAAAATTCATACAAAAATATGACTTTCCCATACAAAGGCTTATGTGTCAGATCAATACTGATTATTTATTCCCAAAAGTGCGTATATGTCATTTGTAACACTGATATCTTTTGAAGTAATAGAGATAGGAGAGATTTCATTACACCAATCGAAAGATCTTTTTCACTAAGAAAACACTCCTAACTCAAAAACGACAAAAATGCACTTATGTCACTCCAATACTGAGGTGACGTTATGTTTCCCTATGCGCATTATGTTTCAGCCTTAAATAGTAGGAACTCAAAGCTTAAAGTGCTGCTTGATCTGAAAAGACAATTATTTTTTTTTCCAAATCTATATAGACTTCGAAAAAGCTTTCCATGTAAAAATAAGACCAGGCTAAGGTTTTGTTGTATTTTATATTGAAAACATTTTACGTGGGTAAATATGCTGCTGAAACATGTTTAGCCTATACATGTTACAAAAAAAACACGCCTAATGTTACTTGACAATGTTACTTGAAACATGACTCATTCAAATAACATTCATCGTTTGTATGCGTTTCAATGTTTCCGTCATGCAACATTGATACATTGATGGAAACCAAAATTTATTTGGTTTTTTTTCAATGTTCATTGACAATGTTTCAATGTTTCATTGAACGTGTGTTTTATGCCTCAATGTTACTTGTCAGTGTTGTCATTTGCCTGTGGCTGTCGGTGAAGGAAGATGTATGCTTTACTACAGCAATGTGGCAGAGTTTTCCTTAACCCTTAACTGAAATCGTGGGTCCATTGGACCCATTGAAATTACACGTTTTTATGATAAGTGTATTGAGACCTATTAATAAATGTGCAAATTTGAAATAAAAATGAATGTTCCTGCTGCTAATTTTTAAAAATTACATTTGTAATTATTAAGTTTAAAGTTTAATAAAAAAAACATTTAAAAAAATTAATACTTTTATTTTAATCACCTTTTTAAACAGGTGGGTCCCATGGACCCCACGACTATAGAAGCGTTATTTTTTTTCACGACATCAGTTAAGGGTTAAAGAATTTATCGGGAAAACGAATCTTTGTGGAAAATTTAATCGGAAATATATAGTATAAATAAATAAGAAATATTAAATGCACATGAAGAGCTACGCGAGAATCTATTAGGTTAGTAGAAAAGTTATAAGGACATTGTGGGGGTGGTATTTTCAATTTGTTGTTAATAAGATCATCATAGAAATCGGTGCACTCTATAACGCCAGCTCACAGCTAAAAGATGTAAATTTGCGTTCATATTCGGCAATACAAGCAAAGCAACAGAACAAAATATGGGGAAAAACATTTTCAATGTTCATTGATACGTGTGGATGTGCTTTTGCATCAATGTTACTTGACATAAAAAATCGTAAATAATATTGTACTTGTCAAGTAATATTGATTGTGTGTACGACTCTTTCCAATTGTTTATTTTGCATGTTTTTTTTTTGGAATTTTGTGTAGAGTAACTTAAGAAACGGCAGCCGAAGGGAAATACCACTAAAAACGTTGAAAATGCGACTAAATACGAGTCGCATAGTAACTAAAATAAGTCACAGGTCATATGCAATGGCGTTTGATGCCATTTACAGTTAAGAAGTCATAAGAGTACGAGTATGTTCGTAGGGACATGACTTCCATGATAACAAAAAATGAGTACCTACGTTCGTATGTAACTTGCTAATACTTACTTACTTAGGTGGCGCTACAGTCCGGGGTGGAGCAAGGCCTCAACCAAAAACCCCTTCCAGCTAGCCCGGTCCTTAGCTAACCGCCTCCAGTTGCGCACTTCAAGTTGGTTGAGGTCTTGTTCTACTTGTGCGCGCCACTTTAGGCGAGGTCGTCCTCTGCTGCGCTGACCCTCCGGCTCCGGGTAAGAGTCGAATATTCTCCGAGCCGGAGCGTTGATGTCCATACGCTCTACATGTTCTCACCATCTTAGACGCCCAATGTGCAGTTTTTTGACTTAGTTGATGTCGCTGTACAGCTCGTACAGTTCGTAGTTGAATCTTCTACTCCAGAACCCGTCAACGCAAACGGGACCGAATATCTTAGGAAGGATTTTTCTCTTGAAGCGACCAAGGATATATTCATCCGCTTTCGATAAAGTCTATGCTTCAGCTATACATAGCAAGACTGAGATGATACGGGTCTTATACAAAGTCTCCTTGGTCGATCGAGTAAGGGCTTTACTACTCAATTGCCTTCGTAGGCCAAAGAAATAGCGATTGGCAAGAGTAATCTTTCGTTTGATTTCAGACGAGATGTCATTTTTTGATGTTATATCAGAGCCGAGGTAGACACAGTCCTTTATAATCTCAAAGTTGTAGCTGTCTATTGTGATGTTCTGTTCAATTCGATGATTTGGAGCGGTCTTATTGAGAGCATGTATTTTGTTTTGTCCTCATTTGTCGCCGAACCCATTTTAGCAATAAGTTCAATAAAAATAAAAGGATTTACTTTAAAAGATCAACGGAAACATAACTTTATTGGTAGGTACGAGTAATAGTAGATATTGAAAAAATTTACTTCTTCTTCCACAGACCACCGCCAACCAAACCGTTGCCGGCCCAACCGTTTCCGATGAGACCGTTTCCGATGAGACCGTTTCCGATGAGACCAGCTCCTCCATAATGTCCAGCAGCGAGACCATATCCTCCATAACCAGCTGCACCATAAGCGACTGGTGAGGCAACGACTGCAGACCTTACCAAGGGTTGAGCGACGGCAACATGAGCAGCACCGAGTCCAGCGCCATAGCCGAGTCCAGCACCATAGCCGAGTCCGCCAATACCACTGTAGCCGATTCCTCCAAGACCAGCTCCTGCATAACCGATTCCTCCCAAACCGATACCGCTGGCGCTAACGTAAGCGATCAGAGCGAAAAGAGCAACGAAGATCTAAAAAATGAAAAGGATTTGTTGAGTTAAGTTGAAGATCCTTAGACCCTTTCAGTGGTACTCACTTTCATTTTAATGATTGAAGTGTTACGACTGTAAATCAGAAACTGTATCGATTATGGGAGAGGTCCACTCTTTTATAGTTCTTCACTTTAGATGTTCTAAAGGCAGCACCATCTCTGTCAAACATCAAAAGTCATTCGAAAGTTGTTTGATTGGTCAAATTTTTTATTGTGGAAGTGCACATTTAAAATGCGAACTACAAGTATCAACAAAAAAAAAAGGAAACAAAAAGGCAAATGTGTTAAGAACAAGTTGATAAATATTTTAACGCACACCTCCCAGCTTAAGTACCAACATCTGCACCTAGACGAACTGGTTTCACAACGGTGTAGACGTGATCTAGAGACACTTTAAAACCTGTCTTGCGTGGCTTCTTCTGACGTAGATGAGTACGCGTTACCTTGTTAAAATTCAGTGAAAGGAGAAGGAGATGATGCTGTACTCCTGACATAGTTTGGGTCGCTGGTTTTGGCTTGAGGCGGTGCTTGGGGTATCCCCAACCTCGGCCGGTTTTTAACCTAAATTCATATGTGGTCGCTTCACCGAACGCACCCATTTTAACAAATATATCAACATCCTTGTCATGGACGTGATTATTTTCGTCCATTATTCGTTCAGTAAGTAGTCATTTGTTCATTAGTCGTTCATCGGCAACAAGTTGTCAACTGAACAGTCATGGAAAATGAAGAAGACTGCGATGTACCCTCTGGCCAACATAAGTATCGTGTCTTGGGAAGTCTTACTCGCCACTACGTATTCTATGAATATTGAGCTATAGAGAATACATTGGGCCCGTAATTAAATGCATTAAAATTCATTCAAAAAAAAAACCAACTGAAACGTCTAGAATTTGATAAAGAATATCCAAACTGTACTGCGGATAAGTGGAATAAAGTCTTATTTGGTGATGCATCCAAATTTAATCTCTTTGTGTCTGGTCGAATGTAAAGGACTCAGTTGAACAAAAGCAATATAACGGTCTTGGGGGTGTTTTTGTATGGTGGATTCGGAGCTATGCACCGCATAGATAAAGTCTGTACCTTTCTACACCGACATAGCTCTAAAATCAAAGTTGATATAGGAGAAGGTGTTTTCCCAAGCTGATTAAATTCCAATTTCTCCTTCCATCTCGCTGATCAGTGATCACTGTAGTATGTTTTAAGCGGAAATGATGGCGGTTTCAGAAGCACCGTCCTGGATCAAGAAGTGGGTGGCTGGGGCGTAGTGGTAGTCGTCGTCGCTTGTCATGCTGAAAAATCACGGTTCAAATCCAGATATCGCCGAAACATTAATTTGTCACGAAATAAAATTAACCCTTGTGTCAACACCCAAATCCGGCACCCCATGACAAACATCCAACATACCCGGGTATACACATGTATTTTCACACATTTTATATGGACAAGGAACGATTTTACTTTCATCAACAAGTTTAAACGCGTTTAATTTTTATAACGGTACGTTTGTACGCTTTGGTAGTTTCTATCTATGTACTTAGGTACTTGCACTTTTTGTTAATCCAAGTGGATCAACTAGTTTTTCTGTTTATTGGTATCAAGTTTGAACAGACATGAAATCTCAGTTGTGTTTCAGTGATTTTAGTTTTTGATGCGTGGTTTTTGTGATATTTCTGGTCAATGTGGAAAATTCCAACTTCATGACGAGTATCCCATTTGATTATTGGGTGCAATTTTATCCGACGAGGAAGAATATGTATGTTTACCTACGAGTAAATATAAAAAAATGATATGTAAAACTTGATACTTGTGCTGTTATATCCCTAATAATATAAAACAAAGTGAAAATTCCTTTGCACGGACCTACACAGCAAATGGCTGAATGGATTTTGATAATTTTTTTGTGTTGATTAGGTTTTGATAAGGAGCAGATTCGTGCATAAAAAAATATCTGATTTTAAAGTTTGAAAACCAAGAAATTCAATAATTAGACTTTGAACCTAAAAAAGGTAAATTTCTCCTTCGTCTATTTTATTGAAATTCAGATCAGTTTTAAGAGCTTTAAAATACGCGTCTTTTAAGTCCAAAATTATATTTCTACGTGCTCTACAAGCTGAGCAATATTAATAACATCTTTGCAAAATGCCTTTTTTAATTAATTTGTTAATTGATCACTGTTCTGAAACCAATCTCAGTGGTGTTTCCTTCTTTTGGTTTCCTTTCGATCTCTTTTCGTAATTTGTATTTCTCATTTTTCCTATAAATACGCGTTAAATCTGAGTGGAATGGATTTGTGTATGTGTCTGCTCTGCTCAGCGTCAGCGCTCAAGCGCAAAGGTTTTGTTGGTGTTGGTGCGTATTTTTTTCTTTCTATTTTGTTTACATTATGTTCATGTATGTGTGTATACAATACACTACAAAAGTTAGTTGAGTAATGCAGCTGGTCAAGTTTTGTAGAGGGGTGTGTCGTATTCGTGTAATTGTATTTCGCCTGTTATACTTGAGTGCTATTTTTAGATTATTGAGTTGGATTGGAATTGAGTTCTAATCTTTTTTTGCAGCGTTCTTCTTCTTTATCTGTTCTGCTTCATCTTTTATCATTTAGTTGGCATTGGCAATTATATTTCAAAGCGGAATATAGTCAATTTTTCAGCGAAAATTAGTTAGCGATCAAATTGGCCTAATATTGGGCGAATAAGTCGAAATGCAAAATTAAAATTAAATGCTCGATTACATCAAATTGATACATCAAGTGGCCAGCAAAATGGTCCACATGAGAATATTTCGCTGCCATGGACCCGAAAGAAAAAATTCCGGCTTTCAGTATGAAATATGTATTGTTTTGCATAGTTTTTTATCATTTTTATCTGACGAAAAATGGCTTTTACTACCACCTCTGTTAGCCGTACGTGAAAAAGTTGTTTAACATAATTTTTAGAGAATTCGCCAAAGATAAAAGTGTAGTAAAAAAAGAGCTTTTGATGAAGTAAAAGTTTTGAGAAAAATGCATTTAAGGTAAGAAATTGGAACAACCAATTTTTAAAATTTTGAGTTTAAGGGGCCATACCTTTTTTATGACTGCATAGATGTACATAGATGCACAGTCTTCAACATTTCGTATGCGCTTCTAATTGCCTCTCCGAAATTTAAGAAATTTTTTTTGTATCTGTAGTAGTTCAGAAGTAATATCATTTAAAGTGGTCCTACCACCGAATCGGAGGTCCCTTACTTCGACGGGCTGAAAATATATATATATTGTAAAACGAGCTTTGCGAAAAGATGTTTTGTAACCAAGCACCCAGCAACCCCATCCCTTAACCACAGAGTTCACTCGATTACCGAGTGAAATGAGAAAAATCCCGTCTCATGTGTGGAGATCCTTTCAATAAGGGAAATTTGCTAAACGCAGCTCGGTATTGTGAGTGGAAGATGTTTGAATGGCAGTTCGATCGTGCATTCCATTATTGACGGGCGCAATACCGAGTTCGGGAGCAACCCTTTGTGTATATTTTTTTAATATGAAAATATATTTTTTGTTCGCTAATCTGCAGAAATTTACAGTTAACGGATTATATCTACCTCTAAACTGGGACACCCTATATTCCTCTTCATGTTCGGATTTATCGGATGAATCGTGATAAGAGTAACAGTGACTCTTTTGGTTACTATTTACAACCGAAAATTACTGCGGGCTCTAGGTCTATTAAGACAGCAAAGTAAATTAAAATTCCATCAACTACATCCCATAAATGTGGTAGGCAGGCGAAGCAAAGCGAGCACGGGCCAGCTAGTACATACATATATACATGTGTAGATTTCAGACCATTACGACCAAGACAAAATGGTCGATGAGACAAGAGGACATAAGAATGAAGGAAGCGAGCCTGCACCCGACATTGAGGAAGGTCAAGTTGCGATTGAAGCAGAAGAAAACTCCACCGAAACAGAAGAAGAACTTGCAGAAGAAATATCTGCTGAAAGTGCTAGACGTGTTCATCCAGAATCTAATTGTTATCATGCACGTGACGGAAGTACCCCCATGCCCACGTGGTCATCTACAGCATAGAATTTTCAAACTTGTTGCTTCCACTAAAGTCAGTTCACAAATTCATTGAGCATAAAGTGTATTTTCAAATTGTTTATTACACCGGACATTTTCATGTCATCTTACGGGAAATCAACCGTCGGGCAACGCAAACGTACAAGGAATGGAACACGGATTATCATGTTACTCCACCGAGTGTATGAAAATCAGTCACAAAAGAAGAATTAGTTGCTTACATGGGAATTCTACTTTTAACTGGTCCTAGCCGCTCAAACTATGAGCATACATAAGACCTTTGAGGAAATATTGCTCACCCACTGTATCGCGCTACCATGGGACTTCCCGCTTTTGGGACATTGGAAGATTTATTCGGTCAGATAATGGATATACGCGTACTAAAAGGCTCAAAGTAGATAATGCAGCACCCATCAATGACCTTTGGTTGATGCTCAACGCAAACCAGCACAAATGGTATGTACTATGCATCCCGCGGTATGTTGGGTGTGGAGCAGGCGGATAGTTGGTCAGAATTATATTGCCACGCCTCAAAAAAAGTACGAATTTTATTTTTTATTTCATTATGTGCTTTATTATTTATATGAAGCTCGTTCCGGTTGTAGTTCGAATTAGTAAAAATATTTCTCTTAAAATTTCTAAAACATACCCGGATATGCGGGTGTTGACACAAGGGTTAAGTTGATCGGTTTCAGAAGTAACGTCAAAAAAACCCTACTGCGAACGCATAACACTGGCAGTAGAGTGGTGGTATGGCTGAAGAAATTGATTGTACAAACAAATAATAAGAAACATCTGGAAAAAGCTTCTGTGAATCATAAGCAAGGGCAAAACTTTCAATAATATACAATAACTCTCTAGTTATCCTGGACACCACCCATAGAGTTTGTTGATAAGAAGAAACAATACATATTCTATTGGAAAAGAAGAATACAGAGGTATGCGCCTTGCGACTTACAAGCTAACACTTAATCTTGACACAGTCCATAAAAGCAATATGTATGAACAATACTCGCGATTGCTTCCCTTAAAGGGATATAGAACATCACAATTTATGGGGTGAGGCCAACCCAATTGGATTTTGTAAGATAATTGATCGCCCAATATTAGATGGGGAAGTGAGCACACTGGCCTGGACTGGATCTAACCCACTTTAACTAACTTCTATCCCTAAAAGACTGCATATAAGCACGATGATTGGTGTCATCGCAGAACACCCGAGGAAAACGAATAAAGTCCAACACATCTCCTTTGTTCACGCCCAGCTCTTTCCCGTAGTAGAAAACTACACCCAGGTGAGTACTTCTTTAACGATCTTCAACAAAACGACGCGACGTTGGAAGCCTGCCTCGCTCTATACAAAGATGTTCAAATAACGGTTATTTTCCGTCGAAGGTCGAAGCACTACTAGCAGTTGACTGCATTTCCTTCATTTTTAAATTTCCACTCCTCACCTCGTACAAGGTATCGACACCAAACTGTTTTGTCATCGATAATTCTGGCACTGCTACTTTCACTAACTCTTCTTTTCGCCAACATCTGCATTTTCCATATCTCGAACGAGCTCTGCGAAATGGATATTTTGAGGCAGCTCATCACATAAGATCGTTTCCTTTTACAGAATCATTTGCAGTATCGGCAATATCAAGAAAAAATAAAACTACAGGATAATCTCGTCCACCGATCGCTTCATTCACTTAACTCACATCATCGTCGATATATCACAACTTAACGTATGGCTGAATTTTTTGAATGAAGTCACAAAAAATGCCATCCCTCCAATCTAACCAAAGTTGAGAAGTTGATCCTCCCAGCATCGTCGATATATCACAACTTAACGTATGGCTGAATTTTTTGAAGGAAGTCACAAAAAATGCCATCCCCCCAATCTCACCAAAGTTGAGAAGTTGATCCTCCCAGCATTGGGATTTTAGCGTCGTTGAGAACAATAAGCACAGCGGCAATGGAGAGCATGCTAGGTCTGATTCCGCTCGATCTCTACTGCAGCAATGGGGGCGGCTAGAACAGAAAAGAAGCGGGCTTCTGTTAACCAGAACCATATGAGCATGCCTCCATCTTAACGAGATGGGAGGCGAGCAACTGGCAGACAAAAAGGAACTATATCTGTCTCCAATCAATAATTTTGACAAGAGGTTCGCTATCAGAATTCCTAACAGAAACGATTACATCAATCAGACAGTCTTAAACAAAAAGGAACAGGAGTTCACTGCGAGACTTGGCAAGTCAATCGTTCCTTTAGGATCAGCGTCTTTCAGGCCGAGATCTCAGCCATTATCCTGGCTAAAATAACCATTGCAGAATACAATTTAATCGGCATTTTTATAACCTTCTTTGTGATTCAACGGCCCTTGATGGCAGAACAATGGGGACTCTGGGCAGTTTCTTCTTTGATGAGCTAGTAGTTATTCCACGTGGTTGGGAACCGATTGTCGTGTAACACTGTTCTTTTCGCCTTAAGTGTTTAGTTCCTTCGGGCAGTCTCACACCAATTTTGAGGTGATTGTCCCTGCTTGCGAAAACTTCCGCTTTAAAAAGCTAAATAATTTTGAATTAAAAGAAGTCTGTCAAAGTCCTGTGTGCACCAAAATGCGTCAGATGGTCGTCTAAAAACAAACTATTGCCAATTGAATCGTAAAACAGTATTCGAATTGAGAATATGCCAAAAACCTTTATTTATGAATTTGTTTTCGATCCTTGGGGCACTGTAGCTAAAATGTTTAATGAACGGAGCCGCAGAATTTCTCGCTACACATGCAAGTCGTCCCTCCCTTATATAGCTTCATAGTAAGTTCAATAAAAAAACGAAAAGATTTACTTTAAAAGATCAACGGAAACATAACTTTATTGGGTAGGTAAGAGTAATATGGAAAGAATTTACTTCTTCTTCCACAGACCACCGCCAACCAAACCGTTGCCGGCCCAACCGTTTCCAATAAGACCGTTTCCGATGAGACCAGCTCCGCCATAATGTCCAGCAGCGAGACCATATCCTCCATAACCAGCTGCACCATAAGCGACTGGTGAGGCAACGACTGCAGACCTTACCAAGGGTTGAGCGACGGCAACATGAGCAGCACCGAGTCCAGCACCATAGCCGAGTCCAGCGCCATAGCCGAGTCCGCCAATACCACTGTAGCCGATTCCTCCAAGACCAGCTCCTGCATAACCGATTCCTCCCAAACCGATACCGCTGGCGCTAACGTAAGCGATCAGAGCGAAAAGAGCGACGAAGATCTAAAAAATTTGTTGAGTTAAGTTGAAGATCCTTAGACCCTTTCACTGGTACTCACTTTCATTTTGGTGATTGAAGTGTTACGACTGTGAAGCTGAAACTGTGTCGATTAAGGGAAAGATCCACTCTTTTATAGTTCTTCACTTTCGATATTCTAAAGGCAGTCTCATTTCAGCCGGCATCATCTCTGCAAAACACCGAATCTCTTTCGAAAGTTGTTTGATTGGTCAAATTTTTTATTGTTTTCGTCAATTTTACTGTGGAACTGCACATTTAAAATGCGAACTATCAACAAAAAAAAAAGTAAGAAATAGGCAAGTGTGCTAAGAACTAGTTGATCCATATTTTAACGCACACCCCCAGCTCAAGTACCACCGTCTGAACCTAGACCAACAGGTTTCACAGCGGAGTAGACGTTATCCAAAGACATTTGAAACCTGTTTTGCGTGACTTCTTCTGAGGCAGATGTTTACGCGTTACGTGGTTAAAATTCGGTGAAAGGAAAGTGGAGTTTGAAGGAGATGATTCCGTGCTCCTTACATACTTGAGGTTTGAGCATCTTTTCAGTCTATGGCAGAGCTTGGTTTGAAGCGTAGCTCAGAGATGTAGGACTCAGCAATACGTCTTAATTTCATACTGATATTTGAAAACCTAAAAAAAACTGTCTCTATCAGAACCGTAGAGTGCGTACATCTCTACCGATCGTCTACACGAGTTGAGATAGACGATAAAGCGTGTAATGATATTAGCTTTAACAATCGACATCGGAGTATCGCGGTACGAGCACAAACTCGAGCATTATAATTCCTTTAGTTGAAAAATTTACTAAAATAATTATGAATGCTCGACAAAAACCAATGACGGCTGCTATTGCCTGCTTGGAACGTCCCTAAAAAAGTTTGAACAAATCTTTTTTCGGCCATATGCAATTGGTATCAAAAATAGAGCGTTTTTGGAAACGTAAAAATTATCGTTAATGCGAACCCCAAACTGCAAACGCCATTTGACTTTGTGAAAATATTTGCAAATTTTGATGCAAATGCAAACTGGCCTTCGCTACAACATGTCAAAGATAAATCATTTGGGTAATACAAATGGAAAAAAAATATATGCGAAATAAAAGAAAATTGATCATGAAAAAATACTTATTCTGAAAATGTGTAATACTTTTAATCGTTCAAAAATTCCAAAAGTTAAGAACTATTTAAGAACAATCACTCATAAATCCTTCTAAACCAGTGGTCGGCATTTCATGGTACGCGAGAGAAAATTTCAGTTTTCAAATTCATTACAATCAAAATCGGAATTCGATGAATTGAGCCAAGCTGACATCAAAATTTTGCTTATTTTTTGGTCAACATACGTATGTACATATTTGTGTGAAACTTCATTCTCGATGGCTTTGATAAAAAACCAAGCAATGAACGCGTTTGAATGCTGACCACGCTGTGCGAGTTGCCATTTCGAGAATTGAACCACGTATCGATTTATTGACCAAAAAAGTTAGCAAACATAACCAAATTTAATAAAATTTGCCATATCAACATCGACATTATTATGTAACATTTGATGCTTGATTGAATAAAATCAATAAAATTTAACGTAACGTGGTACGCGAAAGTGGTACATGAAAAAAAAAAACATTCGCCGACCACTGTTCTAAACAATGCAAAAATTAAAAAGTTCACCTACTTCTTTTATCTTTGTTTATGTACTTTGCAAGCCAAATTTGTTGTCTGCGTCTCTGCAATGCAAATGACGGTTTCAAACAAATGACATGCCTAACAGCCTAACACATATAAGCAATCTGCATTATCCATCACCATGCTAATGCAGTTTGACTCTGCAGATGTTTTCGAACAAATGATTTTTGCAACTTGCGTATTCAAATTCGCTGCAAAAGCAATTTTGATGCAAATGACGTTTCCGAAAACGCTCATACACTCCCGCGCAACATCAAAAGCGATAAGCGGTAGTTCTTAGCAAAATGGAAGAAAACTAATAAATTATAATAATTATCATTTATAATGTTAAGTATTTTGCAGCATAATTAGAAGAAAGTTTAATTTTACCGAAGTATTGATTTCAATTTATGCAAATTGAAAAAAAAAAAACAAGTTCGACTAACAAATTTATTTTTGTTTTTAGTTTTATTACACTTACAAATGTTTTAATTTAAGGCACTGACAGTTTAAAAAAAAAATTATTCTAGTACAGTCGAACCCGGTTAAGTGGAATACCTCTTTTCGTGGGCCAAATTGTGCCGCGTCAGTTTTACCTAAAAAAACAACCTCTTTAACCCTAGTACAGGGGAAAGATCCATTTACAAGTTTTAAAGCCTGGGGTTAAATTTTACCGACGTAAGTAAACGGTAAATGAGGGCTAGATGTGGCAAGATTATTCACATAAAATTAAGCGTGGTTCTTTTATAGACCAATCAAGTATAATTTAGCAAGAAATTAACTGCTTTCAAGAAGTAGTTGTCAACAAAAATGGCATAAAAAACAATGCCCAGGCAGAGAAAAATAAAACAAATAAATGAAAATACATGGCTTGAAAATAACTCGTAGACTTTTGAAAAAAAAAAATGGAAGAAATACATTGAGTGCTCCCAGATCATTGGAAACGTTAAAAATGGACTCAGGACAAAATTTGTAGTAGTAGCACAAAAATCCTGGTTTCAAAACTTGGCAGAAAAAAATCTGTCCGATTCCAAAATAGCGTTGGGGTAACATTTTACCCCAGTCCCTGTACTAGGGTTAAGTGAAATTGTCTAACCTTTGTAAGCTGATCTCATATTTACAAAAAAAAAACCGCTATATCATAATTGGGATGATGAGTATTCGAACCTCTGTAAGTGAGTCAGGTGAGCACCGTGGTGTAGTGGAAAGTACGTTGGACAAGTACGCAATGCTGCCCGGGTTCAATCACAACACCTTGAAGTTTTTTCACGGTGCCACCTCTTTCGAATGTCTGACAAGCAAGATGTTGCATATGGCCGGAGAAATTGATCGCACAAACTATAATAAGAAACATCTGGAAAAAACTCCTGTGAATCATAAGCAAGTACAAAAATAATACACAACTCTCCAGTTATCCTGGACACCACCCATAGAGTTAGTTGAAATTGAAACCTATCATCTGAGTTTCCTACCTCTACGTCGATCTGTCTGTCTCTCGTTCTCGTCCTTCATGTGCTCGCGCTGTGTGTACACATTAAAAGGGTATTCATATCCCCTTTAGCGTGTGTAGATTATAAAAAAAAATAAAAAATAAAAAAAATATATAACACGCACACACAAATAGTTGCGAGAAGTAGGCTCTGGTTCACCCCGAACTGTAGCGTAAAGAAGAATAAAGTAAGTGAGTCAGACTGGTGGATATTTGCAATGTTTTTTTTCCCCCAAAAATGTTCGCATATTCTCTTTTTGATCCAAGACCGAGGTGCATGAAGTTGTTTTCCTCCACAATTATATTTTGCAAGTTGTCAACTCTTGTCTTTGCTCCATGTATCTCAGGCTATGCGCATATTTTATTACACAGTTCAATTCGTTTGTGTAGTCGTAGTGCATTGTTCAAAATGTTGAAACATAAGTTGAACTATTTATCAATAAGTGTTGAATTAAATCTATTAACACTAGAAAGACGGGCGGGGGTCATTTGACCCATTTTGAAGTTTAGCGTTTTATAATTTAAAAAAAATTAATTTTTATGGCATGTTCTCTTGTGACTTTTATTAAAATAGTTTTTATTTAAATTTACATACATTCACTGTCATATCTTCATACAATTAAATAAACATATCATCTATCTACGAAGCCGGCGCCGGTCATTTGACCCATATGGTGTAGTTTTTCACAATTTATTAATTTTTTTTAACTTTTTTTTTAATTTTTAACACAACCACCAATACTGATGCAGCCTTTAGCTGGTAAAAGACGTCACTATTATATTTCCAGCTGTAATAATAAATCTACGGGCACCGTAGCGCAAGTGGTTAGTGCGTCGGACTACTGAGTCAGCGGTCTTGGGTTCGAATCCCGCCGCAAACACATAAAAAGTTTTTCACAGTGCCCACCTCTTTCGAATGTCTGACAAGCATCAAAGAGTATTATTTGTCACGAATGAGCTTCTCAACTCGCCGCTCGGAGTCGGCAAAAAGCTGTAGGTCCCTTCCATTCGTGCAAAAATATAACACGCACACACAAATGGTTGCGAGAAGCAGGCCCAGGTTCACCTCGAGCTGTAGCGCCAACTAAATAAGTAAGTAATAATAAATCTAGTTATGTGTGCGGTATTTGTAAAAATCCATTACGTGGAAATTGGAATCAGTCAAAAGCAATTATTTGTCATGTTTGTAGTAAGAAATAACAAACTTCTTAATAATAAAACACGTTAATATGATTACATTTAAGTTTGTTCACTGATTGATTAGATCAAAATCTACATTTTTATTGTATGGGGTCAAATGACCCATGCCGTCTTTCTTGGTAAAAAGATTTTTCCGTCTTTCTAGTGTTAAGTTGCTATAATCAAGAAACTGGGTAACTGGAATACCCCTATAAATGGCCTAAAAAATTCCACTTAACCAGGTTCAATTGTACTTTGTAGATCGCTCTAATGAAATCTTGACCCCTTTTGGAATAAAGGTATACAGATTCTCAAGGTAAGGGTACCTAATTAATTTTATTAAACTACACTTCTTTAATGATGCTCTTGGATCTTCTTTCCCATAAGAGCCTGGACGTTCTCGATGGGGCTAAGATCTGTACTATTTACCGGCCAAATTGGGGATTCTATTCTATTCTTTCAAAGTCTTCACTCTTGGAGGAAATTTAAAAGGCTGAATCATAAGACTTTCAAAGATATGTACATATATACAGAGAAAATAACTTTGAATTACTTACACATTTTGCTCGATGGCAAGGTGCTGAGTCATCTTGAAAAATTGGATTTAGTGCTTTCACCGTCACCATTATGTCACCATTACGTCACCAGTACCTATGATTTCATTATATCGCATTGCGTTCACACTTCAGCACGAGTTGCTTCAAGGAGGTCAGCTCTCAATTCCAATGCAGTTTCAAACCCGTCCCTTAAGCCCGGTCTTCCCGAATAGTATTACACCTGTTTAGTCCTGTGCCAATTTTTCTCGTCAGGGTATGATTTTTCTTAGAAAATTATTTTATAAAACTCTCATTGTATTCAATTATTCACGATATTACACGAAATGACACATTCCACTCAGATAAGGCCGCAATAACTGCCTTATTTTCTTCACTCAATTGAACCCTTTTCGGCATCCTGGCATCTACTTTTCACTTTCATAGGAGAAGCAACTGAACGCACTGGAAATAAGTTCCGATGCTAAATTGCGGATGTGCTAAATTAAACCCGAAAGCATTGAAATATTATTAGGGAAATAATTCACCGAAAAACATGGAATGACCGGGTGCGCCTTTTTTTGTTTCGCGGGATGTAATTTACCACCAGCATATGAAGAAGTCCAACAGAAAATTCCACTTAATTTAAATTTCATATTTTTCACTTCTGTTTCACGTTTTGAACACGTTTTTTCACAGGACATATGTAATTCACGTATTGAAGCAGTAACAAAAAAGAGAGCACAATTCATGACTTTAAAATAAGTGTCCTTCTTTAGCCGCAGTGACCACCATTTGGCAAGTTGACTTTCAATGGCATGAATAAAGCGTTTGCAATTGTCCGAAAAAATTATGTCCCATTCTTCTTCAAAGCATCCCTTTAGCTTGTGTATCATTTTGGGTCTTCAAACATTGCCCAACTATTTCAGGACTTGGATGTACATTAACAGAAGTAAATTCACGCGTCAGTTCTTGTGTATTCCGACACATTTTCAGAATTGTAGATGGGACCATTGTCCTGTAGAAATACCAAGCATTTCTTTGTTTTTTTGTTCCTTATTTGGGAGTAAAAAGTTTGATTTTCACGAATAAAACACATTGAATGGGTCATTCCAACATCTCCAACGGAATTTTTGCTAATATGACAGGCAACGCTTCAAACGTCAAATTACCAGTCCTGAAATGGTAAAACAGGATAAGGACATTTTTAAAAAAAAAAAATCATTTTAAAATTAAAAAAATGTTTCATACTCGTATATTGTTAGATCTGCTTCAATATGTACCTTCTTTGTGCATTAAGTCAGTTGTCGTGTTTTGCTGGAGTATCTTGTCGAAAATGGCATCCAATGAAGTTGAAAAACTTCTTTTGGTGAGCAAAGCAAAGAGGACATTTGTGTCAAGTAAGTTGTAGGCTTGTCGCTATATTCATACACACGTCCCTATAAACTGATCGCTCTCCGAATCTCTTTGGGAGAGTTAGCTTTCAACTCCTTAAGTTATTTTTAAGGCACGTCTCCTACGTCCTACAAATAAAAACGGATCGATCGGACGGAAATTGTTTGAGTCAAAATACAGAAGTAGACGAACTCTTAGTGTACGTGAACACAGTATTTCTAAAGTTCCTTAAATTTCGTTGAAATTAAAATTCAAGTTACTGGAACGGACTCAGGCATAATGGGAACAAATATTGAAAACCTTCGTTCACAACTGTTTTCCAACTGTGTAATTGTAAAATGTTGTGCCAAACTGTGTGATATTTTGATCGATAAACACTTTTCGTCATATTTCTACTTTTAACACTGTGAGAAGAAGGGTTGATTTCACAATATGAAATACTCCATAATGTTCCCGGTGTACCGGTTTTTTTTTCCTTTGGCTACTGTCTGCCCAAGATTACTTAAAAAGGCCACTCTAGGTCATTTCGAATCAAGCTAATGTTCTTACCATTTTCAAGTTGAAAAAAAAAAAAAAAAAAGAAACTGAAACAAAGCTTTGTATGTTTAAGTAAAAAAGGATTTGTTAATTTTTATCAACGGGAGTATCACTTTATTTGTATTGGTTTGGAAACATTTACTTCTTCTTCCACAGACCACCATGACCGATCAAACCGGCATCGCCAATAAGACCTCCGCCGATCAAACCTTCATGGCTGATTACACCGTGTCCAAGACCGATACCTCCAAGACCGACTCCTCCAAGACCGATACCTCCCAAACCAATTGGAGCAATTGGGGCAGCAATTGGAGCATGAACGACACTCCTTACCAAAGGTTGAGCGACGGCAATATGACCAACACCCAGACCAGCGCCATAGCCGAGTCCGCCAAGACCACCATAGCCGAGACCTCCAAGACCAACTCCTCCAAGACCGATTCCTCCAAGACCGATACCGCTGGCGCTAACGTAAGCGATCAGAGCGAAAAGAGCAACGAAGATCTAAAAATAAAAAGGATTTGTTTAGTCAAATTGAAGATCCTTCAACCTTTTCGCAGGACTCACTTTCATATTGGTGATTGAAATGTTACGACTATAAAGCAGAAACTGTATCGATAACGGAGTAAATTCACTCTTTTATACTCGAACGTCTCCGTTTTTAGCGTTCTAACGGGGTGGCCTCCGATAAACGGTGAACGTCTTTGAAAGTTGTTTGATTGGTAAACAAATGATCTTATTAAAGTTTTATGGCTTATTTTTATTTTCCTGTAGAAGTGCACATCTAGTAAGTCACCAAATTAAAATGCGAACTACGGGTGTTAAGTAAAATATAAAATAATAAAATAAAATAAAATAGAACACGTTGCTCCATTACCCATCGCACACCTTCACTCAAAGTACCATACCGAGACCGACACTCGAATCTGGACTCGACTGGAACTGGTTCCATTAGAAGCTGAATTGCGACAATTTCTGCCTGTTTTATATGGAGACAACCCAAAAACAATTCTGACAGACACTTTGTCTCTAAACAATAGAACTTCTCTGACAGCAGCCTTTGTGCAATGCGTCAAATGTGCGGTGTGGTATTCTATGAGCTAAGTGAATCCGCAGTGACAGCGGTTGAGTTTGCGTTTAGTTGCGGTGAATGGCGTCCAGTTTCCCATTTGAATGTTGCTCTCGTTAGCCTTCATAAAGGACTGACGTCAAATCTTATGAATATTTATTAGAGTCTGTTATTATTTTATATGGTTTTCGGTTGAATTCAAAATTGCACAATTTAATGGTAACGCGTGCTACAGGACTTCAAAAGTGCTTTGTCGCGACTCGCGATAGAGCGAAAACAAATTATTCAGAATAGTTCATTGATCTAAAATGATAGTTTAAACTAGCATCGATATTTAAATATTAAATGCAATAGCTTCTGTTTGCATTATAATTTTATCTTTATTATTGGCCCACTATGAAGCCAGAAGCAGTGGGTGAAAATATACACCCCACTTGTATAGAATTATTTGCTCGCCATGAATTATAATTCTCTTAAATCTGGGGCACCCTGTATGAGTTTTTTTTTTAACATTTTTAAGGTGCACTTTCAAATGTGCAAATAGTTTGGGTGGCGGTTATGTTCAAAGTTTTTAGGGATCTGAATCACACGAATGGAACCGATTTTAGGTGATTTAGTGTGTGCGTGTGGTGAGTGCTTGATATAAAATAGTTCGACATGGATTCACACGGAACCACTCAAATAATTGACAAACCTTGTCCCTTATTGACAGACAGCTTAGGGTTTAGACAAATGGATTTAGTTCCATTTAATTTATTTTCATTGGCTTCCAAGAGAACTTAGGTATCGGAAGAGATTGGGTATGGTTGAAACAACACAAATATTTCGAGAGCCGTATGTGGCGCGCGAAGCGGCAACGGGTTCAAACAAACCTAAGTCTTGCTTCGCTCATCCCGCACTTCAGTTGTTTACGGAAGGCCCGATTGTATATTGACAACCAAAAGTAAGTATTTTTGTTCGGATATTTTTCTCTTAAACTGTTGTTTCTATTCATCTGAGATTATTGAGTGTATTTTTGTGTTCGAAATGAAGAGTCTAGAATACAGACTGATTTTAATATGTCATTATTGTTACCGCCGCTGGTATGGGGACGGTTGAAACAAATTTGATTTTTTTTTTTTAATATGATGTACTACTATGCACCTGGTACTAAAATGACACTGCCCATTGGTAGATAAAAACACGATCTTTCATTTAACATACCTCCATCATCGCTCGGCTTATAAATGGCAATACTATGGACGATGAGGAACCGTTTCAACCGTACCCAGTCTCCCCTACATGATCCTTTTTCCATACGTTTCGTCATTTGTCTTTTTTCCAGATTGGGTGAGGGATGGAGGCCAAAAATTACAATGTGATTGCAGTTTTTTCTTCCGCTGGTATCGCAGCTTTCATGATTGTGTCTCGTTTAGTAAGACCATAGGTCATTCTTAAATATTGATTTAAAGAATAAGTGTCCTCAATTGAAAGTTCCTTGATAAAGAATTTAAAGCATCCTCGCTCTTTTTTTCTTAGCTTCCACTTCTTCAGCCATATTCGTTTCTGGTTTCCCTTTTCTTCTTTTGCATTATGTGTTTAAACACATCGCAGCCGCAGTGCTAGCGAGTTAACACGCAATTATTTTGTACGAATTATCCTTCATAGTAAGTAAAATTGGTTTTATTCCACGTGAAACTTGATTATTCCCTTCCAAAAATAATGCAAATTTTAATAAACATCAGAATCATGCATGTTCGTATGCATGTAGGCTTGCCACCCGTCCTCCTTTGTAAGGTGATGTCCCCCGTCACCCACAAAAAAAAAAATGTCCTCTACCCACATAATTCCTTTCACTTCTCAAAGAGTCAAAGAGTACGATTTTTATGATGACTTCAAGAGCAATAATGAGCTTCTCAAATTATCGAGAGCCAATGAAAAATTTGTTTTTAAACATTAATTTCGCTATTATTCTGACATGTTTATTTACTCAAGCAGTATTTTTATTTAGTCGCGCTAGTGAAGAAGCATTTTTGTTTCTTTTATTTATTTTTTGTATCTTTCTAGTCTATTTATTTATCCGTTTTTCATTGAATTGTTATTTTTTTATTATTTATTTTGTAATAATTGGGCAATATACCTACACATTAAGTTTTAAGAAAAGTTTTATTTTTTTAAGTCATCCACAAGATTTTCTAGAAGGTGCCTATATGCATGTGTCATCAGCAGGGTTCGGATTTTGTTGACCAAAAGAAGCCAAAAAAGGCAAATTAATACCGCAGAAAAAGGCAAAAATGGCATTTAATACTATACATTATTATTAACATTGCAACCCAAAACATTTTGGGACTTTAATATTTGAGTCGAATTTAAAGTTTGCAGCGGCATTTCGTTAATTTGCTGAAAAAACCGCGTACAATTTTTTCATCCCATCTTCAGCTACTGGCCGTTTAGCTTGTTGTAATTTCTCCTCGAGTCCGTTGAAAGTCTTTAACACGCGGTGCACTAAGATCAAGTGCTCAAATTAAAATACATACAACTACTAGCAGTCACCTGTAATTTGTAAACTCTTAAATATGCGGTCTTTCGGGTCGACTAAAAATCTTTTTTCCAATTTCAGCACAAACTCTGTCTTGGGGCATTTTCACTTTCAATGACAAGCAACAAAATATTCAACAGACCAGCACTAAGTATGACCAGTATAATGTCACAGAATATGAATCTAGAATCTAGGTTCTAGATAAAAAGGCGCACTGTTACGAAAAAAAAAATACTTCCCAGATGTCTAACGGTTTTTGTCAGATGAAACTGCGGCGAATGCCTGAGATTGCACTTACGGCACAAGAATGTACCTATATTGAGTTGATACAAATGAATTTAAGGTTGTATTGGTGTGTAGGGATTTTTTTTATGCGCGCTAGTGCAAACAACACGTGCAGTTATGTGCATGTTCATACAAGAGAAAAACCTGCTATCATACGTGTGAACACTGAAAGTGAAAGTGCACAGCTACTTTGACAAATAGTACCAAAAAGGCAAAAAAAAGGCAATATCAGTAAAAAAGGCAAAAAGGGCAATATGAGTAAAAAAACGGCAATAAAAGGCAAAGTCAACAAAATCCGTTCCCTGGTCATCAGGAACCATGAAATCAGTATCGTACGTACCTATCAAACATACAGAAAAATATTTCTTGCTGGCAAAACTACGAAACTCATTTCACCACAACTACGCCATCTAGCGTAAATTCTGATTTCATTTTTATTCCGGAGTTCAAAGTAAAAGGAAATGCAAACCGCGGTTAAATTTATAATATTATATTGTTAGCATATTGTAACATTACCAATTTATCCTATTATAATGCATCTCATAATTATGATACATCCATGCGCATTATGTATATTTATACTATTTATATACAGTAAAACCCGGGGAAGTGCATTAGCATAATTGTTCAATGTCGTGAGGTACTCATCCGGGATATGTATGTACATAGTTACGAAAACCCACTTAGCTGCTCGGAGGTACTTATCCACGAACAAGACAGGTTCGCGAAAAGGCGAAAGATCTTCACAGCCAATAATCGAAGTGACAGCCAAGAGAAAACGTCAAAGTCTTACTAAAGTTTATTACCTTTTGTTTTGTTTCGATTCTAGAGCTTTATTGAAAAAGGGTATTTACAAGGGGAATATTTCATGTAAATTTTGACGAAAGAAAGGGAAACAATTAGTACTTAAACGAAGAAGGTAGTTCAGCTATATGAAGGGAATTTTAACAAGAACTGTACTTTATAAACTTAATTTTTCAAAAAACCGAGGATGCCATGCTGGTTTCGCACTTAAGAGGGTGGTTCACTGTAATCATTTTAAGTTTCAATTTTGACAGGTTGCCGCTATATCAGCCAGATCATCATTAATGCAGTGGTCAAAGCGCTCTATCAAAGCGAGAGATAATTGATAAACAGAGAGAAAAGCAATGGCCCCAATAAGAATCCCTGAGGGACATCACTGACTTCATACTAATAAATAGGAAGTTCTTATTGATCCACGGGATTTAGGATTATGAATTAGGTAGTCCACGATGACCGCAAGGTTGTCGACCGCTGTTTTAATCTAACCCCTTGTTGGGTGCATTGCATCGGTTTATCGCGAAGGAAAATTATGATTTGATGTGTTGAGTGAACATTTTATGGAAGTGCTTTAACTTGACACGAGTGATGGTTGGTGCCCAAGAACCATATTTTCTTGAGTTAGTTCAACAAAGGGGGTCAACGCCAATGAAGTGATATTGGGAGGCAGATCTGCTAGCATATGCGCAATCTAGTTACCATATAATAACGCGCTGCAACGGTTTGAACGGGCCTTAACGAACGCTGGGCCTCTTACGTTAGCCATGCTAACTTGCTGTATCAATGCTTGCCCAATTTTTTCTAATTTGAAAATTAGAGAATTTCGGTGAAATACAAATTTATTATTCGAAAACCTGGGATGAATAAATGATCGTTTTAAAATTCGAATGTTGTACACTATGTGAGCCTTTACTGTAGAAATTGCCAAAAAAGTAGGAGAATCAGTATCTGGCTTGACTGTAATACGCAACAAATTTCGTACTGCCGATCGTTCAGCATTAAACCGAAAAACTTAAATTAAGTTATAAAAATATTCATGATATTCGCGGTCGATAATGACGTCAGTCCTTTATGAAGGCTAACGAGAGCAACATTCAAATGGGAAACTGGACGCCATTCACCGCAACTAAACGCAAACTCAACCGCTGTTACTGCGGATTCACTTAGCTGATAGAATACCACACCGCACATTTGACGCATTGCACAAAGGCTGCTGTCAGAGAAGTTCTATTGTTTAGAGACAAAGTGTCTGTCAGAATTGTTTTTGGGTTGTCTCCATATAAAACAGGCAGAAATTGACGCAATTCATCTTCTAATGGAACCAGTTCCAGTCGAGTCCAGATTCGAGTGTCGGTCTCGGTATGGTACTTTGAGTGAAGGTGTGCGATGGGTAATGGAGCAACGTGTTCTATTTTATTTTATTTTATTATTTTATATTTTACTTAACACCCGTAGTTCGCATTTTAATTTGGTGACTTACTAGATGTGCACTTCTACAGGAAAATAAAAATAAGCCATAAAACTTTAATAAGATCATTTGTTTACCAATCAAACAACTTTCAAAGACGTTCACCGTTTATCGGAGGCCACCCCGTTAGAACGCTAAAAACGGAGACGTTCGAGTATAAAAGAGTGAATTTACTCCGTTATCGATACAGTTTCTGCTTTATAGTCGTAACATTTCAATCACCAATATGAAAGTGAGTCCTGCGAAAAGGTTGAAGGAACTTCAATTTGACTAAACAAATCCTTTTTATTTTTTAGATCTTCGTTGCTCTTTTCGCTCTGATCGCTTACGTTAGCGCCAGCGGTATCGGTCTTGGAGGAATCGGTCTTGGAGGAGTTGGTCTTGGAGGTCTCGGCTATGGTGGTCTTGGCGGACTCGGCTATGGCGCTGGTCTGGGTGTTGGTCATGTTGCCGTCGCTCAACCTTTGGTAAGGAGTGTCGTTCATGCTCCAATTGCTGCCCCAATTGCTCCAATTGGTTTGGGAGGTATCGGTCTTGGAGGAGTCGGTCTTGGAGGTATCGGTCTTGGACACGGTGTAATCAGCCATGGAGGTTTGATCGGCGGAGGTCTTATTGGCGATGCCGGTTTGATCGGTCATGGTGGTCTGTGGAAGAAGAAGTAAATGTTTCCAAACCAATACAAATAAAGTGATACTCCCGTTGATAAAAATTAACAAATCCTTTTTTACTTAAACATACAAAGCTTTGTTTCAGTTTTTTTTTTTTTTTTTTTTTTCAACTTGAAAATGGTAAGAACATTTGCTTGACTCGAAATGACATAGAATGGCCTTTTTAAGTAATCTTGGGCAGACAGTAGCTGAAGGAAAAAAAAAACCGGTACACCGGGAACATTATGGAGTATTTCATACTGTGAAACCAACCCTTCTTCTCACAGTGTTAAAAGTAGAAATATGACGAAAAGTGTTTATCGATCAAAATATCACACAGTTTGGCACAACATTTTACAATTACACAGTTGGAAAACAGTTGTGAACGAAGGTTTTCAATATTTGTTCCCATTATGCCTGAGTCCGTTCCAGTAACTTGAATTTTAATTTCAACGAAATTTAAGGAACTTTAGAAATACTGTGTTCACGTACACTAAGAGTTCGTCTACTTCTGTATTTTGACTCAAACAATTTCCGTCCGATCGATCCGTTTTTATTTGTAGGACGTAGGAGACGTGCCTTAAAAATAACTTAAGGAGTTGAAAGCTAACTCTCCCAAAGAGATTCGGAGAGCGATCAGTTTATAGGGACGTGTGTATGAATATAGCGACAAGCCTACAACTTACTTGACACAAATGTCCTCTTTGCTTTGCTCACCAAAAGAAGTTTTTCAACTTCATTGGATGCCATTTTCGACAAGATACTCCAGCAAAACACGACAACTGACTTAATGCACAAAGAAGGTACATATTGAAGCAGATCTAACAATATACGAGTATGAAACATTTTTTTAATTTTAAAATGATTTTTTATTTTTTTAAAATGTCCTTATCCTGTTTTACCATTTCAGGACTGGTAACTTGAAGTTTGAAGCGTTGCCTGTCATATTAGAAAGAAAGTTTGGTTTAATAAAATTAGGTACCCTTACCTTGAGAATCTGTATACCTTCATGCCAAATGGGGTCAACATTTCATTAGAGCGAGCTACAAAGTACAGTTGAACCTGGTTAAGTGGAATTTCTTAGGCTATTTATTGAGGTATTCCAGTTACCCGGTTCTTTGGTTATAGCGGTTTGGAAACATAAATTACAAAATGGTAACTGTACATTGGAATTAGAGTTTTATTGTAATAATTATATGAACATTCTCGTATGTATGTGAATGTGGAGAATAAATGATTTGGGTAGCAAAAAAATTAATCATGATTTTACAGTTACAGTTTTCTTTATTTTAGCAAAAACTATACATTTCTAGGTTAAACCCTGCCCGATTCCCCAGGCATTGCAAAATTACTCTTTTCCTTTTTGAATGTTTTTTGTAATTTGTGCCTATCATCTCTGTACCGTAATAATCTACATTTAAAAAGAAAACAACTTAATTGGTTGAATATTGCGGGCAGTAGAGGGAAACATACGCATTTTGCCACTAAGTTTTATATATGTACATACATATATTAGATTGGTTACTATTGAATAATTTACTGAGATGTGGTGTACATATGTATATTACCTTACTACGGAAAAACTACTAATGTACTTAAAATATAATACATACAATTGATCTAGAAGAAAAAGCTACAAGTAAAAACCTTCACCAAATACAAAGAACAAAACCAAAATTATGTAGCTAGATATTTATTAATCGTTGTAACTTTTAAGAAGGGTGACGGGGAGGCCTCCACCCCAAGGCAATCTTGATTCAAATAACTTTACAATTAAACACATGTAATTCATACACAGAAATTACAAATTAATTTAAAGAGAAATAAGAACAGTTAGTTCAGTTCAAGTAGATACATATTACGTAGTATGCAGAGAGTATATAAACACCACCTTTTAACATATTGATTCTCCAATAAATCAAATTCGTTTAATAGCTTAAATTTAACACTTATTGATAAATAGTTCAACTTATGCTTCGACATTTTGAACAATGCACTACGACTACACAAACGAATTGAACTGTGCAATAAAATATGAAGCCAAGACAAGAGTTGACTGATTCCTCCATTTAACGTAGAATCAATTTATGAATTGTTGAATGTTATTTTGGATTATCGCATTTATTTTTTACATTTATTCTTTACGTTATAATTGAAATTTCATTTTCACCATACATATTTGACTAAAATATATATTACTAGCTGACCCGTGCTCGCCTCGCTTCTCCCGCCTGCCACTTTATACTAATTTGCAAAACCTATTTCCTCAAGAGCGATTTAAATGATTTTTTAAATATTCTAATATTCTTCAAAGCTGATGTATTAAGAAAACATATTTTTTAACTTTCTAATATACCAGGAAATCGGAAGTTCTAATAGACTGGTACGATCACCAATTATTTTGCGGACCATGCAACAATTTTATCAATTAACTACCTGAACCCGTGGTCGGCTTATGCATACAAAATATGAAATATCGGTGGGAGTGAAGAGACATCAAAGCATTTGTGCAAGTCCAGAAAATTTTTTGTAATAGATTTTGTTGATTAATTGGATTTTATCAATGTCGTTTCAATGTGTTTCAGCCCCTAAGGGCAGATTCCATAGTTCTCAAAAACCAACATGCTCTAAAATGTTACAAAACATCATCTACTATAAATAATTGATAATTGCTATATTTTATTATGGAAATATTTTTTTTTTACAAAGTTTGAGGTTACGTTGCCTGGTGCATAAACAAATACATTTTTACATTCGCTGACATAGTAAAGAGACACGTATAATTGGTGAGGTACATGCCCGCGGTACACAGTGTTTGTCCCTGCGCCTTATTTATCGTCACCGCAAAGCATACGCTGATGCGAAAGTGTACACGCTTAAACTGGAACGAAAAAATGTTAGGTATGGTCGGAATTCGAGGGATAAATACATGTTCACCGGGACCACAGCCCGTCAATACTTTCGCTTCCACCAGATTTCATTTCAGAGTTGTTACTCTAAATCGGGCGCCGTTACATAACTTAGGTAGGTTCAAATTTTTTAGAAGAATAATAAGTGCACCCACTTTTAGTTTTAATTTATGTGATGGAATATTTATTAATAATCCTAATAAGCTATTAATTGTTTTTATAATCTGTAACAGGAAATAAAAACTCAGTTTTTCGATCAGAAAGAAGTCATATTTTGAGTTCCGACAGTATTGCATTATTAGTGCGATATATGAACCAAAACTAACTCTTAAAACAACAGGAGTTCATTTTGGATAGTTTTCGGTATTTTTTTTTTAAATATGTTAATAATATTTAAAAACTGAAAATGCAGTTCACTGTTCTAGAAAATTCTCTTTCTTTTGACACCTCATTTGTTAAAATCGGTTGAGTATGAGAGCCGCAAATGCTTATGATGATTGTAGCACATTGAAGTGCAAAACAAATGAACACGTCAGAGCGCTCACATGTACTCACACAAACACTATTGCAGCGATACCCACTGCTGCACGGCTGCTGGCAGTGGTCTCCGCTGAAAGAAAATTGTGGGCGATGCTTTGAACAATTCTTTTGAACATTGCTCAGCTTCAGGACAACACAGAAGGATGTTTTATACCTCAAATGAATCAGGGACAAATTTACTAATTTCACCTATTTTTTTGTTTTTCAATCCGATAAGCCATTATTGAGTTAGGGCTGAATAATTATTATTTTCCTTTCAAATATGCAGTTTTGTTCAATATTTTCTTAAAACCATGCCATTTTCCGGGATAAAAAGTATAAATGATATGGTCAAAGAACATAAGCAATCACTATGTCAATGTTTCATCAAAATCCGTCCAGTAGCTCTAACGTGATACGCGAACAAACAGTTTTTAATCTACAGTTTTATTATATGTATAGATAGATATAGATTATAATTTGAATTAACAGAAATTCTATCGAATAATAATTGTAAAATGGCAGCATCCGAAATCAGAGTAGGTACTTCCATTATCAAAATTTGTCAAACATAAATGTCAAATTTACCACGTTGCTCACCTCTTGGGCAGTGAGGTTAACATCCTTTTCCTCTTTCTCTGTTACATCTTGCCGAATAAAGTTACTAGATTCATTCTGAAAGGTCAAATGAAATCTTTTGTTTACGCCACATTGCATCCTTTATTCGCGAGCAACTACAAATAATTATTATATCAAATAATTAAATAATTAATTAAATAATTATTAATTAATTGCAATACGTCAAAAATGATTGACTTTCTAAAAATACATTGACAATTTGCAAATTATGATTGTGGAGGAAAACAACTTTATGGGTCAAAAAGAGAATATGCGAACATTTTTGGGGAAAAAAAACATTGCAAATATCCACCAGTCTCACTAACATTCTTCTTCTTTAGGTGGCGCTACAGTTCGGGGTCAACCAGGGCCTACTTCTCGCAACTATTTGTGTGTGTGATACTCTTTGATTGCTTGTCAGACATTCGAAAGAGGTGGCACCGTGAAAAAACTTTAAGGTGTTGTGAGTGAACCCGGGCAGCATTGCGTAGCAGTCCAGCGCACTTTCCACTCAGAGGTTCGAATACTCATTATTCCACTTATAGAGGTTTTTTTTTGTAAATATGAGATCAGCTTACACAGATTAGACAATTTCACTTAACCCTAGTACAGGGACTGGGGAAAAATCTGTGGCCACAAGCCATAACCGCTAAAGTCGACTTTAGACGAAATTGAGAAATTGATTTTGATACCAATAGATTCAGCGTACTCGAATCTATTTTGTAAATTTTTTTCAGCTTTTAACTTTAAAAATGTGACCACAATTTCAAAAAAACATAACAGCTAAAGTAATTTTTTTTAGTTTAGATTAAGGAAAAACCACCAAACTCAACAAAAAAAACGATATTTACTGTCTAAAGTTGACTTAAGATAATTTTTTTAAGATTTACAACAGGGAATAAAGACTTAACTTGACTTTAGCTGTTTTTCCACATTAAATTTATACAATTATTACATTTTTTTGTAGAGGAAAAATAGCTAAACTTGAGTTTATCTGTTTTTCCGTGTTAATATTTTTTGTTTTGTTAAATTTTTTTTAAGGAAGAATAAGTAAAAAGACTTTCCTATCTGCAGTTAAGCGGTTATTCCAAAATTAAATTGTGATTCTTTAAAATGGAAAAACAACTAAACTCCAGATAGGATTTTTTTATGATGAAAAACCTAAAAGGCCGAACGACTAAAGTATTATTTTTGTCAATAAAATCGTTTATAGTTATTTTTTTCAAAAAAAATAATTTTCAACTAAGAAAGAGTAAAATTATCTTTATTTAACTTTTTTTTTCAACGCGATCGGAGTTTCCAATCGCCCAATAGAGTCATTTGTAATTTTACGTGTTTGTCAAAACCTTTAAACTGCTGTCCTGAAAAATGAGTAAAACAGACTTTAGCGGTTTTTCCTTGTGACCACAGAAATGTTACCCCAACGCTATTTTGAAATCGGACAGATTTTTTTCTGCTAAGTTTTCAAACCTGGATTTTTGTGCTACTACTACAAATTTTGTCCTGAGTCCATTTTTAACGTTTCCAGCGATCTGGGAGCACTCAATATATTGTTTCCATATTTTTTTTTTCAAAAGTCTACGAGTTGTTTTCAAGCTATGTATTTTAATTTTTTTATTTTATTTTTCTCCGCCTAGGCATTGCTTTTTTATGCCATTTTTGCTTTGCAACTATTTCTGGAAAGCAGTTCATTTCGTACTAAATTATACTTGATTGGCCTATAAAAGAATCACGCTTAATTTACCGTTTACTTACGTCTTTTTAAGTAAAATTTTACTCCAGGCTATAAAACTTGTAAATGGACCTTGCCCCTGTACTAGGGTTAAATAGGTTGTTAATTTAGTGATGCAGCACACTTTGGCCCGCAAAGCCACTTAACCAGGTTCGACTGTACTAGAATCATTTTTTTTTTAAACTGTCAGTGCCTTAAATTATGTTAAAACATTTGTAAGTGTAATAAAACTAAAAACAAAAATAAATTTGTTATTCGAACTTGTTTTTTTTTTCAATTTGCATAAATTGAAATCAATACTTCGGCAACATCTGATATTTGGCAGTCTGATCGTAAAGTGATACTTTCTTCTTTCTAATTATGCTGCAAAATGCTTAGCGTTAAATATTTCAAGTGATTACGGAGCTTATTAGTTTTCATTCATTTTGCTAAGAACTGCCACTTGCCGCTTTTTGTGTTGCGCGGGGGTATATTTTTGATACCAATAGCATATGACCAAAACAAAAGATTTGTTCAAAGTATTTTAGGGACATTGCATGCAGGCTAATTGCCTGAGTTTCCTATCACTACGTCGATCTGTCTGCCTCTCTTTCTTGTTCTTCATGCGCTCGCGCTGTGTGTAAACATTATATGGGTATTCATATCGCCTTTAGCGTGTGTAGATTATAAAGAAAAATAGCAGCCGTCATTTATTTTGGTCGACCACTAATTTTTATTTTAGTCAATTTTTTAACTTAAGGAATTATAATGCTCGATTTTTTACTCGCACCGATATGCTCGAAAACGGATTGCACACTATGTTGTCTATCTCAACTTCTGTAAACGGTCGGTATAGATGTACGCACTCTACGTCTTTGGTAGAGAAGATTTTGTTTAAGTAGAGCACTTGTCCTACCGCCTTTTCTATAGTCTTTGTGGTGCGCGGGTTTTTTGTACTTACAATATCCGGCTTCCTTTTGCTTCGATATTTTGAAATTCAAAGGTCAATACTGGCGCGAGTAAGTAATCCCGAAGAGAAGAGATTATTTTGAGTGCGTTCGGTAAGTATTTTCTCTTTAACTCGAACTAAATACAATTTGAGAATTTTTGCCGCAATCGGGAAGAGGCTCGACAATTATTTTGTTGTTTTGTCAGTGTTTACAAAGTTCACCCTGAATTTGATAGATAATAGGTTCGGCGGAAATTCGAATTTCAGTATGGCATTAGAAAAGCAACAAACTCGTACCTGTTAACTTATGTCAACATTTTAGTTCTCATTTACAATGGCATCTCTGTAACTCCTTAGGCTGGATTAGCATCCATTTCATAACCAGCGCTTCACTTTACCTTTCCAATGTTTGAATTAGTATTTAACAATATTTATTATCTGCTTGCAGACCGCCAACAACTGACTGAACACGATGTATTCGTTGAATTAAGTGCGTTCCGTTAAGCGACCATCGATCAGTTGTTGTTTCACCCTAAAATATAAAATCAAAATTTTGTTCCGCTGAAACTCAAATAGAAATTAGGACATAATGGTGAGCCCTGGAGGATGTTGCGCTTCAAACACGGTCCAGCCAAAGAATGAAAAGATGCTCAAACCTCAAGTATGTCAAGAGCATGGAATCATCTCCTTCAAACTCCCCTTTCCTTTCACCACATTTTAGCAAGCTAACGCATAAACATCTAACTCAGAAGAAGCTACGCAAAACAGGTTTCAAAGCGTCTGTGGATCACGTCTACACCATTGTGAAACCTGTTGGTCTAGGTTCAGACGGTGGTACTTGAGCTGGGGGTGTGCGTTAAAATATGGATCAACTAGTTCTCAGCACATGTGTAACCTGAAGTTTTTTTAATAGTTCGCATTTAAATTTTGTGAATTAAATGTGCACTTCCACATTAAAGTTAACAAAAAAAATAAACACGTTGGCCAATCAAACAACTTTCGAAAGAGATTCAGTGTTTGGCAGAGATGTTGCCGGCTGAAATGAGGCTAGGCTGCCTTTAGAACATCGAAAGCGAAGAACTATAAAAGAGTGGATCTATCCCTTAATCGATACAGTTTCAGCTTCACAGTCGTAACACTTCAATCACCAAAATGAAAGTGAGTACCACTGAAAGGGTCTAAGGATCTTCAACTTAACTCAACAAATCCTTTGAATTTTTTCAGATCTTCGTCGCTCTTTTCGCTCTGATCGCTTACGTTAGCGCCAGCGGTATCGGTTTGGGAGGAATCGGTTATGCAGGAGCCGGTCTTGGAGGAATCGGCTACAGTGGTATTGGTGGACTCGGCTATGGTGCTGGACTCGGCTATGGCGCTGGACTCGGCTATGGCGCTGGACTCGGTGCTGCTCAGGTTGCTGTCGCTCAACCCTTGGTAAGGTCTGCAGTCGTTGCCTCACCAGTCGCTTATGGTGCAGCTGGTTATGGAGGATATGGTCTCGCTGCTGGACATTATGGCGGAGCTGGTATCATCGGAAATGGTCTTATTGGAAACGGTTGGGCCGGCAACGGTTTGGTTGGCGGTGGTCTGTGGAAGAAGAAGTAAATTCTTTTCATACCTACTATTACTCGTACCTACCAATAAAGTTATGTTTCCGTTGATCTTTTAAAGTAAATCTTTTTGTTTTTATTGAACTTATTATGAAATTGTACAAGGGAAGGAGTACTTGCATGTCTAGCTACAAAGTCTGCAGCTCCACTCATTAAATATTTGAGCCAGAGTGCCCCAAGGACCGAAAACATATTCATAAATAAAAGTTTCTGGCATATTCTCAGTTCCAGTACAGTTGGTAATTGTTTGTTTTTAGACGTCCATCAGATGCATTTGGTGCATAAAGGACTTTGACTGACTTTTTGTTAGTACAAAATTATTTAGCTTTTTAATGCGGAGGTTCACGCAAACGAGAGTAGCAGTTCTAACAGAAAGTACAGGGAGAAGGATATTGCAATATTTTCGGACAGGCAGGCAGCCATTATGATACCTCACCCTCTTTCTGCGGCAGGGGTGGAAACTTCATCCGTGAACAACTCAGGAAAGAGAAGGAAGACACTAGACTCTAGAATGAACTCCCCGTATATATACACAATCAACAGAAACAACGAACAAGAAAAAGCGAGCAAACAAACCTTGGATAACGCCCGAATTGATTAACATCTGTAAGAGAAGAGACGATCTATATAGAAGATACAAAAATAACCCACTTAATCAAAGTTATAAAAATGAGTACTCTTACTTCCGAAACTTCGTAAACAGACGCATACTAATAGATAAATCTAGATATTACAAGACACAATTTGCAAATGCTAAAAATGATCCAAGAAAAACATGGGGATTTTTAAATGAAATCCTAGGACGAAAAAAGTTGTCTATAGATGAGGTAATTGTCAATAACTTTGCTAAAGATAAGGACCTTACGGTAGTTGTAGATGATTTTGCTGAGCAATTTTCAACCCAAGCACCTGAAATTATCCATAAATGCAAACACAAGACATCTGTTCACCAAAATTTGTATATTGTCCAATCTTTGTTTTTAGAAGAAATTAGTGAGGCAGAGGTGCGAAATATGCTATGCAGTCTGCAGACAAATAAAGGTCTAGGAATAGACAATATAAGACCAATAGATCTTAAGACTAATGTCATAATGCTAGCACCAGTTCTGAACAAAATTTTAAATCAAAGTCTCAATCAAGGTCGTGTTCCCTATTTGCTTAAGACTTCTTTAATTCGCCCCATATACAAAGGAGGAGTGAAAACCAATATAGGAAACTACAGACCGATTTCAATTTTACCGATAGTAGAAAAATGTTTAGAAGAAGTTGTAGTAAGCCGTTTAAGACTTTTTATCAAGAAACATAAAATATTGCAACCAAACCAATATGGTTTTCAAAAAGGAAAAAGTACAGGAAGACTATTGGGAGAATTGTCAAACGTGGTAACCGTTGGCTTAAATATGAGCCATCATGTACTTATAATGTTCGTTGACTTCAGTAAAGCATTTGATACACTAGTACACGAAAAACTCTTAGAATGCCTATACAGAATTGGAATAAGGGGGAAGGCAGCTAACTGGATCCAAGACTACCTATCATGCCGAACAGCAAGAGTGAAAGTATCTGATGCAATAAACAGAGAGACACAGAGCCTATATGGTGTACCACAGGGGTCGAAATTAGGTCCTTTATTATTCATCCTGTTCACAAACGAACTTCTACGTGTGTTCAAAAATGCTACTGCTTTTGCCTATGCTGATGACATTGCCATTGTTGTCAAGCATAGAAGTCTTGATATCGCCGTAAAAACAATGCAGGACGAGTTTGATAAAGTGTCACGATGGTGCCATGATCATAGTTTGGTTATCAACTCTGCAAAGACGAAGTTAATGCACATACACACACCAAATAAACCTACAGCAACGATTAAAATATACCACCAAAATGATGGCTGTCCAACTACGAGGAGAAGTGATGCTATTGAAGTCGTCAAATCCATAAAATACTTAGGTATCACAATAGATGAACACTTTACTTGGAACGAGCATATTAGTAAGCTGCGACTTCAATTGAAAAGTACTCTTTTTGCAATGGTGTACCTGAAAAGATACACTACCGCAGATGTCCAGAGGCAGGTCTACTTTTCATTAGCCGAATCCCGTTTAAGATACGGAATTTTAGCATGGGGAAATGCATCAAAAACTCATCTTGATAAGATATCTAATATCCAACGTCGTTTAGTGAAAACTATAAATAAAAATAATAATGTTTTTACAGTTCTAGATGTAACTAGTATATACAAGATGACAGCAATCCTTGAATACTGCGATTACTTTCGTTTTCAGCACCCTATAAGTCATGCACAAAATACGCGAAGACGAGCCCAACACCTTCTCGAGCTCCCACCAATAAACAACAATTATGGAAGAAGACAGCTTGCCCACATAATGCCTTCAATTATAAATTCTTTACCGAGCAACATTAAAAATATTAGAAATTTTAAGAAACGTAAAAAGATAACTAAAATGCACTTTTTAAGATTGAATTCCAAACTTAAAACTAAATTTTTATTTTCATTTTTATATCCTATTTTTTGTTAATTATAGTATATGTAACTTAAATTCATAAAGAAATGCTAACCAACCTAAACTTTCAAACTTAATTGCAATCTATAAACTTAACCACCTGCAGATAAGCTTTTAGCTTCGCAGGTAACACACATTATGTATATTTGTAACGATTTTGAAAATAATAAAAAAAAAAAAAAAAAAAGTATTAAGACAAGTTAAAATGTTACTCGTGAGCTAACTAAGTTAGTCTTAACAAAAACGGACTTGCAATTCTGACAGGCTTCCTGGCAGGATACTGCAAGCTGCTAAAATGCCCAAGTAATATATACGACTAATACTGCGTGATGTGGAACCTAAAAATAATCATGTTCCGAAACGGGTTTGGGTGGTAGGTACTCGAGGAAAAGAAGTGGACTTAGTGAAGTAATAAAACTGACGTTGTGACTTGATTTCCATTTTTTTAGTTTTTTTTTTTTTGTTTTTAGTTTAAAAATTTTTTTATTTCTCTTAAAACGTTATAATTATTTAATTTACCCGCGAAGCTTATTGCTTATCTGCAGGTGGTTGCATATTCCATATTTACAGTTTCAACAGTTTAGTGGTTGCGGATATTTTTTTAAAAGGTATTTACAATTCATTTACATTTTTTAATTTATTTATAGAAGTAGTATTTAATTCAAAGACAAATTTAAAATCATCTTCGAGCACAACGCAAGGGATCTAAATGGGATCTTTATGGCAAAAATTGGAAATTGAAATTCGAAAACATGAAATTTCCAATGAAAATGACTTGACGAGAGTGTTACTGGAGGAATTGTAAAAATTAGTCCCGACTATAGGTACCAACAAACTTATAGAACTAGCTAGTTCCGAATCGTCTTAAATCAGTAAAAAAAAAACAACAAATAGTATGCCCAAAGCAGTACTAAATATTGAAATATTTACGCTTTATTGAAAAGTTTTAGAACTTAAATATTACTTTTCAATGTGAGATGAAATTTGAATTCTTATTTATATTTTTTCCTATTATTTTGATGTCTTTGTAATTGAATGTTTAAATTTTTTGTTGTTTTGAAAGAAGAATATAAAAGGCAATTGAACCTGAAAATTTTCAATTTTTATTTTTCTTGAATTCGTAGAGTTTTTCGATGAAGACTGAGTTGGTTCGAGGTGGGCCATTTTCACTGTGAGCCACTGACCACTGTAGATAACAGGGGTGATAGGCAAAAAAAAAAATTACAAAATCATTGAAAAAAATATATAACACATTGGTGACTCGGAAAAAAATTATTTTTCTACTTTTTAGTATCTGAATTTTTTTTTTTACAAATTTACGTCTATACGTATGTATATTAGTTTGGGTGGGTTGGATATGAAAAAGTTTACTCAATATGTTTGAGATTCTACTCGCCCTTTAATTTAATACCCATTCCATGGTGTTTGCGAAGAAAAAGGTAATTCGCCATCTTGGGGCACCCACCATATTGAATATAGAATGACGTCACTTGGCTAGTCTAATTCTGCTTGTCAATCCCTTTAAGTTGATACCCATATTAAGGAGGTCGTGAAGATAATGGAAATGCTCCATCTTTGGGCGTCCGCCATATTAGATTTACAAGATCATGAAATGTACTATATTGAGTTGTCACCGGATACGCAATATTTCAGCATAATCGGATATCTGGAAGTGGGTGTAAAATCGAATCCCAGATTCCGCACTCACAGAAAGTTAAAAGTTAAAAAAGCGTCCGCCATATTGGATTTACAACGTCATCGAATAACCTATATTGTATTGTTCCGGAATTATACACGTGTGCAAAATTTTAGGATGATCGAATATCTGGAAGTGGGTGTAAAATCGATTCCCAGATTCCATGCTCACAAAAGTGAAGTTAATATAAAGCTTTTAAAAACTGGCACTCGCTTCTTCTAGAATTGCTGCCACTTTATTGGATGGCGATCGAACAGCGCCCTTTGCACTAAAACTGCAATTGAACATGCAGTCGACTGAGAACTGCTCTGTACTGTTCACAAGAAATCATTGAAAGCATTAGATAGAACACAGAATCGACGAAGAAATTAAGAACTGTTTGGTGATGCCATGACATTGTTAGCGAGGGATTTTCGACAAGCATTATCTGTTGTTCCTCAATCTGCGAAGCAGTATAAAAATCTATTTTTGGAGCGGGATTTGTGGAAAACATTTGAAGAATGTTTCCGAATCCGAGGAGAAGATTATCAGCAGCATTAAAATATAAATACCCGACTAGAATCCAAAAAAAAACTGAATTTGACATTCTAAAAAATTAAAACAGTAAGTTTAAAGCCAGAATACGGCAACATGATGAGGCAATGAAAAAAACAATCACTCGGGTATAGCTCAATGAAGAAACTCAGAAGTTAAACCATCCCATGGTTGACGCACTTCTTCATGGTGTTCCTCTACAGGCGACCGAAAATCTATTCATGCTTTTTAAAAAACTATGTCACTCCATCAATGCTAGCCCGCCATCACTTAAAAGCATTTTCCAACTACGACCCAGTGCGCGGGCAAAGCCGGGCGGGCAACAACTAGTATATTTATAAAAAGGATCTAAATACATAGCATAATATACTTTTTTAGATACCAGTAAACAAAACATATCTTTCGTAAACATACATATAGAATAATAAAATAAGAAAAATCTTTATATAAAAAATCACGTGTCACTGTGTACGTACACGCTAATCTCCGAAACCGCCTAATCGAATTTGGTGAATATGTGCAGTTGTTTCCAACTTAAAAGTTCTGGCCCCAAAAGGTAGCGCTGGAGTCAAGTTATGATTAAGAAATTCTATATTTATCGACCAAAATAACACATATTCACAGCATATGTCGGTTTCATGTTAAAAGAAAATTTCACAAAATCTGGACCCCACAGGTGGCATAGTAGTCATGTTATTAACAATTTTTGAATTTTTGTTGAAAAAAATTACTCATATTCACAATATCTGCCGGTCCACTGCCATCGGGGAAAATTACAAACTTCGGGCCTGATATATAGTGCTGGAGTCAAGTTATTAAACAATTCTATACTCCAAAACTACCTATTGAGCTAAAACTTTATTTGTTTATCTTTTATGTGTTTCGATTTTATTTTCATGGTGCTGTGCATCATTTTGTTTGGACTATTACGGCATGATGCCCGGGTTCAACACCTAAAGTTTTTTCACGATGCCACCTCTTTGGAATTTCTGACAAGTATATAAAGAGTATCATTTGTCACGGGGAGCTTCTCAACTCGCCGTTCGGAGTCGCAAAAAAAATGTCCCTTCCATTCGCGCAACAATATAACACGCACAAATGGTTGCGAGAAGCAGGTCCAGGTTCGCCCCGAGCTGTAGCTGTAGGTATCATTTTGTGTATTATTTTTTTATGAAAACGAAGCATTAAAATATCTGTCTGATTTCTTAAATTCACTAGATATGCCAGGAATGCCACCACACAATCTTCGATTGAAGAAGACTAAAGCATTAACTGTTATTTACCTGATTTATAACATTTAATTTGTATCCATAAGATAACTGAGACACACTGTATATCATTAATATCAATCAATATTTATTTTATTACATTTAATCTTAACTAAGACACTAAATGTAGTTAAGAAATCAGACTCATCGCGCAACACACAGGAAAGGGTAGGACAATGTTTGCTTCCGGGCCAACTAGTAGGATATAAAAAGTAAGATAGATAATCTCATCAAAAACATTACTGTAAAAAAGCCCAACTTCCTATTAAAAATGTAGGCCATAAAAAGTTGCTAAATTGCCAAAATTTGGTTTGGGACAAAGTGGACAACATCAAAAATACTATGAATATCTCCAATTATAGCTTTTAGGTTTCACTTCTGTCGCGCACATCTACGCACACTTTTTTTTTAATGCTTTAAATGCTACCAAACAGACCAATTGCATCTAAATTGCATGCCGCATAGAGCTGTGGAAAATGCAGAGTAGGTACGCTCTCCGATCTTAAAGACCATAGGACGAGCTTATTGGGGAAAAGATACCAACTGCTCTTTGCCCATTTTTGTTATTTTTGTTAAATATCGCAAATCCCTTTTACTAAATATTTTCTTATTTGGTTGACGGTAATTGCCTATAATTAAAATCATAATTCTTAAATAAAAAAAAATAAACTGCTAAAAAAAAGTGGAAAATCATTCGCGCAGAGTCTTATACCAAGCTCAGCGAAAGACTGAAAGTATATGTTGAAACCTCAAACATCTCAGGAGCACGGAACCATCTCCTTCAAACTCATCTTTGTTCTGACCACGTTTTCACAAGATAACGCGTAAACATCTATGTTCGTCTCAAGAACCACGCAAGACAGGTTTCAACGCTCGGCTGGTGGCAGGTGTGAAGCGTGGCAACACCGATGTGAAACCAGTTCTAATGGTGTTACTTAAGCTGGGGGTGTGCGGTAAAATATGGATCAACTAGTTCTCAGCACATTTGTTTATTTGTGTTTTTGTAATAGTTCGCATTTTAATTTTATGAACTAAATTGCACTTCCACAAAAAAAACGATAAGAAAACAATAATAAAAAACGATAAGAAAACAATAAATAAATTGGACCAATCAAACAACTTTCGAAAGAGTTTCGGTGTTTTGCAGAGATGATGCCGGCTGAATAGCGGCCGCATTTTAGAACACCATAAGTGAAGAACTATAAAAGAGTGGATCTTTCCCTTAATCGATACAGTTTCAGCTTCACAGTCGTAACACTTCAATCACCAAAATGAAAGTGAGTACCACTGAAAGGGTCCAAGGATCTTCAACTTAACTAAACAAATCCTTTTAATTTTTTAGATCTTCGTCGCTCTTTTCGCTTTGATTGCTTACGTTAGCGCCAGCGGTATCGGTCTGGGAGGACTTGGTTATGCAGGAGCTGGTCTTGGAGGAATCGGCTACAGTGGTATTGGTGGACTCGGCTATGGTGCTGGACTCGGCTATGGCGCTGGACTCGGCGCTGCTCAGGTTGCTGTCGCTCAACCCTTGGTAAGGTCTGCAGTCGTTGCCTCACCAGTCGCTTATGGTGCAGCTGGTTATGGAGGATATGGTCTCGCTACTGGACATTATGGCGGAGCTGGTCTCATCGGAAACGGTCTTATCGGAAACGGTTATACCGGCGTCGGTTTGATTGGTGGTGGTCTGTGGAAAAAGAAGTAAATTCTTTCCATACGTACTATTACTCGTACCTACCAATAAAGTTATGTTTCCGTTGATCTTTTAAAGTAAATCTTTTTGTTTTTATTGAACTTATTATGAAACTGTACAAGGGAAGGAATACTTGTATGCAGCTCCGCTCATTAAATATTTGAGCTAGAGTACCCCAAGGACCGAAACCATATTCATAAATAAAAGTTTCTGGCATATTCAAAAACTCGTTTACGATTCAATTGGCAATTATTGTTTGTTTTAAGCCGGTCATCTGAGGCATTTTGGTACACAAAAAACTTTGACAGACTTTTTGTTAGTTCAAAATTATTTAGCTTTTTAATGCGGTGGCTCAAGCAATCGAAAGATGCGTGCAGTTCCAACAGAAAGTATAGGGAGCAGAATATTGTAATTCGTTCGTAAGGGACTGAGCTTAGGGAAAATTCACCTAACTATCTTTTTGCCGCATGAGTAGAAACGTCATCCGTGAACAACTGAGGAAAGTGGAGGAAGACACTAGACCTTGGAATGAACTCCCCGGACAAAGACAAGCCGAGATGTACAACCACAAAAAAACAAATTATGTGTTAGTCTAAGGAAATACAGACTTGAAGTTGTAACAGGCTTCCTGGCAGGACACTGCCAGCTTATATAACGTCCGAATAATATGTCACACCAAACACTGCTTAATGTGGAACCTTAAAATAATGATGATCCGAAACGGGTTTGGGTGGTACCCGAGAGAGGACTTTGGAAAATGAAGAACCGAAGTTGTGACTTGGTTTTCATTTTAAATTATCTTCGAGGAAAACGTAAAGGAGCTGTTGGTGTTTGGCATCTTTGAAATAAGAAATTTTCCTAAATCAGGACTTTATTCAGATCTTGTGGATCCAGGCGAAGTCGTTACTATCCATTGCGTTTTATACTGCAACCAGATTGCTTACCCAACTTTACCCAACTATGTGTTAGAAAAAACTGCGCAAACGTCCAATTTTTCTACAATCTATCTATTAGATGATCAACTCTTTTAATTATTAACCCCAAGTCACGGCAACTCGGGTGACCCAGGAAGGCTTTTAATACAATCTTTTCCTGAACATTCCCCACCCCAGATTGGGTTATTTTGCAGACTTCATAAATTTTCGCGAATGTCTGGGTACTTGTTTCGAACGCGGACTGGTAAGCCGAAGCACCTTGTTGGTAATCTGATCTGTAACTAATTTTTAAAAATGCTAGAGTTAGAAAAATTTGAATGCTGATTAGAATAGTAATTTTAACTTTATTATTATTATTTTTTTACGTGTTCTTTTATTAAGCATTGATATTTCAGCAGGCGTTACATCATGCAGTCCTTTTATTGTTGATGCTTCCAGTTCCGCTAGTCGGTACGTGTTTATGGATATATCTAATAGAAGATCGGCTGTATATCCATCAATTTATCTGCCAACTGCTTATTGTTCAGTCCAAGTATTACAAAGCCCCAAATCATGGTGCTTTTCCCAGAGATAAACTCACATCCGTCAGCCAATGCCCTCAAATCTTTTAGGACATTTTCGAATGGTACACTGGTTCCTTAAATGCGTTTGTAGAACTTCATTCTTTTGGGAACCACATAACAGGTGGAGATTCTGCGAGGTATCGAGATGACTGTGGCCAAAATACGACGAAACAAGAACGTGAAAACTCCTATAAAAAGACAGAAAATCTACATGCTAACTGGCCACAACATGTTAAGATAGCACACAAACAAACTATTCCTGAGCGATGATGACAAATGCAGGGGATGCGGAGATGAAGATTGAAGAGGCTCATGAGGACATAAGCCATTTTCTCTGTCACTGCCCAAACCTCTACCAACTGAGAAATAGAACACTGGGCAAATTTTTTTTTTCGAACAAATCGACGAGCTATCGGATGGATCACCATTTGAATTTGCTAGGCCGTTCGAGTGGTTAAAACGGTGGGAACATACTATAGGCACATACAATAAACATATAAATATATAGATTTATTATTTGTGCTATGGGTAATACAATGGGTCCAAATAGACCCAGAAATAGTGTGATGAGGATGCAACCATTCTCAGCAGCTCTCTAACCTAACCTAACCTTCTCTTATAAATCGTTTTTTTATTTTGGTTACAATATTCGTTAAAAGCCTTTTCAATTTGCTCCAAGCTAGCAACAGTATTACTTGCAATGTCCCATGTGTAATTTTTCAGCTTAGCCTCTGTTCCAATATATTTAAAATAGTACAGCCACACTTTCTGAGCATAGGTCATACATATATCGTGGACGGTTTAGGAGGAGAATTATATCGGAAAAATAGAAAAATCATTAACAATCCTCACATGCTGGGCAACAACGCGGCTAAAGCATGAAACACTCAGGAAAGGGATGAGCATATTCCTGACCCTAATATAACTATGCACAAGACCATCTAAAATCAACAACTGACATTCAAAGTATTAAAAAGAGATGGCAAAAACTGTGAGTAGAAATTAGATACATCACCCGAGTCGACCGTGTTGTTGAAACCGCCAAGAAAACTCCCAAATTCATAAGCACTGATCGCTTATATGGATATCTTCTTACGGACATTATATGTATTTAAAATTAAATATTTTTCGTAGATAAACTAAGTGTAGATAAGACTATTGAACCTATCGTATTAAAACATATGTTTTTCAAATTATACTTCAGTCTAATAACACATGACTAACTAAATACTGTAAATTTGACCTTTACATAAAATACGAGTGAGATGTTGGTGTTTGGCTTAATATAATGTAATAATATTTATACAACTTCACTAATGAGGTAGCTATGTATATAATAGGGTGTGTCATATTTTTCAACTTTAGGATTTTCATGTCTAATAATGTTCAAAAGTTGCATTTACGATTGAAATCAATTACTACATAGTTTTCATTTTGGAAAGTACATTTGGCTCCCTCAATGACCTTGAAGTTTCGAAGACATTGAAGAAATAGGCTTTTTTTACATCTATACATAAAAACTAGTTGAACTAGGTTCAACTAAAGTAAATATATTAAATTTTAAAATTTTGGTCAACTAACAAAAAGATTTAAGAAAAAACATCTTTTTACAACCTCCTACCCAATACCCCAACAGGGGGTATTGAATACAAATATACCTATGTATGTAATATCGATGTTTTTTCATTTTATTTCCAAATAAACTTTATGTTAATTAATTTTAAGTAATTTGTTTAGCAAAAATTAACACTAAACCATATCCGAGCAAACCGTTTTTTACGAAACTTCAACCAATTTGAGAGAGCCAAATATAAATTAAACTTGGAACTTTTTTCACATATTCTGACACCTAGGATCCCAATTCAACTTTTCGGAGGTATTAGATTAAAATAACCAAATTTTTTTTTTGCCATACTAAATGACACACCCTAGTATATAAGCCATCTCTCTCTCTCTTTCTCTCTATATCTTAAGTACCTAGCAATGCTGGGCCATCTTAAGGAACAAACTTTTTTCACCTCGAGAGTTTAGATAAAATACGAAGAATCTTCAATTCTGTATGGCATCTTAATTGTGAAGAATACAGAGTCCACTCTATGTAATCTGCACTCGATTGAAGATGTCACTAATACTATTGAAATATCGTTTATTTTATAGACCATAGGGCAAGCTCATTAGGGAAAAGATAACAAATGCTTGATCTTCCTTCCACTTACCACAAGATTACGCGTAAACATCCACACCAGAAGAAGCTACGCAAGACAGGTTTCAACGTTCGGCTCGTGGCAGGTGTGAAGCATGGCAACACCATTTTAAAACCAGTTGCTCTAGGTTCAGATGGTGGTTCCTATGCTGGGGGTGTGCGTTAAAATATGGTTCAACTAGTTCTTAGCACATGTGTAACCTGAAGTTTTTTTTTTAACTGTTCGCATTTTAATTTTGTGAATTAAATGTGCAATTCTACAATAAACTTAACCAAGACAATAAAACTTTGGACCAACCAAACAACTTTCGAAAGAGATTCGGTGTTTGGCAAAGATGCTCATCGAAAGTGAAGAACTATAAAAGAGTGGACCTTCCACAGAATCGATACAGTTTCAGCTTCACAGTCGTAACACTTCAATCACCAAAATGAAAGTGAGTACCACTGAAAGGGTCCAAGGATCTTCAACTTAACTAAACAAATCCTTTTAATTTTTTAGATCTTCGTCGCTCTTTTCGCTTTGATCGCTTACGTTAGCGCCAGCGGTATCGGTTTGGGAGGAATCGGTTATGCAGGAGCTGGTCTTGCAGGAGTCGGCTACAGTGGTGTTGGTGGACTCGGCTATGGTGCTGGACTCGGCTATGGTGCTGGACTTGGCTATGGTGCTGGACTCGGCTATGGCGCTGGTCTCGGTGCTGCTCAGGTTGCTGTCGCTCAACCATTGGTAAGGTCTGCAGTCGTTGCCTCACCAGTCACCTATGGTGCAGCTGGTTATGGAGGATATGGTCTCGCTGCTGGACAGTATGCCGGAGCTGGTCTCATCGGAAACGGTCTTATCGGAAACGGTCTTATCGGAAATGGTCTTATCGGAAACGGTTACACCGGCGCCGGATTGGTTGGCAGTGGTCTGTGGAAGAAGAAGTAAATTCATTCCATCCCTACTATTACTCGTACCTACCAATAAAGTAATGTTTCCGTTGATCTTTTTAAGTAAATCTGTTTGTTTTGAATGAACTTAGCTCAATACCAAGTGATACTACTTGAGAGTCTATAAGGGAAGATTTATTTTTAATGCATTTTACACAAGTAGAAGTCTTGTACTCTAGGTCCGATGATAGGGATAGCTAAATTTACCAGCGCTGGGATTCTTCTCTGCCAGAAATCGAATTTGCCTTGAATAATCCGACCCACCGAAGTATTTGGACATGTCTTAACCAATTATTATTATTTGGTGTCCAAAAAAGTCGGGGAGTGGCTGATTATCTACGGGAAGGATTGGAAGATATAAATTCACAGATAAATGCAAGAGATTTAGACTGGTAGCTATCGACCGCTCATAAATCGCTTTTGAAGTTAAGAGCCTCTTAAGTTTAAATGTTTGGTTGGTATTCATCGACCACTAATAGGTTTCTGTCTATGCTCTCTATGCTACTTCGACTTTGAGAGATCTCAGTTTTCGGATTTCCGAATGCGCTCTTTTCTCGAACATGTCAGTGACAAATGACAATAGGCGTGTTTTTTTTTTCAAACCTATATAGGCTAAACCATTGACATATTATATATGGACTGCTAGTGAAATGTCACTTTCATACAACGTCTGCGGACAATTTGGTTCCAACATAACTAGCGCCACGTGTTTCGTAGGGACAGCAATGGGAAACAATTATCCGCCATCATACTTATTTTACGTAGAAACTGAGGCCATCTATTGCCGTATATACGAGTTACTGCGAAAATTAATTGAATTAAATTTTAAATTGTTGCCGCGTTGGTACCAACAGATGCCACTACCAAAATTGCAATACACAATTTGAAAATAGCCGTTACTTTTCTTTGTTGACCCGTAAACTAGATAAATATGGTAAATTTATTTGGAATTCATGTTTTGCGTTGATTAATACTTTGTGTTTTTGCTTTATAATGCAGTACAACTTCTCACAATTTATTAAAAAAATACTTAAATCACATACCAACGGCTTTCGTGAATTCAAACACAATCTTAGTTTCCACATTTCTCCGCTACGAAACAAGAGGGCTAGTGCTTCTGTTGGAACCAACGCGAAGTTGGGTACTAGCAGTCCATATATTATATTTCAATGGGCTAAACACTTTTCCGCAACATGTTTTCAATGTAAAATACAACAAAACCTTAGCTTGGATAATTATCCAGTCTTATTTTTGTATGAAAAGCTTTTTCGAAATCTACATAGATTTGAAAAAAAAACGCGCCTAATGTAAATATGGGGATGATGCACATGCAACACAGCTGTAGATAGATGGTGAAATAGCTTTTTCGAAGTCTATATAGATTAAAAAAAAAACGCGCCAAATTTAAATTTGAAATGCCAGCTGATTTCGAATTATTTCGAAGTTATCTAAGATACTAGCAGAGACAATAATAATTCTTTTCGATATTATTGCTCGTAACTTAATAGTAATAGAATCATAAGTCTTACGAGCGCTCAAAAAATGCACTAATAGCGGTTGTTGAATAGGTTTATGAGGCTCTTAACTTATGAGCGTCATGGTGAAGAACTGGAGCCTGGAGCCTTTAAAAAAATAGCTCCGAAGTTTAAAGGTTTTTTACTTTTGATTTCGTTTCACGTTAATCGCTGAAAGTACTTTTTCGTAGAACCAGTTATGCTTCCCAGGAATGAATTGGAATTCTGATCTTTCAAGTTTTTGACTATTTCATTGCTTTTTTTTGCTGGTGTCACGAATTACTCCTGATTTAGCTATTACAACTTCATTGAATGTATCATCTTCAACATAACATTCCTTGTACAATCTGTTTAGGCCCGCAGAATCCTTCTTTTCTGAGTTCGTCCCAGCATCACACTTGCCAAAAGTATCGCATCTAGGGTGGCAGAATTATAAACTGAATTTGGTTTTAAGGCCAATGACACACAAGCTTCAAAATGGTCGTGGCTTGGTTTTCTACTTTTTAGAACAATTTTACTATTCATTTCCAATATAAACTCACATACTAGACAAAAACGCTTACATCTAATTTAAAACTAACAAAATGGGTTAATCTAGCTTACTGACCCTTAGCGGGCATTCTATCTATTGTTATAAATTATTGCCTTTCGGCTTTAATATAACTATACTATGACTACGGTAATCTATAAATAATATCTATAATAATATAAAAGTTTAGAAACTTGGGTTGAATATAAATATTTTATCATTTTTGCCTTAAAACTATAAAAAACTTAACCTACCTAAAATAACCAAACCTACTTAACCCAGACTAACTGTCATCAGGGTAATCGCTCGTTGCCTAGTTCAACGAGTGGTCACCGTTCTGATTGCGTCCTCGGGCGCTTGACGCGACACGGAGACTTGAGCGAGGCTGCGGCACTGACCCAGAGGAGCGCATCATCGACCACCACCTCCTCAATAAGCCTCCAAAGTTCGGCGCATTGCTATTCGGTATCCCTTTTATCCCGGTCCGTAGTTGTGGAACTAAAGCGGAGAAGCAAATGAGCAATGTGTGTTCTTATTTCGTAAGGAGTGCGATTCTTCTGCTGAAAATTAGTCAATGTATTGAGCTACAAAAGCTTCTACATGCCATGAGTTTTATTTGGCACAAAAACAAAAAAAAATTACGTATTTAATTATTACGTAGCTAGAGTAAGAAAGGTTAAGTAGTTCTAAGTTTTATTATTAAAGGTACAGTCATGTGCAAAATAATAGGCACACTTCTACGTAAATAAAACGAACGGGATCTTAAGCGTTGCTGTTTGCTAAACAAAGTACAGTTCTCTATACCAAAATATTCATCATGGATTCCAATTGTGTTGTTAGTTTTGCGCAGTGCGGACGGTTTTGGCTGTGAAAAATAATAGGGACACCTATACTAACAAATGTTAAAATTAATAATTGTTTGTTTTAGTTTTACTTTTTTGAACCGAATATGTAAGATTAAAGTTTATTTTCACGAAATATAATGAAACTTATGATTAAAAATTTGTCGAGCACTTCACTGTAGCGCTGAGGAGTGGAAGCTGATCAAGGATCTCCAGAATACAGAAATGTCTTACCGAGAAATTTCTGAAATTCTTGGGTGTTCCAAAAGAAAAGTGGAAAACGCCTTTAAGTGGCAATCTAAGGAAGAAACTCGTGGGCAAAAGCTTAAATGTCTGCCTTTCTCAAAAAAAGGGTATCGCGCTAGTCAAAAGTGGAAAGTTCATCCAGGACATTGAAAAAGAGTTTAGCCTGCACCCCGACACCTCTACTTTACGCAGGAAACATATTAAAAACAACATTCAAGCAAGAAACGCGAAAAAAATACCGCTGCTGTCGAAGAAGAATGTAGCTAAAAGATTCCTTCTTGCAATGGAACATTCCAGTTGGCCTGAATCCAAAATGGCGCAATATCCTTTGGTCTGACAAGAGCAAAGTTAATTTTTTTTACTTAGATCGCTGTAGTTTACAAGTGCGAAGACCACCCAATACGGCATAGTGCAATAAATACACTGTCAAGACCGTGAAACCGAGGTGTAGGTCCCATATTCATACAATTGAGGGCAATATGACAGCACTGTACTACGTGGACATATTAAGAAACACCATGCTTCCCTTTGCGAAGGACAATATGCCTCTTCGATAGGTGTTCCAACAGGATAATGATCCTAAAAACCGATCGAAGCGAGCAAAAGAATGGTTTCTTAAAAACAACCTCAATGCGTTAAGCTGGCCTTCTCAATCGCCAGACTTAAACCTGATTGAAACCTGTTGCGAGAGGTCAAAGTGGCGTTAAGGAACATAAATGCGGATAGTAACAATAATTAGTGTACATTTATCAAGGCTGTGGGTGAAGCTATTGCACCTAGGACTTGGTAGAGCTGGTTGATTCGATGTTGCGACGCTGCTTAGTTGTTTGAAAGGACATGGGTTATTTAACGAATTACTGAAGTAGCTATTTAAAAAAATATTTCATTTATTGAAGTGAAACTTCTATAGGCGCCTTTGGGTGTGAATCGAATACACGCGATTCCCTATGTTACAAAAACCGACACCATATGGACGTACTCAACAAAGCAGAGACATCCGACGGATAACGGATGAATCAATTACAAAAACAAAATATGTACTGTGCATTGAGTTAAACTCTTTCCGGCTCAGAAATTTGGAAAACAAATTAACTCATCCATCAGAAAAAAGGAAAAAAAAAAGATTTTATTGAAAAGTACTTTTATTTATTGAACTGGATGAAAAACGAAAAAAAAATTACTCAATTTTTTTTTACATAATGTGGACTTAAATAGACTCAAAAACAAGTGGGTTTAATTTTGAACCAGTGTACCTAGGGTGGGTCGAAAAATTAAATTTTGTCCGATCGTTTTGGAATAGCAACCAAAATGTGACCCCAACATCTAATACGCGTGTACATATTTTTTAAATTTTTTATATCTAGTCGCTCTACCCGCGCATTTCATTTGAAATAGTGATTATTTTGTAAAATATGCCAAAAAATTATGATTTTATCATTACTCGTAATTTTGTTTCCAAATAAATAATTAGGAACGTTACATTCAAAATGGAAGCATTTATAGTATTTATGACTCTTTCAAGTAAAGAAGAAATAATTTTCTGATTGATCAGAGATCAGAGAGAAAAATGATAACAGGTAGCATATACCCATTAGTTCAGCAAAAAAAAAAAACACGTTAATAGGAACAGAAAACAAAATAGGGCTTTCAAGAAAGATACAGTGGACTTAGAGCAATACTCCATTTCATTTGATGACTCAGAAAGTACTCAAAGAGACCATTATTTTCCATCAAATTTAAGATTAGTGTCAGAAAACAGACGTGTCAGCTGCTGCTGCATTTGCATATGCTGCGCCTTAAGACACCCAGTCACAGTCAGCTGTTGAAGTGATAAATAAATCGAAATAACGTTGTAAAAGAGCAAATCTTCGCAACGAAGGACGAACTCTGTGTTATGTACAGTTGTCTAGATATTCCAGCATTATAAGTATTTTGATGGCAAGAAGAAAAACACTAGACTAATAGACTGCAAAAAAATATCGCCAAGCTATCGTCAAAGGGCATATAACCGTCAGCAATGAACCAGGCTCAAATTATATCGGCTACGCTGTTCCAAATGACGGAACGTCTCAGGCCATCGAACTTGCTATATTCCAATTGCTTTCTTCTCAAAATATTTATTTAAAAGACACAAAAGCTGTGGGCTGCGATGGGACATCGATAAATACTAGAAAGAAAGGCGGTATAATAAAACATGTAGAACGTTTAAATCAACCCCTACAATTATTGATTATAGACACCTGTTTCTACACTTAGATACTTAGGTACAAATACTGGACCAATTTTTATGCAGAGAATACTGGAAACCTTCTTGAAGACGGTAAAAGAAAATCTATTGTGCAGTTTAAAAAGTTAGAATGTTGTTGTTATCAAATTCATCACATTATATTTTATATGCTTAAGGACCATTAGGTAAACGGTTGTATGCTGCAAGGTTTGATTAGAATATACAGGAAATACTTTAAGAGAGATCAAAGCTACATTTATCAGATAACATCGGCTGTCATAAATGGCGAATGCTCTTCCGACCTGGCAAACAGATCTCCAGGAAAGATACCACACGGTCGTTAGATGAGAAAGTTTCTAGTTCTTGATATCTTCCAGCTCATCTAAAGAAAGTAATAGATCCAGTTACTAAGCGCAACAATTTCTTGCCACAGCCTGAAAATATTTTACTATCAATGATTTAGATCCTCAGAAACACATTCGAGTACTTCCTGGCAGGAGATTTTTAAAGACAAGGCAAGAATAATTTTTATCAGCATCCTCGTGTTTTTAATGCAAATTCATAGACTGTTAACAAGAATATCAACGGCTTTCTGTTCTTCGAGATATAATAGATGAAAACTGTTTTCTCTAGTGGAATCAGGAGGTGATAACATAATACCTTTCTTAAGACTTCCATGTCACACTCAGGCTGTAGAACGTTCTGTTAAAACGGTAACAGAGTCTTCGATGCAGTTTTACAAGAAAAACTCCAAAGAAGGTCTCATCAAAGCAATAACGAGTTCAAGAAGATTTATGCTAAAATTTGTGAGCAATCTAGATTTTAAAGATATCACTAACTACTTTTTTAATATTTTTACTGAGAATTGTGCGTTCTTTTAATAAAAAAAGGTTTATGTTCATTGTTATTCTTATTTCTTATCTACCTACAAAATTCAAAACTTTTCTTTAGAGTGAAATTAAATTGGCATTTTACGAAAAATATCGAAATTTTCAAAATCAATGCGCGGGTAGAAGGAAGATAAGAATGATTTGAGTCCAGTGACGAGTCATATTCGAACGATTAGGCCTTGGTGATTATTGTTGTTGGATTCCCGAAAAGGGGAACATCGTCCTCCGAATCAAAAGAAAAGTGTTCCTGATCCTGTTGTACATAGGAACTTGCCTAAGATGAAGCCCCTGAACAAACATCGGAATTAGGTCCTGACGGAAGTGAAGCTGCATCATCGTCTATTCCCAGTTCTGCCAAAAATTCCGCCAAATTCATGCCCAACAAATGAAAATCTGAATCATTATATTCCGCCATAAGTATTATTTAATACATAGAAAAATTATATGAATAAAATAAAAATGATCCGTCTGTCACAGTGGGTCAAAAAATGTACCACTTACTTTTCTTCGAAATTTATGGGTTTTCAAGAATTTTTTTTCAATAATACCAATAAAGTGTATTGTTAATAAAATAAGCACTTAACAAATTTTATATATTGATTATGACTTCAGAAGAAACCAATATATTGCAGCACGAAGTTGAAACATCAGAATTCGCACATCAACTGTACAAAAGCACAGTCACTTACTTTACCATATTGAACACGTTGAAAAGAAAAATTGCTTGCTCAAGCTCATGTTCAAAAAAATGTATTGGTTCTGTTTGGTACAAATTTCAAACCTTGGAAGCAGTTAGAAATTTTTTTTTTTACATGGTTTAAAATTCTTCCCACTTCGACGCAATGGCTACAAATTATTTGGTTCAAATTTTGAACCAGTGAGCCTGAAAGAGTTAAATTATCTTTTTGCTGAAAATATTTTATATTCGAGCAATGTGAGTGAATAAAGTCATCGCTGCTTGACATTATTACTACGCTCACAGTGATGAATATGATAGATCCCCCATCAGGGCATTGCTAAATTAATTCCGGGGAAAAAAAAAACGGAGCGCTAGGGGCTTGCTCTACTTGTCATAGGTGAGCGCGGTGTTCTGCAGTACCGTCGAGATGAATATATCTCCCTTTTCTCACAAACTCTTCTTCCTTTGTCCACGCGTAAAAGTTTCACTTCTGATGCACCCTTTTTTTATTTTATGACATTATTTTTTTTGCCTTAGTTTGCATTCAAAGTAAATAGCTTCAAAAATTGATATCTGTCCCTATTTTTTCTTCAGAGTCAATTTAACAGGACTTGCACTTTTTTTATTAATATTTTTTATTTTATGTATAAATTTTGGACCAAAATGTTTATACTATTGGCATTCTAACCAATTACTATAAAATCATAGCTTATCATGAAACCAATATCAGCTCTATATGCCCCATCTTCAAGAAAGGCGACGCTGGAGAACACGCGGTGCAACGTGCAATTTGGAAACAGTTCCTCCGAACTATTCCAAACATGCACCGGATTTCGGCAAGGAGATGCGCTGTCATGTGACTTCTTCAATCTTGTGCTGGAACAGATAGTGCGCAGGGCAGGTGTAAACACGGAAGGCACTATCTTTTACAAATCTGTCCAGCTACTGGGATACGCGGACGACATCGACATCATCGGTCGCTCCCAGCGCGCCGTCTTAAAGGCTTTTACGGCAATTGAAAAACAGGCGAAACAAGTTAGCCTTGAAGTGAATGAGGACAAAACCAAGTACATGTTTCCAACAAACAAAGAAACATCTGTCCACCGCCTAGGACAAAACATCACTGTTGGCAACAGTAACTTCGAAGTGGTTAAGGAGTTTACCTACCTCGGAGTAAACATCAACCCCACGAATGACACCTTAGTGCAGATTCGACGAAGACTTACCCTAGGAAACCGCTGCTACTTCGGTTTGGCAAAACAAATGGATTCAAAACTCCTAACTCGGAAGACGAAATGCATACTCTACAAAATATTGATCCTGCCAGTTCTGCTGTATGGAGCTGAGTGTTGGACGTTAAGCAGGAAAGCAGAGCAGATTTTGAATACTTTCGAGAGAAAAATTCTTCGTCGGATATTCGGTCCCGTATGCGAGGAGGGCGAATGAAGGAGAAGATACAACCGCGAACTCTATCACAACACGTCGACTACACTGGCTCGGCCACATCGAGCGAATGGACAACAATGCTCCAGCAAAGAGGATCTTCGAATCACAGCCCCCTGGTTCGAGTTTAAGGACCAAGCTACCGCGGATGCCAGTGCGCTTGGTCTAGATGACTGGAAGCAGCGTGCCCTGGATCGAAGAGAGTGGAAGGCTGCCGTGTCTCAGGCAGAGACTCTTCACGGGTCGGTAGCCCGTTAAGTAAGTAAGTAAGTATCATGAAACCAAAGAGGTTCTTAGTTTTTTCGCGTTTTCAAATATGCCAATGGCTGTCCCTATTTTTTTGCACATGACTGTAGTTTTAAGCAAAAAACATGTCATTTTGCCAAGTTTTTTCAGATAAACTTTTCTTAGCTCTATATTTGCAAGTTTAACGAAAATTAAATAGGATAAGTTAAGTTAGGTCAAAAAACATAGCATAAGTATTAAGTTAAGCTTAGAGTGCCCGTGTGGGGCCAGTAAGTTAGAGTAAGATAGTTAAGTAAGTTAAGCTAATTTTAAGCACTTTTTGTCTAGCATGTAAGGAATACTTGAATTAACTAGTAAAAATGCATTAAAAATGAGAAACTGTTTTCAGGCGTACCTTTAAATATAAACATCCCTGCCCTTGCATCGGTTTCTCATCTTTTCTAATTCCGCATTTCCTTAATAATAATCAAAGTAATCCCGTTAACACGCGCAAATAAAAAAAAAAAAAAAAACCCAGCGACAAACTAAAAACGTATTCAAGCTTCAAGTATGCCAGGAGCACGGAATCATCTCCTTCAAACTCCTCTTTTCATCCACCACATTTTAACATGATAACGTGTAAACATCTACATCAGCAGAAGAATCCACGCAAGACAGGTTTCAATGCTCGGCTCGTGGCAGGTGTGAAGCATGGCAACACCATTTTAAAACCAGTTGCTGTAGGTTCAGATGATGGTTCTTATGCTGGGGGTGTGCGTTAAAATATGGATCAACTAGTTCTTGGCACACGTGTAACCTGATGTATTTTTTAATAGTTCGCATTTTAATTTTGTGAATTAAATGTGCAATTCTACAATAAACTTAACCAAGACAATAAAACTTTGGACCAACCAAACAACTTTCGAAAGAGTTTCGGTGTTTGGCAAAGATGCTCATCGAAAGTGAAGAACTATAAAAGAGCGGACCTTCCACAGAATCGATACAGTTTCAGCTTTACAGTCGTAACACTTCAATCACCAAAATGAAAGTGAGTACCACTGAAAGGGTCCAAGGATCTTCAACTTAACTAAACAAATCCTTTTAATTTTTTAGATCTTCGTCGCTCTTTTCGCTTTGATCGCTTACGTTAGCGCCAGCGGTATCGGTTTGGGAGGAATCGGTTATGCAGGAGCTGGTCTTGCAGGAGTCGGCTACAGTGGTGTTGGTGGACTCGGCTATGGTGCTGGACTCGGCTATGGTGCTGGACTCGGCTATGGCGCTGGTCTCGGTGCTGCTCAGGTTGCTGTCGCTCAACCATTGGTAAGGTCTGCAGTCGTTGCCTCACCAGTCACCTATGGTGCAGCTGGTTATGGAGGATATGGTCTCGCTGCTGGACAGTATGCCGGAGCTGGTCTCGTCGGAAACGGTCTTATTGGAAACGGTCTTATCGGAAACGGTTACACCGGCGCCGGTTTGGTTGGCGGTGGTCTGTGGAAGAAGAAGTAAATTCTTTCCATACCTACTATTATTCGTACCTACCAATAAAGTTATATTTCCGTTGATCTTTTAGTGAATCTGTTTGTTTTGATTGAACATAGCTGAATACCAAGTGATACTTGAGATAAGGGAAGTTTTAATTGAAATGCATTTTACGCAAGTAGAAGTCTCGTACTCTAGCTCCTATGATAGCTAAATTTACCAGCGCTGGAACTCATCTCTGCCAGAAATCAAATTTGCATTGAAGAATCTGGCCCACCGAAGTATTGAGACATGTCCAAGCCAATTTTTGTTTGCTGCCCACAAAAGAGGAGAAGTAATAGATTATCCACGGACCACGGGAAGGATTGGAAGATATCAATTCATCGAAAAATGCAAGAGATTTAATAGGTTAGGTCTAAGAAAGAAAGCCATTAAGAAAATAGTAAAATACCAGGGTTATAATAAAATATTAAAAGATGGAGCCTGCAAGAAAATAGCTCCGAAGTTGAAAGGCCCCCTTTTTTGCTCGTGGAAAAAAGTTTTGTGTTGTGTCACGAATTACGCCTAGTTTAGCTACTACAGCTTCATTGAATGAAGCATCTTCGTTCGTTTTTATATCCACCCTGTGGATACAATGCTTGCCATTATTTGGACTCTTCTGATTTTATTGACGTTGTATTTCTTGCTTAGGGTGGGCCACCTCACTATTGGACCCGTAGTGAAGAACTGGACGCACTGCCAAAGTCGTAGCTAGTGGCCGGCCAGAGGGGGCGGCTGCCAGGGGCGCAACCCTCAGGGGGGCGCACTTTACAGAGCCACAATCACACCAAATTAAAACATTATTCTAGGCTAACTTACATAAAATAAACTTGATTTTGATTACGATAGGCGCCCCCATAGATTAGGAATGGCGCCCCTTACTTAACACATACAATTTGTACAGAACACTTAATAAAAGATAAAAAAAAAATTACACACAAACCAAAATTGTGTCGTTTTTCCACTCTCCGGCACACCGGGGCGTGGGTGTCTTCCCGTAATTTCTGCCCCAAAATTCACAGATTCCAAATTTCAATGATCGGTGAAATTTTTTTAGTGATAGGTAAAAGTGTGAAAAAGTACTGAAACATATGTATTTTATAACAAAAATGGAAAAAATTAATTTCTTACTCTCTTGTTAGGTCTCTTTTCTGTGTCCAACTGCGAAAAATGTTCGTACGGGAACAGGATTTGACTGATTTTGTATGAGAACAGACCCCACCATCACTTGCCTTGTAAATTATTTTAAATGATTGCAGAAAGAATCAAATAGAGCTGTGTGATTCAGCAAAATAATCTAGTAAGCGAACTGTCGATAGAATCATAATTTTTTGAAAAGCGTAAACGAAAGGTTTAAAAAATGTTCGACGAAAGGGCCAAGGATGATGTGGCCATAATGACACCACTTCAAAAGTTCAGCTTTGCTGTGCACTAGACACACTCATTCCGCAAATGGGACAGAGATTTCAAAATTTAGCTGCCGTAGCTTCTGATTTTGGTTCCCTAACAGAACTTCCGATGCACGAAACCTCGACATAAGATGCTGCTGGTCTAGCATTAAAATTACAAAGATGATTTGAAAGCCAACTACAAAGTTATGTTTAGAGAGAGAAAGACCATATTATTGACAAATTGGGCTCAGAAAAAGCCTGAAAAGTAAGCTTTATGAGATTTTACAATGCCTAGATGAACGAACTCGTATTGTATTGTTTCCCGTACATAGTAGTAAGTAGGAAGTATTTTATGCTTAAATGTAAACATAATTTAAATTACTTTTTTAAAGTGTTAAAATGCATTTCCTAAAAAATAAGTTTTGGGGGCGCAAAATTCAAATCTTGCCAGGGGCGCTCATGACCCTGCGCACTGCAGCTGTAAACATCAAGTCATCTTTGGCTGAAGACCGGTTTTGTTACAGGCGTAGAAGTCTTTGCATGTTTTCTTGAATGGCGGTTCTATATTCTCTTTCCAACTAAGTTTTGAGTCAATGACAATGCCCAAATACTTAGTAAGTACTGAGAATTGATAGATAGATTGATTTATTGTTTCTTTTAAGAATTTACAAAAGTTCCGTTTTTTTTTTTATATAAAAATCGTTCTTGTGTAGCTTTGCTGTCTGCCCTATACTCGAAGATAATGCACGGGTTTGCCTACTAAATTTAGGAAGATTAAAGGATTGTACTTTAGTTTTGGTGGTAAAAAGCACCCTTCTGGTTTCGCTTGGATTAACACCCAGGCCGCAGCTTGACGCCAAAGTGATGAGAAAAAATTAATTTCTTACTGTTATTAGCATTTTTCGTTTTTCGGCTTGTTGACTTTGGTAGAATGCTTTTGAAAAATAAATAATTTTTGAGGTTTCAATGAAGCTTGTGGATATAAGCTAATATGTGGTGCCTTTCTTTTGATCGGAACTTTCGTTTTGTGAACAATTTTCCCGAAATTCCCAACAAGGACTACTTATGCTGTTGTGTACTATCACTATGTGCCCTGTTCTCTCATCAAAACCGCTTCCATTTTTATTTACAAGTAGTTGTGCGTAATTGTATGTTTCGCTAAGCGTTGGAAGAAATTTACCCTGATACCAGGATACAACTTCGTCAGCGGAAGCCTTTCTCTTTAAAATGTTGAAAATCTCATCCACTACAAGTAGCCAAATAAGTGCTAAGGGAACACCATCCTGAGGTGTCCCCTTGTTGACTACTTTCCTGTAGCTAACATCTCCAAACGTAGAATCTATTATATGTGACCGTTGCATTAGTTCAATCTAATCGCAGAGGCCGATACAGAGCTCTATAAAAACTGCTTAGAAAGGCGTCCGAACTTACGCTACTTTAGGCTCCTTTAATATCGAGGAACACGCCAAATGTCAATTTTTTATGGTGAAGAGATTTCTCTACTGTCGAAACTACGTTGTAACTGGAAGTATCTCTTAAGGGGACCTTCTGAGCTAGCGCCCTTGAATTTGACGAGTTTTTACGATTTTTTTTTTTAAAGAAAATAATGAGCAACAGTATTTAAACTTTGTAAATATATTTAATCACTTTAACAATATGCAAAAATATTAAAGAAAAAAAAACAATAATAATAATTTTAATTAAACAGAAATTGGTTTTACAGTTACCCTCCTCAAAAAAATGTACCTTGGTGGTGTGTCGTGTTTTGGCTCTTCCACTGACCAAAAACAAACAGAACAAAAAACATTTTAATCAGTATGAGTTATCGCAGGAACTAGAATGAAAAAAAAAACTTAAAAATTTACAAAATGGCGCGTTGTTGAAATTTACGTTTCGAAAAAAAGACCACTTTTCATTACCTTTTGTATGTAAAAAGTAAGAAATATGCAACGTAAAACATTTTTTTTTAGTTTCGACGATAAGCACTGGTTTACTGAATAACATACTAAAATTTGAGACGAATCGGTCGAGTAGTTTTTTTTTTGTCTCACACCGTGCAGAAAAATATAGTTTCGAGATAAATGAGTTTACATTTTACCTGCTCCTTTTACCTGCTTCTGCGCTGACTTGCTAAATATGCTGTAGAAGTCAAAATACTGGATTTAACAGTATACTTTTAAAACTTTTGAAATACCAAAAAAAAAAATCGATTTTTTGAAAAATCTAGACCAGAAGGTCCCCTTAAGTATGATACAATAGATATTTTAGGTCGCAGTATCAGTCTTGGGGTAGGATTCGTTTAAATAAAAAAAAAATAATAAAATCTCTTAAGTTAAAAGTACGTCGAACCAAGTGCCAAGCTCAAAATCGTTGAAGCCATCATGATGTCCGTCATGTAGGATGTAGCACAAGCAGTGTCGTAGCTAGGGTCATGAGCGCCACTGGCAAGATTTGAATTCTGCGCCCCAAAGACTTATTTTTTAGGAGGAGAAACAATACAATAACTTTGAAAGCGTAATTTACATTACATTCAAGCATAAAATTAGTTCCTACTACTTTGTAGGAAGGGAAATAATACAAAAGGAGTTTGTTCATTTAGGCGTTACGAAATCTCGTTAAGCTTACTTTTCAAGCTTTTTCTGAGGCCAAATTTTCATAATATGGTCTTTCAATCTCTAAACACAACTATGTAGTTGACTTTTAAATCATCTTTGTATTTTAATGCTAGACCAGCAGCGTCTTCAGTGGAGGTTTATGAAACCAAAATCAGAAGCCACGACAGCTATACCGTCGCATTTGCTGAATAAGTGTGTATAGTGCACAGTAAAGCTGAATCTTAAATTTTTGAAGTGGTGTCAGTATAGCTGCATCATCCTTGGCCCTTTCGTCGAAATTTTTTTAACCTTTTGTTTACACTTTTCAGAAAATTACGGTTCTATCGACAGCTCGTTTACTAGATTTTTTGCTGAATCAATACACAGCTCTATTTGGTTTTTTCTAAAATCATTCAAAAAATCCACAAGGCAAGTGATGATGAGTTCTGTTCTTATACATGTCCAAAACTGTTAAAACTACGAAATTATACCAAAATCAAACAAATCCTGTTCCCGTACGAAGTTTTTTCGTAGTTTGTCGCAGAACAACAAGAAAGACAAACCTAACAAGAGAGTAAGAAATTTCTACATGCTTCAAATTTTAGCCCAAGAAATTTATTTTTTCCATTTTTGTTACGAGAGATTTTAACGCCCACTCGTTGAAATTTTAGATTAGAATCTGTGAATTTTGCGGCAGAACACACAATTTTGGTAAGTGTGTAAAGTTTTTTTTATCTTTTCATCATCAAGTTCAATTTTTTTTTTAAGTGAGTTAGCCCAGCATAATGTTTTAACTTTTTGTGCAAGTGGCTCTATAAAATGCGCCCCCCTGAGGGTTGCGCCCCTGGCAGCCGCCTTACTGGCCAGGCCCTAGCTACGACGCTGAGCACAAGTTTGAGATGCCTCGCGGTATGCGGAAGTGGAGAAACTGCTCAGTTTCGTTTGCCTGAAAACTCATCAAAGTACATTTTAGAAATTGGTACGGTCGTCAGGCTTAGACTGCACTTTCATAAGATTTCCTCAGGAGCTTCCCTCTGAAACAAAGCACTTACATAATACCACGAAAGTCGTATTTTTTCAATGAATGGTCCGGATTAACCAACCGGCAATGTGCCTCTTGGAAAAGTCCACTGTAAAAGCTTATAATTAAAAACGTGCAATAAAGTGGAGCTAGGATAAGTTTTCAAATGCTAAAGACCACCTTAAGGAGAAAAACTAATTTTAAGACCGCGACGACGGCTTGGATAAAATATGAAAATTCTTCAGAGTTAGTATGCGATGAATACAGAGTCCACTCTATGAGTGGAGTATGTAACCTGTGCGTGGCAGAATCATTGTAAAACCTGTTGCTTTAGGTTCAGATGGTGGTACTTAAACTTAGAATCAGACTTTAGATATGCATCAACTAGTTATTAGCGCATTTGTTTCTTTTAGTTTTTTTGACTGTCCGTATTTTGATTTTGTAAATTAAATGTACCTCTACAATAAGAAAAAAACGAAAACAATAAAAACTTTGACCAATCAAACAACTTTCGAAAGAGGCCGTTTTTAGAACATCGAAATTGAAGACATATAAAAGAGTGGACCTATCCCAGAATCGATACAGTTTCTACTTTACAGTCGTAACACTTCAATCACCAAAATGAAAGTGAGTACCAGTGAAACGGTTTAAGGAAATTCAATTTAACTGAACAAATCCTTTTTTTTTAGATCTTCGTTGCTCTTTTCGCTCTGATCGCTTACGTTAGTGCCAGCGGTATCGGTTTGGGAGGAATCGGTTATACCGGAGCTGGTCTTGCAGGAATCAGCTACAATGGTATTGGCGGTTTCGGCTATGGCGCTGGTATAGCTACTGCTCCTATTGCCGCTGTTGTCCCTGTTGCTGTCGCTCAACCCTTAATAAATCCTGCAGTCCTTGCTTCACTCGCTGGTGCATATTCGGGCAGAGCTGGTTTCATCGACAACGGTCTCATAGGAAACGGTTATACCGGCACCGGTTTGGTTGGCGGTGGTCTATGGAAGAAGAAGTAAATTCTTTCCATTCTATTACTAGTACCTACCAATAAAGTTACATATGTTTCCGTTGATCTTTTAAAGTGAATCTTTTTGTTTTTAATGAACTTACTTCAATACCTAGTGATACTTGACACTTTTGGTGGTAGCTGGGACATATATATATACATATGAATACCTACATTACATACATATGTTTGTGTAGTCATATTCCATTTGCGAATGTCCTTTGGATGAACTTTAGAAGGACTGAACAAACACCAAACTTGTCTACTTAGAGGTATATCTGCGACTCCCGTCCTAATTTCTTAATACTTATCTCATACTACCAAGCACGCATATTCGTAGCAAAAATAGATCGAATTGGAAAAACAAAGCAAAATACGATGATAGATTTAAGTCCAGCGATCGTGCTGACACACAAGTTTTATCTTAAAGCGAATTTATCTGGGGTTTTTTTGTCGCACCATAATTGCTTACCTTCCTTACTTGAGCAACTGTTCATGTATCGATTTGTATTTTATGATATAGAACGAAGTGTCGATCCCTGGATGATCGGAATGTTTATACATAGTATTAACCCTCGGACTGACATATGAGTATGGCTGGAACTTTTTTGATTTTAATTGTAATTTAAACATATTTCTAATTGAGCTAGCGACTTGGAATTTCATGTAGCTTCCTAAAATTTTATCAGCTATCAATCTCCACAAAAATCAGAACGAATAAAATCCATACAAGGACAATTAAAGTATGTGTTCATGTCCACATCACATTCGTAATACATCAGGCCTGGGCAGACCCACATGCAGGGCCGTCTTAAGACATTCGGCGCCCGTGGGCTACTAAAAATAATGCACCCCTCTCTGTAAGAAAATGGTACATATTTTTGGTGAAGCCATCAATATTTTACGAGCTGTTGTAAAAAGCAATTGTAAAAACAAATTTTTTGTATGGTGGTGAAATATGCCACTGATAACCTTTTTTGTTTGTATTCCATGGGTTAGCCCAGCTAGCTACACGATACAATAAAAAGTTATTTTCAAAATTACCAAGAAGTAAAGAATGCTGTAGATTGAAGAATTTAATATAACGTTAGGATTATTCTCAGCCGAAACTGAGAAATAGCAGCTAGAAGAATAGATCCGTTTGCGTACTTTTGCACCAAATGTTCGTATCCTGTCAAATTTCGAAGATAAGGAGTAAAAGATATGAAAATTACGAAAAATTACGAGAAGCAAACAAAAAGTTAAAAATGTGGGGTTTTTTTAACTTTTCATAGATTTTCGTAGTTTTGGGAGCGAGCACTTACCTTATAAGTTAAGTCATAGAGAACCTCAAGAAACAGACTTTTCACCGATATTGTAAGACTGTGATGCCTTTTGTAAACAGTGATGTTCATAGAGTGGTGTTCTTAAAGGCAGTGACGTTTTACGAAGCGAGCCGAAGAGAACCCGGCGACGTTGCTGAGCCTGCAGTAGAATGGCTGGCAGTTGATTGAAAACTGACGCGAACCTAACCCAAACCGAACAGATATCATTGATACACTACACCAATATAAGTGACCGGAGAGATTATAAGAACACACATAATTATTACCAGACCAAATTGCCAACATTTGGTGATTTTTGTTGTGAAAAGATTTTGAATAAAAATTACTTATATGTAAAATTACTAATAAAAATAACAAAAATATATAACACTAACAAAAAATGCCGCCCCAAAAGGCTTGCGCCCTGGGGCTACAGCCCATTTAGCCCTGAGGTTAGGGTGGCCCTGCCCACATGTATTCCATATGAAAAATGATGTAATTTCACTCCACCTTCTTCTTCTTTCAAACTGATCCTTGTGTAGCCGTTTGTTTTGATTACTTTTGTCCTTTTTAGGGGGTTCCCCGATTTTTTTTGGTGAAGAAGGGGGGGTTCCACGAATTTGTTTTTTTTGGGAAAAACTGCGCGCTATTCAGCAATACTGCTGCGAATGCAAGAATTCTGAACGCAGTCGTAAATCTTATATCCACACCGTCGAGTCGGTTGGCTAGTTGAGTGAAAATAAATGTTGCCAGCATAATTCATTCGCATTATTTACTCGAATATAAAAATAGAGGACGAACTGCTACGAACGAGTGGCATTTGCCAAATGAAGACAAGAACTTATAAAACTTGGTGGGCCTGCGTTTCGAAAACAAAATATCCATTGCAAGGAAAATTGTATACAGGCCGAGAATAAGGAGCTCTATGGGAATTTAATCAAGGCGAACACACTATGCTTCAATTCACGAAACCGTACAGCAACAGCGGCCGTACAATTGTAGCTGACAATTTTTCCACAGCACTGGATGAAGCTAAAAGATTGGCCAAACTTAGTCTCGCATTCGTTGGTGCCATCCGATCCAATAAACGATGTGTCCCTGATGAACTGAAAAAGCAACCCTCTCGTCCTGTCCTTTCATATTTATTCGGATTTCATAAAAATTTGGTTTCAATTTGCAGCTACATAAATGTTCCGAAAAAAGTGTTTTAACATACTTTCCACCGTACACTATAACAAAGATTGTGAAGGCGAAGCCTTGAACCGGAAGCGATTTTATATTATAACACCTACGAATAAAGTCGGTGTGGACTGTATGGATCAGATGGTTACACATTTCACATCAAAGCGACCAGCAAAACATGGCAGATGTTATGGCATTGGCTGCATATTGCATTTACAAAGAAGTCGATAACAAAGAAAGAACTGACGGTAGGCGAAGTTTCTTGTGTACGTTGTCTAACAGTTTAGTTCACCCAAACGTCGAAGATCGGATGAACAATATTCACATCATCTAACAATTCAGCACTCGTTCGGCCATAGAATCGTTGTTCGGAAGACCAATAAATGTTAGTTCTGAAAATTACCGTTGCTGTTCGTTTTCATTTCATTTCCATTTCTTCCTCTTTCGTTTCGACCGTCTGAATTTTTCTCCTTACATTTCGGATTGCAATAGTAGTACCTGCCACTAGTGGTGCTATTAATTTCGAAAAGAAGAAATATTGCAAATTTGCTCACAGGAAAGTGAAAACAACGCGTAGAAGAACTCCTTTCTTTTGTGCAAAATGTACGCATCCAGTTTGCCAACAACATTCAAAAGTTGACTACAAGGGCTTCAGTTACATTCCCAATACTTAATGAAAATACATACAGTCAACTCTCCCTAAGTCGAATCTTCACGGGATACCAAGATTGGTTCGAGTTAGAGAGAGTTTTGGAAAAATTCGAGTAATAGAGAGAAACATTTATTTTTGTTTTAAAACGTTTGTTTAATAAAAAAAAGATTAATGTAGTTAAAAAAAAGTTACAACCAACAACACAAAGAAAAGGATAATAATGTTTCTTTTTTTTTGTTTTTGCCAGGTACCAAGAATATGAACAGGAAAAATAACGATGGGCTGAAGATGATGGCACACACGATGCTACACATATTTAGGGTATTGAAGTGTGTAGATACTTGATGTGTAGTTAGATATACACATATACTCAAATACTAATTCCGAAGGGCTAATGTATTTTTATTTTGTTTTGTGTTTAACAAAATTCGACTTAAGGGGTGAAAAAAGATGCCAATAATTGAGCGAATGTGTTCGAGTTAGAGAGAGTGATGACTTAGAGGGAGTTCGACTTAAAGAATGGTTTTTGTATGGAAAATTTAATGGATTGATCAAATATGGCGAAAAACGTCGAGTTAGAGAAAAATTCGACTTATAGAGAGTTCGACTTAGGGAGAGTCCACTGTATTTATATTTATAATAAATATAAAACAAAATATTATTTTTTAAAAACAAGCTTTAATGAGCTAAAAAGTAAAAAAAAAAAATTTTTCCGAGTCACCAATGTGTGACTATAAAGATTGGCTTGCTCTTTATTTGACTTTACGCTTCTATGCCAGTGGTGTTTCAAAATCATCTGAATTTGTGGCATTAGGTCTGTCCCTTTACCTGAAAACTGTTACGAATTTGTACGAATTTGTACGAATTCTAGACCAACCGTGTTCCTTTACACAAAAAATAGTAAAAGAGAGAATCAATGAGAGATTAAAAATTTCGCGTTCCTTTACTTTTCGTAATTTTGCCTTTCTCTGAGAGAATTTTACCCTCACTCCTTGAAATTTAATGGGTCCATAGTCCGTTCGTGTACTTTCTGCACCAAGTATTTCGAAGATTGGGGGTGAAATGCTCTCAAAGATACGAAAACCACGAAAAAGTAAACGAACATTTCTTGTGCTAAAATTCATAGCATGGGGAGATTCTTTACTCTCTTGTGAAAAACTAGGAAATTTTTGCGTACGCGAACGGCATTTCGTAACTTTTCATAGATTTTCATAGTGTAAGCAATAAATCCGCAGACTACCTAGCGGTACACAAAAAGGGTACGTCTCGCCATAAAATACGCAGCCCAACGATTGCGATGCAAAGTGCATACTCATACGCAATAGACCGCAGCTGTGTAAACAGTACGAGGACACCAACGAACGATCGTTGTGTACAACCGTAAGGATCTTATGTATATCCTAGTATGTACGATGTAAAAGGGTAGGAGTAGGAATGTTTGTCCTACCTAAGTATATATAAGAAAAAGAATGTAAAGTCGGCGCAGTATGTTGACGACTGGCTACGAGCAAAAAGTAAAATAAAGCGAAGATAGCTTAATAAATAATTTTTATAAAGTGATCGTGTGTTTTTATTTGAAAACGTAATTATAGTGCAGCGGTGAGATTACCTGTCGAAATGGGAAAACATAAGCGACACAGTAAATCGCCTAGTGAATCGCGTTCCAAAACAAAAGTGTCGAAAAACGCAGACAGTGACTGTAACGATGAACGTTTATTACGTCTCGAATTGTTGGTGGAACGTTTAGTGAATTCGGATGCGCGTTCTTCTAACTCGGTTAATCGCGAACCCGTAGTGAAATATGTTTTAAAGAGCGACTGCATTCCGGAATTCAGTCCCGGTGATCCCAATATGAGTGCGGAAAAGTGGCTACACAAAATCGACCAATTAGCCGCAATTAATAATTGGGACGATAAAACAACTGTGTACCAGATGCAGAGTAGACTCAGTGGTCTCGGTAAAGACTGGTACAACAATTTGTCGTCGTACGATTTGAACTGGACTGAGTGGAAATCACTTATTTCAAGATCATTTCCAGACACTCATGATTTTGCGACGACATTAAGAAAGTTAGTTGACCGTACTAAACTACTAACTGAAAACATGACTGAGTACTACTTTGCAAAAATGAATTTGCTACACGCTTGCAAAATATCGGGAAAAGATGCAGTGTCGTGTTTAATCGATGGTCTCGGAAGTGTTGTGCTGAAAAACAATGCGAAAGCGGGAAGGTTTAATACACCTGAGGAACTATACAGCGAGTATTTGTCCTCAGTGGTTGTTGACTCAGTGAAAGTACGTATACCCGACGCAGGTACTCGAGTCAGTTCGGGAAGGGACTCAAAAGTGATTTCTTGTTTTAATTGTCACCAACGCGGTCATATTTCTTCGAAATGTCCTAAGCCAAGAAAGGAGTGTAAACACGACCCAGGTAATCGAGTCAGTTCGGGAAGCGACACAAAAGTGATTTCTTGTTTTAATTGTCACCAACGCGGTCATATTTCTTCGAAATGTCCTAAGCCCAGAATGGAGTGTAAAAAATGTAATCGCTTGGGACATACAAGTGAAAAGTGTCTTCGCGGAAATGTGATAGAAGGTGCGTTGGATGTATCACCAAATACAAAGCCGCATCAGTGCTATTTCGCTGACTGCTATGTCAATAATGTGTTAGTAAAAGGATACATTGATACGGGATGCTGTGCGGTTACCATTCGCGAATCGGATGCGAAAAGCTTAGGTCTGGTAATGCAACCATGTACGCTAACTGTGACGGGCTTTGGCGGTGGTTCTTCTCGCGTTATTGGCAAAACTAGAGCTAGTCTTAAAGTTGACCTGGCAAGTGCGAATGTTGAGTTTTTAATAGTGCCAGATTCCATCCAAAATGTAGCCGTGTTGATTGGCCAACCATTTGTTAACGGCAAAAATATAACAATGGTAGTGCGTAATAATGAAGTGCGGTTATTTGCAAAAGATGCTATTCCTTTGTCTGAGGTTGAAGTGTTACCTCCTAGAAAAGTGAGCCTCTGGGCAAGTGAAACCACGGTTATTCCACCTAATCATGCTGGTTTTGTAGAGGTGTACAACAAAGATCGTTGTTTTGACGACGTATATATTGAACTACAGCAACGAGCTATACCAAATAAAGAGTATTGGATACCCAGATGCATAATTAATGCAACCAACGGAGCAGCTTTAGTGCATAATTGGTCCCAAACGCCGCTGGAATTTAAAGCCAACCAATTGCTTTTAAGAGGGGAACGAATTGAAGCAGATTCAGATAGAGACAATGTTTTGGTAAAGACTGTGAGTACCTCTAATTTAGTTCCATTTACTATTTCAGATATTCAAGATAGTATTGATATGGCCATCTCAGTAGACGATAAAGATAAACTACTAAGCCTGATCAATGAATACAGAGATTGCTTTGCTCAAAATCTGATGGAATTAGGGAAAACAAAGACCGAAGAAATGTCCATATTTTTGGATAAAGAAAAAATTATTTCCTACAAGCCGTATCGCATGTCATTCCACGAACGTGCAAAGCTTCGTGGCATTGTGGATGAACTGCTAGAAAATGATTTAATTAGAGAATCGACCTCACCATTTTCAAGTCCGGTATTACTTGTAAAGAAGAAAAATGGGGAGTTTAGAATGTGTATCGATTTCCGATCTCTAAATGCCGTAACAGTCAAAGATAAATACCCGATGCCTAGAATCGATGACCAAATTGATCGGTTGAAAGGTTCGAAATATTTTACGAGTCTCGACCTTGCAAGTGGATATTATCAAATTCCGCTCGCAGAGGATTCAATTCAGAAAACTGCCTTTATAACACCAGATGGGCATTACGAGTTTGTCCGAATGCCATTTGGGCTGGTGAATGCTCCAGCTGTGTTTCAACGAACGATTAACAAGATGTTGGGACCTTTACGGTTCACCAGCGCAATGGCCTATATGGATGATATTCTCATTTTAAGCAAAACTTACGAAGAAGGTTTGCACCGATTGCAAGAAGTTTTAAAGTTATTGAGAAACGCTGGGCTTACCTTACGGCTGAATAAGTGTAATTTTATGAAACAACAGCTTTACTACTTAGGGTACGATATCAGTATTGATACCATTCAGCCTGGTAAAAGCAAAATCAAATCGGTAGCAGAGTTTCCAGTGCCAATGAGTGTGCACCAAGTACGACAATTTTTAGGTCTTGCTAGTTATTTTCGTCGTTTTATACGAAACTTTGCGGTAACTGCAAAACCATTAACTATGCTTACCAAAAAGGATGTACCATTTTTATGGAGTGAACACCAGCAAACGGCTTTTGATGAACTGAAGCAAAAGCTATCAGATCGTCCAGTTTTGGCTTTATACGATCATCTCGCTGAAACCGAGTTACATACAGATGCATCTAAATTAGGAATAGGTGGCATGCTGCTGCAGAGGCAGATTGATGGCGAATTGAAGCCAGTTGCTTATTTCAGTCGAGCAACTACTGCCGAAGAGCAGCGATACCATTCGTATGAACTTGAAACCCTAGCAGTGGTGTGTTCATTAAAACGATATCGAGTTTACCTTCTGGGGTTAAATTTTAAAGTAATAACCGATTGTAATGCACTGAGAACTGCATTTAAAAAAAAAGATTTGGTACCACGCATTGGTCGCTGGTGGTTATCTACACAGGAATTTTATTTTACGGTTGAATATCGAGCTGGATGTAAAATGGCACATGTAGATGCACTCAGCAGAAATGCAGTGTATGAGGCCGACGATAGCGACGAACTTGAACAAATGATAGTCAACATAACGGCAGAAGATTGGATTCTAGCCTCTCAACTTAGAGATGATAGGTGTAGATATCTTTTAGAGGTTCTGGCAAAGGCTCCAACAAATAAAGAAGAGGTGAATATCCATGAAGAATACACTTCACATAACAGTCGATTGTATAGGAAAATTAAAAGTGGAAGAAGATGGGTAGTTCCAAAAACTGTGAGAAGAGAAGTTGTCATGTGTCATCATGACCAAGCTGGCCATCTCTCAGACGTTAAAACTCTGGAAATGATTCAAAAAAAATATTGGTTCCCATCTATGAGAAAGTACATTAAACGATATGTAGCATGCTGTCTTGGATGCATGTACAACAAAGTTCCGTCAGGCAAACAGAGCGGAGAACTTCATTTGATTGAAAAAGGGACGGTACCACTTGATACCTTACACGTCGATCATTTAGGTCCTTTTGTAAAGAGTACGAAAAGGAATACGCACCTGCTAGTTGTAATTGACGGATTCACTAAATTTGTATTTCTTAAAGCTGTCCCAAATACCAAAGTGGAACCTGTTATTAAAGCGTTTTGTGGAATTTTTGAGTTATTTGGAGTACCGAACAGAATAATTTGTGACCGTGGCAGTTGCTTCACGAGCAAGAAATTCACTCAGTTTTGTGCAGGCAAAGGAATAAGACGTATTCTGAATGCAACCGCGACACCAAGAGCCAACGGACAAGCAGAAAGATATAACCGAACGATATTGTCATCACTAACGGCATCCACTGAATGTGAATCCAAGTGGGATCAATCGTTGACACAAATTCAGCTGGGCCTTAACAGTAGTGTTAACGCAACAACGAAAAAATCTCCCTACGAGCTGTTATTAGGATATATTCCTCGGAACTCTGTCGATTCATTCCTTGCGAAGGAGGTATGCCAAGATAGTTACGACTCTAATATAACAGATACTAGGGAAGCTGTTGGTGAAGAGATCAAAAGAAATCAGTTTAAACAAAAACATTATTATGATATTAAACGAGCGAAAGCAAAAAAATTTGACACTGGTCAGTTTGTATTGGTTAAAAAGCCTAAAGGGTTTAATGACGGAACAAGTCGAAAACTGATGCCAAGGTATAGCGGACCGTATGAGATAGTAAAAGTTCTCAAGAATGATCGTTACGTCATTCGAGACATGCCTGGAGCTGAGAGATCTCAGAAACCATATATTGGAGTGTCCGCATCCGACAGAATGAAGCATTATGCGGTGCAGGATAGTAGCGACAGTGAAATGCAAGCAGAGAGCAATGATTAGAGAATTGAGTAAGTCGATTCTCAACTGCAATGAGCAGCTATTTGTGTAACGTACACTCACGTTTAGTAAATGTAAAGTACATTTAGGGACATCGTGTTCCAACTGCAACGAGCAGCTATTTGTGTAACGTACACTCACGTTTAGTAAATGTAAAGTACATTTAGGGACATCGTGTTCCAACTGCAACGAGCAGCTATTTGTGTAACGTACACTCACGTTTAGTAAATGTAAAGTACATTTAGGGACATCGTGTTCCAACTGCAACGAGCAGCTATTTGTGTAACGTACACTCACGTTTAGTAAATGTAAAGTACATTTAGGGACATCGTGTTCCAACTGCAACGAGCAGCTATTTGTGTAACGTACACTCACGTTTAGTAAATGTAAAGTACATTTAGGGACATCGTGTTCCAACTGCAACGAGCAGCTATTTGTGTAACGTACACTCACGTTTAGTAAATGTAAAGTACATTTAGGGACATCGTGTTCCAACTGCAACGAGCAGCTATTTGTGTAACGTACACTCACGTTTAGTAAATGTAAAGTACATTTAGGGACATCGTGTTCCAACGGCAACGAGCAGTCATTTGTGTAACGTACACTCACGTTTAGTAAATGTAAAGTACATTTAAGGACATCGTGTTCCAACTGCAATAAGCAGTTATTTGTGTAATGTACACTACAATATTAAAATATAAAAGGACACGCTGTTCTATTTTTAAGTTTATAACGATCACTGAACATCTCACGGAAGAGGTGGTTGTTAAGGTGTAAAGTACACCCCCCCGATAATCCTAACTACGATGGACGGTCAGCAGAACCGTACAAGGGTTCAGTGAGGACACTTGAACAATATAGCGTGGCCGAACTGTAAGCAATAAATCCGCAGACTACCTAGCGGTACACAAAAAGGGTACGTCTCGCCATAAAATACGCAGCCCAACGATTGCGATGCAAAGTGCATACTCATACGCAATAGACCGCAGCTGTGTAAACAGTACGAGGACACCAACGAACGATCGTTGTGTACAACCGTAAGGATCTTATGTATATCCTAGTATGTACGATGTAAAAGGGTAGGAGTAGGAATGTTTGTCCTACCTAAGTATATATAAGAAAAAGAATGTAAAGTCGGCGCAGTATGTTGACGACTGGCTACGAGCAAAAAGTAAAATAAAGCGAAGATAGCTTAATAAATAATTTTTATAAAGTGATCGTGTGTTTTTATTTGAAAACGTAATTATAATAGTTTTAGGGGATTACGCGAACGGACCTAATAACTTGCTATTTTTGGAGCAGAAAGTAAAGGAACAGACCTTATGTCTCAAGGAGACACCGTGTTATGACGTGGCGGTACAAGTGCGGCTGCTGAAGAGAAATAACTTTAGTTTCCGTTTGTCCGACTGTTCAACTAAAATATACAAAGCTTTCTTCGAGTACTTTGGCAATTGCCAGGCAGATAATAATAGGGCCACACAAGGTCACACAAAAATAAAAGCATTTACTTTTGTTACTACATCATATTGTGTGGACTAAATAGTAAAATATTGTTTCTAATGTGCAATTTTTAATGTAGGGTTTTCTCTTTTTTGTCCTCTATTTTTGTTTTGAAAGTTCTCTTTTTTTACAGCTCTAGGACAAAAATGTTGTTGTTTTTTTAGGACCCGAGATGGACACCCTATCGTTCGCTCAACCAAACATGATTTATGTGTTACTGTGCTATGTTTGGGAATACGCTCTGTTTCAGCTCTTCTTTGGTTGGGTAATATATACTGCAAAAAGCGGTTGGTAGTGTTCTTAAACGAGTTAAATTATCGATGGAATTTTCCTATTTACAATGTCCAACAATTGTTTTGAAAACTCATCTGGTGATGGATCATTTTGCAATTGAACACGTATGATTGTGGTGAGTGTAAGTATTTTCATTTCTCCACAAATTTGAAGGTTTCAAGCACGTGGTTAGTTCATCAGCAGCAGTAGATTAGGCGTGTCTTTTTGCAACCTATATAGGCTAAGAAAGTGGCAGTTTTATTCCAGAGAGTGTTGGTCAAGTGCCATCAAATAAAGTGGCAGCAATTCCATAAGAAGCGAGTATCTTCCAATGTTACTTTATTTTGTGATCGTGTTGCTGCTAAAAGTAATGACATCAAAAATGTTGTTCCTATGGCTCCAGGCGTATCCAAAAAAATACATTCCATCACTTTCGGCCTTAGCCAGTTGCACAGTTGAATCATAGGCATATTTACGTTGTTCAATTAATTTAGGACGCTCGTGCGTACCTATATTCTATTATGATGAAATCTCATTTAGTAAAAAATCATGTGTGTACTTCCACAACTCCACATCACGCCACCTACCGTAAATAAACCAAACTGTTCACACATCATAAAGAACACACACACAAAATTCCATTAAAATCCGTCGAGCCGTTCGACAGTCTATAGAGGACACACGAACAGCATTTCATTTTTATGTACACTTGTAGATACAATGACATATACATACATACAAATAACCAAACCCAGCGAATAATAATTTCCTTTAAACTCCTTTTAACTTCCACCGAATTTTAACAAGGCATCTATGTACGTCAGAAGAAGAACGCAGAACAGGTTTCAACGCGTCTGCTCGGCTGATAGCAAGTGTGAACCATGTCAAGACCATTGTGAAACCTGTTGGTCTAGGCTCAGATGGTGGTACTTAAGCTGAGGGTAGGTCGTTAAATATAGATCAACTAGTTCTTAGCACACTTGTAGATTTGTTTCCTTGTATTTTATCTAATGGTTCGCAATTTAATTTGTGAATTAAGATAATGTTAGTCGTGGTGAAGAAATACACGAAAACAATAAAAACTTTGACCAATCAAACAACTTTCAAAAGAGTTTCGGCTGAAAAGAGGCCGCCTTTAGAACATCGAAAGTGAAGACCTATAAAAGAGTGGACCTACCCCAGAATCGATACAGTTTCAGCTTCACAGTCGTAACACTTCAATCACCAAAATGAAAGTGAGTACCACTGAAAGGGTCCAAGGATCTTCGATTTAACTGAGAAAATCCTTTTTATTTTTAGATCTTCGTTGCTCTTTTCGCTCTGATCGCTTACGTTAGCGCCAGCGGTATCGGTTTGGGAGGAATCGGTTATGCAGGAGCTGGTCTTGCAGGAATCGGTTACAGTGGTATTGGCGGACTCGGCTATGGCGCTGGCATTGCTGCTGCTCCTTATGCCGCTGGCATCGCTGCCGCCCCTATTGCCGCTGGCATCGCTGCCCCTATTACTGCTGGCATTGCTGCCGCCCCAATTGCTGTCGCTCAACCCTTGGTAAGGTCTACAGTCATTGCCTCACCAATCGCTTATGGTGCAGCTGGTATCGGAGGATATGGTATCGCCGCTGGACCTTATGGCGGTGCTGGTATCATTGGAAACGGTTTGGTTGGAAACGGTTTAATTAGCAACGGTTTGATTAGCGGTGGTCTGTGGAAGAAGAAGTAAATTCTTATAAGATTATTACCTACAAATAAAGTTATGTTTCCGTTGACGTTTTAAAGCAACTTCATTTGTTTTGAATGAACTTTATTATGAAACTGTATAAGGGAAGATTTAATTGAAACGCTTTTTAACCACTTGAGCTACAGTGGTTAGCCCTCCAGTGTACAAACAACTGGAACTGACTCTTTGCATAGATGTGTGAAGGTAAAGCTCAACCGAAAGCATTGGGAGCACGATAAAGCAATCCGTTGCCGTTCTGATAAGCTGGGGGCCATTAAGGCCCTGAGCTCATGGTCATTCAACTCAAAACTTTAGGCGAAAAGAACAAAGTACACAACAATGGATGTCTGTTGAGTGGAAGGTAGACAAACTTCCAGAGGTGAGAGCGAGTACTCCTACAAGGCTTCAGCCTTTCTGCGAACAACTGAGGAAATATAAAAAAAAACATTTCAGCGAGAACCGTACGACAATTTAAAAAAAGACTACCCTTAGCATACTCAGAAGTTCAATGCAGTTACATTGGATTCAGCTTCGGCACCCATGACTGCTGGTATGTACCTAATGGTGCGTCCCAACAGACAATATCTGCGGCAATGGCAATGGTAATTGAAACGTGAAAAAAAAAATTCGTGGACATTTAATTGCCGGCAATATTAGTTGGCAAATGTCACAATGTTCTCTTAGCTTAAAGGAATGCCGCTCATCTTGATGCTGTACTTCACTTTAAAATTCAAATTCCGCCATTTTGAAAAAGGTGAAATGTCAGATTAATTGCTTTTGAAATGGAAAGTAATAATTGCCAGCCACCTGACTATTACCATTGCTGTAGTGTCCCCATTTTTTTTTTTTTTTATAATCTACACACGCTAAAGGGGATATGAATACCCTTTTAATGTGTACACACAGCGCGAGCACATGAAGGACGAGAACGAGAGACAGACAGATCGACGTAGTGGTAGGAAACTCAGATGATAGGTTTCAATTTCAACTAACTCTATGGGTGGTGTCCAGGATAACTGGAGAGTTGTGTATTATTTTTGTACTTGCTTATGATTCACAGGAGATTTTTCCAGATGTTTCTTATTATTATAATTTGTGCGATCAATTTCTTCAGCCATATTCAACATCCTACTGCCAGTGTTATGCGTTCGCAGTTGGTTTCGATATTAACTTCTGAAACTGATCAAACCCATTAGCAAAAAGTTAGGGAATGTCAATGATGCCGGCAATAAATTGACACAAATATTGCCTGTGAAGACGCTGGGTAAGAGTGGACTAGTTCAGCTCTCAACTTTGGAATTGTTAGTCCATATATTTGCTGCTCATTTCTAAGACTGCTCAATGCTTTTCTATTCCAAGTCTTCCTCCAATATTTTTATGTGGAACACTTTGTATCTGCTTGAAGAAGAAAGGCCTAAATTGTTATTTCTTTTGATTTGCTATTCTGGTCTCTTTTTTAACCTCTGTTGTTTACGGTGTTTCGTTAAAAAAATGCACAAAAGTTCCCTCCATCCACTTTTTTTTAAAGCCTTATGATTCATTCACTGATGGTTGGAAGTTGTGGAAATAGGGTGGGCATTGACTGGCTTTAACTTGGCAAAGCCCAGTATTGTAACTATTGCTACACATTAATTGTGCTTATTTTACCTACAAGTGGTAGTCATTGGATACTGGTCGCTGCCCACCCGGGCTCGGCTTGCTAAACTTATAAGCACGAGTGCTGATCAAGAGAAAACAGCAGCACTATAAACACGTCGGCGGATGAATTTCCTCGATGGCGTTAAGTTTCCAGAACGGAAACAACACCTTATCTCAGCTACTCCGACATATTTGGAGCCCATGTCAATCAGGATTTCCATATACTAGTCAGGGTCTTGGAAAGGAGTTGGTGGCGGATAAGCCCCTAATGGGCCCACTAAGTAGTGAGCATAGACCAACTAATCTCCAAGATTTGGTCAGATGGAAGTATGCCAGATGAATCGAATCTCAGCATCGTTTGCCCGGTCCACAGAAAGGAGATCTCCTAAACTGCTCGAATTACAGAGGTATCAGTCTCCGCAACATCGCCTACAAGATCTTTGACACATTGACATCATCGGTAGAACACAGCGAGCTGTCACCGATGCGTTTGCGAGTATAGAAATGAAAGCGGCTAAAATGGGTTTAGCTTACCGCTACGAGGGCAAAACAAAGTATATGCTGTCAACGAAAAGGGACACTCAACATCGACGAAATGGACAAAACGTCACAATAGACAGGTACAACTTTGAGGTAGTAAAGGACTCTCCTTGCTTGGTTGAGCTGTGCATGATCGGAAGTTGTACTATGAAGCGCCCGGTGATATGTATGCTTATGGTTGATAAAAAAAATCCTTTCGCATTCCGTTTCCATCGCTGTCATTTGACGTTGTTAAGTTTCACACTCTTTCAATGTCCAAAATCTTTCCAGCTGTGTTTCTAATCCTTGCGAGGATTGAGTGAATGTTCCGCAATATGGCCTTCTGTGGAAGTTGTTGACGGATGTACAGTGTTTTGTAACTTTATCTGCCCAACTGACATCATCGAGCTGAGGTGCTCCACTCCAATTAAGAGATCAATTGGATTTGGTAATTTAATAATTGCTTGAAAAATTCCAATCAGTAACTTGAATGTACTGAGATGGTTGATTTGATGTGATTTGTCCTCTAACGAAAGCTTCTATATAAGTGGTAAATGGTGTAATCGTTGACTGAAAGTAGGTGTTGATTCTCCCTTGAGTTTTCTTCTGAAGTTCACCAGTTCCGGATACCTTTGTTTCATGTTTATTTCACCCGAATCCTATTTGTTTGCTCATCCCGTCTGATTGCACGGCATTGCACTATGTTTCCATGTACATATGTCACTGATGCTGACCTTAGCTGTAGCTAGGAACACATGGTCGTCATTGCTGGTTATTGCCTCGGTCTATTACCGTCCTGGTTTGGTAAGTTCTGGGTTCTTTCGACACAAAGCAATGTGGTATGCCTTGCGGAACATTTGTGACAATGCCCAGATGAACATTCCCTCGCGAAATGTCCCGTTCATAAGCGATTATGACAGAGACGCCAAGTTGATACTTGTCCTTTTCTTGCCAACGGATCGAGTTGCAAGAACCTCTGACAGTGGTAGAAGCATGGAGCTGCTAGCTTCCTTGAAATGGATCTCCTCATTGTGTGGAAGTTCCTGGTTTTCTTTCATTGCCCAATGCTTCGAGCGACTGGAATCGTTTTTCGATCAATTCTAACAATTTCAATACTCTGCAACTCCCTTGGTTGTTCTAATTACTGCTCATACAGCTCATGCGAATTCCTATCGAGCTTCCTTATGATTATGTGTGTTAATATGGAGCTCCGCTCCTTGGTTGAAGTTCCCATATTCGATAACGAGCTCAGAATTTCCCTGGTGATGTCGTGTAAGTTCTTTAAATGGACCGGTGATTCCACTGTATGACTTGGTTGTGCCATGAGCTTGTCGATAATGGCAGTAACGATGAGACGCTTGTTGTCGATGGTTTTTATATCATGCTTTTAATTTTTTTTCTCTATTCATATAAATTCTCGATTTAACTTTCCACAAACATTTGTTTTCCCGATAAATTTCAATAAACTCCTTAAGGAACTCTGCTAAATGGTCGTACATCTCCTTCACCGACAATCGCAGGTGAATGGCCACATTGACAAATGACAAGTAACATTGATGCACACAATCGAACAGTACCCTCTTTAGCAAAACTGCAATTGACCGATAACCCTACACCCAACTGCTCTCAGGACAATAGCTAAAGATACGCATTCAGCCTGCAACTACAGCTTGGTGGATGAGTTTGGCGCATTGAGTTAAGATCACTTTGCGCATCCAAGTTGGAATTGCGTCCATCCGAGTTCGCCTTATAATGTTGCGATCGACGATTTTTTTTTTTTATGTGGAAGAAATGCTATTTAAATTTGCTATAGGATCTATAACTGCTTAAAGCAACGAACTCAAAAATGTTTTTCCTATGCCTCCAGGCGCATCCAAAAAAATACATTCCATCACCTTCATCCTTAGGCAGTTGCATGATTGAATCGTAGGCATATTTTCATTGTTCAATTAATTTAGGACGCACGTGCGTATCTATATTCTATTATGATGAAATCCCAATCAATAAAAAATCATGTATGTTTTTCCACAACTCCACAACACGCCACCTACCGTAAATAAACCAAACTGTTCACACATCATAAAGAACACACACACACAAAATTCCATTAAAATCCGTCGAGCCGTTCGACAGTCTATAGAGGACACACGAACAGCATTTCATTTTTATGTACACTTGTAGATACAATGACATATACATACATACAAATAACCAAACCCAGCGAATAATAATTTCCTTTAAACTCCTTTTAACTTCCACCGAATTTTAACAAGGCATCTATGTACGTCAGAAGAAGAACGCAGAACAGGTTTCAACGCGTCTGCTCGGCTGATAGCAAGTGTGAACCATGTCAAGACCATTGTGAAACCTGTTGGTCTAGGCTCAGATGGTGGTACTTAAGCTGAGGGTAGGTCGTTAAATATAGATCAACTAGTTCTTAGCACACTTGTAGATTTGTTTCCTTGTATTTTATCTAATGGTTCGCAATTTAATTTGTGAATTAAGATAATGTTAGTCGTGGTGAAGAAATACACGAAAACAATAAAAACTTTGACCAATCAAACAACTTTCAAAAGAGTTTCGGCTGAAAAGAGGCCGCCTTTAGAACATCGAAAGTGAAGACCTATAAAAGAGTGGACCTACCCCAGAATCGATACAGTTTCAGCTTCACAGTCGTAACACTTCAATCACCAAAATGAAAGTGAGTACCACTGAAAGGGTCCAAGGATCTTCGATTTAACTGAGAAAATCCTTTTTATTTTTAGATCTTCGTTGCTCTTTTCGCTCTGATCGCTTACGTTAGCGCCAGCGGTATCGGTTTGGGAGGAATCGGTTATGCAGGAGCTGGTCTTGCAGGAATCGGTTACAGTGGTATTGGCGGACTCGGCTATGGCGCTGGCATTGTGGCTGCTCCTTATGCCGCTGGCATCGCTGCCCCTATTACCGCTGGCATTGCTGCCGCCCCAATTGCTGTCGCTCAACCCTTGGTAAGGTCTGCAGTCATTGCCTCACCAATCGCTTATGGTGCAGCTGGTATCGGAGGATATGGTATCGCCGCTGGACCTTATGGTGGTGCTGGTATCATTGGAAACGGTTTGGTTGGAAACGGTTTAATTGGCAACGGTTTGATTAGCGGTGGTCTGTGGAAGAAGAAGTAAATTCTTATAAGATTACTACCTACCAATAAAGTTATGTTTTAAAGCAACTTCGTTTGTTTTTAATGAACATTATTATGAAGCTACATAAGGGAAGATTTAATTGAAATGCTTTTTAACCACTTGAGCTACAGTGGTCAGCCCTTCAGTGTACAAACAACTGGATCTGACTCTTTACAAAGATGTGTCTGATAAGCTGGGGAAGATTAAAGCTCATGGAAATTCAACTCAAAACTTTAGGCGAAAAGAACTGTACACAACAATGGATGTATGTTGAGTGGAAGGTAGAGAAACTTCCAGAGGTGGGAGCGACTACCCCCACAAGGCTTCAGCCTTTGTGCAAACAACTGAGGAAATATAGAAAAAACATTTCATAGAGAACTGTCCGACAATTTAATGCTTTGGATCAATTATTTTATTTGGGCTAAGGCTACCCTTAGCATACTCAGAAGTCCAATGCAGCTAGGGTTCAGCTTTGGCGCCCTTGATTGCTGCTATGTATCTACGGTGCGTCCACTTAGGCAATATCTGCGGCAATGGCAATTGAAATATAAAAAAAATGCGTGCACTCTCAGAGCAATCTCTTTCATCTTTAAATCACTCATTTCATTTCATTTTATTTATTTAATTATTTAAAGCTTAACATGATACTACAAGAAAATAATTCTTAAAATTAAGTATCAACATTTAGTGTTAATTACAATTCAAATGGCTATAAATGAATGACAAAGGAAAAATTTCAAAAGGAAAGCTTATAAGAAGCAATAATATAATAGGCGCGTTTTTTTTCAACTCTATGTAGATTTCGGAAAAGCTCTCCATATAAAAATAAGACTGGATAATTATCCAGGCTAAGGTTTTGTTGTATTTTACATTGAAAACATGTTGCTGAAACATGTTTAGCCTGTATAGGTTTGAAAAAAAACACGCCTAATATAAATTATGTTTTCATTACTATACTAAGAATTTAATTCTGTTGCGACATGTGTAAAAATAGTTTCTCCCGAAATACGGCTGACGAACTTATTCTTTGTAACTGATGTGGAAGAGAATTCCACAAACGAATCGCGTTAACGAAGAAAGATCGCTCTCCAACTGTGTGCGTGAATCGCGGTAAAATAAGTCTCAACCCTCTTGGAGACTGTAAAAAATTTATATACTCAATCAAATACTCAGGGCATTTGTTATGAATTATTCCATGAAGCCTAAGGATATTTCTAAAATTATAATATTCATCCAAACTCATTCCCAGCAGAGACCTTTTCTGTCGTGAAACACTAACATGTCTTGGAACATTATATACATACCGAATACAGTCGTTAAAGGCCACGTTTATTTTACGCCTGCATTCATAATCCAGACTGGGGTATACTGTGCATTTGTAAGACAAAAAAGGCAGCACTAAGCTTTTTATTAGGTGCATTTTCATCTTCGGAAGGAGCATATGCGAGGAGGAACTCAAGCTTCGTAGCCCACCGTAAACTTTTCTAATTGTATCTGATGTGGCATCACAACAATTTAGTTTCCTGTTAATTCTAAATCCAAGATATTTGACGTGCTCCACGTATGGAATAGTGACACCATTAACAGCAAGAGGAGGAACATCAGATAAGGGGATTTCACTTCTGGAGCATACCATACCCAAGGATTTGACAGGATTTAGTTTCAGGCTATTTAACTCAGACCACAACTGAATACGCGACAAATCTTCATTTACTCTAGACACACAATCTTTAATCAAGCCTGGTTTTCTGGACAGGTAAATAATCACATCATCTGCGTAAAGGTGAACATGACAGTTCTCGAGCGTATCAGGAATGTCATTAATAAAAACAGAGAAAAGAAGTGGTCCTAGTACTGATCCTTGCGGAACACCTACATTAACAATATATGGACTAGAACTCCCCTGATCCGTCTGAACTGTCAGTAAGCGGTCACACAGATAGCGAGAAATCAGATTAAGTGCAGAGCTAGAGAACTGAAAGTGATCTTCAAGCTTGTTTATTAAAATCGAGTGATTGATCGTATCAAATGCCTTTGAAAAATCTAAAAGCACCATTACACTAATTTCATTTAAGTCTAATGCAGTCCTTCAATCAGTTGTTACCTTAATTACGGCTGATTCACAGCTGTGCTTTTTTCGAAACCCAGACTGCCACTTAGAGAGCTTAATATGTCTATCGAAGTCTTCCTGAATCTGTTGTGACAAGATCCTTTCGAAAACTTTTGATAGAAAGGGAAGTATACTTATGGGTCTAAATTCTGTGGGGCTAGTGGGGTTTGATTTTTTTGGAATCGGAACAATTTTGGAACACTTCCACTGCTCTGGAAACTGACAGCTATATATACAGTAGTTGAAAACATGTACTAAATAGGGAAGAAGTAGAGGGAGGACAATCTTAATAAACTTTGGCGAAATATTATCAAGGCCAGATGCATTGGATTTTACTGATCGAATCGCTATTTCAACATCCAAATTGCTTGCACAACTAAAAGCGAAGCACTCGCTAGAGCTTGAACCACTAATGTTAACATTGGGAGCATTTGTTGAGTCAGGAATGAGAATCGAGCCTATTTCAGTCGGACTGAAATTACATATTGGACGTTCACTATCAACCACACCTGAATTTTTCAAGTTTTTCCACAGGATCCTAGAGCCTAACTTGGGGTCAAGTCGCTGTAAAAAATCAGCACTTTAAAATTCAAATTCCGTAATTTTGAAATGTCAGATTAATTGCTTTACTGATGGAAAGTAATCATTGCCAGTCACCTGACCATTACCATTGCTGTAGTGTTTCCATTAGCAAAAAGTTAGGCAATGGCCATGATGCTGGCAATAAATTGCCACAAAAATTGCCTTTGAAGACGCTGGATAAGACGTAAGAGTGGACTTGTTCAGCTCTAAACTTTTGAATTGTTGGTCCATATATTCGCTGCTCATTTCTAAGACTGCTGAATTCTATTCTCTTCCAAGTCTTCCTCCAATATTCTTATGTGGAACACTTTGTATCTGTTTGACGAAGGAAGGCCTAAATTGTTATTACTTTTGATATACTAGTCTGGTCTCTTTTTTTAACATTTATTGTTTACGGTGTTGCGTTAAGAAAAAATTCAAAAAAAATCAGATCATATCCCAACCTCCGCTTTTTTTAAACCTTATAATTCACCCTATTGATGAGTAAAAAAATGGAAAAAAAAATGAAAATAAGTGGACGAGCTGAACTCATGGTCGCGCAGCAATTACCGTCAGACAAGATATCAAATACAATGAACTGGAAGGATACAAAAAAGACTATCTTCAAGCAACAACCATCCAAATAGAGGATACGCTAGGACCACTTATATTATTAGCATTATACTGCCCACCAAAGTTCACAATTAGTGAATTAGAGTGTGCTGACTATATCAAATGCCTGGGACCACGTTTTATCGCAGGTGGTGACTTTAACGCAAAAAGTACGGACTGGGGTTCAAGACTAACAAATAAAAAAGGTAGAATTCTTATTAACGCCCTCACCAACTGCAATTGTAAATTTTTAAGCACGGGAGAACCTACCAACCTCATCGACTTCTGCATAACCAAGAACGTTAATTTAAATCAACTGACGATAAAATCTTGCCTTGACCTATCTGCGGAGCACTCACCAATCATCATTGAATATTTCAAAAGTGCGAAAGTGCTAACAAATATCGCACCTTTGACAAGCCACAAAACCGACAGTAAAGACCATGGAATTGCAATAATTCACCTCAATGACCTCCTATGCTCTGGAGCCTTAAAATCTACTCCTGACTTAAAAAAAAATAGAACCCAATCCTTCAATATCGTCAGGAATAATAAAGAATAAAAAGACAAAAATCAAAGAAAAATTAAAACTAAGTAAAGCTTGGCACTCAACTAAATCACCAGCTGACAAAGCGAACCTTAATAGAGCGACGAAGGAACTCATGGCCATACTTAGATCTTTAGATTAGATTAAGATTTATTAATCCCTGTATTTTTTTCTTATAAATTTACAAAATCAACAGTTAGCATGGCTTTGCCGTCTGCCTGGTTGATTTATTCATATACACAGAGCCCAAAAAGTCTCCGTACAGCGGCACATGCCCGAAATAAATGCTTTAATCAGATCCAAATACAATGATTAAATAAAAAAAAGAAACTTTCTATGAAAGAGAATCTTTTCTTCTTTATTTCTACCAAATTTTATTCACTTTCACATTATAACTTGAAGTTTATGAACGCAAACGTCCTGTACGGCCGTTTCTGAAGAACAAAAAAGTCTCCGTACAGCTACCGTTTCAAGGATCTTACGGTGTTTCCTGTATTATAAGTCATGCTGAAAGCTGCTTTTCGGAAACAATCGATTGTGTTTTTCCTATTTTAGGTTAAAAAAGTGAGTTTTTTTAATATGGAGGAAAAAAATAACCAAATTTCTATCGCAACTAAAAAATATGGTTTATCCAAAGAAAAAAGGTAAATCTCTAGCTAAAATTTCAAATATTGTTAACAAAATGGATTCTTCGGTGCAATATGTCATCCATTCATTACAAAAAAAAACAAATTTATAACAAATAAACCAAGATCCTGGACGACTTAGAAAAATTTTACCATCGCTTTAGAAGAACTATGAGGGTAGTGAACAAGGTTTTGAAAACAAGTGCCTGTGCAATAGCTGCAAATCTTCAAACAAGTGATGAACTTAATGTTTGTGAATAGATAATAAGAATTGTTGAAGAAATGGGTTGAAACGAAATGGTTTTAATGGTCGGGTCAGCAGCAGGAAACCATTAATCAAGAAATAGAACTAGTAAGCCAAATTGCAGTACACTATTAAGACTATTAACAGGGATAATTCATTTTGAGACACGGTTATATGCAGCTGTGACAGTTAATTTAACATTTTTGGATCGGATGGTCATCGTATGGTGTGAAAAAAGCCCAACACTGTAATGGATATAAAGCATTTAGCGCCCACAGTAAATTACGGATGTGGATATGATATGGTCTGGGGTTGCATGGCCTCCTCCGGCGTGGGAAATCTCGTTTTCGTCGATTGCTGAGTGGATAAATGTGCAATTCTAAATATACTCAGAAAAAATCTACATTTAAGCACAGTTTAATCAAGGTCTGGCAACACTTTCCTGTTTCCAACAAGACAATGGCCCCAAACACACCTCAGTTTTGGTAAGAGATTGGTTATTTGGCAATGTTCAAAGGAAGCTGAAGCACCCAGCGCAGTCATCTGATTTGAACCCCATCGAGCACTTGTGGAATTACTTAAAATAAAAGTTGCCAGCATTCTATAAGCAATAAAAATTAGCCAAAACAATTTTAATGTATGAATGGACAAAAAATGGCTAAGACATCACATCCAAATTGGTTAATTCCATGTGAAACCAATTAAAAGATGTCATCCATAATAGCAGCCGACCAACTACGTATTAATTTGTTATTTTTTTTTCATATTTATTTATATTTTTAAGAAAATTAACCACTGTACGGAGACTTTTTTGGCTTTGTTCAAGCACTGAATTTAATTAATTGTTTTTTTTTTGTACGTTTTTTTTATTAAAATATTGTTTATTTCTTAACTAACTATTTCGTCAGATGTATTTCTTCAAATTAGGATGAAACTTTTATCTTAAATCACTGTGCTTTGATGTCTTTATGAGTTGAGAAGTAAGAAGTGATACCTTGCAATATCGCAACATCCGCTTCATTACGGATGGATATCACTTTCACCTCTGTCAAGACGTCGAATCCAAATACATGTCTCCTTGTTTCTCGCAGAATCGGGAATTTTCCCATAAAATAGAACACATCTTCTCTCTCCACTAAATTGCACATGCTGCATAAGATAGGTAAGTCCTCTCTGTGGGGTACATAGTTCAGCTTCAGGAGTTCTCCACGGAGTCTCAGTGTCATCGCTATTTCTTCTATTTTATAGTTATCGTGGAGATAATTACTTTGCTGCAGGTTGTGATCAAGTCTACATTAGATAGTCCACTGCTTCTTCAGCATATCTCATTCTACCCTGCTCGTCTCACTTGCTAATAAGCTTATATAATTTAGGCTTCCAGTTCCCAATGTCGTCTTCGTTCAACTCGATCCCACATCCGACAGCTAGATGCAGCCATACCCTGTACCAGCCAGTTCCTGTTTGAACAGCTTTTCTTGGGAGGCGATGGGTTAGCATGTTTGAAGTTTTTAGAATGAAATCAGCCTGCAGCTTAAATGTCTTGATAAATAAAGGCGATAGACCTGTTTCAAGCATTAGCATGTAATTCGGAGTATTCGACGGAAGGCGAAAGATTCTGTTAACATGAAACTAAGCAGTTTTTCTACCATTTCATTTTGTTTTCCGCCCCATACTTGCGCTGCATATAATAGGACCGATTCCGACACAGCTTCAAAAACCCTGTATTTAGCGCTATGACTAATATATTTATTTTTGAAAATATTTTTCCAAGCTACGTTGATGGCCATTTCAGATTTTGCGAGTTTTTCTTTGAGATGACGTTCCATGTTCATACTTTTATTTATGAATACCCCGAGATACTTGTACACCTTAACAATTTCGGTTGATTCCTCATTAAAGCGCAATTTTTCGTTGGAGCAGTTTCGGCCCCCTTAAAAATCATAATTTTGGACTTCCTAAGGCTTACCACTAGCTTCCATAATCTGGTGTACTCAACGATTGAATCATGAGTTGTAGAGTTTCCGGGGAGCATGCCAGAAGAACAACATCGTCTGCAAACAAAAGTGCTTTTATTATCTCATCCACATATTCCACACCTTCTGGCAAACAATCAGCTAGATCGTTAATGAACAGAGCAAAAAGATTGGGGCTCATTGCACATCCCTAACTTACTCCAGAGTGCATTTGGAACCATGCCGATAGTCCATCTCCATCTCACACAGCAGCTTTAGTGTCAGCATATAAATTTCCTATTAATCGCCCAAATTTAAGGGACATTCCCAAACCGTAGAGCTTATGTAATAAAGCTGTCCGGTCCACTGAGTCGAAGGCTGCCTTAAAATCGACAAAGAAGGCATAGAGCTTCTTACCTTGCGAATGAAATTACTTTGCAATGCTACTTAGCACAAACATGTGGTAAATTTTAGAGTACCCTGGCCTAAAACCAGCTTGGAACTCACTCATTAAGTTATTGGCTCCTATCCACGCATTTAATCTTATTTAAAGAATCGCAGTAAAAATTTTGTAGGGTGCATTCAAAAAGAAAATACCACGATAATTCCCTGGATCCAGTGTAGAGCCCTTTTTGTGGATTGGAAAAATTAGGGCCTCTTTAAATCGCTGTGGGGCGCATCCATGCTCACTCAGGTCAGTCTGTCGCGAAACAAGTTCGTACCATGTTTGTAAAACTCCGTAGGAATCCCATCCGATACTGCTGCTTTGCCATCTTTCAAACCACGCAATGCTTCGCTAACCTCTAGATGTGTTATCGGGCTGTCAAGAATATCATTCCCAAAACCAGGTACTGCGTATTGGAAGCTTACACTGTGCGCGACTGGGTTGAGTAAGCTTTTGAAGTGCTCTCGGAAGAAGCGAAAAACTCGAAAGATGTCAGGAGCATGGAATCATTTCCTTTAAATTCCTTTTCACTTCCAGCGAATCTTAACCAGGCAACTATTTACGTCAGAAGAAGTCACGCAGGACAGGTTCCCACGCATCTGCTCGGCTGGCGGAAAGTGTGAATCATGGCAAGACCATTGTGAAACCTGTTGGTCCAGGTTCAGATGGTGGTACTTAAACTGAGGGTACATTTATTATGGATCAACTAGTTCTTAGCACACTTGTCGATTTGTTTCCTTTTATTTTATCTAATGGTTCGCATTTTAATTTTGTAAATTAAATGTATGTTCACCTCCATAATAAAATAAACGAAAATAATAAAAACTTCGACCAATCAAACAACTTTCGAAAGAGTTTCGGCTGAAAGGAGGCCGCCATTAGAACATCGAAATCGAAGACCTATAAAAGAGTGGACCTTTCCCACAATGGATACAGTTTCTTCTTTACAGTCGTAACACTTCAATCCAATCACCAAAATGAAAGTGAGTACCACTGAAAGGGTCCAAGGATCTTCGATTTAACTGAGCAAATCCTTTTTATTTTTAGATCTTCGTTGCTCTTTTCGCTCTGATCGCCTACGTTAGCGCCAGCGGTATCGGTTTGGGAGGAATCGGTTATGCAGGAGCTGGTCTTGCAGGAGTCGGATACAGTGGTATTGGCGGACTCGGCTATGGCGCTGGTCTGGCTGCTGCTCCTATTGCCGCTGTTGCCCCTGTTGCTGTCGCTCAGCCCTTGGTAAGGTCTGCTGTCGTTGCCGCACCAGTCGCTTATGGTGCAGCTGGTATCGGAGGATATGGTCTCGCTGCTGGACCTTATGCTGGTGCTGGTATCATTGGAAATGGTTTGGTTGGCAACGGTTTGATTGGCGGTGGTCTGTGGAAGAAGAAGTAAATGTTACCAAAATTATTACTCGTCCCTACCAATAAAGTTATATTCCCGTTGATATTTTAAAGCAATTTCTTTTGTTTTTAATGAACTTATTTCAATACAATGTGACACTTGAAAGTCTGTAAAGGAATATTTATAAACGTGTACCGAAGGACTGAAAACATTTTCATTAAATTTATTTAATCAGATTTATTCTGACATATTCTCAAATCTCAAGTCCAATGCTCATTTACAATTCAATTGCCAATTGTTCGTTTCTTGCCGACCCTAAGTTTCGTGCTGAAACCTACAAATCTAAATAATAAGACGTTTGACACATTTTGGTGTCCAAAGGACTTAAATATAATTTATACAATAGATTAAGAATTTTTTAGAAATGTATACCTACTTTGTTTGCTTCTTTAAGTGTACAGATCTGTTCAAGGCAGGATTGCAATTTTTTGTTCAACTCTTAGACGGTATAGGGGGAAAATATTTTTCATGAGAAACTGTGTACACCATCTGAAAGTGCATATGGATACATTTAGTACAAAGCACGTTAAATGACACTTGTGTCGAAAAAAGCCAATACTCTTGGATTCATTCGAAGTTGAAAACGCTGTAGTTGGTTCTACCACCAATTATGTACACAAATGTTTCCAATCTGTTCCGCAAACTTAAAACATACTCACTTTCAATGAATTTTTCATTCATTTGTGTTGAAACCCTTTCCGAAATCCTCATCCGCGCATCATTTGATGCAATGTATTGTACATACGCTTATACGAATGTCAATGTTATCAAATCTACCACCACTTTTTTTTAAATCTACCACATTTTATTGTCCAATCTACCACATTTTGCAAAATCCATGTCTGGACACTGGTCTGTTCTACCTCAAGAGTAGGTGCAGGATTTCCTGTATTTTTCTGTTCTGGATAACCTCACTGAACACAAAGCAGTTCAGTCTCGCTGAACACAAAACCATGTACTTTTCTGCCCATGACAGCCTCAATGAACAGACCTTGTATTAAAATACTTTAAGGGAGCAAAAACACATTCTCAAATGAAACAAGATATCATTATGACAAATATATAAAAAGGGCTTAAGTCAGTGCCTCATGCGCTGTTGCAGCCTTCAGCCAAATGTTAATTTGAGATCGTGTGTATAATATTGTTTGCATATATTCCTGTGATATTTTCAATCTATTGCTTGACAAAATACGTAGCATTTATTTATTGAAAATGTCAATGAATGGAAACATTTTTTAATGCAGTTCATTTTCCCCGTTTTGAAATCTTTTTCCCCGTTGCCCCTTTCGGGTTCAAAATCTCAGGACACGGGGAAAAATCCCGCAACCTCCACACATGCAATATATGAATATATCAGTGGTCACAAGCCATAACCGCTTAAGTCGATTTTTCAAACTTTTCAGGAGAGCAGTTTGAAGTTATGGATTGTTTTTGAGAAAAATGTAATGCTGATTTCCAAATTTTTGAAATGCAATAATGAAGTAAATGTACTTTTTTTTTACATACTAAAAGCAAATTATTTAATATCAGATAAATTAAGGAGTAATTTAAGAAAAAAACACTTAAGCTGTTATGGCCTATTGAACTTTAAAAAAATTAAAAGCTTAAGTCGAGTTAAGCTTCTATGGCATATTAAGGAAGAAAAAAATAAAAAGCTTAGAATGAGTTAGGCTGTTATGATATACTTACGAAGAACCATTAAAATTTCGTTTGTCAACTTAGGTCATTATTCCTTGTGTAATAATGTGATATAAAATATCCTTTGTTGTGTTGACCTCTTTTTCTTATTAATAAAAATCTTAAAATTTACCTACTATTTTAAGTTTATTTTGCCATGTTTTTGTCCTTTGCTCGCGAAGTAGTTGTTATTGGATTTATGAATTACTTGGTATCATAATCATAACATTAAACAAACAATAGATATTTTGTAATAAGAATATATTATTATTATTATTATTACCTAGTAGTATTTTTTTATATAATAAGTACATAAATTCATTCAGTTTTTCGATCAACATTCTTGTTCAAACATCTTCTGCGTTGTCAGGCTCTGTCAAATCGGGATGGGTATTTGGCTCGTCCATTGTTACAAGATTATCATAAAAAGAATGAAAATCAGGACTGATAAATTGCTTTAAGATCATAAGATCTCTTTTTTTCTCTCGGGAAATGCTCGGTAAGTCTATTACGTTTGTTATTTCGTTGCCATTTATAGAAGCTCCTCTCTTTCCCACTTTTAAAATTTGAAAAGACTCATTTCTGTCCAAAGAGCTTTTGTATGCCACTTGATTGCAGCTTTTTGTGTACCGCAGCCACCGAGCTTCAATCCAAGTAAATTTGTTGCCATCTTCATCAACTCGTTTCCAGGAAAATTTAGATTTGGAAAATTCTCAACTGCTTCAATCTTAGTTCCAACGGTGTTAACGAATTGATACCAATCCCTCCTTTGGACATTTGTTTTCTTTTTCTCAATCAGCACATGGTCGCTGTCGCATTCCATGTGCGTATGTCCTGGTTCGAGGAATTTGTGATCGATGTAATTAATATTTTCGGAGTTAGATATAAATGCAACAAATATTGCAGCAACAAACGAGTTCTTGTTCTGTCCAGAACATGAATCGCTGTAGAATGTTATGCTTTTAGTCTCTTCCGGTAAGCTTTTCAATAACTTGTAAACGCAAGACGAAATTTCGTTTCCGCCACGACGTGCCATAGCTTCATGCCACATGAAACATTTTGCATTGTTGGACTCTAAATCGTGGACCGTTAAATTAAAGGTCCATAGTTGTCTCTTATAAAAACTAATGGAGTTTCTTAAAAATTGTGTTGGCAAGCATTGTTGAAGGTCAAAGGTGAAAGTTTTCATGCATTTAGATTTTATTGCCTCCATTTTATCGTTGCGCTTTGCTTCATATGCCATTTCAGCCTTATTCAGATGGTCTTTTTTTTGTTCAATCAATATGAGCTTTTCGTCCTCGGATTCGCCAACTTCGATCTTCGAAACATACGTATCACAAGTAGAACATGTGTCTACTTTTGGTGCCTTAAATTTAAGGCCCATTGTTTGGAAAATGCTCGAGTATTTTGATAGGCTTACCGGATTTGAAGATTCTGCTTTATAGAGGCGGTGCATTAATGTAAGATTAAGGCTGGCTGGTAAATATTTTTTTGATGTGTCCCTTCGACTGTAATGGCTCTCATATGCTGGAAACCTTGAAATATGATTCCTTAATTCTTCTTCTACAGCAGCGTCTAACTTATTGGCAGGAGTATGTTTTCCTCTCAAATTTTTAAATGGAATCGATGGGCAGCCAATTTTATTGTTGATAACTGATTTAACGAAGCTCTCAGTTCGTCAAAGCACTGAAGAAAATGTTTTTTACATACATTTAAAACGGTTCCGTCGACTTCCAGCGTATACTTCATAGTATGCTCGCGTTTTCGTTTCCGGTTGATTGCATTGACCAAGGTGTCACATTTCTTATTCTTTATGTATAACATAGATCCAATATATAAAATTCTTTGGTCATAGTTTCCTAGGGACCAATAGTGGTTGAAAAGTGATTCAATTTTTCCAATTCCTATTCTCTCGTTGCATTTACTTCTGCAATTATCAAACGGCTTGCAAGCTCTAGCCTTGACAGTTTTTCCGTTGACTGGTTTATATAATTGGCCAGTATTTCGAAGTTTAATGCGAAATTTTTTTTTTTATTCTTGAACTTTGGTGTTGTTAAATTTTCTTCTATTTGAGCTTCCATCGCAAGCATTTCGACATCATGGCCAGAGTTTGAATTACTAGACTGACTAGATAAGTTGAAATCCGGGTCTTTCACAGAATCATCTGAGTTCATCCATTCGGGCTCATCACCATCAAATTCAGACTGAACTTCAAGATTTTCAGTAAGTTTTAATTCACCTGAATAAACATATTGATTTATGATAACTTTAATAAGAGTACCTAAGTGACTACTAATTTTCTTACTTTGGAGTAAACCAACATCAAAAAATCGCCCGTTCATTGATGTCTGTGTTTCGTTTAGTACCTTTGGTTCAAAATTTGGCAGTATATCTGTTCCGGAACTGCCGTCTTATAGGCGACATATATATATATACAACAGAACAACATTGGACGATGCAGAATAGCGGCGAGAAAATCACGCCATATCACCCCACGTACGCATAATACGAAGCAGCAGTCCCAGAACACAAAAAAACCCCCAACACGAGCAGCGAAACAGAGCAAGCGGTACCTGCGACCGACATCCGTGGAAACAACAAGCGACAGACATCCATAGACATGTATACACAGCATACGAAAGGCGCAACGGTACCTGCGACCGAGATCCATGCAATGTGGAAAGGACAATTAAATAAGGGCGAAAGAATTCCATCATCACAGTGCAGACGATGGAAACTATACACAGCGCAACGGTGGTTGCGACCGAAATTTAGCTACCCAAGACAGCGATCACTCCGTCAACAACAACAGGCGACGAGCAATCATCATCTTCGAAATATACGAAAAGGAGCAACGGTACCTGCGACCGACACCCAGGCATTGGGAATCTGGCACACGACCACTGCATGTGTGCCGCGAAAAAGCAACCCTTTTTGCACTCACTTGTAATGAAGACATCATCCAGAGCGGATCGTCGTGCTTAACTTATACAGTCCATTTAATCTTAATCTTTTGTATTCATGTTACGTTAATAAATAATCGTATTGTTTTTTGGTAATAGTGCTTCTTTCATTTTGAATTCTTTCTGAGTTATTGAACATTTGGTCCAATCGACCCGGATAAGAATCCGTGCGTTGGATATTTTGTGAATCATTTAGTGCCGTGCAGTGCATTTCATTTGGTTAAAAAAAAAAAAAAAAAAATATAAGCAATAAAACAGTGCAGTGCTCGTGCGAACTTAATCAAGGATTATTGGTGCGAATAACAGTTTATAAATTTCTTTTGGAAGTGCTATCTCCATCAGAATCAGAGCAATTAAAATTATAACGTGCGCATAATTCATAGCAGTGCAAATCATCCAATCGTGCAAATAAAAAAGTGAATTGAGCAAGTGCGAGCCTCTCGGTGTGTCGGTGCTACGATACATACATAAAAAAATAATAAAAACAAATCATTGTGAAATAAATAAAATAAATAAGAGCAAGAGGAATATAACAATTGTGCAAACACTCGATTCTGTGCGCGTTCGCAGCCATTTCCGAAGGGTCGACCTGAATTGCTGCGGGCCGTGTGGTCTTACGGTGGAGTGAGATTGTGACATCAAACATTGAGCCAACACCAGGTGCGCAGTAAGTGCAAAAAGTGTAATCAGTGCAAAGTGCTTAGCAAGTGCGATGGGTGAACTTGCGCGACGTGACGTTTTCCGCTCATCCCTTAGGCGCATTTCGAAATTCATAAGTGAGGAAGATTTCGGAAATGCACCGGAGGCATTGCTGGAGATTAAACTGACGGCAGCCGACAGCGCTTACGAAGGATTGATGTCGGAGCACATGTCGTTGGTTGAGAAAGCAGCTAGTCCAGGCGAATTGGAGGCGCATGAGGAGTACTTGACTGCAGTCGAGAAAAATTATCATATGGCAGTGGCAAAGCTGCGGACGCGCATTGCAGAATTGGAGCGACAGGCTGCGAATGAGGCAGCTGCACAAAAAGCATCGGATCCGCAGCCAAACATCATCCAAGTGCGGCAAGAGCGACCCCCAAAGCTGACCATCTTTAGCGGTGACTATACCAAATGGCGCGAATTTCGGGACCAATTTCTGACTGAAGTGCACAACAGTCCTACGATGGCGAATGTGACCAAAATGCGCGAGTTGGGATTAGCGTTGGAAGGTGCTCCGGCGAGGATAATCAGCAGATGGCAGATTACAGACGCGAATTACCAGGCTGCCTGGTCCAAGCTAAACGAAGTGTTCGACAACAAACAGAACATCGTCGACGCGCATCTAAACGCCTTGCATGCGATTCCCAAGATTAGCGCAGAAACGTGCAGAGCTCAAAGGATTCGCGACCTGGTGAACGAAGCAAACGTCCATCTGAGCTCACTACGAGCGCTTGGTCTGGACATCACATCGTGGGACCCATTCATCGTGAATATGCTCAGGGCGAGATTGGATGGTGAAACAAATCACGCATGGCAGATGACGAGGGACGACGTGCGTAAAATTGCCACTCTTGCCGAGTTTCTAAAGTTCCTGGAGAAGCGAGCAAGTGCATTGGACTCGGCCTTTTTCGATCGGCAAGAGAAAAGCGGGGACCAATACAGAGAAACCGAGCAGCGAGCGAGCAAGAGCAATAAATGGGCAAATGTGGGCAGTAGAGCAGCGTCAACGCCGAGGTGTCCGTTGTGCAAATCGCAGCATCCACTTTACCGCTGTGAAGACTTTTTGGCACTCTCCACCCAGGTGAGATTCGACAAGATTCGGTCCTGGAAGCTGTGTGCTAATTGCTTAAGGGTTGGCCACGCCTCGCAAAACTGTCCTGCAGGTGCTTGTCACAGGTGCAACAAAAAGCATAATAGTATACTATGCCCAGAACAAAATGCCACAAGGGCTAATTTCGCGGCAGTGAAAGTACCGGAGCCAGGACCATCAGGCCGCCCCAAGGAAGTGAAGGGTCAGCAGATCTCATAGCAACCAACTGTTAAATTAACATCCGCAGCTAAGTCCCTCATCGAGGTGAACTCTTCGCAGTGCAGCAAGGAGTTCGGTCGTGCAGACACGGAGGGTGCGTTACTAGCAACAGCGCAGGTGGACGTTACATGTGGGGCAGAATCAAAGTTGGTGGGCAGAGCTCTTCTTGATACGGGAAGCCAGATCAACGCGATAACAGAGCAGTTTGTGCAAAGAATGGGCATTAAAAAGCGCAAATCTTTCCTGCAAGTTTCTGGAATTGGTTCCAAGGCCAATGTGCGGCCGTCAGGAGTCGTATGTCTGGAAATACAATCGCAAACGGAGCCATCTTTTACACTGCGCTGCATGATGTATACAATCCCGAAGATTGCATCCTACCTACCCAACAAGGATTTGCTGCCAAACCAAACGGAAGACGCGAACGAGCTCAGGTTAGCCGACACAAGCTTCAGCAGGGCTTCCAACATTGACATGCTGCTGGGAGCAGAAGTATGGGCGGCGATAATAAAGGGCAACGTGAAGAAATGCGCATCCGGGCTCACAGCACAGGATTCTCACTTGGGGTGGATCATCTTCGGTCAGTTACCTCCAGCAAACGTCAAACAACAAGAGCAGAGAGCAAGAGCAATGCTTGCGGTTCAAGAGCCACCCGAGGATTCCCTCAACGAGCTCCTAAGAAAATTCTGGGAGACAGAAGAACCGAGCAGAGCTGCCACAGTGACGAATGATGACCAATGGGTTGAAGACCATTTTAAGAGCACACATTACCGCGACTCAACGGGCCGATACGTGGTAACCATTCCGCTGAGAGAAAGTGCACAGAGCTTGGGCAGTTCGAGAGCAATGGCGATGCGAAGATTCCACCAGCTGGAGAAGAAACTTCTTAGAAATGAGGATCTGAAGAGCAAATACGTCGATTTCATGCGTGAGTACCACAAGTTAGAACACATGACACCGGTAACCAAAGAGCCTGCGGACAACGAGCTTGTGTACTACATTCCGCACCACTGCATCACGAAGAAGTTCCGAGTGGTTTTCGACGCTTCGTGCAAGAGCGACATTGGGCTATCGCTCAACGACGTGCAGTTTCCGGGCGGTAAGCTACAGGACGACTTGGCGGCCATCATCACTCGGTTCAGAGGTTTCAAGGTTGCAGTGACGGCAGACATTAAAAAAATGTTCCGTCAAGTGAAGGTCAACCCAGAGCAGTGGAACCTCCAACGGATCTTCTGGAGAGAGCACCCAGACGAAGAGCTTCGCGAGTTCTGGCTAACCGTGGTCACGTATGGCATGACATCAAGCAGTTTCAATGCAGTCAGAGCCATGAACCAATGCGCAGCAGACCACAAGGACGAATACTCGCTAGCGTATGAAGCAATAACAAAAAACTTCTACGTCGACGACATGCTAACCGGAGCAGAAGACGAAGAAGGTGCATTGACACTATGCAGAGAGATTATTCAGTCACTCGGAGCTGGTGGCTTCGAACTTGATAAATTCATGTCATCTAGCCAGCAGGTATTATCAAGCCTTTGTATGAGCAAGAGCAGCGCAACTGAGTTAACACTCTCGAGAGAACACGAGACTTCGATCTTGGGGCTTGTTTGGGACTCGTCAACCGATGACATCATGTTTAAGGTGCAACCAGAGCCAGGTGAGCTTAAATTAACCAAGCGAGCGGTAGTCAGCGCGATCGCGAAGCTGTATGACCCGAACGGATATCTGGCCCCGGTAATTATCAGTGCAAAAATCATCATCCAGGACTTGTGGCGTTCCGGCGTGCAATGGGACGAGAACATCCCCACAACCATGGTGCCGGTGTGGGAGAATTTTTGGCAACAGCTGGTACACCTGAAAGAAATAAGAGTTCCACGATGGTTGGGCAACGAGAGCAGCGCTAGCATACAGCTACATGGATTTGCAGACGCTTCCGCAAAAGCTTACGCTGCAGTGATTTACCTGCGGTCAACTATGCCCAACGGCGAAATAAGGAGCGTGATGATAGCATCAAAGACCAGAGTTGCGCCACTTAAGACGCTTACGATACCACGCCTCGAGTTGTGCGCAGCGATGCTACTCTGCAAGTTAATGGTACAAGTTGTGAACGCGTCTGGGTTTCATCAAGTGCCAAGAACCTTTTGGACGGATTCGATGGTGGTGATTCACTGGATCGGCAAAATGCCATGTGAGCTGAAGACATTCGTCGCAAACAGGGTTAACTCCATTCAAGAACTAACTGGATGTCAACATTGGAAGCATGTAGCATCAGGCGACAACCCAGCTGACTTAGCGTCGCGAGGGATTCCAGCATCACAGCTTCGGGACGCAACCCTTTGGTGGGAAGGACCACAATGGCTTAAGGGCCCCGAGCAACACTGGCCTAATGTGCAGTCATCCATGACGGTGGAGCAAAAAGAAGGAGCGGCTGCGGCTATGAAATCGGTCACCGTTGGTGCATTATCAATTTTGAGACCAGCAGGGCTAAGCATAAACAACATATGCCTCCTAGAGCGCAAATCGACCTTGCAGAGCATTCTGAGAATCACTGCCAATGTTCTTAGATTCGTGCGAAATTGCAGAGTTGGTCGAGAGGTAAGGCAAGCCGGCACCATAACACTAGTTGAGCGTGAACATGCCTTGATGTATTGGGCAAAGGTCACACAGCACGAGGCGTATTCGCAAGAGCTGCGACGAGTAGAAAGGAAACAGCCAATAGAAGGAACGAGCAGCATCTCTTCACTCAATCCCTTCATTGACTCGAGTGGTGTCTTAAGAGTTGGCGGACGTCTACAACAGTCCTCACTATCCTACGCGAGCAAGCATCCAGTCATCGTACCGGCAAAGAGCAGGCTATGTGCGCTTTTATTAATGGAAGCGCATTTTAGAACATTACATGCCGGGACTCAGTTGTGCATGCAGTATATAAGGCAACAATTCTGGATTCCAACACTAAGACGCGTTTTAAAAACAGCCATTTCGAGGTGCAAGGTATGTTTTCGTCAAAAGCAAGAGGTAGCAGAGCAGCTGATGGGCAGTCTCCCAAGAGACCGAGTGCAGACAACCAGAGCTTTCCGTCATAGCGGCGTGGACTACGCTGGACCAGTCCTTATCAAGGCCAAGGCAGGCCGATCGAAGACGATCGAGAAGGGCTACATCGCGGTCTTTGTGTGCATGGTGACTAGAGCAATTCATCTAGAGCTGGTGAGCGACCAAACCACGGAGGCGTTCTTGGGTGCATTCCAGCGATTTACTGGGCGGCGTGGCGCGTGTGCAGTACTATGGAGCGACCACGCCACAACTTTCGTCGGAGCAGACAGAGAGCTTCGCAGGACCGGGACGACATGGGGACACAGGCTCCCAATCGAGCAGATCAGAGCGATGGGCACCGAGTGGAAATTCATCGTGCCAGGTGCACCACACACAGGTGGCATCTGGGAAGCTGGTGTCAAGTCGTTGAAACACCACCTGCGCAGGATAATGGGCAAGCAAATCTTCACCTTTGAAACACTTGCAACGACATTAGTGATGATCGAGGCCTGTCTCAATTCAAGGCCACTGAGTGCATTGTCCGATGACCCAGACGATACGAGCGCATTGACACCCGGGCATTTTTTGATCGGAGAGCAGCTAGTGCAACCACTGAGAGTAGATGTCAGTGACGTTCCAGAAGGCCGGCTCAAATTATGGAACCGAATCCAACAGATGCAGCAGCATTTTTGGAGCAGGTGGTGCAACGAATACATTCACACCCTGCAGCAGCGTTCGAAATGGCGGCAGCAACACAACAACGTCGAGGTAGGCAACTTAGTGCTAGTTAGGCAGGAGAATATGCCACCCACTGTTTGGCCACTAGGACGAATTACTGCGGTTCATAAGGGTCGAGACGGGCTGGTGCGGAGTGCAGATGTGCGCATGGAACACACGACGCTAGTGCGGCCCATACAAAAATTGTGCATCCTTCCGAAAGAGGATATTGGCGACGACAATTGAAGACTACTCTTCAATTGGGGGGGGGGAATGTTCCGGAACTGCCGTCTTATAGGCGACATATATATATATACAACAGAACAACATTGGACGATGCAGAATAGCGGCGAGAAAATCACGCCATATCACCCCACGTACGCATAATACGAAGCAGCAGTCCCAGAACACAAAAAAACCCCCAACACGAGCAGCGAAACAGAGCAAGCGGTACCTGCGACCGACATCCGTGGAAACAACAAGCGACAGACATCCATAGACATGTATACACAGCATACGAAAGGCGCAACGGTACCTGCGACCGAGATCCATGCAATGTGGAAAGGACAATTAAATAAGGGCGAAAGAATTCCATCATCACAGTGCAGACGATGGAAACTATACACAGCGCAACGGTGGTTGCGACCGAAATTTAGCTACCCAAGACAGCGATCACTCCGTCAACAACAACAGGCGACGAGCAATCATCATCTTCGAAATATACGAAAAGGAGCAACGGTACCTGCGACCGACACCCAGGCATTGGGAATCTGGCACACGACCACTGCATGTGTGCCGCGAAAAAGCAACCCTTTTTGCACTCACTTGTAATGAAGACATCATCCAGAGCGGATCGTCGTGCTTAACTTATACAGTCCATTTAATCTTAATCTTTTGTATTCATGTTACGTTAATAAATAATCGTATTGTTTTTTGGTAATAGTGCTTCTTTCATTTTGAATTCTTTCTGAGTTATTGAACAATATCGTTGATTAATTTTTCATTGCTTGACCGTGGTTCTGTTGACGTTAGTTCTTTTGCAGCATGAGTTTCCGTTTCGTTAGGTTTTCCTAAGTGTAAAGAATAAATTCTCATTTGGTTTGTGACGTCTTAACAGCTTTCTTACCTTTACCTATGTCAACATTTTGATCGGCATTTTCGTCAACTTGATCGCCCTGAAATGTTTCATTCTTAAAACCTCGAGCTTTTTCTAGAGATAATTGTAATAATAACAACAAATTAATCTAAGAATAACTACTTTATATTGAGAAAAAAAATATTCTTCCTGCAGCCATTTCTATAATTTATGGCGTCAGTTAATAGCTACCATTACAAATGTTAACTACTAATTTCAAAATATTTAGAAAGTTAAATGCATTGTTATATTTATGCAGAAGTAAAACTCATGACTTAGTTATTACTTCAATCTGAAAAACATTTTGGCCCAACTTTCCACATAAAATCACTCTTAACTTCCGTTTGAAAATTTGAGTGAGCATAGATCTTGATATTCTGAATACGATTATGACAAAAACTCAATTTCGTCATAACTCGAGTTAAGCGGTTATGGCTTGTGGCCACTGATATGATATTGCATATTTGCTAAACTGGACTGGTTCTCAATAAACATTGAACATTATATCATTTTACGCCCCACTACAACTATGGATTTATTATGAAATTTTTTGACGCTTCTACAGAGGTGAATAAAATTTTAGCTTTTTGCTATGTCAATTGGATTAAATGGGATTTTTCACTTTTTTTCATTAATTTCCCACGAGAAATGAAAATTTTCCCTTTCTTTACATATTATTATAACAAATATAGTTTGTCCACCGACGGTCGATTGAAATACCAAAACAAATACAAGACTCTCGTTCTCTCTCCCACTCCTTCATGTGTACTATATACAAATGTCAAAAATGAAGCAGTGGATAAAATATTTAACGCAATTGGCTTGACACACGGCGTAGGTACTAGAGTTGTGTAACTCCTGAAGGAGCCGTTCAAAAGATCGGCTCACTTTGGTGAACTAAATGAACTACCCAGCAGGAAAGTACGGTATGTATTCCTTGGAGAATCGAATACATAATAAGTTATTATAGATGAGAAATATAATGTATCCAAAAGAATCGACGTGGTAATGTCATATAATTACAAAGCAAATTGTTTACCACGTAGATTCCCACATCTGCAGAAAATGTAATGTAATGTTTTTGAATTTAACGATTTTTCGGTTACAGTGTTGTCTGTCGGCGCCTTCATGTCGCCTACAAGTTTCGCGTTTTATATTTAAAAACGCATGAAAAACTTATTTTGTGTTGCAACGCGTGACAGCGAGGAATGAAAAAAGTTAGAAATGTATTCTCAACGGATTGGCGAAGACAATTAACAAAAAAAAACTTTGCGCTTTGTGTGTGCTTTATTTTATTAATAATATTTTTTTTTTGTATTTAAATTCCTTTTTAATTTTATCCTAGAATTTTTTGTAATAAAATATTTTAAAACGAAACAGTGTACTTTTCATTTAAAGCTGAATACATTTCTTTAATTTATGTCGGAGAAATGCATTATGTAACTAATTATAAATGCATGAATTACATAATACATTACAAAGAATGGATTCTATAATGCATTCTTAAAACACTTTCAGGTAATCGATTATTTTCCTAGGACATAGTCTGTGTTAAGAATAATGAATTCTGGAATCAATATTCTATACTAGCGATTGATTCCCTGTTCGATTCCAATAGATTACCTTTTCCTGCTGGGTAGTTCATATATATTTAGTTCAGTAGTTCAACGGCTCACCTCTCATCTGAATCTGTATCTGAACTAGTGAGTTGTGAAACACAAACACAATACAGATGACGGTGACGGCTCAGTAGTTCACTACGTCTACGGCTCACCAGATAAGAAGTATGTCCATACAAAACCGGATTTTTATACACGAATTCTTTGGGAACGTATCCTTTGTCGTTATATTTAGTAGTACAGTAGTAGGTATAATACAATTCACTACCGTATGAGAGAGAGATAAAACTCGCAAGCGCAACCCAAAGGATTGTTGCATCGATCCAATTCAAACCATTTTGAGTTGCATGGTCGTGGGAGTCAACCGCACTCCAGTGTGTTGTGTCTTTGGTATACACACATTTTTTTTATATTCCACCCTTAATTTCATATTTCCTCTCAATCGAACTTGTAAAGGAACATATACGAACGACTGACTGGTCTATTTCTGGATATAAACTATACCTTATGGATGAGTATGTGAAATGAGATGAACGTATATTGTGTCTGTGTACTGTGTAAGTGAGAGGTGAATGGTGAAGCTGAGTCTGAACTAAAAGAACTACTGAGCCAAAAGAACTACTGAGCTAAATGCGTTACTGAACTACATTGGTGATCTAGTTCTTTTTAGTGAACGAGAGCTACTGAACTACTTCAGTGAAGTGAACTAGTTTGCCCAACTCTAGTAGGTACTGTAAGTAACCTTTTTTTGTAAATATGTAAATTGAAATTGTGTTTGAGAATTTAAGACAGCTTCTTTAACTCCCCGATCTTCCATCACTATACCGAAAATTGTAATAAACATTTCTCTTGTCAAAACCTCAATTAGACTTCGTCTTTTGTGCTCATATTATTGCATCCGAAATAATATCATTCGATACAGTGATCCACAAGCTTACGCAACGTAGCCTGGTCATCCAGACACGCGCGAAGTTGGTTAATTTGCAGTTTCAAATCACCAACTTATATTGCTGTGCAGCACATCAGATTCACAGGTCCTTACAAGTTCAGTATATCCGTATACCATCCTATTGAGTGTGTGGAATTGGAAGTGACTTGAATTTCAACCACAAAATTCTATATTTTATTTTGTCTCTCATCGAAAATACACAAAATAAAATAACCTTGGCGATTAACGATAAATGAACGATTGACTGTAATAACTGAACGATTGGTGGACGAATAACTGACCACGGCCATGACAAGGATATTGGTATATAGTCGTTCGGGGCAAGAGTGCACATTTTGGACTTCGGGCTTAAATTCTGAAAAACTTACAACAGTTAACAAACAAAATAATCTATTATTTGGTGGCTCTATATTTTAGGAACAAAGTTATACAAAAATATTTTATATTTTTTTTAATGCTTCATATGTTTTGATCAAAAAACCAAAGTAAGTCAAGTTGCGCACTCTTTCCCCGAAGTCAGTGTAAGAGTGCGCAGAGGTATGGGTAAGAGTGCGCAACCATGTTTCGGTCATACCAAGCTCTTCGGCAGCGTTTCATGGGCTGCTTCCATTTTAAATCAGCTCCCTAGCCTGGCAGATTTTCTTTTGGGTTATCAATTTCCTTTCCATTTGTTTTCTGGAAAAACAAAAACAGAAAAATAGTTCAGCTACGAGCTTCCACCTACCGCCTACGACTGTGACGTGCTCGTAGCACCTTTCGATAGAAGGTAATAGCCTAAAAATTGTTATTATTATAAAAAGTTAAATACTGGGTTAGAAAGCACAGTGCACTCTTACCCACAGAATGACTGCGCAGTCTTTCCCTAGACGCTACTTTTTTTTCATTGTATTGGAAATCTAAGAACGAATAATATTATCCACTAAAATTGTATCCGAAATCAAACACACATATACACTGTATATGGCTGTATATGGGGTATCGAGTTTCCACGCTTTGCTGACATACTTTTAAAAATTTACTTTTTTTTTAACAAAATCCGGCTTTTTTTTCCTTGTTGATTTTCTTTGTACTGTTAATCGGAAAATTTTCGTAGAAGTTGTTCATCATTGGCGGTAAGTGAAGCACAAATTTTTTCATTTAGCGATTGCTGCTAATTCTTTCACAGATAGAGAAAATGGCACTGCGCACTCTTACCCGCTGCGCACTGTTACCCCAAATGACTCTATTCGTTGTATTGGGTGCATTCGGGGAAGCAACCACAAACAAAATAAGGTTGAAAACCGGTAAATGGCAAAAGCCGCATATATAACCAAACCCAGCGAAAGACTGAAAATATGTCAGGAGCATGAAATCATCTCCTTTTTACTTTCACCGAATTTAAACAAGGAAACGCGTTATCATCTTTATATGTACGGCAGAAGGTTTCAACGCGTCTGCTCGGCTGGTGGCAGGTGTGAATCATGTTAAGACCATTGTGAAACCTGTTGGACTAGGTTCAGATGGTGGTACTTAAATTGAGGATCAACTAGTTCTAGCACACTTGTCGATTTGTTTCCTTTTATTTTATCTAATGGTTCGCATTTTAATTTTGCAAATTAAATGAATGTTCGTGGTGGTGAAGAAATAAACGAAAACAATAAAATCTTCGACCAATCAAACAACTTTCAAAAGAGTTTCGGCTGAAAGGAGGCCGCCATTAGAACATCGAAATCGAAGACCTATAAAAGAGTGGACCTACCCCAGAATCGATACAGTTTCAGCTTCACAGTCGCAACACTTCAATTACAAAATGAAAGTGAGTACCACTGAAAGGGTCCAAGGATCTTCGATTTAACTGAGCAAATCCTTTTTATTTTTAGATCTTCGTTGCTCTTTTCGCTCTGATCGCTTACGTTAGCGCCAGCGGTATCGGTTTGGGAGGAATCGGTTATGCAGGAGCTGGTCTTGCAGGTGTCGGATACAGTGGTATTGGCGGTCTCGGCTATGGCGCTGGTCTAGCTGCTGCTCCTATTGCCGCTGTTGCCCCTGTTGCTGTCGCTCAACCCTTGGTAAGGACTGCAGTCGTTGCCGCACCAGTCGCTTATGGTGCAGCTGGTATCGGAGGATATGGTCTCGCTGCTGGACCTTATGCTGGTGCTGGTATCATTGGAAACGGTTTAGTTGGCAACGGTTTGATTGGCGGTGGTCTGTGGAAGAAGAAGTAAATGTTACCAAAATTATTACTCGTACCTACCAATAAAGTTATGTTTCCGTTTTAATGCAAATCCTTTTGTTTTTAATGAACTTATTTTAGCACTTGAATCCATAAGGGAATCTCAGCAGCTCAGTGCATTAACCACTTGAGCTATAGTGCATCGAAGATTGAAACCAACAATTCCAATGCGTAGCTGATTGAATGCGGCATGGCAGTCGTGCTTTTGCAATAAAATTATTTTTCTTAACAATCGGCAAATAAATTTAGATAAGTGTACAAGTGCGAGAAATCTCGCGTGTAGAAACCCTACAACTACTCTTCGCAGTGGCAAGAAGAGATAGGTATACATAAAAAAAAAGAGAAAGTACATAGGTATAGGTAATAATGTTTTTTCGTAATAACTTTACTCTTGTTTTTCTTGTATTTCTTTATTGTAGCAAAAATTATACATTTTTAGAAACTATTGCACAATTTACAGAGATATGGTATATATACTATACTAGCTGACCCGTGCTCACGTTGCTTCGCCCCCACTGCCACTGTTAGGGCAAAACAAATTGTATTGGAGATGAGTGCCGAATTATTTTTCCGAATTCACCCACTATGTTATTATAGCAATGTACTTTCCAAATTTCAGCCCTTTAGGTCCATCGGTTTGGTCTGTGCGTTGTCTGTCAGACAGGCAGTGAACTGTTTTATACATAGACATAGCTGACCCGTGCTCTCCATTCTTCGCCCATCTGCAACTTTTAATAGAAAACAAATTGATTTCTTCTAATACATTTCTATAGTATACATATGTAGGTACAGCTGTTGCCCGCCCGCCATTGCCCGTGCACTTTTTTAAAATTTGAATTTACTTTTACAATCATATTTATCGTAGTAGGCCGGGCACAATGCATCAATAGAATGCTATTTCAGTAAATACGCAGAAATTCAAATATGCCACATACACACACCATGACGTCACCCACTGCTGCATGGCTGTTGGCTTCGGTCTCCAATGATGGAAATGATTTCATGAATTGTCTTTTGTTTTTAAAATAGCTATTTATTTATTTATTTCTCAGCATGTACGTAGAGTTAAGAAAAGATTAAGGTCTTAAAATTTGCGTATATGTATTGACCTTATGCAAACGTTTTTGTTTTGCCAATTCGTTTAACTGGTTTAAAGTTAGGAGTTAATATGCGGGACAACCTCAAAAAAATGGGTATAAAAATATAAAAAAATTTTCTTGAGAACAAACAATATTTAAACAAAAAAAACATAGCCTAACTGGTTTTAACGAAAATAACGATTATTATAGAATTTATTTCACGTTAATCGGTGCAGTATTTGCGGAGATCATCGGTAAAAAAAATTTTTGAAGTTACGTCTTTATATAATAGTAATGATTACCTTACTACTGAAGAATTAATACTGTAGTAAAAATATAATACAAATAATCTAGAAGGAAAAGCTACAAGTAAAAACCTTCACTAAACACACTTAACAAAAACAAAAATTTGTAGCTAGATATTAATCTATGAACTTTTAAGGAGGGCGGCGGGGAGGCGTCATAGACAAACTTAATTCAAATAACTTTACAGGAACGTAACCACAATATAATAAATAAATAAACAAGTAGAATAAATAGATAAATAAATAAATATATAAATTAGTTAATAAATAAATTAATAAATAAATAAATAATAAATAAAACTAAAAAAATAAATATATGTAAATAAATATAAATAAGTTAATAAAAAAAGTAATAAATATATATCTACATAAATAAATAAATAAATAAATAATCAAAAAAAAAATAAATAAATTGGGTAAATAAATAGATACATAACTATACACTTTTTCAAAATTGTTTATACAGATAGATAGAGTTCGTCAGTATTTTTTACAGCTGTCACAAAAGACTGCACATGTTTGGATGCGGATTTGTCGTGGGAAATCGGCTACGCTCAAGAATAATTGACTTTAAGCCGATCAGCGATCGCCTGGCTGTGATCCGCATCAAGGCAACATTCCAAAACATCAGCATAATATGTGCACACGCCCCTACCGACCAAGCTGAAGACTCTATCAAGGAGAAGTTTTATGACCTCCTGGACGGAGCCTGTCCGGAGTATGATTTTGACATCATACTCCGGATAGGCTTCAATGCCAAAATCGGTAAGGAAAACATCTTCGGCGGATTAGTTGGAAAGCACAGCCTCCACGACACGACCACAGACAACGGCTTCCGGATAATCGATTTTGCAGCAGCTCGTAATACGGTGATAAGTAGCACTAGGTTTCCAAGACTACGAATCCACACAGCAACCTGGCGCTCTCCAGATGGTCTAACCGCCAACCAAATAGACCACGTGCTATTAGATGCGTGGCTAACATACAACATTCTGAATGTGCAAACCTTCAGAGGGGCAAACGTCGACTCTGTCCATCATCTTGTTGCAGCTAAATTCAGAGCTCGACTATCCAACGAGAAAAAGCTGCGAACCGCCCAGAAAACGAAATTTAATGTTGGAAGCCTTAGCACGAATGGAGCAGCCAGAGCCTACAGAGAGCGCCTGAGCGATAGACTCTCCGCTGTGCATTCACCATCCACAAACGCCAACAATCTGTGGAACCAGTTTCGCGACATCATCAAAGGGGGAGCAGAGACCACCATAGGCTTCCAGCCATCATCCAAACAGAGCCCTTGGTATGATGATGAATGCGTTCGTCGGTGGTGACAGGTGACAGAAAACGCACACGTGCAAGCGCTGCAGCGCAAAACAAGAGAAGCGAGAGAAGAGTATCGAGCCAGAAGAAGGGAGGAGAAGAAGATCCTGCGTAAGAAGAAAAGGGCCCACGCAGTCTCCCAGCTGAAGAATATCGTAGAGTCCCGCGATAGGAACAACATCCGGATGTTTTATAGGAAAGCCAAGCAACTGGCAGCAGGCTCTTCGAAACAGTGAAGGAAACCTAGTCACCGAAGTGCAGGGAATAGTGGATGTGTTTAAGCAGCACTTTCAGCAGCTTCTTAATGGGCATCAGGTAGTGAGAGTGATAGGGCAAGAAGAGAACCCTCCCAGTCTTGAAGAGGTCGGGTCAGTCATCAAAAAGCTGAAGAACAACAAGGCCGCCGGCTCTGATGGTCTACCAGTAGAGTTTTTCAAACATGGTGGTCATGCTTTGGTAGGGTACATGCACCAAATCATCAACCAAGTATGAGTGGATGAAGCCATGCCCGATGACTAGAATATCAACTCTTTATGCCCAATATTCAAGAAAGGCGATCATATGTCTTGTAAAAACTACCGGGGCATATCCCTGCTTAATGTCGCATATAAGATCCTATCCAACGTACTGTGTGAACGTCTGAAACCTTTCTGCAGCATACTAATCGGCACGTACCAGTGTGGCTTCCGGCCCGGCAGATCGACGATCGACCAAATTTTCACACTAAGACAGATCCTGGAAAAGACCAACGAATTTTAAGTCGAGACTCACCATCTCTTCATCGACTTCATATCCGCATATGATAGCATTCACCGTCTTGAGCTCTACAAGGCGATGGCCGAATTCGTGATCCTGGCTAAACTGATCCAGCTATGCCGCGTGACGCTGGAAAACACGCGGTTCAACGTGCAATTTGGAAACAGTTCCTTTGAACTATTCCAAACATGCACCGGATTTCGGCAAGGAGATGCGCTGCCATGTGACTTCTTCAATCTTGTGCTTCAACAGATAGTGCGCAGGGCAGGTGTTAACACGGAAGGCACTATCTTTCACAAATCTGTCCAGCTACTGGGATACGTCGACGACATCGACATCATCGGTTGCTCCCAGCGCGCCATGTTAGAGGCTTTTTCGGCAATTGAAGAACAGGCGAAACGAGTTGGCTTTGAAGTGAATGAGGACGAAACCAAGTACATGTTGTCAACAAACATCTGTCCACCGCCTAGGACAAACCGTCACTATTGGCAACAGTAACTTCGAAGTAGTTCAGGAGTTTACCTACCTCGGAGTAAACATCAACTCCACGAATGACTCCTTAATGGGAATCCGACGAAGACTTTCCCTAGGAAACCGCTGCTACTTCGGTTTGGCAAAACAAATGGGTTCAAAACTCCTAACTCGGAAGACGAAATGCATGCTCTACAAAACATTGATCCTGCCAGTTCTGCTGTTTGTAGCCGAGTGTTGGACGATAAACAGGAGAGCAGAGCGGATTTTGAATACTTTCGAGAGAAAAATTCTTCGTCGGACAGTCGGTGCCGTATGCGAGTAGGGCGAATGGAGGAGAAGATACAACAGCGAACTCTATGAGCTGTACCAAGATATGAATGTAGTCCAAAAAGCCAAAACACGTCGGGCAACAATGCAGAATCACAGCCCCCAGGTTCGAGACGACAAGGAAGACCGAACCTTCGTTTTAAGGACCAAGCTACCGAGGATGCCAGTGCTCTTGGTCTAGACAACTGAAAGCAACGTGCCCGAGATCGAAGAGTGTGGAAGGCTGTTGTGTCTCAGGCAGAAACTCTTCACGGGTTGGGAGCCCGTTAACCAACCAACCAACATATTATTATGTGTTGCTAAGCTCATGCAACGATAAAACAGCTCTTTCTCAACAATGAACGCAGAATTTGCAAGAGTGCACCTAGAATAAAACAGAGTGGATTTCCTTACTTGCAAGTACATATACATATGTACATGTGTATGTATGTATGTTATTTCCCAGCGATTTGTAAACGGAATTTTAACCCCGAAAAATGTTGTTCGAATTTCATTTAAAATTTACCAGTAATTGACGAAATATGTACTGCACAATCCTTTGTTGATGTCATCAGACCGAAACTATAAAGTGCACTTTTGACATACCTATGAAACGTCAGATTAACTAAACATACTCGTTTCAAACGTTTTAACTGGTTACCACTGTCTGGCTTGAATTTACCTCTTTACAGTCAGATTTTGTTAGCGTTACGCATTTAAACATTTCACATTTGTAAATTAGAATTATTTAATATAGTTTCACAGCATTAGCACGTGTTTTTGGCAAGGTCAGTACACAGTTTGACTCAGCATGCTGATAACTATTAAAAGTCAAATTTATTCTTGTAATCTTACAACCCACCTTTACATCTGTCATCCCTTATAACACCTTTGAAGCTTCGAACTAGTTCCAAATGTGGTTTCATTATGCAAATATGTATGTGGCACGTTTTTTGGCCCGTTTTTTAGGGCTCGCCTGCGATATCGTGTTTCTATCCACAGATTTGGAGTCCCTTGGTAATTTATTAAAATATTTCATTTTGTGGGATATATGCACATTGTTATGAATTTTTAAATATGAACTGTCATTCGGTTTTTATATAAAATCTCGGTCAACGTTCAGGTGGAAAATATTCGATTTCTTCTGCTCGAGCTGTGAAAAGATCACGATGAAGGTGAGTTCGGTTGGATTACGCGATTCGTTTGTGTTTATTTATCCCGGTTTTATTTAAATTTAAGGTCCTTGTTTGCTTGTTTGCCCTTTTGGCTGTTTCAAATGCCACTTTCCTGAAACTGCTCGGTGGCGGTGCCGGCGGTGGTGGTGTATATAATCAAGGATACAGTGGTGGATATGGAGGTGGTTATGGAGGCGGATATGGCGGAGGCTACGGAGGTGGTTACGGAGCTGGTCCAGCTGTGTCCTACGTTCAAGCTGCTGCCCCAGTTTCATATGCTGCTGCTGCTGCTCCATCTGTATCCTTTGTCCAGGCTGCAGCCCCAGCACCAGTTTCATATGCTGTCGCTGCTCCACAAGTGTCATATGTTCATGCTGCCCCAGTACCAGAGTATCACTCTGCTCCAGTGTCTTATTCCGTGGTGTCAGTGCCTTCTCATGAAATTTTCGGATACGGTGGCGGCTATGGAAGCGGTTATAGCAGCGGCTATGGAGGTGGCTACGGCAGCGGTTATGGTGGTGGTTACAGCAGCTACGGCGGTGGATACGGTGGAGGTTTTGGTGGCAAGATCATCAAAGTCATTAAGGGGGGGTGGTAAATGTGTACATTCGAGTATTAAAAAAATTATAAATAAAATAAAAGAAAGCTATTTTCTTTTTTAATGTGAAAATGTGTAAAAATATTTTATTTACTGCAACTTAAACATGAAGCCGCAAGTTTTATATAAGAAAATACTTCAACAAAAAAAGGAGTGCATGTGAAAGTTCCGTGCGACAGTAGTAACACTTTTTTTTTATAATCTACACGCGCGAGCACATGAAGAACAAGAAAGAGAGACAGACAGATCGAAGTAGTGATAGGAAACTAAGATGTTACGTTTCAACGAACTCTATGGTTGGTGTCCAGGATAACTGGAGAGTTGTGTATTATTGAAAGCTATGCCATTGCTTATGATTCACAGAAGTTTTTTCCAGATGTTTCCTATTATATGTAGTTTGTGCGATCAATTTCTTTAGCCATACTACCATCTTACTGCCAGTGTTATGTCTTCGCAGTTGGTTTTGATATTAGCTGTAGTCGTGGACAAAGGAAGAAGAGTTTGTGGGAAGAGAGACATTGTATGTTATACAGCGCTGGCAAGCTAATTAGCACACCCCTATGAAAATTCAAACTTATGTTTTTTCTGCAACTTGTTCTACTTATAAGCGAATGACAAAACTTAATCGAGAAAAAAATACATCGTTTTGCAATACGATTCCGTGCTTTAATTTACCGTAAGTGTTTGTGTTTTACAGTGTAAAACATTAGCAAACACAAGCATTCAAGTAACTTTTTACTGAAAAAATCCAATTCTGTGATCAGAGCTAATTTTCTTCGAATCTCCCTTATATAAGTCGTTCATTATTTTTTTAAGATTTGAGAATAAATATGGGAAAAAAAAGAGTTCAATGAAGGCAGAAAGAAATCAGATTCCGAATTTGCACCAAAAAGAGCAGAACATATCCGAAATTGCAAGATTAATCGGCTTTTCACCAAAAAAAAAGTACAGAATGCACTCACCCATTACCATTAACGTGGGATTTTTGTAAATCAGAAACAATTCAGGTCAAAAAAGGCCTAAAAACATGAGAATAGTCCGATAGTTTGATAAACCCTTAGGCACCCCTTCGCCTTTTTAGTGGAAATAAGAGCTCAAATGCACCAAAATTTCTGTGTGAATATATCAGCTAGGACTCTTAGAGCTCGGCTTTTGCAGAATAATCTTCAAGGATGCCAGAGTCTCAAAAAACCGAAGGTTTCATAGTCTAATCGAATACAACGGCTGGATTTCGGAAAAGGCCATATCTTCAAAAGTCAGTTTCTCTGGAACTCTGTCATCTGGAGTGATGAATTCAAATGTAATCTGTATGGAACCGATGGCAGAACCTATGTACGACATCCTCAAAACAAGGATTTTGACCAAAAGTACACTACGAATTTGGTTAAGTATGGAGGTGGCAGCATGATGTTATGGTGCTGCTTTTACCATGAATACTGTTGGGCCGATAGTCCAAGTTAAATGAAAAATGGATGGGCTTATGTACCTACTATTGACCAACAATTTGGTACATTTCTATGATGATTTTCCACTTGCAACACATCGGCAAATTGTGTTTCAGCAAGACAATGCCCCATGCCATACGTCCCGCACAGTTAAGGAGTGGTTTGATGCACACGATATTACCGTCCTGACTTTATGGGTCATCGTCAAACGACGTGTAATGGCATTAAAACCAACAACGGCAAACGCGTTATGGACCACTTTTCGAGAAGATTGGACAAAATTCCTCCTGAAGTCTGTGCTGACTTAAGGGCGTCATTAAGTAGGAGATATGCTGCCGTTATTGTTCAGAAAGGATACCCAACCAAATATTAAGTAAATCTGAATAACCAAAATCACATTTACATTACTTTTAAGTTGTTCTCACTATTTTTCAGACTCTCTAAGTATCATTTTAGAGAACAGCTGCCTCACATAATAACACGACTACAAAGCATTGATCCTAATCATTGTTTTTTTTTTTCTCGAAATTATAGTTACATTTTCTATTTTTCTTTTTTATTTTTCGTAAAATATAATAATGTGTTCAAATAAAACTAAATATTTGTATTTGGAATGCGTTGATGAACTTTTTTAATGCATTTTGTCGCCAGAAAGAAAAATTTCAATGGGTGTGCTAATTAGCTTGCCACCCCTGTATATTGACAAAGAGGCAGATGCCAAGGTGATTCCATAAGTGTTGTTGTTGAGCCAATCCTCTAAACTTTTAATTGGCGGGATAACATCATTGGCGTATGGTTTTAACTCCTAAAAGTATACAATGGTTGTTCGTAGAAATTTGCCCAAATATTAGCTACCGCAAGAACCATTTATCTTATACACTTATGTGTTCGGTATTCTTAGCCAGTGTTAACTTTAACCTCAACATTCCATTTGATTGTTGCTAACCATTCTCGGATGTGATTGATAAGAATGCCTAATGGAACTAAATGAATCTGCTTTATCGAGGCTGGTGAAATGAATGTGTAAGTCTAACATAGCACCTTAAATGAAAGGATAGTGCCTATGATTTCAATTTAGACTGCCAAATTGATTGTGTAGTTATAAGGATTCAGAAAAGTTCATTACCAAGACTTTATTAAGAAACTCCTGGGCTGCTATCACTCATCAGATAAAACACTAAGCCATCTGGATGACTTGACTTCCACTATTTCAGATTAGATCTTCACTGAAAAGGCCATCATAGATTCATTTACTTGAATTCGAATTCAGGAAATGCTCTTACCCCTTACGACAAAAAAAACCGAAACAAAGCTGTGTATGTTTAAATGAAAAATGATGATAATAATATTTATCAACGGGAGTATCACTTTATTTGTATTGGTTTGTAAAAATTTACTTCTTCTTCCACAGACCACCATGACCGATCAAACCGGCATCGCCAATAAGACCACCACCGATCAAACCTCCATGGCTGATCACACCGTGTCCAAGACCGATACCTCCAAGACCGATTCCTCCAAGACCGATACCTCCCAAACCAATTGGAGCAATTGGGGCAGCAATTGGAGCATGAACAACGCTCCTTACCAAAGGTTGAGCGACGGCAACATGACCAACACCCAGACCAGCGCCATAGCCGATTCCTCCAAGACCAACTCCTCCAAGACCGATTCCTCCAAGACCGATACCGCTGGCGCTAACGTAAGCGATCAGAGCGAAAAGAGCAACGAAGATCTAAAAATGAAAAGGATTTGTTTAGTCAGATGGAAGATCCTTCACTGTTTTCGCAGGACTCACTTTCATATTGGTGATTAAAATGTTACGACTATAAAGCAGAAACTGTATCGATAACGGACGAAATTCACTCTTTTATACTCGAGCGTCTCCGTTTTGGGCGTTCTAACGTGGCGGCCTCTACTCGAACTATGCCGACGTCATATCCGCTAAACGGTCAACGTTTTCGAAAGTTGTCTGATTGGATTAATGTTTTTTTGGTCTGCTTTTGTTTTGTGATACAAGTGCACATATAATTCACTAAATTAAAATGCAAACTATTAAAACAAATAAAATAAGAGGAAACAAAAATCGATTTATTGCCGCCTTGATAGGCAGGCAGTAAAGACCGAGGAACTAAAATGGCAAGTAAGCTGAGAACAAGTTGATCCAAATTATATTGCACACCCCCAGTTGAAGTACTACCATCTGAACCTAGACCAACTGGTTTCGCAATGCTGTCGGCATGAGTCAGTGATGATATGAAACTAGATGTGTTGACGCAGAAGACTACGTGTTAATTTGCTAAAATCCGATGAAAGGTAAGATGATTCTGTGCTCCTGATATGCTTGAGGTTTGAACATATTTCCAGTTTTTGGCTGAACTTGGGTAGCAGCACTGTTCGGAGATATAGGGCTCAGCAATATATGTCTTTATTCCTATTTCAGGTTTCAAAGAATGCGTGTTAATTGTAAGCGCTTTATAAGGAGATAGCTACCCAGTTTTTCAAATGCCTCTGGTTGACTTGGAAAGGCAAAACGGTATGCTTAGAAACTCATAGCGAGGACGCTACTCCTTACTCCTACTCCACGCAACAGAGCGTAAGCAAAGGTAAACATCTGTAAACAACCGTAAACAACTAGAAACGAAATGTCAAAAGCTTATCATAATCATAAGAGATTGGACATGGTCCTTATGCCCCTATTTACATATGAAGGGAGGAGATTCTCTGTAGATCCCCCTTACATCACTGTCAGCACGCGTATAGAGCAGGCCAATTATCAGAGACTGCTCTACGTCAACTAAACACCATAATACAAAGTGCACTCGGCTGTACTACTACTGCCTTTTTAGAAATTTTAAGGAGCCTTTGATAACACTTCGCACGAAGCTGTTGGACACTCCCTAAGCAGAAAAGGCGCTGATGACACTATTTTAAGATGGGTTCGTGAGCTGCTGAGTATAAGATCGGCGGAAAACTGCACGACACTTCATACCATCAAAATGAACACCACTAAGGACTGCCCGCAGGCGCAGGGGGAGTACTATCACCACTGCTCTGGAGTTTCATCGTGGACAAACTCCTGACTAACCTCGGCATAGACTGTAAAGCTTACGCTGATGATATTGTCCTAATCGCCAAAGGCAAATATGAGGAAACCTTATGCTATATAATTCGAAAAAAGGGCTTAGAGTAACTTAATACTGGTGCAACACAGCGGGACTTCAATCATCAATCATCAATCTGGCAAAGGCAACGTTAGTACCATTCACAAAAAATGAATCTTCAACATATGAAGCAGCAATAATCATCACTCCTGTGCTAGAAGTCAAATACCTAGGAGTGTACCTTGACAGCAAACTCAACTGGAAAAAGCACACAGAGGAAGTTACTAAGAAAGCGACTCGTGCACTCATGATATGTAAAAGCCTAGCCGGCAAATCATGGGGCTGTCAACCTCATATTTTCAGATGGATATTTATTAGCATGGTGAGACCTGTGATCACCTATGGGGCAATAGCATGGGCAAAAAGAACCAGTCTGACAAGTTCGTGAAATACACTGAAGAAAGTGCAGAGACTAGCATGTGTAGTGTATGCATGACGGGTGCAATGAGAACCTGTCCAACTGTCATACTAGAGGTGTTATTGGAGCTTACTCCATTGCACCTGGTGGAGTATGAAACCGCAAATCGAACGTTTCTAAGAATGGCCACAGAAGGAATAGGAAGAGGAAAATGCAGTAGCCATAAGGATTATGATATAATGCCTAGTAAGCTTACCCTTCTGGCATTCCCTAGGGACGATGGCATCAGGACATTTAACTGGTCAAAGAATTTCGACATTAAACTCAGTAAGAAGAAGAACTGGAGCAACGAATCCGGAATCTACCGGCTGGGTACGATCCATTAAATGGCAGGAGTGTTTGGGCCCGGATCTAAACTATTCGAATCCACGGGGAGCTACACCAGCATTTTTGAAGCTGAAATCTGTGCCCTCAATCTTGATAAACGCTACAACAGATGCGACGTAGCAAGCAATAATATCAGATAGCCAAGCAGATATCAAGGCAATTGGAGCTCAGACCATCAAATCTAGAATTGTCTGGGAATGTCTAGATAAACTAAATAGACTGGGCGAACGAAACAACGTCCCCATATACTGGATACCAGGACATCTGGGGATATAAGGTAATGAAGAGGCGGACAGACTTGCCAGAAAAGGGGCTGCCACACCATTTGTGGGCCCTGAACCCTTCTGCGGCATAGGGGAACACACAATAAAAGTGGAGCTCCGATCACTGGAGAAGACAAACTCAGGGTCTAAGACAGGCGAAGAAACTGCTGGGTAATTACAACCTGAAGAGATTCAAAGCTTGCATCAGTCTTGACTAAAACAAACTCCGCATCCTGACTGCGCTTCTATCGGGGCATGGTAAACGCATGGCACATCTCAGGAAGCTAGGTCTATCAGATGAAGACTCATGCAGATTTTGCGATGAGTCCAGTGAAACTCCAGAACACATACAGTGAGCGAAATTTCTATAACCGCAGAATAATATTTGAACTAAGCAAGTTCTCATAAAACTACTAAGCGCTATAATTCGGTTCTACTACTTTTAAGTAACTGTGCAAAGTATGTGTAGTCAACACTGAAAACGAGAATAAGCAGCTGCATTTGTTCATTTAGTAAAGTGGTAACGGTGCATAAAGGTCGTGATTTTGATCATCTTAAAAGCGAAATTTGTATTGCGTATTTAATGAAATTTTCTTTTGTTGTTAAAGGGTAAATGTTATTTTTTGATGTTTCGTGTTTTATTTTAATGAAGGGCAAAATGGAAAAAACCAAAATTAATGTTTTTCGACGTGTCGGCTACTCAATGAGGAAAATAGCGGAAGAAATTAATCGGTCAGACAGAGTGGTGCGAAATTACATTCGGCTTGGTGAAAATTACGGGACGCGGAAATCTCCGAAAGGCAATACCAAGCTTACCAACAGGCAAAAAAATCAAATTGTGCTTGAAGCGACTAAAAACCGTCTCCATGCTTCGCAAATAATAGACAAATTAAGCTTGCCTGTAACCAATCGTCGTGTTCAGCAAATTTTAAGAGCCAATCCGAATGTGGTTTTCATTCAATCAGCATCACAAGGAAGCTCGACTAGTGTTTGCTAGAAACCACATGCATTGGACAGCAAATTGGAGTGGCGTTATATTTTCTGATGAAAAGAAGTTTAATCTCGACGCTCCAGATCAGGGCTGGGCAAACGGTCGATCGCGATCGCTAAGCAATTTTCAGGGGACCGCCGCGCAAAAACCTTTATGAAATCTTTTCAAATGAAAATTAAAGCAATTTTATTCCCGTTTATAAATTTTTATATGAATCAATTTATTGTTCAATTTTAAATTTCTTCATCATGCAGAATTTTTATTTCTGAAACATAAAATACACTGCACGCACTAATTGTTACTATGTTTACTGCACGCACTCATTATTCTTTGTTTTTGAACAGATTCATCACTGCGCTTATCAAACATATTTTGTGAGGTGGCAGATGCAAATTTTCAACGGTTGTTCACAAACTGTAACATAACGGTAAAACCTTGTTGCACACATAGTTGCTTGCGGCTGTTGACATTTTCGCAGTACAGTCCGACCAGTTTGCTTGTTTTGTGAGCTATTTAATCTTTAAGTAAACTTTTTTTGTAAATTTTTTGAACCTTGATATAAAAAAAAATATATAAAAAAATACCATTTTATTTCTAAAGAAAAAAAAAAATAAAACGAAAAAGAATTTTAATAAAACATTAGGACCAATATTGCAAAGGGGACCCCGACGTTTTGTAAAAGTTTAGTAGCAGTCCGCCACATGAAAAAGTCTGCCCACAGATGGTCCAGATAGATTAAGTGCTTACTGGCATGCTCTGCGAAGAGACAATCCTCCAAAATTCAGTAGGAACTTCCAGGGTGGAAGTGTTATGGTATGGGGCGCTTTTTGCTCTTGGGGGAAGTTGCCCTTATGCTTTATTTCCACCAAAATGAACTCGGAAATGTACACGGCAATGTTAGAAAGTGCACTAATACCATTTTTAGAGGATGTCATCGGCGAAAAAGATTTCATTTTTCAGCAAGATAACACTGCTATCCATGTGTCGAGGTATTCTAAGGAGTGGTTTTTGTCCAAAGATATTCCTTCACTTGAGTGGCCGGCACGTAGCCCGGATATGAACCCTTTTGAAAACCTATGGGGTATAATGGCAAGGGATGTTTACAAAAATGGACGTCAATATCCCACAGTGGCTTCGCTAAGAGAGAAGTTAAAGGAATCATGGCAGCAGATTGATCAAAGGACAATTTTTAATCTTGTCAACTTCATGCCGAATAGAATTTTCGCTTTAACTCCAAAGAACGGAGCACAGACAAAGAACTGATAACAGGTTTACACAATTAAAAAAAAAATAAAAATTTCTTAGTTTTTTGTAACTGCGTTTAAAGAAATTTCGCAGTTAAATGTCGTTTTTAACCAAAAATAAAATAAAACAAAAAAAAATTAAAATTGGAGTTTTTTATTTCGATAATAAAATTAGATATTTTATCTCATACCATCAATTTATGTACATTTTTCATCTGAAAATCTATGTCAAGCTACATATTAGAAAAAATATTGATGCGGTTAAAGATATTTCGGTCACTGTACTGGTGGAATGTGGGACATTAACCCAGAAAAGATTCAAGTGCTTGGGTAAATACCAAGTTACAGCAGAGGATCTACCACTCATAGCACCCTATCTCCTGCTGCGATTTCTCAAGGAAATTGGTCTGACTGAGGTGCTGTGACCTATGGTATTCTCGTCTGTGCTAGGTGTGAGCGAAGCTCTCTCTAACCGATTCCAATAGGAATCGAATGTTCCTTCGTCTATGCTTTGTAGAGGGCACACTAGATCTTAAGGTCGCGGTGCATCTCACTCTTCAATAAAACATAATAATAATAGACCCAAAATGTCTAGTATGGTACACTGATCGAAAATGGCCTCTGGTGTTGGCGCTGGGGTCTTCGGACCCAACACCAGAATCTCCGTCGCTCTTGGATGATTCCCGAGCGTGTTTCAAGCTGAAGTCCACGCCATTGAGATCTGCGCCTTGCTTAACCTACAGAGAGGCATCAAGGTAGCTAACACAAATGTCTTTCCAGACAGTCAAGCCGCACTCAAAGCTTTGAGCTCCTATTCAGTGGACTCAAGACTGGTAAAGTGCTTCCTGGTTATAGAGGCATTGAAGGCATTTAAATTAAAAATAAAAAAGATTTGCTAATATTTATCAACGGAAGTATCACTTTATTTGTATTGGTTTTTTTTGCATTTACTTCTTCTTCCACAGACCACCATGACCAATCAAACCGGCATCGCCAATAAGACCACCACCGATCAAACCTCCATGGCTGATCACACCGTGTCCAAGACCGATACCTCCGAGACCGATTCCTCCAAGACCGACTCCTCCCAAACCAATTGGAGCAATTGGGGCAGCGATTGGAGCATGAACAACGCTCCTTACCAAAGGTTGAGCAACGGCAACGTGGCCAACACCCAGACCAGCACCATAGCCGATTCCTCCAAGACCAACCCCTCCAAGACCGATTCCTCCAAGACCGATACCGCTGGCGCTAACGTAAGCGATCAGAGCGAAAAGAGCAACGAAGATCTAAAAATGAAAAGGATTTGTTTAGTCAGATGGAAGATCCTTCACTGTTTTCGCAGGACTCACTTTCATATTGGTGATTGAAATGTTACGACTATAAAGCAGAAACTGTATCGACAACGGACGAAATTCACTCTTTTATACTCGAGCGTCTCCGTTTTGGGCGTTCTAACGTGGCGGCTTCTACTCGTACTCCGCCGACGTCATCTCCGCTAAATGGTCAACCTTTTCGAAAGTTGTCTGATTGGATTAATGTTTTTATGGCCTACCTTTGTTTTGTGATACAAGTGCACATATAATTCACTAAATTAAAATGCAAACTATTAAAAACCAAATAAAATAAGAGGAAGCAAAAATCGATTTATTGCCCCCTTGATAGGCAGGCAGTAAAGACCGAGGAACTAAGATGGCAAGTAAGCTGAGAACAAGTTGATCCAAATTATATTGCACACCCCCAGTTGAAGTACCACCATCCGAACCTAGACCAACTGGTTTCTCAATGCTGTCGTCATGAGTCAGTGATGATATGAAACTTTAGATGTGTTGACGCAGAAGACTACGTGTTACCTTGCTAAAATCCGATGAAAGGTAAGATGATTCTGTGCTTCTGATATGCTTGAGGTTTGAACATATTTCCAGTTTTTGGCTAAACTTTTGTAGCAGCGCTGTTCGGTGATATAGGGGTAATTTAGTAATTCCCCCACATTTTCCGCACACTGAAATTCGAAGTTTCATCGAACCCACCTTTCATAAAATGCAGGATAAAATTTGTAAAATCTTTAAAAAAGGTGTTAAATCCTGACTTGCATACAGTGACTTTCTATAAGAGAAGAGAACCCATAATTAATGATGCCTGATATTTTTAACGTTTATTAAGTTAACACTGCTGCCCCAGTGGTCTAGTGCTCTTGTGCAAACATAATATGTGTATCATGATCACCACAGAGATTGTAGGTTCGACTACCACTCAGGGTTTGGTTACTTTGTGGATTCTATTTGCCTGGCAGTACAATGGACCAGTATTGAGTCTGATTACTTCGACAGATTCGATAGTACCTCACATTCCTGAAATACTCCTTTAGCAAGGATTAACACACAAACAGCTTTTTGATGTGTAAACATCTTAGCTCTCGGTGGATTGGACAAAAAATGTGGTAGATTTAAAAAAATTGTAGTAGATTTGATTAGTATAAATATAAACGTATGTACCATACATTGCATTACGCGGATGAGGATTTCGAAAAGGGTTTCCACACAAATGAATGAAAAATTCATTGGAAGTGAGTACAGTGACCGAAATAATTATAAAGGCAGCTCGTTGCAGCATAGAATTCATGCGAAATTTCTTTTCGACGTGGGGGAACCATAACGGTACTTTGCATTCAGCTGCTGTTGAGTATTACGCACACAAAAATTCTACTTCAGTTGAATTTTGGTTGCGCATGCGGAAACTAAGCGTGGTGTTTCTCACAGGCGACACAAATAAAGTATCTTTTTTGCGAAATAATTATAAAAGCAGTGCCGTTTTTTTTAATATTTTGATAAAATTGTTGAACTGATTTACACTTTGTTGCATTGTTTTATCGTTGTGACATCATTTCAGTGATTTACAATAATGCCACGGGGAAAAAGTCTCTCTTCGGAGGAAAAAGCACAAGTAGAAGTTTTAAAGAAGCTTGGGCTCTCCAACAGGAAAATTGCGGCTGAGCTTAGACGATCTGCAACAGTTATCGACAATTTCGTTAATTTAGGCGAAAATTATGGGAAAATGGAGCATTCTGGAAGGCCTAGCTCCATCAGCAGAAGAGAGAAAGAAAAAATAAGAACAGAGGCAAGAAAAAATAAGTTGACTGCACCGGAAATAAAATTTAAATTAGACCTTCCTGTTTCTGTCCGACGTGTGCAACAGATTTTGCACGACACTCCCAACATGAAGTATAAAAAAAGATTTAAAAAAACCACCTCTAACGGCCCAACATAAGCAGGAAAGGCTTCAGTTTGCCATTAACCATATGTCTTCGACTGATGAGTGGAAAAGTGTCATATTTTCGGATGAAAAGAAATTTAATCTGGATGGACCAGACAGATGGCAGTACTACTGGCATGATCTACGAGACAAACGAGAAGTAAAAATGAGCCGAAATTACGGTGGAGGCAGCGTAATGGTCTGGGGTGGTTTCGCATATAATGGCAAAACTCCTCTCTTATGGGTTCCTCCGAAAATGAATGCGGAAAAGTATAAGGAGCTATTGGAATTAGTTTTGGATGAACACGCGGAATGCATAGCTGGCGAAAAATGTATATTTCAGCAAGACAATGCGTCTATTCACCGTGCAAAAATTATTAAAACATGGTTCAGCAACATCAGTTTGAAAGTTTTGCCCTGCCAGCACGAAGCCCCGACCTAAATCCCATCGAAAACCTGTGGGCGATTCTCTCACGACAAGTTTATGCCAATGGAAAACAATATTCAAACGTCAAAGAGCTAAAAGAATCTCTGCAGATATGCTGGTCCATGATTGAAGGTTCAACACTTCAAAGTCTCGCAAATTCTATGCCAAATAGAATTTGTCAAACCATCCAGGAAAAAGGAAGCAGCACGAAATACTGATTAATAAAAAAAAATGTTGTTTTCTTTTTTCTATGAAAAATATTTATCTTTTTTATGAATTGCCTTTATATTTATTTCGCCTAAATAAGCTTAATTTTGAAAAAATATAATAATATTTTCATCCAACTGTGGTATGGACTAAAAAGTTGCATTAAATATTGCTTTTATAAGTAGCTTTTCATGTTAAAATAAGAAAAAATAATAATAAATAATAAAATAATAATAATAATAATAAATAAAATAATTTATACTAAAAAATGAAATTTTCATTAAGAATGTGCTGCCTTTATAATTATTTCGGTCACTGTATGTATTGAATGTGCGGAACAGATTGCAAACATTTATATACCTCAAAGGAAACCCAAAGGAACAGATTGAATTGGTTGGTTTAATATGGGCAGGACAGAATTTAAAAACGTGGTTGAATTTTTGCTCTCCGTAGTAGATGTGGTAAATTTGACGCTCAAAATTGTGGTAGATCTACTACAGTTATAGTAAAGTGACAACGCTGTTCCCAACAGCCTGCCGATCCCAGCAATTGGTGTGTGCGGTATCGGTCACATGAAATCAGGGGGCCTATTCCTGTACACGAGTGAGGGTCAATTTCATGTGACAGTGATGAAATGGTATTCTTGAACACGAGTCACTCAATTTTGGTATTCCTGTACTCGAACTCAAACGTCAGATTTCACTCGAGTGAAAATGTAGGTATTCCTAGAGACGTTAATGACTGTTTTCTTGTGACAAATTGCTCGTTTAAGAATAGTTGTCGAGTGTCGCTGTCGTGTGAAGTTGCAATGGATTCTGCAAAAATGTAAGTTAATTTTATAGCATTGTTGAACGATTTTGGTGTATAGTGAAATTAGTTAATATTTGTATTCATTTTAGGGTAAAAATAGAACGAAGTTTTGGTGGATTTTTTTTTAAAAACATTAAAAAAAAAATGCAACAGCCGCATTCAGTCTGCGGCAGCAAGTCAAAAATCGAATGAATTGTGGAAGGAATTAAAGGACCATCTGTAAGGACGTGACTGGGTGGAAGAAGTTAATTATATGATACGCTAAAATTATAAAAATTAAAACGTTATATTTTATATTATATTTGTTGATAATTTATTGTATTCTATTTATAGATTTGGTGCAATTACAAAAATATTTTGAAAAGAAAAACACACTATCCACTGAAGACGATCTGCTGCGGCTTTTAAAGCATGGTGTGATTGTTTCGAGCAAATAATGGAAAACATATTTTTTCACTCTAAATAATTCCTGAAAACTGTAAAATATAAAATATAACATTAATAACATAACATATTTGTTTTTGGCGTAACACTTACGTGTTATTCGGAAATTCCAAACGATTTCACGCATCTCATCCTTTTTGAAGTGAACTTGCGGTCGTCCGAGCTTTATCACGATCATCAGTTAATTAATAATAATTTATAAAATAATATTATTATTAATAAAATTAATTAATAATTCACAAAAAAAAAAACTAAACTTTAAAACAACCATTTCATTTTTTCAAATATAAATGCTGAAATTAAATGTCAAATCAGCATTAAGTGAAGTTGGGTGTGGTTTAAAATTGTGTTCTCGAGTGAGAGACAGTCGATCGAGTGCAGGAATACCAAAACGTACTCGACTCGACTGTGGGCTCACTTTTGACGTCTCACTCGACTCGTGTACAGGAATAGGCCCCCAGCTGTTAAGTGTGAACTGTCAAAGTATTCGGGATTCAACCAAATTGATTTTTTGTTATTTATTGCGAAAATGAAAACATTTAATTTCGGTAATTTATTCAATGGATAATTTACAAAAAGTGTGGGTATGAAATTAGTATTTTAGTAAATAAAATTATATAATTTTCGAACACGGCAGTCTGTCAGATGTTCTACAAATCGCTTTCAGCGCCACCTTGCAATGAGATATCACAAAATTCCTAGCTTTTGGCTGCGGATAAAATCAAGAGTTGTAGCCAGCTGGTTGTTGTCTTTGTTATAGGTATGTGTGAAATTTGATTCCGCTAGCAACTATACTATCTAGCTACGCTTAAAAAAACACGACTAATCCCAGCGGGAAATGGAAGCATACAATCATGCATGCTGAAGCGATTCCGTGGAAGGTTAGAAGGCATGACTCTCCGTATCCTCTTCCATATCCTTTTTACATTAGTAGGTCCGCAGAGGGAAGCAATCCACACTTTTAAAAAGATTTTTTCGGAAGCACATCTCAGTGATTGCTTCTCAATGCATCACTTATACATCGCATAGAATGTTTTACTAAAAAATCATTGCTTCCAAATACCTTCTCGGAAGAGTGCTTCCCAAATTTCCCGCTGGGATGAGACAAAATATGAGAATGGTGGTGAGAATGTGTCTTACAGTCTTGCGGGAAAGAAAGTCGAAGGCTTATGTTATGTTATGGGTGTACACGTACGTATTAATATCGAATGGTTACAGGTCTCGCCATACACAATTAGCGCTAGTGCACCTTTTTGATGCCACAGCTCAAAGTAACCTGATTAGCATATCTGTGACAACAAGGAAAAACAGCATAGGTCGATTTTTACAACTTTTCAGGAGAGCAGTTGAAAGGTTTGACGTTATCTTACAGAAAACTATGCATCGTATAAGAAAGTTGTTGATACAGAAATAAAGATGAGAAAAAAAATATTTTTATACAATTATCTTGGGGTGCGTTAGTTTCGTTAGCTGTTCGAGCATAAGAACATATGTCAAAAGTTTCCGGAAAATCTTAACTTATGCTGTTTTTCCATAAGAACATTTTCGGGAACATTACTCATGTTGTTTTTTGGTGGTCTATAATTCAGCAACCGCTAGAGATAAAAATAAGAAAAAAATATGGCAAATAGAATCGTTGGTGTAAAAAACTCAATTTCGACATAAGTCGACTTATGTCGTTTTTCCTTCTGGCCACAGATTGTGTGTATAGAGGAAGTACTGTTCAAATCCATTGCGTGGAGTTGAGGAACTATATAAGGTTACAGAATTGTATGGCAGACGTTTTTAAAACGTCCCTAAGGAAATACATACTTAACTTATATGCACTGTCTGGCTCTAGCTAGAGCCGCGCGCATTCACACAGGAAATGGATAAGATTTTAAGGGAGGTTTGAACTGTGAGTGCCGATTGCCCAGTGACTTGTACTGATTGCTACAGCTCTCGATCTGTCGTGTCTTCATAGACGTGGCACAGCTGCAACTAGAAGGTTGAAAGATTTAACCCTTTATGAGTCCTAGGGGAGAATGTTTTACCACCGCAAAGGAGGCGGCAAGGGTAGAATCACGTCTGGCCAGTACACACCGGCTATTTCATCTCCCGGGAACCCTGAGCAGAGTGACTTTAAGCCAATTGCTTGCAAGGGTCAGTTCTTTCTTGCACTGTTCTACCAATTTAGAAAAAGTGGTGGCTGAGGAAAGGGCTTTAATAGCGGAGCGACTATCCACCAAAATTGCTACGTCCTTCAACGTTGTAGGGATGAGACTAAGTCCCCTGCATGCTTCTTTGATAGCTAGTACGTCCACCTGGGAGACACCAGAGCAAACTGCTCCGGAGGTGCATGGATTTAGCAATTCTTAGTTCAGCTGAAAAGATACCCAATCCAACGCAATCTATCTTGGATCCATCGGTGAAGATCCTTATTTGGTATTCTTATGTGAACGGGGTTGTTTTTCCATTCCAACCTGGTCAGATTTGTTGAAGTCGAGTGTGTAGTCAGTGGTGGTCAGCGCCAGATCTCTCGGCCTCACCATGATTATAAGGCTTCGAGGAACAGTCTTACAGCATTACATGATACCAAATCTTTGATGTGTGCGTCAAGAGGAAGGATGTGTAGGAGCACGTTTAATGTTTTGGTGAGCTTGACCGCATGGGACCTATTCCTGCGGTCCCTTGGACTCTGTTCAGTTTAATTATATTGTAATCTTTACTTAAAGCTGGCAACCACACTAGTGCTCCGTAGGTTAGGATAAGGCATACCAGCAGACCATCTTTAGTTTCAGCCCCTACCTTTTACTGTAGTCGGAGAGGGCAAAGCGTGCTTTCCGCACTCTGTATTCTATATTAATTTTCCATTTAAGTTTAGCGTTCAGGATGACAGTATAGCGCTGGAGGATAGTTTGTGTGGTTCGTTGTACAGTCGTGGAAACTTAAAAGTCGGTGTTTTGGTTTGGTTTGGCATCTTAGTTCACACACGATTTTTATTATTTAAGACTAGATCCTCAGTGAGAAGGCAATTCTGGATCCATTTAGTTGAATTCTAATGAAGAGTTTGTTCTTAGCCGTTATAAATAAACTGAAATAAAGCTGAGTATATTTAAAAAAAAAAAAAAAAAAACAAAAGGATTTGCTAATATTTATCAACGGGATTATCACTTTATTTGTATTGGTTTGTACAAATTTACTTCTTCTTCCTCCACAGACCACCATGACCGATCAAACCGGCATCGCCAATAAGACCTCCGCCGATCAAACCTCCATGGCTGATCACACCGTGTCCAAGACCGATACCTCCAAGACCGAGTCCTCCAAGACCGATTCCTCCAAGACCGACTCCTCCCAAACCAATTGGAGCAATTGGGGCAGCAATTGGAGCATGAACGACACTCCTTACCAAAGGTTGAGCAACGGCAACATGACCAATACCGAGACCAGCGCCATAGCCGAGTCCGCCAAGACCAACTCCTCCAAGACCTACTCCTCCAAGACCAACTCCGCCAAGACCAACTCCTCCAAGGCCGATACCGCTGGCGCTAACGTAAGCGATCAAAGCGAAAAGAGCAACGAAGATCTAAAAACAAAAAAGGATATTTTTAGTCAGATTGAAGATGCTTCAACCTTTTCACAGGACTCACTTTCATTTTGGTGATTAAAATGTTACGACTATAAAGTAGAAACTGTATCGACAACGGACTAAATTCACTCTTTTATACTCGAACGTCTCCGTTTTTAGCGTTCTAACGGTGTGGCCTCCGATAAACGGTGAACGTTTTGGAAAGTTGTTTGATTGGTTGACAAATGATCTTATTTCCATGTAGAAGTGCACATCTAGTAACTCGCTAAACTAAAATGCGAACTATGAAATCAAATAAAACAAAATGACGCTATGCGATGATAAAATTACATCACACTTCTAGTCAAAGTGCTGATAGCCGAATCTGGACTGGACTGAAACTGGTTCCATCAGAAGATGAATTGCGTCAATCTCTGCCTGTTTCATATGGAAACAATCTGATAGATACTTTGTGTCTAAACAAAGGAACTTCTCTGATAGCAGCCTCTTTGTGCATTGCGTCAAATGTGCGGTATTCGCTGAACAGTGATAGCGGTTGAGTTTGAATTCAGTTGCGGTGGGTGACTATGACTAATGCTCGAAAGGTCGAAATCATTTTCCAGTTTTAGGCCATAAAATTATGTGTCGAATATACACAATGTTGGCTGCTTTGCTTAATTTGTATGTATTCTATCTAATTTGCAAATCTTACAGCTCTTAAAAGAAACACTCTTTAGTTCTAGAATAGAAAGTACATTAAATTAACAATTCTAAAATCAAACAAAATTAGTTCACCGTCGTAGTTTCACTGAATCCTTTAGGAACAACGACTCCTTAGATAGCTCCCAATAGAAAAAATAACATGCTGATTGTTTCCTAGCAGGTTTAAGTAAAGCCTATGGCACAGGAGAGATAAAATGCATGGATCACACAGATCAAGTAAATCTTCTCCCCTGAATCCCAGAGCTTGGCGTGATCTGCGCGGTAAATGACCGCCCAGACCCTGACCGTTAAGAATGGAATTATAAAAATCCAGCTTCAGGCTTAAAAGGTAACAAGTGGTATACCAATAATATCAATGATGGACACCAGGGTGGGTGCTAAAAGTCACAATGTATTTCAAGTAGAAACTCATGCCAATAAACTGTGCGCCAACGTCATCCTCGAATCAGGAATAAAAGATGTCCTTATTCATATACTATAGCACTAGCATCGAACCTGACTGACTCAAAATCAGTCCTAAATTGCTTCAATACTCACCAGTGGGTGCTACCCTACATACGTATATCGTCACCTCAGTATTGGAGTGACATAAGTGCATTTTTGTCGTTTTTGAGTAATCAAATCTCTCCTATTTCTATTATTTAAAAGGTATAAATGTTACAAATAACATATGTTAAGAAATTGACAATATTAATCTTGTTTAAAATTATAACTTCAACTTAACGAATCATACGCATGTAAATGTCTTGTAATTCTTTTTCCTTTTTGATGAATTTCTTTTGTTTACGTTTTATATTTTTTCTTTTTACTTCCGTGTAGCTGTCAGATATAAAGCACACTTTCTCTTGGATTCTCAACATTGACTGTCTTTTATTTGCTCCATCTCTTAATTATGTTAACAGGTTATGGGCCCAGACCCATTGTTTGAAAAAGTTTAATTACTGATATACAATATTTTATTTGAAAAATGAGTACATTTTCGGGAAAAATTCCATTGTTTAATGGAGATAATTTTTTTTGCTTGGAAGCATCAAATGGAAGCCGTTCTTCATAAAAATCGACTTCTGCAGATCGTAAAAGGAAATGAAGAAAGGCCCACTGATGCATCGAAACTGGAAGAATGGAGGAACAAGGACATGGATGCAAGGTGTGAGATCATACTTTCAATGGAACCAGCTCAAGTTTCATTGGTTAAGGCCATAGAAACGTCCAAGGAAGTCTGGAATTTTTCGGAAGAAACTTACAATCGCAAAGGTACTCGGCAAAAAATCGAAGAGTTTCGTAAGTTAATCAATTTTAAAATGCATGCAACTGAAAACATGGAACAACATTTAATAACATTTAATCTTATTGTAAATCGACTTCGGAAAATGAATGCGAAACTGGATGATGATCTGCTTGCTGTTCTGCTTTTGGATAGTTTACCAGACACATACAAGGACCTACAAGCTGCCTTCGATGCCTCGAAAGACTTTCCAACCATTGACGTCCTACGTGCTCGGTTGCTGGAATTTAGCGACAAAAAGAGGGAAACTGGTGAAATAAAGGATGACGCATTGAAAGTAAAATTTATTTCAAGAAAATCAGAAAATCGACGCACAGGTATGTCAAAAATAAATTTTCAATATAATTGTCATCGCTGCGGGCGCAAGGGACACATGAAAAGAGATTGTCAGGTTGTTTTGGACAGAGATAAGTCACACTTTTCTCAAAAAGGTGACACTGCTGAAGGTTATATAGCTTCTGAGATATTTGAACGTTCCGAGGTTGTTCCAATTAAGGCCATTTCTCAAAATGTCAAAACGATTCAAGAAAGTACTGAGCGTAATAATTGGTACATAGACAGTGGTGCAACATCACATATGTGTTGCAGTGAAGAGCTTTTTACGAATGTGAATAGAAGTTATACTGGATTAGTACAGGTAGCCAATAATAAATTCGCCAATATAAAAGGTATAGGCACTGTAAAGCTTAACGTTGATTTAAATGGTACGACGAGAACTGTCTGTCTTTTTCAAACTTTGTTCGTACCTGATCTTAGAAGCAACTTAATTTCTACAAGTAAAGCCACAGACAATGGCTGTAAAGTGGTAATGGAAGGAGAACAGGCAGTTATTTTAAAGAATTGGCAAATTATGATGAATGCTATTAAATCAAAAAGCTTATATTTAATCAAGAGATCAAACAGCATGGAATCGTGTGACGTATCTCAAAAAGGTTCAGATCAGTTGGTTGTGTGGCATAAGCGTTATGGTCATCTAAATACTACAGCGCTTTTGAAATTAAAAGATGATCATATGGTGCAAGGATTGCCAAATTTTATTAGGTCACCAATCAATTGTGTCACATGCATAAGAGGGAAACAAACTAGACTCCCATTTCCTAAAAAGAATGAAAAATCCTCAAAAGGTTTACTTGAAATTATCCACACTGACCTGTGCGTTGAATCCATCGGAAAAAGTTTATACTTCGCAACTTTCATTGACGATTGGTCAAGAAAAATCTTTGTATATTTTATAAGAAAAAAAAGCGAATATTTAGAAGTCTTTAAAATTTTCAAAAGTCTGGTTGAGAATCAAACCAATAAAAAAATAAAAATTCTTCGAAGCGTCAATGCGTGCGAACTATTGAGCTCAGATTTCACAAAATTTCTAGCGGATAATGGAATTAAGCGTCATTTATCTGCTGAATATACACCCCAACAAAATGGTGTTGCAGAACGCATGAACCGCACATTGATGGAAATGACGCGTTGCTTCATTTTAGAGGCAAATTTACCTAAATACTTGTGGGCTGAACTCGTGCTTACGGCCGCTTACATTCGTAACCGCTGCCCAACTACCCTTAACTTAAATAGTACGCCAGAGCAGATGTGGACTGGGAGAATACCAATCATTAGCCATTTAAGGCAAATTGGCTGCCGTGCCTTTGTACTAAATAAAACTCCCTCTAGGAAAAAATTAGACCCGAAAAGTTCAGAATATATTTTAGTGGGGTATTCAGATGAGTCTAAATCTTATCGTTTGTGGAAAGGAGGATCGCGAACGATCATAAAAAGTCGAGACGTCCGTTTTATTGAAAACGAGCTAACTGGGAACAATTCATACGAATTTTTTCTGAATGATGTAAATACTAAAGTTGATACGCCTGAAAATGTAGACAATTGCCCAGTAAAAACTGAAAAGGAAATAAATATAGAAAAAGAAACATTGCAGGGTGAAGAAGATGAAGACAATTTTGAAGAAGCAGAAGAAAACTTGGAGAGCAATGAAAATGAAGATATGAATCAGCAGGAGATAGAAGAAAATGTTGGATATCGTTTAAGGCCACGCAATCATTCGAAGAATGTTGTCGAAATGGCATTTACAACAAGCCATTTGGCGGACCCTAAACATTTTGAAGAAATCAAAAGATCGCCATATGCAACTGAATGGTATGAAGCTATGCAGGACGAGTTCAGTTGCCTTATGAAACATAATACTTGGAATCTCTGCGACTTGCCGTATGGTCGGAAAGCGATTGGATGCCGATGGGTATATAAATCTAAATATAATCCTGATGGCAGTATTGAGCGTCGGAAAGCGAGGTTGGTAGCACAGGGTTATAGCCAAAAATATGGCATAGATTACATGGAAACGTTCGCTCCTGTAATACGTCAGAGCTCACTTCGGCTTATTTACGCTATGTCTGCAGAATATGACTTGAAACTGTATCACCTGGATGTGTCAACAGCGTTCTTAAATGGAGACCTAGAAGAAGAAATATTTATGAGACAACCGGATGGATTTATTGATAAAGAAAATCCGCGGAAAGTATGTAGACTTAATAAGGCCCTATATGGGTTAAAACAGGCAAGCAGGCAGTGGCATCAAACCTTAGATCAGAAATTGAAAGACCTTAAGCTGGTACAATCAAATTATGACCACTGTATATATTACAAAACTAATTGCAATAATAGAACAATCCTAGGAATTTATGTGGATGATATCATTATTGCATCTAATACTGAAACTGATGTTCATCAAATCAAGAAAAATCTTATAAAACATTTTGAAATTAGAGACTTAGGACAGCCAACCCTCTGTATCGGACTTGAAATTGAAAGAATACTTGGAGGGCTTTCAATTTGTCAGACCCATTATATAAATAATCTTTTAATTAAGTGTAATATGCATAATTCTAGATTATCAAAAATACCTATGCAGGTAAAACTCAAACTCGAAAAGAAACCTACTGTTACCGGTGAACGAGAACCAGTTGATCTCACAACTTATCAGGATCTGATTGGATCGCTGATGCATCTAGCTGTGTTTAGTAGACCAGATATTGCATTCAGTATTAGTACATTGGCGCAATTCTCTCAAGACCCCAGAAAACAGCACTGGAATACCGCCCTTGGCTTACTCCAATACTTGAATGAGACTAAGAATGCCAAACTAGTTTACCGAAAAACTGGAATTCCTGTAGTAGGCTACGTTGATGCTAGTTGGGCAGAAGACTATAATGATCGAAAATCTCAGAGTGGTTTCTGTTTTGTTTTTGCAGGAGCTGCTGGGAATCCAGAAAGCAACGGACTATTGCAACATCAAGCGCTGAGGCCGAGTACATCGCACTTACCGAAGCATCAAGGGAAACATATGCACTCCGCTTCCTGCTGGAGGAACTGAATGTTGATTGCTCTACACCGACCACCATATTTTGCGATAGTCAAGGTGCTCAGCATATAGCCAGATATGGAGGAAAGCACTCAAGGACAAAACACATACGCCAGCTGATGTTATGACTAAAGCTGTTCCTAGAAATAAACATTTATTTTGCCTTCAAAAGTTTGGTATGCAATTTTAACGTTATAATATTGAGGAGGAGTGTTAAGAAATTGACAATATTAATCTTGTTTAAAATTATAACTTTAACTTAACGAATCATACGCATGTAAATGTCTTGTAATTCTTTTTCCTCTTTGATGAATTTCTTTTGTTTACGTTTTATATTTTTTCTTTTTACTTCCGTGTAGCTGTCAGAAATAAAGCACACTTTCTCTTGGATTCTCAACATTGACTGTCTTTTATTTGCTCCATCTCTTAATTATTTTAACAACATATACGCACTTTTGGGAAGAAATGCTCAGTATTGATCTGCCACATAAGCCTTTGTATGCGAAAGTCATATTTTTGTATGAGTTTTTTTTTTTTTGAAATTTTTTAAATGTTTTAAATGACCTACATATATGTACAACTGAACTCAGTTATGATTCATTTGCAAACACATAATGCACTGCTGATATGCTCTATACATACAATTTCTATTCAATAGTGCTTCAAATGCATGATTATTTTTCAGTGTTTAAATGCTTCATGGGAACAAAACGAATCGAAGGTCCAAACATTTTAAATGATTTCAGTGTATAAGTGACACATAAGTACAATTATTAGGGCTAGGCGTGTTTTTTTTCAAATCTATATAGACTTCGAAAAAGCTTTCCAAGTAAAAATAAGACTGGATTGTTATCCATGCTAAGGTTTTGTTGTATTTTACATTGAAAACATGTTGCAGAAATATGTTTCGTCTACATAGATTTAAAAAAAACACGCCTTCTGTTCCATACCTGTAAAAAGCTATTAAGATTCTGTTTTTTAGATCTCCGTTATGACGTTTATTTTTACGAGTTATTTTCTTTAAAATGTTAACTAACCTTTATTTTTTTATAAAAAGTTAGGCTAAATAAAAACAAAAACAAAGGGGAAAAAAGTTACACCTATTTTAAAAAATGGGTTTATTTATACTTTTGTATGAAAATATGACACATATGCATCCATATGACACATAGGTTGTTCAAAAAGTGCCACATACCATACAAATTCGCACAATTTAAAAAAAAATCATGCCCTATAATTTCTCAAATTAAGATAAAAAATAAACTAATGGCCCGATTAAAATAAACTATTTTAATAAATTTTGTCTATGATTGTTGTGCTTAAGGTTTTTGTTTTATTCACATTCAAACTTCAAACGTCGTTTTCTCAAAACTAGGATTTTTCGTTTAGATCACTCCAATACTGAGGTGACGATATATTGTATGGAGTAACATTCATATTTCATTCGGAAACAAGTCTTTTTTACCTTAAGGATTTCACAGCATTGTGGTAGCCACACATCAATATCAACTAGACTTTTATGCACTACCTGCGAAGAGTGTGTCTGTTTACAATACAGTATTCTATTGTATAGATGCAGGGCCGGCCTTAACTATCTAGGTGCCCCGGATGCATTTGGCGCCCTTTTATATTTTATTGTAATTTAAAAAAAAAAATTTATTTTTTTAGTTATGCATTTATTATTAAAAATAATAAGATATTTTACCCATTCGTTATTTAAACAATGAATGTACGTACTACTTACTTAGCAGGTATATTGTGTGTCAGTTAGTCACGAAACATTTAATGAAAAACAAAAATAAAAAAACAACTAAAATTATATTTGTCTTGCCTTTATGTCAGCAACTCTCTGATATGATTATTACAATCTTAGTTTTCTGTAACTAGATTTTCAGTATAAAATAAAAGTTAATCTTGTTTTGGGACATTATTGACCGCAAATACATTTTTATCAACTTAAATATATAATTTTTAAACTTAGACTTACAAAAACTGCGCTTGCTACTACTTGCAGCGGTCACTGATATTGTTAACAGAATACGCAGCGATATGACGTGGTATGTTGTTATAGTGAAAGCAGTTGACCTGGACAAATCTAAGCGAACATATTACTTACTTAGTTGGCGCTACAGCTCGAGGTGAACCTGGGCCTGCTTCTCGCAACCATTTGTGTGTGCGTGTTATATTTTTGCACGAATGGAAGGGACCTACAGTTTTTTGCCGACTCCGAACGGCGAGTTGAGAAGCTCAATCGTGACAAATGATACTCTTTGATGCTTGTCAGACATTCGAAAGAGGTGGGCACTGTGAAAAACTTTTAGGTGTTTGCGGCGAACATATTAATAAGTCTAATTGACTAATATAGAAGGAAACAGCTAGGATCTAGCCAAGTGTAAATGCGTAATCTTTTATTCTGTCATTCCTGCTTGCTTCAAGGGACGCTGAAGGAATAAGCGCAGCTATAAATACGCTCTATGCTAAACTTTTTTGAAGTTCCTAAACTATGTATTAATTTTTTTGTTATTTTGTTGTCTCTTAATCTATTCGATAACTTTTTTTCAGATTAATAGCAATTATTTAACTTATTTCTAAATAAACAATAAAGAAAAATAAGTATATACATACATAGGTAGTAATGATTTATTACAACAAAACTGATTTCAATAAATTGGTGCCAACAGTGTTTTAAATATATTTTTTTTTTCTGTGCTGTTAAAAATAATAAAATATATATTTTTTTTAAGCTAAGCTAATAATTAAAATTATGAGTTAGCTGGATAGCTAGAGCATCAAAGTCCTTCGGCTATGAAATATTATTGATTAACTGTTTTGCTTTTAAATAAACCCTTAAATGATCATTGAATACGTTATTTTCATTGATTTTTTTGGACCTGGCCGACCACTAGAACTTATGGCCGACCACCAAAATTTCGCGCCCGACCACTAGCGTAATCTGACTTTTTTCATTAATTTGGTAATTTCTACAAAACAGTGGGGGTTTAATTAAAAATTCTCTTTTTTATCGATTAATATTTGTTTCGACATTCAACGAAATTTTGTTTAAACGTTTTTCATCAAATACTTTAATAACTGGAGAAGAGCAAAGTGAAAAAAAAAGTAAGGTTACCCTAGCTTAAGTAAATTTCCCAGTGAAGCGTTTGAAACGACATGGTGTTGTACGTGTGACTCATTTATTGGAAACATTCGGATTTCGGTCAGCTAACTTTGCTTCGTTCATGTTTATCTTTCTCACTGCCTGGTGACAGCATTTTGCTACGCGTTGTCAAGTCTTTTTTTTTTTTTGGGTGTTTAACTTTATTGCTGTATTGTATGCAGATTTACGCAATACGTTATTTAAATGGGAAGTGTGCCATTGTTGGGTTAGGTCCGCTCCTTATGACTTAAAAAGAAAATTGAATTCCATGGCCGGCATTTCTCCATCACCCTACTCAGTCTAAGTTTGTAGCTCCGCTGTAGTTATTTTACAGATGGCATTATTTTTGCCCATCCACTCACATCTGTCCACTCACTCTGCACAGTCCGCAACACTAAAAGTCTTTCAAAATTCCAATCAAAACAGGTGCAGCTTATTGCTGCAGCGTGTATCAAATAATTACAGCTGACTCCCGGTCTGACGGCACTCCTGTCTGCAAAAACGACAAATGTTGCACTAATCCTATTATTACATACATATATCATTGCATAACGCTAGCTCTGGGGGAACGTTACACATTCGAACATATTTACACGCGTGTAGGCAAGGCACCACTAACTCACTATTAACTAAACAATTTGTGCAAACTTAACACACACACACATAACATACACCTCGTATCTAATCTAGTAGTCGCACCACAATTTACTGTTAGCCAATTGTAGTTTGTCTTTTTATTTTTTTTATCCATATGCTAACAATGATGGCGCTTATAATATGTAAGCTTTAAAAAAAACAGCGGCACGCTTTTTAATTGCACCTTGCAAATGGGTAATCAAATTTTATTAACAAATCGCAACACACACGCCACCGCAATCGCAATCGCAAAATATTATCATTGCAACCGATCTGTCAAGCATTTCAATTTGAGTCATCCTTGATACAGCGCCCTCCATTGGCCATCTGCCATGCCAAACGATCGGTTGACAATGATCGCTGATGACGATGTTAGTCATGTCTGTCGCGCTGCCATCTGATTTAATCTCAATTAAGCGCTGTTATGCGATTTGAACGCAATAACGCTCCGTTGAATGACTAAAGAGACCGCGTCTACACAAAAAAAAAAAAAAATTAACAACAAAAATGTGAATGTACAAACAATGAAAACGATTGCATAAGATGGCTAATCTAAGTGCCGCCATTATTATTGAGTTGCAAGGCAGGCAGGAAATAATAGATACACTCAACGAAAGAGCTTGGATTTATATATGTATGTATTGAACGAAAACCTAGCAATTATGCAGAATGAATCCAAGTCCAAAAAAAAGAATCTCAATCCCCAGAGGGGTGTGAGTCAATCGGTTTACTTTAAATAAACAGGTAGATGCGCCTTGGGTAATCGGCGGTAGACATCTGTAGTCGCATTTTAATCGAGCTATCTTTTTGTTACCCGCGTGAGGTGAATACTCCAAAGACCGTTAGTACGATGGGCACATTGAACTAGATATGTTTTTATTTTGTTTTTATTTCGTCAAAGAAGGTTTTAAAAAATACACAAAACCTTGTACTGATTTCATTGTACGGGTCAAAGTTTCGGAAAAGGTTAACAAAAGCTTGTGTAAGTGAAACTGGTCTATAGAACAGTTATTGCCACTCTGCCTAAGACAATTCACATGTCACCACATATTTGGCAAAATAAAAAAAATACACGCTGCGGACAGGATTCGAACCTGTGCGGGCAGAGCCCAATGGATTTCAAGTCCATCTCCTTAACCACTCGGACACCGCAGCTGTGATTAAATTATCCTCAAAAGTTACAGATAAATCTTATTTAACTGCTATCTATGAAATCTAGACATCAGTGACAGTTCATTCCGACCCTAGCCTACATAAAGCTATAAACAAACATACTCTGTCGGCTATGTTTACCTTTTATGGCTTACCGTTGTACGTGGGTCTACCGCTAGAGAGCAATTAAACAATGTCAACAGATATTAGACACTTAAAAAAATACATCTTCGTCACGTACTTAGATATGTTCGCATAGATACTCAAATCAACTGAATGAAGTAATAATAGAGGCTATTAACTTATTTTTTTGAAGGTTGAGGTTGGTTGAGCAGCGGATGATTGGATAATTAAGACTGCAATTAATGAAGCTGTTAAATGCTGCAAAATGGATTCAGGACGACAGGTTAGCTTAGGTACACCGTACTCGGTAGGGCTCACTTAGACCATGGGAGATCAATTGTGTTGCCAGTGGAGCCGATTCTTATCGGTTCCCTTAATAAAGTAAATTTTTGGTAAGTGCCTGGTCACAGAGGAAATGATATTGCGGATAAGTTCAGGTTCAACTGCCGGTTTTCACCCTTTTGAGTCATAGGTATACTAGCCAAACAATCTCAGCCTGATGGGAAATAATCTTTCATTGCAGAAATGTCCACAAGCAAAACTGTTAATTTTTTATTTATTTTTTTTTTATATAATCTACACACGATAAAGGGCATATGAATACCGTTATAATGTTTACACACAGCGCGAGCACATGAAGGACAAGAATGAGAGACAGGCAGTTCGACTTAGTGATAGGAAACTGAAATGTTAGCTTTCAACAAACTCTATGGGTGGTGTCCAGGATAACTGTAGAGTTGTGTATTATTGAAAGTTATGCATTGCTTATGATTGACAGAAGTTTTTTCCAGATGTTTCCTATTATAGCTTGTGCCTTATACCCATCACCGGGAATTTCTTGACCACAATAAGAGGGATATTAGGTATCTAACAAGCTTCCTCTCTGGTCACTGCCAGCTACGATACCACATAAACAAGTTAGGCCTGTCTAGCGCGACCGATTGTCGACTCTGTTTAGATGAGGTCGAGATAGCCGAGCCCACCTTTTTTGTTTTCCCGATATGTTTCAAAGTCAGACGGCATACCCTACATAAAATACTCCTCAGACCTTATGACTTAAAAAAATGCGTCAACCAAGGACTTACCAGCATTTATTAGAAAGGTTGACTGCCTCTTGGACTAATTACTATCCTACGATACAATAGATCTCTTAGGTCGCAGTATCAGCTTTGAGGCAAGAATCACTCATTTAAAAAAAATCGGTTCCTTTAAAACCATTCTGAGAGTTGAACTTTCCAAATCTATATATATAAAATATACTGACGTCCGTGTGTGCACGCATAACTCGAGAACGAATCCTTCGATTTTCACGGTTTTGGGCTTCATGGATTTGTATTGGCACAAGGAAGGACACTATGGAGGAAAATTCCGGAAAATTTCCAGGAAAATTGGAAAATTGAGAAAAATCGATTTTCCATTTTTTAATCATTTTGTTCGTAATATTATAGTTCAAATGATTGCAAAAGTGAGTGACGTGACTGTTTGCGTGCACGGGCGAAGTCGGGCGGCTCAGCTAGTTTTACAGATTTTCGTTGACGAACTATCTTGAAGGTCTGTAAGGAAATATTCTCCGAGAATGTTTTTTTAAGGAGGAGAGGACAAAAGATAGCAAGGGGTATTGTTCCTTCTCCTCATCTATGCAGCTGCGACAGAAGTCATTGGCGAGGATTCCCAATCTGCGTGTCTAACTATTGCACAATGGCCTGGCAATACCCCAACTAGGGTGCCGATATGTCTGTGGCCATAAACCATAACCGCTAAAGTCGACTTTAGACAAAAGTGAGATTTTGATGTCATTAGATTCAGTGTAGGCACTCAAATCTATTTTGTAAATTTTTTCAGCTCTCTATCTTTAAAATGTGGCCACAATTTCAAAAAAACATAACAGCTTAAGTCACTTTTTCTTAGTTGACATTAAGGAAAAACAACCAAAATAAAAAAAAAAAGAAATACATAAAATTTATACAAATTTCTTTGTAGTTTTTCCTTGTTAATATTTTTTGTTTTGTTCGTTTTTTAAAAGGAAGAATAAGTAAAAAGAATTTCCTATCTGCTGTTTAGCGCTTATTCCAAAATTAAATTGTGATTCTTTAAAATGGGAAGACAACTAAACTCCAGATAGGATTTTTTATGATGAAAAACCTAAAAGGCCTTACGACGAAAGTATTAGTTTTGTCAGTAAAATCATTTACAGTTATTTTTAATAAAAAAAATTATTTTTAACTAAGAAAGATTATCTTTATTTTACTTTTTGTTTCAACGCGATCAGAGTCATTTGTAATTTCACGCGTTGATCACAAACTTTAAACTGCTCTCCTGAAAAATGAGTAAAACAGACTTAAGCGGTTTTTCCTTGTGACTACAGATGTGCTCTGCTGATTTCTAGCAGGCTGTAAGTTGTACGTGGATTTAGCTGAGGTCAAGTCTGTTTATCGTGACTACACGTATCAAGGTTACGCCTTCTTTCATTAGCCTGTTGCAGTGCTTGCGTGTAGATGTTGTGCCGTATCGTTTCTATTGATACATGGGGTGCACTTATTGTAGCGCCTTTTCTGGCTAGTTCGTTTGCTTCACAGTTACCTGGTATGTCACTATGATCATGAGTAACCCAGAACAGAATAAGCTTGCATCTGCTCGATATCTCGTTCAGAGATGCGCGACAGTACCTAACCAATTTTGATCTTATAATTGGGGACTCGACCTGCTTAGTTACCGCTATAAATGTACATCGACTTCATCGATTACTACACAGCGACTTCACGAATAGCCATCACCTCCGCATGGAAAACACTACAGTGGCTTGAAAGTCTTTAAGACAAATTCAGGCTGAGCTTACCTGAGAAGAAACCGGCTCCCATACCATCACTTGTCTTAGATACATCCGTGTAAATCTACAGTACAAATTTGTCATTAAGACAGATGTTACCTAACCTACCCATTCCTGTCGGCTTGGAATATTAGTCTTATATTTGATATTAAAATCTAGGAGTCATATACTCGTAGTTCTGACGATAGTTCCAAAGAGTTTTTTTGTCTAGTAGGTTAAATAATAGCATTTTTCCGATCGCCTATCTTAGCACTGGAGTGTATTTCGATAGTAATGGCGACCATTGATGATAAAATAGTTCAAAATTCAAGAAAAATATAAGGTCGATAAACTTGCCGGCCTTAGATGGACTTGTGACATTACGTAGCTTGCCATCTGTCAAGAAAATTTGCTGTATAAACTGAAAGTTTGAAGTTCTGAAATCTCGCATAAGAATTTGCATATCAGTGCACTGGTAGGGTATAGTTACACAAGAAAGCAACAGACTCAGCGCATTCGAAAAATTCTATAAAAATAATAATGATGAGAAGACAACAACCATGACCATGAGTAGCTGCAAGATTAAGTGAGCCAGTGACGTTTACTCTAAGGTGCGCAGGTGTTCTCCGCACACCCCAACGAAATCCATCTTTATGAATAATTTATTTGTTTATATACATGCGCTAACAATATCTAATTGAGTTACAATTCAAAAATACTTAATTAAAAATAATGCTTAAACATCCACTTTTGTTCACTCTGTTATGCCGCACCGTCCATAGCCAAATCAACCAAACCAAACACCGCAGTCAAAATCGCAATACCAAAATGTATATAAACCATTCAACACAAATTGACGTTGAACAAAATGTTCTCCTCTTTTCGTAAGTAAATTGAACGGTGCGCGCCGTCATACATACATACTTTCAAACCTCTATCCAGCAACCTATCCAAACCAACTTTTTATTAAATTCAGTTCGACGTCGACTCGCCCGGTTGTTCTCCACTTACTAGCGCACCAACCCAAAGGAAATATGTCCATATAAAAAAAACGTTCTACCACATTCAAAGTCCCAACAATCGTCTGTACAATAACATGAATTTGGGTTCTCCAACAAATTGCGCACCCGGGCTCGATACAACACATTTTCTTTAGCGATGAAGATGTTAGTTGTGGGTAATATGTTGCTTCTCATATTCTGTTTTGTTTCGCATCAATTTGAGTTCCCCAGCAAACTGCGCACGCAGGCAGGCTCGATACAATACATTTTCTACCCTTTTCTTTAGCGAGGAAGATGTTAGCTGTGGCCTGTGGGTATTTTGTTGGTTTTCATATTTTGTTTTATTTCGCATGTTAACGTTTGTTTGGTTGAATTTTGTTCGATTCTCTTCTCCTGATATTAGTTATTTGTTCGATTTCGATGTGCTCTATATTTGTAGAACATAATCGACTGAAGCGAAAGCAAAAAGCAACACAACAATAGGCGTGTTTTTTTTTCAAATATTTGCATTGAAAACATGTTGCGGAAACATGTTTATTCTTACATCATCATTGATCATTCGCATTTTGGCAATAGTTAGATATGCATGTCGTTCTTTTAAGCCAAATCGTATAAGAGAAAAATGACCTGTCGATGCGCGATTGAAAATTTATTGAAGAAACCATTTTCTCAATTAAATTCGGAAGAAAGACTGGAAATAATTAGTTTTGGAAGGCCAACACCGTCTCTTCCGGATTTGATTTGTAAGGTTTACCTAGTAAAGCTTTTACTAGACATTTTTAGATTCCTAACTATGAAAGAAAATTTTGGTTGTGTGGTTGCCCCGTTCTAAATAAATTATTTTGTTGGCCTTGTTTACTTAACATCCTCGTCGTGGTCCTGGAGAAAACTGAGTATATACATATGTACGTTATTATTCAACAAAAAAAAAGTAGAACACCCTGCTTAGAACATCACGCCACGTCCCTGAAGTGAGCAGTGACAGATAATGGTAATGAAGTGAACCCACTTAGGCAATGGTATAAAAACAGCCTCGGAAACTTTTGAACGATTCGTTAAGAACTTGAAAACTTGACGATGACTCTGGAAATGCTTGTATGTTTTTTTTTAATGTGAAAGCCTTTTGATATTTCTCAATTCAGAACTCAGAACTCGTAAATAGATCTTTAACGCTCCATGACACAGAACGTGGGCCAGCGGTGCAGGCAGAACGAGCTGTTTCCCGCCGCGGTCACTGATGTCAAACATAAATCGGACAGCTTTCGGCGTTCCAGTTCTAAAGTGATTTTCTTCAGAAACATCGGTCGAAATGCAGCAGAAATGTGAAGTAATTCTGAGGAAGATTAACTGCTTCTTCTTCTTACCATTGCAGTAAAGAAGAGAGGAAAGTAGGTGCATAAAATAAATCAGGAAGGATTATGATGAATTCCATCGTCTTTGTAGGGATTTCTATTTATTTGAAGACCGTTTTTTCATTATTTTTGTATGAGCAATTGGAGGTGATACATGAACTCATCACACCGAAGATCTCAAAAAATCCAGCGAAAAACTAGAGAAAACCAATACCTGTTTGGTAAGAATACTTCTTCGGTTTAGCTACTTTATCAAAAAATCTTCGTCGACTATGGCGATTAGATTGTAAAGCGAGCTTCCAGTTTGTAAGGTTTTCAACATCTAGAATTATGTATGTATGTATATCAATTCCACAACTTTTTCTAAATTTAGACATTCCGCAGCACGTTCTGGTAGAAATTTCATTAAGCTCGGCTATTTTTGGAAGACGGAAGTTTGGCATATTTAAAATTTTAAGCGTGTAGTCGATTTGCAATTTAAGTGTTTTAATATAGACTGGAGACATTCCGGTTCCAGCCATTAAGACATACTCGTACATATGTAGTTTGGTGTATTCAGTGGCAGGTGAAATAATACGCATTTTATGTATGTATGTAGCTCTCAACTGTATAGTATAATATTTATACCACCATGCGCTGCGTAAAATAAAATGGATTCGGAAACCGCTTCAAAAACTCTAAACTTGCTACTTTTAGATACAAATTTATTAGTAAAACATCTTTTCCACGTTGATCGAATTGGCCTTAATTAATTAAGCTTAAAATGGGTTTCTATATTTAGATTGTTTGCCAAATGTATCCCAAGATATTTGTATTCTGATACCACCTCAATCACTTCATTATTATAAAGTTCCACTTCTGGCTTCTGCAAATTCTGCCTCCTCCTTTCTTAAAAATGGAACAAGTTCAACATTTTTACTGCCAACAAACGATTTAACAATACGAGCTGTGTGTATAGGAGCGCTGTCGTGTTGAAAAATTCATGAAAATGGTCTGAAGAGATCGTGGATCTTCGGAAAAGCAGATTTTATCACCACTGTGAGCTATTCCCTGTCAGTTTAGAACTTTGAACCACCAAGTCGACTATGCCATAATAAGAAACTGAACCCCAGACCATTACGCCTCCTTTCTGCTATGATGGCGGTAAAAAATAGCATCTCTTTTCTTAAATCGTGAAAGTAACACTCGTAGTTATAGCCATCCGGTCCATCTAAATTAATTTTGTTTCGTCAGAAGAGAGCTCCTTTTCCCAGCTATTCGCACATGCTCCTTGTTGGCACTACGAATCACAAGTCGAATAGTAACATAGATTCACTTGAGGTAACACCAGCTGTATAGTCGTTCGGGGCAAGAGTGGGGCAATCGATACCACAACTGCATCTAGAAAACCACAAATCATATTAGATTATAACTCGACTAAGAGTGGAGTAGATCATATGGAGTTATACGACTAAACCTACAACTAATCAGTTGCTTGTTTAACCACACATAGGTATTACTTACTTACTTAGTTGGCGCAACAGCTCGAGGTGAACCTAGGCCTGCTTCTCGCAACCATTTGTGTGTGCGTGTTATATTTTTGCACGAATGGAAGGGACCTACAGTTTTTTGCCGATTCCGAACGGCGAGTTGAGAAGCTCAATCGTGACAAATGATACTCTTTGATGCTTGTCAGACATTCGAAAGAGGTGGCACCGTGAAAAAACTCTTTTAGGTGTTAGACCCGTCAGGAGTTGAACCCGGGCAGCATTGCGTGGTAGTCCAACGCACTAACCACCACGGCCACGGCGACCACATAGGTATTACTTATATTGAGCATAATCCCGAAAATGCCCGAGCAGATCGTCGGAATCTTTTCCTGAAATTACTGGCCCGAGATCTATTCTTGCAATTGATTCAAGTTCGGAGCTCAGATCCGCTTACAACGTGATTCTATTTTATCAAATCAGACATGGTTAGCGTACTCGGCTCGAAAATCGGAGGTATGCACTTCCATTTCGCTTTCGCAACCAATCGAAGAATGAGATAGCACCGATCGTTTGAAGGTTCAAGGTATTTGCAAGAAATGCTATAATGATGTCCGAATCAAGAGAAAGTGTCCGAAACGTTGCCAAAAATTTTGTAATACTGTTTACGAACCGCATATTACATCTGCTCCGGTTATTTGCATATATATATATATCATCTTAAATATTATAAAACTGCAGAGGTTTTTTTTTGTTGGTTACCTAATAGCGTGAAAACTACTGGACAGATTTCGATGAAACCTTTTTGAAATGCTTCTTAAGTACTTGAGATGATCACAAGCTATGTAATTTTTTGCTCAGCCTATTAGTTCTAACATAATAGTCAAAATAACCGTATATCGATGAGGAATATTATGAGTATACAGCCCTAGCTCAATAATGCCTCATCGGATTGAAAAACATTGAACTTGGCTGTGGCGTCGTCAGGGTTAGTAGCTACGTTATTCCCTGGAATAGTGATAAAGCTCGCGCTTTCCGTGACTGTTGTCTTATTGTGTGGTACGAATGCACCGTAAGGTAGTGGGAATCGTTAACAGAACCTATCAGGATAAACTTTAGGCAAACGTTATCAGTAGTACCACGAGGCACAAAAGCTGACGGGGTAAATGCCTGTCTGATATCAAATTCACTTGACCGTCAATATGCGGGCACGAACAGGCGGCAATCCAAACGCACGAAATTTTCTTATTTGTTACCTAAAATGGGTGAAGGAACGCTTCCGGTAGAAAATGGAAAAGAAGAACGAAGAACTTATCTCATCCTTTTACGGTGATAGCTATATTACAACTAACAAACCGTGAGAATTCTAAGCTTTGTGAGCGAGCTTTTTTGTTGCCTCGGAATGATCAAGCTCCAGCAATTGATAGCGAGATATTTGATGGTTCGTGTTGATGGTCAAAGTGCAGAATGTATTTCAATCAACCGAGTTGTGGACCACGAAGTAACAACCAGCTATATGGGCGAATTTTTAGATTCTCTATCTACTCCATCAAGGGCTTCCATCACATAAATTAAAACAAATAGGTGTACCTACTATTGTTCTAAGAAACTTCTAAGAAACGGCACCCGACCCAGAGTTACAATTCTGCAACGACATCTGGTAGAGGCGGAAGTGTTAACGGGCGAGTTTTGGAGAACTATGAAATCTGCACTAAGGGGCTGAAAGTTACACATTGAAACGTTTTTGACAAAACGCAGGTAATCAACAAAATTTATTTAACACTTTTGTGGACTTAGACAAATACTTTGCATATTTGTATGCCTTTAGAGGGGGTGAAGCAAGGCGAGCACGGGTTCAACTAGTCTCAAATAAAATTATAATATTTATTAATAAAAAAAAGTTTCTATACAAAATGTACTAGGTGGTACCCGGGTACCACCCATGGACACTTCCGCCATAGGTTTGAAAAAAAAACCACATGTTCTCTTCACTCTTTTTCAACAACTTTTAATTTTTATTGCGTTATTATGTTTTTCTAGAGATGTCATGGAATCTCAAAAAATGGAAGTTCAAAAAGAACCCGGGTACCACCTATGGGTCGTTGAGGGTTCAAAATGTTCTTACTATGTTCTAGCAGTCTGTAAGAATAAGTTCTTATTTTCTGCCCTTAAAAGCATTTTCTTTCTCAGCTTGTGGGGAAGAATCTCAACCTCAAAAAGCTGTCCATTAATTTACACGTCTGTAGAAATAGTTAGAGTCATTTGGGGTAAGAGTGCGCAGCAGGTAAGAGTACGCAATGCCATTTTCTCCACCTGTGAAAGAATTAGCAGAAATCGCTAAATGAGCAAATGTGTGCTTCACTTACTGCCAATGAAGAACAACTTCTACGAAAATATTCCAATTCGCAGTACAAAGAAAATCAACAAGAAAAGAAAAGCCGGATTTTGTTAAAAAAAAAGTCAATTTTTAAAAGTGTGTCAGGAAAGCTTGGCAACTCGATACCCCATAAGTAGTACGTAGGCATAAACAGTGTATAGGTGTGTTTGATTAAGGATACAATGTTAGTGGATAATATTATTCCTTCTTAGATTTTCAACACAATAAAAAAAAAAGTAGCGTCTGGGGAAAGAGTGCGCAGCCATTCTGTGGGTAAGATTGCGCAGTGCTTTCTTGCCCAGTATTTATTTTTTTTGTAATAATAACAATTTTTAGGCTATTACGGTCTGTCGTCAGATGCAACACGCACATCATAGTCGTAGGTGGTAAGCTGTAACTCTATCTTTCTGCTTTTGTTTGTCCTGAAAAATGCCTCGTACCTACTAAAGACAAACTGAAAGGGAATTGATAACCTAAACGCAAATTTGCAAGGCTAGGGAGCTGATTTGAAATGGAAGCAGCCCATGGAAGGCCGCCGAAGAATTTATTTTGAGTGAAAGCACAGTTTCAAACCTTTTTAAAGTACGAAAACTGTGACTTAAAATGGCTGCGCACTCCTACCCATACCTCTGCGCACTCTTACCCTGACTTCGTGGCAAGAGTGCGCAACTTGACTTCCTTTTGTTTTTTGATCAAAACATAGTGGTAGTCGTCGTCGCTTGTCATGCGGAAGGTTCACGGTTTGAATCCAGATTTCTTCGAAGCATTTATTTCTCACGAAATAAAAATAAGTTGATCAGTTTCAGAAGTTAATATCGAAACCTACTGCGAAGGCATAACACTGGCAGTAGGATGTTGGATATGGCCGAAGAAATTTATCGCCCAAGCTATAATAAGAAACGTCTGGAAAAAACTCCTGTGAATCATAAGCAAGTACAAAAATAACACACAACTCTCCAGTTATCCTGGACACCACCCATAGAGTTAGTTGAAATTGAAACTTATCATCAAAGTTTCCTACCACTACGTCGATCTGTCTGTCTCTCGTTCTCGTCCTTCATGTGCTCGCGCTGTGTGTAAACATTATAAGGGTATTCATATCCCCTTTAGCGTGTGTAGATTATAAAATAAAAAATAAAAAATAAAAAAAAAATATGAAACACACCTGTTGTAGATTTTCCAGAATTTAAGCCCGAAGTCCAAAATGCGCACTCTTGCCCCGAAGGACTATACATAATTTTTATAATATGTGGTTAGAGCGGTCAGAGCCTCTCCTTATTTATCTTTTATTACTTTGATCGTAATAATGATTTTTCTATACTGAAGGACACGATACGATACTATATATTTTGGAAGCATTGGGCAGTTCTTTTCGACTTGAGGGCATACATACCTCTTGTACGTAATTTTTCTGCAGTTTCCGTTTCAACTTCTGTGGATTCGTTCCTCTAAGCTTAAAAAATAACTTCATTCTATTAATATAACAAATTCTTTATTATCGTCGAAATATTTATAACCGTCGATACAAAACAAAACAATCGAGTTCAAAAACCGAAACTAAAATGAACTCATGCATATGTAAACATCTTCTTTCCAGTTCATTCTAAGATACGACAATTGTAGCTCAGATGCTGTTGCTATCATGTCCAACATCCATGGTATTGCGTAGCAAAGGTCCTGAAAGTAACTTGACAAGTCATCCATTACTGATGTTACAAAATAATTACAAAACCGTTGAATGAATGCAACCTCGTTGCGAACGCATCGTTGCACTTTGAATGGCATTACGAAACGTTTAACACTCAACACATAAAAAAAGATACATAAGTATCTATGACCAATAACTCCGATCGCCTGCTAATCTTTCCAACAACGAGATTCTAACTGATTCGTATAAACTTTCCTTGGCCGGTTTAACATTCAAATTGAAATTTCTCCAAAATCTCATTCATACACTCAACAAGTTTGCAGTTTTCACCCAAAAATCCAAACGATGACCTTTAAACTTTTCACCACCACCGAGAGGTAGGTATTGGTCGAATTAAAAGATTAACATCAATCGCGGTGCTTTATTCGTAAACAAAAGGCTAAAAACGAGAAACCACTAATGCTTTGTAATCGCATTTTGAAATGCATAATTAAAGTAATAATATCCGTCTTCTACGCTTCACAATCAATTAAATTCAATCCAATTAAGAGGCTATAAGTCGTTGTCGTCGCGGCCGAAGGCGCCCCCTTTCAGCTGTTTGAAGGCGCTCACCGACCACCAACCACCGACCCGCACTCTAAACATGAACATTTTTTTGGCAATTTTCACACTAAGCTTCGAGTACGCGAGTATCTGTTGGGAAGGTTTTTCTTTTTGTTTTGCAATTAAATTCGAGAAAAAAATAAAAGCAACAACAAATCCACACACTGACATTGAATTTCTTTAACTCTTCGACCATCGGCACTTTAATTACGCTTCTCCAGCGGGTAAGGGGCTTCCCATATCACACGCTCATTCCCAACAAAAAACCAAAATTATGAATAAATATTTCTTCACGGCAATCAATTAATCACTTCATCTGCTTGAAGAAGAAAACTCAGAGAGAAATAAGAGAAACAACAAAAAAAAATCACTCAGACTACAGAACCAGATAAAGAAATACAAAAATTAAAAACAAACTATAAATAAATATACAGTGAGGGTATTTTTCATACGTCCATTTGTGTGGTTTTTCTTTAATGCTCAGAACATCGAGTTTGTCTATCTCATTATTTTAAATGAATAAAAATATTTTGATAGTGGATTATTTGTAAAAAAAAAGTACAGAAAATTATAGAAGTCGGAAAATATGACTTTAATAATTATTTTTAATTTAAAAAAATATAAAGATAAAAAATCATTTTTAAAAACAACCTTTAATGCACTGAAAAGTAAAAAATAAATTTTTTTCCGAGTAACCAATATGTGGCTATTAATTAAAGCTAGGGGCGCTCGGGTTTTGTTTTGTACATTTTTGTAGATTGTTGATAGATGATATCACTGTAGCCTAATCTGTTTTCCTTCATTTATACATACATATTATGTATACAGTATACTATATGTAGATCCGTCGTGATAACAGATAAACCAGAAATGTCTTTGAGGAGCGAGCTGAAAGATAGGTACCTCTGCCTGGAGCTAGAAAGAAAAATGAAATCCGCCAATTTGGAGCGTCCACCATATTGAATTTAGAATGACGTCACTTAGCTAGTCTAATTTTGCTTGTCAATCCCTTTAATTTGATACCCATATTAAGGAGGTCGTGAAGATAACAGTAATCCACCATATTAGAGGATCCGCCATATTAGATTTACAACGTCATAAAATATACTACATTGTTTGAAATTCTACTCGTCAAACCCTTCTATTTGATATCCATGCCATGGGGGTTGTGAAGAAAAAAGAAAACCGCCATCTTATGGCATCCACCATATTGAATTTAGAATCACGTCACTTAGCTAATCGTATTCGACTTGTCAAACCCTTTCATTTGATACCCATATTAAGGAGGTCGGGAAGATAACGGTAAAGCCACCATCTTGGGGCGTCCGCCATATTAGATTTACAAGATCATCAAATACACTATATTGAGTTGTCACCGAGCATGTACAATTTCAGCACAATAGTATATCTGGAAGCGGGTGTAAAATAGATTCCCAGTTTTGGCCCTCGCAGAAATTGAAGTTGAAAAAGCGTCCGCCATAAACTTACAACGTCATCAAATAACCCATAATTGTATTGTCTCCGGAATTATACACGTGTGAAAAATTTCAGCCTGATTGGATATCTGGAATTGGGTATGAAATCAATTCCCAGATTCCATGCTCACAGAAAGTGAAGGTAATATAAAGCTTGTAAAAAAGTCAAAACTGACCTGATTTAGAAGCTTATACAATTACATACAAAATATGAATTTCTTTACTTGGTGCACTTTTTGTCCTTTTTCCAAATGTACTTTTATCACTAGCTGCTCATATTCTGTTAGAGTTTGACACGAAGTTACAAAACGAAATAATGGAATTTTGCTTTGGTGGAAGGATAGGTTAGATTAGGAACGGTGTGTTATTGTACCTGCAATCATTTCCACTCAGAGACCCCAAGGTCCATTATGAATCCCCTCATAGTTCGGGAGTCAATCCTCTTCTTACCAACTCGTAAGCCAGTTTGTGCTCTTGGTGAATCTTAGAAGATCCGATATCTTTGAATTTCCCAGCTTTGCAATGTCTACCAAGAATCTATGACCTAATGAACAGAAGCGTCGTTCTTGGAGAGGTGCTTTGCTTGTGTGGAAACACTTTGTGACATTTCATTTGCGAACCTAAGCCTGTCAGTATAAGGAAACGCCCTCGTACATTTGCGTTGTCTCATTCGTTAATTACTGTCTAATCAGTAATTATCAGCCAGCTGGAGCTTTTTATATATATGTGTTCGAGAGATAATCGAAACGGACCGCCATATTGGGACCCCTTTCGTCTCTCTTCCTATTTTTCCCCAAGTCCTGAGTCCAAATCGAACCCACAGCCTCTGCATGGTACGCTAGAGAATATTAAATGCACCAGCCCACCGATGCGAGCTGCATAGTTAGAGCATAAAGTGACCTGTAGATTCCGTACTACGTACTGAGGATAATAGTGATCAAGCTCAAAAACCAACTGATTCTCTCGGGCACTGGGGGAATTCTCCAGATAAATGCCAAATATTGGCCGCCAATAATAAATCTGATAGCAACAGTAAGCAAGGCAATACTTATGTATACCTATGAGCACTTCTTTGGTACCAATGGTGGACCAGGAATCTCGGATGCGAGGTATGAACTCGGCGCACATAATTGCATCATTGAGGGTGTGCTGCACTTTTGATGATTTAAAAAAATAAGCAGCACTAGCTTAAAACCCGCCCGCTTTGCCAGGCATGAAAAAAAAACCTTTTTAGCAATATTTTTGTGATGTTTTTTTTTTTGCCTTTCACCTTTGTTCCGGCATTATCTACATTTTAAAAAAAAGTACGGGCGGTAGATGGAAACATACGCAGATTGTCTAGCTTTTCAAATTAGTTCTGGGCTGGGTTAGGGCATGTAGTCTAAACAGATCTATTGCCTTCTCCAAACGGTAAATTCGGTAAACTTTTGCAAAGGGAATAGAAGTAGAAAATAAATAATAATAATTCAAAAATACTAACAGCAACGTCGCTGACTGTACCGCGAAAAATATCGGACCAAGTAAATTGGCGGAAAAATGAAAGTATCATTGGAACAATGTATAATGACCCAAGTTATGTATTTTTAGATGCCTGACCTACATGAGGTTCAACACGCAATATTGAAAAAAAAAAGTTCGTCGTAACCGAGTGCCCCAATCCTAGGTTAGACCGCACATACGCAAATCGATTTGAGATGAGATGAATGACAATCGGGTACTCGTAGATTGCGATAGCTTTGTTAGTATGAAAGAAAAAAAATCAAATTCAAGTTCACCATGGGAAAGAGAGACACGATCTAGCCAAATAATTATTTACTTCCTTTTTATCTTTGGAAGAAGGTAGTCTGTTGTTGAACTGGAACTCAAGTATTGAGACTCTCCAGGTAGCTCATCCTTCATTGAAATTTATATTGCGAACATTATGTTCCATATTATATTGCCATGACCAATAGACTATCCATCTTTTGCAAGTTTCAGACCTTCGATTTTGAAGATTCACCGATCGACTTAGAAAGCTACGCGATGAGAGTAACCACGTTCCTTTAGATTCTCGCTGCCGGTGGGTGGCTCGTTTTGCTGGCCCCAGATCTTATAAGTATTCAGTGACGAGCGGCTACTCCAACTGGTCAAGAGCTCCTCCCCTGCTCTTTCAGAATTTTACAGTATGATGATGAAAAACTAAGGGTAAAAGTTAAGGGTTGGGATTTATGGTTTCGGATTTAAAAGTCTCAAACCACCGTCACGAAGACTTAAAAAAGTAAATAAAGTCAATGGCTCTAGAAAATGAGTTGCAAAGAAAATGTCCTTAAAAAATATGACATACAAGTGGTATAGAGCGCATGCCTGCATCAATCGGGAAAAGGGTGGCAGTCAAAGTACATTAAATCCTGGAAAGTTGAGTACACCTGATGAGTGTAATATTCCTCTAGTTAATATGGTTCCACTGATCATTGTTCTCGTCAACGTTTCGCTTCTGTTAAATGATAATGTCAACATCTGATCGATCTCTGCTCCTGTATCGCCTTTGCTCGCTTAGCAGGTCATCACTGGCAACATTGCATCCGTTAACCTCGTCGTAGTTGAACGTTCTCATCGAAAACCAATTTTTATCTCAAGGCTTGCAGATAATATAATAAAACAACTGATGGTAGATTGAAATAATTAACTATCCATTAAATGTTTTAAATATGCTTACAACGAACCTAACGTCGAGATATTGCATCATTTAAATAGATTGTTTCTGAAAATATTTCCCAAAAAAAATCTAGCCGGATATATTACCTTGGTATCTATATAAATTCGTTTAACCTAAAATGACTACACCAACTGGATTCCATCCAAAAAACGAGAGTTTTTCAAACCTCAGCATCTCGTCCTTATTTTCTTTATAACCAAAATGTAGGAGTATAAGAAAAAGAAAACTAAACTAAACTGCAGGATACGATATAATCGTTTTCTCAGAAACTTGGAGCAGCAGTTTATGGTCCACATAATCACGGTAGCGATGATTACGACCGGAACGTTTCCTACCTGAAATTGAGGCCTCTGATCTCAATTACAGTTGGTTTCAACAAGACGCCGGCTACTTGTAACACAGTCCGTGAAACCATGGCTTTATTTCGAGAACAATAAATTCGAGAGAACAGTTAATTTCATGATTTGGACCGGTGAATAAGCTGCCTATATCATGTTATATCACACTTCTAGACTCTTTCTTTGGGGGCAACATAAAGTCTAAACTCTAAAGTCTGCATGGATAGGCCGGCTACGATTGAGGAATTGGAAGCCAACATTACTCCCGTCATTCGCCAAATAACACTCGAAATGCTCAAACGGGTCAACGAAATGCTCATTGGAACTTCAGAATGGACCATGTCAGCCGCAGTAACGGCCAACATTTGAAAGATATTATATTTAAAAAATAAATGTAAAGAGTGGTTCTGTTGTACGATAATAGAGATAAAACGATAAAATTGAATATTTTTATTTTTTTCATTTATTAGAAAAGTACCTCTAAATGAATCACCGTTATGAAGATCAATTGATTGTAAGAATCTCATTTAAATCTGATTTTGATCTTTTGGTTACATAACGTAAGCTATATGCCACCTTAAAACTCCTTTGAGCTCTACTACAACCTATGTTACACTTAAATATGAAATGTTTATTCCATGTTCGAAAATTTAACCAAATTTCAACTTGTTATGTTGTAATTTTAATCTTTTAATACTAGTTCCGATATTGAAGTTTGGGCTACCTGCCCGTTTTTTCACAATATGATTTCATACAAGTTACCTAGTATTATAACATTGTAAATGAACTAAACCGTATTTTAGGGGAGTCGGACAGAATCCCGAAAAACATAATCCTGAAAGCCCAGAATCCCGAAAATCCGAAATCCTGAAAATCCGAAATCCCTAAAATCCGAAACTCCAAAATCACGAAAATTCAAAATCCCGAAAATCCGAAGTCTAAAATCCGGAAATCCAAAATCCCGAAAAGACAAAATTCCGAAAGTGAAAATTAAAATTTTATTGTAGGAAAAAAAAATTAGTAGAAAATTTATTTAGTGTGGGTTTTCAACAAAATATATAACAAACTTCAAATAAGTAAAATAAATATAAGAAAACGGTTCAAGTCGTATTGAAAAAATTCATTTAAGAAACGATTTATCATACTATATAACAAAGCAGTAACGCTCATTCTGTAAACACGGCTGTATCTCGGACTGGAGACTAAACGGCTGGGCGGATTTACTTGAAACATCATATCTGGAGTCTTTAGGACTATACCACAAGGCCAATTTGGAATTTTCATTCTACCCCCAAAAATTAAGGTATCTATACTTCATTTGGGACCGATTTTATAAGAAGCGGATTTTCACGAAAACGGCTACAACACTTTTGTTTACTTTTTCATATTTAGGTTAGCTTAGACACATGCTATCAAATGTCATACCAGGTTTTTGCCTAAAAAGTTGTACAACGGTACTTGATTTTTCAACCGATTTTCTAAAATTGGGTATTTTTCGGATATTGGTCAGTCGATCGGTATTACCGATTTTCATATAGAAATAAGAGCTACGATGTAATGTGAAAAGAACGTCAACGTGTTGTTGGATGTACTGTACATTATATCCCTCTCATGTTTTGCTCTTCTTGCAATTAGGTATGAAAGTGGATGCATATGAATTAGGTTAGATTAATAAAGATAACAATCCATCTTATAAATAAATTTGTGGAACAAATTATTCTAAAATGTAACGAAATTTTCAAAAATACTTATTTAGCTATAGCCAATAATGGGGCTGAAAGTGGGTACATAAGATTGATTGAGTTTTGATTGAATTAAATTTCTATCGGTCTCAAATTCAAAATCTGCTGCGCATACAACGAAAACATGATTTGCACCAGAAGGAAATGTCGAAAAAAGAACATAGTTGTGGGCATAACGGATGATGTATTTTTCTTTTTTTCATTTCTGCCAATTCAATTCTGCGTTCAAGCATATTCTATATGAATTCAAACTATGTTAATTTTATACGGCGCGGCGCTTAAAAGCACGCGAAAGGAATATACGAGTACATATGTATAGCGAATTATTTATCTTCAGGTGTAGGCATTGTATCTTCTAACTACACTGAGCTTTTATTGGTAAATATAATTCACACAGTTATTTTCTTAACTTACATATATTTCTGCCCGTTAAGCTATGTAAGAATGTTCGTCGTTTTCGACGGGAGTCAGCTAGTGACAAATATCACAATACTTACGTCAACGGGAATGGACAAAGAAAATTCCGAAAAATTATGTAAAATGCAAAATTTGCGCAAATTTTTCATTTATAATTTTCTGGATCTTGGATTTTCGATTTTCGGGATTTTGGATATTAGATTTTCGGGTTTTTGGATTTTCGGGATTTTGGATTTTCGCGTTTTTGCGGTTTCGGAATTGTGACCCGTATTTTAAACGTATTTACACGTATTTTAGATCTAATTTTTGTTGATAAAGAGTTTACTGTTAAAATTGATATTTCTGGTTCTTAGCTGATTTTTCGGTGTTACATTGCTAAACAAAGGTTTCTACTATAAAATAAATCAAAATTATTTACACATTTATAAAATATAAAACTGTCAACTGTCAAAAAAATCCACTTTTAAACCCGTTCAGTCCGTCATTAAAGAACATAAATCCCACGCTTAAAACGCATTAAACTAAAAAGTAACTTCACCTACATAATGTACATAGATAAACAAATTAAAAAAAAAAACAATAACAATAAAGTACCATAAACAATGTTTGTAATAAAAAAAAAAAAATATTTAAATTGCGAGATGGCTCACATATCATCACTTCATGGGTCACAGTTTGCGACTAACGGCTGCTCAATTCCAATGGCAATGGTCAGTTCATTGTCTGGTATAATTTATTTTGTTGTTGTTGTTGTTAATCTATGCTAAGTGGTGGTGTATAAGAAGTTGTACTACACCACAACAAATGCAAAGAAGAAGTAGAAGGTAAGCGCAGCAAGAAGATGGTTACATAACGGTTCACGTTTTGACAAGCCATTGCCGATTTTCGAGTGTCAGTCGCCCATGTGTGTCTGTGTGTCTGGTGTTACTTTGTTGGTGGGGTTTCGTGTACAATCGACAACCACCCCCACCCCTCTCTCGCTCTATGAAAATGACTCAACATTCGTGGATGGAAGGAGGCATGGAGTGGTGCACTGATTTTCCACATTGCTGCGAGGCACGAAGGAAAACCCAAAGTGTTGGTATAAAAAGATGCCACTGCGCCGGTAGAAGGCATCAGTTTTGATTGTGCTATCGTTCGCTATACACTTGGACCATACACAAGATGAAGGTAGGACCAGTTTGAGATGGATACGCGATAAGGATTAAAGGATATACTAACCGTTCGGTGTGTTTTTGCTTTTTGTAGGTATTCGTTTGCTTATTGTCGATTGCTGCAGTCGCTTCGGCTGGATTCCTCGGCGGTGGCGGAGGAGGATGGAACAGTGGTGGTGGAGGTGGAGGAGGATGGGCCAGTGGCGGTGGCGGTGGTGGATATGGCGGTGGCGGTTCTAGTGTGAAGGTCGTCAAAGTCATCAGTGGAGGAAGTATTGGAGGTGGCGGCTGGTCCGGCGGTGGCGGAGGAGGCTACGGTGGAGGCGGAGGTTATGGCGGCGGCGGTCATGGCGGATGGGCTGGTGGCGGCGGAGGTGGTGGCCAATCTATTAAGGTCATTAAAGTGATATCCGGTGGAGGTGATATCGGAGGCGGATACGGCGGCGGTGGCGGCCATGGAGGATGGCAAGGCGGTGGTGGAGGCGGTGGATATGGCGGTGGTGGATATGGAGGCGGTGGCTACGGAGGTGGTTCCAGTATCGGTGCCGTGAAAATCATCAAGGTTATTGGTGGTGGTGGTGGTAGCTCCGGCGGATGGTCAGGTGGTAGCTCCGGCGGATGGTCAGGTGGTAGCTCCGGTGGATGGTCAGGTGGTGGCAGCAGCGGCTGGTCCAGTGGATGGTAAGAAAACCCAATGACATCCTTCCAATAAGTATTCCTGACTTTTTGTATATATACACCTACAACCACTTGTGATCCTTAAAACCGAAGGAAATTGTTGATTTGAATCGAAAAAAAGATTTGTGTTGTTAAAAAAAAAATAAAATTGATATAAAGTTTTCTTTTTTGAACTTTGTGATAAAAACAATTTTGGATTTTATTTCGAGTTTTTTGGCGAAATTCTGCTGTCGAAATTGTCAATCCAGAAACTCCATTTTTGGATTAAAAAAAGTTTTTTCAGGCAAACAACTGTTTTCCGCTTTATTACTTGGATATTTGTTTAGGGCCCACTCATTGCAAGGAACATAAATACGTATTTTGAGTCTCTTAGATTAGGGACGTTCCGATACCGCCATGGTGTCGATACTTTTACTCATTACTCGTATCTAATCAAAGTATCGAAACTACTCACTTACTTGTATAATAGTATCGAGTATGGATTCGTATCGAATCAATTGCGAATACATAGGACTAGAAGCTTTTGTGACAAATGAAACGTCAAAACAGTAGGCAAACGTTTGCACTGACGCAATGTAGACATTCGGTGTCCTTTTCTTTTTTCTTTGTTACCTTGTTTTTTTTTATATGGTTTGAGTATGTATGTTGGAAAGAGAAGTTTATAAAAAGTTAAAAATTATACATATTGTTATATAACGGAATTTAAGTGTTCCTGTCCCTTTTAAATGAAAATATTTATACTTGGCATTGGAAAGACTTGTTACTTGGAATCTGGTTCCGATACCAAGTATTTACTCAAATCAAAGTATCGAGTACAAAAAGTACTTGGATCGAAACAAAAGTATCGAGTATATACTCATATTTACTTGTATCGAAACTTCAGAGGTTCACATATTGTAACGAATTTCATCTAAGACGTCAGAGATTTCGTATGTTTTTCTAGTGACGGTCACAATCCTTCACTATCAGGCAAAGCTGCCATTAGGACTTTTCAACCGAAAAGGAACAATTCAAATACTGGTGAAAAGGACACGAGCCTTGGTTCGAAAAAGTAAGCATTCCTTTCATTCCTTTTTTGATTCAGTCAAACGGTCCAGTGTTTTTGTTTTTTTTTTTGCTATACAACCTGATGAATTGTGTCCAAGAAAGAGTATTTGGGTTCTGTCGAGTGTGTTCTACGAGTCTGTTTAAAATTGACACTATCAGCGGCTACTAACTCCGTTTGAAAGAGCAATGCTGGAAACACCGTTTTCCACTAACTGCCATCAATTACCTTCCAGCATGTTGGACTCACTTGCGCTGGGTATCGTTCCAGATACATGTTCAGGAAGAATGTAGATTGCTTTTTAACTTACTTGAAGTTAACTTCATTTGCGGCCTGCAGGGAATTGCAGTCCAAGTTTTTTTTTGAAGCTTGATGACATCTATGGATACGGTGACCATCCGTCCTCTTTTTGAGAGGACAGTCCTCTTTTTCGCTATTATGTCCTCTTTAATTTTTTAACTTAAAGAGAACACTACATTGTCCACCTTTTACTAAATTGTACTCCAAATGTCCTCTTTTTCTCCTAAAGATCATCTTTCTACGATGGAAAATATGTCAAGTACTTTCTTCAATAATTAATCATCTATAGCCTAATTAATAGAGCCAGTTTACAGTTACGCCCTCCCTCAAATGCTTTTAAAAGCAAAAACCTTATTCATAAAACTTAAGCAACTAAGCACTTTTACCATAAATGTTAGCTCATCTTTTAGAGTTCTCGCTATTGCTACCAGCTTCAAATGCGCCCATTGGACGGTGGGTTTCTATTTCCAATAACTAGTATCACTTGTGGTCGGAATTCGACCAATTGTGCGAGAGAAACGCACCTAGTTCTTACCGGGCTTAGACACAGCACGTTGAGAACAAAATTACACACTTACCCCTCTTCACAACCCTTCCAACGAAAAAAAAAATCCAGTGAATATATTAAGTTTAGGGCAGTTAAAAATGGGTTGAACTGTTTTAGCTTCGAGTATCTATATAATGATATTTGGACTTTCGAGAAATCGCAATTGAAGTAGATACATTAGAATCAATTTTAGTTATATAACAAAGTGCAATTTCAGGATGAGCACCGTGGTGTAGTGCTAAATGCGTGCTGCCCGTGTTCAATCCCAGCAAATACCTAAAAGTATTTTCACGATGTCACTCTTTCGAATGTCTGACAAGCAATCAAAGAGTATCGAGAACCCTACCAAATACCTAATTTCAAAATACCTTTTGGACAAAAAACCTTTTTTAATATTCTGACATTTGGACATTTAAAGCGAACATAAATAAAAAAACAATCCCGACCTGAATTTTTGAAAATGTGGATTATTGAGAGAAGGTTTTTCGTCCAAAAGGTATTTTAGGAAAAGGTATTTAGTCTAAAAGGTATTTTGTCCAAACAATATTTTAGGAAAGTGTGTTTTGGGAAAAGGAAATTTGAAAAAGGTATTTTGAAAAGAGGTACATATTTCCTCACCAACCCAAGAGTATCATTTGTCCATGAGCTTCTCAACTCGCCATTCGGTGTCGGCGAAAGACTGTTGAATTGTAGCGGTACTAAAAGTAAAGTAAGCAATTTATATTTTTAAGAAATTGCAATAATATTTTAAAAAGAGAGTACATTCTGTAGAAAAAGATGCAAAGGGCGATCCGTTGGGAATCTTAGTTTGCAAAAATCTTCCCCTAACTTCACTTTTTCCACCGAATGGCCCTGAATACCTTTGCATTAATTTAATATGAATGAATTTTTTATAATATGTATATGTTCTTTTGTTTTATTTTTATGTAATAACGATGTGATATGAATGAAAATATTTTGATAGTAAATATAATTTATTTTTAACCATTTTTTAATTTAAAAAAACGTCCTCTTTTTCGTCATTGAAAAAATGGTCACCGTATCTATGGATTTCGTACATATTCGAGTTCGACGAATATCCGGAAACAAATTTCAATAAAATCGTGTATTCTATGGAAATGGATCTAAAGAGGGTTCTTTTTACAGCGCCCGACATAAACAAGGGAGACATCTAAGCTCAAGAGACTTGGCGAGAATCTAAATAATCAAGCCATGGGTCTTCCTTTTGCCAGCTCACCTACCTTTTTGGTCTTCTTTTTTGTCGTCCTAATCAGGTAGCCAGAACAGATTCAGCTGACAGAGAATCTTACAACTACCTTGTGACTTGTGTTTGTAAATGCTATTTGACTTCATGAAATTAGGATTTAATAGATCGCTAACGACAGGGTTAAAAGTGTTTAGTGCCTAATTTCTAAGAGACTCAAGATGTTATAGTCTTCCAGTTAAGTGCCATTTCTATCTTGAGCATGTCATGTAACATTCTTTGAGCATCGTCATTATCTCTGTAGCCCTGTGTTTGTGTTCCATATCAGTCGAATGACCTCTTCAACACTGTTTCCGTTGACTAGTCCGATTGTCATCTCCAATGATTCAACCACAACCTTTACTGGCTCTTCAATTACGATGCCATTGATATGGTCGATTCACTTATGTTCGAGATATGTACTCCATGTAACTTCAGGCAATGAACGTTTTCCTTTTCATCGAGATTTCATTTAAAGAAAAGTCGTTTAAAATGCAGCGCATATTCTCTTCGACAAGAGTACTGCATTCCGATGCAGAGAGGCACACTTACATAAGTAATGTGACGCAATATCGATAATCCGCTGATCTTATAGATACAATCATACAATTCGAAGTCAATTTAGGGACGGAAACACGAAACCTTTCCAATCAGCCATTAATTAATTGCCAACACCAACTTTTGATTAACGCCTTTCGGCTATTTCATATTTCATGTTTGTTGAAATCGTTGTAGGTTCAACATAAGCCAACCTACACTTCGTACCTAAGTTTAAAGAGGAAGATAGTGGAAAAGGGGAGTTCAAAACTTTAGGACAAGGTTATTTGTTCATGCTCGAAAGAGTAAGAGAGTGATGGATACGGACGGGTCACAAAAACATGATTTTGCCGCATTTGCAAATTCTCCGTCAGTACCTAGCATAATTTTTAAGGATGTTTGTTACGGTTTGTGAGACGAACTTTTATCGAATTCCTCCATTTCTTTGCAGTTTTTAGATATAAAAAGCGGGACTGGAGTTTTTGTCCGATTTAGAGAGCTATTCGATTAGAAGAAAGCATTTTGTATGCAAATTTGAAATTAGTTCCCAGAGAAATTGCCCGCTTATCGGAGTGTCCGCTAATGGGAGCTTTTACTGTACATCAAAAAATGAAACAATGCACAGCGCTATATTAAGTTTCGTTCAATTTTCGTTAAATTCTTCCATCTTCGGATTTTACAATGGAATAGAAATGGTGAAGTGTCACTTAATGAAATGCCAAATTACAAAAATTGTACCAACTGTACTGATCTACTACTGCAGGTTTGCATCAACATCAGAAATAACAACGCATGGCTTGTGCAGCAAACACACGTGTCCCCTTCGATACGAAACAGCGTGTTCCTCTACGCATTTGCTACACATCTATTTCAGGTCTCATCCCAGAAATTACACACTGGTTATATACTACGCTGGTCAAATCCATCTTAGTCTGGTGGCCTAAAGTACTCGAAAAGATCAAAGCCAAGAGGTTTGAAAAGCTTCAACAGATGGCTTGTCGTGGTATGCCCTTCAGCAGCTCTATAAGCTTTAATTGGCATCTCGCCATTACATTTGAAAGTAAGCCGCTAGAAACGCTATCAAACTACAACTTATTCATAAGTTCAAACCAAGCAATCTTACAGATCACCTAAGCATTATCAACAATATTCCCGTTCAGGACATGCTTTGCACCGCGTCGCTGATGTTATACGATAAGTGAATTCTGCTTTGGCAGAAAATTCGAATTTCATATTGGGGAACGTACCACATGGTCAAACGGCGGATCCATCCTAGACCAGAAAGTCTAGTATTGTTAATGGATGGATCGAATGATAAGCTGTACGGGAAAACAGCGAGGTGCTATTTTGTTTAAGGAGCAACATCCTTCAAAGAAAAAGATGAACTAATCTCAGAGATTTCAATTTGAGCTTGAATGTCTTCTTTAACCAATTTCAAACGATTTCTTGGTCAAAGTAAATATGTACTTCGCAAAAAAGCGACACATTAGGCGTATTTCTTTATTAGTTCAGAGCTGGGCCTCTGAACAGATCCTGAGCGAATCGAGCGCACTATGAACTAAGTATGCTCAGAGCGCGTCTGAGCACTGAGCGCTCTGATTTAATTTTAAAACTCACTTGAGCGCTCAACTGTCATATGACTTTTCAATCATTTATAACCTTTATAAGTTTATGCATAATCAAAGTAATTATTAATATTAATTAATACAATTATTAAATTGTATTAACTAACTTTTATGCCATAACAAAGATCCGCCATTTCAATTGTTTTCGATTGTTTCCTATTTGTCAAATGTTGTTTTGGCTGCGCTCAGCATTTTACTCAGGACAGGATGCCCAGTCAATTTATTCTGAGCGCATAGAGTGCGCCCAGCCCACGCTCTGAGCGAATAAAGAAAGACACGTTCCACTACGTTCCACACTCTGAACACTCTGAGCTAAAAAAGAAACACGAATAATTTTTTTGACAACTCAGGCTCTGCTCTGAACTAAAAAAGAAAAACGCCTATTGCGAACTACACGCAACTCTTATCGTTATTAAATTTCCCATTTTCCATCCACCTGCTCCTGCTCCACCTCGTTTTAATGTCTTTCATGTCCAAGATCAGCGAAAGCTTAATTCCACAACTAAATTATCCAAGTCTCGCATCAATATCAAAGGTGCCATCAACCACATACGAGTACTTTACCTCTTGCCATCTAAATTGCCTACAATCACACACTCGTACGTCATAATCTATCTTTCGCATTTGAACTTCAAAGATACTGTCTGACCGCATGACATGAGTACTCATGCTCGTATCATTAGTCCAACACATTTTTTGTGCTACTGCAACTTTTCCAAGAAACAAACTCGTAACATTTTTTTTTATTTCCTTATGGTGGCCTAATGTCAGAAATAAATGACAGATGATGCGTTCACGTCTGCGTCTGCGTTCCATTACGTGTTCAACTGATTTGTATTAATAGCGGTGATTTTGTTTTCTTTATTTATTGGTTTTTCCATTCGGAAGATTCCAAATCATCTATTGATTGATTCAAGTGATGAGTGTGGGGAAGTAGAGTCTATAAAAATAAATTGAAGTAAATAATATCCAATTTGCGGGGCACGTAATCGTAATCGAAGGTAGACCTGAAGCGTAATGGGAGTAAACCCCTGTAGGTGCTGTAAATGCTGACAGTTTTATTATTTATTTTATTTAGGCATAATGATCGGGTTAATGGTTTAATTATTCATTTGGAATTAAAATTAGATTTTTCTATAATTAAAATTAAGTGTTGGTAGGTAGATGTTTTGTAAGCCGCTACTGTTACTCGTATTTTGTCGAACCATCAGTGATGTAATGGATTTGATTTCATTTCACATACCACTTGATGGGAGCCGAGGATTTGATATACGAAGGAGCTAATGGCACGTAATGGTAAGTCGCAGATCATCAAACGAACGGAGCAGCTACTCATTTGCAAATCGATTACATTAAAACACAAATCCTGTGCCTCGCGGAAACGACAATCTAAAAATAAGCCTGAGTAGCAAACGTTCAAGTGTGCTTGTGAACTCGTTCTACCACCTATACCGTTGGATCGTGGCTGTTGGCTTTTATTAACAACTTTATGGGCAGCTTTATTTCTCTATGACAAATTGTTAGTTGCAGTTTAAATTATGTAAAACGCGACTGTCCACCGAAAAAGACACTCAACTAGGATATTTCACATCATAATAGTGACTAGTGACTAGGTGTACCACCACAGTAATTAATTGCAGTCAAAATGTGATTAGTTTCCAAGTTTGACACCTGTCGCTGGCGAACGATGTCGAACAGTGTAAACTGTGTGACAGAATTTAATAGAGTTGGACCATTCCACATTTTATGGATCATAAGATTGTTGCTTCTACATGTAGAGTTAACGTGTGAAATTATTAATTAAAGGTTTCTCAACGAAAATAATCAACATTTTAAGAGCAATGTATGCAAATAATATGGCGTATGTATGGGACGGGGAGTCCATTTCTGGAGAATTCACAACAACGATGGGAGTGAAGCAAGGATGTATCTTGAGTGCGTTACTGTTTATCCTTTTCATCAACGACATATCAGATACTGTAAAAGGTGGAATCGAGTTTGGCAACATACAAATTCCGGTTCTTAAGTATGCAGACGACATCGTTTTTCTTTCCGACACTGTAGATGGGTTGCAGCTAATGATGAATAGGCTCAGCGTTTACTGCAAATACTGGAACCTTAGCGTGAACTTGAATAAATCGAAGGTAATGGTGTTCAGAGGCGGCGGTGGCAGATATTCTCAAAGTGAAAGATGGACGTATCAAGAAGAAATGGTGGAAGTTGTTCGCGAATACAAATACTTAGGAATTTTGGTGTCTTCGAACTTGAATATGAAGAAACATCTAGAAACCAAACTATCTGAAGCCAAACGAGCAATCTCATCGGTATGGGGTCGCTGCATCAACAACAAGTATTTAAGCCATAGCTCGAAGCAGAAACTCTCGTATACCCTGAAGCAATTGAAATCTTAAATGGAGTCCGAGGCTGGGATTTACTTTTCAACTACTGTGCAAATGCTCTTCGTTATAGAAAATGTATAGTTGAAGAAGATTTTTAATGTTTAATGTATATACATATTGCCTTTTTCTTTGTTCTCTGTTAAAAACAAAAATAGAAATGTAACTATTGTTACTATCTATTGATGACAGATCATATGGGAAACCGTTAAAAAAGACTACAATGTTAACGATTCTATCGGGGAATATCAAATACAGGTTTCAGAGGTGTAAAAAAAAACAAATGGTTGCGAGAAGCTAGGCTTGGTTCTGTATAGGACTGCTGACGCTGTATATTTATTTATTTATTTAAAAAAAATAAAATAAAAAGTCAAATAAAAAAATTAAGTCTCTTGTGTCCTTATTTTCTTAAATTTATTCCACAAAAATACGTTATCTGTCAAAGATTTTGAGAGATTTGAAGGAGAGAGACTCTGAGCGCGAGAAAATGTTCAGAAAGGCATTGCATAACAAAAGTGCAATAAGGGCTTAAGTCATAAATTGCAGTTTTGAGAAAAAGCGATTTTAAGTTTGCATAAATATTCGCAACCGCAGATTTTCTTTTTAAGTGTGGGCAATAGCTATCGAAACGGTTAACTTAGTCTATCTTCAGAAAATTAACCAAAGAACATACTTACTTGAATTTGTATGACTAAACTGTTTTCAACCATCTGGGATAGATTTACACTGCCGGCCATAAGTTTGCGATAAAATTTTGAGGTGTTGGGCACGTGCTTGAATTGAACCCGGGCAGCATTGCGTAGTAGTCCAATGCACTTACCACTACACTATGGTGCTCTTCTCGTTCTCAGTAAGGGCATTGAAATAGTGATCATAAAGTCGGAAACAAAAGTGTTCTATTTGGAAAATCCAAACAAAAGTTTAATAATATTTTTATGACTAACCCTTAAACCCTACCCTGGGGTTTCTAAGACTACGAAAAACTTACGGTTAATCTCAAACGACGTCAGTAGGCAGCCAGTAATCAGTCATTCATAAGTTCTGTGGCCACAAGCGAAAACTGCTTAAGTCGACTTAAGACAAAAATTAAATTCGTTTTTATAATTTTCATTGCAAAAAAGCTTATTTAAAATTTAAAATTTTTTACATACAAATCGATTAAGGTGCATTTTGAGAATCTACATAGGTTTTTCATTTAAATGTGTATTCGTTTTTTCAAACTGAAAATGCAATTTCAAAAAACGTATTCCGAAAATTGCGTTCTAGACTTAAGCGGTTATCGCTTATCGCCACAGAGTTCATGTGCGGTACAGTCGTTTTTATAACAACGCCCCTATCTCCTGGACCCTAGGGTAGGAATACTGTAATATTTTCCGTGTTTCCTTTTTTGTTGAATACGTTTGCTTGGTAAGTGGATAAATTAAATAAATTTTAATAAGTGTTTAAAGATAAAAATTAAAAATACTGTCCGCCAAAATTCAAAAATCAAAAATGTTGTCGACTCTGCACATAATGCACTACAGACTACATTATGTGCAGAGTCGACAACATTTTTGATTTGTTTTGATAGACCAAATCTGTTGCACTAACAGTGTATCCAGGCAGACCAAACGATGGCCGTTGGGTATGTTTTATAGTATTCTCAACATAGTGGGTGTTAACTCATATGTACTCCTAAAAATGGCATCAAATGAATTCCAAAAAAATGCTTTTTCCTTGTACAGGATCTCATTACGCCCAAAATTAAAGAAAGATTTAATTGGCCAACTTTACCTGAAAATCTCCAGGTTCTCTTGAGAGATATTTCAAAACAGAAACGGCCATTAGTTGAGCCAAATGCTGCTATTACTACAAAGAAAAGATGTGCAATCTGTCCAACAAATAATGGACGGGAGACGAAAATCAGATATGACAGGTGTCAAAACCCCCTCTGCGGCGAAAATAGTTGGGCTGTGTGCCAGGAGTGCCTCGATTCTGAACTTTAAGTTATTTTAAACATTAAACTCAATAAAAATCAATTAATAAAAATGTTTTTTTTTTAACTTTTGGAATAAGAACATAAATAATTATTTCTAAGTATTTCTCCACGGAAGGGTATAGTTTAAGCGTTAATTGTTATTTAGCATTACAATTTAAATCAATTGATAAAGCTGCTATTTTTAAATACAAAAGTCGAAATAAGGTCTAAAGCGCATCTTTTTATATTCTTAGATATTTACATTAAATCTACCAAATCCTACGCAAATTACTGAAATAAAATTACAAATAACGTCTATTCAAATTTTGTTTAATGTCTCTGTTTTAATATTAATGACTGTATGTCCTGTTTTTTTAGAAGTTCGATGAGTGGGGACATTTTTCGGAAATATTTTCGAGAAAAAGATGAAAAAACCCAAAAAAAACCTAAAAACCAGGTATGGTGGCAGAAGTATATTTAAACAGTCATACTTTTGAACTTTTTCTAGCCATCATAACCCATACACCGATTCCTTTTACACCGATTGTTGACGAAAACCGATTTGAAGCGTAATCAATTACAGTCGATCCCGCTTAAATAAAATGAGGAAAAGTCCTGGTTTTTATTTTAATTAACCGGGTTTTTGATTTAAGCGGACTTCGGAAAACTGAAACAAAAAAAAATTTAAACGGGCTTCGAATAGCAGAACAATGTTTCATTTAAAAATATATTTCGTCAATAAATACGAACAAGTAGAATCAGTTAACGAGACAAGATGAATCCATTTATTTATAAAAAAAAACACAAACTTGTGTGTTTCTTAGGACCATGGGACAGAAATTGTTGATAAATTTGATTTTCTGTAATTTCATTGTTTTGTTAAAAAATTACGATTGCAAACAAATGTTAAGACGGAGTAGCACATCAAATCGTTTGAAATTAAGAAAACAGAAAATGTGCTGTTACTGTGAGAGGTGAACTTCAGTGCCGAAGGTACACATAAAAAATGGGTGAATTCAAAGCCTGTCTCATCACTTTTTTTTGGAACATTTTAATTTTTTCAATTAACCCTTAAATGCAAAAATTTTTAGTTTCTGATGGAAAAAATTATATGGACCAATTGAACACTCCGAAATTGAACTACATACATTAGTTTTTTTTTTTTTTTTTGATAAACTTGCAAGACAGGGCTACTAGACAATAAAAAAAAATTAAGTCGATGCATATATGCATCAGTGCGCATTAAGATGTATTAAAATCTCAACTAAAAAGGCAGCTTAAGTTTTTAACGTTTTTCAGCGAAACGGCCTACGCAAACGACATTTATTTTCGGTCGTGGAAAGCACTCACATTATAGATAGCATAAACTCAACACAATAACAGAATTGAAACATCAAACAAGAGGTCAGGGGGAGGAACAATAGAGGCATTTACGGGATGACCTCGGAGCCATAACAGGTAAGTCTGTACACCGATCATTGGTGTCATCACAGGACACTGCCGTATGCAACTAGGCTTGGTGAATGGTGTCCTTTCAAACGACTTCTATAGAGGTTGCACAGAAAATGAAGAGGAAGAGAGCCCAACACATCTCTGTTCATGTCCAACTCTTTTCCGTAATAGAAAACTACACCTAGGCGAATGCTTCTTCAACGATCTCGGTGGACTAGCACAAGAAGACTTTGGAAGGTTATCTCGGTTTATACAAAGTTCGGTTTATACATAGTTCTCATAAGTAGCTCCTTGATATCAATCACAATGGGTTCTCTAGGCCTTAGTGCTCTAGTATTTGTATAACATGCAGCCACTGTTACCTAACTTAATCTATATATGTGAGGATGAAACTGATGGGCTGCTAAGGCCTCCCTCTTTTGATCAACAACTTATTCGGATACGTATATGCACACATGGCATTTACTAGCTCAAACCGGAAATAATGTTGACCTCCCCGGATGGGTCCATTATTCTTGCTATATCGTTCATAAAACCACCACGAGTTGATAGTTGTTAGATCTATCAGATGATGGAAATTTCAAAAATACAACTGTCTGGACTTCGTTTTGATTCCGTACCGTCCTTCCAAGCTATCAAGCCATACAACGCTACCCATATATTTGCTGTAATGGGATATTATGGCAGGTCATGGAACATCAATTAAATTGGTTAATATTTTTGGTTGTTTAATATTTTGGATGGAATTGTATCTGCGAATGTGCACTGATTCATATATGAATCGTCCGAATTTCTGGAAATAGAACGCAGTATATTGAAATAAATATTATTTTGTTCACTAATTATAAAACAAAATGTTTCAAACTTACACAAATATATTTTATTAAGCAGTTTCCAACTATTTAGATATTTTTAAAACATTTTTAAACTTCGCAAAGCTACAACACGAAAAATAATTTTGCAATGCATCTTATTACAAAAAAATATGACATAAGGATGTTGAATCTTTGCACACATAAAGAGAAGTATTTTAAATAGGTGAATTGGTGCCTACAGAGATTTAAAAGTTTAAAGATTTAATTTAAATCTGGATTTTTTGAGACAATTCATATATGGGACACGGCGCGTTTAAGGGTAAGCGCCGCGGAGACTTTTCTTTGAAAATTATAAATGTTTAGGAATTTTTTTCAATTATTCGAGTTTTTCATTTAAGCGGGTTTCAATAAAGCGGACTAGTCTGAGTGAAATTTGTGAAAAAGTACACGGGGACAGAATGAATTTTTCATATAAGCGGGTTTTTCAATTAACCGGGTTACAAAAAAGCGGGTTCGACTGTTCTTACTTTTTATGATTTATGGTTTTTAAAATACAAAAAATCATTTTCCTGACTCTTCTCCATTTTGAAACAAAATCATTTCACCGAAATCTAAGCTATGGACAAACCAAATCCGATAGTAGCCGCCATTTTGATGAAACTAAAGAAAAACAAGACTTTATTGCATAATAATTATTATTTTTAATTTAAATGCAAATTTCTGCTTATGAAGCTATCAACAAAAATCACGGCTACTCTGTGAAAAAAAAAATGTTTCTATCGAGCGTTAAATCTGTCCGATTAGACACGCACTACTGCGGTATTTTTCAAACGAATAAATTCTAAAACAATGGGAAATTCCTTTCGAAAAGAATGTCTATGCTTATCATAATTTATTGTTTAACTTAAGCGCATTAATTTCGAATCGCTCAAAACAAAATAGCTATGTGTGCTCCGTCATCTGGTTAACCCCAGTTTGAGCCAAACGTCAGACGTCTAACTTTCGATTCTACTGAGACTGACCCCTTGCCAATTAACCTATGCCTTTGCCTGTCTGTTTGTAGATAAACGGAAACGTTTGGAATCAAATGTAAATTTCATCACGAAAGTTGCCAAAATAAATCAAAAGTTAGCTGCTTGAAAGTCAATTCCAATGACAGGTTCGTTGTGATAGATAACCAAACGTCCGAAAAAAAAATCGACCATCAGTCATAATTCCTCTGCAAATTTTATTGTGATTTGTTGTGATGGGGGAAACCGCCCCGAACACAATAAGCAGGATACACAATGGCTGTCCGCGCTTTAAAACCAATAAAAAGCAATTAAGAACGATGAATTGTTTCGATTAAAACTCAGACTCATGGCGTCATGCTATGCAAATCATGGACAGTAATCATCAGCGGTTCTAGACGAGGTTAATTGCGTTAATTTTTTTCGGTTTTTTCTCAGGAGCTCCATCTAATGGTTCCCACTATGTACTCGTACATACTTCACTGGGCAGTGAGCTAAAACAGTGGGGGCCTACATACTCAAATCTCATTGTTCTGAGTCTTTGGTTCTTTTCATATAAAAGTGCTACCATCACCTTCGAAATACATCAGTTCAAGAAGCGGATTCAGATTTGGAGTAACATGAAAGTAAGGATAACGATGAAGGACGCTGTTGGGACCTTTTTAACTGGATTACCGTTCTCTTTTTGCAGTTCTTCGTTTTTATTGCTTTGGTGGCGTCTTTAGCCGTAGTTAACGCCGGAGGAGGAAGGTACCTTCCAAGGCCTGGTAACATTGGTGGCGGTGTTTCGTATGCCCCAGGACAATCGTACGCAGGTGGCTTTGCAGGATCATATGGAAGCTCATATGGAGGACTTGGCGGTGGTTCTCTTGGCAGTATCCCATCTGGTATAGGATTCGGTGGAAGCAGCCTTGGAATTGGAGGTGCCTCATCTGGTTTGGGATACAGTGGATTTGGAGGCGTCTCTACGCAATTAAGACCACCTGTCACTGGCCACCGACATGGTGGAATTTCTCGCGGCGGCAATTATAGAGTTGGCGGCATTTCTTCAGGTTTCGGAGGACTTGGTGCCTCGTCTGCCTATAGCCTTGGTGGTGTACCTCGTGGTTATGGAGGTTTAAAACAGGGTGGCTACGCAAGCGTATCTCGCGGTAGTAACTACGGACTTGGTGGCATTTCATCGGGCTTGGGATTTGGTGGCATTTCTCAAGGTTCTACCCGCTATGGACTGGGGGGTGGTTGGCGTGGTGCTGGTGGAATTTCCCAAGGAATCATAAGTAGTGGAGGCTCACTCGGTAGAGGTTTGGGTCAATCATCTTGGGGTGGCAGCTCCGTTTTAGGTGGTGGCGGTTACACTGGTGGCCTTGCTGGCGGATCACTTGGCGGTCAATCATCTTGGGGTGGCGGCTCTGTTTTAGGCGGTGGCGCTTACTCTGGCAGCGGTTTGGGTCAATCATCATGGGGTGGTAGCTCAGCTTTAGCTGGTGGCCTTGTTGGTGCTCCGCTTGGCGGTCAATCATCTTGGGGTGGCAACTCGGCCTTAACCAGCGGTCTATCCGGTGTGGGGTATAACTCCCTTGGCGGTCAATCATCATGGGCTGGTAGCTCTGCTTTAGCTGGAGGTCAATCTGGTTGGAAAAGCAGTGCTTGGTAAACCGCAACCTGAATCTAAAAAATGTATCTAATTGGTTATGAAATACAATCTCTGCTTACAACTGTGCTTAATTGGGTCTTTCATTTTAAAGCCGCTACATAAATTCTACTTCAATTTGTACATCTTAATCGCAGATAGCAACAAGCACTCGGCATAAACAATAAACAAACAGACACAGAGCAGCGGCAAGATGATGTAACGACGGAATAATGAGTCGTAAAGTGGGTAAGAAAAGCTTCTCTGTCTGTGGCTGACGTAAAGTCACTTTGGGAGACTCTTTAGTTGGGAAAATGTTCGTGCAGTTCACACGCGACAATTAATCAGTTTTTTGTTTAGTTTTTCACTCTTAGATACTGAAAATGTGTAAACAAACATAATGAGGGTTTCCCAATGCAAGAGGAAGTGAATGGCACGATGGAGACAGACCGCGTACTTGGAATTGGAACTGCAACACTTGGTCCGATTTTCTTTGTTTACGAGCACACTAATTGAAACCCATTGTTGTACAATGATTTAGATACGATTTGATTCAATTTGGTGGATGATTTGTGTTGGAGGCCTTTAGCTGTCTTTCAGGGTTATAATAATGAATGTGAAATGTTTGAATTAAGTTGATTTAGCGCATTGTTATGGAACACTTTTGCTGAATGTATTTATGGATCAAAACATAACGCGAGAGGTGTTAATTAATTAGTTGTTCCCGAGGCAAATCTTAGTAATGTTAAGTTTTTTTTTTTAGTTTTCTGGAGTTTGCGGTATTTTACTATCAAATTTCTAAATGTGACACGACTTTGTTTGTACAATTTCTGATGATGTTTGCCCGTCGTCAAATCAAACATTTCAATAGCTTTGTTCGATATCCCCAGCCCAAGGGGGTCCTGACCAGTGTCAGTGAAAAAAACCACTCCAATCCCCGATACATCAAACGCAAATAAATACAAATATAACTGTCATTCTTTGACTACCAAAAATAGACAAAACTTTATTACTTTTTATGTAATTTTGCGTTTGCTTACTTCGTTGTTTTAAGCCAGCGATTCTTTTTGTGGTGCAAACAAAGTTTAAAAGTTTTTTTTTTTTTTTAGGTTCTGATCCGCCAGTTGCGGAGGACACCGCGACCTAAAAGATCTATTGTACGTGTACCACAAAACCAGAAGAGGTTCAGCTCTTTCGATGAAGTTTAGGATCTCCCCGGTGGGGACTTTAAGAAATTCTAGCGAGTTAGGCTTTCTCTGTGGAAATGTTGTCTTCTAAGGGCACGGAGTGTCATGCAGTCACATAAAATATGTTCCGCAGTTTCGTTGTCTTCCATACAAAGACGACATTCAGTTTCCTGAATGATACCTATTTTGTTTAGGTGATATCGAAGATGGCAATGTCCAGTTAGAAATCCCACTAATCTCTTGAAATCAATAATTCTACTGAGCAGTATGTTTTTTATGGAGTTATTTTGGAATGGTTAGCGACGAAGACCCTGGGCATTTTCCCAATACGAGACACATACAGTCCGATTCACTTGATTCGACACACACAATTTGTTTCCTTAAATCTTGATTTGTTTCCCCTTATTTGGATCAATAAGCAAACAATTGCAGTCAGCAGAAAGGTTAGCAATTTCTCTGTAAAATGACATAAAAAAAATTTTGGTGACAAACCCCGAACGGTACTTTTGCTCTCTTTTTCCTCAATCATGTCAAAACTGCAGCATTTTTTCGGTTCACTTGATTAGACGCACGGGCAAATTTAGTTAATAGACCAAACGTTATGGAGTAAATACAGATACACATGTTGTTTTCCGAACTTTTGATTTTTAAGTTTATAGCTGAATTCGGAGTGTAACAAAACGGCTCAGGGCCAATAAAGGATTCGGCCGAACCTTTCCTAGCCAGTTCATCAACTTTTTCGTTACCATTAATACCCTCATGCTCGGGCACCCACAAAAGTTTGACTTTGTTTCTATTGGAGATGTCTCGGAGAGCAGTTCAGGACTGCTTTGGAGTCAATCAGGTTTGAACCTAGTGCTTTTATATGTAGCTGCTTGACTATCCGTGAGTATATGGATGAGGACGCCTGTTATTCCCGATTAGAGGATGACATTGGCGCACACTTGAATAGTATGGATTTCAGCTCGAAATACTGGGTTTTTTTTCCCATTGGTATTGATATTCTAGTGTTTGGTGAAAATATACCAGCACCCACCCCGGTATACATCTTCGATCCGTGTGTATACCACTTGTTACCTTTTAGATCTGAGGTAGGATTCTTATAGTTCCATGCTTCACTGCTCGGGATCACTGTATCGAACCTTCTGCCGAAGTATAAAGTTGTAGTCTATTTATTTATTTATTTATTTATTTGTTTATTACAAGCATTCTTAATACTAAAACTTAAACAATCTAAAACTTAAACTTAAATTAAAAATTTAAGGCTTAACTTAATATTCTAGGAATGGGGCGTATTGGAGATGGAGTGGTAGTGTAGGGTATTTCTGAGAGAGGATCTGCTTAAATGGAAATCAAATGCATTTTGGAAGGAATTGGTGACGCGAAGCATTCGAGAAATCGGAAGAGGGGAATAGATCTAAGGTTACGCGGGTTAGTGCTAAGGCTGATCTTGTTGAACAGTGCGGGGCAGTACCGCTTCAATTCGTAGAGAGTGAATATTGTAGTAAGGTGACCAAACTTGACTAGCATATTCAAGAATCGGTCTTACGAAGGTAAAATAAAGCGATCTCGTGACATAAGGATTAGAAAATTCTTTGGACCAGCGTTAAATAAAGCCAAGCGTAGAGTTGGCTCTGTTAATTATGTTATCTATATGGGAGCGAAAATTGAGTTCTCTGTCGCAGATAACACCCAGATCACGCAAAGAAGTGAGAGAGGGGACGAGTTCATTACATATATAGTAAGTCCTAGAAGGGGATGGGAGGCGTTTACGGGAGTAGGTTATAGCTCGGCTCTTGCTGATATTAAGCTCCAAAAAGTTGTGTTTGCACCAAGTTAAAAACCTGGTGAGGTCATCTTGGAGTGGGTGAGAGTCAGCGGGTGATTTGATGAATCTATAGATTTTCATATCATCGGCGTAGATAGCTACATAAGAATTCAAAATAATGCACTCCACATCATTCATTGTTAACAAAAATAATAAAGGATCAAGGTGGCTACCTTGTGGGACTCCAGAGGCGGCTGTGAAGCAGTTTGATACAGAGCACCTAAAGAGCACTAGATATGTGCGCTCATCCAAGTAAGATTTTATCCACATAATAAACCTTGGGTGAAAGCCTAGTGCTTTAAGTTTGAAAAGGATAATGCCATGGGAGATTTTGTCAAAGGCCTTACTAAAGTCGGTAGATATTACATCAACTTCGTTGCCATCCTTTAGAGCGCACAGAGAGCTCGATACAAATTCAGTAAGGTTTGTAGTTGTAGATCTACCCTTGAGAAATTCATGCTGGTTAGGGGAAAAAATAGACTCACAGTGAAAAGACATTATGTCATAGACATAGATAATGCTTTCGAAAAGTTTGGGTATGCAGGAGAGTTTTGCGATGGGGAGTTGGAAATATCATTCTTACGACCTTTTTGATGAAGGGGAATTATGTAAGAGCACTTCCAGAGTTTAGGGAAGGCTCCCTGTGAGATAGAAAGAAGAAAAAGAGTCGTGAGGGATTGGAGTAGATAATTCGCACATTCTTTTAAGACGATGGCAGGTACACCATCGGGTCCAGGGCAGAAATCGGGTTTGAGATTATTCATCTTTTCTACGACAATTAGCCAAAGTGATATGAGGCGAAGCAAGTGAAGTTTGAGGACAGTTGTTCATGAACGAAAAGTAGTCAATATCGAGCTCAACGATGTGGTTCGTGAACGACTGGCTGGAAAAATTAGCAAACAAGTTTGCTATTATGGTAGAGTTGTCAGACAATGTATCATTTAGTTTCAAAGAAGATGGATAGCTATCAGATTTATTTTTGGCATTGATGAAGTGAAAGAAGTCCTTTTATCGTGCAGATCATGTCGATCTACGATTTCGGAGAGAAGATCCACCCTGATCTGTGTGATCTGTGTAGTTTATCTCTCCTGATTGCAGTTAAAAGTTTATACCGAATGTTGTATGAAAAAATACCGGGGGCGATTCCACTGCTGAATCAGTGTCCACATCGAACATAGAGCAGCAATTGCAATGCGGAAAGTACGCCCTGGGGTGGACATCAAACAAAGCTAATAATCCAATCAAATCAGCAATCAGTTAAATGTTCTAAATTTAATTATTAACTATACGTTTGCAGTCGGAATAGCACTTCTGGAAGCTTAGATTCCGTATTTGTCTCAGAAGTGAGTAAAGCACCGTATTTTGGTGTGAAGAACAACAGTATCGGTGATTAACTTCTCTATATATGTATCTGTTATCGAATTTCAATGAAAGGGATTAAAATTAAAATTGGAAAGCATTAGTCTTCGCCTTTTTATTGTTACTTGTTAGTCACCCCGTTGCTATAGAACGAGTTCAATGGATAGAAACCGGATAAAAATGTTGATGGCTGCAATTCACACAAGTGTTGGAGCTATTTGCAACGACATTAGGGACAAATTAAAATAATTTAAGTACTTTACATTAGTTGGCGCTACAGCTCCGGGTGAATCTGGGCCTGCTTCTCGCCACCATTTGTATGTGCGTGCTATATTTTTGCATGGATGGAAGGGACCGACAGTTTATTTTGCCGATTCCGAACGGCGCCGGCGCGGCGAGTTGCGAAGCTAATCGTGGCAAATGATACTCTTTGATTGCTTGTCAGACCTTCGAAAGATCTGTAGCGCCACCTAAAGTAAAAGTAAGCAACAGCGACTACAATTTGCAAAGATCACATGATATGGGACGGTTACGATTGTTATTACCCGTGTTAAAAACCCTGCTATAGAACAATAAAGGGTGATTTTTTAAGAGGTTGAGAACTTTTTAAAAAAAAAAAACACAAAAAATTCGAAAAAATGAATGAAATATTTATTTCAATCGATAGTTTGAACCTTGCAATTTAATGTTTAAAGATAATTTCATACAAATGTTGACCGCGGCTGCGTCTCAGGTAGCCCATCCGCTGAGTCCAATTTTGGCATACTCTTTCACACATATCGGCCGGTATCTCACGAATGAATGCATGGATGTTGGCTTCCAGTGCGTCAATCGAAGCGGGCTTGTCCCTATAGACATTAGCCTTGACATACCCCCACAAAAAATAATCTAATGGTGTCAAATCGCACGATCTAGGCGGCCAATTGACCGGCCCGAAACGTGAAATTAACTGTTCACCAAACTCGCCTCGCAATTGCGCCATTGTTTCGCGTGCTGTGTGGCATGTGGCACCGTCTTGTTGAAACCACATATCATGCAAGTCAAGAACTTCCATTTCGGGCAAAAAAAAGTGCTGTAACAAAGGCCTAACTGCTGGGAACGGCGCCGAATCGACATTTCGCGGTCTTCTGTCACACTAGCTGATACGGCCGCAATATTTTCTTCACTACGCACAGTACGTAAACGTGTTGGTGGTTTAATGTCCAACAAAGTAAATTTGGTGCGAAATTTGGTCACAATCTTCCGAATAGACTGCTCAGAAGGTCGAGAATGCCGATCATAAAATGGAAGCAGCGCGCGATGAACATTTCGAACCGAGCACGAATTTTGATAGTAAAATTCAATAATTTGCAAGCGTTGTTCATTTGTAAGACGATCCATGGTTAAATTGCAAACCAAACTGAAGCTGTTTGACAGTGACACAAGGTACTAAACACACGTCAGCTGTCAAAACCAGTGTTGCCAAAACCAAACCAGCTAAAAAATCACCCTTTATAAAATTGCAATTTCACGTGAACTGTGAACTCATTGCAAAACAACTTCCAAATAAATGCTGACATTTTGAAGCTAATAACGAAAGTGTGAAAGAGAAAGACCTATTTTCAAAATATAAACAATCAAATTTCCTCCCTGCCTACTATGAATTTGAATGTATCAGTTATTTTTTATTATCTCCCCGTAGTTGCATTTTATAATATCATGGAAAAGACATTTTCTTTTTATGTACAAACATATGTAGGTCGGTATGTAGAAGAGGCTATATGACAGGACTCGCCATACACAATTAACGCTAATTTGTCTTTTCTCAAGTAACCTGATTACTCATACCTTAGTGAGCTTAGAGGAAGAATCCGTCCAGCGCCAGCCCAGTCCTCCATTGGGATTGTGGGATTCTGAAACATGGGATAAGATAATCACTATTTATCTTCATCCTTAGCAACCAGATGCGGCTCCAAGTTTAACTGGAATTCCACTGGCAGGGATGATCTTTGTCTCAATGGTCGATCACGGGCCAAAGCAATTCTTGGAAAACTAATCCAACCACAGGTCCCACCTTGGTTTTTAGGATGTCAACCACCCCTGTCTCTGATAGTTTGGCTCCCATACTCCTCCGAAATGACCGTCACAGCTTTACCGAAGAATCAAATCTCACCCTTTTATGAAGGTTCTTGATGTGAAAACGGTTTTCTTCTAACTTACTTTCATAATGGTTCTTAATTACTTGGCTTCAGATGGATTACAGTCGCTATACATTGCCTAGCCGATGGTGCTGGTTGACTGGGAATACTCTGACTTGGTACTAGGTTTGCTTGAGCACTGAACCAGGGTTTGCTGACTGGAAACCAACAGTTCCTCCTCCGATAAAGTACTGGGGTCCAATATCAATATTCTTAGATTCTAATTTATTATGCGATTAACCACTGGCGACTTAACTGCTTAAGCTGGCAGCCGTGGTCTTTGTGCTCAATTATACGCTATTTTGTTTGCATCTCCCATGTTTATTTTTATCTTTGTGCTCTGGCTTACTGGGTATTTACTAAAGCCTCCCTACTGACGGGCAGGACTGCCCCTCAATATTCATTACATAGTGGCATACAAGAGTTTTCATTCGTATTAAGCTCTGCTTGCAATTCACCACATATCTTTTGTTAGACTTGAGAGATTGAGATCCCTCTACTGAACGCATCACTTAGACGTCAGTGGCCTCGCAGAAATTGTTGAATGGAAACTAAAACTCACTCTAACAGGTGGACCGGCTTATCAGGTACTACTGCTTCTGAGTCATTCTCATCTAGCTTAAGTCTTGCTTTGCTATTTATTCTCCAAAGCTCGTTCGACTGCATCTGACGTGTATCCGCCATAATCACGTCTGATCTTCTGGACAAATCCTGAATCACTTTCAATTCAAGTCTACGTCGGATTTAAAATCGAATATTCCCCTCCCAAAGAAAAGTGTCTTTGTTGGTTTGCCTAACAACAGATAACCATTTTTTTTTTTTAATTTCTTAAATTGTATGCAAAGCCAAAGCCAATTTTCTTTAACATTTCCCCTCCCCATGAGCTATGACATGACTCATGCAGCAATGATGATCTGTCATCTGGGATTTTTAATTTTAGAAAAAAATACCTCATGTCAAATGGCGTTACCTCTTTTGTTGTTAGAACCCGCAACCATGGTCACAAGTCTTGTTGTATGCGCCTCAATTAAATATTCAAATACCAGAGGGCTTACATAATATCTCCATAAATTGGGATGAATACAAAATAAAAGACCGGCAATCAAATCGGTCTGGTAGAAGCCGCTAATCTTTTCCAACAGTCAAAGTGATGAGCTGAGGATCTTTAAATTAAATTGTATTCCCCTGCCTTCTGCTACGTGTATGTGTGTAAATGCAAAATTTCAAGGTTAACCAGTTTGGGAATATTTAAATTTCTAGTTTATTAAAATTCTATATTCGAATATAGTAACATTGAAGTTCTATGAAAAGTTCAAGAGCAACACCACAACAACCGGTTTCGAAAGTTTAATAAAAAAAACTAAACATCACTCTTCGCGCCTTTAGGTAACTTTAACGATTTCTCTTGGGTCTTTTTTTTCTTTTCAAAAAAAAAAGGTCTTCGCTCTTGACAAATAGAAAATAATTCCATAGGCCCTACGACACTATAAAATTACAATAATCTTTTTAGATAACCATAAACAAAAACAGCAAAGTATCTGAACTGCCAAAGCCGGTTTGAAAAGTCATAAATTTTGTCATTTTTTTTTTCTCATTGTCGAAGCTTATACAAAATAATTAATGAAACAAAATTCAATAATCGATGTAACTTAATTGGAAAAAAAACAAAAATCCAAAATATGAATAATTACGCCTGCTATGTTAGATAATAAATAATTCCCTTTTCCATGGAGCCAGCCAACGTACGGAAATGAAAATCGCATTGCGAAAGGCATAGCAATAGTCTTTCAGATCTTACACCAGCTTTAGCTTCGCTAAATGAGTTAGGGAAGTAATTAACACATTAACCCGATCGCATATTAAAAGCAAAGCTTATAAAAAAACAAACGATGAGTAATACAGTGATATACATACAGTAGCGATCATAGAAACTGCAACACGAAAAAAAAACCCACATCTCTCTTCATATCTACCTTTTATGTCAATGAAAAAAAAATCAATAAAATCATAAGTGTTTTCCATAAATTGTTTACCATTTTGTTGGCAATAAAACAACATATAGAGCCATTTGTTACAGATACAGAGTTCGAGCAAATCAGAATTTCCAAGAAAGTATTGAAAAAAACCATATATTTTCTTGCAGTAGGTGACAAGCCTTTTAAATGTTTATTTATTGTTTATGGTCATCCAACTTGTACATTTTGGAATTCTGAGGCAAGAGCATTTACATTTATAGAATTTAGTGGAATATTAATACTTTGTAGCGCCTCCTTTATTTTGTAAGCCCTCCTTACTTCACTTAGGCATTGAATCCACTAAATTTGAAGATGTCCCATGGATATTTCCTTATCCCAAAATTCTTTAATTACTTCATTGGGCATTTTCATCGCGGTAGGCATTTTGCTATTTATTTTCAATGCCATAATGTGGCAGAGATTTTCGATGTGGCTGAGGTCCGGTAAATAACCTGGCCAATCAAGTGTGAAAATTCCCTTGTCAATCATAAATTCTTTAACCTGTGAAGAAAGTAAATTTTATTAATTTTTTTTCGTTGCGTAGAATTGCTAAGGGATTATAATAGAAATAAAAAAAAAAGAAAATAGCTTACAATTTTGGAATGGTGCACACAGGCGCATTTTCCAAAAAACATGGCCAAAATAATTTTTTTGTTTTTTATAGTTAATTATTGCATAAGTTTATCGGAAAATGAGTAACAAATATGTTTTTAGTAAATTTACATTTAATTTTGAAAATTTTTATTTTATTAAGAAAATTACAAAAAAAATCCAAAAAAATAAGATAATTGTATAAAAAAATAAGAAAAATGTAAGAAAAAATAAAGAAAAAAAAATTAAATTTGATTTAAACCCTTTCGACCCGGAATGCAGTCAGTAGACTTACATCAATAATTTAATGTTGATCTGTTCAAATGACTTGCCTTTAGCATATTTCTAGCAAAAAATTTACTAGATTGTCCGTAGGGGGCGCTGGCTGTACCGGGACATATGTGTCCCATCCGATTTTGTGGGTGGGACATATACTACCGTGTTAAGTTGAATTGACGTATCTACGTTTTTGGCATTTTGAGATAAATGCGTTTTTGTGTTTTTATCTGCAACTTTTTTAAGCTTTGACCAATTTCTTTCATATTTTGAGGATATAATAAGAAAAGTAGTTATTATTTTTTTACTACAAATGTATTTACCTATATTGAATACTAAACTATGTTTTAGTAGATACGTCATTTTGTCTTAAGCTCTTAGTGTAGGTACGGCATTTTCATTTAAGGACATTTTTTATGATGTAATTTAATTTTCTTATTATTAGTAAAGAAAGCAAAAAGAATGTGTTCAAATATTTCTGAAACAACTTAAGCGTAGGTACAAACGATTTCAGAAATAAATAAATAAATGGGATGTAGTATTCTGCGGTTTTAAATTCAATCGACGTATCTACTTTTTTCCCTTTTTGTGTTAAGATTATTTGCCGTATCTACAAATATGATAGGTAGTTATGTCGTTTTTTATTAAAAAGTGAAGATACGTCAATATTTCTTTAAAACACCATGGTTGTGTGTACATACGTCATATTTCTTAAGCGTTTTTAGCCGCTCACAGGCGAGATACGGCTTTTATTCTTAAAAAATAAAATAATAACCAGTCCAACGATGTCAAAAGTAGCCCTAACTCAAAAACGCCAAAAATGTAGATACGTCGTTTCAACTTAACACGGCAGTATACGTCCCATTAGGTTATTATTAATAAATATAAAATAACACATTATTAAACAAATTTATTTTATCAATTCATATTGTTACATACCTAAGAAGAAAGATGTAAGACATCGTTAGAAAATTATTACACAGTACGTACATTTTTTTTATGGTAACTGGCAAAACAAATATATTTTTCGAAATCAATTAGCAATTGCCCGCCCAATGGGACGTATATGTCCCACCTAATAGACCGGATGGGGTATATGTGTCACAGCGCATAAAAAAGGCAATAAAACGTAAAGTACAAAAAGAATCTTCACTTACAATTACTCCAATGTATACACCGTAGCGCAAGTGGTAAGTGCGTCGGACTACTGAGCCAGCGGTCTTGGGTTCGAATCCCGCCGCAAACACCTAAAAAGTTTTTCACAGTGCTCACCTCTTCCGAATGCCTGACAAGCATTCAAGAGTATCATTTGTCATGTTAAGCTTCCCAACTCGCCGTTCGGAGTCGGCAAAAAACTGTAGGTCTCTTCCATTCGTGCAAAAATATAACGCACACACACAAATGGTTGCGGGAAGCTAGGCTTGGTTCTACGTAGGACTGCTGAAGCCGATATTTATTATTTATTTTTTTATTATACACCAGAACAAACAATAACTTGTTTTTTACTTTGTATGCTTATAAATTACAAAAAATCGTTCAATTTACACTTTTTCCAATGACTTATAGAAAAACATCTAAGCACTACAACCTTATAAACGTAAATGAAAACGGGAATATTGGCACAGTTGTCAATAAATTTGAAAATAAACCGTAAGGAATTGTTAAAATACGGTATGGGATGTAATTCAACCATTTTGGATGTAAATGTTTGATGTTAGGGCTATGCGAACATTAGTGGGACATATGTGTCCCAACAGGTGCGAAAGGGTTAAATAAATTAAAAATAAAATAAAAAAAAATGTTTCATTGCTTATAATGGATAAATAAATACAAGTTTTACTTCACGATATCTTGCAACATCGCAAAATATCACAACTTTTTGTAGCTTACTTTTGATAAGGGCGTATTAAAGTACATTTCAAGCTTAATTTGATTGCTGGATCTTGCCCGGAACACAACTTTTTGCTTTATGAAGCAGAAAAGTAGGTTTTTCTATTTACTCACACAAAAAGACATATTTTGAACGGGTATAAAATCTTATTTTTATAAAAAAAACTGCGCTCTTGTTTACAAACATAATAATCAACTCACTATCAGCAGACGATTCCATACTAACTTCTTTTGATAACTGCCTCACAAAATTTAAATAAAATCAAAACAAGTTAAGAGTGTTCACAAAATAAATTTATCACTGCGACCACCTCAAAGAAACTTCCACTTTAAACGCACGACTAGACAAATTAGTTGCAAATAAAAAAAAGGGGTTGAATCCATTAGGATACTCTTTCATTGTGTAAACAATTGGGCAGGGGAAAAAATCGAAAAAATACACATTTTTATTTTACAATTTTGGCCATGTTTTTGGGAAAATTCGACTGTGTGCGGTGGCATGGAGCAGAGCCGACTTAAAAAATCACATCGATAGCCTCTGAAAAATGCTTTTCCATTGACGGTAAAAGTGATTGACTAAAATATTTTTGTAATCTTCCGAACTTACATTTCCTTTAACAAAGCATAAATCTCCGACTCCATAGTAGTAAAAACATTCCCATATCATTTGGAACGCTGAATCTTTCACTGTTCTCTCAAGGCAATTTTTCCTAAAGGGCTCTCCAGCTCTTCGGCGCACGTATTGAATTCCATCGGATCTGTAAATGTTGAATTTGCTCTCATTGGAGAACATGAATTGTCTACAATCAATTTCTGTCCACTTTTCATATTTTTTTTGCCCAAATTGGCCGAGATTTCTTCATTTTAAGTCTAAACATCGGTTTGTTTTTCGGTTGGACGACCCATTAAGCCAAATTCTCTAAGTCTTCGATGCACTGTATGTACACTTATGCAACTGCATTTGACTCCACAAACTTTGCTCTTATTTGTACAGCTGTTTGAAAACGGTTCCTCAATGGCATCCGGTGTAAAACCCGATCATCCGTGGTAGATGTCTAAGGAATGCCTTCTGTACCTTTTTGCTGTTCACCTGTGGTCCTAAGTATTTTTTTTTTTAAATAATCTCCTAACAGTCGACTTGCTGCAACCTTAATAGTCAACTTTTCCACTTCAAAACGTACAATTAGCTATTTGATTTTTTTGGTCCTTCGTCAATTGCTCGTAATTTGGAATTTTTTCAAAATTATTAATTTTTACACCAACGCTGATAACTTTAAAAACAAAAATGACCCTGAACTACTTGAAGCACACCTATATACCCAAAAAGGATGAACGGTATTAAAAAAAAACTTCTACCTAAAAGTAATTAAGGATTATTCTGTAAAAAATAGGTGTTGCACTTTCTATGCTCGCTACTGTACATATGTACGTCAAAGTGATGATCATTCAAGTTTGTAGTGCATAATTGGATGGAGCCGTTAATTTAAAAGTGAAAAGATTTCGTTTAGAAGGTGACCCGTCTTAATTATGGTGGTCAGTCAACTTGTTTCGCACATGAATAATAAGACGAGTAATAAATAATTAAGTCCCGGTTGTTAAATCAAAGCTGGTCCTGTTACTAGGTCCAATTTTAAGCGTGTCTGTGAATAGATTTATACGACCGGAATAAATTAGTCGACTGACTCCTTGTGGAATGTTTTCAGATTAAATTTATTGGCGATTTGAGAACCTGATGAATTTAAGACTTTGTTTACCGCAGGCTGATTTTTTAAGCTTTTGCTTTTTCGATATTTTTGTCCTTCCATAATTTGGTCTTTAGAACTTCTGTGTGTATCCCTAAAATAATATAAAAAGGGCTTCGAGTGACAAAAGAATAGTGCAACACAGCGAGACTTACTATCAATCAGGGATGAAAAATGACATTTTTGAGTTGTACTTAAAATTGTTTTAACCCAAGTACAGGGACTGGGGTAAAATGTTACCCCAATGCTATTTTGAAATCGGACAAATTTTTTTCTGCCAAGTTTTGAAACCTGGATTTTTGTGCTTTTTGTACTGAAATGGAGCCAATTGTATTGAAAACTATTTATCGCATAAAAAAATATAAAGTGAACTTAAAATATTTTATTTTCTAACACATAAGCAAACAAAAATAAATTAACAATGCTGCGACCTAAAAAATCTATTGTGTCAAAGGATACTAATTAGTCCAAGAGGCAAATCACCTTTCTATTATGGGCAAGTATGTCCTTGGTTGACACATTTTTAAGTCATAAGAAGGAGTTCTTTGTTTAGGGTACGCCGTCTGACCCCGAAAAGTGCCGGGCAATCACAAAGGACGTGCTCGGCTTTCTCGGCCTTCTCTAAAAAGAGTGGACAACCGGTTTCGCTAGACAGGCCTAACCCATTTATGTGTTATCGTAGTAGGCAATGACGGGGGAGGAAATTTGTGAGATACCTAATATCCTTCTTATTGTAGTTTAGAAGTTCCCTGTAATAAGGCTTAATTGAAAGTTTGGCTTACCCCGGGAAATTTCTCTAATGAGACGTAGGAGATTATGTTCCCATTTGTTAATTAAGTCTGAGATTGTTGCCCAGTTTATGCTACAAAGTGTTCCGGGCCTGAGAATTCGGCAGTAGAGGTTAGAACGGGCAAGCTCATCCACAATCTCTTTTCCCTCAATGCCTCGGTAACCAGGTGCTCACCAAAGTTTGACCTTATTGTCATAGCTTTGAAGCAGCACTTTACCAGTTTTGAGTCCGCAGAGTAGGAGCTCAAAGCTTTTAGTGCGGCTTGGCTGTCTGAAAAGATATTTGTGTTAGCTCCCTTGATGCCTCTCTGTAGGTTAATCAAGGCGCCAATCTCAATGGCATAGACCTCAGCTTAAAACAAGAGGGACGGAGATTCTGATGTTGGACCCAAAGACCCCAACGCCAACACCAGAGGCCATTTTCCATCCATCAGTGTACCATATTAGATATTTTGGATCTGGGTGGGTCCGCCGCTTGACCACGTGGTACGTTCCCCAATATGAACTTCGAATTTTCCGCCAAAGCAGTTTTCACTTATCATAACATCAGCAATGGTGCAGAGCATGTTGTTATTAATATTGAATATTGTTATTAATGTTTAGGTGACCCGTAAAATTACCTAGTTTGTGCTTACGAATAGATTGTAGTTGAATAGCGCTTCTAGCGGCTGACTTCCTAATGAAGATCTGCAATGGCGATATACCAAGCCTTGGATGGCACCGGTTATACCAAAACACGCCATCCGTTGAAGCTTATCGAGCTTTTTTAATAACACTATCAGATCTGTATCATGGTGTGCTTAATACAAGCAATAACCACAAGCAGAAATATGCCAGAGCAAAATGTGCATCAACAGGCTCATCATTTAATGCTGGTGTTAGTGGTTAGGCTACGCTAAATTTCAACACCACCACTAGCAATAAATAAACAAATATAAGAACAAATATACATAATTAGAATTTATGTTCGAGGAACTACATTACGCAAGACATTTTTTAGTGTAGTCCTACACTGTCGCATAAGAGACAACGCTATTACTGCTGCTCTTATGAAAAGGATGACCTTCTAAGCAATGCAAGTAATGGTGTTTATCAGAAACCCGTGTTTAACGAGCATTCACAGAAAACTGTAGTTTGCCTAGCATGTACAAATAAATAGTTAAATAACAATCGCCACATTATTTGTATTAAATTTTCTTCCTTTTTATGTGTAAACATCTAAGCGCGCGTTAGCAAAATTTCTAGTGGAGTAATTCCGCGATTTCGGGGACGGAATACCGAACGGTTACGAAATTTGTAACTCAAATTTCATAGCCGCGCGATGAAATAATGACATAGTAATTGCTTATGTTCCTGGTCAACTTTTATATCTATACTTTTTATCCCGGAAAATGGCATGGTTTTCAGAAAATAGTGAAAATACTGCATATTGGGAGGGCAAATTATAGTTATACAGCCGTAACTCAATAATGGCCTATCGGATTGAAAAACAAAAAAATATGTGAAATTTTTTGAATCATGTGAGATATAAAACATCCTCCTGCGTTGTCCTGAAGCTGAGCAATGTTCAAAAGAATTGTTCAAAGCATCCCCCACAATTTTCTTTCAGTGGTGACCACTGCCAGCAGTCGGGCAGCACTGGGTATCGTTGCAGTAGTGTGTGTGTGAGTATATGTGCGCGCTCTAATATGATCATAATACTTTGCTTGTCAATATCAATGTTCTGTAAACATTATCACCATTTGCGGCTCTCCCACTCAACCAATCTTAACAAATGAGGTGTCAAAAAAAAAGAGGATTGTCTAGAGCAGTGATTTGGATTTTTAGTTTATAAATATTATTAACAATCTCGCATGTAGAAAACCTACAACCTATTTACGAATAAAATGGCTACCTACAGGCCTCTAGTGTCCTAGTGGCACCTTGTTTCAAAAAATAAGAGCTACTTTTCGTAATAGAGATCCTGATAAATATTAAGATTAAGTTTTAACAAATTGTTTATATTTACCATATAAAATCAGAGTGCATTTCGTCATTGCTCCAAGACATTATTTTCTTAAGACACCTCATTTGTGAATGTAGTTACGTTGAAATAATGTTTTTCCATAATAACTTCATTCATATGCTTTTTTCAAAATTATTTATACTGCTGAAGCTTTCGATCAGTGTTAGAATCATTGAAATCGGTGCAGAAATAAACTCTCAGGAGGAATCACAAGCTCTTGCTGTAGCGATTTAATTACATATGTACATACGTATATGTATAGAAGATAGATGAGGCGGTTTTTTTTTTTGTTTTGTTTTTGTTTTTTCTTTTCTTTTCTATTTATCTTATTCGTGATGAGATGACAGAGCAGAGTACATATGTACCTACAAGCTGATATTATTTATGTAAGAACTTGGATTAAAAGTTTTTATAACCGCGGCGGTTGAGTGTGTAGCGCGTCGGTTTTTCGACTTTTGGCGCAGTACTACTGAGTTTAGGGGTCCCAGGCTCGTTTCCTGGCGTCGACTGCTGCGAATGGAGTGGATTCGATGAGTAAATATGCGATTGGCTTGAATTTTATCGAACATAGACTAGTTATAATTTACTTTCTTTCCAATAAAGTGGAGCTACACACCCCATCCGCGTGATGTTTACACATAGTTCGGGACTGTTTGATACAATCGCATCATTTTTTTTTTTCAATAAATTCAATTTATTATCTATGTATTTTGAACTAGTGTCTCTAAGTCACACCATGGCAGTTTACGTTAGTCAGATAGCATGGCGGTTATAGGATTGAGCTGACCACGATTCCAGCGCCAAATCCAAAAAGCGACTTACATCTCGAATCGAGAAAGTGATTACCTTTGACTCACCAAGTATACGTTGGTATGTATGTTATATAGCCTTGTCCTCATCCTTCCTTGGGGTTTTCATGTATTCCGCCGATTACTCAATGCGTTATATTTCATCAACTGTCACTTGATTGGACATGCCGCACATTAAGAGATCCTAAATTTATTCCAAGAAATTGAAAAAAAGAAAAAAAAATAGCCGAAGGCCCCTGTCATCATTCCTGCGAAAAAACACGCACAACACGAATGTAGCGGCAGCCTTTTTCTTCTTTTTTTTTGAAGTGAAACTTCTTTACGCGCGTCATGCATTTTCGAAGACCGGAGTAAAACCGACTCAAGATCGTCATGAAAAACCATCATCATTAGGTGGTGTTTGTATGTAAGGATGTCACAGCCTAAACTATGGAACCGATTTCAACAAATGAGGTGTCGTTGGATTCGTCTTTATCCGGAGAGTGTCCTAGGCTATGTGATGTCACAGAAAATTTCAATATGGCGGGGGCACCAAGCAAAATGACGGACTCTTCTTTTTTTTTCTTTTTTATCCGACTAGTCTTTACAACCGCATTGATATTGGTATCAAATTAAAGGGCTTGGCAAGTAGAATACAATACGATATGACGTAATTCTAAATTCAATGTGGCGGACGGCCCCAAGATGGCGAATTTCTGTTATCTTTACTACATCCCTAATGTGGGTATCAAATGAAAGGGTTTGACAAGTAGAACACGACATTGCTTACTTATACATACACTATATATTTTTTGAAACTAAAAAGTTGTAAATAAAAGACACCCAATGAATATATAGCTGGTAAAATGGAAATCAAACATTTTTTGTTAAGAAATTCATATTGTCAAAAGTTGGTTTGGGGCGAAATGGACACCGGAACACATATTCGAGAGTGGGGTTAGATAGACATCCGAACAATTTGGATCCATTCAAAAGCCAGGAACATTTCTGATGGAAAATACATAATTATTATGTGTCATCTCATACCCAATTTCTTAAATTTTTTCAAGGATTTTTTGAGGAGAAAATAACGGAGAATATTCTTTGAATATCCAATGAATTCGAAAATTGTGTGAATGTCTCTCCTTTTTGTCACAAATTCTTCTTCCTTCGTCCACAATTATAGGTAGCTAAGAAGTTTCACTGCCGTCGTGCGTAGGCTTGACACACAATTTCTTTTATTTACTGCAGTTAAAGCGATCAAATGAATTGAAACAGGATGATCAAAAAGTTATGACTCATCAGCGTCTGTCACTTGTCCGCTGTGCATGCGTCTTCTGCCAATATCACTAGTTCTGCTCTGACTACCTATGTATCTATTTATGTATATTTTTCTCAATTTGTTTAGCTCTAATTTCATGTTTTTGTTTACTTCAAGTTTCATCACCCGATTCTTATTCTATGCATCGGAATGAATGGATGACTACTTCTGCAGTCACTTTTCAAACTTCAGCCTCATACGTCGTCATCCTAACTCCGTTTGTAGTTCCTTCTTCCATCTATACTCCGAACGATCCGAACATATTGAATAATTTATTTTCGTTTGAATATCCAGTTCACGTGTGCCCATTTGATTTAATCAATTTATGGTCGACGATCAAAACAAGTTTGCTCACCAACTCTTTTGTTTGTCGTAAATAAAAATTTAATAGTTTCAACTTTTCTCACTCGTTTTGTGTCTATTTCAATGTTTGAAAAGCTGTAAGTGGCTACATCTATGAACAAGGTGAAGAAACTTACATAGTTGAGCTTTTCTATGGCGAGCATCTAACTAATTCATAGAGATGGCGCTGTTTTTTTTCTCTCTTTTTTTCCCCATCGACGAAAGAAAAGCCGGCTTTTATTTTCTTTTCCACTTTGTTGTGCACATCATAACTGAAAGACTGACACGTACTTAACTGCATTAGCTTGTTTTGTTTTTGTTGTTTATTTAGTTGATACTGCAGACATTGTGGTTGCTTTAAAAAGATGACGCTGACGATGATGATGCAGCCCGCTCATCGCGTGTGTGAAAGAAAGTGAATTCAAGTTCAAAGTCAATGGCGGGTATAAACTGGTTTCCTGTGAGATGAGATAAGGTGTGGATAATTTTTTTTCTTTTACTAAAAAACGTTTGGTTTTTTATAAATTATTATGCAACACCTATAAATGGGACTGTCGTTGAAAGATTAAGTTAACAATGTTGAAAAGGTGATCAGATACGTACGACTAAAAATTTGCAATTCTAATTTATTCCGATTTGTTTATCTGTCGCTTGGCTTACACAGAATCGGTTAAAATGGTTGATTAGCTGGTTTTTATAGACAAAATTGCAATTTGTTTGAGATTCTGAAAGAATGCAATCCACCGCCTATGGCTTCGCACATGCTACGCTGGCAAAGTTTAAAGATCAAGCGCGTCTTTAATTCGAAATGAGTTTCCAGTTTCCACTGAATGTGTCTTCAGCTGGAGCCATTCTTTGTTTGCGTAAAATGCAAATTTAGAATTAAATATTTTAATGTGTAAACGGCGCTTATAGCACTACAGCGTGGGCATATGTTATTAGTTGAAGAAAACATGTTACGTAAGTTAAGTGTTGAAGAACATCAAAATCTACTTTAAGTGGAATATTTTATCATGAAATCCGGTCCGGAAGTTGAGAATGGCTGGAATAGGATACTCTTGCCGCATCACGCGTGTGTTATAGATTTGTTTAGATAAACATCCAAGCAAACTGTGAGCTTTGATGTTATGTCAGCTATAAGTGGTTTGTTTGGTGGTTGGTATGGTAAAGTGACCCGAACATCCTTCGCTGTAGCACGACATTTCTACTCCTATCCCTGTGTAAATTGATAATTTCAATCTTCAAGCTGATCATTTGATGCAATTGTCTTCTACCAAAGTTAAGAATCCTTTTTATGACAATGCTTGTCACGTTTGCGCTGTTTTTTTTAAATTTCTTCCATAAATCTGCCGTTTATATCTTTTGGTCACAAAGGAGTTGCCGAGTATTTCCCTCAGTAACTTCGAGTTCAAGTGTTTTAAGTCCTTTTCCTTCTTTTCTTAGGTTAGATTGAGCAATAGGCTGGGATAAGCATTTCCAAGTACTGTGACCTCTTACGCTCATTTCATCGGTAAGCAGTGTAGCTTAAGTCAAATACGCCAAAGGAAACTAATGAGGATAAGATGTCAGTTGGTGTAGTGAACCCTTGCTGGTAATATTTTAATATGTGTATGTGTTGGGCCGTTTTATGTGTCATTATGACGTAGTCTGCAGGTCTTAGTAAATCTAAGGTTCACTATCTAGCGAAGCCACTGGTTTTAGTGATACTGCATAATCTACACTCTAAGAACATATAGGGAACGTTGTTTGAACTTAATTTGAATTAGAACGATATGCAAATAATGCAAACATTTTCAGGACCTTTTCGGAATGTTATATAAAAATGTTCATTAAATTTGTCAAAAGCATTCTGTGTCACCTCCAGCTGAAGAGTTCCAGAAAGACACATTAGCAAGTGTGACACAGTTCCATTACGCAATCTTTTCATATTTTTAATTAAAATGTATAAAGGTTGGCCGAAACTGAAACAAAAAAAAAAAACGGCAGGTTAATAACTAAGAAAGAGATTGGAGTGGGTTAATGTGATTCTGGTGAAAAGATAGAATAATGTGCAGATACTCGCATGCTCTTCGTGGGTTTTTTTTAATTGTATTTGGAGGTTTCTTAATAAAATGAAACGCTAAAGCGACATAAATTATTATAGCAGCATCTGTGAGGTATGCAATTTATTTCTTTTGCTAACATGATTAAAGAATTAAAGTATACTAATTGGCGGAATGCAGCTTTGATGTGAACCTGATAAGAATATTCATCGATGATAGCATCAGTTGATTATTGTATTTTGAAGAACTGTATGGTATCAGCAAATGTTCAGAGCTCGCCAGTTCTGACAATCTTATATAAAGTAAATCTCTTCCTATTTTCTTAAGAATGGGATACACCTTCGTGTTCCAATGAAATTGTGAACGCCTTCCCTCTTTCGTTGATTGCACAACGAGAGCATGTAGTTTAGGCGCAGAAGTTCGGGACTAGCCTTAAAGATGGTGATCATTGTATCTACTTTGCTCTGGTCGTAATTTTTGTCCGCCGGATGGTTGTTACACTCAGTATGTTCGCAGGGTTTGCCTTTGTTCCATTTTAGCTTTGAAGTCGTCTTTTAGTCTTCTGTCAAAAATGCTGAGTTTTGTACAAGCAAGAAATAGATGTTTAATAAAAACCACGTACTGAAGAGTTACAACTGACTACCAGTAATATACTTTGCAAATACATATGTACATACCTATGTATGTATAGGAGGTAGGCATTAGTAGGTGAGAGTGGCGGTTTCGTTTAAAAAACCTAAGTAGCGGTACGAGGGCGCCGCACAGTGTGCGATTTTGCAAATTTAGCTGGACAAAATTATTTGTATAAATAAAAGAACTCGTTTATATTATAAAACTAGTTGAACCCATGCTCGCCTTGCTTCGCATTCTAAGGGCTTTCTTAGGCATACAAATATGCAATTTCAGTGGGAGCGTAGAAACATCAAAGTACACAAAAGTGTTTAGTCAATTTTGTTGATTAACTGCGTTTTATCAAAAACGTTTCAATCTGTAACTTTCAGCCGCTAACTGCACCGTAGCCCGTCAACACTTCTGCCTCTTCCAGATGTCATTGCAAAATTGTAACTCTAGGTCGGGTGCCATAACATTATTTAGGCGGGCTCAAGTTTCTTAGAAGAATAATAGGTACACCCACTTTTAGTTTTAATTTATGTGATGGCAGCGAAAGCGAGAGTTTAAAAATTCGACCAGAGATCTGGTTGTTACTTCTTGGTCCACAGCCCGGGTGATTGAAATACATTCTGCACTTTGACCATCAGCACGTGAAAATATCTCGCTGTTAATTGTTGGAGCTTAATCAATCCGAGGCAACAAAATAGCTCGCTCACAAAGCTAAGAATTCTTACGGTTTTTTAGTTGTGATATATCACCTTAAACCTTGTGATAAATTTACTTTTCCATTTTGCCAGTTTGCCTAAAGTCTCGGCAAAATAGCACTGTAAACCAAACATCCCAGATAACTTCCACATAGCAAATACATATGTGCATACATATATGAACCAGAACTAACTCTTAAAACAACAGAAGTTCACTTTGGGTAGAATATTTGTTTTTGATCGTTTTTTTTTTAATTTATTAATAATATTTATAAACTGAAAATGCAATTCACTGCTCTAGAAAATTCTCTTTCTTTTGACACCTCATTTGTTAAGATTGATTTAGTGCGAGAGCCGCAAATGGTGATAATGATTGTAGTACATTGAAGTACAGAGCATATGATCATGTTAGAGCACGCACATATACTCACACGCACACTATTGCAACGATACCCACTGCTGCACGACTGCTGGCGGTGATCTCCGCTGAAGGAAAATTGTGGGCGATGTTTTGAATAATTGTTTTGAACATTGCTCAGCTTCAGGATAACGCAGGAGGATGAATGAGCGACAGATTTACTAATTTCACCTATTTTTTTGATTTTCAATCCGATAAGCCATTATTGAGTTAGGGCTGTATAATGATAATATTCCTCTCCGATGTACAGTTATTTTGACTACTATGTAAGACCCAGTAGGCTGAGCAAAAAATTACATAGCTTGTGATCATCCCGGGTACTTAGAAGCATTTAAAAAAAAGTTTCATCGAAATCTATCCAGCGGTGTTCACGTTATTAGGTAACCAACAAAAAAACCTCTACAGTTTTATAATATTTATAGATATATTTTCAATATTATAAAATATATTTTCAACTGTGAAATATATATATATTAAATATGAAAAAGAAACGTAGTTTTAGTTCTACCTAAAGTATGTACGTAGTTCTAGTTCCGTCACAATCACTTGCTTCGGTGCTATTGTAGTCATTCTCAATTTTCTAATATCAAATAAACATTCAAAATAAGTTATGACATTATGTCGTTTCATTTGAAAAATATAGCAAAAAAAACATCGGGTGAGTGTTTTTGGACCACCCTGTATAAAACACATTCCATTGATACACGTAGAAGGATATCTGAGAAAACATGAATAGTTTTCAGAAACGCAGCTTATTGCAGTTAGTTTTTTTATTATTTAAATGTGCAGGACACATAGATTACAAAATAAACATATCACGATGTGTACACTCGCATACAAAAGTTTTTGTAGTCCAATAAACGCAAGACTTTTAATTAATTTGCAAATAACTCACCGATACATTTCGGTGCAGTTTAACTTATGAAATCATTGTCTTAGAAACTGTTCTTATAGTGAAACGTGAAATACATACCTTGATGTTAAATATGCATACTAAACTCTTTTCTGCAAGTAAATGGTAGAAAATAGAATTCACAACGTTACACGAAAAGATACTACTTCCGATTGCAGTAAGCTAAGTCGGTAGACAGTTGTTTTTGCTGGCTGATGGTCAACACAAGAGTATATCTAAATCATGTTAACAATAAAAATATTCATAATTGATTTTTCCTATTTTGTGTTGATAGCACACCTTAAAATACCTGTTTGTTCAGAAGTAGTTTTGAGAAATATAATTACATACATATGTATGCATATATCCATCCTGTGGAATCTAAGAATCCATATTTTTCGGGTTTGCCTGGCTCTCGCTAATGCCGAACATTTGCACAGAACGTGATAAGGAACGGACTCTTTCTTATTTGTGTTGATTTGGGAGCGACTTAAAAGATGTAAAGGAAATGTAGTCTTATGTATGTATGATTTCAATTTCACTGGACAACAGATAACAAAATGAATGAATCATATAATCACTTCCGAATGCAGGGCATTTTTTCCATCCAATTACATGCTTCTACCCACAGAACTGGGCACCGTAGCGCAAGTGGTTAATGCGTCGGACTACTGAGCCAGCGGTCTTGGGTTCGAATCCCGCCGCAAACACATAAAAAGTTTTTCACAGTGCTCACCTCTTCCGAATGCCTGACAAGCATTCAAGAGTATCATTTGTCATGTAAAGCTTCCCAACTCGCCGTTCGGAGTCGGCAGAAAACTGTAGGTCCCTTCCATTCGTGCAATAATGTAATACGCACACACAAATGGTTGCGAGAAGCAGGCCCAGGTTCACCTCGAGCTGTAGCGCCAACTAAGTAAGTAAGTCCGAGGACGAATGACTTCATTCGCCAAGTTTACAAATTTACATGAATTAACAATAATTAGTATTCTACTAACATAAGAATCAATACACTCACCTTCTTCCTGGAGCATGTGGTTGAAGACAAAACAGTTATACCTTGATGACGTTAATCTTGTAAATTTGAGTTCAACTGCTTCTAGAATTTTTTTCGACAGACTGTCTTTCTTTTCTTGTGCATCTTTTCATGATCTGGTTGCTTAGGTCCTGTCCATCGTCATCTAGTGCTGATTCCATGTGTGCTCGTTAGACATTATGCGGTTTTTCAGTTAGAGATTCCATCATAAAGTAATATTCCATTGTTGTGCAAACAGTTTGGTCTTCTCCTTATTGATCACATTGCCAAGCTTTTCATTAATTCTCCAGCGCAGTTTGCGATTTGATCCCATGATAATAACTATTATTATTAATTTTGTTACATTTTTTTTAAACTTTTGACACCATGAAATGAAATGCACGAGGTTAGCTTCAGAAAGAGAATGACATTTTATTTTCCTCAAGCAGGGTTTAGGTAAGCTTAACTTTGCAAAGGCTGATGTTATGACAGCCATTATGCAATTAAGACCGCGATTCGCAATATGTACTAGTCGGGCAATCCTTAATCTTGCTGTGACCTCACCTACGACACGAGTACGTCGCAAGTATGTAACTACGAGTATGTATGCTTTTTCAGGAAAATCATTGAACGCATGTTTGAAGAATTTGTATGGATATTCCCGGAGTATTTCTTAAGCTGGTGCGATGTATGATTTTGCAGATATTTTGAGGTATTAGCGATCTGTTACTTCCAACTTTTACGAATGACAGCGAATACCTTCTGCAGACAAACTGTTCTACAAGATGATTTCTGCAGTTGTTTAAAATGCTCTGCCAGTACAGGTGCTTTGATTTGATTACCCCTCGCATAGATCAAACCATTGATGGATCTATAAAACCTCCAAAATAAATCGCTGTCTCATATTTAAGTTAGTTTCGTAGCTAAATTATTTTGTATCGCATTTGGCTTGCTGGTAGGTACCTACATGTTCTTTGCAATATTGCTGACTTTTGCTCTTACTAAAGGCAGATAGGCGAACTAGCTGTCACATATTTCCATTCAAACCATATTTGATTTCCTGGCGGGGTTCGAGATACGTGAATTTATGTCTGGCTCCTGGATGGAGTACGATTGGGCTTCATTCAAAGAGCTGAGATTACTGTTGAGAATGGATTTGTATCTATTTGCAAACAAATTCTTCCATTGGATTACTAATTATTTATATTATTTATATTTGTGTAGTAGCTTCGAATCCAGATTTTTTTTTTTTTTTTTTTTTTTTTTTTTTTTTCCGAGGGTAGGTGAAAATCTTCCATAGACACTATGAGAATAGCAAGCGCGTGCTCATAGTAGTGTCAGATTCTTACTGACCAAAAACACCACCCTTCGATATAAATTTGTTAGATACTGCAACTAAGTTATACTACTTATCAAGCAATTTTTCTATCACGAAATATAAACGTTTGGCAGGTTACTTTCCAATGAAAGATCCTGCATGTTCCGCAATTTAGACGCGGTTAATCCTTATCTCGCCAAGTCGAAAGGTTTTGTTCTTTGTAGTCGGCGCAATAAATTGCTCTCATCCAAAATAAGTAGGACTGTATTATTAACATGTCCGATTAGTCGGTTTCTATGTTTTCGCGCGAAGCTTCTAGTTTCAGCTTCGATTGTCGGAATTCCGAGATCCCTGTGGATATCGTCGTTTCTAGCATACCACGGTGCTTGGACAATTTCTCTTAGCACTTTATTTTGAAAGGTCTGTAAAATATTGGCATTTGTTTTCTTGGTACAACCCCAAAATTGTATACCGTAGGTCCACACCGGCTTTAGCACTTGCTTGTATAAAAGCAGTTTGTTCTCGGTACTGAGGTGGGAATGTTTCCCGATTAACCAGTACATTTCTCTATATTTGATTTCTAATTCTTTACGTTTCATTTTCACGTGCGAATTCCACTTCAGCTTTGCGTCAAGTGTCATTCCCAGGTATTTGGCTTCATTTGCAATGGGAATTCGGGCCAAATTTATAAAAATTGACAAGTCATTAATTTTTCTATAAGTGAAATTCACGTGAACAGATTTAGTTCCGTTAAGGGCGATCCGCCAGTCCCTCGTCCATTCATTTACTTTATTCAATGCGTTTTGCAGTTTGGCAGTCGTTTCCTCGATTGTTTTACCTACCGCTAGGATAGCGGTGTCGTCGGCAAACGTAGCAAGGATAGTGCCATCTTCTTTCGGTATATCACGAGTATATAACAGATAGAGAAGCGGCCCCAGAACGCTTCCTTGCGGTACGCCGGCCGAAATTTCTTTGAGCTCTGAGTATTCGTTTCCATTTCTAACACGGAAGAGTCTATTCCCGAGATATGAATTCAAAATCTCGTATAGGTTTGCGGGAAGTACTTGTCGTAGTTTGCATTTCTTGTCGTAGTTTGCATTTCAAGCCATCGTGCCACACCTTATCAAAGGCTTGCGAGACGTCAAGAAATACGGTTGAGCATATCTTTTTTTCTTCTAGTGCTTTTTCGATTACGTTAGTAATTCTATGCACCTGGTCAATCGTCGAATGCTTACTTCTGAACCCAAACTGGTGGTCAGGTATTAGATTATTTTCTTCTATAACCGGTTGGAGACGCCTTAGCAATATCCTCTCGAAAATTTCGGATATGACGGGAAGAAGCGATATTGGTCTGTATGATTTTACTTCATATGACGGTTTTCCTGGTTTTAAAACCATTATGACTTCCGCAACTTTCCATTGGCTCGGCACGTGTTTTAATCTGAGTGCAGCATTTATAATATGGAGAAGCTTAATTAATGCTTTTCTAGGTAAGGCTTTGAGAATTTCTCCGGTGATCAAATCATAACCAGGAGCTTTCTTAGGTTTTAGTTTCGCGATCTCACGTTCGAGTTCTCTAAGCGTCGCAGATCTGCGCGTTAAATCGTCAGATGGTGGAACTACCATCCTTGTGATGTTGATGTTGTCATGAACCACTTGACCAACGTTCGGTTTAAAGGTTTCTTCCAAATGGCCGGCAAAAATATCCGCTTTTTCTTTATCTTCCCTTGCCCATTCATTTTGATTTATTCCAGATGACGTTTGCTTACATTTCTCCATGTGGATCACGTTCAAAACTTTGATGGGAAAACAAACAATTAAATTTGTATCGCCCTTCTTTTGAGATTGATAGAGTGAAATTATTTCCTTTTACCAGTCTGGACTTGAACTTGCAAATTGCCATAAACTTACCTAAACACGTTACTACTTTTATTATCTCCTATCATCAATTTCTCAATCTTTTTTGAAGCCTAGTATTATTTTTAAGTAAAATCAGATATTTCAGACAAAATATATTATGTTCCTACACAAACGTGACAAATTCCAAGCAAATTGAGGTTAGAAACCCGTTCGTTAGTAAGTCCGTATATATCGCAGGTGCATGTAGCTAAATAGTGTTTATGAGTGTTCTCACGTACCTACACTTTGCATTAAAAACAATTAAATGTTTTTTTAAGCATATGAAACCGGCAGAAAATTACTTATAGTTTTAAACATAACAACTGTCATTCTGTCATGAGTCTCGTAGATATAATCTCAAATCCAAGAAGCTTGTTAAAATTAAAACTTCCTTCAGTTGACTGCTTTTCATAAGTTAACGACCAAGATCCCATCACGACTAAACAATAACAGAATTATTTAAAAAAAAAACCACAAACAATGTTATATTTCCACTTCCATCATTTTAATTACTTTATTACTTAAAAAATATACACAGATGTATGTACGAGTATGCATTTAAAATTAAACTATCTAAACTTAAATTTACCACGATCCAGCATGACTGCTACTAGATGCTGATGCTTGTGAGTTGGCATATGATCCACTTGTGCCATAGCTTCCATATCCACTATTTCCGCCGCAACAGCCGCCGCCATTCGAATACCCTTGGTTGCCGGACTGGTAGCCCTGGTTACCACCCCAACCGGCATTCGAATTGGCATTTGCATAGGAACCGCCATATCCACCACCGGAACTATAACCGCCTTGGCCACCATATCCACTTTGACCGCCATAACCTCCATAGCCACTCTGTCCACCGTAGCCGCCATTACCTCCATATCCACCATAAGTGTTGACCGTATGCACTGGAACCGTTTTTATCGTATAAACTGGAGCACTTTCCACCGTGTGAACATACGTCGGACGGGAATAACCACCGCCATAGTTACCACCATATCCACCGCTATATCCGTTACGATATCCCGATGCATATCCTCCTCCATATCCACTATTGTAGCCACCGCCATAACCACCTCCTAGGCCGATGGATTTCGATACTCCAATGCTTAAACCGAGTCCACCACCCAATAGGCCGCCCAACTTGTGTAACGTTGGTGTTGCCATCGCAGCCGAAATGCCGATCAAAAGAATTACCGCTACCTAAAACAGATCGAAACGAAAATCAATTGTTAAGTATCCTGGGTGTCCTTCAAACAAAAAAAGTTACCGTTTTCATTGTTAATCCGTGAATATTTAGTTTGTTTAGATCCGTGATCACTTGTTACACTGAAGTCACCCATCATGTCGACATTCACTTTTATACTTTGACTGGGCGGCCATTTATTCCAAACATGTCCCGTAATGTTCTAAAATCAAAATGAAAAAAAAAGAAAAACCCCAACAAACAGATAAAAGCATACAGGCAGGCACGTACAGTAACACGAAGCGTCCCATAAGCTCAGCACAGCAATTAAGTTTATTCACGGTATAAACTGGGAATTCCGCGGGTGTAATCGCCGATTTACTTTTTTCTCATTGTTCAGTGTACGAGTGTACGACGGTGTTCTTCCTTTCCGGAATTACCTCATTGCAATGACACAAAATAGGCGGCGACAGCGATGGTTGATTCTGCTTCCAGATGCATCATCATTAGCACGCAATTAAATGCAAACTGCTACCAGGTGGATCGCTGTCAGATGTTGATAAGAGTACGACTATCTGATACTACACATTGGGGTTGTGAATATAATTAATCTGTGTTGTAACTCGGAGAGGGTTTCACTTTCGCTACGGTTCTTAAACATTGTGGGATTCCCATACGTGACAGCAGCTGGGAAATACGCTGAGAGGAAACGATACTATTTGCGACTACACGGCAACATGGTGCAAATGTCATAAAAATGTATCATCTGACCGGATTTTGTTATCGTTTTTACAGGATTAGATAGGTTAGCGGGCTGATGAGTATGGTTATATCCTCATTTTACTGAGGTCCATGTGGACCCATTATGATACCCATAGTAAGTTCCCACTCATAGTATTAATGTCTAACGTCCAACCATCTGGACGCGCTGGCAAACTTAGGCGGACCCGATGGTGATCCCACCGATAGCTCCTCGACATGTTCGAAGAAAAATTGGGTTAGGGTTCTATTTCTCTGTTGGCAGTGGTTTGGGCAGTGACAGAGGAAATGAGTCGTGTCTAGGAAAATCAATCCCGGGATCTCGGACGATTTTTGCTCTTAAGCGATCCCGGGATTGCCAGTCACCAATCCCGGGATTTTCGGGATTGAAAGCTGATTTTATTTGATACTCTCTGTCTCTGAAGCAAATACCTAAGTAATTTTTGATTTTTAAAATTTAAATTATTAATTTTTTGTGATCGAAACTAACCCTTCCCTTACCGTTTTCGAAAAATTATGTACAGAAAAGAAACATATCTAGAATAGGTTAGATTACGGTTTTATGTTTTATTAAAACTCGTATTATGGTTTCTTCAGAGCTTATAGGTTCCATGCACCACGCATGCATGCAGTATGGCCAAAAAAAATACGAAATCTTTGTCAGAAAGAATCAAACAAAGACGGCGCACGGAACTTACTGGTTTGCTGAACTATCTCCAAGATCCATCAACAAAATATTCTGGTGAAGTATTCTTATCACCTAGTCAATCTATGATAAAAAAAAAAGACAAAGACCTCCGCTGCCCGGAAGTGCATAAGGAACATTAATATGTCATTGTAGGTATTTTTTTAAAATCATTTATTAAAATAATCGTAAAAGATTTTGAGAAAAATTTAAATCAGGGCTACTATTGTGTCGTACTTTTCAGTTAGTTTTGGTCATAGTCAGCAGTTTCCCTACTTTCCTTGACTCGTTTCTTTCTTCAACAAACTGACCCATAGTTTTACCTGGTTCTGCATAATGCCCTTAGCATTATTCGGCAGTGCCTGACTATTCGTTGCATTATCAGGACCACTGGAGTCCTAAGTATGGCTAGAACTTCTGCCTGAAAGAGGCTGAAGGCATCCGGGTCTTAAGGATACTTTTAGCCCTGTGTTCATGCAAAATATACCAGTCCCGTTTCTTTAACAGTTTAAGATCCGTCCGCGAAGACTGCAGTGTCTGTATGCCGAGTTACTATTATTCGTCCACTCTTCCCGTGCAGGATTTTGTTGGCTTTGCCATAGCCGGGTTAAAATAGAAAAGAAACAAAAAACAACACCAACACCAAAGGAAACAACTTTCTTTCATCACGATTGAAAAATAGAAAAGACATACAAATTAGAACCGTTGCAAACGTACTTTTATATTTATTATCAGAACAGTAAGTCCTATCTCCACGATTAAAAAATATTAAGTAAGCAAAAACAACAACTTAACCAAAGAATAAATTTGGTATATATTTCTCTGGTAACACTTTTTTAGCGCACATTTTTCAGTACAAACATCAAGCGGTTAGGCTATTAATGTCAAAGAATAAGCGCAGCCTGATTGTCAATGTAAATAGCAGTATCCTTGCCGGATATTTGTTTCATTATCAGGACCTCTGCAGTCTTAAGTACAGCTAGAACTTCTGCCTCAATGCCTATGCTCATGCAAAAGATACCAAACCCCGTTTTGTTTACAGGTTTAGGCACGTCCGTGAAGACTGAAGTGTCTGTACTATTCATTCTTTGTTGGCTTAGCCAAAAAAAAACAACAACAAGAAAACCAACAAACTAAAAGAATAAATAGAAAAGACACAGAAATAAGAACCGTTGCAAACGCACTTTTATATTTGCTATCAGAACAGTAAGTTCTATTGTCACGATTAAAAAATATTAGATAAGCAAAAAACAATAACTAAACCAAAGGAATAAAAAGAAAGGAGACAAAGGAAACCCAAAGGAAACAACTTTCTTTTCTATCATCACGATTGAAAATAGAACAAAAAAAATTACGTTAACTGTCATAGGAAAAAAAAACGCCCGTAACGCAACGTAGTAACAAGAAGTAAACATTTTGGTTTGATTAATGGAAATCCCAGAAGAGAAGGCACTAACCTCATCCTCACTAACCACAAGGTAAAGTTCATGAAGGAATGCTGCATCCGTATCTAGCAAACCATCCACTTCACGTACAGATGATTCACGGCTACAGCATAGACTACTTCCGTCGCGTAATTTCTCACACACTCACACTCACATCCACGATAGTTCTGTTTCTTTTGTTATTTAATCACGCCCCAACATCCTTGTCATCAATCAGTGTTCGTTACGTACCTTCGTGTTCATTATAGAACAAAAAAAAATAAAAAAAAAAAAACAGCAAAGAAAAAAGACCTCGCCGGGAAACGAACCAGGTACCTCTCACACGAGAAGCCGACACCTCATTTTTTCATTTTTAATGCATTTTTATTTATCAATTCAATTATTACTTACATGCTAGATAAAAGTGCTTAAAACTAGCTTAACTAACTTAACTATCTTACTCTAACTTACTGGCCCCACACGGGCACTCTAAGCTAAACTTAATACTTATACTATGTCTTTCGACGTAACCTAATTTATAATATAGAATTTTAATTGAATTTACAATTTTAAAGCTAAGAAAAATTTTTTTGGAAAAAACTTAGCAAAATGACAATTTTTGATTTTTAATTAAAACTACCTTAAATAAAACTTACAACTACTTAACCTATCTTAACTCTAGCTACGTAATTAAATACGTAATACGACACCTCATACACTGAGCTACTGCTCATTTTAAAATATGGGTATCCAATTTGGTATATATTTCGCGGGTAACACTTTTTAGTGCACAGATTTTAGTACAAACATACAGCGGTTAGACATATTAATGTCAAAAAAAGTAGATAAAATCACTAATTCAGAGACTTACTGCTACTAACCAACACCCAAACATTTCTAATTATGATAAAGAAGAAGAAAACAGAGTGAATCTATTGAAACCACCCAAGCAGCAACTAACAGCAGAAATTAAAAAGAGTATGAAATCCATTTCACCAGAAACACAAACAGAATCGGATTTAACAGTGTGCCTAAGAAAAGAGTTGAATCTTTGTAAAAATGAAGGTGTTTACTGTCCATTCCACTAACAAGCGTAGAGGCAGAGCGAGCGTTTTCAGCGGCCAGTTATATTGGCAACAAATTTAGAAGCCAGCTTGGGGATGATACTCTCGATGCCCTTATATTCCTGCGGTTTTATTTCCAAAGGTCGGATGAAGACCAAGAGCAAGACTAAATACGCCCTTACATTTTTTCACTATGTATTTTTTTTTTTGTTTTGACTTTGGAATTTATTTATTTTTTTCCTTTTTGATTTTGTAAACCCCTTGAATTGAGTATTTTGATGTATTTTTTATTTATTTCATTATCAAAAATGATCATCTTTAAATTTTTATGTGTAAATATTTATTTGTTTCTTAGCAATTAAGTTTTTATTAATTTAAAATAAACTTCTTAAATTTTGTTCCTTTTGATTCATTTTAATAATAAAAAAAAAGGAGAGCATAATAATTACGCTGTTTGTTATTTAAAAAGGTGAGCCACTTATAATAATTAATTTCCACATTTCTGTGAACATGACTTATCAATGTATACATACATGGGTCGTGTGTTGAATTTTTGGTTTGATTTCTTTTAAAAAAAAAATATATATTCTGTCCAATCCCAGGATACCCCGGGATTGAAATCCCAAGTCCTGTCCCCAGGGGCCTCTTCATTACCGCATCCGCTACATATGTATTCGCTCAGGCGCAGTTTTTATCGTGTGATACCTTTCCATGGTGTGGGCAGTTAGCACTCTTATCAGCATTGACAGCGATTTCTTGTTATTATATTCTGGCCACTGGCTGACGGCTAAGCCATAGCTCTTAAATTCATATTTTGTAATCTATGTTTATTTTGAAATGCAATTAAATTAACACACTTACTACTTACTTACTTTCTATTCTGGCCTCAGCCTTCGTGATACTTCACATGTGGCTTAAGACTTCTACCTGTTTAATTAGCTTCAATTAATGATTTTTGTCCAATTTTGGCCTTAAGGTTACAGAGTGAAGATTAAACCATAACATCTGCTTGTTCAATGTCTAGGGCTTAGCCTATTCTGGCCAATTCATCTGCTGCTTCGCTGCCTGGTATCTGGCTGTGACCAGGGATCCAGCTGTTATTTCCGTAGCAGCTATTGCTTTTATGGCCACCTGGCTGTCAATGTAAATTGTGATATCCTCTCACGATATTGTCATCATTGACACCAATTGGGCAGCCTCTGTCACTGTTAGAACCTCATCTTGGAAAACGCTGCTGAAAACGTATGGAGCTGCTTATTCTTTGTTCCTCCGAGAAGCAACACGCTCCTATACCTATGTCCATCTTTGAACCCCCGATGTAGATAGACCAAGCATCCTGAGATACCTCGTTTTTTCTCCCACTGCTCTCTGTTCGGAAAGGCCCACGAGAAAGGTTTTTTGAAATTCAAGTGTAGTTTGAATTGATGTCATTGTTAAGGTAATTGCCAAGTATTTTGGTGTATCCATATGCATTCGACCTCCAGTACTTTGACTGTCTTAACTTGAGAGCGCTCTTTGCTGCGTCCTCCTGCATGTAGATATCCAGATGCAGAAGGTCAAGGTTACTCTAATTGTGCTTGTTGTTCCAGGTTGCTGGTTTTGGTTTTGGCGGTCTGACTATCGCACAGTACATACATAGCGTTGCTTGCGGTCTACATCTCCAGTTTCTCCCGAAGAATCTACTGCAGGTGTAGAAAGCAATTAACGCCGTTTTTACCCTTTCTTTAACGTTTAGATTTCTATCGAGTATGAGGCCTAAGTATTTCGCGCTCTCGGACAGCTTAAGGGGGGTGCCCTCAATGGTCGGTAGCATGAAGGCTGGTTTCGCTCTTTTGTTGGTGAACAGCATTAGCTCGGTTTTCTGAGGGTTGACCTCCACTGTTCAACGCTCTTTGCACTAGTTCGCTAACGGTGGCTATGGATTTTCCCCTTAGTAAGTAGCACCGCATCGTCTGTCTATGCTATTACTTTTATTTCATACTGTATCTAAGTTGTACCAGTAGTCCATTAATGACCATGATCCACAGAAGGGGGGGGACATAGCCCGTTCTTGCGGCATGCCTCTAAGTTTCTTGAAGCATTTTGGAAGTTTCTGAAGGAGTGGATTCCCCTTATTAGAACAAACTATAGCAAATGACAAAATACGCTTCCAAGAAGAGCAAAGAATCCGAAAAAATATAACTGGAAAGGCACTACGTGACGTTAACTGTCATAGGAAAAAAAAACGTCCGTAACGCAACGTAGTAACAAGAAGTAAACATTTTGGTTTGATTAATGGAAATCCCAGAAGAGAAGGCACTAACCTCATCCTCACTAACCACAAGGTAAAGTTCATGAAGGAATGCTGCATCCGTATCTAGCAAACCATCCACTTCACGTACAGATGATTCACGGCTACAGCATAGACTACTTCCGTCGCGTAATTTCTCACACACTCACACTCACATCCACGATAGTTCTGTTTCTTTTGTTATTTAATCACGCCCCAACATCCTTGTCATCAATCAGTGTTCGTTACGTACCTTCGTGTTCATTAAATCCGTCAGCTGTCACTGTCATTAAAGCGTAAATGTATTCCATCATCACAACAGAAACAAAATACAATTTTTAAATGATCACTCAAAACTGATTTCAATTCAAATGTCCAAAGCCACAATTTGGCATTCAGAATGCGTGCCAAGTGTCAGAATCGGAACTCCGGTGGCATAATAATTTAGCTGCAATACCTGAGTAGTGAAACACTGCAAATATCTTTTGCTACTATACTTTGAGATACTTTTTATTTTTCTTTGGTCATTCTTTTGCCGGCGGATAGTAATAAGTGGCGTCTATTGGCCTGGGACAAGGGCAAAACAGTTTGTAAACGGGAGTGGCGTCTCGCTTATGAAATTAGAATCACGACTCGTGGATAAGTAAACAACGACGCGGCGAGGTTGTTCCAATTTGCATTTTCACAGCGCGAGCACGAACAGAATGTGAAGTGCTAAAGGAAATAGTTGTCTCTTGAGTTGGTAGTTTGGATATTCCCCCAATTATTTCAGAACGGATTGGGTCTGTTGGAGAAGGTTCTTTTGTTAGCATGGAGTGTTGATGTTCACATGTAGGTACTCATTGATGAGATACTAGATACATTGTCGCAAAATACCGTCAAAGCAATTAAGAGGTGTTGAAGGAGATTTGCATACTTCAACACCCTCTTTGGGAAACACTTTCCATACCTGATTGTACTGTAGAAGTCTAAAGACTTGATTGTAACTGACTCAGTGTTGAGTGTGTCTACAGTTGGAAATAGAAATGAGGCAATCAGACAGAATTCAACGACATTTTTGGATATTTGCTCAAGGTAGCTTGAAAGAAGTAGTGGTTGCGGTGGAGAGAAAACCTATGAAGGGCGCCGTTTTGATAGCACAACCTCGGGTGACCCATTTATTTGGATATACTTTGCGATATTTATATCCACCCTGTGGAGTTAAGAAGAGGATCAGCTCTCCAATCCTTTCCTCGGATATCCCTTTAAGGTCGTTGAAGAGATGTTTGCACAGTACGTGCTGCCTGGATGTCGCTAGAGCCGGATATTTTGTCCCAAAAAATTAATAAGCGACTAGCACAGTGAGAGCACCAGCTTTCCGTACAGGCAAACATCTCAAACAAACCCAGGCAAATCAAAAAGCAAAAGCGGATTACCATAGAAGAAAGTTCTAATACCAGCACGTTCACACGATCCTATTGACCTTAGCGAATTACCAAGTCCTAGGTTACGTCAGGTAGATGGATGCCTTATGGTGGCACCACCGCTTGGGCCCATTTGAATTTTGCCCGAGAACGTCTAAGAAACCACTGATTTAGAACCACTCAGATAATAATATAAATCTCAGATGGTTTCTTAGCTCAATTTTGATAAGTCGTCCAGTTCATCGATGAAGTAACTACGACGTATCCTCATTCTTCTGTCAGCAATGGCGAAACTATCATAAAGTAGATGATGTTCCGCATGAATTCAAACAGCGCAGTGCCCAGTAATGATGGGAGAGGCGAAATATGCATCTTTGCGGGTAAGCTTAGTTGGAGAGACTGAATTTTTCTTATCATGAATCCAGCGCCTGGTCCCTTTATTACGAAGATTTCTTACAAACGGGAGTGCCTGATGGATAGACAGTGCTAACCCCTTCCTTGCAAGCTCTTCCGCTCTTTGAGTGAAGCATGAAAAAAAGCCGCAATCGTTGCCAATTATAAAGGAAACGAGCAGGGTCTCTGTAAGCTAAGCAGGTTTCCACACAAAAAAACGAAAGATTTATCATCTGCATTATCGATCAAAAAAAGGCGTAAGGCATTGCAACCTTCCTTGAGTTTTCATACTCTCCCCTAAGAGGTCAATGTTGTAACTACAGGAAAACCAAGACCAAGACGGAATAGCCCTATATCACGGCTTACCTGGTATATGAGACAACTTTTGAGGGAATGGTGTCATTAAATGTGTAAAGCTTTCGACAGTATTGATCCCTTGGTTGTCCTTGAAAGGCTGAAGAACAATTTTGGATTCACAAATTCATTCCCTAACATTCCGAGTACACGCTATAGAAACAGACAATGGAGTTTCCAGTCCACTTATTGTAAACTCTGGTATACCACAGTCTGTTTTGGGGCCACTTCTTCCTCAACACGCCGTTCGGAGTCGGCACAAAACTGTAGGTCCCCGTTGAATGGTTGCGAGAAGCAGGCAATGATTCACACTGAACCAAAAAGGTACGTAAATACAATAAAAAAGTTAATTGGGACAAGAACATTTTTATTAATATTCGTCCAACAAACGCGTTTATTGTGCCAATAAATGCGTTTTATTAATTTAATAAACGTTTATTAATACTATTAAGAGTTTATTAAAACTGTTTATAATTTTTTTAAATTTTTAATAAACTTGTTCGTTGTGCCAATGAAATAAAACCTCTTTTCAAGTACAAGTTCGTTGAGCCAATAAACAATTTTATAGTTTGAACGAAATGCATTCATTGGGACAACGAAACATTTTATTGAATTGATAAAACATTTGTTGAGCCAATAAACTTTTTGTTCGATTTAATAAAAATAGTTTATTGATATAATAAACTCCTCCAAAGCCCTAAAATAGTGGTTCTTCTAGCTTCTCGAAACTTTATACTTACTTTTTTTACCTTTTCCGGGATTGCTCATCTGAAAATTAAGATGAATAAAAAAAATTATATATTTTCAATCAATTTATTTTTTTTATTCATTATTCGAACACAATAAATGGGTTTTTGCACAGCTATGTTTTCTTTTGGTTTTTTCTTTACAATAAAGAGTTTCACTTAAATTAAACAGGAAGAGAAAATTTGAGATAAAAATGAAAAAAATGTCTTTAAACATACACATAACGACACAGTTTTTGAATAGAAAAAACTTAAAATACATACTACCACTACTTACTTATATTGTTGAAGCTGAGAACATCTTCTCGTATTACCACGATACAAAGTGATTTTCTGCTGTCCGGTTCAGGAACTGGATGTGGTCTTCAACAGCCTCGAATGCATTTGCAACGAATAAAATCATTTTCTGGGAGTCTTTTACCGTATATCTTATCCTGCGTCTATTGCCTTCGTTGTCCACTTTCACTTTGAAATGCTAATAAACATACAAATAGCGGGAAATAAAAAAATCGCTTTAAAGTCAACCACCATTTAGTTCATTAATTTATATTAATTATACGTAGACTTACCTGAATATTTTGTTTGTTTTTTTAACTAATTTAACACTTTTTAGTCAGTCCTTTTTTGATTTTCGTTTTCGTTTAGATAATAAGTCTATTTTGTCACTTTTTCCACAGAATTCTTACATAACTACTTTTCGATTTAGTTTTATCCAAAGATGCTTACTGGTTCACGGAAAACACTAGAATGACTAAATGGCACAGTTGCAAAAGCGTTAGTTCGCTTATATAGGTACAGTTTCTTGCAAAAATCAAAAGGTTATTGTGACAATAAACTGTTTGTAGATTTGATAACTGTTTTATTAATTTAATAAAATTGTTTATTAATACAAGCAATGAGTGCATAATTTCAATGAACATTTTTATGAAAATTTAATAAACTGGTTTATTATCTCAACGAATGCATTTATTAAGCAGAACGAAACCCAGACTCTTCACCTAACAAAAGATTTGCTTGGCACAATGTATGAATTTATTGTGCCAATAAATATATTCTTAAATACAAGCAATCGGTTATTAATTTTTCGAAATCGTTTTTTAATAAATTGTGTTTTATTGGCCCAACGAACTATTTATTAAATGGGTAGTATCAAAATAATAATATTTCGTACTATTAACAAAAGTTTTATTGAGACAGTAAAAAATGAGTTGATAAACGGCGTTTATTGATATTACGAACGATATTTTTTTCAGTGCACCCCAACTGTAGCGCCACCTGAAGAAAAAGAAAGCGAATAGCAACAGCACTATATCAGAAGCTCCCCAACAGGCATCGGTGTACATAGGATATTTTATTTGGAACACGCTGTTTGCTGAATTGAAGCTCCAATGCTCCGTTGTATTGAAGTTTGTATCTATCTCAGGTGATATGCCAGTCTTAAAGGCGTATGCCGGGATTTTAGTCGAGATACTGCGCAATTCTCGATATCGTTGTAGGAGACCGTTGGAGTAGGGAGGAACCTTATTAAAACAGATTGTTCCTGAGATAATGCGCGACGATATTATGCTAGCAGGCTATTTTGTTCGTATGAGCGCTGTTGAGCCGGTTAAAAATGAGTGATGCCAGCAGTGATCTTTGTGGGATGCCATTGTGAAGTTGGCCTTGTTGCTCTTCAGTAAAACTTGGAATTGGTCCATTTGTGACTTTTTTATAGTTCGGCCTTACATGGAGAAGCTCAAGCAGGTGCGGCTTTTAGTTCAATGAATGCCAAAAATCTTTTGAGACTGGTTTTGTAGCCTGTTTTACTATTCGCCTCATCACTGCTAACATTTGATTTGCGCAACTTCGGTCAGGTCTAAGTCGAACCTGTTCTATAGATATAACTGTCTGCATATCATTTTGCTTTTATTATAAATAAGCCTTTCTACATAAAAAATGTTTAATATAATCTTTGATAAATGTCTTAAGTTCGTAACAGAAATGTACACGGGGCATAGCGAGTTAACTTCCAGTTGCCGAGTCGATTCAAGGAGAGCTACAAAAGGCATTACAATCTCAGAACATAATTAGTCATCAGTCAATGATACTTTAATCATCCGTTCAAAAAAGTAGTTTTTGGTAACACCCGAAATTCCAATGACTCGATACAATCATTTTCCACTGCTCCACACATACAGAATTGACTCTCTTCATGGGACAAGATGGTGTCCTTAACTACAGTTTCGGCTTTACATATTCCTTCACACACAGACAGTCCTTCTGTAGTGGTCCCGACTCGATAGATTCCAGTTCTTGTTCGCTTAAAATAGTCTGATGATAAGTAGGCTTTTATCGAAAGCTGAACTGACTGAAACTCTTTTTAGTTGTTCGTCAGCGGATTTTTGCCATACTGATAAGGTAATCCATTTACTGCGGGTGGTTTGAAATTTTCTGCGTCAAATTTACCAAAGATAGATCGCTCAGCATACTTTTTATAGAGATATTGATGTAGGCAAGTTGTTTCCATTAGCCTAATACATCATTCCTTGGCATTCTTTTCGGTTTAAAAAAAAACACTGAATAAGGAAGCGCTACTGATGGGTTTCCTTTAAAAGTTCACATCGTCTTTTAGAGACCGTTGCACCAGGTAATCTTGGTCTTCTATTTGGTAATATTTTCCAACAAAAAAATAGCAGTTGAAGCTACGCTCTTTAAATTGGATTAGCCTCAGTTGCACCCATTTATTTTACTGCTGCCTCTTAAACGAGAACTTAACTTTTGCAATTCTGGTGTTTCTTGTTTGGAACATAATAACCAAGTTCCCTTTACTTTACAAGTTGTAGATACATTAATTTTGTAGATTCAAACAAATATCAAAGAATTCAGTCATTCTCTTGGTTTTTTCCCACCACCTGATCTGTTACTGGTTGGTAATTTTATTTTAACCCCGACAATCAAGTGTACCATAATGCAACATAATTTACTTAAAAAGCTCACACAACTACTAATGAGGTACATTTCGAAAGATTGGTATGTAGTACGAGTATAATAAAAGATTGAAGTGCAAGCTCAGTAGTTAACCTGATGGGGATTGGGAGCTTATTGTGCGGATTGCAAATGCAATTTTGTATCTTTGTGCAGAAACCACGAAGATTCGTATGTTATGGCGGATGCACCGCTGACGGACAAGGTAGTTGGTTAGTAATTCTTTTTTTCGACTTAATACGCAAGATTTTGAATAAAAATCGTGTTTACGTACGAATATGAATGTGTGATAGATAGATAGACTTTGTAGATGTGCGGTGTGGGTAATGATTGCTTAACCCAACCAACCGAATGTGTGTGATTATGCTATTTATGAACTTTTAATAAACCGAAGTCTTGAACTTATCGAAGAGTTGGTGTAAAGATGCTTGAACTGGCCCACTTTTAGTGGATGATGGATGAACAGCCATGCAAGAGATACTTGTGTTGAGGTCGGGCGTTAAATGTTTGCGAATTTTCAATGAACCTGAACTAAGATCGGTTTTTAAGAAGAGAAGATCTAATAATTGCTGATGTGATCTTTCGGGTACTACCAAGTCTGTCGGAGTACTCAGACTTGATATTGATCCATTGTACTGCCAAACAGTATCCCCCAAGTAACCAATCCATAGCATAGGTGAGAATCAAACTCACAACCTCTGCATGGTCAGCTAGCGATATACTTTCATGCACTAGACCACAGAGGCGGTGGTGGCGAATTCTTACTAGAGTGCCAACTAGGCTTGCCACCCGTCCTCCTTTGTAAGGTGATATCCTCCGTCCTCCACAAAAAGAAAAAGGTCCTCCACACACATAATTATGTTACTAAAACAAAAACTAATTCCTTTCACTTCTCAACGAGTCAAAGAGTACGATTTTTATGATGACGCGAAGAGCGATAATGAGCTTCTCAAATTATCGAGAGCCAATGAAAAATATGTTTTTAAACATTAACTTCGCTATTATTCTGACATGTTTATTTACTCAAGCAATATTTTTCTTTAGTCGCGCTAGTGAAGAAGCATTTTTGTTTGTTTTTTTCTTATTTTTTGAATCTTTCTAGTCTAGGGGAACCTGAGGACACTTGATCCCCCCTTTTAATTTTTTTAAAAATCTCAAATAGTAAAATATCTATTGATTGCCTTTTTATTTTAACGATATTATAAACAATTTAATCGTTCATCATATTGTACAGTTTAATTTAGAAAGTATGTAGGATAAAATATATTTTTTGCCGTTTTTCTAAAACTATCCAAAATAACCAAGTATCCCCCATTCAGGGAGACTGAATCCAGGCTTGGGGTATACTTAATTATCGGAGGATACAGCATATGGTCCTGCCAATTATTTAGTAGGAAGATCATAAAAGGCGGAAGATAGTTCCCCATTGGGCTTAACTAAAGCACAACATGCAGTTTCCAGCTCACCGCGCTCGCCGGACGTCATTTTGTTCTTCTCCTTGATAGCAACCACACTTTGGTTTATGGACTGCAGTTAGCCGAGTCTCGTCAATGTTCCACATAAATTCTGCCCCCAAATTTAAACTTTTTCCTCATAGAGCGTACATTTTCGAAAAAAGCGAAATATTGTGCTTTTTGAAACACAATATCTCGGAAACAAGTCTCCTCTACATTATAGGGATAAAATCTACCCCGGGGTCATTATTTTGTATTAAAAATTTTTTTAATACGTATCGAAATTTTTTTTAAAAACAAACATTCGAAGACTTACCTAAATGAACCCGTTTTCGATTATTTTTAGAAATAACTCATATTAATTTATCAATACCTATTATATGTTAAAGAAAAACAGTTAAAATACTTATGAAAAAACAATTTGCCAACTAAAAAAGAAAAACACGTCACCACAATACTGCTATCTGCGCGCGAGTTGTAAATTAATATCTGTCGATTCCAACCAACGGCAAATAGTGTCTTGCCAGTTAGCAGTAAAAAAAAATCGATCAAGTCTCCCAAGGAATCAAGGGTACCCAGGTTCCCCAATTTATTTACCCTTTTATCATTGAATTGTTATTTTATTATTATTTATATTGTAACAAGCATTTTAATAAAAAAGGTTGTAATAAAAAAGGTTTTATTTTTTTAAGTCCTCCACGAGATTTTCTAGAAGGTGGCAAGCCTAGTGCGAACATTCTTAATTATTTATGATGGTATCTCCCTATACGGGCAACAATTGTTTGGTAGACCATTCTTAAGCCACATTTCGAGATAGACATCTTCTAAAAAGTTTTACTTGATTTATCAGAAAGTTTTTTTTGGTGAGATGCACATAAGTAGGAAAAGGGCCCAATAAGACCATTTTCAATTAGCGTATAAAGAAATTAAGATTCATCTGTTCAACTATGGTAACAGAGTCCGCCATGTGTTACGTTAAATAGAAAAGACCCTGAGTTTTTGTCCAGGACTCAGTCCTGTTTGTCTTCTCTAGTAATCGGATCTCCTCTTTTATGGTGTTTCCCCTAGGCCGCAGAAGGGTAAAAGACCCACGAAGGGTGTGACAGTCCCTTTCCTGGCAAGTTTATCCACATCTTTTATACTTTTTCTATCCCCATGTGTCTTCGTACCCAGCAGATGGTGAAGTTATCTCATTCGCCCATAGTCCATTTAGTTTATCTAAACATTCCCGACAATTCTAGATTCGATGATCTGAGCCTATTGCCTTGATAGCTGCCTGGCTATCATTTTGGTTTTTCTTAATTTTTGATTTTGGCTTAAAAGATTCTGGTGTAGCTGTCCCTGTTCCTGCCTCAGTTCTTGAACGAACCGTGTACCATTAAATTGTATACGGATTCAGCCTGTAGATTCTAGATTCATGGCTCCGTACAGTCCTTCTTGTTACATTCTTTCAAGTATGATGTTGAAGAAGTCTCATGATAATGTGCGTGTCTTGTCTGAATCATTTTTTGACATTCAAGGTCGTGGAGAGGTCTTAATGACTTTGACGTGGCAGCAAGGTTTTACCATCTTCATCATGCACAGACAGACGAGTTTGGAAGTTTATCTTTACCAGATGCTGTCTTTGATTTGGATTTCTTAGATTTTTTCCAGGATGTGATACGCCACGATAAATTAGACCGCTTTTCAGAATATAGCCTCTAGCGTCTAGCCAATTCTTGCTTTGGTTGTAGTTGAGATAATAATATTTCAATTATTTGCAATTTCAGAATAATATAAAACTTTAGTCCCGAATATATCTTTATCTATCCTTCCATAGATGAAATTGACATTTTGATGACAGTTCAACACATTTCTAAATGCGCCATCTAGTTCACACCTGAGAACTATAATCAGTTTATTTTTAGCTGGGTTTTTTTTCTGTTGTTAAATCTTTCTACCAAAATATTAGAGGATTTTCTTGTAAGTCACATTTTTGAATATTTCATCCACCTTTACGTAACTAAGTAGCTACCGTGAATCACCAGCAGTAATAAAGGAAATACTACGAACGTAACTATTCCACATCATTGCATCATCATTGGACCCTGGAAAAACCATATCTGACGTCTAACGCTGTAATAACCTATAAAACTAAAAAGTGATTGCCCAATTAACAACTGTATACACTTCGAAAATTTATAAATTATAGTACAATATTTTAATTTTTTTTTTACATTTTTTTTCCACAAAGCAATAAAACACATCGTTTAACATTGTTCATATTTTTATTGCTTTTTGTTTGTTAGTTGTTTAATTAAAATTTACAATTCTGAAATTCATTTGCTTACTCAGTCGTTATTCCCATGGACTGACTTCCATTAGTAAACAAACAACGATCTGATTGTGTCATAAGGCACAAAACAAAGAAGACAAACTTTGAGCGATCTCTAAGCACGCAACGTTATCCCATCGACAGCTCTATTTTGTTGACAGTTAGTAGATTGATCTCGTGCAATGGCCTAATGTCAGCACGCTCACCATTCCGATGAGGCATTGCAGATTGACAGATAGTGTAATGCTGTTGAATTCACAATCGTCTCTGTGCCATTCAATCACAATCGATGTACACAATGAACTTTTGGCTGGAACTGTTGTTGATTACTTCATAGCACCGTTTTCTTATTTGCATAAATTTAAATGGCCATGTAATACTTAAAAATAGAAGACATACGAGTACTCGGATCATATCTTGGGGCGATGACAAAAAAAATCCGGTGGTTGGTATCACTGGGCGACCATTTGTCTGTCAGTTAAAATTATCAACAAAGAAAAGCAAAAAAAAAAACAAAGTGGTGTTAAATTATTCATAAATTTAATTAAATAAAAAAAATCAACACAAAAACGAAAATGAATAAATAAACAAAACAACTCGTGTGTAGTAAAAATGCCGGTCAATACAAAAGTATTCAGATTATTCGTTAAAAGCAGGTGGTCTCGGCTGCGGTTGGCATGAATTAATTTCAACTTTCCGCGTACAGTTTTGGCGAATAATTAAAGTCAACGCTAAGGATTTATTGCAAATGCCATTACAGTGTGAGTCAAAAGTTTATGTTTTATTAGGTAATTTGTAAGTGAAACACTGTCGGCAGTTCCTATACAGAAACATCACAATTTCAGATTGACAACAGTTTAAACGAACATATCTACGATGTGACATTTTAACATTTTTGTTTGTAACGGATCTGCGGGTACAAATCGTCCGCACCGCTCGTTCGTTACGCAGATCCGTTGTACGGGGTCTTTTGACAAGAAAAATTGGTTTGTTGGTATTGGAAGGGTTGAAATTATTTCTGTTGATGTGTCCCAACATGTCAAGAATTATAAAAAAAAATTGTGCGTAGAAAGCGCGATAGAAGTGAAACTTGACTTGAAAAATACGATGTAGATCACTTAGCTTATTGTTTGTCTTGTTAAACTCTTTGATTTGATACCCATGTAATGGAGGTCGTGAAGATAAGGGTAGTCCGCCATCTTGGTGGACTGCCATGTTGAGTTTCGAATGACGTCACTAAGCGTATTCTTTGTCTTGTCAAACGCTTTCATTTCATAACCATATTAAGGAGGTCATGAAGATATCGGTAATCCACCATATTGGTGTAACATCATATTATTAAATTTCGAATGACGTCACTTAGCTTATTTTTTGTCTTGTCAAACCTTTTCATTTGATACCCTAAAAATTCCAAAAGGTATATCAAGTATGTATTGGATTTGTTACGTATCTTTGTACACAGTTTTATCACCTTGAAATTTAACTTCAATACATGCATGTAAAAATTTGATTTTACTTATGACCTCGTTACAACATATAAACAACTGACAGTGACAACATTTTTAATCACGACTGTGTATCTAATTAAAGTGCCTTGCCATTTAATTCAAGAAAGACGGATTAAAACGTCTCTAAACTGATTGCTTGTTTTTGTATTGTATTTGGAAGGGGGTTGTCTCCTTAGAGACAACAAGCACGTAGACCTGTAGGCCCATTGTACTTTGGTGAAGTACCACCCCATTCGCTGAATTAGCGATTTGTTGCTGAGCTATATGTCGATCTAAATCTGCCCGTCGCTTTCGCAAAGCGAAGCAATAGGGCAAGATTGAGCTCCAGTAGATCAACGTCCCGTAGGACGTAGTTGCCTAGAGTGGCCTTTCTGATTCGAGCAAAGGCCGGACACTCGCTAATGAAGTGCTCAGCCGTCTCATCTTCTTCCAGGCACATCTCGCAGAGGCCCGAGCTTCTGATTCCAATTTTGTTCAGATGCTCGTTTAAGGGAGTGAACCCAGTGACCAGTCCTGTGAGGATTTTGAGGTCATTTCTACGAAGGTGTAACAGAAACTTAGTTCTGTTTGCCCTGGGCGCGTCTACTAACATTTTGGCCTGTCTGCATGACCTAAGTTCATGCCAATGGTTGTAATGCTGTAGTCGCAGCAGTTCAAGAAGCTCGTTTTTAGCATAAGCTGAACTGCAGCCAATAACAGGCTGAGGACCGATAAAAGGGGTCGCTGATCCAGCTCTAGCCAGAGCATCAGCTTTATCGTTTCCCGGGATGTCATAATGTCCCGGGACCCAGACCAGTGTGATCTTATTACATCGCCCAAGCTGATTCAGTTTGTTGACAGCTTCCTCAACAATTTTTGAGTTGATCAACGCTGCTGAACAGGCTTTGATAGCTGCTTGACTATCAGAGCAGATGTAGATGGACTTGGATTTCCACCTCTTGTTAAGTGCAATGTGCGCTGTAGTAGCGATAGCATACACCTCTGCCTGAAAGACAGTTGTAAATCTACCCAGTGGAATAGATTGCTCAACGTGGCATTCTTCTGAGTAGACACCTGCTCCGGAGAGCTCATCCATTAAGGACCCATCCGTATAGAAGACTATACTACCTGATGGGAAACCAGACCAACCTCCGCTGTTCCATTCAGAGCGATCTGGAAGGAGACATTGGAACCTTCGCCCGAAATTGTATTTGGAGCTTATGGTGTCCAGAGCTCCCCCCAAGGCTCCTGGTACTAAATCGAGAAGCTCCCCCACCCTGCTACCTCTACTACCTTCACTGAAGGTAACTCGCCTTCCAAGAAGCACACCTATGCGGTATACTGCTTTTCTAGCTTCGTTTTCAATGAAGATATGCAGTGGAGGCAAGGCAAGAAGGATCTCAATGGCGGCGGTGGGTGTCCCTCTCATGGCCCCGGTAATACTAATGCACGCTAGGTGCTGAAGTTTTTCAAGGCAACGTTTGAGAGGCTTCTCTTTGTACCACCAAGCTATCGAGCCATATACGACATATGGCCTGACTATACTCGTATAAATCCAGTAGACCATTTTTGGGCTAAGCCCCCATGATCTATTGAACATTCTACGGCATTGCCAGAGTATGTTGGTGGCCTTAGTTGTTCTTGCAACCAAGTGGTCTAGGAAGGTTAGTTTTGGGTCCAACAGGATACCCAAGTATTTCACCGTACTAGAAGGTTTAAGCTGGGTGCCCAGGAACGTAGGCCATCTTATAGGAGGCAACTTCCTTTTGTTTGTGAACAGCATCATCTCGGTCTTGGTGGGATTGACCGATAGTGACTGCTCACGGCACCATGCTCCAACAATGCTAAGAGCGGATTGCATCCGCTCACAGAGTGCTGGTAAGTTGCTACCACTGACGATGATGCATTCATCATCAGCGAATCCAATTGTTGGATATCCTCCCTCGTTAAGTCTTCTCAGTAAGGAGTCAACTAAGAGGTTCCACAATGTGGTCGACAGGACTCCACCTTGCGCAAAGCCTTTTACAGCTTGCACTGTCTTGGAGTAACTACCTAATGAAGCTGTTGTTGATCTGCTCTTAAGCATCGCTAGGATCCAACCGATGAGTGTCGGGTCAATTCCTTTTGATCTTAGTGCAGATTCAATCATTTCAAAGGTGGGATTATCGAAAGCTCCCTCAATATCGAGGAATACAGCGAGGCTATAGTGCTTCCGGTCGAGAGCGCGTTGCACCCTTCCTGTCAGCTCCACCAGCGCTGTCTCCGTCGACTTGCCTCTTTGATAGGCATGCTGGCTATCATGGATTGGCGCTACACTTAGCGTTCCTATCTTAAGCTGCACGTCAATCAATTTTTCAAGGCCCTTCAGAAGGAAGGAAGAAAGGCTGATAGTCCTGAAACTTTTTGGAAGATCATAGGCTGGCTTACCCGGCTTGGGGATGAAGACAGCCTTGGCCCTCCTCCAAGATAGAGGGACATAGCCTAGAGCAATACTTGCTCGGTAGATCCTAGTGAGAAACAGTAGTATTGTATCGATTCCCCTTTGAAGGAGTATTGGATAAATACCATCTGGTCCGGGCGATTTGTAAGGTGAGAAGGATAGAATGATGGTTCTTACCTTTTCTCTCGTTACAGTGCTCACCGCTGACCTCCATTGATCACTAGTGGGCCTGCTTTTGTATGCATTATGACTCTCCTCGTCAGCATCGCTGCATCCAGGAAAGTGAGTCCCCATTAACAATTGTAGGGTTTCCTCTTTTGAGGTAGTGAAACGACCATCGGGATAGCGCAAGGTGTCAAGTTTGGCATTTGGGTCCGCAGAGAGAACTCTTTGCAGTCGCGAAATGGCACTTACATCCTTTAGCTCCCCACAGAAATTTCGCCAAGATGTGAGCTTGGCCCTTTTGACTTGTCGTTTGTATTCTCTCTGCGCGTCGGCATGAGAGTTCCAATCAACCGTGCTGCCAGTTTTCATGGCTCGATTAAACAGCTTCCGCACTTTCTTCCTGATCGTGGCTAGCTTCGTGTTCCACCAACGAGTTGGTTTTGCACCGCCGACCTCTTTTTCAGGACAGGATTCGTGGAATGCTGTTATAATACCGCTCTGTAGGGTATCAACCGCTATGTCAAGTGCAACGCTGTCGTGGATTCGCATTGGAGTCTGCCCCAATTGATCCTGCAGCGCTGAGGCATAGGCGTCCCAGTTCGTGCGGCGCACATTTCTGGTGGTGGCTTTGACCGGTTGATCCGCAGCCAAATTGAAGGCCACGTATCTATGATCAGAAGCCGATTCTTCTTTGAGAACTCTCCATCGAGTAACCATGTCCACCGCATTTGCCGAGGCAACGGTAAGATCGATAACTTGCCTTCTTTGTCGAGTGACGAAGGTAGGATCGGTCCCTAGATTAAGTATCTCAAGATGGGAGGCTGCGAAGTAGTTTAAGAGAGTTATTCGTCTCACGTTTGTATCAGTGCTTCCCCAAACGCAGTTGTGTGCATTTGCATCCATACCGATTATCAACCGTTTGTTAGCTTGCCGAGCATATTCAACAAGCCTCATCATCTCTGCCGAGGGGATTGCTTAATAAGTTCTTAAAAAATGTAAAATAAGTAAGAATTTTAATTCAATTTTCCGGCATTCTTGTATATAATTTAAAAGAAATATTTATTTATGTAATTAACCAAAATAGTTTACTGATTCATTTATAGTAAATTTTCACTATAATCCAACCTGTATTGATATCACAGTTGAATGTGATGGAATAATAACCACTCCTAGGTATGTGCACACACTTTAATAATGAATTTAAAGGAATATCCGTTTCTAATTGGAATATTAATTTATTTTTATTTTTTAAATTGCAAAACCGTTAAATGTATTTGCGCACTTCAATGGTAGCTAATGAAGGCAATCATATCCAATCCAATCTTACTATGGATCTTAGTCCAAAGTGAGCGTGAAATTTCCACACGGAAATGTACGAGTACGCTAACTTAATGGTTGCGGATTATGTATTAAATAATAATACCAATTAAGTAATACTAATACTTATACTAACACTAATTAATAATAATTTAGCTGCGCTTAAGACCTTTCTCAATCATGTTACCAATTCTAAAATAATCAGGACAGAGGAAATTAAATCTCTGATAAGCTTGCTAGAAGAGGCTCAGAAGAGGATTTCTCAGGTTCTGAACCCATGCTAGGCTTGCCAGTGATCTCCAGTGATCACAATCGAAGATGGAGCAACACGCCTGGATGCATGCAGGCCAAACAAATAGTCCCCGCATTTTTTCATATTTGCTGTCACTCAACAGAAAAGACGGTAGAGAACTAACTCACGAGCGTTCTTACGGGACACCTCTTCTCAACATGCTAGACTTAAGTAATACCCCTCTCTGCGACTCCTGTAGAGAAGGCGACGATACTGCAGAACATTTCCTATGTGACTGTCCTGCATTTTCCCGGATTAGATTGCAGGTTTTCGGTACTCATGTAGTAACTTCTGTTAACCTAAGCTTCTTGCCACTGAGGTCCCTATATTAGCAAGAAAAACTCTCGGTAAAAATTTGATCAAAGGTTTATGTACAGTGAACCCTCATATAACGCGGTAGTTAGGTTCCCGAGAAACAGAGCGTTATACAAAATCGCGTACTACATTCTAGGACCATATACTAAAACTGGGATTACGTTCTTCACAGAAAAAAAATGCATCTAAAGGAGATGGGGCAAAATTATATGGAGCTTGGGCCAAGAGCGTGCATCAATGATGGTATCAAAATAAAGCTGAGCTTCAGTACATTTAAACTGTGAAGTTTTATGAAAATCTTATGTGGGGATTTTGAGATTTTTGTGTATGAAGTGCGCATTGCGGATAGATCTTTTGATGATTTTTGTCCGTTTTTATGCATATAAAATCATAATATCATAAGAACCGTTAGACGCACATACATGTATTTAGTATCTAATGAAAGGTGATTCTACTATCATTCTTATGATTTAAAAATAATGGGTCTAAGATTTTCAGTTTTAAAATAATTAATTAATATCTGAAGACTTTAAAAGTAAAGTATTTTTCTTTGAAAATCACTAATTTCTGAAAAATCTTCAGCGACAACATACCTTTTTTTGGGAAGTTGTGTGAAAGGGCCTTTTTCAGGCTTTAATTTGACGTACAATAATTTTAGATTCTGCCATTATTAATTAAGAAAAACACTTTCAAAATCCTACGTGGTGCAAATCAATCACCAATGCTCAGTTACTAATCCTCAATAGTGAGTTTTTCCTTGTTTTTTTTACAATACCTAATTTGAAAAAAATGTTGTTGTTATCTTTATTGCAAATTTAAATTAATGTTTCATACATATTGGACATGATTTTTAATTTAAAAAAAAAAATCAGTTATACTGAGCAATTCTCTGCAGTTCCTTTCGGACGAATATGGAGCTAGAGAATCATGGTTAGGTTAGTTAGAGAACCATATTCGTCCGAAATTCGTCAATACCTGCGAAGTAATTCTCCAAATTAGCAGCCAATCCAACCATTGGCTTATGTTTTAAGTTAATACGTTTGTTAGAGGTGGAGAAATATCGATAGTCAGTGCCATCGATAGTTCTCGATAGTTGGCTTTTGAGTATCGATAATTATCGATATATATCGATAGTAACAATAAAACAATAAAAGTTAAAGTTAAAGTTAAATGCACCATATTAAATAAACTTTTCTCACCGAGAGAGATTAGATCTCAAGTTTTAAAGAAACCCGGTCCAGCTTTTTAGGTTCAGACAACATAAAATGCATACCTACCTACGTATGGACAGAGAGAATTGAGAGATCAACTCCTATTTCTACGTTGCTGACTCATAAAACGGGGAATCCCCTTTTAAAGTTAAACCCATTTGGACAGTTGGCTTATTAGATCGGGCTCCCCTATGAAATTTTAAATATACTCCGTTTGTTAGGTATCGACCATTTTAAGAAATTTTTGAAATTCTTTATTTTAATGGCTATCGAAAACAATCGATAGTGGTCAAAAAGTATCGATTGTTTTCGATAGTGGAAACTGATTATAATCGATAGTGCAATCGATAGTTCTCCACTTCTAACGTTTGTATCTATCAAACAGATGTATGTGTTAAAAGGGAGTTCCCCGAAGTACAGGAATGCGATACACATTTTTGGCGTTAGAAAAGACTGCGAATCGCGTTATAACGAAACCGCGTTGTAAAAGTACCGCGTTATAGGAGGGTTTGCCGCAATTCATAAATCGCATTATAGCGAATCGGCGTTGTGAAAGTATCGCGTTATACGAAGGTTTACTGTATTTATTTGTAAGGCTTATGTAGCTGCTTAAGCGAAGTTATAATAGAGCAGTCTACGAGGTCTGTTTCTTTCCTTAACTTTTGAAAGACGGGAAATCTGTACATTTTCGACAATTGAAAGAGTGGAAACTAAAAATATAAAATTTGGAATGTTTTTGAAATAAATAAAACTTAAATTATTTTCATTTCTGCTGGTTTCTTTTGACACTGACAGATATTTCACGCTTAAGAAATTGACAGAAATAGTGAAATGAATCCATTTTCGGTCGAAAAACGTGAGTGCTGTGTTCCCGAAACGGTGAGAATTTTGAAAAGAAATTTCGGTAGAAATAGTGCACCAACCGTGCATGCTCTACGCAAGTTTGTGAAGAAAGTTCGTGATGCTAACGAGCTTCTTGAATTTTTCCCTACTGATATGGCCTTGATTTCGAATACAGGAATGTTCTATGACATTAATCAATTTTTGGACATTTTACAGTGTGCGTTTGTTTGTTAACTTTAACGCTTAACAAATCGTTCAGTATAGCGCTCAGTGTAAATCACTACTTCTGTGCACTTAGGTACTACGTACATAATTTTCATGCAGGACTTAAAAGGTGTGTTCGATTTATCAGTGAAATTTTATATCCAAAAATTCTGTATTCGTTGACATGTCATTGGAACTGTTCCTGACTTTATAGTCAAAGATGTGTGTAGGATTGATACACAAGGTCATAAGCCTCCTCCTTCTTAAAGTCTTCAGTATCAAAGATTTGAGAACGCACCCCAAATCTTAGCACCTGCGAATAGTATCGGGCGTGTCACCTTAATACCCGTTTAGACTACAATTAATCACATTTGCCATGCGTATCCATTCATTATGTCATGGAATCTCATGAATATGCAAATGCGAACATACCTCTGGCCATTGTTGTTGACCGGGAGTTCCACACTGCCGTCGCCACCACTCAGCGTGTGTGATGTACACAAGTAGTCGTGATCTTAAACGAGTCTGCCCAGCGATGTTCAGCTATGGGACACATGTAAGATTGTAAGTACGAGCATGTTGACACATTACTTCAGAGTGAAATTTAAATATCTTGAGATGGAAAATCTGCATGACCGACTGACTGACTGACAGTCAGACTGGCAGATCGTTTGACATTGATCTCACGTGTTTGCGGAACGCTATTGTTAGCTCAAGCCACCGCCCAGTTTTGGTTGTTTCCGTTGATAATGCTGTTGCGAAAAGTTGGCGCGCACGCGCTTGGCAACCTTTTGCGGTGGGATGGAAAAATATGCTGCCGGCCTATAAAATAACCCGACTTACAGTGGTGACGATTAGTTTCCGATAGTTTCTTGGACCGAATCGTGAAAATGAAGCCCTTTTCCATTTTATTGGTTTTTACCGTCGCCGTTGTCGCTGTCGCTAGTGGCGAGGAGTTGGTGCGTCAAAAACGCACTATCGGCGAATTGCTAGGCAAAGGTGGCTCCGGTGGTGGTGGTGGTGGTGGATTTGGCAATATCCTGCAATCTTTGAAGGGCGGTTTTGGAGGCGGTGGTGGTGGATATGGTGGTGGATACGGTGGTGGACATTCTAGTGGATATTCCAGTGGAGCTTCATACAGTGGTCCAAGCTACATCGCCCCAAGTTACAGTGCTCCCAGCTATAGCGCTGCAAGTTATAGTGCTCCCAGCTACAGCGCTTCAAGTTACAGCGTTCCGGCTCACAGCTACAGTGCCCCAGCTCCCAGTTACAGCTCCCCTGTGACTATTGTCAAAGTCATCGATGGTGGTAGCTCTGGTGGATATGGCGGTAGCTCAGGCGGATACGGAGGATACAGTGGATACGATTCTGGATATTCTGGTAGTTCAGGTGGATATTCAGGAGGTGGATACTCAAGTGGCGCTGTTTCATCAGCCCCTGTTACAATTCTGAAAGTTATCGATGGCGGTTCTTCCGGTCATGGTGGATATTCGGGTGGACATGGAGGATACTCTGGTGGATATTCGGGTGGGCACGGAGGTTACTCTGGTGGATATTCCAGTGGCGGTGGATACGCAAATGGTCACAGCTATCACGGTGGATCAAGTCCATCAATTTCTATTGTGAAGGTTATCAGCGATGGAGGTCACGGAGGATATTCTGGTGGTGGTGGTGGGGAAGATTATGGCTCCAGCTATAGTAGTGGTGGATGGTCAGATGCCTCGTCAGGGTGGTAGTTTAATTAAATAGAAAAAAAAAATCCAAAGAAAAGTGCAAATAAAATTTAATTTACTTTATTTTTACATTTATATAACTGTTTTTGATTTTCTGACGTTTGAATTATGTTGTCAGCTTCCAAGACCTGTTATTTATGTCATTTTGACACAATGGCATCATTTACTTCAATCGGATTTCGTGCAAAACGGTGACTGGTGTATTTTCTTTGTCTGGCTGGCATCTCTTTTTCTTTCTTTCTTTTTTGGATCAGAAAGGCGATTTCTTTAGAAAACTCTGAACAGTTTCCCGTAGCCTTAAAGTGGATTACCAATGATGTGAATTTGAAGAAATTTATTATTGAATAGATAACAAGGCCAAGAGTAATAACATCGATCAACATAACAAGCAGCAAGACCATTGTTTGAAATAAGTTACTTCGATTGGCATGCGTTGCGGTGTCCAAATCAAAATCTAGTTTAGGGGAACGCAGCACGGCAACGCAGAATGTAAGAAATATTCACTGACATTGATTTAAGAGACAGTTAGTGGGCAATCTGATAAAATTAAATGTGAAAGATGTTCACATACTTTTTAGTTGAAATTGAAATCAAATGAAATGATAAAGGACGACCTTGTTGATGGGAATAAGTCAAATCGACTACTGTCTGTAGTTTAAAAGTGATTGCATTGTTTTTTTTCCTTTGGAATTTTACAACAGTCCACTACTGTATTTCAATAGCAAAGGAAAAATGTCCTTTCGCTGATTCCAAAAAAACAGGATACATTTTTTAAGCAATAAGAGTTCGAACACTTTGAGGCGACCTACTTCAACTATAGAAAAGGCTGAAGTGGCAACACTTGGAGCAGAGTGAGGAATAAAATATTTTTCTCTAGTTTAGATTCTATAGATCTATAGATCTTTTTAGAAAAAGAAAAGAATTTTAATTTCATTTGTTATTGATAAATATACTTTATTAATTATAAAAGCAAAAATGAAAAAGCTTAAGAAAAGGTAATAATCAGCCTGGAGAACTTTCCACGTCGAGAGCCAGACATACGGTCCGGTCCGTTGCTTCTGCGACTTCCAAGTAATCGCACCACCACTTAACAGAAAAACATACCCGGTATACGAGCGGCGGTCAAGCTCACATCCACGTATGCAGCAACCGTGTATGCAGCTTGTCATATTGTCATAAAAATTAAAAGAATTACTAAAAAAATATTTAAACTCGTTATATAAATCAGTCCAGTGTATACTGGCCATATTTTATTATGCCCGTACTTTATACGTACTTAATACTTTCTTCCCAAAAGCACTTAAATACCATATAATGTACACGGGTAGATACACCTGACGTTCCCTGTTTAATATCATTTGGGAATGAAATGTTTAACATTTTTTTGTGAATGACGAGTGACTAGGGTAAATTAACTGTCCGAATCTATTTGAAGATAAGGTTCTAATTCCTTCATAGAGATAACCAGTTCGTGGTTTAGCAAGATATCAGAGAAAAGACATAGGGTACGAAACTAAAGAAGACTATCAAATGGCATACTATACATACGAGATGAGAAATCAGAGACACAGCCATACCGCCGCGCCGTAAGCCGAAAATATAACAGACTATACAGTTGAAGACAACATTAAGCCTCCGTTTACTACCGTAGTTACACTTCAAATAGATTTCACAACCGTAGGTTAGTACGGGCATAATCAGGGTTTTCGCTATAATAATTCTGGTAGCAAATAGCGTGAAATCTACAATGCACGAAAAATACCATAGGACTATCCAACAACTATATTTATGTGATTTTCCCAAGTTAAATGCCGATTAAAGGTTACCCCAATGTTACGAGCCGTGCCGACATACTCTATTGGAGCGTTGTTCATACTTATAGTAGGGAAGTAGGATAAGTCCAATGGTTTTCTGGATATGACTAGACATTTAGACTTCGTCGGATTTAATAAGAGACCGTTTTTCACAGACCAACGTGCTACTGCAGCAAGATCGTCATTTACGCAGCTGGGACGGTGTGCTCGATGAGACCCAACGGGCAACTTATATACAACTGTACATCGTCGGCATATAAGTGTATGAAGTAATGCCTTACAAGCAAAGGCAATTCAGTTATGTATAGTGAAAACAATAGTGGCTCCAACACAGATCCCTGAGGGATACCGCTCACAGGAGGTAAGAAGTCTGAAACGGCATTCTTTGATTCAACAGCTGGGAGTCTATTGGATAAATAGGATGATATCAGCTCTACGGCACATGATGAAAAGCTAAACAACTTCAAAAGCTTATTACATAAGGTGGGGTGGTCAACGGTATCGAATGCCTTAGAAAAATCAAGCAGTACCAAAAATCGACCAAGCATTCATACCCCAATATGAATTGGGTCAGGTAGAAGTTTACTTCTCCAGGTTTTCTACAGATCCACTCCTCTAGGTTGGGGATCAGCGTATATGTCCATCTTCCTTTCGTTGTCGAGGACCACCTGTTTTGCCATTCTGCTTGTATAGCCTCACTAGCATTTCTCCTATCTTCCAGCTCGTTCTCTCTTAAGGCGGCGGTCTTTTTTATTTCCAGGTCGATGGGCAATCGGCCGGAAATACCGCTAATCACTTCCGCTAATACCATTCTGAAAGCACAACATACTCTCGGCGATGCAAACCGAGCTCATCCGTCTCATGTATGTTTTCCGGTCCATCGCTGGAACGTGTACATAAGGATCGACTTGCTCACTGTTGCCAGCAGGTTTTGGATTGGCTGCCTAGGTCCTCCAATATTTGGCATTAGCCTCGACAGCGCTGCTACAGTTCGAGAGGCTCTTTCTCCTGCATACATCAGGTACTCTTTAAAGTTAAGCCTGTGGTCCAACTTAATGTGTAGACTAGACTCGATGATTTTCTCACCGACCTGTACAGTGATGTTTCTACCTTTGCTACTTATTAGCAGGATACTTATTACTCCAAGCCATCTCTGTAAATGGATAATGGTCTGCAAACATTATAAAAAGTTGTAGCTTTCCCTAAATTGACATTTACTTCTGAAACCAGTTGAACCAGTAAGCACCTTTTATACAAAATTTTTATCGCTTTGTCTCGGTGGTTTGATTTGGTTTTGTTTGGCCTTTATATCCACAAAAGAAAATAAAGCGGTAGGTCTTTTTAATTTTAATATTTATTAATCAATAACTAATAACAAAGATGTTTTAACAAACAAAAAACAATAAATCTGTAAGGGGACACCGCTTACTTCACCCACTTGCTGGGAGCAGGTCCACGAGCCTTCTTGTCGTTGTACACTTGAGTGGCCGATTGCCATTCATTCTTGTTGTTGTTGTTCCTGGCGTTATTCCAGGCACTTGCAGCGGAGGGAGCATCCTTTTGCCAAGCATTTGAAGCGGCAGCATTCCTAATGGCAGAATCCTTTTGCCATGCATTTAGAGCAGCATCCTTCTCCCAACCACTAGCAGCTGAATCCTTTTGCCAAGCTTTGGCAGCAGCATCCTTGTCCCAGCCATTAGTGGCAGTTTCTTTTTGCCATGCACTGAAATCGGAATCAGCATCCCAACCATTTGCGGCAGCACTGGAAGCGGCTGCTTCTTTCTCCCATCCTGCTGGGACATCACTCCATGCAGCAGGTGCAGATTCCTTTTGCCAGACTTCCTCAGAGGAGGCATCCTTTTGCCAGGCATTTGTGTTGGATTTCTTCTCCCAACCATTGCTGGAGGCCTCCTTCTTTTGCCACGCGTTAAGTGCAGCTTGTTTCTGGTACTGGGCAGAGGCGGCATCAGCAGCAGCATATCGAGAAGCGGAGTTCCTCTCAAATGATGAATCCTTTTGCCAGGCGTTGGTGGAGGCTTGCTTTTGCTGCCACTGTTCCGCTGATGCGGCCTTTTCCCATCCTGCTGGTTCTGCATCCCTTTGCCATTCCTCGACAGATTCGTCCTTATTCCAGGCATCTGCGGAAAGGGGAGATGGTGTCCAGCTGCTCAATTTCAATGTGGGCAGTGGATGTTTCACAATCAGTCCCTTGGCAATCTCCTGCGATGGTGGATTCAGGGCTGACTTATCCCATCCGTTGTTGGCTTTCTTCTCGTCCCAACCGCTGCTCTTCACCCAGTCACCGTTCTGCTTTTGCACCTTCTGCCAACTGGTTGGTATCGATTGTGGCCTAAAATCCTCAGTGCTTTCGGATGAAACCCAACCCTGTCCTTCAGAGCTTTTAACTCCAACTTTCTCATCCCTCCATCCCGATCGTTGGCTACCTCCTGCATTCCACCCAGCTGACGCTTTAGTATTCCATGCGCTTGGAGGTTCAGCCACCGCCAGAGAAGCTAAGCAAACCAAAGCCGAGATACAAAAGAACTTATTCATTTTTGTAGAGATAACGGAGAGCTGATTCCAAGTTGAACTGTACTGTTATGTGGATCAAAGTGATCTTATATGTTTTCAAAAAGAGACCTACCGTATATATAGGCAATCGACTGACATAGTCTTGAGAAACATTCGCAAGCTCATTAGCCTCAGTGCACTCACACAACAACAACAATCAAATATTTGGAGACATTGGTTCCAAATTATATATTTTTTTTTTTTTTTTGTCGTCTTGTGTAACTCATGACGGATTTTTGTTTTGTCCCCAAAAATTGTCGGTGTTGTTTTTTTTTTCTTTCTTTTTGCAAGTGTAATCCTCTTCGTGGTCATATTGGAGGCGGTACTCTTAGAAAATAAACTTCAAATTTTTCAATCAACAATAGAGTATTAGATACAATAGTTACGGTACGTTGTTGGTGAGTCGTTGTTTTTTTTTTTTTCTTTTCCTCCATTTTATTTGAAGTTCAATTTTTGTGGATAAATTGGATTCGAACAGATTATAACCGCGTGTGAAGTATTGAAATGCGTTTTTTCCAATGGTATAACGGTATTGATTTGTTGACACAGATTTTGATTTTTTTTATTATATTCAAGGTGATCTAATGACGAAGTACCTACTTTTTTGTGTTGGGTATGGGCATGGTTGAAACATGAACTTTTCGACACAACAAAGGAATGTGACATTTTAACGTCATATTCTGTCGATTTATTTTTTTAGTATGTCAGAAAAACGCATTTAGTGGTGAACTACAGACTTTTAATTTAAATTGGAATTGTGCATGTACTATTCGGACAATTTTAAGTCAAATTCTTTACTCTCTTTATTGCGGTTGTCTTACAATTCTTATTCGAACCGATGAGTACCTATGTATGTTCCGAAACTGATCATTTTTATTTTTGCCGTATTGATTTTCAGCCTAATGATGGCTGCATTCCTCTCCACATCTGCTGTGGCGGTCCATAATTTTAATCCGTTTCCGGTTGACAAAACTGCATGAACCACATCATGATGAAAGAATGCAACCTTGTCTTACCCCACTTTGGATCTCGAATTTCTCAATGTTCCTCTATGCAGAATGTTACATTTAAACGTACTGCTCGTAAGAGCTGCGCGGGAATACAATCACGTCCAAACGCCTTGTTACTTTCAGTGCTTTGATCGCGCAAGTAATCGCATCCTTAGTACTGAGGTTCTTGGTGAGTACTCTGGTATTTCTTATCACAGTCACCTTAGTCTGATTTGGGAGCATATCGCTTAAACTGATCGTCATCTAAAATGAGGAGGGAACCGTCCAGGCTTTTCACTATTAAATAACCTACTTAAATATTAAATATGTGGAAACAAGCAAAACCATATAAGTCGAGTCAAGTCTTAAAGCGTGGGTTGGATGAAGCGATTTAAAGTCATTTCTATATAAAAGCCAACCGTTTTTAACTGCAGTACCAAATCCCCAGTACTGGACTTGTGATTGATGCGATAAAGTTCAATAAGTATGTCGGCCAGATCTACGCCGCCCATAAACAGTGACTATTTCCGGACGAAAAATGTCGCAGTACTCTTTTGTTCTTGCATTCCACATTTCTTGCAACATAGTTGGAAATGATCTGGACACTTTAATTGTCATACCAGCGAACAGCTCCAATAGTTTATCCTCGCTCAACTGTATAATCGTTAGAACCCCGTCCTGATTAAACTGTTTTTTTTTTTTTTTTCGAAACGTGTGCGGGACATTGAATCCGCCACTAACGAGAGTCGCAAGTCCTCCGACCATGCAATTCGAGTTTGTGGACATTTTAAAACCCCCATGTAGAGTAAAATGCTAATTTAGCACTCTCTTTCTTAAGCTTTACTTTTCAGCTCATCCCCGTTAGCTGTAGACAACATTTGTTCGATTCATCGCAATTTTTTTTTTATAATTTCGTTTTCTATGAATATGCAAAAATATTCCAAAGGACATTTTATAACCACATTTTCCGCTTGTGGCAATTCCCACTTCCAACTAATATCGATAGGCTTCATACACTGAACCAAAAAACGTTGTCATATTGACATTTTTTGTAATCAATGTGATGTAAAAATTGTAATTTTTCAAACGACCACTATAGTTGTCAATATGACAATTTTTCAACTTGATAACTTGTTTTTTTTCGTAATGACAATTGCAATTGTCAATGTGATGAAAGCAGTTATCATATTGAAAACTGCGCTTGTCAGATTGATAACCTCGATTTTCAAATTTAAAATGGAATTGTCATATTGAAAACTACAATTTTCAATATGATAATTGCAAAGATGCGATAATCATATTGAAAATCTAAATTATCAATGTGATGACTGCAAAAGTAAGATAATCATATTTAAAACCACAACTGTCAATATGATAACTGGGGTTGCCGTATTGATAACTTCTTTCATTATATTGAATACCGAAAATTGAAAATCGAAAATTTTCATATTTACTACCCGGTTTTCAAAAACGAAGCTAGTCGGCGATAATTTTCATCATATTGACAATTTTTTTCATCACATTGATATTTTTCAGTTGACAACCGGCAATTGTCAATATGACAACCTTTTTTTTTCAGTGTACCCGTTTTTATCCATTTCAGCTTTTTTTATATCGATCTTGGTATGCATATGTGAGTGTTTATCATAAACTCGCTGACTAATGCTATGTTCTTCATCAAGAACTTCTTCGTCTTCAGGAACATTTGCTTCAGAATCTTCTAGATTTGCCAGAGGTTATTCAGTTCCCTTCTGGATAATTTCATCCAATAAATAGTCATCGTCCATGTCTTCTGCTTCATCTGCCGAATCATACCAATTGAAATCTATCATCATTTTTATTTTGTCCACCGTTAAACCCTAACGTGAAGTCATTACTGTCCTTATAGTCGTTCGGGCAAGAGTGCGCATTTTGGACTTCGGGCTTAAATTCTGAAAAACTTACAACAGATAGCAAACAAAAGAGCCTATTATTTGGTAGCTCTATATTTCAGGAACAAATTTATGCAAAAATGTTTACGTTTTTTTTTAATGTTTCATATGTTTTGATCAAAAAACCAAAGTAAGTCAAGTTGCGCACTCTTGCCCAGAAGTCAGGGTAAGAGTGCGCAGCCAGTTTAAGTCACAGTTTTCGTAGTTAAAATGGTTTGAAACTGTACTTTTGCACAAACCAAGTTCTTCGGCAGCATTTTATGGACTGCTTCCATTTTAAATTAGCTCCCTAGCATCGAAGATTTTCTTTGGGGTTATCAATTTCCTTTCCATTTGTGTTTGGCAGATACCAGGCATTTTTCTGGAAAAACAAAAACAGAAAAATAGTTCAGCTACGAGCTACCACCTACCGCTTACGACTGTGATGTGTTCGTTGCATCTTTCGATAGAAGGTTATTTGTTATTATTATAAATAGTTAAATACTGGGTAAGAAAGCACTGCGCACTCTTACCCACAGAACGACTGCGCACTCTTTCCCTAGGCGTTACTTTTTTTTCATTGTTTTGAAAATCTAAGAACCAATAATATTGTTCACTAAAATTCTATCCTTAATCAAATACACATATACACTGTATATGCCTACATACTACATATGGGGTATCGGAGTTGCCACGCTTTCCTGACACACTTTTGAAAATTAACTTTTTTTTAACAAAATCCGGCTTTTTTTTTCCTTGTTGATTTTCTTTGTACTGTTAATTGGAAAATTTTCGTAGAAGTTGTTCACCATTGGCGGTTAGTGAAGCACACATTTGCTCATTTCGCGATTGCTGCTAATTCTTTCACAGATGGAGAAAATGGCACTGCCTACTCTTACCCGCTGCGCATTCTTACCCCAAATGACTCTACAAAACTAAACCCAGTTTAATAATATAATAATAATAGTGGTTGCCTAATGTTGCGCCAACGCAACATCAAAGCTTCAAAATTCCTAAATGTCACTATTCACAACTTACTATATCATTATAAATTCACCTTGAATATATTATCTGACTTTCTTTTTTACCAGAAAAAAAAAATTTCTTCTCACTGCGAACTTACCTCATTCTTAAAACCCATTAGCTGCCACCGTACTCGCTTGAGTACAGCATTTTTTTTAATTTTCAGTTTGCTATTTTTTGAAAAGTAGGCATTGATTTTCTTTTCTTTTCGATTTGAAAGTAAGTATAAACATCTTTGGTTTGGTTATTTGCAAAGCTAAGAAGTTTATTGGTGAAATTAATTTAGTGGTTTTTGCAGAAAGGGTATATTGTAATCAAATTGAGAAAAAACTTGGTCTGGGCTTTATTTTTTTGTTCTTACAATAAAATAGGTACTAAGATTAGTTCAACATAAGTTATAGAAAGCGGTCGTTGAACAAAAATAAAAATATTTGAACTTGGGTATTTGGTAAGTTGGGCAGAAAATGGGTGTACTCGCTTGAGTACACTGGTCGAATGTAGTGTAATTTTTATTTTTTCCTGGAACTTTTAGAAAATGGATTTCCGTACAATAAATTGCCGAAGTTTTTATGGAATGCGCTATCCACACTTGTCCATGGCTTTAGATGATATTCCCGATAACGGGGATGTAACGGACATTATTTTAATTCCGCCGGAAGTAGACGTCCAAACGGATAATGAGGAAGTTGACATAGATAATTTGTCCAATTCTGATTTTCCAGCTGACGTTCCTGGAACAATTGAAATGCGAGTGGATGTGAATAATGGTTTTGAAAGTGAAGATGATGTTCCTCTTCTACAAGTGAGAGAAGAAGTTTTGTCAAGTCACCGGGCGGAGAAAAGTGTACCAAATTGGACAAATCAAATCTCGTATCCAAATGAAATAAAAGTAACATCATTTTATTTGAGGAATTTGGCTAATCTAAAAGAGCAATTGGATAGTGAAGTGCAAATATTGGAACATTTTTTGGATGAAAAAAAAAAAAATAAATATACGGCGTCAGCAGTCCTATACAGAACCAAGCCTAGCTTCTCGCAACCATTTGTGTGTGCGTGTTACTTTCACTTCTCATGACAAATGATACCCAAATGATACAAAATATGTCATAGGCGAGTTCGATGGATTTGTAGAAAGTGTAATACTACTCTGTGCGTTGAAAAGGATTGCTTCGTAAACTATCATACAGCTTGATTTTTTATACCCACATTGGGCCAGTGTACTCGCTTGAGTACACCCCTAAATTGACCACCCTGTATAATATTTTTTTATTTTTAATCATTTTGTTGTTAATAATAGAGCCTGAATAAATTACTCACAAAATGATTTTAATTTTTTTCAATTTTTACTATGGTTGGCCGGTAATGGGTTAAAGGCTTCCGACTTGCCATAAAGTTTTCATTGGTCATTGCATATTGCACATTTAATGATAATTTGAAAACCATCATGACACCTGGTTCACTCTTGCACTTTTAACGTTAACAAAGTACCGTAATTTGTAATGTTCAGAATTTCGTTGGTAGAGTTGACCACTATTGAACTTATTAAACTGAGTCTGAGTCTTGACCATGCAAGCTAAAAAATTAATTATATAATTTTTAAATGGAATCTTTAGTTTTTGAGCATAAGATATAGTAATTGTGAAAAATTCGGAGCGAAATATCTAAAATATGTTATGTTTTATTATTTTACATTGTGAAGGCGAAATAAGGGCTATCTTCAATGTTCGGTTGAAATTTTGAACTTCGGCCGTATTTCGCTCGGCTTTATTTCACGATACCCCTGGGTTTTTCGAAAAAATCATGGGTGGGAAATAATTTCACAAAATTTCAGGTTAAATTATTGCCCGCTTTCGGTGAGAAATAACTTCACGTCAAAAATGTGCATTTATTTTCCACTCGAGGTGAAGTTATTTCCCATGTGAAATTATTGCCCGTGAAGTTATTTCCCTGCACCGCACCGTAGTGAAATATGGATTTAAAGTGCTGAGTTCTCTTGGTTCAATGATTATATTTTGCAGTTGAAACACTAAGAGATTAATACAAGCAAATGTGAATCGAAAACTGTAGATGGCGCTATAGTCATCGCTACTCGCAGACTCTTAGAGATATAAACACAGACATTGATTTTAGTGCAGCACCAGCGCAGCATTCCAATCGTTAATCAATAATTTTCTTTCAAGAAAAAAAAGCTCACTCCAAACAGAAGGCTAAGCTCATAATCACTAGTTACCGTAAAAAAAAGAAGAAGAAGAAGAAAAAATCACAAAATTATACAACATTAACATTTTATCATGAAAAATGCTTTACAACCACGTCACGGAGTAACTTCAAGGCTCACATCCATTTGAGAACATTCATAAGAATCAACTACCGACTGGTTCCACCCACAAGATTACATTGCACTCTGGACCTCACAGATGTTCAGAGTGGAAAATCTCTTCACATTCATCATCGAAGTCTAGGAAATTGCTACGCTAAATGTTTAAGCAATCAATAACACGCTCAGTTATAATTATTTGTTAGACGTTTACTCACGCAATCGTGTAAAGATGGAAACCCAAGCCACCGCGCGCCAAGGACACGCCGCGCCGCAGCGCTTCCATTTGCGCACTCGAAACTTACATCCTATTAGCAAACAGCTTGTTGTTCTAAATGTTGTGCAAATGTGTATGTCGAACAATTAAAAAAAAAAAAACATTGACAGCCATTAATTAATCCATAGAACTTGTGATGGACGCCAGCATTATAAAACGCTTTGGCGATCCCTCATAAACGCAGCGAAAGCCGGTTGCGCATATGTATGCTCACGCTCGGCCAGAGTCAGACAATTACCCATTCTCAGGTGTGCGTATAGGCTGCTTGGATGACGGAATACGTTCCAAGCAATTATTTAGCCATTCAGATGGCATAAAATACGGCTCTTTGGACGTAGCCCATAGCGGTGCGGTGGGAAATGTGTATCTACGAGTAATTTGGCTACCGCGATACATTTGCAAATTAAATGACGTGCGGTCTGCTGTATGCTGATTAATTAATGTTTTACTTGTAGCTTGCGCCAAGTGAGCGGCAGCAGAGGAGACAATTGACAGCAAAGATTTGGCATAAGAACAATGAGATAGGTAGTTAGGCACTTGTTGTGCAGAGTTAATTGTTGCTTAATCACTTTTGTTCCACGGTACTTAAAGAGTGCCGGAGCCGTTAAATAATTTCGACTATTTCATTTAATGGGCTGCTTTAACCTTGGCTTCAGCTTAATGGTGTTAAAAATATATTGCCTTGAAAAATGGAATATCAATGTTCTGGAGCCATCTCGACCATGTACAGAGATTTAGCAGAAAAGGCTAAATCAATTCAGGTAAACTTAACTTGACACTTGAGACTTGACACTACTGTATTCCAAAAAGGCCCAATTTCTTGGAGTAGTTTACGATAGTTCACTTAACTGGAAACCTTATGTCGAGCTTAGGTTAGGTTAGGTTAGGAAGGGTGTTTAATTGTTCGAGCAGTCATTTCCACTCGGAGACCCGAAGGTCCATTGTGAATCCCCTCTTAGTTTGGGAGTAAATCCCCTTCTTCCAACTCGTATACCAGTCTATGCTCTTGGTGAATCTTAGAAGATCCGATGTCTTTAAATATCAAAGCTCAGCCATGCCTGCCAAGAATCTATGGCCTAAAGTATGGAGGCGTCGTTCTTTGAGAACGGGACAGTGGTACTTTGATCGATTCGCTTTCTTCCTCATCTCCGGAGTTTCTACAGATATCGTTGACCAAAGGTAGTCATTTGCTTGTTATATGACCTGTGTAACAGTGTCCTGTGATTATTCCGGTGGTTAAGTGTAAAGAGGATTTATCCAGATGTATCATCGTGCTTGTCCTGTTAAGATCAAGTTTCGGCCGTAAAGAACGAGTCGGTTGATTGATTATGTTAAAAAGTGTTTTAATCGGTCAACATCACTGCTGCTCATGAACCAAATAAATAAATTAATTACACCAACATTTTTTTATGATATTTTCTTTATTTCTATTATTCTTGATTTAAGTAATTATTTATTATTTTTCTAGATAATATATTTTCATACTATTGGGTTGCTGGTTGGAATTCAACTGACTTACAATCTAAAAAAAGGAATGTCAAAAGAACTAAACTCCCTCCTATCTCATTCCCTTTGATATTGCTATGTCCGGGTACCCAGCACAGTCTAACCTTGTGGTGCCTTATGGCATTTAGTGGATTGGACTGCCTTTGATTTTATTAGATTTGATCTCATTGACTTTGGAGCTGGCTGAATGGCTATCTCCGAATGAGGAAGGTTGCTTCCTTTTATGAATATTGCAGCCATTTCCATCGCCAGTAGTTCCACCTAGAAGACCCTTCATGTATCCGGTAGTCTAAAAGATTCCCGTTTATTCAGTGTATCTGAGTAGAACCCTGCCCCAGCACCTAACTAAATTTTTGAGCTCTCAGTGAAGAGCCCTATTTCCTGATCTCTCATCACCTTGTTTGACAGCCAGTCTTCCCTGCTGGGAAATAGGATTGATACTTATGTCGAAGAACATATCCAAAAGGTCAAAAATACCTACTACGCCTACAAAGACATATTTGGAACACAATGGGGATTACAACCCAAAGTACGTAACTCTCTGGATTTGAACTTCCATAGTAAGATCGATCTTACTGTAATATGATGGAAGGCGCTGGAGAAAACGCACATTCTAAAATAAATAGAGAGAGTTCAACGTCTGGTGTGTATTGGAATCACTGGAGCACTAAGAACAACATCATTAATGTCACTTAACACTTTTCTAAACTTGCTACCAATATTTGCAAAGAGTGTCGTTTTTAAAACAGCGCCAGCGCTTAGACTTGGAAAGTCTGATTCCTTCAAGGTTAGACCTTTCCGACATGATATTAATATGATTTCAGGCCAGTAACCCTGTTTGACCGAACTTTTTAAAGGAAGATTCCCTCTAGAGTCTACTGACAACATAGCTGACAAGTGATCCAATCGAGTACATTAATATTTACACAGATGGACAGAATGAAGGCATGGGCGCTGGAGTCTTAAATCCAGAATCTAACATCAAACATTGTTTCAAGCTGCCAGACAAGTGTAGCATCTTTCAAGCTGGTAGCCTAACTGCGTTTAAAGCACTAAAGGGCAATTGTGGGTGGGTGTGACGTAGGGGTTCGAATCCAGATGTCTGCGAAGATGTCCAGATGTCCAGATGTTGATCAGTTTCAGAAGTTAATATCAAAAACCTACTGCGAAGGCATAATACTGGCAGTAGGATTGACGAATGGCTGAAAAAATTTATCGCACAAACAATAATACGAAACATCTGGAAAAAAAACTTCTGTGAATCATAAGCAAGTGTGTTTCCTACCATTAGCCCGATCTGTCTGTGTCTCGTTCTTGTCCATCATGTGCTCGCGATGTGTGTTAACATTATAAGGTTATTCATATCCATGTCATATTAAAAACGACTAAACACTCTGGTAATGCAACCATGGAACTACTTCTTGCTCCTTCAGAGTGGTGCCACTTACCAACTCTCTATAGGATTCTTATATTCCATGGCCGTAACAGGATGATAGCTTCTTCCATTATTTTCATCTTCAATACTTTAGCAATGAAGGAGTGCAGTCCATTCCAGTTTTCTTCATCATTGAGACGATTCTGTCTGACGTGGTTTCGCCTACCTCAATGAAGAGTTATGACGCAGCAGAGGAGGAATGAAGAGTAATTGCAAGTAATTTATTCAGGAATTAAAGCAACTGACAGCTGGTTTCAAGCCCAAAACGTAATATTTTTGATACAACTGTATCCAACGAATGCTGTATGAATGAACGCTTGGGCAAGGGAACATCAAAATGGGTTTCCAGAAACAACCCTGAGGTGTTTTGAAGAGAGTTTAAAATAATCCGTAATTTATGTAAATATGCAAAAATATAACACGCACACACAAATGGTTGCGAGAAGCAGGCCCAGGTTCACACCAAGCTGTAGCGCCACCTAAAGTAAAAGATATACAAAAAAATAGATTAAAAAGAAAAACCAATCACTGCCTTCTAAAAGTGATTAATTTTCATAACCCAGCCTAGGTCATGACTAATTTGCAATAATCATCTGCAAAGCTATTAATAATCATCATTGGTCTTAAGTAATTGTGTCTAATAAACTATTTTAGTTAATGAAACTCATTTATTAACAGAAAGTTGTTTCACACATTAGATATACTGCATCTGGTTACCTTGTGTTTGCCATAACTCATAAAACAATCAGCGTAAATGTTAAGAAGTCAAGATTACAATATAAATATGTAAATAGATGCATAAATTGATAGACATTGAAATGAGGCTATTACTTCTTATATCTGGTACCTGTACCACAAAACAACAAGCATTGTACAAAAGGCGAATTTTAACAACTTACAAGAGATTCTGTACTACAAAACTCTTGTTACTTGTTAGAATTCGCCTTTTATACAATGCTTGTTGTTTTGTGGCCCCTGGTCTTTTAAATCTATACTTCCTGCCATTTTGACGGTGTTTCTGTGAAGCTTAGCTAGTTAGCGGGCTGATGAGAATGGTAACATCCTCATCACACTTAGGTGCATGCGGACCCATTTTGATACCCATAGTGTGTTCCTACCTATGGTGTTAGTTTTTGGGTTAGGTCCAACCGGAAGCCCTAGCAAATTCAAGTAGTTCCGACAATGATCCATCAGATAACTCATCGATGTCTTTGAAGAAGAATTTGCCAAGGGATCAATTTCTCAGTTGGCAGAGGTTAAGGCAATGACAGAGGAAATGGGCCATGTCCTCATGAGGCTTTTCGTCACCGCATCCCCTGTAGATATCATCATCATTTAGTCGTAGTTTGACAGCATTGACAGCGATTCCCTGTCTTTTTGTAGGGATTTTCTCGTTCTATCTTTGTTGTATTCTGGCCAAAGTCTCCTTGATACATCACAAGTGGTTAGTAATTTCCACCTGTTATTTGTTTCAATTAGTGATTTCCATTCAATTTTGGCCCTAAGGTTACAGAGTGGAGGTAACCATACCGTCTGCTTGTTCAATGACTAGAGTTGAGCCCTTTCTGGTCAATTCATCCGCGGATTCATTGCCTGGTATTCCGCTGTGACCAGGGACAGAACATAGTTTTGCGTTGGGCTGCGTGCCAAGAACCTTCAGCTCTTCCCAGCATTACTTTACAAGCTTAGATGATATTTGCGTAGCAGCTATTTCTTTTATGGCCGCCTGGCTATCAATGTAAATTGTGATATCCTCAGGCGATATTATCATCACTGACACCAATTGGGCGGCCTTTACCACTGCTAAAATCTCGGCTTTGAAAACGCTGCTATGGTCTGGGAGTCATATGAATTTGATTATTCTTAGATCTTCCGAAAAGCAACCCGCTCCTGTGCTTATGTCCATCTTTGACCTATCGGGCGAAGTTGGATTTAGCGTTCTGAGATATTTCGTCTTTCTCCCACTGCTCTCTGCATGGAAAGGCCCATGAGAAATGTTTTTCGAAATCCAAGTGTAGTCCGAATGTAGTCTGTATTGAGGTTACCATAAAGATAGTTGCCAAGTATGTATATTGGTGTGTCCATATATGTTTGGTATCCAGTGCTTTTATCAGGGATGGAAAATGACATTTTAGAGTTGTACTTAAAACAGTTTTAAGATTGTACTGAAATTCAGCGTAGAAAAACATAAACAAAAAAAAAAATAACATATTATTATTATTATTTATTATTATTATAAACAAAATGTGGTCTTAAGAAAATAAAATAACATTGCCTAAAAGTGTCGCCTGTCGGGAAAAATTGACATTAGTTAACTTTTACAAAATTAAAAATAAAAAATTCAAATGTAATAACTCTTATATGCTATCGAAACTGCGGTACCGAAAAAGCAGCTTCCAACCCCGTAACCCGTTAGGAATTTGTAAAGCTTCTTAAAGTGTAAAAGTTCTCTTGGAAAAGTAAAACAAAATAGGACAAACTGCTATAAAGTGGTAGACGTCTTCCACTGCATTCAGGTTACAAAGTCTACATATACTTAGTCTTGCATATCTTTTCGATAAGCTCTGTAGTTAAGCCTCAGTAATTCAGTGAGCGTCATAAAGATCAAACTTATTTGGTCAAGTCCAAGACGACTAGAGAAGTAATTACTAGTGCCCTGAGAATGTTTTAGAGAGCTATAAATATGTCTGGATGTAGATGACTTGAGCCCTTCTTATAGAATGCTAATTTATTTTACACACATGTTCAGTTCATAGTTTGGTCTCTGAGATCTTCATCTTCAGGCTTAATGCTCTGATTTTGCATATTTGTTTTTAAAATATTGCCTCTTACGTTTACAGAGGTGTGGGTTGTAAAAAGTAAAATGTAGTCAACGCTATGTGTAAAACTTAAAACAAATAGATGTGTCGTTCATTAATTGATCCGATTTGCCCGTTTTTGAAAAATGCAGATTGCAAAATAATTTGAAAGATGCAGATTGATAAGTTGTATCGAATTAAAGCAAATTGTATTTTTGTACTCAAACAAACTCATTTGTATCAAATTCGATATAATTGTATCGACTTTTCCATCCCTGGCTTTTATTGGCTTATCCTGAGAGCGCTCTTTGCTGCTGTCTCCTTCATATAGAGGTCTATGGGCAAAAGGTCAAATATTGCTTCGAATTCCGCTGTTGGCGATGTTCTCATCGCACTGGTTATTCCAGTGCATGCTATTCTCTGTACTTTGGTCACATCCTTGAGGTCGCTGGTTTTGGGGGCACTATAAGTTTTTCGCACTCACGGACAACGTAGGGGAGTATCCTCAATGTCGGTAGCGTATTATCATTATAAGAATTTGGTAGGAAAGTAGTAGCATTCAACCAAAAATCCTAAATAACAACACCCGAGCTTTTATTTTTTTTCCATTTTTATTTTTAAATGAATTCACATAAACCACGTATGTTTAATTTTACATAATTCGCAACGCCGGTTCTAGAGCTGGTCGTGATGAGACTGTCGCTGTCGAGGATTTACACGTTCTGAAATATATATAAATAAAAAAAAAACACAGATGAGTGTCCTGTTTGTAACACAAAACAAAAACATTAAAGATATATCTTTTGTAAATTAAAACCAACGAAAACTACGGTTAAACAGAAAAACACAGAACGGCCGCGAGACGCTAACAAAAACATATTCGATCACAATATGTACTCGAAGCAGGAATTCGCACATCTTCGAGTTAAAAATGCGTGACTGACAAGCGGAAACCACGACAAGTCCATCAGAAAAAAAACGTATTTGGAGGGCACCGCCCAACTCACTGGCACCGAACAGGGAGGAAACCGCACCCCCATTCTCTCACACGTGGTTGGATCCTCTCACTCCGTTAATACATAGGGCTACAACCCTTTTCAATTAAAATAAATTTAAAAATCAACGTCTCACTACCGCCGCGCAATCCTCATACAATTTTGGCCAAAACTAGCAGTTAGGAATTAACTACTCGTATTTATTTAAACATTTCAAAGCAACTACACAAAAAGGCACACTCTGTGATTTTATTCACATGCCAACACAACAAAACAAATTAGACACTCAGTGATTTTACTCACTTTAAATATTATAATAAAACAGATAATGAAAAGGCTCAGTGATATAACTCACAAGCCCAAAAAAAAACAAAGAAACACTCAGTGATATTACTCACTTTAAATATTATAATAAAACAGATAATGAAAAGGCTCAGTGATATAACTCACAAGCCCAAAAAAAAACAAAGAAACACTCAGTGATATTACTCACATTTCCAAATACTTCTGTCTACGGTTTTTTTATCCGTTTCTCTTTATTTCGCCTCTGTTCAAAAAATTTGTAATAATTCCGGGAACGCACTACTACCGCACAGTTTAATAGTTCACCACTGAATGAAATTCCTAACTACGAAGGAACTCATTTCAGGCTATACAATTGGCACTAGCAGGTAGTCACCAGTTGATTCTACCCGAAAAACTATCAACAGGATATGTATGTGAATGGGTGTCTCTTTTCGATGTGCAACGACGATCGTTTTGGGTTGTCGCCACACAGTCAGCAACCCTCAATCATAAATATCGAAAAACAAAACAATGCTGCGCAAAAGGGTTATCCTTCGCGACGACTGGCGCACGGAGGCGAAAAATACATAAACTACCCTCAGTAGCGAACATGTAAAAAAAAAACTATTCCGTGCGTAGTTATCATAACGGGACGAAGAAATATCGTCGGCGACAGTACGTCGTTAAACGGCTGCATATTTTCGTAGGCAGCGAAAACAAGGGTTGAACAAACAACACCATAAAAAAAAAAGATTGCAGTAGGAATGCTGCGTAGGACGATCGTCAGCGAGACGGCGACATCCTTTCTATCTACTTACAGTAGCGCACATATCCTAAATCAATATACGCACCAGAAAAATATCATGCTTATTGATGCGTGAAGAAGTGAAACTTTAAAACAAACAAACAAGCAATAAAACTCTGCGTGCTTGTCATAAAGTACATTCCCGCGAAAGTGTAAAAAAAAAAAAGTAAAAAGGGATCGTGGAAAAACATTCTCGAAGAAAAGAAAATATTTGTAACAAAAAAAAACTTGCCTTACATCATTGAGTATAAATGTCGGTAAGATAAAACGTCTCTTTTTAAATTGGAATAAATAAAAGCGAAATAATTATAAATTTTCTAAATATTGTATTTTTTTTTTTTTTTGTGACGGGCGGGGATATCCTATATATATGTGCTTCATTACTAAGCTAAGCTGAAAGTTCTTGAAGAACTAGAGTCAGTTGTCAGATCCAAAACAAAAAACTCTCCAATTTCCATACAAGTGTCCACCGGAGCACCATAAACTGCCTCTACAACTGGAATTTTCATGATTACAAAAATTTCAATTGCTTATTTTCATTTTGGTACTGAAAACCATAGAATGGCTCGGTATATTTATTCAAACCATAAAAAGATGAATAAACATTTTTTTTTTTTTAATTAAACCAAAAGCTGGCGTACTGAGAACTTGATTATGAATCAAGTGCACCGCATCACTAATGCGCATGCACTTCCATTCCTCATCTAACGCAGATTTGCCATCAAAACAAAGAAGAAGAAAAAAAGATTCCCATGTCTTTCTTAGGCAGACACACGAGATACAAATTTGTTGAACCTACATTCCTATTATAATTAATTGTTTTTGTTGTTTTTTGTGCAATTTGCAAGTGCACACCTGAAGAACTTGGCAGCGAAGCGGCACGTTCAAATCTTGAGGTTCATTCATTTACAAGTTACATCATCATTCGTAATGAATAATGAACATATAGGAACACAGCCGGATTGTAGCGCTTTGTAATTTGCTTTTGGGTCTATGCGCAGTGGCAGAGGTTGTTCTGTTACAACTTTGTATTCTGTGAACCGCGGTGGCTTTAATGGGTTCAATTTGTCTTGGCTGGTGGTATGAAAAGCTTTGCCAAGTCTTCAAAATACCCAGCAATACGTTCTATGTGATGGTAATTTTGGCAAGCGGTGATGTTGCCGATTAAATCGCTAGGCAGAGAACTATGGGAATGCACTGTGCAGCCTAACTTTGCAGGGTTTTATATTCCAACTTCGGGCACAAGTTCGAAATGCTTGGAATGCTCTTCTTCCTTCCTACCCAAGACAATCACAGAGTATGTGTTCCATCATTTCTTCTTCTTCGCCGCAGAGCTTCCATCGCCAAACCTATTCGTTGAAGGTAGTATCTGAGTAACCAGTGGCTAGTCAGCAAGGATCGGTAGGACCTCTTTATTGAGTTCAAGTAGCTATGAATGAGCTGATGAAATTTCTTTACTTGTACTTGGCCCTTGGATTTGGTTCAGTATTCAGCATGTCCGAAGGCATCTCGAAAAGGGTTCAGGGCCGGTGAGCGGGCGACAAGCGCCCTTCCTCGCCAGACAATTCACATGTCCACTGTCTTTGCCCTCATGGTCTGGCATTCGGGCAACGTCAACGTTTTTTTGCCAGATCTTGCAAATGCGGGCACCCCTTGCGCATTGGGGCTTTTGGAAATTTTTCAGTTGCAGTATTTTCTAAGCAATATTTTCGCACCCTGCCGGCATACACGTACTAGAAACTTCTATACTAAGCCTAGATTGCTTAGAAAAACATAAAAATTCTTATTTTGCAATAAATCTCTTTGATTGGTATCTTTGAAACGTAGGGCGAATCCTGGTGTTGGCGGAATATACTCAAGGATAACCACCAGTACAAACAATGAATTATATTTTTATCTGTCCCTTCTTGCTCAGCGTAGTCCAAGTATTATCGGCAATGCTCGGAGGAATGACTCGGATCATTATCTTGCATAATTATGAAGCCAGAGCCTTTTAATCGCAAACACGATTGTATGGTAAACTCTTCTTATGTTTGTGTGTACCTTTCCTAAGTAATGATTTCATCGAAACGGATGAGGTCTCGTACGCCCGTGGAAGGGAATCACCCCCAAACTATTTTTGAACCTCCCGCATGCTTGGATGCTTGGATGTCACAGCTAAGAGACATCTTTTCTTGAGCAGACCGCTAGGCGTAAAGTTTCCTTTTTTTACCCGACTACGCAGAGGAAAGGTTATGATTTTAACAGGCTGGGTTTGATTGTTTGTATGTATGTAAGGATGTCACCTCGTATAGCCTAAACTATGGAACCGATTTCTACAAATGAGGTGTCGTTGGATTCGTCTTTATCCGGAGAATGCTATGCGATGTCACAGAAAAATTCAATATGGCGGGCGCACCAAGCAAAATGGCAGACTACCTCTTTTTTTTTCTACCCGACTAGTCATTATAACCGCATTGATAGTGGTATCAAAGGAAAGGGCTTGGTGAGGAGAAAACAATACAACATCCCCAAGATGGTGGATTGCCGCTATCTTTACTACATCCCTAATATGGGTATATTTGATACGAAAGGGTTTGACTAGTAGAACACGACATTGCTTACCTACATATATGTACATACACTACATATTTTTTGAAACTAAAAAGTTGTAGATAAAAAATTAAGTTTAAAAAACTGAAACCCGACTACGGGAAAAACCAACTAAAAAGTAGGAAACAAGATGAAACGAAACAATGATTTTCAAAGTAATAGCCGTGGTTGCATGCCGTTACAATAACGTATTCATATAATTGCGCATTCATTGCACAAAGCGGCATGCGACCACAGCTGTACTCTGAAAATCGTTGTTTCGTTTCATCCTGTTTCGTACTTTTTAGTTGGTTTTTCCCGTAGTCGGGTTTCAGTTTTTTAAACTTAATTTTTTATTGTTGAGTCTGTCGGTGAGACTTTTGACAAACCGGTTGTAAGGAACCTACTTTACGAAGTTTAAAATAAATTAAAATAAAACCATCCACCTCCTAGATCCGTGCACTTGCATTCTCGCTTATGTAATCATATTGGTAATAAAACATAATATTTACATTCAACATTTCATGTTATGTAAATTGACATTATATATCATCTTATCGAACGATATCACCGTTTTATATAGGTAGAACGAAGAAGTTATGTTTAAGTACTATATTGTTACATGTTATAAGTTCAGTTGTAATAAAGCGTTCAAAAGAGAAAAACATCGTCTTGGTCTTTTATTCAGTTGTTCTGTTCATCTTATACGGTTGATGTCCAAACCTTGTGTTTCTTTCCCTATTCTAGCTATTTGACTTTGTTTTGTGGTCGAACCAAAGTTTTTTGTATCTTTACTCGACCGTGAAGGGCCGCGCCTTTTTGTCGTCGCTACTGATATTTACTTTGGGTGTGAACATTTGAACTTTGCGCAAACTTTTGGAGCTGTAGAACCGTCGATCTAGCTAATCAATTTTATAGTTACATAGACCTTCCTTATTCGATATAAATTTGGGCCTTTCGCTTAAGAAATGTATTCGATTATCTATAAAGCGACTTATTGTATTTTGCACTGGTGACTTCGATATCTTCAGCGCGGTATGCCAAAACGTTCGACTTTTTTCATTGTTTATTCCTTTCACCGGAAGAGTATGCTACCTTCTTTTATAGTTAGAAAGCAAGCCAAGTTTCAAAATTTCAATGTATCCTTAGTGAAAATAATTATTTAAATTTTAATATGGGCAAACAATACTTGCGGTTTTGTTTCATCACTCAGAAAAGAATATCTGGTATTTGTATTGCCTATAACAGGATATAAAAGAATTTCATTCACCTGAGTCCTGCGTAGGTATATCAATGTATGAACTCTGAATAAGTGCTAAAAAGATGCCGTTTTATAACCACTACTCCAGTGACCCATGTCTTTATTAGGATGCATTGTTGAGATATTTAAATTAATCCTGTGGATATGTATTTCAGTTCATAGGTCTAGTTTACAGGGAAGACTATATTCGGACTGGGACTTTATATTCTATAGTTTGTCAGTTTACACAGTGTGGTCTCTTATTTTGACACAATAATATAAGCAAATGGATGTATTAATGACTTTATTATGTTCGCTTAGTTAGTTCATATATAGTTTAAAGTTAGAGACTTTTAAAGGAGTAAAAATTCAAGTTAATATTTGAAAATTAATAAGAATTATAAAACATATACTTTAAGAGTGAAGTTAGAAGTAGTTGAGAAACAAATAAGAATGTAATGTAAAAAAGATTGAATAAAATCTTATTAAAGAGAATGAAGAAACTCCAGTGTTTTGACTACTAATGGCGCTGATGTTCCTAGCGTAGTTCGCTATCTGGCTGGTAGATGCTTAATTTGTTGTTGTTGGCTCCGCCGGAACAGAAGTGAACTCAGCGCCATCTGTACTTCGATATTTAACTCAGCAGGGTCAATGTGGGTAATTGTAAGCAAATTCATGTTCAAGACTGTCGAGTAAACAAGCAAGCCTCTGCAATCTGTGCTAATTGTAAGGGAAAGCACCCGGCAAATTATAGAGGCTGTGAAGTAGCCAAGGAGTTGCAAAAACGAAGAGATACACTCCATAAGCCTCAAAATAAAATAATAAAACCGCTAACTAAGGCAAATGGTAAGATCGGTCAGGAGAACGTAAACAAACAAAAACCACCGGGTTCAGAGCGGAAGAAGGTGGTGATAACAGATAAGCCCTCGACTTCTGGTCTTAAAATAAACGGTAATAAAAAGCCATTAGAAAAGACATCGGGTAATAGCCCTCGGACAGCAGGAGTGCAGACCTACGCCCAGGCTGCAGCATCCGAAAAATCAAAAAACCTCGAAATCCCAACGGACCCTGCTTCTCAAGTTTTTTCAATTATTCTCGCGAAACTTGAAGAGCAAAGCAAAATAAATAAAATGATTCTCGATAGGTTGGTTAAGCTCGAGAGTTATTCACGGAAAACGCGTACTTCACCTAGAATATGAATGAAAAAAGAATGTTAAAAATATGTACTTGGAATGCAAACGGACTTTTGCAAAAACTTGACGAATTGGAAATATTCATGCGAGAAAAAGATATTGACATTTGCTTGATTTCTGAAACTCACGTGAAAAAGGAATCGCATTTAAAAATAAAAGGCTATACTGATTACCACGCTTGTCACCCTTCGGGCAAAGCGAGAGGCGGATCTTCCTTGTTTATTAAAGACTGCATTGAACAATGCGAAGACCTAAAGATAGAGCTTGAAACTCTGCAACTGTGCACATTCGAATCTCATCTATCTACTGTCCACCGCGTTCCGCGCTTGAAAAAAGTAATTTTACTAACTTATTTAAATCGCTGAAACCTAATTTCATTATTGGCGGCGATTTTAACGCGAAACATACGTTCTGGGGCTCTAGATACATCTCGCAAAAAGGTAGAATGCTCTATGGGGCAGGTATGGAGTACAGTTGTGATTTCCATTCGACGGGCAAACCGACTTACTGGCCAGCTGATACTTTGAAAATACCTGACCTGATCGATTTCTTCGTGGTGAAAGGAATATCTAACAACCACATAAAAGTTGAAGAAAGCTTTGATCTGTCGTCTGATCATTCCCCAGTTATTTTGACATTGAGCGAAAAACTATTATTTAACCGAGAGCCAGCGAAATTAACCGACAGAACAACTAACTGGGAAGGCTTTAGGAACGAAATCGAAGTAAATGTTGAGCTGAGCGTACCGCTTACGACACCCTATGAACTTGAGGTTGAAGTCGATCGCTTCGTTGAGATAGTACAGCTCGCCTCTTGGAATAATACGCATAATCCAAGAAAAACGCCAGACAAATACGGTCTACGATATCCTGCTGAAATAAAGGAATTAATTAGGGAAAAAAGAAAAGCGCGTAAAAGATGGCAACAAAGTCGTGCTCCACAGCATAAAACCCATCTGAATCGTCTCTGCAATTTGTTAAAGAATAGCATTAAGGATTTTAAAAATCGTGCGATAGGCTCTTACCTTGAGAGTTTAACAGCGAAAAAAGATTCCAATTATTCCCTTTGGAAAGCCGTAAAAGGCACCAAAAGGCCCAAAATCCCTGCGCCGCCACTTAAAATAAATCAAAATGAATGGGCAAGGGAAGATAAAGAAAAAGCGGATATTTTTGCCGCCTATTTGGAAGAAACCTTTAAACCGAACGTTGGTCAAGTGGTTCATGACAACATCAACATCACAAGGATGGTAGTTCCACCATCTGACGATTTAACGCGCAGATCTGCGACGCTTAGAGAACTCGAACGTGAGATCGCGAAACTAAAACCTAAGAAAGCTCCTGGTTATGATTTGATTACCGGAGAAATTCTCAAAGCCTTACCTAGAAAAGCATTAATTAAGCTTCTCCATATTATAAATGCTGCACTCAGATTAAAACACGTACCGAGCCAATGGAAAGTTGCGGAAGTCATAATGGTTTTAAAACCAGGAAAACCGTCATATGAAGTAAAATCATACAGACCAATATCGCTTCTTCCAGTCATATCCAAAATTTTCGAGAGGATATTACTAAGGCGTCTCCAACCGGTTATAGAAGCAAATAATCTAATACCTGACCACCAGTTTGGGTTCAGAAGTAAGCATTCGACGATTGACCAGGTGCATAGAATTACTAACGTAATCGAAAAAGCACTAGAAGAAAAAAAGATATGCTCAACCGTATTTCTTGACGTCTCGCAAGCCTTTGATAAGGTGTGGCACGATGGCTTGAAATGCAAACTACGACAAGTACTTCCCGCAAACCTATACGAGATTTTGAATTCATATCTCGGGAATAGACTCTTCCGTGTTAGAAATGGAAATGAATACTCCGAGCTCAAAGAAATTTTGGCCGGCGTACCGCAAGGAAGCGTTCTGGGGCCGCTTCTCTATCTGTTATATACTCGTGATATACCGAAAGAAGATGGCACTATCCTTGCTACGTTTGCCGACGACACCGCTATCCTAGCGGTAGGTAAAACAATCGAGGAAACGACTGCCAAACTGCAAAACGCATTAAATAAAGTAAATGAATGGACGAAGGACTGGCGGATCGCCCTTAACGGAACTAAATCTGTTCACGTGAATTTCACTTATAGGAAAATTAATGACTTGCCCATTTTTATAAATTTGGCCCGAATACCCTTTGCAAATGAAGCCAAATACCTGGGAATGACACTCGACGCAAGGTTGAAGTGGAATTCGCACGTGAAAATGAAACGTAAAGAACTAGATATCAAATATAGAGAAATGTACTGGTTGATCGGAAAACATTCCCACCTCAGTACCGAGAACAAACTGCTTTTATACAAGCAAGTGCTAAAGCCGGTGTGGACCTACGGTATACAACTTTGGGGTTGTACCAAGAAAACAAATGCCAATATTTTACAAACCTTTCAAAATAAAGTGCTAAGAGAAATTGTCCAAGCACCGTGGTATGCTAGAAACGACGATATCCACAGGGATCTCCGAATTCCGACAATCGAAGCTGAAAGTAGAAGCTTCGCGCGAAAACATAGAAACCGACTAATCGGACATGTTAATAATACAGTCCTACTTATTTTGGATGAGAGCAATTTATTGCGCCGACTACAAAGAACAAAACCTTTCGACTTGGCGAGATAAGGATTAACCGCGTCTAAATTGTGGAACATGCAGGATCTTTCATTGGAAAGTAACCTGCCAAACGTTTATATTTCGTGATAGAAAAATTGCTTGATAAGTAGTATAACTTAGTTGCAGTATCTAACAAATTTATATCGAAGGGTGGTGTTTTTGGTCAGTAAGAATCTGACACTACTATGAGCACGCGCTTGCTATTCTCATAGTGTCTATGGAAGATTTTCACCTACCCTCGGCAAAAAAAAAAAAAAAAAAAAAAAAAAAAAAAAAAAAAAAAAATGTTTTTTTTTTAAATATTGACTTAACATTTTTTTTATTTATTTTTTTTAAAACCTAGCGAAAATCTAAAGATGAAAATATGAAAGTACTGTATTTCTCTATTATGAATTGAAATGTTTATTTTGAAATTGTTCATAACAGCTAAATTATAATATGTTTATTTTTCTTAATCCTGGGGTAGAAGTAAACAACGATTTCAGTATATGTATATGTGCCAGAATCCACATATTCCTTTTATCCTATTGCCGCTACAAAATCCGCTTTTATCAGCAAAATACGAAGTTGGTTTTTTCTTCCTCCAACTTTCTTCAACTTCACGTCATGTACGTATATTTGGTTTTTACGTCTTGCACTGCTTTGACAACATCTAACGAGTATGACGGCAGTGATATTTTTAAGTGTACCATATATTATAAGAGGCATATAAGCAACTGGAAATTAGTTATTCAACATAATCTTTACAATACAACACAAAATTACCCAAGTATATGTTTACATTTACCGCCAAGCCCATGTCAACATTTTCCCACATTTAAATATTTTCTATGGTAAATGTAAACACTTAAATTGTTTATTCTAAAAAGAATAGCTACTAATCAAATTCTATAAGTATTAAGTACATTTCATAAGAGCTACTCATAAAAATTATTAAAAAAAAATTTAAATATTTTTTGAAGTCACCCACCCGACTTGTAAAATACTTTAAAAAATAACCTCTGACGAAAATGCAACCGACAACTGGAATCCATTTACAACCGAATGTATTAAATGTATGTGGAAAAACATGTTGATGTCTGTCATTTCACTCAATGTGACCGTTAAAGAGGCTTTACTGATGTGTAGTATGAGCCGTGTTTACATTTACCCACATTGATCCTAACAAGAAAGACGGGAGGAACTAATGTAGAATCTACAGGCTAAGTCCTCATAAGATTGACTTTCGGTCAACAACCAGCTAGTTTTTTCACCGATACCATAGAATGGAATCAAATCCTGAAAGCTCTTCAATCTTCAATCCGTGTGAATTCGTGACTCAAAGAGATTATTACTGGCACTGATATTTCTCGATGTCAATGGCATATTTCGCATCAAACATCTTCAACATCTCATCGACCTCAAGTGCCTAACTCCTCCCATCGGTGTACGCGTACATTTGACAAGTACTCGTAGATTACCTCAATAGCAACCGCCACCACCTTCTTCTTCTTGGAGTTCGTCCAAATGATTTTTTTTTATATTTTTTTTACCAACGTTGAAGTGCGTCTTCAAAGCTCTTGCATTGCAAAAATTAACCTCAGATCCGGACTGTCATTAAACAAATGCAAAAGACCCGACTCAACTCTATGAAGACGTAACTGCGGAGCACCCGCCACGCCAGCCAGCGACTACGAACTGGGAAACGTCACTTCAAAAGCTGATACCATAAAGCACCTCGACATTACAATGGTGGAGGAAATCGCAGTAATTACTTGAATCCAATGACTCTTGGCTCATCTGTACCGTGGCACTTGAAGCTTTTCTTAGGGTTTCTTTGAAATACAGTGGCGGGGTGTGGGGGTGTATTATTATTCATGTACTCGTATTCTATGCGCCACAATTCGACTGTAGGAATTAAGCTAAGCTGGTGATGCGACGTCGCGATGTTTCATATAAATAGAAGATTCCGTTCTGGAGACGGTATCAGTGAGAATAGCGCTAGCTAACTTGAAACTTGAAAGATGCATAAAACAGTTTTAATCCTTTTGGGTGTCGCAGCAGTTGCTACTGCCGGTTGGATTGGCGGTGGCGGTGGCGGACAAGGACGTGGATGGTCAAGTGGTGGAGGAGGCTGGTCTCAGTCTGGAGGCGGTGGCGGTGGCGGATGGAAATCTGGCGGCGGAGGTGGTGGAGGATGGCAAGGACTTGGTGGACATAGTAGCGGCGGTGGCGGAGGATGGCAAGGAATCTCTGGAGGTGGCGGACGCGGAGGTGGTTGGAAGTCCGGCGGAGGTGGCTCTTCAGGTGGATGGGCACTTGTCGGTGGTGGTGGAGGTGGTGGCTGGAAGTCTGGCGGAGGAGGTGGTGGCTGGAGACAGAGCGGAGGTGGCAGCTCTGGGTGGCAATCAGGTGGTGGAAGTCGCGGTTGGTCAAGCGGCGGCGGCGGTGGTGGTGCTTGGAAGCTAGGCGGCGGTGGCGGTGGTGGCCATGGTTCTTGGTAAAAAGAAAAACAATCAAAATACGATGTGCGTGCATGAATATTATTAAATTTTAAAGTAATTGTTACTCTTTTGTATTGAATAAAAAAAAATGTAATCCAAGCAAACTCAGTGGCGTATGTGCATTTTTTTTTTTATTTTCAATTCTCTCTGACAAATCGCTTGAAATGCTTTGCTGCATCAGCGGCTAACTACGTTGTTGCGTTTTTTGTTTCGATTTAATGTGTTTTTTGATTAATTACTTGTTGGCATTTAGAGCGTATACCGATAAATCGATGTCGTATTTGTGTGTAATTTTCGCTTTTATTAATTACAACGGTGTAGTCATGTTGTGGGCTAGTGGCCAGTTAGCCAACTGTAGCTCAAGGTAGGTAGTCACTGAACTTCGATTGAGTTGATATTGTTGTCAAACATTTACATTTTACAACTTCTACAAAAATTAAAAATGTCGATGTCAACTATTGTGAACTAAGTAAGATTGAAAGTCAAAAGTAGTTGTCAAACCCAATAACTTGATACAAATGGCTTTAATTTGGCACCTAAATATGTAAAAAAAAAACTGCGTTGGTGGCACATAGATCACCAGGTACCACCAGCAATCCGCCAAAAAAAAAAGTTCATTGACTAAATGAGAACAAGTAACAACCACAATGGTAAAATAACTTAAGTCCAAACTAAAGTAAAATGTGAATTTATCAAAAGTGCGTCGGGGAATGGCGTCATTGGAATCACCGAAACTTCGGGTCTATCAGTCAGCGGTCTCCCGCAGTGGTCGGGAGAACATTGTCCGTTCACTATCGATACGGTTTTCAAAAGTGGCGTTTCTTATAATTTTGTTCACGTTTGTCATTTGTCTGTAGGTACTTCGAAATTTCTTCAGCTCTGAATACTCCTCAGTTTGGGCCCAGTAGAACATCAAGGACCAACGAAAACATTTGGTGGAACAGAAATCCAAGAATCTCTGTGTAGAAAATAGCGGATGGTAAGGACTCCCAAAAACTATGGTTAAAATTTCACCATTAAAATATTGGTGCAAGAACTTTAACAAAATAACTTTAATTTACGCAAAAACTTTTTTGAAGCAATGTTGGAGAGATTTCATATCTTCCAGACTCTAGAGTAGTGAGGCCCACTTTCGCCTCGGCTTTGCTCGACATATAGTATTTGGTGCCTCTTATCGACGAAAATGATAACAGATAATTTTTTACCTTACTTGCGAGCATATCGTGGTTTCAACAAAACCTCCCATATCCATAGAAGCTCCCTAAATTTGCTATATGAACATTTCCTACAAAAACTGATTGACCGCCTTAGAGACGTCTCGGGGCCACCAAGGTGTCCAAATTGAATCCCAATAGATTTTTTTCTATGGGGGTATATTAAAAGTAAGGTATACGCTAATAACCGTAGCGCAAGTGATTAGTGCGTCGGACTACTGAGCCAGCGGTCTTGGTTTCGAATCCCGCCGCAAACACCTAAAAGTTTTTCACAGTGCCCACCTCTTTCGAATGTCTGACAAGCATCAAAGAGTATCATTTGTCACGATTGAGCTTCTCAACTCACCGTTCGGAGTCGGCAAAAAACTGTAGGTCCCTTCCATTCGTGCAAAAATATAACACGCACGCACAAATGGTAGCGAGAAGCAGGCCCAGGTTCACCTCGAGCTGTAGCGCCAACTAAGTAAGTAAGTATACGCTAATAACCTGCGGTCTTTCATTGAGCTGAAAGAAAATATCCGGCGGGAAATCTACGATATTCACCCAATCCTGCGTGTGGCACGAAATATCGGAGTCTGCTTCCAACAGTGCGCTGCGTGTGCGACTAAATTGACGACATTTGGACAATATAATTTTCAAAAAATATTTTACACATTCTTTCACTTTGCGTTAAACGAAATAGTCAAATAATATGTCTCATAGTTTCTATTTAATGACCGTTTTGAGACATAAATCTGCCACCGGACACCCTGAACTACCAAATGTCATAACGCTCAATATTTTTTTTATGTGTCTTATGAAGTAAGTACAGTAGACTAACAAAATTTATATATATATGATTGATGTTTATTGTGATATCGAGACTCTTGAAAGTCGATGACATGGAAATTCTGTAGTTTTGGGCATTGTAGGTATTCGAAATTATGTAGTTCTGGACCCAATAGCGGCGCTGGAGTCAAATTTTTAATACATTTTATATTTATTAACAAAATGACTTATATGCAGAAAATATGTTGGCTTAGTCCCAAAAGAGAAAATAACGAAATCTGGACCCGATAGATGGTGCTGTAGTTAAGTTATTAATAACTTCTTTAATTGACCAAAATGACTCATATTCACAATATATGGATTGTTTCAAATAATATCCCAACACCCTTTCATTTGATGTTGAAATTTTAACATGAAACAAAAAGCGATCGTTAAATTCCTCGCATCAGAAATATTCCGATTCATGCCACAAGTGTACGGTGATGATTTTTTGAGTAGAACAGTTATTTTCGAGTGGCATAATTGTTTTTTGGACGGCAGAGAGACGCTGGAGGATCACAAACATACAAGAAGGCTATTTTCAGTTCGGACGCCTGAAATGATCTAAAAAGTACGTGATTTTGTTGCAGCAGACCGCAATGATTCACTGAGAATGACGGAAGAGTCCTTAAACATCAACAGAGAGACTATTTGAGCCATATTCACAATATAAGTATGTTGGTTTAGTGCCAAAGGAGAAAATTACAAAATCTGGACCCGATTTGTGGCGCTGGATTCAAGTTATTAACAATTTCTTTATTTGTTTACCAAAATGGCACAAATTAATAATTGGATTATTCGGTATTTGATACCTACATACAAACCATGTTTGAAACTACTCGACCGATTGAGCCGAAATCAGAAGCGTGTTTTCGTATATTCTTCTACTCCAATTAATTAATTCATGAATTAAAGTAAAATCAAATCCATATTTCTCAATCTTAGTATAAGCTCGGCGTCGAATGACATCAATTTTATCTTACCAGTAGACTTGATTGCTATGCTAAGCTACCCTGTCTGATCGAAAGTAGTTTGCTGAGAAAATTTGAGTACTTACACAACTACTTCGACGTCCATAGTTATCGTTTGGTGCAGATTTTGGGATGGTGGAGTGGTTGGGTCATACTTCTTCAAGGACGACGCGACTTCGACAATGCAGTGACAGTAAATGGTGAACGTTAACGCAATATGATAACAGTGTTGTTGTGGCCTACATTGGTCAGTATGAATCTAGATGAGATGTGGTTTCGGTAGGACAGTGCAGTTGTTACATGAAAGATTCCCTAGTCGTGTCATCTCTATGTACTCTCGTGAACAAAACTGGCCACCAAGTTCGTGCGTTCTTATGCAGTGCGACTGCCTGCTGTAGAGTTTTGTGAAGTCTTCCGTCTATTTCAATCAATAAACCACATTTCCTGAGCTAAAAGGAGAAAAGAAAAGGGTAAAAAAAATGCAAAACAAGTTCCGTACAGAAACATGTAGAGACGCGGATGGAAACATTGTAGTAGAAACACAGTCGGTGCTGAGAATATAGAAAAACTACTTCTGCAGACTGTATAATGGCGATGAAGACCAATACTCCGCTGTTAGACAGAATGAACCATTCAATTAAGATGATGATAGCCAAAAGTCCCATCCACCTGATCAAAACGAAGTGAGGATAGCAATATCCAAGCTAAAATCTAACAAGGCTGCTGGACTGGACGGTCTACCCGCAGAGCTATTTAAAGCAGCTGAAGATGACTTGGCGGTGAGCATACGCCAACTCATCTGTAAGATTTGGTCAGATGAAAGTATGCCAGATGAACGGAATCTCAGCATCGTCAGATCCTCTATGCCATATTGTGTGAACGCCTAAAGCCTTTCGTCAACAACCTGATTGGTCCCTATCAGTGCGGTTTCAGGCCAGGAAAGTCCACCATAGCCCGAATTTTCACACTTACGCAGATCCTGAAAAAAAACACAAGAAGTCCAAATCGATACCCACCATAGTATAGTATATGGAGGGATGAGCTGTATAGAGCGGAGGGTGACGATGGAGAAAGCTCGCTGCTCCATCGAGGTCGGTAATGACCTCACCGAAACGTTCGATGTTAAAAAAGGATTCAGACAAGGTGACGCGCTGTCATGCGACTTCTTCAACATAAAACTTAAAAGAATTGTTCGAAACTCACAAGCCAACACACAAGGAATGATTTTTCAAAAGTCCGTTCAACTACTTGATTACGCCGACGACATTGACATTATTGGTTGAGCACAGCGAGCTGTCACCGGTGCGTTTGCGAGTACAGAAATGGAAGCGGTAAAACAAAATATATGCTGTCAATAAAAAGGGGCACCAAACATCGACGCATTGGACAAAACGTCACAATAGACAGCTCTACAACTTCGAGGTAGTAAAGGACTTTGTCTACTTCATCTCGTCGGAGATCAAACGAAGGATTACTCTTGCCAACCACTGTTTCTTTGGACTAAGAAGGCGATTGAGTAGTAAAGTCATTTCTCGATCGACTAAGGAGGCTCTATATAAGACCCTTATCATCCCAGTCTTGCTATATGGAGCTGAAGCATGGACTTTATCGAAAGCGGATGAAGATATCCTTGGTCGCTTCGAGAGAAAAATCCTTCGTAAGATATTCGGTCTCGTTTGCGTTGACGGGTTCTGGAGAAGAAGATTCAACCACGAACTGTACGAACTATACAGCTACATCAACCTGGTCAAAAAACTGCAGATTGGGCGTTTAAGATGGCTAGGACATGTAGAGCGTATAGACATCAACACTCCGGCTCGGAGAATATTCGATTCAAACCCGAAGGGTCAGCGCAACAGAGGACGACCTCGCCAACTTGAAGTGCGCAACTGGAGGCGGTTAGCTAAGGACCGGGCTAACTGGAAGAGGTTGTTGGTAGAGACCTTGGTCTACCCCGGACTACAGCGCCACCTAAGTAAGTAAGTAAGTAAGTAAGTCGAAGGGAGAAATCCAATCCGTGTAATTGGGTAAATTGAAAGCAAAAATGGAAAAATGTAATCTGCAATGGCGGCCATTTATTGGATACTCTTTTTCGCACACAATCTCCATGTGTATACAAGTGATGATATTTATTGATAAATTGAATCTTGCGCTTATTTTGAAACTACATTTAATTTCGTTCACTCGTCTTCAACTTGCTCTCCCCTTCTGGCTTTGATGCGATGGTATTGCCAATGATTTTTCAATAAATTTCAAAAGTGTTTATTGGGATAGCTGTGAAGGACGCCTCCATAACAATGGCCTGTTATATCAAATAAAACACATCATAAAAAATAAACTAAGGGCCACTGGCAGTATCGCTGGGTAAGTACTCGTAAACCGCTGGATGTATATAAGTAGATTTTCCAATAAATTGCAAAAAGTGATGCACAAGTCAGTCATCACCAATCCTTCACTTTAACTGCTTAACATAAATCAATGTTGATGTGAACAACAGGCGATCTCTTAATATGCAATAACTATCGCGATTGATTAAGTTTATAGCACTTTGCTTAAAGCTGACTCACAGAAAACTGAGAAAAAATAATCATTCGACGAAACCATAAATAATTTTATCTATTTAAACAAGCTGCGACCTTAAATCCTATGCCAGTTCATCAGACCTCAATTGCCCAACACAGACGACGAACCTTGTTAGCAAGTATCTATCGTAATGGAATCCAATCCCAATTCGAGTCGATAAAGAACAACTGCCAACCTAATTGCGCGTGCAGACCATCAAGCTACCAATTGGGTCAATTAAATGCCATCAAGTTGAGTCCACCATCAACGTGAGCCAACTAAAATCGCAGCTAACGTAGGTGGTTACAAGCAAATCATTCGCAATTACCTCTTAGCCGAACAAGAATCTAATCTAATTGTGCCCCTCAGCGATATTATCTCTGACGTAAGATACTCGCCCAAGATACAAAACATAAGATACCGATCTAGCTTGTCGATTACATGACAAATGAAAACATAATCTCGTTTATTTCTCTGAGGATTAAAATTTGTTTACAGGTTTAACTGTTTACCATCCACCTTTGCCACCTTGTGACCAACCGCTTGACCTTCCTCCGCCGCCGTAGCCACCACCACCGCCGTAACCACCACCACCGCCGTAGCCACCACCACCGCTGTAGCCGCCGCCTCCTCCTCCTTGTTGCCAGCCAGAATTACCATGACCAATTGAACTGGCACCCAATCCATAGGAGCTGCTACTACTAACAGCTGGCCAAATAGAAGTCTTTGCACCTCCCTGCCAGCCACTTTTACCTCCACCGAAACTGCTTCCATAGCCACCCCCACCCAAGGAACTGCCGCCACTATATCCGCCACCGCTACCCTGCCATCCACCAGAATTGCCACCATAAGAGCTACTGCCACCACCCAATCCTCCTTGCCAGCCGCCACCACTGCTTCCAGACCATCCACGACTACCGCCACCGCCACCACCACCTCCGAGATATCCCGCTGAGGCCACCGCGGCCATGCCAAAAAGGATAACAATAGCTTTCTGCATCTTCCAACGATGATTGATGTATCCACACTGATGCCCATCTAAATGACCGATGGACTATTTATATCCGTGAATCTCTGCATCCACATTTCACGCTCATCACCTTCCATTGTTCGCTTCCTAAAAGACAGATTAATTGTTTTTCTAGCATCGCAAGGGGACCGGGACCGAAGCCAACCTAAACGGCCTTGAGAGAATTTATATGTATGTACTTCCTTTTATGGTTTAATTAAGCAGCACTCTTTGGGGTCTCTATTTCAATTATTGTTATAAGCTTAAGAGTACATCTGTTGTTGTTGGTCCGGGGTCCGGTATTTGGAGGAAGATTTTCGATTACGTCCGGGGCCGAGGCGTGCTCTGTCGACTGAAAGTACTTCAAAGTTTATTATTATGGCGAATTTTAATTGAAGAAAACATAAACATTATTAGAATTTGTATGTCAGTGAGGCGCTTTACGAATTTACGAAGAAATGTATCTAAACAATGTGGTGTGGATTTCCATCGGGGGAGGGGGGAGCTAATTACGAGGCATTTTAATGATCAGGTTTGAATTCCAGTTAAATGCTAGTGAGGATTGTGTGAGCTTATTTCGTGGCATCACTTGTAGATCAGTAAGGCACTCGAAATGGTGTCAACCGAGATAGGCGGCTTTTTTGGCAAAGTTGTGATTTTTTTTTTTGGACCAACATATATTTATCTGCAAACCTTAAATGTGCGGGCGCAATGCCGTTTTTTTTTTAAAAAAGGTTAGTACAACTACAGGCCGATCTCCTTGTTGTCCCCAATGTCCAAAATGTTCGAGAAATCGGTCAAAAGTAGAATTTTATTTTATATTGAAGGGTGAGATGCACCGCGATCCCTACAAGCCCTAGACAAAGGAACATCTCTCCCGTCATTATTCCTATTGGAATCGCTTGGAGAGAGCTTCGCCCACATCTAACCCAGGTGAGAAATCCCTAGGTCACAGGCACAGTAGGGTACCAGTTATTCTCCTCATGTATATCAGGAGATTTCAGAAAAAAAAAAATCGGGAAAATAGTTAAATAATCGGGAGAATATTATTTCGTAAGAAAAACTCCATTATTTTATAGTAGGTATGTACTTCTGTATGTACTTGTATCTTAATAACAATAACAAAACAAAAAATATGTATTTCCTACGGATTATGAAAAATAAAAGTTAAGAACAAAAATATCTGTCGTGCTATTAATTATTATTATTACACATTAATATTATATTTTTCAGCTTTTTGGCTTGTTGTATTGTATTGTATTTGGAAGGGGGTTGTCTCCTTAGAGACAACAAGCATGTAGACCTGTAGGCCCATTGTACTTTGGTGAAGTACCACCCCATTCGCTGAATTAGCGATTTGTTGCTGAGCTATATGTCGATCTAAATCTGCCCGTCGCTTTCGCAAAGCGAAGCAATAGGGCAAGATTGAGCTCCAGTAGGTCAACGTCCCGTAGGACGTAGCTGCCTAGAGTGGTCTTTCTGATCCGAGCAAAGGCCGGACACTCGCTAATGAAGTGCTCAGCCGTCTCATCTTCTTCCAGGCACATCTCGCAGAGGCCCGAGCTTCTGATTCCAATTTTGTTCAGGTGCTCGTTTAAGGGAGTGAACCCAGTGACCAGTCCTGTGAGGATTTTGAGGTCATTTCTACGAAGGTGTAACAGAAACTTAGTTCTGTTTGCCCTGGGCGCGTCTACTAACATTTTGTCCTGTCGGCATGACCTAAGTTCGTGCCAATGGTTGTAATGCTGTATTCGCAGCAGTTCAAGAAGCTTGTTTTTAGCATAAGCTGAACTGCAGCCAATAACAGGCTGAGGACCGATAAAAGGGGTCGCTGATCCAGCTCTAGCCAGAGCATCAGCTTTATCGTTTCCCGGGATGTCAGAATGTCCCGGGACCCAGACCAGTGTGATCTTATTACATCGCCCAAGCTGATTCAGTTTGTTGACAGCTTCCTCAACAATTTTTGAGTTGATCAACGCTGCTGAACAGGCTTTGATAGCTGCTTGGCTATCAGAGTAGATGTAGATGGACTTGGATTTCCACCTCCTGTTAAGTGCAATGTGCGCTGTAGTAGCGATAGCATACACCTCTGCCTGAAAGACAGTTGTAAATCTACCCAATGGAATAGACTGCTCAACGTGGCATTCTTCTGAGTAGACACCTGCTCCGGAGAGCTCATCCATTAAAGACCCGTCCGTATAGAAGACTATACTTCCTGATGGGAAAAGTTGTTTGGCTTTGGAATAATATTTCTTTACCTTTGTGCGTTTTTAACCCTTATGTGTGTGAAGAAAAAAACACCTTAATCCGTGTGACAAGGTACCCGGGTACCTTTATATGAATTTAGTTCAATATTAACGATTTGTTTGATGTTTTGATGGCAATTAGATCAAGAATCATTCACATACATAATATATTTATATTTTTGCATCATTTGTTTTTTATTTTTTTTATTTTTTTTAACGGTTAATGTGTTTTGACCACACTACTATGCCTTTACTTGCAGACTATGATTTATCAAAAAACCAAAATCATATGAACATTTTGAAATTAAAAATAGCATAGTATGCATTGAAAAACAACCGTTTAATACATCAGTTTCTGTTGACAGTCGTTACGTGTTGTTTCTTAGTAAATAATTTTCAGTCCAAACGTATTGTAATATTTTGGTAAATACGTCCCTCATATAAAAAGGTACCCAGTTACCTTGTCACACGGTTTAAGGTGTTTGATTATTTTTGGTTCACAGTGATCTTCCCATTCGGCTTACTAACTTCCAATTAACTAAAATATGTTCCAAACATCAAGTTAGGAGCTCTCATAAACTCACGTGCGTATAGCTAACCATTAAAGTACTGTAATTGGTATTTGAAAATTGAAAAGGTACCCGGGTACCTCATCACATACATAAGGGTTACAAAAATGTCAAATTCTTCACAAAAAAAATTGAAGTTGATTGTCGTGCAAATCGTCAATTTAATTACATACAGTACCCTTCGAAAAATTTTGCCCAAACTATTTTTTTCGAAGATTGGCGAATTGGTTGCGATAACTACATAATACTGTTATGAGGTTTTGTTTTCTTATGGATTTTGAAACTTTTCATGATGCTTTAAAGTGTTAGAGTTTTTTACCTTTGGTCAAGGGAGCAAAATGCTATTATACCGAAAAATTGGATTTTTGGGTACTTGCGTCAATTTTAATAATAAATGAAAAATACTCAATCATTGCAGTTTTTTTTTTTGTTTTTTATTTTTGGGGCCTAAAGCATTATCCATTTAATCAGTACTTTGTTGGATCTCCTCTTGCTTTTATAACTGCTGCACATCTGCGATTCATTGAGTTCTTAGTCATAAAAATGTTAGCTTATTTTAAAGCTTCAAAGTAATCCTTTATTTTGTAGTACAAAACAAGTTCATAGTTACAATTATGGCTGTATGGCTAGAAGCATTGTCCAGTTGAAAAAATTAATCTGCAAGTTGTACCAAAAAGCTCTGATGTGGAGGGCTCTAATTCATATTCCAGGACTCGTAGGTTAGTAGTGTCTTTCAATTCAAAAGAAGCCATTCTACCTTCTCAATCTCCAGAGAACTATTCCCCAACCATCACACCTTTAGTTCTGCAGGCATCGGTAAGAGGTCTTTCCATTGGTTCTCTTCGCGCTAGAATCATCCCATCTGGAACATGCAGCTTAAACTTGGATTCGTCGAAAAAGATAACATTGTTTCACATGTCTTGAATCCAATTACGATGTTTCTCAGCCCAAATTTATCGTTTTTCTCTGATTCTTATTGGAAAATCCGGCTGTAGTAATGGCTTGAGTGCTCTAAGTCCACCTTTTACGAGCCTTTTTCTCACTGAGCGCGCTTAAATTATTTTTTGTGTAGCTCGAGTGGGCACCGTAGCGCAAGTGGTTAGTGCGTCGGACTACTGAGCCAGCGGTCTTGGGTTCGAATCCCGCCGCAAACACCTAAAAGTTTTTCACAGTGCCCACCTCTTTCGAATGTCTGACAAACATCAAAGAGTATCATATGTCACGATTGAGCTTCTCAACTCGCCGTTCGGAGTCGGCAAAAAACTGTAGGTCCCTTCCATTCGTGCAAAAATATAACACACACACACAAATGGTTGCGAGAAGCAGGCCCAGGTTCACCTCGAGCTGTAGTGCCAACTAAGTAAGTAAGTAAGTAGCTCGAGTAAGATCATTTACGATATCCACTGAAGTCTTGAACCGATGCCGACGGTTTTTGAGCACAAAAAAACGATCTTCCACTGGGGTCATTTTTTTTTTGGCCTCCCTGAACCTTTCCTTCTGCTGGTAGTCCCAGTCTCACGATATTTTTCTAAATTCCATTCCAAAGTTCGTTGAGCAGCATGAGCACTCCGAACTGATTTTATCAATTTTTAATTACTTTGGTTCATCTTGGACAATTGAACGACATTTTGCCACATAGTGCAGAAAACATCGTAGCTCACATAAATTCCATGAAGTCTCATCCGAAAGGGTAAGAAAGGTTTGAGCAAAATTTTACGAACAGCGCTAAAGGTACATACATATATGTATCTATTTTTAATCGATTTCTGTGATTCGACCATAAAGATTCTATTATTGAAACAATTCTTTCAACAAAGGCATTTGAAACATTAGATACCAAATCACTCATTCAATTTCATTAGGAGTGGCATAAATTTTTCCGAAAAATTGATTTTCAGCTTTTTTAATCGAATAATTAAAGGTTAAAATAAAAATACATATAAGGAATCGAACAAATCGGGAGATTCATAAAAGTAACTGGAGACCGGGAGATAAGTAAAAAAAACTGGAGACTCCCGGAATATCGGGAGAACTGGTAACCCCAGGCACAGCACCGCATCCAGACCAATTTCCCTGAGAAATCGCAGAAAGAGTTTGGGTACTATCAGTGCTGTATTTTGGTATTTACCCAAGCACTTGAATCTTTAATGGATTAATGCCCCACATTCCACCAGTATGTCAGTGGGCTCATTGCAAAATGTTCATGAGTTTTCGTCTGATAGACCTAGCTTCCTGAGATGTCTCCTGAACGAACATATCTGGCCTGGACTGGACTAAAACCGCTCTAGCTACCTTCTGTCCCTTACAAGATTACACATACCTAAGTACGATTATTGGTATCATTACAGGACACTGCCTTATATGCTAGCATTCAACTAGGCTTGGCATCCTTTCAAATGAATTCTGTAGAAGTTGCAAAGACGAAGAAGGGGAAGAAAACCCAACACCTCTCATCTGTATATGCCCAGCTCTTTCCCGTAGTAGAAAACCACAACTAGGCAGAGTTCTTCTTCAACGATCTTAGTGAGCTAGCACCAAAAGACGTTGGAAGCCTATCTCGCTTTATACAAAGCACCAAATATTTCTCATGAGTAGCGGGGATAAACATCCCTAAGATCCTTTTTCATCACAATGGGCCACAATGTGCTAGTACTCGAGTTACTGGCGGCCACTGCTACCTTACCATGCCTGTGTGAAAAGATATATTGCGCTTTACGTGGACATTACCAAAGTGTTTGATATGATTAATCCACAGAATTCCTCCTTCTGCAGACTTTTGTGGTCCTGTATATAGTTGATTTGTGTCTTACTTAAAGGACAACATAAAAACTAATAGTAAGGAACTACCGCAGTAATGCCAGGCTGTTACATTAAATTTAAACGTACCTCACGGATCTGTCCTTGGTCCCATTTTGTTCCTTGTTTATATAAACTCTCTGTTCAGCCTGTCTTCTTTTACTTAAGATGGCGCTACAGCTCGGGGTGAACCAGGGCCTGCTTCTCGCAACCATTTGTGTACGCGTGTTATATTTTAGCAGGAATGGAAGGGACCTACAGTTTTTTGCCGACTCCGAACGGCGAGCTGAGAAGTTTTTCATGACAAATGATACTGTTTGATTGCTTGTCAGATATTCGAAAGAGGTGACACCGTGCTGGGATTGAACCCGGGCAGCATTGCATAGTGGTCTAACGCACTAACCACTACGCCACGGTGCGGTGCTTCAGCCTGCCATTAGAAGGTAAAGTATGGATTTTGCAGATAATCTCTATATCGCATAAATGACTCAGCAAGCCCTTTGAGTTAAATGGCTGAGATAAGCCTTGATGTCCACTTACTGAGAAAATAATTTGTAAAACACAACCTTTATGTTGTAACAAAAACAAATTGGTAGCTATCCTGTCCACAATGCTCGGTGGAATTCACTTAGACTAAAGATCGTTGTCTTGCTACGTGATCGGTACTCTGGAAACCATTTTTAAAGTTGGATAAATTTCCAGACTTAATTGATATCCATTGGGGAAATATCGAGAAGCTCTCTAAAGAATAATACTCCCAAAATCTTTTTAAGGACGACAGGACTGGGTAGCTGCACAGGAGGTAATAGGGGGGTTTCTTCCTCCTCCTCACCATTGCAGCTGCTGCGACAGAAGACATTGGTAAGGATTCCCAATCTGCTGACGTGTCTACAATGTCCTGTCAATACCCAAACTAGGGTACCAATGTTCTGCTGCTTTTGGAGTCTTTGTTTTGAGCCCTTTCCTTTGATGTCCCACATGATATATTTTCAGGATTTTTTTTAGATTGCATTTTACCCACCCTGTAAAGTTGTTTCACAATATTTTTGAGTAATATGTTGTCCATGTATGTGGACCACCGTAATGTTTAAGTGTGCCGAATTTCAAGTTTCTAGGAAGAACGGATCTTGATGTCTTTTTATCGTGACAGACATCAAAGAGTGTTTAACTCATAGATGGGAAATCCTTTGGGAACACCGCGTATTGGCATTCGAGTTTATGTACGAAGAAAATGTGGGTACGCTGTTAAGTAGTACACACCATGGTTCAGCGGTTAGTGCGTTGGACTAGTGAGTAACTGTCGCAATTTCAAATCCCAGAAGACACCAATTTCGACTGGAGTCGCTCTATTTAAGCCTAGATTCGGAGGTGTATTGATAGCATTTGAAAACGTTAAATAGCGTATGCTTCAGGCTCTCTTTGTACTTTTTTTTAAAACGGGTTGCTCAATTATTTTACTAGGAATGACGAAAATGGACTTACGTAAGTATTAAGTAGCTTATGGTTTTCAGTAGGCACCACGTTTGTAACCTAAATACGTCCCTTTATCCAAGCAACGGCAAGATAATCACAAAGAAAATGTGCCACAGCACTGTCGCCTTCTCCACAAGTTGAGTAGATCACTTCAATCTAGTACGCTGATGTGATTGATAGTGAGAACACGAATGTCACGAGTTGCTTAAGGATTGCAAGGCTTGTTAATATTCTTATACTATTTTTATTCAGACTAATGTAGAAATAATCACAAAATAACTCAAGTAGCAGTTTCCCTGGGCTTAGAGTGAAAAATTCATACCAAAGCTTAGTTCCCCTTAGTAGAGATGGTTTCGCTTATCCAGTGCCAATTAGAAGGAAGAGGTGGAATATTGAAATGGCACTATTGCCCAATTCCTAGACCCAATTAACTTCTGGAGTTTTAGAACAACAAGAGGATTTTACTTTGTGTGAGTGTTCTCGTTTTTGCAGTTAGATAGCCATTTGCTAGTGTACTCAAATCTGAAATCCTCTAGTGTTACGGAATCCCTCCTTGCTTTGGAAATATAATGACAATATGTCTTGGTACTTTACTTTTACCCTTAACAGCGCTCTTAACATTGCCTATTCCTTATGAAATCTACAGGAGTAGTCCCATGATATCATGTCTTCCCATCAGCAAACGCCAACCGAAAAGTCAGGTCAAACCAAGTGCTATACGAGTATCTTTGCTTTGAAGCTTATGTTATGATTTTTGAATACTTGGCCACTTGGTTCACATATAGACTTTTGTTGGAGTTAGCAAGTCGCAAAATTTGCTGCTAAGTACATCGGATTTGGCAAGAGTTGTAAACTTCTGCTGCTGGCCTTGATTAAACCCAAAATCCACCGTCTGAGTGAAGTATCTACCTATGTTGGATAGTTAGAGCTCATTTGCTGGTATTTTGATAATCACTATTCAAATTGGCCAGTGGCCCATAATGCTTTTTTCTCATTTCTTAAAATCTGCACACTTAATATTCCCATGCGGCATTGAAGACTTACATTTCCGATTTTTACTTTTTTTTACTTCGTATTTCTCGGCTCAGGAGACGATCATTTGTAATTAATTCGACAGATGTATTCTGGGTTATATAAGCATATTGCTGGCATACGGTAGACTATTGCCATTTTTTTTTTTAAATTTTGTTCCATAGATCATTACGATGACGATGGTTTCCTCTTTCTCATAAACACATCTACATAATGTATGTATTTCATTAATTGAACTAACATCTGTTTGCAATGACCTTTAGGTAGTTAATCATTCATGACATTGAATGTTTTTGTTTTTTGTTTTGTTTTCTTCTTTTACACATGCACCTCGGAAGTTTGAAAGTCAATTAATGCAATTGTTGTAATTATGTTTAAGACAGCTAACACACGAAACGAAGATTTAAGCTGAAAATGAGTGAATGACGGGCTTCCTAGTCAAGTGTACTATAGATATGTACGATATATCAGGTATTTATATCTTTTCAAAAATAAAGGATCGCTACAAAGATTCCTTACAAAGCTAATGACATTTCCTTTAAAGTTATTTTTTCAAGAGTTCTATTGTTAAAACCCTTAAAGCCTTGTGTCATCGTGGGCGTGGTGGTTAGTGCGTTGGACTACTATGTATGCTGCTCGTGTTCAATCCCAGCTAAAACACCTAAAAGTTTTTTCACGGTACCACCTCTTTCGAATGTCTGACAAGCAATCAAAGAGTATCATTTGTCATGAGAAGCTTCTCAACTCGCTGTTCGGAGTCGGCAAAAAAACTGTAGGTCAATTCCATTCGTAGAAAAAATAACACGCACATACAAATGGTTGCGAGAAGCTAGGCTTGGTTCTGTAAAGGACTGCTGACGTCGTCTTATATATATAAAGCCTTGACACTAAAAGCCTCCCACAGTATACATTTCATGGTCTCCCCATCTCTTTTATAGGGTTCCGTAGAGTACTAGGATCTAGGAACACTACTGTCTTGGTCTGTCTGCCTATCACAGATACTTTGTAACTTCCACTCTTCGGCCCAAGATTTTCGCTTTCAAAATTCTTTTCCCAATACGCGCTTGGCTAATTTGTTTTTTATATAATTTGCGTTCACGGAAGCCAATTCGCCTTTAAATTTTGATGAACACGGATGTACAAAAGGCAGGGCTGACATTGGCATATGAAGGACAAGCACAAAAACAGACAGACTGGCCGGTACAGTGGCTCGAAACATTGGTATTCGATTTTAATCATCGAAATGGTTGACAACCAGTATTACTGGAAAATTATTTCGATGTTTTTCTACCATTGTTTATAATTCACAGTCTTTGTTAACTTCTCCTAATATATTTTGTTTACTGTTTGAATGATAAATGGTCTCAGTCATATTACAGAGAATTATTTTTTTCTTTGACATTTACGAGTTGATTCGAACTTTCAATGTGACAAACAATGATGGTATCACTATACCATGGCCAATCTCTAAGAACAGTCGGAGTTTTGTAACGTTTTTACTTAATTCCAGCGTCCAATTGTATCTAAATTTTGAACTTATTTCTTTAGTATAGCGTTAAGAGGGCCACGTTTGTCAGAATTAAGGACAATTGTTTGCAATGCAGAACCAATCTATTTTATTCCCCGTTTAGTACTAGGCAACTCAACAAGTTTTTATTAGAAAACGAAATAAGGCCCATTCCCTTCTTATATTCTCCCTGGTAATGTATGAATTCTTAGCTTAAAGTAAACTACAATGCATATCTAGTGATCTCAAGACAACCAAGTTAACCATTTTTTAACTTTCTGAGGAAAGGTATCCTTAGACCGATTTGTAGAACGCTACTTTTAATATTGAACAAGATATTATATGAGGTATCTTCTGACTTCCTAATATGTGCCCCCTATGTGTGTTTAATAAGGTTTTCCTATTTGGGATGGATTCTAGGTTAGATTAATTACATAGATGGTGTTCCATAGACGTGTGCTCCACCGCTTACTGAGACCAACATATGAGTTCTTTATACGCATTACGATTTAGATCTAGAACCATTCAGGCTAATATAAGAATATCAGAAGGTTAAGCAGCACAGTTTTGCTTAAGTCTTTCAGCTCATCGAAGAAGTAATTACCAAAAGTCCTCAATCTTCTGTCAGCAAGTGCAGTATAATCATATAGAAGGTGACGAACAGACGTCTAATTTTTCTGCAGAAGACGTTGTGAAAGATACCGAGACCTTCTGCATGACAACCAATAGCACAGTGTACAGTAATGAAGCCAGAGATGGAACGTGCATCCTTACGGCTGAACTTAATTGGATGGATTGTAAGACGAATTCGATAAATTCGAAAACTTCCGGATCGATTTTGCAATCAAATTCGACTTCTGCGTGGTGGATTTTATCTTAGTCGAAAGAGGGATCAATTTTTAGCGTAGCATAGAAAGAGTAATCGTTCATTAAAGCCATAAGTATAAAATTGAACTACGACTTTTATGCAACTACAGTGAAATCTCTCTTAAGTGGACAGCCACGGGACCGGGGTTTTTTGTCCACATAAGAGAGCGTCCGCTTTAGAGGAAAAATAATACAAAATTAAGCTTAATAAAAATAAACTAGTGTACTGGTGCGAGGAATCTCGCATGTAGAAAACCGTTATTATAGGTAAAAATATTTTTTTCGTAATGACTTAACTCATATGGACTTTTTCAAAATTGTTTATATTGATGAACAAAGTTCAGTTGATAAGCTTTCGATCAGTGTAGGAATCATTAAAATCGGTGAAGGAATAAACTCTCAGGAGGAATCACAAGGTCTTACGCTAGCAATTTAAATATAATGATGATAATATACGCCGTCAGCAGTCCTATATAATTTAAGTTAAAAAAACTTAAACTTGACTACGTCGTTTAATACACTATCAGATCTGTGTCGCAACAACCACAAGCAGAGATTTGCCAGGGCAAAATATGCATCAACAGGCTCATCATTTAGTGCTGGTGTTAGTGGTTAGGCTACGCTACTTGACAACACTACCCCAAGCAATAAATAAACACAAAATAAGAAAAATACATATACATTATAAGTATTTATGTGCGAGGAATTACATTACCCAATACATTTTTTAGTGTAATCTTGTTAAGATTAAAGTCAAGAAAGTTTATATTTAAGTTATAGATTTTACCCATGCGGTTAATAGGCTCATACATCCCGTAATTTGTTCTGTGATGAGGAACATGCAGTAACTCTATACTACGCAGGTAATGCGATCCCCCACAAAGGTTTAATCCTAAACAGGATAATAAGTCAGGTGCATCAATCAGACCTGAGATCAGTTGATGCATAAAACTGATATCATTATTGATCCTTCTTTGAGCCAAAGGCTGCATTTGCAACAGTTTTATTCGATGCAAATATGAGGGGAGATTAAAAGGATCGTCCCAGGGAAGACCTTTCAATGCGAATCGAATGAAGCGTCGCTGGACGGCTTCAATCCGAGTATCCGAGTGTAAGCACATACTTAGGTAAAAAATGTCGTGTTCTACTTGTCAAACTTGTGCGTCCGTCATATTGAATTTAGAATGACGTCATAGCGTCTCGTATTTTAATCGTCAAGCCCTTTCATTTTATACCACTATCAAGACGGTCGTAAAGATAAAAAAAATGTAATCCGTCATCTTAATGCGTACATAGGATATGTATTGCGACGTTACAAAACGAATTCAACGACACTCCATTTGTTGAAAGCAGTTCCATAGCTTAGGCTGTACGAACCCAGCCTGTGAAAATCAGAACCATAATTTTGCCATAGTCGGGTAAAAAGAAAAACGGATGATGCTTTTGAATTTTTGAAATAAATCTCCATCGCAATTAGTTTTCTTTCGAATGAATGGTCCAGAAATTGGGATGCGCTTTTCGCGAGCTTTGACAAACCATTCATGTGTCCATGTATTGGCCTTCATGACATCGCTGCTATGAAACCTCCGTTTTTGTAGCTTATTCGTGACAGTAGTGCTCCATTCAGCAAGTAACAATTAATTGTTTTTCAATATGCTGGCCACACACGATTTTCTAACCAACATCAAATTTTGTTTCTATGGAGCGCACTCCGGATCGGCTAACGCAGAATACTGTCCGCCTTCTGATAACAAACTAAAACTTCCTATTGATTCTCTTTTACATTATGGAGATCTACTCTTACAAGTAAACACTATACGAACAAAACGTTCTAGATGCCGATAATAATCAAACACAAAGTTTGTTAACTTACATATTCACAACTTTTTAACCGAATGCGAAAATGCGAGATTTTCCTGTACAATTTGTGTGTACACCCCCGTTCACAGATGCACGTGCTTGCCCTGCTGCCAAACAAATACATATGTATGTTTATAACGATCTTTCGCCAGAAGCGAAAACGCGTCGATTCGTAAAAAAATCTAATTTTCATACGAATGACTCATATTGTCCATTTAAGGGAATGTTTTTACTCAAATATAGTGAAAATACTGTCCATGTTCACTTAATAGAATAGTCCACTTAAGAGGAAAAAAGCACATACAAAATCATGCCAGCCAACCATTAGAGTAAATCTTGTCCACATATGAGGATTGTCCACTTAAGAGTGGTGTCCGTTAAGAGGAATTTCACTGTACTGATATTCGACGTTGTTTAGCCAAACCTAGATATGGTTCCGTATGTTTCGTGCCCGTCAAGTTATTTCCAAGTTTTTTCCCAAGTCCAGCCTAAAATTAATCTCTAATTCACTTTCTGTGCAAATGTCCGGCTCTGGCGAGAGCCAGGCAACGCATACTAGGCAAGCTATTCTTCGACGACCTCAAAGATATATCTGGGAAAAGTATTGGAGAGCTGATCCTCTTCCTAAATTCCACAGGATGGATATAAATATCACAACTCTACTTTCAAATAAACGGGCCACCTGAGGTTGTGGTATCAAAACGGCGCCCCACGCGCTATTTGGGTTTCCCTCCATCGAAAGCACCACTTCTATCTACCTACCTACCCAGCCTAAAAACGTACAAATTGAAATTATTGTTCACATTACATAGTAACATAATATATACAATCCTAGATAGGTACTGGGTATTTATTAAATTCGATTGCACCTTTATATATGTATACACAAGCTGTCCCGCCCGGCTTCGCCCGTGTCTAAAAACTATAGTGTTACTTACAATACATAGGTACATTGTCATTTTGTTCGAAGAATCAAAGACAGTGCGAACGCACCCCAAAATTTGCAGTCTATCAATATATACAATCCACAAGTGTGGATTCTAAGTATTTGTAGTTTGAATTAATGACATTTCGCAAGAAAGTGGCATTTGTAAGAGTGTTTTTATTTTTGCATTAATTTAAATAATATTGCGAATAGATTAATTTAGAAATCGGCCGGTAATAGGCACAGGATGTTAATGAACTGGAATACGAAGTTTTACTTCATTGTGTGCATTAGTTTTTATGTTTAACTTATCGTAAGATTGACAGGTAAGAGCGTCACACTGAGATTTATATATTAATAAGATTACTATCAGAATAATCAGAATAATAAGGTATGCCAACTGAACACCCTCAATTCGCCATTTTCTTTGAACGCTGACGTCACATTATACCGAGCATCTGATAAACAGTTGTGTTTTTGAATAATTTGTGCTTTTTATTTCGATATGCTAGCTAGCTATGAACAATAGTTAAGAGTAAATGAGCGAGTATACCAATTCAGCTTTGAAAATGATACGTTGTGCTATTGTGGTATGTAGCAATGTATGTCAACTTACAAACAACTCTCAAGAAGTCGGAAAGCTGAGAGTAGCAGACTAACTCTCTGCCAGTTACTCTCGTGACAGTGTCCACTTACGAAACTGCTCTTGAGAGTGGCCTGAGAGCTACTCGCAGTAGTTTTACTCTCAAGTGGGCACGCACCCACTTGAAAGTGAGAAAAAAAGGGAGAAAAAACTAAAATTTCACTCCTTTCCAAAAGATCAGAAAATTGTAGCAGCAAATGCCTTGGAATGTTCTGATTTTATAAAAGTCGTTAATGATTGGTTCGACGTATTTAATTCAAAATATCCGTCCAGCGACTCAAGAGCAAGGGTCAAGGCAACGTAACATAGTCACATAGTAACATAGATTCAATGAGTGAATTAATGCAGAATTTTCGATCTCCTACTCGACGTTCACTACTCCGTTTTCAAAAGGGAATTCTGTAGAACAACGAATCACTGTCTCAATTGTTAGAATATATGTTAGATTTATGTATAGTATAACGTATATTATAACAAATAGACTTAATCAAGATGACTATGAACGTTTCTTTGGAGTAATTAGGTCCAAAATATATCCAACAGCAAGTAACTCATTTGAAACTCTACCAGAGGAAGGACAAGATGAAGATATATCATTGTTGGAGTTTGAGGAGTTAAAAGAAGATTCTCTTCAAAACCTTGCCGGATATATTTTTAAAAAAGTGCAAAAATAATAACTACATCGACTCCTCTTCCACACTGATGAGCTATCCGAAGGTGGGCTTAAGAAACAAAAACAACTGTTTCTGGAAGAGATAAGAGCAATTGAAAATATTTTTATATTTCTCAATAAGGAACATTTGTCAACAGCAAATAATTTTATAAAAACGCACTTAAAAACAGCAGAATCAGTACCTCTAGAAATAAAAGCAAAAAAAGTTATTTTTCAAATATAGGATGTATTTTAGAATTAAGCATTTAAATAATGCCTGTACAAATGTAAAAAAAACAGAAAGTTAATTAAAACCATTGTATGAAATTGAAAAAAGAGACTATTCTTCTTCTTCTATCTCTGAAATCGGTGTATCGTCACGTGACATATCAAATGTCAAAAGTGAGTTGCCATACCTTATATATCTGTATATCCTGTATTACTATTATCATCGGTAAGGAGCAGGGTTACCTTTGGGACACTTTGGGGTCAAATTGAACCTTTTTTGATGGCACGGACCCCAGGACCCGCCTTTTTGAAAATCATCGAAATTTGACCCTTTTTGAAAAAATAGGACCCTTTTGGACCCTTTCTGTAAATTGGGAAACAATAAATTGATACATTCAACCGAAAACACCTTCACCTCTTATAGCAGACATCGCCATCGGCAGCAGTCTCACTTTTGCATTTACCCGATTTCTATCTATGGATGTGTTTGCCAACGCCAAATAATGGGTCCATCGTTCGCATAGGCTCCTAAAACTACGAGAATCTACGAAAAGTTACGAAAACCCGTTCGCGTACGCAAAAATTTCGTAGTTTTTTTTTTTTTTTTTTTGTAAATTAGAGTTCTCACGAGACAGTAAGAAATTTCCCCATACTACGAATCTTAGCACAAGAAATTTCTCTGGGCAGATATAGCTATATAAAAACTGTTACATCGAACATAATACATATATGTTTCATGTTTTGTTGTTCAACGCGGTCGTTTACTTTCTCGTAATTTTACCATCTTTGAGAGCATTTCACCACATATTTGGTGCAAAAAGTACGGGAATGGACCTCTTGTAAATTAACTGATTTTTTTTCTTTTTCTTTTTGCTTTATGTATTTTTAAAGCAATTGAATTTCAAATAAATAAAAGTAATAAAATAATACTAATCCTATTCTCGAATTTTATATGGGACCCCTTTTGTTCGTCAAGTACCTACCCCTTTTGGGACCCTTTCCGGAAATTCTCAGAGGTAACCCTTGTAAGAAGGTACCCGCAACGAATTCTACGAATGGAATGACCGAATCGCACTTTGCGTTTAACGGATTCTACCAATAAACGTCAAAAATACAAAATTCACAACGAAATGACGACTTAAGTTGAAACTTAAAAGCAACAGACACAAAGACCAAAGTGTCACCTGTCAATTGAATTTAAAATTCATCTCTTAACGAGTCAATTTAGATTGTCGAAATTATTTTTCACTAAACGGCAAATTTACTGCCATATTACTGGCTAAAATACTTTCGACTAAAGCCCAATTAGACACTCATTTACGCTTTTAAATGATTTTCCTTCAAGGTAAATTGTAACGCATTTGTAAGCCCGCAATGAACTAAACCTGAATCGTAAATAACCAAAGTAATTCTCTGTAACAAACATTCTCCTCCGATCCAATGACGATCACTCAAGCTGCATACGCGCAATAGAACCGCAATTTATGATCATCTTTGGCGGTAAATAAAGGAATTTCAACACACAATACCAACAAATTACGCACAGTAGCAGATCAGAATCTAAAGACTAGCATCCACGCACCGGTTTGCATAGGTTCCACAGTTTCTGCCAGATTAGCGAGACATGACCTGTTAACGTTGTAGAAGTCTCAGCCGGACAATACAACCGTCAGTGCCACGATAATTACGTTCACGTTCATCATTCGGTGCGACCGGCTAAAGGTCAGTTTTTTGGTCAAAACTTAACTACTTCCCGCCAGCAGCGCAGCGTTAGATCGCGCGGCTAGACTTGGCGTTGTCCGAAAAACAAAAAACAAAACAAAAGCAACAGACAACGCAATAGTCTTCAGCGAGGTAATTGATGGCTCGCCTTAGCGAAATGATTTTAATTGCGAGGCCCCCCCGAGATCGAAGGCGAAGTTAATTGAAGCGCAAAAGTGGGGCGATTTTTGGTCCGATATTCTTTGACAAGACTCGAATATAAATATGGCGCGAGGGATTAGCCAAAGCATCAGTCAAGTGGATTCTATCGGTTCGCAAAGATGCAGAAGTTGTTGATTGTTGCTTTGGGCCTTGTGGCTGCAGTTCGTGGTGGATACATCGGTGGAGGTGGCAGTGGCGGTTCTGGTGCATGGCTGGGTGGTGGTAGTTCCGGCCGTGGATGGTCCGGTGCTAGCAGCGGATGGACTGGAGGAAATTCCGGATGGGCTGGTGGTGGTGGTGGCGGATCAGGATGGCAGGGATCGGCTCCACTGATCAGCAGTGGTGGATGGAAATCAGGCGGTGGTGGATGGCAAGGCGGTTTGAGCGGAGGTAGTCTGGGAGGTGGCTGGCAAGGAGGTCTGGGAGGACTTGGTGGTGGCAGTGCCTGGCAAGGTGCCTCCGGTGGAAGTGGATGGAGCAGCGGAGGAGGATGGCCATCTGGTGGCTTGAGCGGTGGTATTTCTGCTGGTGCCGGTGGATGGCAACAAGGTGGGCAAGGAGGCGGATGGTGGTGAAGAAGTGTTCTATAACCGATCGTGGATTCTCTCAATAAAATTTAGTTTTTTGTTATAAAATTATAAAAATTGCTGTTTTAATTTGTTTTTGTGAAAAATCAAAATTGTGTCTTGGGAAGCTATACATATATTCAGTGAAATTATTTCCCATGTAATACAGAGCATAACAAAATTTGTCTTGATCGGAGTAAGAACAGATTCAGTTCTGCTTTAACATCACAGATCATTACAAGTCTAACGGAGAAGATTGTGTTTGTGATAGATTTCAGTAAGTCATACTTTTTTCAGCTATTCACAGGCAATTTGCTAATTGCCAAATTTATAAAACCAATTCGCAATATCGAGGTTTTAGATAGATAGATAGATTTTATTTTCGTGATAAATATACATCGGAGTTGTCCGCACAATTTACACAGAGATTCGATATTGTTTTGTCTTACTATTGAAGTATTATCTAATAATTTAACATGACTTATATAATTGAATTTAATTTAATTTTTAGAAGGAAACTACGAATGTATTTACAAATAAATAAATAAATAATATGCGAAACAATAAATAAATCATTTAATAATAAATAAGATAAAATAAATAAATAAATATATACATCTACATAAATAAATAAATAAATAATATGGAACAAATAAATAGATAAATAAATAAATAAATAAATAAATATGTACAAATTAACTTTAACAGAAAATAAATAAATTAATATATAAATAAATAATAAGCAACATAAATTACAAAATTAAATAAATATGTACATAAATAAAACATTAAACAAAGTAATATAAATAAATATAAGACTATTAACGTAATTTTAGTAGAAAAATACAGAAACATGTTTAAACATTAAGCTGGTTTATAAGATGATTATCTGATGTTTTACAGTTTCTTAAAAATCGATCAGTCAATCTCGTTATTCTTTCAGAGATCAATTCAACATTAGTCTACCTATGCAATTCGAGAGTGGAGCGGTAGTGAGGTAGGTTAAGCCTCATTTGTAGTATTTTGTTTTGTTATATTAATAGTTGTTTAATGTGACATATTGCACAATCACCCCATACTTCACCCCATAGTTCTTTTCCAGTTAACACTTACACCGTTAATACTTATTGCATTGCTGGGAAGGTAGCAACTTTTTCTTTTTCTTGTAAAAAAAATTGCATTGATTGCATTTTATCAGCATTTATCTCTATCTTTCACTTGTTGTAGTATTCAGCTAATATTTCAACCGCATGCAAAGGCAAAATCTTTGCCAGATTTATGGACTTCATCCACCTCCTGGCACAGCTTACAAAGTGTATAATTATTTCTGTATCGTGTTATTCATGCGTGATCTTCCTAACGCGATCTAGTTGGGGACACCACTAATTGAGTTAACTGAGACTGAAACCACCCGGGTTTTTGAACCACATAGCCGTTCTTTCTTTCCCTCTCTCTATCTCTTACTGGCCGGCGCATGCAACAGAATTGTATGGATAATTACTGAAAAAAAATTGTTAAACAATTTAGTCCTTTTCAACCTTATTACCACAGTTTCACAATCGGTATCTTTAGATGAGGTATTTTTCCATAATTTTCTTTCATTGCTTAGTTTGTATCTTTGTGCTGTATCACCCTTCTTTTGGTACAAGATCTGAGCATAGACATGAATTTAGAAATATACTATATTACTAAAGATAAGGCAACAATTTGGAATTATTGGCATCTGTAGTGACGGTTAAGCTACTCTTAAGACTCGGCTCAACCGTTTCTCCAATTTTAAAAAAATTCTACGAAGCAAAGCTCTCTTGAATTCGGTTGGAAGGCTAATTTCATTTAATCTCGTTTGGAAATTTAAAGTGAATCCTACGATTACTGTAGAGAAGACGACAAACCTGCGAAACGTTTTAGATGTTGAATTTTCGGTACTGAAGTGGTGAACCTAAACCTCTTCCACCGAAGCATTTACTCATCCTTCGAAGAAAAAATTAAATATAATTTTAAAATGGACCAATCTATGAGTCTTAGTGTCTCTGTAGGATGAGCCCGTTCTGAGAAAAATAAATGGTTACTGTGCCAATATATTTAAAACCAATGATTTTTCATTTTCGTTAAAGGTCCTAATTTTTTGGAGAGTCTCTCGGATATCACACTGCCATTAGGGCTCTTTTTTCTATTCGTAATTTGCCCAGAGGAGTATCGACTACACCTTGAAAAATGATGCTCCACTGAATATGTGCTGGATATTTTTAACTATATGATTAGGAGTTTTTTAAGTACCAATAAAGCACTGTCATAAGGTCTCGAAGGCGATAGAAGTTGCGGATTCTGAAATGCACTTTGGATCTTCTGCAGTTAGTGCAATTTCTGGCATCCCAAAGATCGCTTTATACGTATACGTGCAAAGTAGATCAATGATGGCGCGTGTAACAGTGGAAAAATTGGTCATTGATAAGGTCAAATAGGGTGTGAAGATTGATAAAGAGGTTATGGTGGAAAGATGGTAATTAGCGGAGGACACATTCACGCTTAATTAAGTGGTGTGGAAAGCCACCGAATCTAATAAAATTACAGCATAACAACTCGTAAAATACAGCAGCGGTGTTTTGGTAGAGTACCGTCACATACACCAAGTTATTAATAAAGAATGGTGAATAAAAGCATGCGTCTACAAAAGAAACGATCCTATGTCCCCCAAGAGCTACACAGGCATATCTCTGCTAAATGTGGTAAATAAGGTCATATCCAACGTAATGTGTCCTTTCTGCAAGTCACTCATTGGTACTTATCATCGTTGCTTCCGGCCCAGTACATTCTCAAACTTAGATAAAACCTGTAGAAGACCAATCAATTTCAAGTCGAGATTCACCATCTTTTCATCGTTTTAAACTCAACATGGCCATGGCTGGGATCCTGTCAAAACTGATCCAGCTGTGTCGTTTTACACTAGAAAACACTTAGTGCAAAGTCCAGTTTGAAAACAGTACTTCTTAACTATTCGAAAAGTGTACCGCTCTTCAAAAAATCTATGTCCATTTGCTGGGACTCGCAGACAACATCGACATCATCTGTCGCTTCCAGCATACCGTCACAGAAGCATCTTCGACAATTCAAGAAACGTTCGTCTCGTTAGTTGCAGCATTCGTCACTGTTGACAATAAGTATTTCGAAGAAGTTGAGGAGCTTACCTACGTCTCGGAGTAAACATCAACTCCACGAATAACACCTTATCCTAGGAAATCGCAGCTACTCCGGATTGGTGAAACAGCTGGGTTCAAAACTCGTAACTGGGAAGTCGAAATGTATGCTTTAGAGAGAGGCACAGCAGTTAAGAGTATCTTCGAATCTCAGCCTCAATCTCGGGACGACAAGGAAAACTGAACCCAGTAAGCACAAGCTATTGCGAATGCCTGAGCTCTTGGTCTGGAAAGCTAGAAGCAGTGTGCGGAGAAAGGTTGCCTTCTCTCAAACAGAGACCTTCCACGGCTTTGGAGCCGTTAAATAAATGAGTCGAATAGCCACATTCTAGCGCCCTTTTTGCGTTTAAATTCGTAAAAGTTATTGGACTGATAACTGGTAATCTCTAGTGGTTGTTAAAGGTCAGATAGTTCTTTGTGTTTCGTTTTCCTTTTTTTGTATTCTTTTCTGGACTTTTCATCAAGAGACGAGATTATGAGTAACTAGTACTCCTAGATACTTGTTAAACAGTGAGCCTACATCTACATAAAAAATATTTTCTATTTTCCTTACGTAGATATATGGCGTTCCCAGAATCGATCAAGGACACTTGAAATCTATTTTCAAATGCTCGTAGTCGAGAGTTTCTATTAACATTTATATTTATGTGTAATGATAATTGATTAGTGGACCTTGAGAACCTCCATTACATACGAGTATAGAACTAACTACCTGTACTCTAAATCACTTGATGTACTTAGACTTATCCGCAAGTGTTTATTAAATGCAAATAATGCAACATCTTGCAGATACTTTATGATGCGGATTCGAAATTGGCTTCTTATTTAAATTTACTACTTCGCGTTCTTTAATTTAACTGTCAGGTGGTGCAGCGAAATGCACAAGTCAGCATCATCTGCTAGTGAGTTTCGCACCAAAGCCCGTTTGTATAGCGTGGGAGCCTTGCCTCTTGCCTCCAATCAAGTTCCAATGTGTTATTAATTTTAAATTTATGACATTAATTCGATGTAACGATCATGATCAACTGCAGCTCTTTCTCTTCTGTATCTGAATCTCACGGAAGATAATAATCTGTCACTTGACACTCTTGACTACAGAGAGCATTTAGCCTCACCCCACAAGATGCAGTATTTGCTTAATTAATTCAGACCGTGGTAATTATTTCCTGACTAATGGCCCAATTAAGGCTTTAATTTCAAAATCTTCGGTAAAATTATCATCGACAGCCTTAAGCTTTTGATTAATGATGCTCGTCTGTCAGTTTTCGATTATCAATTCAGATTGGAAAATGTTATTTAATTTTTTCTTATTTATCTTTGAATTAATTTTGGTTTAAATGTAAACGTGATAAATAAATGGATTTGGAAAAAATTGAATAACCGGACGTAATGGCTTGAATGAAAAGAAGTATGGGTTAAATGGATTTGGATTATCCTATGTAAACATTTGTAAGCACATGTGCGGATTCAAAGATTAGGAGTGAGAGCTAGTGACAGTGAGCCGACTATATGACAATTCTTCTGAATCTTATGTAAAACTATAACTAAACGGGAATAGTTCTGACCCTAAAACCATATTCTTGGCTCGCAATGGCTATTTTTATTTGCAACGGCTTTTCCGGGTTTATTCCTCTGTACCAAACGTTGCCAGTTTATATTTGATTTGTGTAGAAGTTTTTCATTGCCAACTTCAAGTTAATACTTGGGCGATCCTATTTCTATATCAAACTTATAATCCTTATCTGTAAAATCGCCAGGATGCTTTCTAATTTACTAATGCTTTTCTGTTTGTTTAGGTTAGGCTAGATTGGGGAAAGCTGTGTAATCGCAAGTAAATCAGCGGGTGCTCTTGGTGAATCTTAAGACCTTATATCTTGGAGTTTACCAACTAGGCAATGTTTTCCAAGAATCTTTAGCCTGGGGGCTACCTAGAGGAAGATGTTGGAAATATTGTATGAATTTTGGGACACGCTTTAGGATAATGATTTCACAGCCTGTTGGCTATCTACCAGAACTGACTTTCTCCGGCGAAGGGAGGTCGCTATCTTTTATGCAAGTAATTCTGACTGAAAGAAGCCAGCCTCCCGCACCGTGTTTTGATGTTTGGCGGGATTGAATCCGGGCCAACCAGTATATCCCGCTAACCAGTACATCCCGGGGTAATTTATTTTTTATTTTTTTTTTATAATACACCCGCGCTAAAGGGGTTATGAATACCCTTAAAATGCTTTGCACAGCGCGGGCCATAGGGAAATTTAGGGAGGATGAAGTGGAGATACCGACGCGTATTGGCCTTAAATGCTTGTAGATCGTAATGGGAGAGAAAAATTGTGTTTGGCGGTTAAAGAAAGAATCTCTATATTTTGCTGTACGTCCGAAGTTGTGCATAAGAATATGTAAAGCTGAGGGTGCTATCTTCAGCAAAGGAATGCATTGGATAAGATGTGGCAGACAAGAGTTCATTTATGAAAATAAGAAAGAGTGTCGGAGACAAAACGGAGCCCTGCGGGAAACCAGCATTTATAGGGTGAATTGGAGACTTGAAACCATCCAATACAACTTGTATTGAACCCGAAAGGTAGTTTCTAATCCATTGAAGAAAATTCTCATCTGTAACACTACCTACACATTTTGTACAAAAAAACTATCTTGTCGTTCGCAACATTACAAGGCGAACTCGGACGGACGCCCTTCCGGCTTGGATGCGCAAAGTGATCTTAACTCAATGCGCCCAACCCATCCACCGAGCTGCAGTTGCAGCCTAACTACCTATCTCTATCTATTATCCTGAGAGTAGGAGGGATTTCCCCACTCTCCTTAAGCTACCTATCTGTTTACATTCGGCCATCCGACTTCACACTGTCCTCAGTGTGGGTCCCTTTGAAGTAACTACTTCAATTTCATTCTCTTTTCTCGGACATTCGGTCCTACATTTCTCACACACATTCTTTGTGTTTCCTCGGACTTTCGGTCCTACACTTTCACACACATTCTTTGTGTTTCCTCGGACTTTCGGTCCTACATTTCTCACATAAGACACGCGGTCCCAGAACCACTCAGTGAGAGGATAGGACCAAAAAGTCCATGCCAGTCAACGGTAGATTCAGTGACACACGCTTTAACCGATTATTAGGTTACGTTATCCCCAGAATTACTCATAAACGGGTTGGCCCTAAAAAGCCGCGCCATTTAACGGTAGATTCAGGGTAAGGGCCTTCGGTTGTCTTTTTACCTTGGGTTACTTGATCCTCCGAATTACTCAGAAAATGGGTTGGCCCTAAAAGGCCGTACCATTTAACGGTAGCTTCAGGGTCAAGGCCTATAATTGTCTTACCGATAGTTTCTTACTATCACACTGAGATACAACTCAGTCGCCTTTGCTTTTACAATTCATCAGTCGTACCTTCGACGTTCGAATTCTTCCACTCGTGTCTGCATCACTCGTACTGGCCAGCACCGCCTTCACTTAAACTGTGAAATAAAGAAAACTTTTCTCTTCTTTTAATTAAAGTATGCAGAATTCATTTTTAATTTACTGTATATTTTTATGTACGTATTTTGTAAATATATTTAATTAGAGCATTTCTACCAACTACATTTTTATCAACTTCAAATATCTATGTATATGTATGTTATGTATGTTTGATATACCAATATTATTAATATTAATGTTAAATCAGGGTTTGTAATGCATATAATTATTCATGTTTTTTTTTTTACGATTATTTGAATATTTATTTTATTTTGCCTTTATTTTATTTCATTACGTAAAAAAAATTAACTTTATTCTAAACTTTATATTTCGCCATCTGAGTCTTCATCGGCACTTAACTCGTCCCAAGCGAAGTCTTCAAGTCTCCCAAATGGTTTCATATGATCAGCCGAATGAGTTGATGAATACGGCTTCTGCGAGATCTGGAGCGCTGTTGAATCTCCGACGACATAACGATCGTTACCTACTATCTGTTTCACCTCATATGGTCCTTTGTATCTCGGTAGTAATTTCCTCGAAGCTCCTGTGGCACCATGTTCAGCCCGGATAAGCACCATGTCTCCCACGGCATAAGTTTGTGGCTTGCGATGAGCATCATTGAACTTAGCTGCTTGTATGCTCTGCAGATTGTGAACTCGGTGACTGGCTCTATCTCGAAGTTCGGACAGTGGTATGTCTTCCTCATCATCAGTGTCTTCTCCGTGTATAATATTGCTGAGTTGATTGGATAAAATGTTTCTTGGTTCAAATGCAAAAAGCAACTTTTGCGGTGTTTGGTTAGTTATCCGATGTTTTAATCTATTCATACCCCATTGGATCGCAAGAATATGGTCTTCCCAATCTCGTCCATCTTGGCGTGTTGTCATTGACGAAAGTGATGTTCCGACAGTTCGAAAATAACGTTCGATCTGTCCATTCGCACGCGGTGTCTTGACTGCATTAAGTATATGACGTATTCCATTCTCAGTACAATATTTCTTAAACTGTTTGGATGTAAATGCCGTACCGCGATCACTCACAATATGCAACGGAGATCCAAAAAATTGGGATAACTCAACCAATGAACGAACAACAGCTTTTCTTTATCCGCATTTTCACATACAAAGTCACCAAGTAAAATGTCATCTTCAACAATCGTAGATTTGTTTGCTTGTCGGCGATTATGTGCTTCTACGGATTTACACTCCTTCAGTCAGGATGATTTATTTATAGAATCATCCACCTTTTTGATTTCTAGACTACGATATTTCTTAATAACGCAAACCATTGGTGAATCAAGGAAATTGCGACCAAGAATCATGGGAACATCTTGAACATGATTTTCTATGACAAGTATTTCGGTCATCATGCTCACTTCTCCAACTTTAACATTTTTGTTAATTTTTCCAATAGCTTGGGCAGAGCCCCTACCAAATCCTTGCAACTTTGACCTACACGCCTGCATGTCCCAATTGAATTTTCTTAATTCAGACAATTTAAGTGTGAAGCAATCGCTTCCTAAGTCAATGAAAGCATCAATGCGTTTGCCTCCCACCTCAATAGTTTGAAACAATCCACTGTCGTCATCAGTATTAAGTAATCGCAGAACTTTCCGATTTGATGCGTCGGAACGCGATTTAAAATATGGCTGAGGGCGCATTTTACACTCACGAGCAAAATGTCCGGGTCTGGAACAAACAAAACAACACCGTCCATTAGGTGGGTTTGGAGGAAAATTGTTTTTTCTTATAAATCGATCTCCTTGTGGATTTCTTTTAGGAAAACCGTATTCGCCATATTTTGATTTCGGATCCACCGAGAAATTATATGTCCGTCGAGTAATAAATTTACCGCGCGTGTTTGCCTGTTCTTGAATGGCATTAAGCGCATTAAGCGTAGATAAAAGCTCAGGAATAGTTGAGCAATTGGCAGTTATTAAGTTATTCATCAACGTTCTATCGTTTAGGCCGGATATAATATATTTAATAATTGTCTTCATTCCTAACTTTCCTCTCTTTCCTATGGACTCAACTTCGTACGCGTAATTTTCAAATGATTCATTTTCCCGTTTTTGCCTTTTCATTATTTGTGCGTATACATCGTCGTTGTCCTCGAAACTAGGAAAATCAACAACTACCCTAGTCTTCAGATCCTCCCATTTACTAATGTGACCACGGTGCCCAATAAACCAATGCGACGCAGCTTCTTCTAAACGAAGTGAGGCATAAAAAAAGGTGGCTCGATCATCCCATTCATAAAGCCGACGAATGTTGTCTACCGTTTCAACCCATTGACATGCTGTTAATGCCTTTTTATCGGAGGGATTAAACGGAGGAACAATTCTTCTAACTTCCTCTGGACCCATTCTGAAGGAATGCGAACCAAAACTGCTCGATGTGGTGCCTACTGCATGGGTGTCTACGCTGCTGGAGCGACGTACTAGTGCAAGCTGTCTCTCTAGTTCACTATTCCTTTCACTTAATTTTTTTAATTCAGATTTTATTGAATCTAACTCACCCTTGCTCTGGTCTTTGGATTTTGGTGGCACTCGCTTCCTTTTGGTCACTCCTTCCATCATATGTGTTTTTCTGTCTTTGTGTCGATGCACTGTTTATTTATCTAAATATTTTTTTTTTTTAATTTCACACTGCTCGTTTTTTTTTAAATCACTTTTATATATCTTACTCGAGCAATAGTATTTTATTTCACTCTGCTCGTTTTGTTAAAATCACTATTTTTTTAACCACTGTATATTTTACTCGAGCGTTAGTATTTTACTTTTTTTTTTTTTTAGTATTAGTAGGATTATTTTTATATCACTTTACAAATTTGGAATCCTATTTCACAGTAACTTTTCATATACACACTTTTATCTCGACAATTACTCGCACTTTACTTTTATCTGGATAACTACGCGTAAGAACATCCGACTCGGTTGAAATGAGAAACAGTAATGTTTTTTTTTTTACGCATACGCCAGCTGGGGTCCTTTATTCACTACTCGCGAACCAACGCAATACTTTTTTACGACCCATCACTCATTTGTAGATCCTAAATTGATATCCTCCGACCTAAACAAACAACCGGATATTCCTAGCAACGCATTATCCCGAACCGATGTACGTGCTAGCTAAAACGGCCGGCCGATCTACGAAAACAACAAGTCGATACGCACTACACACTTATATACATACAACATGAGTGGCGCAGTAGCTCGTAGGGTGCAAATATATGATCTTACCCTGTGTACATACTCACCCAGCACACTGATCGTGTGCCTGTATCCGCAGTGGAAAAAAGGGTTGACGTATTTTATGACCTCTTTTGCTTACGGACTTATCCTTTTTTTTTTTTTATGACCACTCAACATTCCTATATTCAGATAGTACGGGATCTTATCCTTTGTAAATATTCAGCCACAGATCTGCGCCTACGTACGCAGTAGAAAAAGGGTATTGATTTATGGTTTTGTTTTTTTTTCCTGGCACACACTTATGATCACTAATCACCACAAAATATTTTTTTTTTGTTTTTTTTCAGGCTGCCGATTGCCTTTGTTTTTTGTTTACGCACATGGATATTTGTATCCCACTTCTGAAATGTAACACTACCTACACATTTTGTACAAAAAAACTATCTTGTCGTTCGCAACATTACAAGGCGAACTCGGACGGACGCCCTTCCGGCTTGGATGCGCAAAGTGATCTTAACTCAATGCGCCCAACCCATCCACCGAGCTGCAGTTGCAGCCTAACTACCTATCTCTATCTATTATCCTGAGAGTAGGAGGGATTTCCCCACTCTCCTTAAGCTACCTATCTGTTTACACATCGAAGTCATATGAACGCATTTTCGACAAAAAGCTTGATGCGAAACTCTGTCAAATGCTTTTGAAATATCAAGTGCAAAAATCTTACACTCACCAGAGTGATGAAGAGATTTGTTCCACTTTTCGGTGAGATATGCCATCAGATCACCAGTGGATCTTTTGCTCGCAAGCCGTATTTCCGGTTATTTAGAAGCTTTGACGGCTTATCAGCGTTTCCATGACCTTGGAAAGAAGTGACGTAAGTGCTATGGGACGGGCTGGACAAATACTGTTTTCCATCTAGTCGGAAAGTCCAGAGAAGTAGAAAAGATAGAAAAGCGTAAGTTTTTTTCTCTGTGAAAGATTCCCGCTTTGATCCTTTGATTGAAGCAAATATTGTCGTTGTAAATTGATATCCCTGATCCTCTCGCTGAACTTGTACTGTACGATTGCAAAAGTGTGGTCTAAAAGTGATCTTGAGTGTCAGTCGTTTGGTCTTAGCTTTTACCACAGAAACATCAAGTTAATGTGCGAAACTTCGGCGGCAACATTTCTTCGATCTAGTTCTGGTTCTATACACCGCAAGCAACTGATCTATTTCACCTACTCCTTTCATATATTTATTTTAATTTAAAAGAAAACCACCACGATATTAGTCCAATGAAATGGAATATTATTGAACTACTTTTGTATTTCAATTTCCTCGTTTCCATCTTGTACTGTGTCCGATTAAATTTCCGTCCAAACAAGTTGCAATTCCTTATGAATACGAAATTGTAGTATATTCACATACTGACTTATGTAATTTGTCACTCAAAGTGAGTAGATTTGAAGTCCAAATGCATATAACCGATCAATGGTGTTGACTTTTATATTATCACTCAAGTTAAAGTTTTTGAAAGTAATTCAAATCGGCTTGGACATCAAATTGGGCAGACATATATTTATTATTAAGAAATTTCACAGAGCAAGACCTCAAAGGAGCATTCAAAAAAATATTTTACTTTATTCAAAGTTACACCAAAGGGTTTATTTTGTTGTGCAGCATACTATAAACTAGTTATTACCAGTATTGTTTAAATGTAAAATCGAATTGTAAATAATGTAAGTTTGTTGTGACTTAACGCTTAACCTCCCTTATTTTTTTGAAACAAAGAAAGAGGGCGCTCAACCTCTTGTTGAGTGTCAACCATTGTTCTTTTCTGTTATTGATCGATGTACTTTCGATAATAAAGTTTCCTATGGTCGCTCTTGAACCAGCAGTCAACTAGGTAAAAAGTATTAATTTTTGGTCCTTCGAGCCAAATTCATCAATGTTAAAGAGTTTTAGTAAAAGAAAAGCTCGAAATGACCCAAAATTTGTTTCGAAATTATATTTCTTTATGCACATTTTCACAAAAAGTTTGAAGTTTCTTTTCTAGTGGATCGCTAGTTTTAACGGAACATAAAAACGTATCGTTTTTACCAAAAATTTTCAATATTACACACCTCAATTAGTCTCAATTAGTCAATCGGTACTATCCGAGCCCTCATTTGTATTTTGTATTTTTGTTAAATAATAATTTTACACTTAGATATACAATTATCTTTGAGTTGTGCAAATTTTAAAAAAGGTAACAGATTTAATTATTCAAGAGAGTAATATAACAATAATAATATTTAGTAATAGAAATAGTAATGATTTTATCCTCTATGATTTGACAATATTTAAATAAATAATAAAAAAAATAAAATAGAAAAGAAGAAATCCCTAGTTCCCTAATTAGATATTATGCGCAAGGTGATGTTTTAACTGTCTCTTGAAGTCGCTTATGCTTACAGATCTCCTAATATTGACTGGAAGTGAATTCCAGAGCCTTACTGCGTAGACAATAAAAACTGTTTTTTGGTATTATTATACCTGTATATGGGTAAGATATACGTTCGGCTTCTTTCAGAAGACGCTAGTTGGAGTCTTTGGTAAAGGTAATCCGGTAATTTAGTCTCTTTTAAGCGGAAAAAAGGTTAATATCTTGGAGTCTAAGTATATATTAACATCCATGCCAAGAATGTTTTTTACATGATTCGAAATATGTTCGCTGTTGCTGTCAAGGTCACAGAAAATAGGGTACGCGTAAAAAAGAATCGGCAGCAAAAGTGTTTTTACCAGCATTGCTTTTATTCTAACTGGAAGACATTTACCTATTTGATATAATGCACGAAGAGTCCCATACACTTTACCTACTGTGATTGTTACATGTTCATCCCACGTAAGATGCTGGTTAAAAGTTACTCCAAGATTTTTCGCGCACGTGATATAGTTTAACGAAGATCCGTTAATGCAGATCAATATCTAACCGACTAATTACAATGGCTTGACTCTTATTTGAATTCAGCAACTCAAGTGCATTTGTACATCGTCCGCATACATTTGTATCTTGCAATGCTTTGGAACCGAAGGGATATCATTATTGAAGATGGAAAACAACAAAGGACCCATAATAGAGCCTTGCGGAACTCCGGCCTTGGTTTCGAGAAAATTCGATAATATCCCGTTGGAATACACTCTTTGAACTCTATCAACAAGATAACTGCTTATAAGTTGAATCGCAGTGGGATCAAAGTTAAAGCAGTGCTTCAATTTCAAAATTAGGATATCATGAGGGACCGTATCGAAAGCTTTCGAGAAATCTAGCATAACTAGTGACGTGACATAGTTTTTATCCATTTCGCAGCGAAGATCATCCACAATATTTAACAATGAGGTAGTGCAGCTGTGATGCGGACGAAAACCAGATTGATGGGGTGACAACAGATTAAACTCGCAAAGGCACGAAGAGATTTGGAGACTTATGAGCTTTTCAAAGACTTTAGAAATAAAAGGAAGAATTGAGATGGGTCTATACTCCTTGCTGCTGGCAGCTGAGCTTTTCAAAATAGGTATAATTTTGGAGGCTTTCCACTGCATTGGGTAAGCTGAATAAGTCAAAATAGAATTGAAGATGTGTGTTAGTACAGGTAGAACCTCCAAGATTATAATTCTTAAGAATTTAGGTTGCATCTCATCCAACCCGACAGCATTTGATTTTATCGCATTAATGGCCTTGAGTACATCGTGCTCACAAACTCGAATAAAGCTGAAACTTTTAGCAGTATAAGGATAAAGTGATGGGTTCATTAAAAGGGTTTCGTCGATACTAACATCTTGTTAGGGGCTACAGTTTGAAGCGGCCGCGAACTTATCGTTTAATTCGTAAGTATCAATTTCACATAAACTTGAATTTTTTTATTTCCCAATACCCAACTCCTTGATATTGCTCCAGGTTTTAGCTTTGCTTAGCTCAGGCTGGAATTTGGAGGCGAAGAACCTTCTCTTAGACTTCAATACTTCGCATTTAACTAAATTTCTAAGTCTCCTATATTCATTTCGTAATTCGGGAATTCTGAACCACTTCCATCTCATCTGTTTCAAAGCCATCAACAAATTCTTCTCCAGTCCAATAAACATACCTAGTACAGTAACTGCACTGAACAGCATTTTATAAAACTTGATATAACATTAATATCTGCAATGTATGTAAATAGAAAAAAGTCTCCTGGAATACCAGTAACCACCACTAACACTCTAAACCTTACACATTGTTTCGAGTTAATTTCGGTACTATCATAGCCTTGTTCAGAAAAGAATGCCAATCGGTCCTTTAGTTCAATTTGATTCTTATTACACTTGTCGATACTTTGCCAACTCGTATCTTTTTGCACTACAATATCTCTGTAAAATAAAATGTCCTTGCCACACCTTTCAGTTTAAATTTCAAAAATTCAATCATTTATCTTTTTCTTTTTATTGAAAAAAAAAATCCTTGAGTATCTACACATTTCACTTTCACAAATGTAACACTTAACAGCTACAAAATACAAAATACAAATCAGACGTCCATGATAACGCCTACCACCATCCGCTGCGGTATCCAGAACTCCAGCCGTTGCCGTATCCACCATTGTTCCATCCACGACCGCCACGGTAGCCTCCATTCCATCCGTTACCGCCGCTAATCACTCGAATAATTCTAGATCCAGAACCGTATCCACCACCATATCCACCTCCATACCTGTATCTAGGATAACCACTCGACCAGCCACTGCTCCATCCAGCGGAGGCGACCGCAACCAGGACCATCAATACGAATAGGACTTTCATATTTTTTTTTTTTTTTCCTGAGGTTTCGTGGTGGTTCTGACTCCTGTACAAATCTGGCGAAATTCACTTCAAGTACTATTCCAAGTGAGACTTGGTGGTCGGTATTTATATGAGACCTGTGCGGTTCCATTGCCGAGTGACACCGCGCCAATAAAATCCAATGTGTAGCTATTTCAATTCTTGTTTTTGACAACAAAAATAAATAAAACACTAAAAATGCTAAAAAGGCGGCACAGAGATATGCAAAACTGCAAAATAAAATGCGTGCATCGATACGATCAGGTACATGAGTACGAGTACTCGAATCGTATGCCACCAGATGCGGAGCGACTGTTTCTGTCACATCGTGCCGTGATTGTATATTGCGGTTTAATTTTTATATATTTTGTAGTTTTTTTTTTTTCGCCTAACTTTGGAAATAATTCACAACAAAAAACACCTATTAAACGCGATTAACTGTTGATTGGAATCAACTATCAACTGGTACAACTATCGAAGGCGTTCGCATTGCGGTATGACCTCAAGTGAAGCAGATGTTCTTGGGCGGTAACTGAAGTTAATTGTGTCGTAAATTTGACATCCGTCTACAGATTTGCATTTTTAAACGTGTCAGATAGAACGTTAGTACAATCTAATGGCATCAGAGATTACTTAGTTGGTAGTAAAAACAAATAAGTATTTACGTGACTATTGTTTCATTGTTTATGACAGAATTTTTGAGACTCTTTCAGGATGTAATGTTTATTTGTTTCTGAGATTCTTTTGGCATATCGTCATACATTATTTTTTTTTTGTCAATCTGTCTGGAATTTCTGAACGTCCTTGTGGGTATAAGGTGGGATGAGAGGCGTTACAATTTGTTTACACTATGTCAATTACTATTTTATGAGAGCGACAGTTCCGTGTGTGGGATTTTTCAATAGGATTTTAGTGGCGAATTTTGTAAATATTTACTTTTCAGCAGTGTTTTTAAATGATCAAATTGAGATACATATAATATACATACAATATACATGATTGTATTATGACGCCTTCTACGTTTTTCGATAGATTTGTCAATTCTCAAACATGCCCCTTCGATTTGAAGTGTGCAACCGTTTGCCTCGTAAATATCGATTCATTTTTCGATATTATGACCGAATCACAATGTGAGGCTTGTGACAGGCCTTCAACCGACTTACGATAAATATTTACGCGACCTCAAAATTTTCAACACAAAAGGTGGCTTCAGACGGTCGGGCGTTGAAAGGTTAGGACTGTGACAGAATATACGTATAAGTAAGTGTAATCTTTTTCTATAAATATTATAAAACTGTAGAGGTTTTTTTGTTGTTGCCTAATGGCGTGAAAACCGCTAAACAGATTTCGAAAAAACTTTTTTTTAATTGCTTATTAAGTATTCGGAAAGGGCAAGGGCTATTTGGTTTTTTGCTCGGCCTAATGGTTCTTAAAAAATAGTCAAATAACTGCATATTTGAAAGGAAAATTATAATTAAACAGCCCTTACTCAATAATGACTTATCGGATTGAAAAACAAAATAAATTGATGAAATTAGTGGATTTGTCCCTGAGTCATTTGAGATATAAAACATCTTCCTGCGTTGTCCTGAAGCTGAGCAATGCTCAAACAATTATTCAAAACATCGACCACAATTTTCTTTTAGTGGAGACCACTGCCAGCAGTAGCGTAGCAGTGGGTATTGTTGCAATAGTGTGTGTGTGAGTATATGTACGCGCTCTAACGTGATCATATATGTTTTGCACTTCAATGTGCTACAATCATTATCACCACCCAGCAAAAAGGGTAAGGCTTATTTAAGGCTTACGTCAATATAGTTTATTCCTTACCAGATAAGGCTTCTTATCTATAAGGAATATCTTTTGAGTACAATTATCCCTTATTTTATGCCTTATTTTTCTACAGGCCATGTCGTAGGCAATCAGGTATATACTTGTATACCTAACACATAGCCTTATTTTAACCTTATGATAAGCTTACTTTAGTCTTTCTTAATACTTAGTTTAAGGTAAAAAAAATTGTTTTTTCATTACTTTAAAAGCTTTTCTATCAGTTTTTGATAAACAATATATTAACTTGTAAAAAGCCTGTTTCCTTTTGAGAATCATTATTTTATAACGCTATACAGATTTAGAAACATTTTTTTAATATTGAGTATACAAAATAGGAACAAATTTATTCCACGTTTTATAGCTTCTTTTGGTCCTCTTCTTCATTGTCGAACGGCTCATAAATTCTGTCAACAAAGAAATAATAATTGAAAATTAAATAAATAAATTAATTAATTTTGCCTCTCAAATTTTAGTGCACTTTAAGAATTTACGAACAATATCTTTATACACTTTAATACACTGCACCATGTTCAACACTCGAATCTAAACTATCAGTTGAAAATGAAACCGAAAAGAAAAATCCCAATGAGAAATTCCATAGAAAAACCATTTACGACTTCGTACATGTCTTTTATTGGAATTCGAAATCTTATATATACTTTATAGTGATGCTAAGATAAGCCTTAATATAAGGCATAAGTAAGAATAACTTTATTTAAACCTTGAAAGAGAGAGAAAATACCTAGAATCTTATTTGTAAATTATAATAAACCTTATTTTTATAAATCTTATTTAAGACTTTTAATAATCTCGGTATAAGGTTTCTAGTTTCTCTCTTCCTTATTTTTCCCTTAGCCTTATATGCAGCGTTGCCGCTATGCGACTTTAGTCGCAATTTGACCCTTTTTTGACGCAAAGAGACTATGACCCGACTTTTTAAAAAACACCTCTTTTTGACCCTTTTCAGTTTTTTTGGAGACTTTTTGAGACTTTTTCGTACAAAAAATATATTTCCAACAAAAGTTCCATTTAGTTGCTCATCAGCAATCCCTCATAACAAAAAAAAAATCAATTCATCACTAATTTCAGTATATTACACAAAAACTCATCAATTTATTTTTTCCAATGTGTACAGATTTAGTTTAATTTAATTTTTGTTTCTGTGTGTAAAAATCTTAGCTCTCGGTATGGGCCTCACGACTTTCTCGCCGTCACGCGTAGCCAAACTTAGTATTAGATCTCTGTATGGATGTGATTCTCTTTGTTAATTTCTCCTTCACACAGAATAATAGCAATAGCATAGCAACGTCAACGTTCTCTGTATATGCAACTGTCAGATGGCTGGATTTGACAGATGTCCCTCGCTCACTCCAAGAAAATTGTGTAACCAGATATCGCTGTCTCACTCACTCTCTCTCTTCTCTGCTCTGATTTCTTTTGATTTTTTTTTTTTGGGTTACCAAACACCGATTTGGGTGATTCTTGGTAGATTTACGTAAAATTAGCAGTTACCAAACAGACCTAATAATGGTGGATATGGAGGTCGTTACCATGTTTACATTATTTGGTTTTGTTGCGACTTTTTTTGCTCCATGACCCTTTTTTTGCGACTTTTTCAAATTTTTCAGCGGCAACCCTGCTTATATGCCTTATAAAATATTTTGCTGGGCATTTACGGCTCTCATACCAATCTTAACAAGTGAGGTGTTAAAAGAAAGAGAATTTTCTAGAGCAGTGAATGGCATTTTCAGTTTATAAATATTATTAACGAATTAAAAAAAGATCAAAAACAAATGTTCTATCCAAAATGAACTCGTGTTGTTTTAATAGTTAATCTAGGTTCCTACATGTGTCTATGTATGTATGTAGGTACTATACTTATACTATATGTATTTGCTATATGGAATTCATCTGGTAAGTATTGGTTCTTCATTATTACGTAATCAGGTAATCATTCAGAGATAGTAGCTACGTTACTGCCCGGTAGTAAAACTTCTCATGCAGTGTTTAAAATACCCATACAATTAGACACCACTAAAAGTAATAGACCGAAATAGAATAGATTTTGCGGAGATTTCGGGCAAACGTTATCAGTAGTGCACAACGCATAGGAGCTGACGAAGTCTGAAAAAGTCAAGTCTCTGGGGTGTTACTCAAATGCACTTGACCGTCAATATGCGGGCGCGAACTGGCGTCAATCCAGACGCAGAATATTTCTCTCATTTGTTACTTAAAATTGGTGAAGAAACGCTTCCGGAAGAAAATGGAAAAGTTAATTTATCACATTATTTGTTCCAAACAGTGTCTCAGTGAAGAACTTATCTCCTCCGTTTACGGTGATATATCGCAACTAACAAACCATGAGAAGTTTTAGCTTTGTGAGCTACAGCAATTAATAGCGAGATATTGGCATGTGTTGATGGTCAAAGTGCAGAATGTATTTCAATCAACCGGGTTATGGACCAAAAAGTAACAACCATCTATCTAGCTGAATTATATTAGAATTAAATAGACCAATTACGACGATTAAAAATTTAAAAGTATCATTTATAAATAAAAAAAAAAAATAAAAAAATATGAAAATGCTCCAAAATCAGGTCGATCACAACATTTGACGGAGAGGGAAAAAGCTAAATCGTCCGTAAAACAAAAAAAAACCCTAGACTGAGTGCTCCAAAGATTGCTGCTGAAATAGGAGTTGAGACGGGGAAATCGTTTCTGATGATAGAGTGCGAAATGTCCTCTACCAAGCTGATTATCAATAGTCGCGTGGCTCACAAAAACCATTTATCAGCAAGGTAAATAACAGTTAGCATCTGCAATATACTAAAACGTATAAAAACCATGTTGAGCAGCTCTGGAAATGAGTGTTTTTTTACGGACGAAAGCAAGTTCATTTTTCAATCGGATCGCAAAGTTTTAGTGAGGAGAAAACCAATAACTGAAATGGACGAAAAAGCGACGGTGATACACTGCGAAGGGTCTCTTATAGTATGGGGCTGCATGTGCTCTAATGGAGTGGGTGAGTTGTGCGTATGGAGTACGGAGTACAAACACTATATTAATATTTTGAAGAATCATCTTCAAAAAGTGTGGACAAAATGGGTATCAGTAGTTCCTATATACATATTTATCCCGGACAATAACCCAAAACACACTGCGTGGAGTACAAAATGTTGTTCTTATATGTACAATACACTTTCATATATGTATGCAAACTCCTCCGCAGTCACTAGATGTTAACCCTATTGAACAACTTTGGGATATCTTTGAAAAAAAATCAGAACCGGCGTATTTCCAAAAAAAATGACTTTAGAACTGCGCCTTATGAGGAATGGGCTTCTATTTCATCAAACGTCACGACAAACTTGGTTGGTTCAATTCCAAGAAGACTGGAAGCAATTATTAAACGTAAGTCGGGATCCACAAAGTATTAATTTCATTTCATTATTATTTATTTAGTTAGTTTTTATTGACTAGACCCAAGAGACGAATACTTTTTCGGTACTGAATTGATATCTGAATTTTGTTTTTTCCTATTTTCTTTTTCTATCAGTGAAGAATTCTTTAAACCATTTTAATTGAAGAAAAAAAATATTTGCAAAATAAATGTTTTGTATTTATTCAAATAAGAAAAAACTCATCGTTGTTGCAATAAGGTTAAGCAGACGAACACTTTTTCGGCTCACTGTACATATGATTAATGTAATTTAAGTAAACCTTCCAATTTATTGATATAAGGCCCCCAGTCCGTGCTGATTGCATCAAGTTACTTGAAAATTAAATAAATGGTAGAACTGTCACAGAAGGCCCAGGCCCAATCATGTCTTGGCCTACATTGAAAAAGCTTGGATATTTTAAATGTCTGAGCCGACAAAGCACAGCCGATTCTGAGTTTTTCTCTTGTGGGTTCTTTATTTAACGCTCCTCATCCGTGTATTTAGTGTTCATTCGTTGGGGTTAGCAATGTACAAATTCCATAGAAATCACTTCCAAAATATCTTTCAAATGAAACACTACCGCCTATTGGCAAGCAGAAATGAAGAAAATTTAAAAGAAATGCAAATTCCAACAAAACACCAGTGCCAGATGAATTTACTTCCTTTACTCGGAGTCCTGTTCTTCTACTCTAATCATACTTTCACTTCACTTCACTTTCACCTTCCACCCCCATACCTGGCCATAGCCTAAATGCGCGAAAAAAAGAAACTGTGCTACCAGACCATTTTCCTATGTCAGTAGTTATACGGCGGCAACTATCGACAATTTCCTGTTCAACTCACGAAACAAAACAAAACAAAGTCATCCACATCCAGTAATCTTGCACAAAATCTGCATTTCCTCTTTATATCGTGTTCGTTTGAAGTAAACTGGTTTCGATTTCAATTGCCCTAAAGCTAGACTTTATCCAAAAGACTTGTGCGTAAAATAAAGCGACATGAACCAATGCGAAGGAAAGAGAGAGAGAGAGAGAGAGAGAGAGAGGAGAATATCAAAAAGTCGAAGTTAAATATTTGTCATGAGTAACATGAGTTACATGGAAATGCAGCTGCAGCCTGTAAACTCCGAGAAATCACTTTAGAATTGTCAAAACTGACATATCTGCATAAAAAGATGTCAAGTTATCAAAACGGGTAACCAAAATAAAAGGAGAGCAGTGCTGCCAAGTGCTTATGGTGACATACACCAGTTTTCATATCACAGTTTTCCTATCAAATCCAACAACAACACACTCCTGCATGTTTCTCGAAATAAAAGTTTTAAAAATTGAAATTCCGAATCTTTTTCATGCCTCAGAGGCAGCACTTAACACGGGCATTTATAAATGCATCGCACGCCATATGCGTATCGTTTTCGATGGACATTACATAATATTAATTAATTACTTTGAGTCAATATTAAGAGTTAACAAATGGCCACCAGATTTTCGTTTTGGAAAAACAAGCTGTGGGTGTGTTCATTGGCAACTGCGCTATGCATAGAACCACTCATGTGAAATTGGGCCAAAGACTCATGCTGGCACCAAGAGATGCGAAGAACCGATACACTGGACGAGTTGCGTAAGATTTAATAAGTTTTTGTCGATATTTCGTTTTGTGAATGAATTTGACGCGACGAATTATTACGTGCTCTAGGCCATTAATTATGTTAGTCGTTCTCTTAGTCCTGATACGTGACGTTGCGTTGCCAGAAAAAATAAATAATACTTCAGACAGGACATGGATACAATATAATTAGTGATCTGCACAGCAGGTGTAATGACATTTGTAGTGAAAATCACTGACACATCACGCATGATATCGCGTATCTATTTGACATCTAACAGCACAATTAGACTGGTTTCTGTATAGACTCAATTCGATTCTATAATTGACAGCGTAAGACAGAAGCTCAGATTAAAATGCTCACATTCGAGTGAATACCAAATGGGATTCCATAAGTGCGAGTTGACCACTACTTTGAGTGTGATTGGAACTGATAGTTGGTGTTCGATCCTATGCTGCTTTACATGCAAAAGTCACTTAATGAGTTCGTAGTTTGTGCCTTTTGGCTTGTATCTAGTTTCTTGTATCTTGTATCTTGTATCTTGTTTTTATTTTATCATTCAATCGTGAATGGATAGAGTGTAGAGTTATTGGTTTTTATCTGCGAGACTGTAACCAAACTTCCAATTTATTGAATTGCGATCGCTATAGGAAAACATATATAAATTAATTTGCTATTTGTGCAGAAATATAACGCATATGATTGCCGAAGGTAGAACCTGGGTCTCCCCGAATAGACGCCCCACCTAAAGAAGAATAAATACATTTTGTGGAAGTAGAAGTCTACAAGCAAATATGTATATAATTCAGTAAGGCTGTTTAGGCTCTTGGCTTTTTAAGTTTATAAAAATGTCACAGCTGACATACTGATTCACAAGAAAGAACTAATAAAGCTTATAACGCACCCTTTATTGGTAAAAGAGCAGCAAGAAAAACATGGGGCCTCAAGCCAGCTTTAATGCAATGTCATAATAGTCAGATCCATACTTACGTACGGGGCCGGCACTAGTCTAGTTGAAGAACAAGAAACCGACACCGGTAAGATTAACGGCGGGCGGTACCATTGCAGGTGCCCTTTGTACGACATCTACGGCAGCCCTGGACACGTTCCTTTACCTACTGCCACTCGATTTGGATTTGAGGCAACTGACGAGTACTAGTGAACTAAGATCTTTTCAAGAATAGCGGAAATGTCCGACGATGTTAGACTAGGCATTTTAGAACCAACGACCAAAAGCTCCATACTAATTTGCAACTATTTGAACATCCTTCAATCAGGGGCTCGTGCGATCAAAAAATACGTGCAACGAACGAACAGAAAGCGAGGTATAGCAATTCCATCTGACAGCCAGGCGGCCATTAAGCCGCTGTGCTCATGGACAATCACCATAAAGTTGGTGTGGGAATACTTCAAATAACTAAATACTTTGGGCGAAAAGAACAAGGTCACTCTTCAATGGTTGATCGGGCACGCTGGAATGGAAGGCAATGATTGAGCAGAAGAACTGGAAAAGTAGTGGGTGACTACCTCACTCTTAGGGTCATAGCCTTTCTGTGGGATCGGGTGCAAATATGTGATCCATAAAGTACTAAGGAAAAAGGAGGAAGGTAGCAGAACCAGACTCTGAAATGAATTCTAGATATTACTCGGGAACTTACATTCTACAAAGTTTTTATTAGGCAAAACTTTAAGGTCACTATTCCCGATGAATCCTTCTGGGATGGCCTAGGTGCTATAACAGATAAGTCATTACACTTCCACACTGATGGATCCAAAACCAAGGACGGTGTAGGAGGAGGTGTTTTCTCAGTCAGATTAAAACTAAATCTCTCCTTTCGCCTCCCTGATCACTGTAGCGTATTTCAAGCGGAGATTATGGCGATTTCGGAAGCACTGTCCTGGATCAAGAGGAATGTAATATCCACTAACGACATTAGCATTTTCTGGGATAGTCAGGCGGCCTTGAAATCATTGGAATCAGTCTCTTCCAATTCTAAGACAACCTCGAACTGCCGTTCATCTCTTATAGAGATGGCTAAGTAGTTTAACATTCACCTTTGCTGGGTGCCGGGGCACAGAGACATTTCAGGGAATTGCAAAGCTGACGAGCTTGCTAAAATAGGAATAACAATACCTATTCTACCCGATAAGACAAATATAGATAGCACTCAAACTTGACACTGTCAATAAAACCAACTCTAGATGGGAAGGTGGAACTACCTGCCTTGCTACAAAAGAAATCTGGCCTGGATTAGATCGAAACCGCTCTAGATATCTTCTGTTACTAAAAAGTCTACATATTAGTATGATTATCGGTGTCATTACAGGATACTGCATTATAGGCAAGCACGTTACTAGGCTTGGCGTCATCTCGAATGACATCTGCAGAAGCTGTAGGGATAAGGAGGAGGAAGAAAGTCCAACACATCTCCTCTGCTCATGCCCAGCTCTTTCTCGTAGTAGAAAACTACACCTAGGAGAATACTTATTCGAAGATCTAAGTGATCTAACACAAATAGACGTAGGAAGCTTTCTTCGCTTTGTACAAAGCTCCAAAGCGGGGTAAATATCCCCAGGATCATAGATATTACAATGGGCCCCTATAGGCCTAAGTGTGCTGATACTTGTTACCGGCAGCCACTGCTACCTAACTTAACCTAGCCGACGGTAAAATTTTTCTAGACAAGAAGTCCATACTGGGGACTTACACGGATGGATCTAGAACAAGTCGTAGCATAGAAGCGGATATTTTCTTAGGTCCGCCCAGCCTTAACTCCTGAATCACTACCCAACCTTACTTAACCTTATATTCTCTAATTCTTTTATCATGGTAATCATTTGACATATCAAAGTGCCAACTTGATTTAGCTATCTGGCAGTGGTGGCGTCTAAGTTTTTCTTTGTCAAAACTGGTACAACAAATGCAACCATCTTTGCTTTCTGCACCTTCATAGCCGTCGCACTCTTTTCAGGTTTCAACTCACTCGTCTCGCTATTGCTATGCACATTCACTTTAATTGATATTCCGAGTTGACAGTCTTTTATTAACCACCCCACCAAAGTATCTACGGTAAATCCGGACCACTTTACCTCGTTTAGCTATTTAAAAATAAATCAAGTCCCCCCATTTTTTTTCTTTCTTTGTTTTGTAGATCAGCTGTTGCTGTTGCTGCTAAAGACATTAATGCGTTTCCATCTCCGGAGTCCGAACTACATCAGGAAGTCCACGTTCGACTTGTGTCTTTATTTGAGGCAAATAATTAAACTCGTACCATGGATGATATTTTTCTTTGTCTTACAGCACCGGCGATAAGGAATGCCTTGCAAATAATTGCAGCTATCCTGATTTTCTGGTATTTTTCTTTTCTTCAATGCGCACATAGAATCTACATAAAAAAGTATCTTAGAGAAGAAAATGAATACTCGTTGTAGTTAGTTAGCTGCTTTGCTTATACATAACTTTCTGTTTGATTAATTATTATGATGTTGGGTGTCTTCACAGACTGTTACTTGCATAGCTGTCTGTCACAGTCAAACGCAGCGATAAATGCATAATTAATACGTTGCTGCGCATATGATTATGTGAGTGTCTTTTGTTTTCAATGAAAATGGTTATACCTAATTAAACACTAGTGTGTTTTGACATTTTTGCATATCTGTTACACATTGGTTCGTTGTTTGGGACACCTCTTACGCTTTGGACAAATGATAAAGTTACGTCATAGCAAGTAAACTTAGCAACCATGTCCGAGGGTGTTGTATTCTAACCTAAGTGGAGTGAATTCTGTCTGCCTCTAAGACCATCTTGAAACCGTCTAGGACCGAAGGTTGTCTTCAAAGGAGAAAAGGTAATTATCAAAAATAAAAGCTACATTAAAAATACACTCGTGGACAAAAAAATCCCTCGCACCATTACTCTTATTCAATTTTCATAAAAAGATCAAATTTTTTCTCAAGGCTAGTAGGTACGGTACTCACGCTAAACTAGATTTAAGCCGGTCTCCAAAAATTCACATGGAAATCGAATCGAAGATGTTTTTGTAGAGCTGGTTGTAAAAATTGATAAATCCACCCATGTCATAAACCTTTTTTTTTTCTGTGCTCCTGATTATTTTAATTTTTTCTTTGACTTCCCCCGACATTGCCTTTTCATACTCGTGCTTGAATAAACAAACAGCAATGGCAGTATACATGCACTATTTACCTCTTTTCACAAAAATACCCGAATAATTGATTTTTGTTTTAAATTCCTTGTGAATTTTTGGAGACCGGCGGAAATTTAGTTTAGCGCGAGCACCGTACTAGCCTTAAAACGTCAAAATTCCGCCGCTAAAAATAAATGTCCCGGATATTAAATGGCTGGCTAAAATTGTGTAGAGACATATCCTATGCAACTACCTATTTAGCGAGCATTTTAGCATGAGCACCGTACACTCGGGTAAACTTCCAAGCGGAATTTTATCTTTACGTTCAGCGACAAATTTTGTATGAAAAATTTAGTTTAGCGCGAGCACCGTACTAGCCGTTCACGTTATAAAATTAATTTTTATATTTTGCTTAAATATGGGAAAACTTGTTAGTTTAGAATTGTTAGTTGTTAGTCGGAATTCGAGGCACAATTCACATATTTTTGCATTTGTAGAATTTTACGTTTTACTTACGCAAATAATTTTATCAAAATTGCATTACGTAACTAGAATGACCAGATAATATCCCCAGCATGTGCAAACCGGTTTTTTAAACAAATTCGCTGGATCAGACGCTGATCACTAGGAAATGTCTTTCTGGGGTTTCCGCTTCCAGCTTCCCGAGCAATGGAGCTTTAAGTTGAATATTTTTCAAAACGTTCCGCACACTCCATTAATTAGTCCTAGGTCGACGAGCAATATCGCGTTTTGACACTTTTTCCTTACGCAAAGCAACAATATACGTTCATTCCTCAAGAGTCAACACCAGTTCAAATCTTTGAAAAGACGCACCATTTCTGACTTATTACCAAATTAAAAAAAATACAGAGCACTTATCAATTGTCTTGAAGGATATTCAGATAGTACAAATATTGACAATAACTAAAAAAATATATTCTTACTAGTGGCCCGTGCGAGAACTCTCGCAAGAGAAAATCTAACCCCAAACAATCAAACTTCCCATATGATTTCAATCTGTCAACTCATGGAAATCCCATGGAAATCATACGGGAAGTGTTTATTCTGTTGGGAGTTCATTTTGGGTATAATATTTGTTTTGATCGATATTTTAGTTTTTTTTTTTAAATTTATAAAGTAAGAGTGCAATTCGTCAGTGCTCCAGGAAAATCTTTTTCTTTTGGCACCACATTTGCTAAGATTGGTTAAGTATGAGAGCCGCAAATGGTACCTATACTACAGATATGATAATCAATCTCACCATACATAAATTGGCTCCCGTTGGAAAGGAGGGAATACAAATTATTTCGACTGCGATGGTTTTTTTGTCTACGAGTGTATAATCGTACGGCCGGAACTGGAAAAAATTTGGTTTTCGTTTTAATTTTATTTTATTTGACTGTATTACCATGTATGTCATTATGCCAAGTGCAGCCAGATATATATTAAGAACGTTTTTTGTTTTATGTAAACTTTTTCTTGGTTACAAACAAAAAACACGCCTAATGTCAAAACGTTATAACCGATACCACGTGGAACAGTAATGCCAAATTCAGACTTTTTGATAGCAGATTACTTTTTAGCGATAACGGTGATTTGGTCACACTGTGTATCCTAACTGTGCACAAGCGAGCTGTCAACGAAAGAACTGTCAAATTTAGTTTCCCTTTTGCCTTTTTCTACGAAATACGGCCCAAGAGCGGTACTTATTTTTCAGCTAAGTCGTATTCGCTATATCATATGTGAAGCTCCAATCCAATAATATCGTTTATACCCAACTAACCCAATTCCAATTTAGATCAGAAAACAATCACTGAGTTTTAATCTTCCAAAACTCAGATATGCAGCTCCTCACTCTTGTCAAAGGCTCGAACTACGTGAATACATACTATCCCACCCACTGACTTACTGTCACTGTTTACTTTTCATTATTTCTGCCTTTATGTCCACAAAAAATGTATTCATCGGCAAAAGCAATAAAACCACTCATCTCTAGCCAATCTGTCCTAGAAATATTATTAAATAACACTCTCATTCGTTTCGGTGGGTAGTTTCACTCTTCTTCTTTTTTTTCATTTCCAATTGATGCAGCTGTACCGTCATACCACGGATAAACCGCAACCAACATCACACAACACACAAATCCAGACAAAACTATTCGAATAATTTTGATTTTCTGTTTTTCTGTTACCACACAATTTCATTGGGATCATCATCGCGTCGCGTCGCGTCGTCACCGCTGTGTAACTTCAGCGCACGAGCACTATCGTATCTCTGCAAATAACCACACTCGTATCTTTTTAATCATCAAGACAATAGGTGATTCCATTAACACCGTACGAATATAGGCCGCGCCACATTGCGCTCCAATAATAATCGGCTAGCTGCGTGCATCTTTACGCAATGTGAAAATCCGAAAGAGGATTGAAGTTTTCCTTCGAACCGAAACCGATACTGTTTGCTAATTTAAAATGGCGGAATACAGCAGCTGAGCTGAACTCAGCTTAGCTCAGCGCCATCGGGACTAATTGGGCAGAGATGACACTCCTATCGGCCCAACCGGCGGATTGGGTTGAAGCAGTGAAGAAGCGCGCTAGCTATTAACGCCGAGTCGACCCTCTCTAGCGCGCCATGCATAAATCCAGTTTTCGCTTCGCCTAATGAGCTTATCTTCCGTGTGTAACCGCTTGTAATAGCCATTAGGTAAGTAAATATTAAAAAACGAAAGAATAACATCGCGATCGTTATTATTATGTGGAGCATTTCTTGTACGCATTGCAGACCTGCTGCTGGCCGGCAGCCTAGACAGCGAAAGTAGTTTTGGTTTTTAGACAGTGCGGTGGTAAGGTGGCAAACATATGATGGAAATGACAGCACTTTCGACAACTGTCATTCTCTGACAGGTGTATTTAATCGAGATCTTCACAGTCGTACAAGGCATTGGATATACGAAACGTTACAACCTTAGGTGTGTTTGGTAACTCGCGAATTTGTACAAATTCGTACGAGTTCTCAAAAATTCCTGTTCGTTAGAGGTTCGTAACAATTCATAAAAAAAGGAGTCAAATGAGAGTGTCAAAAATGTCCCCTCAATTGAGAAATTGTTATGAATTCTTAGACCAACCTTTTCTTTTGATGAAGTGGGTAAAACCTATCAAACCAGCAATCTAACAGCTTATTTAGTGGAAATCAAAAAGAAATTGACAGGTTTTACCCACAAATGTTGTTCAACGCATTTGTTTACTTTCTTGCAAGTTTTGCAATCTTTGAGAGGATTTTCCACCACTTTTCAAATAATTTATTATTTGACAAGTCTTACCCACTTGACCAAAACAAGTTACCAAACAGACCTCTTCTCTTGAACTAAAGAGTCTAACACTTTAGCCCTATTCCCGTAGTTTCTGCACCAAAATTCACAGATTTTCAAATTTCAAGGAGTTGAGGGTAAAAATCCTTCAGAGAGAGGTAAAAGTGTGCAAAAGTACAGAACCGCATTGAACAACAAAAAATGGAAAATATATGACAGTTGACAGTTTTCATAAAGCTGCCCAAAGAAATTTCTTGGGCTAAAATTCGTGGGGAAATTTCTTACTCTCTTGTTAGCCCTCTCTTCTGTGGAAAACTAAGAAAAATCTTCGCACGGGAACAGGAATTGATTGATTTTCATAGATTTTCGTAGATTCTTGCAGTTTTGGATAGGTGCGGGAACAGACCTTTTGTTGCTATACATAACAATAAAGAGCTCTGAACGCCTGACTGTCACTACGACTGTTTACCCAGAACTATTCGCTCCCAGAGGACTTCTAAGCAGCATCTAGTGAGGTATCGTTTTAAGTTTAGCGGCATTCTTCACCTGTCAAATATAAGGCTGCCAGGAAGCAAGTCAACATAGAGTGCACACAAAATCTTCCTTTTTTCGATCGTATAACAAATCTTTTAACCTTTAACTAGGTAGGTGAAATGCTGACAACACCCCAAGCTCTCATTTTTCAAAAATATTATACTTTGCGACTGACAACACCCGTTGTCGGTACAGAACCTTCCTGTTGTTTTCTATTATACAGATTCAGATGGTTTTAAAAAAGTTTGGTTGCACAAGTAAGCCGTCACATTTGGTTGCACAAGTAACCTACGCAGTTGTGTAATTTTTTTTACTAGGTAATTGTGTATAGGTAATTTGAAAATGTCATTTGAAAAAGATCAGGAATGCATTTAACTGTTATTGATACTATATAAGTGAAGATTCAAGTGATTCAACCGACTTAAGTGATACGGATGACGGCGGATTTATTAAAACAAAAAATTGTTTCAAAAATGAATACAGAAAGCACTATTTTGAAAAGAACGACTAAAAACTCTATAAAGGGGTCTTAAAGTTAATTCTTTTAACATTGTTCTACCCTAGAACGATATCACAATGACAATTCCACCATAGAACCACTTACCAGAGGAAAGATGAGCGTAATAAAGCGAAATCATAATGGGGTGTTGTCAGCACCTCACCTACCTACTAACGTTACTATTACTCACCTACCTAGTTAAAGGTTAAGAAAAATGACTACGTCTTATAGGTTACAGCACCTGACAATGATATTTTCACTACTAATTGGTCCAACATCGATGCTCAATAAAAGGCAGACTTGTCGCTCAGTCAGCCTAAACAACTATAAAAAAAAGATTATATTATATAAGTATTGCTTTTCAGTGTTTTTTTCTTACCGACTTTAGCGACTTTGCGATTTTTGTGTCCAAAATTAGGTGATAAAAATGAATGTGCTGCAAAACTTCCATTATAAATACAAACAGACACCATATTGCCTAGAGCAAATAGAGTGCCAAGGTGGTGTTAAGATCGCAAGGCCCAAGCTTAATGGCATCTGTCAGACTTGTTTTTTTTTTTCAATTGGTTTCCTTGCACTTTATGTTAAATGCTCGCACGGTTTCTCACGATCCATTTGTACAATTTGACAAGTCAAGTCACAGTACACATAATTAAGGTAGTATACTCAGAGTGTTAATTTTTTATCAAGTTCGCACACCTGTCAAAAAATCAACAAGATGGCTGCCATACGTGCCCTGCAAATATTTGTTTACTCGCAATCCACACGTTGACTCATGAGTCGCGACTCTTTTCTATTTTCTGTTTTCAACTGTCATTCAGTGAGGCGCTGGCATCCACACGAGATATATTGCTTACATTTTGTAATTTTTCTAAAATAGTAGCTATGGAGGCTATGTACTACGTGTTATACAAATTTGGATGTATTTCATATATGCATAATTATTCAAAACATCAATTTTTGTTCGTCAAATTAAATTCTTTCGTAATTTTCAAGACAATTACGCTCTACGTGCAACGAAAAGAAATGAAGCGAAATAACAAAATAACTAACAAGAAAAAGAGAAACGTCAAAAAGAGTCTCGGAAAATTCTGCCCGCGACTCACCGCGCAGCTTGTTTTCTATCTCATCGTTCTTCTCTTTCGTACTCGTATGAGTCCCGACTCATGATTCAAATTGAGGATTGGGACTGACATTCAAAAACTAAAACATATGAAATTGAATTAAATGCCAAACTTAGTACAATTATAGAACGGGCACGAATTTCGGCCATTTTTCCTGCGCTATATATTACCTCAGATACGTGTACTCTGCTGTCAAGTAACGCGTCGCTACTGGTTTCGGAAGTTCCATGGGTACCAGTTCACCAGTTAAAAGTATACTGTAACGTGGTCGGAGAATAGGTATTAAAAATATGTCTGTATTAAAAATATAAACTGTCGAATCTCAAAAATCTAGAGCGAATTCCTTCAAAGAAAAGTACTCGAACGCTTTTACAGAGAACAATTAAAAACGTCAAAGTTTGAAGTATTGTGACGGAGACGTCAAACTATTGACGTTATTCGTTCAATACAACTTACCATTTTGTAAACGTTGATATATTCTAAGAAAACATTAAACACGAAATTCTGAACGAAGAAATATGAGCGAAAGAACGTTTTATTGTCATTCATTTTCTTCGTATGTACGCGAATGCTTTTGCAGAGCCTTGCGTCAAAGTTGTGTCTCAATTTACGTATGCACATAATAAGTATGCGAACGGACCGCTAATCAGTCATCGCAACAAAATCCCACTTCTTTTCTTTGTGGTCCCACTGTTCATTTGCAAACGTCATCGATTTACTTTTTTTCCGTTGGAATGAAAGTTTACCATTGAATAATTTAGAGCAAAAACCGTTGTTGTATTTTTTTGATTTACTGGACTGTATTGTGCTGTGTGATGGTGTGGTGGCGATGGTTGTGGCAGCACTATGGATACAATACAACTGTGTTACATGATGACAATGATGATGTCGATGGCTGATGTTTAACAGTTGCATTTTATTATGCGAATAATCGACACAAGGGGGGCATCTGTTTTCTGTACACATGTCGGCTATCATGGGTGGCGCGCAGCGGCTAATCCACAAAGAGGGGCGCGAATATTTTTTCACTTTTCTATTTTTTCCGATATAAAAGTCAAAAACGACGAAAGTTGCAATTTAGTGTACCATCGCTATTCTCCGCTATTACAAGCCACAAAGGAAATTACTAACAAGGAAATGAGAAATATTGTGTGCCACGCCATCATCCTCGGGATGGTATCATCATCGCTGACCAGCGCCGAGTATTCAGGAAGTAGCGGCAGCAGCAACGGTGGATATGGCAAATCCGGTTACGATAGTTCGTTCGGTGGTGGATATTCGAGTGTTGGCGAATATGCGGGACAGTTGGGCGTTGGAAAGGCGATTGGAGAACTGCACAACTATGGCGAGTCACAAATTGCACCGGAACACGGAAGTCAGTACGATGATGGTGAATCACGCTATAACGACGACTACGAACAACAAGGCGATAGTGGTCACAAATTCTCCAGCGGTCATTACGATGGATATAGTGAAAATTTGGATACATCGAAGTTCCCGCTGGACGTGGAAGCTCATCATTACACTGGCGGACGTGGTTCGTCCGATATTGGAATAGAAGATGAGGAGCATCATCAGGAGGAGGAGCAGCAGCAGCAGTATCGAGGTCATCACGACTATCAGAGCGACGATGATGGAGATCAGACAATTAAACAACATATTCGTCCATATAACTCTTACGAAAGACCCGGTAAAGCGACGCCGTATGCAGGATATCAGGATCACGTAGGTATGCAAATCGTCCCCTACAGTGGTCACGAGGAAGCCGAGCAAAACGGAGAGCAATATTCCGGGTATGAGAATTCAGAACATTCATACAATCAGATTTATGAAGACCCAAAGGAACCGGAACCATCATATAGCCCCTCTTATGAGTCTCCAAAGGCACCAAGTGCCTCCTACAGTACTTCGTATGAGCCTCCAAAGGCTGCGAGTCCAACTTACACTCCATCCTATGAGCCAGCTAAGACTGCTAGTCCATCTCACGCAAATGACTACAGTTCAGGAAGTTATGGATCTCATTATCAGCACTCGTCGGACTCAGCTTCCAAGTCGTTGGATATTATTCAAAAAATCAAGGGAGCCGGCTTGAAAAACTTCCACACGTCGCTGCAGAAGAACATCATGACAATTGATCACGGCAAAGGGAGCTTCAGCTACAGCAGCCTATACAGATCGTAGACTTATTTATTTTACTCGTGTACTTTAGTTAAGATATTTAACTGTTAGTTTAGTAGTATAAAACAAGTGCAATAATTGTTTATTTTAATTTTTTTTTTTATACTCGTTCGTAAGCCAAAAATGACTTTAAGGAGAAGCATTAGGTTCGTGAACACACCCGCAGACTGTCATGTATCAACAGAACATTTGTGTTCTTTTCCTTTCTTTTATTTTATTTACTATGCAAACGCAAAGATATACCAAATAAATATACATTTAACAAATTATTTGAATTTTTGTACACGAATGTTTACTCAAAGCACGCACAATGGCTGTCAATTTGTTTACTTGCGAAAAAAGAGGTAGGCCCACCAACGTTTTATTTTTCTGCATGCTTCATGATGATTTAAGTCATCGCTGTCGATTGAAAAAAAAATTAAATAGAAAACCAAATTTCGAAAATATTTTATGCATAACTTGGCAGCACTTGATTACAGCACGTCCGAAAATAGACTTTAGGGTGAACTGATGGGCATTCCTGGTATGGCGGGTATTGCGGTTGAAGTGTTCAAGGGGAGGGATGGAACTGGCTATGGCTATCTTATTTGAGCACTTGTGGTGAAAATAACGATAAAACCATGAAAAATATTGCAGTACTGACTAAGGGGGACAAGCGATTCGCGATGTCTCGATTGCCGAGTTTTATCGTTTTTGGATTCTGGCCAGTAGCTCCAAGTATGTAATTGCTGCACCAGACCAGATATGGACATTGTACTCAAGTTTGGGGCATATAAATGTATTATCAATTTTAGCCAGATCAGAATGGTTGATATATTTCTTGCACCACTTAAGGACACTTCCCTGCGTTCTTGCCGACATCATATATGTGATCATTCCAACGAAGGTTGTCACTGATACACATACTGAGAATGTAAAGTCTTTCGGCTTAAGCGATGCAAGTGCCATTCATGGATGGATAATGGCGAAGTGAAAAGGTTTCTCTTACATGACAGAAGACAGCATTGAGTTACAATTAACAGACAGGAAATCATTTATTAAAATGAGAAAGAGAGTCGGAGACAAAATGGAGCCTTGGGGTACACCAGTATTTATTTAGTGGGTTGCAGACTAAAAGCCGTCCAAAACAAGTTGAATTTAACGGTTCGAAAGGGTATTGTCGATCCCAAATGCACGCATTTCCGACAAAAGAGCTTAATGCCAAACTCTGTATTAAGTTTGTAAATACATATTGTAGAGAGAAAAAAGAGTAAAATTAGCAGACGTTTGTAGGTAATAATTGTCGGCATAAATTATTGCTCGGCCGCTCGAAATACCGAGCACCGTGGAATAGTGGTTAGTGCTTTGGACTACTATGCAGACTGCCCCGGGTTCAATCCCACCAAACACCAAAAGGTTTTTTCACGGTGCCACCTCTTTCGAATGTTTGACAAGCATACAAATGCCAATACTCGTTGTTGGATCTTGGTACCATTTCGTGTCATTTTTTAAAATAATGAAATAGGCAGCATCAGTCCCAGCCCGATATGACGGGCAGCATTGGCAGTAGCAACTTCATCATGAAGCTGTTCTATCGCATCATTGTCGTCTCAATTAAATTCACCACGGCTGTTAGGAGAATGCCTTAAGCCCAATTCACAATGTCGCGTTCGGGCGCTCTCGCGTTGACAGATAAAGTAGAAACAATGCAAACATATGGGGTGCTCTTAAATGTGACTTCAGGCGTTATATCGTAGATATCGTAAAGTTCTGGGCAACGGCCGAGTAGAACTACTTTCTATTAGGGCGTGCGTTGTGACAACTCACAGCTGTTGTTGACATTATTCTATTCGATGGTCGGTTCGATTAAAGTACAATTTTTTAACATTTAATATGTGTAAAAGGTTTAAATGGCTACATTAATTTTTCTCAACACAAATTAATTGTGTGGAGTCTTTATTTTAATTTACATATTCGCACAATCTTGTTTACAAAGTATAATTTCTTACATATTGTGTTTCTTAATAAAACAATAAAAATAAAAATAATTACATTTCAAATCTTCTCTCTATCATAAATTCGTGAATGGAAGAATTGAGGAAACCGAACATATTATTTGTCATATTCCTAACCTATGAACGCCTGAAGCTTGAAGCGGTATTTAGTTTTGCAAATTTCGACTTCGTGCGTTAGACAGAAGTTATCGTTAGGTCGATATAAAGCCCATTAACGCGAGAGCGCCCGAACGCGAAATTGTGAATTGGACTTTAAAGGAAATTGGGTCTCATATAAATTAAATCCAAGGGACGTCAAAAGGCGTTTTTCACCTATGAAGAGCTGCTTCAACGGCAGAATAGGATGGGATTATTGCATCGAATTATCACTGGCAATGAAAAGTAGAAATTCATGGGTTGAACCCGGCGAACCATCTACATCAACGGCGAAGACAAATATCCATAGATCCAAGCTCATGCTCTGTGGGATCAGAAGGGTGTGGTCTACTTTGAGTTGCTCAAACTGCGAATGAAACTAGAAATTGCTATCGATTGTAACTTGCGCTGGAGCCGTACATTGAAGAAAAAACTACCGGAATACTTCGGAAGACACGACAAACCGATTTTGCAGCACGATCACATGATCATATTCGTCCGCATGTCCCGAAACCAGTCAAAACATACTTGGAAACCTCAAATGGGAAGTCCTACCCCACCTAACGTATTCTCCAGACATTGCTCCTACTGGTTATCTCTTAGTCTGATCGATGACTCATGGCCTGTCCGAAAATAAGCTTATGGTCGATTCGTTGATTGCATTTAAAGATAAAGTGTTCTTCCGGCATGGTATTGCTATTGTTCATTTATGTATTAAGTATTTTAGTAACCCTGTAAAGGTTTAAATATCAAATGAATAACAAATTATAAATAAGTATTGAATTCTTGGATTGTTCGTAATAAGTTAAAGTAGAGCCGTCTAGTGTTGAATTGATAATACGGCGAAATGAAGCTGGACTAAAGATTAGGGATATTAGAAAAGGATAGATAGAAAGAATAAAAATGGATTAAGAACTAAACGAAGAAGTGAATTTTGAGAGTTAGTCTCGTTGTAACCGTGGCAGAGTTTAGAAGTGCCATAGTATAATATAATAAAGTTGAAATCCATATAATTGTACATAAATTGAATCGATCGTTTTATTTTCTTTTATATTCATCGTCGGAAATTCGCTTAATCGATCGCAATTTAGCTTTGTTAACAGCTGTGAAAACCATCACAACTAACAGTTTGGTGCCGAAACCCGGGAACTATATATATATATTCCTATATAAGGGCAAATATACATATAGAAACATATATATATATTTAACTATTATACCTAACAGATCAGATACCTGCATCGTCGAGGGAACCAGTCTGAAGGGTCATCAATCCTCATTAAATTCATCGTACACCTCAACAAATTCAAGAAATTGAATCGGTGTTCTCTGTGGATGTACTTTTGACCGCGTGGGAGACATCGTGGACGCTAAAGCTTTAGCTGCTCATCTCATCGTCATCATACAAACTTCACGCATATACGTCATCAGCACTCATCGAAAGACACGCATTCGAGTCCAGTGGGTAAAGCTGCATTTATCGCTTCAAGGGCAAAGGAAAGACAACAAACGTTTAGTAGCTGAGTGAATGGTGGGAGACATTAAAGGCGCTGGCAACATTTTGGATGACACAAAAGTTTTTTCGACCTGCATGTAAGTGAAAGTTGCTAAGCAATTGTTCCACCGTACATTAAATTAGCATGTATGTATTTAAATAATTATATGAAACCAGTTGCACTCCATAAATCATTCTTTGTTGCTGAAGATTTAGAAGTTGTCGCTGGTGTTAGTTGTTCCTGAAAAGAAAAAAAAAAAAAATTGTTGCTGAGATATCGGATTGTTGTTGCTTAAGATTTAGAAGGTATCGCTGTGTTAGTAGCTGCTGCTGAGTAACATTGTTGCTGAGACTTCGCATTTTTGTGTGTTCGGAATTCAAGTTGCTGCTTAGAATTGTTGCAGGATAGAGTTGCTAGTGGTTGAGAAAGCCTAAGTTCCATTTGATCGTTGCTTGGAAACTTGTTGCATGAGGTCCCTCAAATTGCGCACTATTTCTATCCCTCTCTAATACTTGCTATTCCGTTCGGCTTCTGTACTTGCTGCTCATACACACACTTCGTCTTAATAAAAACAAAGCTCGCTAATCGAAGGCTGGTTAGAATTTTGTTTTCGTTTGTTTTTATTTATTTTCTGTCATAATAATGCCACCTACAACAAGTAATGATGGCCAAACAGATGGTTTACCTGATAAGGCAAAATCGTTGGGAGAGCTGAAAGCGCTAAGAGCGTCAACTAAGGGCAGTCTCACTCGAATTAAAAAGTTAATTTCATCAAAGGGTGAATCGTTGTCGCCAACAGAGTTAGAATGCCGATTGGGTATACTCGAGTCATATTTTAAACAAATATTAAATGTTCAAATGACCATAGAGCGATTCAATATACCGGAGGAAGAGGATGCAAACGACAACTTTAGATCGGAAGTAGAGGATTTGTATGTGGAATCAAAGGCACAAATAATGGCTCTATTAGCTGCAGCGAAAGAAAGCACAAATCGTGCGGATAGTTTTAATACGACCGTGTTTTCTCAGCAGCCAGTGCATAGATCAAAACTTGAACAGATTAAGTTGCCTGTATTTTCTGGGAAGTTTTCTGAGTATCCAAACTTTATAGGGCTCTTTAAGAACTTAGTCGATAAAGATGAGACGCTGGATAATTTGCAAAAACTAAATTACCTTAAGCGTTCTCTCACCGGAACTGCGTTAGGGGCTATCAAAGAATTCGACATGATTGCAGCGAACTATAAAAAGGCATTAGAGCGATTAGCAAGCCGATTCGACAATAAGTGTCTAATTTTTCAAGAGCATATTAATTCGCTATTGGAGATCCCTAAGGTATCAAAGGCTACGTCATTTTCGTTGAGGAATTTGGAAGACAGCTTTAATACACATTTAACTGCAATGCTTTCGATAGGGAATTATAAAAACATCACCCATGCAATTCTTATTTCTCTAGCATTGGATAGAGTAGACTCGGAGACCCAAGCAAAGTGGCAAGACGCAATTAGTTACAAAGAACTACCATCGTGGGCAGAGTTTACTAGTGTTCTCGATCGGCGGTGCAGAAATTTGGAATCAAGAGAAGCCAAAATACATACGTCAACAAATGCGTCGTCAAGTTCAACAGGTCACAGGGAAAATCGTAATCGAGCTCGTAAAGAAGATAAGAGCACCCGACAAATAACACTAGCAACGCAGAAGGTGCAATGTAGTTATTGTAATGCAGAGGGTCACCGAGTTGAAGATTGCTCAGAGTTTAAGAACCTTCCAATAGCCAGTCGGTTTCAGGAAACCAAAAAGTTGAGTTTGTGCATAAATTGTTTAGAAAAAGGGCATTCAGTAAGACGATGTTCAAAATCAAAATGCGGCATCTGCTCCCTACCGCATCATCGACTTTTGCATCGATTTTCGTCGAACCCAAATACCAATGAAAGTCCAAGAAGTGGCACTGATGAACCACCTCAGGCGACCCTGGTTGGCCGAGCACAGAATCAGGTTATTTTGGCAACGGCTTTAATTGAAGTAAGGGATAGGGCAGGTGTCTATCATCCAGTTCGCGCCCTTCTCGATTCTGCATCACAATTAAATTTCCTTACTGAGCATATGGCTCAACGACTCAAGTTAAGTAAAATTACCTCTGATATGGAAATCAGTGGCATTGGGAAAGAAAGAACTAAAATCCGCCACAGAACGCACGCAGCGTGTAAGTCGAGAATTTCCGACTTTGAAACGCAGCTAGAATTGTTGATTATAAAAACCATAACCGATCTTCAACCGATCAAATCGTTCAGTATTGAGAGTTGGAATATTCCAAAGAATATTGTGTTGGCAGACCCCAATTTTAACCAAGCATCTAAGATTGATATGCTGATTGGAGCGGAGTGCTTCTTTGAGTTGTTGTCGATTGGACAAATAAAGGGAGAAGGACTTCCAACGTTTCAAAAAACTTTATTTGGTTGGGTAGTTTCCGGTAGGTTTGATCTCGCGGTGGTCCCAAATGCTGCGGTTTGTTTAGTAAGTGGTCAGCAGTTGGACGAGGATATTCGACTTCATGAAATGGTCGAACAGTTTTGGAAGTTGGAAAGTGTGGAATCCAAACAACATTTTTTGACACTTGAAGAAACTAAATGCGAGGAACACTTTCTGAGAACGGTAGGGCGAGATAAAAAAGGTAGATTCGTTGTAAAGCTACCATTTAAAGAGAACCCTGAAGTCTTGGGAGATTCGTTTGAGGTAGCTAGGAAAAGATTCTGGGCATTAGAGAGGAGATTAGCGAAAAATACGGAAGTTAAGGAACAGTACTGCAAGTTTATGAAAGAGTATGAAGAGCTGGGCCACATGCAAGTGGTATCCGATGAAAAAGTGAAGGAGATGAAATACTTCTGCCCACATCAGTGCGTTCTCAGGCCCGACTCGTCTTCAACAAAATTGAGGGTGGTTTTCGACTGCAGCACCAGTACTTCTTCTGGTCTCTCGCTTAATGACATCCTGTTAAAGGGACCTGTAATCCAAGATACACTTTTCTCAATAATATTGCGGTTTCGTTGTTTTAGATTTGCCTTAACAGCGGACATTTCGAAAATGTATCGGCAGATACTAGTTGATTCGAATGATTGTGAATACCAAGGCGTTCTCTGGCGGCAAAATTCGACAGAGAAGTTGAAGGTGTACAAGCTGAATACCGTAACCTACGGTACTACATCAGCTCCATACATAGCCACTCGTTGCCTGAAAATGCTCGCGGATAGTAATTTGGAAAAACTCCCCGTAGGGTCAAGAGTATTACGCGACGATTTCTACATGGACGACCTAATAAGTGGAGGAGATTCTTCAGAAGAAATCCAAAGAATCTATCATGAAATCCGGACCATTCTTGAAAGCGCTGGGTTTGAGCTTAGAAAATGGTGGACCAATGACGGAGCAATGTTGGATCGAATTCCTGATGTGGAGAGAGAGATCCCACTTCGAATTAACGACTCGGATGTCATTAAAACACTGGGAGTCAAATGGAATCCATCCACTGACCAGCTGCAATATGTTACCTCAGATATTGTGCCATTCAAGAACATCACTAAACGGATCATTCTTTCGGAGCTGTCAACCCTGTTTGATCCACTGGGACTGATAAATCCAGTGATTGTCAAAGGAAAAATGATCCTACAGAGCCTCTGGGTGATTAAGGCTGAATGGGATGAGTCGGTACAGGCTCGAATATTTGGAGAATGGGAGGTTTTTCGCAATCGTCTTAAGGAATTGGATAACATTAAGGTACCACGGTACATATTATCCCCAATGCACAAATCATTGGAAATACATGGATTCTCGGATGCCTCATTAAAGGCATATGGGTGTTGTATATACATACGCACAACAGATGAGAATGAAAGGGTTACTTGCAATTTATTGAGTGCAAAATCGAAAGTAGCGCCGCTAAAAACACAAAGCCTACCGAGGCTGGAATTATGTGCGGCAGAAATGTTGGTGGCGCTGATAGTAAAAATCCTGCCAAATTTAACGCAGTTAGTGGAGCAGATTTATCTATGGACGGACTCTGAAATTGTTTTGTGCTGGTTGTCAGCTCATCCATCGACATGGGACGTTTTTATAGCAAACAGAGTTTCTAAAATACAATCGGAGCTACCAGCAGCAAATTGGATGCATGTAAACAGTAAACAGAACCCCGCGGATATAGTCTCCAGAGGAGCCTACGCGGATGAACTCCGAGATAGCATTTGGTTTAAGGGACCAGATTTTCTCTATTTAAGTAATGAGCACTGGCCGAAGCAAAAAGACGTGTCGGCAATAAATAAGGATACACCTGGACGGCGTAAGTGCGATGTGGTTCTAATGATCGCAAAGGTATCAGCGGAATTCTCGGAGCAGTATCTACGGTTCAATGACTTCCAAAAAACTTGTCGGATATTCGGTTATGTAATCAGGTTTATAAACAAGTTAAAGAAATCGAAGCCGGCAGAAGTTACATCAATGGAGCAGGCGGGAAGCGATTGGTTTCCGGAGGAGAGTCCTCAACAAAGCATTCCACCTACTGTGAGCGAGTGGAAAGATGCGCTACTACATATAGTGTGGCATATACAGCGCGAATATTTTCAAGATGAAATCACGCAGCTGGAAAAACAAAAATTGATTAGCCCAAAGAATTTCGTCAAAAATTTAAACCCCTTTTTAGACGATTCTTCTTTAAAACTCCTTCGAGTTGGTGGGCGTTTGCAGAATGCAGACATCCCCTTTTCCACCAAATGCCCCATCCTTCTTCCAAAATCCCACCCCTTTGTATATAATATGGTTCTTTATTTACACAGAAAGAATTACCACGCAGGACCTCAGGCATTAGTTGGCATTATTCGGCAGCGTTTTTGGATAATAGACGTCAGAAGGCTGGCTAAGAAGGTCGTAGACAGATGCATTCATTGCTTTAGGTATCGACCCAAACTACTTACGCAAACCATGGGGAACCTTCCAGTAGACAGAGTCCAGCCAGGGCGGCCGTTCCAAAAAACTGGCGTAGACTTTTGTGGTCCGTTTTACATAACGTTGAAACGGCGTGGACAAAGGACATGCAAGGCGTATGTGGCAGTTTTTGTTTGCTTCGTTGTCAAGGCCGTCCATTTGGAGATCGTTTCGGACTTGTCAAGTGAAGCCTTTCTCGCGGCATTAAGAAGATTCGTTGCTCGTCGAGGTCTATGCGAGGAACTGTTCTGCGATAATGGGACAAATTTTGTCGGAGCCCGCAACGATCTGAAGGAATTTAGAGAAAAATTTCTACAACAACAAAGCCAGAACGAGATCGCGGCCTGGTGTACGGCTGAGCACATCCAGTTTCATCACATTCCACCCCGAGCGCCTCATTTTGGTGGATTATGGGAGGCCGCCGTGAAGTCCGTTAAAACTCATTTGTTCCGAACATTGGGCCAGGCCTGCCTAACATTTGAAGAGATGTCTACAGTCATTGCGGATATCGAAGCAATATTAAATTCTCGGCCAATCTGTGCGATGTCAAGCGACCCGAGCGATGAAGCAGTGTTAACGCCCGGCCATTTTCTGGTCGGTGCTCCCCTTAACGCAATCCCAGAGCCTTCGATAAGAGACGAAAAGATATCCAGCTTAAAGAGATGGCGGCGTTTAACCCAGATTAAACAACATTTTTGGGCTCGATGGTCAAGGGAGTATCTTCTGGATCTGCATAGGCGAGCGAAATGGAATTCTTCTTCTGACAACGTGAAAATTGGGTCAGTTGTGCTGATTTCTGATGACAACGCATCACCTCAACAGTGGCTGTTAGGAAAGATCATCCATACCGTGATATCATCAGATGGCAAAGTTCGGGTAGTCGACCTTAAAACAAAAAATGGGATTTGTCGTCGAGCTATTCATCGATTGGCGCCATTACCTATTGGTGATTGAAGCATCTGATTAATGAATCCGATCCTTCAAGTGGGCAGTATGTTCATTTATGTATTAAGTATTTTAGTAACCCTGTAAAGGTTTAAATATCAAATGAATAACAAATTATAAATAAGTATTGAATTCTTGGATTGTTCGTAATAAGTTAAAGTAGAGCCGTCTAGTGTTGAATTGATAATACGGCGAAATGAAGCTGGACTAAAGATTAGGGATATTAGAAAAGGATAGATAGAAAGAATAAAAATGGATTAAGAACTAAACGAAGAAGTGAATTTTGAGAGTTAGTCTCGTTGTAACCGTGGCAGAGTTTAGAAGTGCCATAGTATAATATAATAAAGTTGAAATCCATATAATTGTACATAAATTGAATCGATCGTTTTATTTTCTTTTATATTCATCGTCGGAAATTCGCTTAATCGATCGCAATTTAGCTTTGTTAACAGCTGTGAAAACCATCACAACTAACAGCTATCCTGCCCGAAAGATTGGATAACGTAGTGGCTGGACAATACTTTGAATAAGATCATTTTTCAATTTCATTTTAACTAAACAATTTTTTTGTAATAAAAAAACGCTACAAATTACGGTTTTATTTCCAAGTTCAAACAATAATATACGACAGTTTTTCAATTTCCCACCTTAAATCGATCCCGAAGCACTCTGTCGGGAAAATATCAGAATGTGAATAGATCATGTACATAGTACACAAAAGGTAACTGAACTTACAATTTTTTTTACGAAGGTCTGGATTGTTTATAAATGTTTCAAACCTAAACTTACAATGGAACAAATGCTCAAACAATTATAATTTAATTATTTATTGACATTTAATTGTTTCCCACAAAACTGACACTGACATATTCTAGGTAAACTTTCCAAAGAGTGAAGAGTTGCGTGACAGTTCTATATGGTAAGTCTATAATTATACAAATTAAGGTTCTTCGAAGATGTTTATCATTCTGAAGAGCTAATGAGTTAGAATTTTCTATATATAAGAAAGATATTTTAGTTTCTTATTCATAATCGAAGACCCTAAGCATAGACATGAAATTCATTATAACTCTGGTGGTACTTATGTCAACAACTGACATTATTGTCGCTGCACCGAAAGAGATCAATAAACGTGGTAAATATTTTATTTTTAAATACAATTTAAGAAAACAATAAACACAGAATCATTTTTTAGAATACAATCGCCCAATTTATATCTCATCGTCTGTCTTGAGAATACAGGAGCATGAAGGACGGTTGCGTGACGAAACGGAAGTACCTGAGAAATATTTATCAAAAGGGGGCGAATGGAGGCGAATTGTTGAAGATGAAGGGGATTACCATAATTTCGGTGATAGAGCTAATAGAGCTTATCTAAAATTCTCTGGAGTTATTGGAAGTGGACATATTTACGTGCCAAATGATTCTCAGGAGCATTTTGGAAGAATTAATGACGGCGTATTGGGAGTTTCACAGTGGTGATGTATTGAAGTTGTTTGAATTCTATTTTCTTAGGGTTTAATCTAAATATTTAAATAAAAAGATATCGAAAGTATCTTTACTTAAACTCGTATTTTTTGGTAATATTTTACGCACAAATATCGTAACCGCTTTTTTAATGTTCTTTTGCACTTAGGACAACATTCGGAGGCTTGCAATATATGGATGGATCGGTATTTTTGTTATTTGATCTGACAAAATAAAATTTAATATCCATTAATTCGCGCAGCACCTATAAACAAAGTTGCACAAGTGGCATGCACTCTCGTTTATTATACAAGCATGTACTTTGCGCGGTGAATGCCAGCAAAACATTTGCATATTACATTAAATCATGTTAGTTAAATTGTATAATAAGATCTTTAATTCAAATTTTATATTTAATTATTTATTTACTACAATTAAAATCCATATGTATGCAAATACGTCATTTATGTAGATTAGGAACAAAAGAGAGTAACATGACATACCTTTTAAACAAGATGAAGCAAGTATCATGTTACTTCGATTTTAATTGTTTATTATAATGCAATGTATAGGATTAAACCGTTACTTCAGATCATCTTGTGGCTCATTTAAAGTATTTATTTTAATACAAATTAACTTTAATTGATGCAAAATGTTTTTACTGACGTGAATGTCCTGTATCCCATTAGGCGTCCTCGTGGGCTTTGACCGCACCTTTGCGTACAGTTTCTTGAGATCAGTCTTTGTTCTCCCCAGCTTCTTTTTAGTTGACCTGCTGTTTTGTTTTTAATCAATTCTTGTGAAATTCGCATTTATCTCGGGAAAGTGTGCTTATATTTTTTTTATTATTATTATTTTCGTGCGCCTTAACGTCACCTTCAAATTTACCAGACAAGGTTTTTACCTGCGGGCCTGTGGCTCACAATTTTCCTGGGATTAAGTTAATTTAGTCACAAGAACCATTCGAACCGAATATAAGCGCTAGCATTTAGTCTGACGGAGAACGCGGTATACAACCTAATTCTCATTTTTGAACGGTTCTTGTGACTAATAATAATAATAATAATGCCACTTAAGTTTATAGACAAAAAATCTCGGGAACGATTTCTGAACACTTTCGATCTATGCGATGTTTTGAATTCATATAAAACGGGTACCAGATGATGAAACCATATTCAAGCAACAAACGAAATAAATACAGATTTGAATGCATATGGCTTACTAAATTCGAAACAAACATGTTTTATAAAACCACACATTGAATAACATACTTACTTACTTACTAAGGTGGCACTACAGTCTGGAGTTGACTTTGGTTGAGGACTTGTTTGTTTTACCAGGTCGAAGTCGCTGTACAGCTCGTATAATTCGTGGTTGAAACTAGAAACTTATCCTCCAAAACTCGTCAACGCAAACCGGACCGAATATCTTACGAATGATTTTTCTCTCGAAGCGATCAATGATTAATTTTCTTTTTACGAATTAAAACAGTAAACAGTTAAACGTTAGTGTTACACCAAACGACAATGCTGTTTATATCGTATGGAAGCTTAAAACGATCAGATACATTGTTCACTTTAAGGAATAATTTAATATCATCTGTACATAATAAGAAACGAGAATTGAAGCTACATATTTGATGGATAAATATATTAAAAATAGGGGTCCTAGGTGACTACCCTGGGGTCAACCGGATAGATGTAGAAGTCACACCCCCAATTTGAACTACAGTGAAATATCCGATTACAAACAGCTCCCTTAGACGGAGCTATCCTTTAGACCGACAAATTTTCCTAGTCAAGCTTTTATGTTTTAGATAACATACATTCTACGTTCCCCTAAGTGTCCCCTAAGTGCCGGCCAGCTGCACAGGAGGTTATAGTATTGTTGTATAGTATTGTTTTGCTTTTTTTATTCGTATTGATAAATAAAGATAATTTATTGAAGAAAAAAACTTGTGCTTATCCCTTGAACGGACAACTCCATTAGGCGGACGAAAATATTGTCCCCGTCACTGTCCGCCTAAGGGAGGTTCCACTGTATCTGCATTCTAGAGGTAGGTATTAACTCACTCAAGCAACGTACCATGACTTCCAAAAGGCGCTAATTTTGGAAGTAGATAATAAGCTATGACATACAGAATCAAAAACTTTTACGAAATCTTACTATTTTTTTGAATTCACACAACAGCTGCGACAGTCACTGTACTTAGTAAACAACTGATTTATATAATAGGAAACTTCTTACAATCAGAGAGTTTTCTTCGTATATGCAACATTAGAGTTTTCTTTCTTGATTTAATTTAAAACTTCAAAATATAAATAAGCACAAGATTTGTGAAATGATCTACCACAGAATAAACCACACCCTATGAATCTATGACGCTGATTACACGAATCTTTTTTCGTTCGTTTCGTCTTTCGTCTTTTTGACAGGTACATACGTACGGTAGTGATTACACAGTTCCTAATAATAAGTGAATATGTGCATACGTGATTCTGACGTTTATTGAAATTCACTTATATTTAGGAAGGGAATAGTAAAATTTTAGGTGTAATCAAACTAATTTTACTTATTATGGAGGATAATAATTGCGTGTTTACTAGAAAATGTAAAATGTCCATAAATTTAGCTCGAAAATCAACTTTAAAATTCACCATTTAAATTGCTTGCTTTGTTTTGGTTGTCAAACACGCAATGTCAAAGATCAACCGGAAAAAATCTCAGAATGTTCATTCCTGTTTTCTCTACTTCATTCTCCTCTCGTTTCTATGTCCCTCCCCCTATCTGTCAAAAAGATGAAAGAGGAAACGAACGAAAAAAGAGTGGTGTAAACAGCGTCTATGTCGTGATCAGGAATAGAATTGTCACATTTAAGGCACTTCACACTTTCACTTTTACTGGACATTTCGAAAAAAAAAAAAGAAACACGGCCGATAGTTTAAGTACAGTGGACGTCGCTTATAACGACGATGAAGGGACCGAGCAAATGTAATCGTTATAACTGGCGGTCGTTATATCCGACTGCCCTCCATAAGTATTCAGAGAATTCATTTTCTTTTTAAATTATGTACATATGTATAGAATAGTATACAATACATGTGAAAATTCATGAATAAATCAAATTTTATTTTATTTTAAAGTTTAAATCACTCCAAATTCGTATGCTATTACACTATAGCATTTTCATTTTAAATTCGTTTTTTTGCTCACTAACAACCGGGACGGAACACCCCGAGGATATCTAAGTCAACCGACTTTTAATTTTATGTTTACATGTATAATATACAATTATATTTTTTATTTTAAGTCAATGTATAAGGTTAGGCCCCCAGTGTGCCAACAAATTTGTATTACCATTGTATCTTATAGCTGTAAGTTTAAATTAAGACAATTGTATATATATTTTGTTCAATAAAAATCGTTAAATCGTTAAATCGTTAATCGTTTTTTTGCAAATTAAATTCGTTATTTTACATATTAAATTCGTATTTTTGTACTTTTAATTCGTAATTTTGCAAATTGAATTCGTTTTTTTGCAAATTGAATTCGTTTTCTCTTCGGAACACTGGAATTTACTACCAAATCGTTTTTTTACGTCAAGTACACATACTCAGTTCCGTTATCAAAACATAATTTGCCAAGTGTAATATAGTAGGCCTATCGCCAGATAACAAGATCTAACTGCTCTAAGTACTATGGTGTTAAAAATACCAGCTAATGAGCAAATGAGCAGGAACCTCATTAAAGTCTGTAATATGAGATGTTTTTCAGTGGGTGGTAAGGGATCTCACACTAAATCAGCACCCTATGAAGCTCAAATTCAAACCTGCACCTCTCTGCGGTGAACTTTGGAAACTTTAATTTCTCATACATTTAAGGGCTTAGAACAGGCTTAATCTAAGCAAGAAGGTGAAAGTAATTTTATTACATATAATTATGTGTATACAGCGCATAAAAACACTCTTATCTAAGCGATTTGGTATCAAATCATAATGTTAAAATAAAAAAAACGAATTCAATTTGCAAAAAAACGAATTCAAAGTGCAAAAATACGAATTTAATTTGTAAAATAACGAATTTAATTTGCAAAAAAAACGAATTTAACGTGAAAATGCTATATTTGTTCACCTAACTTCAAACGGAAGATCATCGCTGCCTTTTCCTCTACAGAAAAGTTCCTACGTTTTCTAGAACTCATGGCTGCAAAAGAAAATAGTAAACGAATATCCTACTGAAATCACTATGTAAAATGCAAACCTTTCTATTAACAAAGTGTTAACTCAAATAAATACACAAAGCACTACAAATAACATCAGCTATCCTGGCGATAGTAATAATATTCAACATATTTTCTCAATAAATGTTCTCTCATTTCGTCGTTATTAGCAACGAAATCGATTCTTTCTTTTCAAAAATTGGTCGTTATATCCGAACCGTCGTTTTATACGACGGCGTTATATCCAACGGTAGCAAAGCTTCAAATATAAGAAACCAACTTCATTTGAAATAGGGAAAATAGTCGTTATAAGTGACTGGTCGTAACAAGCGAGGTCGTTATAAATGACTTCCACTGTAGTTCAAACGCACATTTATTTAAGAACTCAAATTTGATAAACGAAGGAAAATATTTCTGAGAATTTGATTTTCTTTTGGTATTCACCCTGCAGATTGCACTTTTTAAATGTATGTTCTAGCTTTTTCAACATAATACATATTTCTGTTATCATGCATATTTACTGATCAGATCAGATGGATGTGGCAGTAAATTAGCTATATCAGATTTATTGATTGTCCACTCACCTTGACAGATTCACATAAACTTATATACCAATTCGGAGCCTATTGTGTTCTGAAGCAATTTCCGCCCTGTTTTAGGAAACCCACACACACGCTGTTCTTTTGAAACTGAAAGTGTTCCAGTTTAAAAAATGCATATTGACACTCAAAATCAACCGTCACGTCGATCAACGAATATAGGGGTTCGGCTAAGTTTGGAGTATCCATCTCCTATTATCGTCTCGAATTAGTGACTTCGCTCAAATTTTCAACACCAACATCCACAGAGCTGATTACTTAGGCACACAGAAGTAATGTACATAAGTCTACGCATGTGTGTTGAAAATATCTATTTACCTGACGATTTTTTTGGAACCTCAAACATACGCGTAGCCCGAGTTCGCAGGTAAACATGTTGCAGCTAACGCCTCATTGGCTAAAGAAACCGAGTAATGGGCTAAATTCAATGCCAAGCGAGCTAGCAATTATGTCATACTTCGTACATAAAGATGTTTGCCCAAGAAATTGTCACATTTCTTGAGAGTTCTATAAAACCTAGACGAGGCCGGGAGAGTGGCATTAGTTCGATAACATCCATCTTGTCGATTAGCACTGCCAAAGGAATTCGTTTCATCGGTCATTATGAAAGTGTTTCTGTGCATTCTGGCTGTGATGACAGTTGCATCACCATCCGCGGCATTCTTTGAAAAGCTTATTAATGGACTTGGAAGTGGTGGTGGAAGTGGTAGCACTGGTTATGGCGCCTACGGATCATCCTATGGTAGTGGATACAATGCTGGTTCCTATGGAGGATATGGCGATACTATTAAAGTGATCAAAGTGATTATTCCAAATGGTGGTGGGTATAGCGGTTATGGTAGTGGATATAACGGATATCGTGGAAGCTACACGGGTGGATACTACAGTGGCATCGCTCAGCAAGTTGTTGCTCCAATTTCATATGTACAAGCTCCTGCTCCAGTTACATATGCAGCTGCACCAGCACCAGCACCAGCTCCGATTTCCTACGTTCCTGCCCCAGCATATGCTCCAATTGCTGACGCCCCTGCACCAGCACCAGCTCCAATTTCCTATGCTCCTACCCCAACACCAGCTCCAGTTCCGATTTCCTATGCTCCTGCCCCAGCACCAGCTCCAGTTCCAATTTCCTACGACCCGCAACCCGCACCCGCACCAATTTCTTACGCTCCTGCACCAATTACAATTCAAGCTCAAGCTCAAGTTCCAGTCGTTTCTAGGCCAGTTATTGCCGGTTCAACTGGAACTGCAGGATCATACAACACTGGTGGAGGAGATATCGTCAAAGTCGTCAAAGTGATCATTCCCAAAAGTTACGAAAATTCAGCTGGATACTCTAGTGGCAGTGGATATTCATCGGCGGCTTATTCCAACAATCAAGTTGCCACTCCCTCCGTTACACTTCTTGGTCCTTCTCTTGGTGGATACCCAACTGGTGGATCAGCTGTGAATCAAGTTTCTCCACCGGTCTTTAAAGTCTCCATTGCCCGAGTTTCCACGGGATATTCAGGTAGTGGCTATAATTATGGAGCTGGTTATAACCAAGACACTGGATGTTGAGTTTGAAGCTTTCCAGCACAAGTACCAATTTCTGATGAAAGAAAAATAATACTCAAATAGACACGAATAAATAGTTAATTATATTTCTTAATTAATTGTAAAAAAAAAAACGAATAAAAAATGAATTAGTTCTTTGAATTGTTTCCTTATTTTATCTGCGGAGGTGGATACGTTGCAGGTGTGAGTTGCAACAGACGTCTTTATGGGTTTTAGACATCGATTGAGTACTTTTTCCATAAAAGGCTGAGATTTGTTTCCATACAAATTGACAAGTGGCAATTTTACAATTAATTCAGCATTTTAACTTGACACTTGACACTTCGAAATCAATACTTGACCTCCATTCCATCGCCTTTCAGCATTGTCCTAAAAATAAGGAAAACGTTTTGAATTGCTTTTGCTTTTCATAATTTTATTGGGAGATTCTTGAAAATTTAGTATGATCAGAAAATTTGACAATTGCTGGATATTTTCTGACAATTTTACAAAATTGTTAAAAGTGTCTCATTATAAATTGTCACCTGTTGTCACACTTGCCCATATTTTGCAATAGTACCCTGCTGGTAATTTTTGCACAAAAAAGATGACTTAAGCTTGAGCATGTTTGTGAGAATGTCAAGGTGTAAAAAATGTATGGACTTTAGCTTGAGCGCACATATGTATGTATGTTTGTGAAGATGTCAGGGTAGGCAGAAGTGCTGGCTCCGATGGAAAACCCAAATAGCGCTTAGATGGCGCCGTTTTAATATCACAGTTTCAGGTGACCCGCTTATTCCGATGTAATTTTGAGATATTTGTATCAACTCTGTGGAGTTTATAAAGAGGATCAACTCTCCAATCATTTTCTCGGATACCTCTTTAAAGTCATCGAAGGATGTCAAGGCTTAAGAAGTTATGGACTTTAGACTTCTTACTTTCAAGAGCCAAGAACCCTTGGCTCTCCTTCTGCAGTGATGTGTACTTTCGATTAAGGTTAATCAAAGTTTCACAGTTCCGGCCGGATAATGAACCTTGATTAGATACTATGTGAGGGTGAGGATATGTAATAACCCTTTTTCAGGTCAATCTGAATTTAAGGCCGTTGTGACCCCATCTGAAAAAACTGTAGGATGAGAAATGAGTTCGTGATATATGTTGAGAAAGGAATAGAAAGGCTGATAGAAACGCTTTGAGTTTCATGTACACAAACTCTAGAGTTTCTATGAAACAGATTATCACCTTCAGAATATGTCTTCTTAGGGGCTTGTGAGTTATTGCACCTTAAGCTGCGGTGCAGTCTGCAGGCGTGTTTGTTCAAATTGATATTGCCAGTATACAATCCAACCATAACTTTTAGTTGAGCTCTTCCAGGATTAAGAACCTTTATCGCTGGGTTAAAACTGGAGTGCTCTATCATGTTTGCAAGTTTCTAGTTATTTTCGTATAAGTGCGTGTCGTTTGGCAACCGATAAGCTGAATGTGATTTTGACCACCCTTACAGCAGTAATGATTTACCTATCTTTGCACATACGACGCAATGAAGTTAGTAATGTGTCAAGAGAAGAGAAAAGATTCATTGTTAAACATCGTCCCCTTTTAGCCTCCACCAAGTTGTTTCTTTATGTTTGTGGGCCTTATCTAGAAAATGCGGTGGATTTATTTGAGGTATTCTGGTCTCAGGTGGACCAGTGTGATAAACTGTGTCAGTTAGTACAGGATACTGGCCAATAGGGACCATGCAGCCAAAATAGCTATCCCTCACAAAAACTTCCGCCAAAGCTGCAATAATGAAAATGAAAAGAGTCGCTTACCTATACTTTTTCTGTGCAAATGTCCTGCTCTAGCGATAGTCAGTGAGCTTGGCAAACCTTCTTCAACTACCACAGGATAGATATAACTATCTCAAACTACATCCGAATAAATGGGTCACTTGAGGTTGTAGTATCAAAACGGTGCTGGGCTACTTAGGTTTTCTTTCACCTGCATTCACCACTTCTACCTATGTACCTCCTATTTGAGGTATTTTAGTTTTCACTTATCGTTCTGGCAATACAAAGTCATTGATTTTGTCGATAATTTTTGGGGTAGTTGCCTCTGGCAAACATCTACTGCATTCATCTTCATAAACCACTGTACGACCACCCATAAACAAAATCTAGTTCGACTTTGATTTCATCATTGATTTTGCCACTGCTCGATATGCATTCAATAATATTTTTTTTGTCGATTTTTCAAAACAAATCCAGGTGTTTAACGGTAGGCGAATCGGAGAGTAGATATTCAAATGATAAAGTTTCTCTCTTTAGATGGTGGTGGGGAGTACCTAGTCAAGAGACAAATCGCAGAGTTTCCATTGCTGAAATGCTAGTTTTGTAATAAAATTCTTATTTAATTATTATTGTTCTCCTATTTTGGATTTTGTTTTTTCTTTCCGAAGTTATATTTTATTTTCGAGTTCAAAGTAGCATATTTTGTGGTTTTTGTTTTTTTTTTTATGTTTGGCACTGATTTTGGCTGAATCTAGAAGGGTATTCATTTGTTTGATACCAAAACATGCGCCTATAAGCAGATATAGTACATTCTATAATATCATTAAAAAGCTTATGACAGTTTCAGGAGACTGAAAATGATGGTCGACTTTTTGAACTTCCATTTTTAAATCACAACCATCGGGTAAATTTTCTTTTTGATTCTCTACTTTGGGAAATGCTTTTACCAAAATTGTTTTGCGTTGGCAATGAATTTTGATCGATAGCGATATTCCGACTGTTTAGCTGAAATACTCGCATGTATGCATTTCACATAAGCAAACTAAAAATAGCATTCGCTTATAAGATGCCAATTTAATATGAAAATATGAAAACTACCAAATGAAGTTTGTCCATTTCGTAAAAACGGTTCTAAGTGAAAACAGAATTAAATAGCAACTTACTGTACTCGCATGTTATGCAATTGACATAAGGAAACTTAAACAAAATAAAAAAACTAACTAAAATTTGATAGATAACTCCAACTGCTAAAGAGTCAATCTCTAAAATATTGTGCTAGAGAATTCAAAAACGCCGTTGACGTGACGACATTAAATAAATGTTAGACGCAAGCAGTCATATTTTGCGTGTACCTGCTATGTGAATTTTTCGTATAATTTGATTGCGATTTTCAAACTGTTAACTGAGAACCGTGTCATATATCAAATGCTTGCAAGATATGCAAAAAGATGACAACGTAAAACAGCATTTGATTCGGAAGCGAACAATTTTTGGCACACCTTCAGTCCTCTGATTTTCAAATAAATATGAATGCGTTCAACATTTGTCGAATTCTCGATCGCTGAAAGCAAAAAATAAAGTCACCCTTTTGCTGTACTTACCTTTAGTATACCGAAATATTGTATCAAACGAAACCGCCACAACTCCCAGCCCGTAATGTCATTATTGGCAGCGAAACACTATCGCTGCAAAGCCCCAAGATCCACCAACATACGATACCAATGAACTCTTTTGTCCAAACCCTTTTTATTTATTTATTTATTTTTTCTTTGGAACCTAATTGAAAACTAAACAAAAACGTTAAAACTAAATTCTTCTTCGGTATTTACCACTTAAGTGGAAGTTCCACGCATAGAGTTCAGGAACTCCAGCGTCTGTTTGCTGACTTATTAGACCACCGCAGCTAATTTAGCTTGCAAACAATATTAACGCACACGTAAGCACACAAGCATTTCCAATTATGTAATATAAAATAAAAGATATTTCTTTCGTTCATAGTTCGTTGTTTTTATTTTATTTTATTTAATTTATATCGTTTAACATTTTTGTTTGTATATCAACTAATAGCTGAGTATTATGTATTAATTAACAAAATGACTATACAATGACATTGACCTTTTAAATTGGAACTAAATTTAACACCAACTTGAGCCATAGTTGCTGCCTCCACCGTAGCTACCTCCACCGTAGCCACCGATACCGTAGCCACCACCACCGTAGCCACCGCCACCATAGCCACCTCCACCGTAGCCACCTCCACCGTATCTAATGCCTGATGTGACAATTGGGGCAGCAGCAACTGCAGTGACAACTGGGGTGATCACTGGCGTAGCTATAGCCACAGGCGCAGCGTATCCACCACTATAACCGCCACTGTATCCACCACCACTATAACCACCACCAATATAACCACCGCCTCCGTATCCACCACCTCCGTAGCCACCACCTCCGTATCCACCACCTCCGTATCCACCGCCACCGCTTGGAAGGATGACTTTGATGATTTTGACATTTGAACCACCGCCGTATCCTCCTCCATAGCCGCCACCTCCATAGCCGCCACCTCCATAACCGCCACCACCATAGCCGACACCTCCATAGCCGCCACCTCCATAGCCACCACCACCACCGCCTCCAAGTTTATTGAGGAAAAATGCGTTCAAAGGTGAAGCTGCCGCCACCACAGCAAGAATGCACAAAAACACTTTCATGACGGTCAAGTTACTCGGTTTGCTCTGCTACTCCAATAGAAGGATGCTGTCGAACTGATACCAAACTGACAGTTCCATCTGCATTTTATACTCTCCCCTAACAATGTGACAAACTGTTATCCATCACTATGACATAATTGTTAGCACTATTGGCATTGATTCGACAAAACTTGCCATTAGTGTCGGACCATCTTCCGATGCTACACCGAAGTGTTTGTTTACGCGCTTGGTTATTCCCCCAAAAAGCCATATGTAAACAGATATTGCTTGTCAGTCATATCTGTATGTGTAAGGGTCTATGTACTATCGGATGCTTCGCACCTTTTTCAAGATTTATTTACATGGAACGTCTGTGTACATATATACGATACGAATAGATGCCATACTAGATTCAGTTCTATCAAGCACTGTTGGTAAAATTTGAGCAGCGGTCCTAATTGGTGAAGATAATTAGAAGATGAGAAGCGGCCAGTTCCTGTCAGATGACAAGCAATGAAATGTGCTAATGGAAAGTGTCAATGCTGGAAATACACTTTCGATTTTAAAGATTTGAACTGAACAATTGCACCAATGAGGTAAACAAAACAAAACGGATTTGTAAATAGGCCTTCAGGTTAGGTCAATTAGTACCGTTTTTTTATTCTTGGTTGGCGGTCTTAGACGGTTAGGTACTTCATTTACAGACTATAAATGGTTTGTGGGTAGCTGTGGCGTAGAGGTAGTCGTCGTCGTATGCCAGATGTGCGTCGTGGTTCCAGATGTATCCGAAACATTTATTTCTCACAAAATAAAAGTAAGTTGATCAGTTTCAGAGCCTACTGCGAAGGCATAACACTGGTGGTATGGCTGAAAAAAAAATGAAAACTTTCAATAATACACAACTCTCCAGTTAACCTGGACACCACCCATAGAGTTGGTTGAAACCTAACATCTGAGTTTCCTATCACTACGCCGATCTGTCTGTCTTTCGTTCTCGTCCTTCATGTGCTCGCGCTGTGTGTAAATATTATAAGGGTATTCATATCTCCTTTAGCGTGTGTAAATTAAGTAAAAAAAATTAACAAAATCCTTGTCACCTGGATATGTACAGGGTTTTTCAACAGAGACGCTACAAAAGTAGAGCGACAGGGACAGGACGCCATATTTCTTGCCGCTCTTTTGACATTTCTCTTCAGTAAGGTTTGCCATTTCATGATGGAAAGATATATGAGCCAACAACGAGTCGAAATTATTAAAATTTACTACCGAAATTCGGAGTCAGTGGCCTCAACGTTAAGAGCGCTACGTCAAATTTATGGTCGTCATAATCGTCCTAGCAGATCAACAATTGAGCGTCTAGTGGAAAAATTTGAATCCGCAGGCACAGTACAAAATGTTCCCGTGCCAGTGAGACAAAGAAGTGCCCGTAGTGTCGAGAATATTGCTGCTGTCTGTCTTTCGTTCTCGTCCTTCATGTGCTCGCGCTGTGTGTGTTCTAGGCGATGTTCTCCTTTAGCGTGTGTAAATAAATTAAAAAAAATTAACAAAATCCTTGTCACCTGGATATGTATTTATGATGTATGCATCCACGATTGCCGTAAGGATCCGGTTAGCTCATCCAGGACGTATGGTAACGGAAATGAAGAAACGTTGACCTGTGGTGGGGCGATAAAGTCCTCGACCACGTCTGCTGCAATAGTTCTTTCGATCTCTTTGTTATGCATGTTTCGTCAAATCTGAGAAGTTGGTACGTACTCGAGTGAAATGGCTAGTTAATTTTCTTTAGTCGCACTCTTGAAAAGTATCTCAATTAAATTTCGCTAATCATTTGTCGAAAGATAATGTCTAAGATCCCAGCTGAAAACTTTCCATATCGAATCTTAACACCACGACGCATAACGTAGGGGTCCTGGGTCTTCAGGGATTAGGGAAGAAATGGACAAGAGTCGAGGTTTCATTCGAGACGAAGTCGTGCGTCTTGTTCGCCAAACGCTTGCAGCGGTTACGCCTATTAGTAGTTATAGCCCATTGGGTAGTATAAATGAGATACCTGTCCCCAGCTACGCCCATCCTTCAAGTATTTCGTCATTACCCAGGCCAGTCACACGACGAAGTCTCCATCCCTACACTTGTTAATGCAGTAACAGGGCACTATTGTGAATCATGTTCATGGATTGACATTAAATTCTTTCTCAAATGACTTTTGCAAGAACTAAAGGAATTAAATTAGAGTCTATATGACATTTTCCAGCTAATCAAGATCAATATAAAAATGTACTGATTATGTTAAGAAGTAAAAAAATAGTAACAAATTTTTGGAGGAAGTGACGGAATTTTAAATTTAAAGCTAATTTTGAATTTATTTGTTCAAAGCCTGACGTGGGATCATCCGCAGTTTCAATGAACGCAAATCATGAGCAAAAGCCTACGACATAAAAAAAAAAGGTGTGAGTACCAGGTGCTCGTGAAATTTGATGTGTTAACATACGTTTCTGTATGATGGCAGATAAACAGAGAATGCAATAATACTAAGAGAATAATATACAGAGAATGCACTTATACTAAGTTTGGTCACGCGTAACGGACGACGGCGAAAAATTTGCTCATACCGAGAGCTAAGATGTGTACACATTAAAAATTCACCTGATTTTGCCAGGCGGGCAGCAGAAATGACTTTCTTAATTCTGCATTTAAGAGTTCATCTGATCTGACAGATCCTAGTGTGGCCCCATCGCCATATACAGAAAAGAATCAACGACAAACTACTTTAAACATAGCTAAACTGTTTTTTATAACCGATATGTAGAACCAGTGGATTATTCGAGTTTGGACGTTGCTACCAATGATCTTCCTACCCGAGTATAAGATTTTTAGTTCTTTAGCTTACAACTTAGTTGTTTGTTGAGAAAAATACTAACGTTAGTTTGGTGTGATTAAGGAAAGGAGGGTCGATAAGGAGGATTTCATATTTCCTAGTTGATATGATATCATGAATCATACCAAACTAGGTCTATTGTTAAACTACTTAGGGCTCATACTTGACAAAAAGTTACTTTGGAGAAAAAATCTAGAAAATAGAATTAACAAAGCCAAAAGAGCTTTCTGGATTTGCCGGAGAGCTTTCGGTAAGACGTGGGGTTTGAAACCAAAACAAGTCCAATGGATCTACTCTTCTGTAGTCAAACCCATATTACTATACGGAGTGTTAGTTTGGTGGCCAGTCGTGAATAACAGCTACGCAAAAACACTACTAACTAACCCCCAGCGTATGGCCTGTCTAGGGATAACTGGTGCCCAATCCAGCACACCCACAGCAGCCATGGAGACTATTCTAAATATTCTTCCTATGGAACTGGAGGTCAAAAAGACAGCGGGGCTTTCTGCAATCAGATTGCAGACCCTGGGTCACTTTAAAGACGAGTGCCACACAGGACACAGAGCTATCTGGAAAGATGTTTCAGCATCCTCTGGACTTGTCAGCAATCCAAGTGATGTCATAGAGAAAGAATACATCTTCAAGACCGACTATTCAGTCAAATTCCCTAGCCGTGAAAAATGGCTACAAGGCACAATGTTTGCCGAAGTAGAAGGCATTGTATTATACACGGATGGATCACACATTAACGGAGAATCGGGAGCTGGTGTACACTGTCCAGATCCTCCGATAAATATATCCATTCACCTAGAACCCTCGGTGACTGTTTTCCAGGCGGAAGTCTTTGCAATTCTCAGGGGCGTAGACGAACTCATCAATGCCGACACCAGAGACACCTGCGTGCACATCTGCTCGGACAGTCAGGCTACACTTAAAGCACTTGCGAACCCATTAACTAATTCCAAATTAGTGAAGGAATGCAAAGAAAAACTCAACACCCTTGCAAGATCCTGCACGGTAAATCTGTTCTGGGTACCTGGCCACAACAACATACCGGGGAACGAAAGGGCAGACGAATTTGCAAGAGCAGGGGCGGAAGACATAGAAAATCTCACTTTAAATACTATTGGTACGGCAGTACAAGCAGTGAAAACTGCCTATAGCCTATCCTTTGCAAAACGCCACGCACTAATGAGTCAGATCCAAACTTGCAAGGCTGCCAAAGAAATGATGGAATTTCCAAATCCACGGCGGGCTAGGAAAGTACTGAATTTGGGCAGAGTACAAATAAAAATGTTGATTGGCTTATATACGGGACACATCAACTTAAATAAACATGCTTACCAACTGGAAATAGTGCAACACAGCACCTGCCCGGGTTGCGAAGAAGAAGACGAAAGTATCAAACACTTCCTCTGCGATTGTCCTGCTCTATGTTCAATAAGGCAAAAATACCCGGTCTAACATCGCTCAGATCCATCGATTTCTCGAAGACACTGGAGTTTACACGACACACAGAGCGTTCATTCACATGTTCCTTGCAACCTTTCCATTCCACTACACTACCCCTTTCACTAACACACACCCCAACCCTTTTTTCTCAGCTCAGTTCCAGAGGGGAGCACAACGGGCCCGACTCGTGGCCTACGTGAAGAGGAGCAATCCTCACCCTCATTTACCAACCAACCAGGTCTATTGTTACCCCTTTTATACCACAAAATCATATCATTTTTTTAGAAATTTTTAAATTTTTAAATTCATTTGTTCTTTTATTAGTTTTAGTGATTAAGGTACTTTATTGCGGCTTTAGACCCTATATGAGCTTCCAGTAACCTTTTAATTGGTTTGTTGTCCATTTTGGGATGGCTTTATTAGTATCAATTTTTGAGAAGCCATAGTGAGGGCCCTTTGATTTCCCTCCTATCCTCCTTTTTAGACTTTTAGTACAGCTTGGCTGTCAGGTATTATATTTATCATTGGCATAGTAAGCATTTCGTGAGCACCATGGTGTAGTGGTAAGTACGTTGGACTACTTTGCAGTGCTAAAAGTTTTTTTCACGGTGCCACCTCTTTCGAATGTCTGAGAAGCATTCAAAGAGTATCAATTGTCATGAGGAGCTTCTCAACTAGACGTTCGGAGTCGGCAAAAAGCTATAGTTTCCTTCTATCATTCATGCAACAATATAACACACACACACAAATGGTAGCGAGAAGTACATAGGCACTGGTTCATACCGAACTGTAGCGCCACCTAAAGAAAGTAAGAAGTAAACATTTCTTTCCAGTATGATTTGTGCAATACCGGTATTTTCTTTAGCTGCATAGATAGACTACTATCTTTGAATTTATAGGTCCTATGAAGAGCAATACCCTGTTTATCTGCTTCTTCCTGTATTGCTATGTGAAATAGGGTGATGTTCAGTAGAGCTTTCAGACCTGGAGTTGATGCTGTTCTCATGACCCCCGTAATGTTTTTTTTATTTCCCAGTTTCCTAATACCAATTCTTTTCTACAGTGGTTTATCGCCGCACCAGTTGTTTGCTACCTGTCTTAAGACTTACTTTATAGACCAACAGCCCACAGTAATTTTTGGATGTGAATGATAAAAAAAAATGCTTTGATAGCTCTTAAGTTTTTATTTCTAAATCTGGACGACTTGTAGGCTCTAGTGGGGGCAATGGTGAGTTATACTACAGTGTACTCGCCGTAACTCGAACTCTCACTAAGTCGAATTTCTCTCTACGTCGAATTTTTTCCCCATAATTTATCTTCCCCTCAATTTTACATACAAAACCCATTCTCTAAGTCGAAACTCTCTCGATTATTTGCATCTTTTTTCACCCATTAAGTCGAATTTTGTTTAGCACAGAACAAAATAAAAATACCTTACCCCTTCGGAATTCGTAACTATACACTTCAATACCCTGGCCTTTGCCACACGAGCGTCTTTTTCCGCGCTCCCATTTGGTTGCGCGCCATGAGTATATAGAAAACCAATAGAACTGTACACACGAGCGCCCGCGACCAAAAAGGCGTCGTGTGTACATTTTGCTTTACACTCAGGGCGCGCGACCAAATGGGAGCGCGGAAAAAGACGCTCGTGTGGCATTGGCCTAAATATGTCGTGTGCCATCATCGGCAGCTTCCTATTCATATTCTTGGTATCTCCATAAAAAGATAAAAAGTTTTTAAAAAATTGCAATTCAAAAACAAACAAAAAACATTGTTATCCTTTTCTTTGTGTTGTTGGTTGCATTCTAAACAGGTTTACAATGGATCTATCTGCGTATGTATATAAAAGAACTTCTTTTAGTAAGATTCCAGCAATTCCAGGCAATTCAACAGACCTCTTGCAGTATTTATGTGCATGTTTGTAGCTATATCAATCAAAAAAATGTAAGTTACATGAATTGTTACGAAATAAACTGTGTAGTAAAAAGTTATGTTTATTTAGAATGTATTGTTTTTAGCTTTAAGAAAATTTGAACAACAAATTAGTATAAAACTTTTTTGTAAGTACATTAACCTTTTTGTTATTAAACAAACGTCTTAAAACAAAAATACATTTTTCTCTCTATTACTCGCATTTACTCAAAACTCTCTCTAACTCGAACAAATCTTGGTATCTCGTGAAAATTCGACTTAGGGAGAGTCGACTGTATACCAAAAATTCAGTTTTTTTTTTCGAAAGTCCAGATAATTGCTGTAACAACTTTTTCATTATTTGAAAATGTAGAGTTTAACAAATATGGCGGTCCAAGACGTTTTAGACGAGGCCTTCTGCCTGCAAGACACCCTTAAAGTATCAAAAAAAAAATCGAATTGTGATAACAAACAGGTTCCTGGGGTTGCTAAAGAAATGGGGATATGAAATAGGGATAGGGTTTCATACAATCATACGATGTTAATTTTATCTACAGTTGAAATTGAATTAGCCTATAAGCTCATTACGTGCGTGTAGCTACATCTTCAGCATACATGTTGCAACTTTTTACTTTGTATCCCCAGCTTTCGGCTTCGATGTAGGACGTATGAAGGTGTAGTTATTTATTTATTCTATAATCAACAGGTTTAGTGATGTAAATGTGCCGGTACTGGCTACCGTTCTCCCATTTCGTATATACTCATTTAAAAACTATTTAGTAATTTTTAAATAAACACCCATAGCATCGAATAGCGCTTCCAGTGTATTTACTTTTCATGTTATTAGTTCTATGATAAATGATAATCATGAACATCGAAAAACCCCAAGAAGTGCGATATGTATCGAAATAGAAAATAGTTTACCAAAGTGTTAAGAGCCGTAGAAGAAAATCTCCAAATAGTGCTTGGAGGCCACTCTGTATAACCACGCGCTCGTTATTTTATAAAATATTGCAGCAGTTAACATAGCATTTGAAATCCCGAGCTTTAAGCACTATCTATTCTTCAATTCGCACCTCTACGCATTCTAAAATAGAACGAGTACATCCTCTTCGAAAAGGTTTTTCCGTAGACGCTAATTTGGGTTTCCCTTGCCCAGGTAATAGGTGTGCTTCCCCATATGCCTGATTTATTTTCCCTGTATATATGCAAATAACATTTTGTTAAGTTTTTGTATTCTTAAAGCATTTAGGTTGTTCTTCTACTTTTTTTCGAGGTTATAAACTCATTGCTTTGTGCATTTTGATTTTCGTGTGAACTTGAAATGCTGTGTGTGCGCTATTTGTCGGACTCAAAGTCTAACAAAGTCGATAATTATAGATACAAAATGGCATTTCTGCAACAGGTGTGGGGGAAAGTGTGACAAGTATCTGTGCAAATATTAAAACTCGCAACCTGTTGCTTTGTTTGTTTTATTTCTACTTACAAAGGGGGCAATGAATGAGCTCGTTCTTTGACAGGTTTACGGTTTTAGAAGTGACATAACCGAGTAATGGCGCGATCTGAGCTTACAACTGTACATAAAGATGATTTGTCTGAATAGATGATCATTTCGAATTGAGATTTTTGAGAAGTTACAGCGACACGCTTGCTATGCGTGCGTGATTTTTTTTTCTTTTTATTCAATTTTTTTTTTAGTTCGCGCATCAACTCTTTTGATTTTCTATAAGTTTTTTTTTTTTTTTTTAGTTTATATTTACGGATTGTTTGTTTTCCAAAATACTTGAGTGATTGGTAATTCAAAAACGAATCGTAATTAGTAAACTGGGTATGCTAACTATCATTGTGTTCGTGATTCCTGATCCAGATTTGTGCACTTTTGATGTATCGTGGAGGTGATGGAACATCTCATAAGACTTTTATCCTGCTGATGACAAATGATATACTAAACGACCGCTGAACATCTGCACGAATGGTAGCTTACGAATGCTGCCTGTAAAGTGTTATACGATCAGTCGACCACACCATTTATCTGGGAGTAATCGGCTATAGTTCATGTAAAGCTGAAATTGATACCTACTAACAGACATTTTTGTTGAGTGGTTATGATTTCATTGTCCGATTCCTCTCCGTGATCTAAGAACTGACGGTCTACCGAGTGACCTTCATAGGTTTCTCGAAGTCGAGATGCCTAAAATAGCTCAGCTCAAACAGAATGTAGAGTTCCATATTTCTACGCCTTAATTCTTTTACTGCGCTTATGTCACAGAGACATTGTTCAAGGATTCCGCAAGTCCTTAGATCAGCGTCCGATTGCTTGGCTTTTTTTTACAAAATCTGCAAATGTCATTTTGATTACGAAGGTCTTTGAGCGTATAGCTTCTCCTTTAGTACTATATTTAACCTTAGATTGCGGCAAAAGTTTTGTGATTCGCCTTTTAACCTTTTTTGTTAAGCGACTTCTATCAAATTTCTTAACTACACAGTCTGTCTCAGATCCAATAAGACTGATCTTAAAAAAAATACAAAGCGTTACTTATTTGATTTTTTATTCTTGTTATTCAAGAATCAATACAGCGCCGGAAACGTTCAACGATTTTTTTTGAAACATTTTTTATACTCATCGGCTAAAATGGCCTTTAGTATGGCGGTTGAAGTCTTTTGGATAACCGGGATGGTATCGAAACGATTTCTTTTCAACGCCAATTTCAGTTTGGAGAATAGCTAGAAGTCGCACAGAGTCAAATGAGGTGAATACGGTGGATAATAGAGTCGTTTGGGGTAAGAGTGCGCAGCGGGTAAGAGTACCCAGTGCCATTTGTGAAAGAATTAGCAGCAATCGCTAAATGAGAAAATGTGTGCTTCACTAACCGCCAATGATGAACAACTTCTACGAAAATTTTCCATTTAACAGTACAAAGAAAATCATCAAGAAAAAAAAAAAGCGGGATTTTGTTTAAAAAAAAAAGTTAATTTTTAAAGGTGTGTCAGGAAAGCGTAGCAACTCGATACCCAATAAGTAGTACGTAGGCATAAACAGCGTATATGTGTGTTTGATTTAGGATACAATTTTAGTGGATAATATTATTCGTTGTTACATATTCAATACAACGAAAAAAAAGTAGCGCCTAGGGAAAGAGTGCGCAGTCGTTCTGTGGGTAAGAGTGCGCAGTGCTTTCTTACCCAGTATTTAACATTTTATAATAATAGCAATTTTTAGGCTATTACCTTCTATCGAAAGATGCAATGAGCTCATCACAGTCGTAGGCGGTAGGTGGTAGCTCGTAGTTGATCTATTTTTCTGTTTTTGTTTTTCCAGAAAAATGCCTCGTATCTACCAAACACAAACGGTAAGGAAATTGGTAACCCAAAGTTGATTTAAAATGGAAGCAGCCCATGAAACGCTGCCGAAGAACTTGGTTTGAGTGAAAGCACAGTTTCAAGCCATTTAAACTACGAAAACTGTGACTTAAACTGGTTGCGCACTTTTGAAAGCATAATTTTTTCTCTTTTGGCTCTTCTGGTGACTTCCATGCCGCACTCTGACATTGCCAGATTCCTTCAGGACATTTTTAACATGTTTTGCAATGCTGAACTTTCCAATCTTTTTGGTCGTCTGTCAGAGTTTGTGACATGAAGCGTGCATAGACCTTCCGTTTGCGCCCAAATCTTCAGTCAAAATTCAATTGACTGTGCTTTTTGGTATTCTAGATTCCCCTTCGATGAGTCCCGCAGCCACACAGCGGTCGCTTCGAAGAATTTCTTTGACTCTCTCGATGTTTTCTTTATAATGATGTTTTCATTATTCACTCTTTGTCTTATTGGATCTGGGACAGACTGTGTATAATGGTTAATGGCAGCTAATTGTAGAGTCAATAAATTTGTGGCAGATGCTGCATGCGGAGCTGGCTATAAGCTTCCTTACTTCAAACAAGGCATTTTGTGCTATACTTCGGTGTTTGGAAAGTTCCAGTTTATTTGTCATCAATATAAACCAACTACAAGCTGCCAGTTCAGTCATCAGTGTGTTCTTGGACTGTTTTTAAAATATCCTTGTGAAACTTAACATTCAGCCAAGTGCTTGAGAAATTTTGGAAGCTACATAGATAGCATTTTTAAATAATTCTCATGTTAAATTTCCTTATTATCCACACTCATGCGGAATTCATAAGTAGACGCATTTATTTCATTTAACACATGCATGCCATGGCCTTATATATTATATCACCGACTCTATACACCTTCAATGTTGGCATCATCCAATACTTACTCAGTTCATTATTTTCTCACCGAATTCAGTAAAAGAAAAAAGTACGGATTACACATTCAAGGTGGCGTAGAACAAACAATCCACACACGAAGTGAAGATTTTATCACCATCGAGCCCATCCTCCAGCCTCGGCCGATACTCGTAGGTAAAATGAAAATTTATGAATGAAGATTTTGACCTTGGTGCGAATTGTGCGTAGCTGCTATATGGGGAAACACTCGTATGTATCTACGAGTATAAAAAGTATCATGTACACGTACCTACATGTCCTACATTATATCAGGCAATTCATTCAACACCTCAATCGTTAAAATTTATTTAAATTTAAATGCTAATTAAAAGCGGACATGTGAACATAAAACACGCTCCGCCACTGTGACCGACCGCCCTGTTTTATGGTCGCAATTAGTGCATGTGAAAGTGTGTAGCGGTGGAAACGCGGTTATTGACTGCAAACGATGACTGTGTGTCCAAAAGCACTTGTCATACAAGTTTTTTTCTGTAATTTTTTTATGCGGGTTAGGGAGACCATCAAATGAAATGCATTGACTCCGATGGAACGGTTTGGTGGTTCTGCGAGGAATTGACCCACTTTCAATTTTAGTGGGGCGATTCTTTGTTTCTGATGACCTTGGTGAATGAGAGAATGGCTTATTACCGAACAGATTGGATTTAGATAAAGGAAATCGTATACCTTGCATTTGGGTATTTTTATTGAACCAGCTGACAAGTACGAGTAGAGCGGAGATTTATCGAATTGGGATACCAACAAAAAAAAGCTGAAAAGACGGCGGTGAAACTTTCTGATCAGTTTGATGGTCGTTATCATATCAGGTAAAATTATCCGGGTTCAAAATAAGGAAACCAGCTCCTTTTTTCTATTATAACAGTTGTCAGCAATCCACTTCACACTGTGTAGTTCAAACAGGCAAGTTTAAAGCAGATTCAGGCTTGGGGATGTCTGACTAGAAGCCATGACTAGAATGACTGAATCTGGAAATATCTTTAGCAGACAAATCCTTGAAACGATCTCATTAGATAAGCAATCAAACTAGTTGTTTAAGATCTATTATCAGAAGAAATAAGATGGCAGATTTATGGAATGCTGACACACCTAAGCTTCTTGCCAGTAAAGTACATACTCGTCTCGTCTTTATTTGGAAGTCCAAAATAAAACATTGTCTATCTTGGGAGTACAATTGACCAGTCTCTAAGTTCGGATGCGGTAGTAGGGTGTGACTATCCAAATAGTTCGTGTAGAAATTACGCGCGACAGAAGTGAAACTTCTTAGCTGTAGTCGTTTAACGTCCGAAGTTTTGTTTCACTTCAAAATTGTAGCGATTGTGGCCTTTTGGAAATTGACACTTTTTTGTTAACTAACCATTCAACCCACGCGACTAACCCACCAAAGTCAAATTTCAACTTTTCAAGTTCACTTCAGTATTTGGGTCTATGTTAAATAGTCTCTGACCCCCCTGTTCTGCATTTCGAGTGAAAGTGGATTGAAACCGAAATTGACATTCACTCGGAATGGAATTCAGTGTTCTGCATTCCGAGTGATTTCGAATTTTTGGAATCCACTTCGAATTCATTTGTTTGAAATGTCAAACGCAGCTGTCAAATCATTTCAAAATCATTGGAGATTTTAAGTTCTTGGTTTTTGTTTTGTGCAAGTGAATTAAACATTTAAGAAAAAGTATATTTTATTAAAAAATGGAAAAAATGGAAAACAAAATTTTTAAATGATTGGTGAAAACCGCGAAGAAAACCGAATGGAGAGAGTTCGCAGGAAGATTTTGCGAGATAAATCTAACATTCTGGATCTTCCCGAAGAATTGTAAGCAGAAGCTAGACAACTGAAGAAAAATAATTTATTTAATGATTTTTGGATTTTTAAAAACAGTTTTAGGGTGAGTAAGAAAATATTTGTTGATATCCTGCTAGAAGTGGAGTCAGAGAAATCTTGATTTTCGTTCATGTAATTCAAGAGAATACTCTCTTGCCCCTAATTTTTGTGTTGTACTATATTAAACAAAGGAATTATTTTAATACACTAATGGAAAGTCTTATTATTCTACTCACATTTTTCAAAATGATTCTGATCAACAAATTAATTAATTAATTCACTTTAAAACGGAATGTGAATTCAATTCACGTCAAGAATCTCAAGTGAATTCAATTCACTAAAATCACGGGATTTTCGGAATGCAGAACACGAATTTACAGCTGTCATCTTGAGTGGAATGCAGAACGCCAAAATATTCACTTTCGAACATACAATCCACAATTCATAGTTTCGTTCGGAATGCAGAACACCCAATTCCACTTTTGGTGGTTGAATTCACTAAAAGTGGAATGCAGAACAGGGGGGTGAGAAACTATTATGGTGTTCCCATAAGTGCACCGTTTGGCCGACTAAGTACGGAATACTAAAAAGAAACGAACCAGTCTCCCAAACTTGTACATCATTGACATATTCACCCCTGTGATGAATTCAAAATTAACGGATTTTCCGAATTCATCCCTTGTAATTCCGTCCGTTTTCAAACCGGTCGAAATTCATCACAGGGGCGATTATATATGGACTGCTAGTACCCAACTTTGCGTTGGTTCCAACATAAGCACTAGCCCTCTTGTTTCGTAGCGGAGAAATGTGGAAACTTAGACTGTGTTTGAATTCACGAAAGCCGTTGCGACGAATTGTTGTGTAAACATCTTTTACGTGACGTTGCTAACTCCTAAAAATATGCAATGGTTGAGCCTAGAAGTTTGCCCAGATATCAGCTACGGCAAGAACCATTATTCACATTATACGCTTATGTACCTGTCGCGTTTCATCGGATTTTGGAATTCTTGCCCAACGAGCCATACAAAGATGCGACTTTAATCATCACCAGGACCATGGCTGTCCAATTTGACGACCATGGCAAACGCTTTAAGATGCTGCCCCAATTTTTATCATTTCAGGTTTGATGACTGGACAGAAAAAGTCATCACTCCAATTTTTAATTTTCATATCATTACAATATAGTGAGCACCGTGGTGTAGTGATAAGTGCATTGCTGGCCGGGTTCAATCTCAGCCCGGGTCCAACACCTAAAAAAAGTTTTTTCACGGTGCAACCTCTTTCGAATGTCTGACAAGCAATCAAAGAGTATCATTTGTCAATGAGCTTCTCATTTCGCCGTTCGGAGTCGACAAAAACTGTAGGTCCCTTCCATTCATGCAAAAATATAACATGCACATACAAATGGTTGCGAGGAGCAGGCTCAGGTTCACCCCGAGCTATAGCGCCACCTAAAGTAAGTCATTACAAGTTTTCTCAGATTTTTCTCAATTCTGGCTTGAGACTGACTTGACACGGCCATAGGACTAAAATATCATAACGACACCGAGATTTGTCGACTTGTCTTGAGTGAAAAACCAGGTACAACCAAAATTGCATCAAACGACTAAGGAATGCCAGGAGTTCCGGTATTAAAATATCGTCTGGAGCTATTAAAGAGAATCCAAATGTACACGAGTACGAGTACCATCAGCAAGTCCAAGCCCAACTCGTTGATTGTTTATAAAATAAGCGCTTAAAACCGAACGTTGTCTACAGCTCCGTAGCGCAAGTGGTTAGTGCGTCGGACTACTGAGCCAGCGGTCTTGGGTTCGAATCCTGCCGCAAACAACTAAAAAAGTTTTTCACAGTGCCCACCTCTTTCGAATGTCTGACAATCATCAAAGAGTTTCATTTGTCACGATTGTGCTTCTCAAATCGCCGTTCGGAGTCGGCAAAAAAGCTGTAGGTCCCTTCCATTCGTGCAAAATATAACACGCACACACAAATGGTTGCGAGAAGCAGGCCCAGGTTCACCTCGAGCTGTAGCGCCAACTAAGTAAGTAAGTTGTCTACAGCTACGAGTAAAACTGGTAAATGTAAGCTCCAAATATAAACACCTGCCACTTAGTTTAAGCAACGCTCGGGTTTCAAAGTTAGAGGGCAACATAATTTCAAACTCCACCTGTGAGCTGTGGGCGATGAAACTTCTCTAAACATCATTACAGCGCTTATACGAATCCGAAAGCGAACAACCAATCGGGAGTGGGAGTCCTCCTGTTGCACCTATTTAGGATGAAGAATCTTTTATACTAGCTGTACCAATTTATAAGTAGATGCTGTTCCACGACAGTCTCGTAGCTTGTACATATTGGTCGAATGGGCGACAATAACTATAGGGTGAGTGGTCCTTCGAGCCGGATCATGTAGAAAATGTGTTTGAAGATATTAAATTATATACGTATGTACGTTGTACAAGAAAGAATACTAAATTTTTTATTTGAACCTTGTTATAATAACTCGCACGTCTGTTACGAAAATAATTGTTACAAAAAGAGATTCATTTGACATTTTTGTTGACATTTGAACAGTGCCCCATAGTGGGATCAGTTATAACAAATCTATATAAATTTTACGTTGCGTAACAATTAATTATGTTATCTTAAATGTATAAATGAAATAAATAAATAAATGTATTTCCATTAACCCACAACTGTCTAGTAATAAACTCATTCAAAGTCTTGATCAGATCGCATGTCAGCTGTAAGTCACCAGCGATAACATCACTCAAATCTTTCCACGCGTAAATTAGTCTGATCGGCAGAAAGCTGTTAAATTTTGTTTGCAACTGTTTCTCCTACAATTGCGAAGGAAACAATATTCAAAACACGTCTGTAAATATCGTTCACTCTGCCAAATAACTTTCAGCGTTACAGCACAGCCGTTACTTTTATTAATTTATTTTTACAGATTCACATAAACATACAACTGATTCAACTGCTTTTGTCGATAGCTTGATGCAGCGATGTTTTTTTTTACCGGAAATGTTCGGTAAAGAAGTGTCAAAATATTTTGACGGACATTAACAGTGATAATTGAATTGATGTTGCAATGCAAACGTTATGGTTTGGTCAAAATACGAATATTATTTGATCTCGCATTTTTATTATTTGCACCAGGAAGCGCTTCGTACATTTAAAAGAAATATTTTCGTTGTTAACAAATTAGAGGCTAATTTGTCTAATCAGATGTGTCAATAATCAATTTCATACGCCAATTTGTTTCATTTCTGTAGAATATGGCTCTAAGTCGGCTTTGTAGCAATTGCAATCTGTAATTGATGTATACGTGATGGTTTCTTGTGCCTATCCGAAAAGGGGAAAAATGAGCTGCTATTTTGAATCAAATGTTATGTCATGCATGGCATGAGTTGAAAATTTTGACTCTAGGCTGCCTCAAAATCACAAAAAGCGACTGATCGATTCTGAAGATGTTTTTGCGACCTTTTGCGCCCTCTTGGTTGAATCATATAATGTGTTCTACACGCTTAACAGCTGGTATTCGTGGTTTTTCTAATAGATTTAAATAAAATAGGTACAACGAACTACTTCTGAACTATTTCCACCAGCAAACAATTGATCAGCCCAAAAGTATACCTACTTCTTCTCATCTACCCACCCGACCTCTATCGACAGGTAGAGTATAACTAAAAATGTATCACCTATCAGCTGATTGACTTTGACATAAGCTGTCATTTATGAAAACGTCATTTTTTTTCCATCGGCCAGTCCACCGCATTTTTCTTCACTAAAAAATCCCATAACAAAAGTAATTTTAAATAAAATAATAATTACATAAATTCAACTTGTAAATTCACAACGCCACTGTCTTCTTTTTAGCTTGGAAAATGTTTATCCGTCGGGTTAGTGGATTGCCAAGAACTGCCTTCACATCTTACAGCACCGCTGCCGAACCAGCACTACAGAAACTTGCCGACTTTCGTACTCTAGAAGGCGACACCTCCAAACACTCCAGCAATCATTTGGGAAAATTTTATCAGATTCCAGCGGAGGACAAGAAACAACTCTTCACCCATGGCGGACTGCCGAAATCTTTCGAAAGACAAGTGAAAACCTTCGGGGAATCTTCTCTCATGGTTCGTGAGCCGGCGCTTGAAGTCATCGATTACATAAAATCCACGAATTGGAAAAATCCCGCAGTCCGATACGTTCTCTATGGAGACGATGGTGTTGGCAAGAGTCTGAGCATGGCTCATATCATTCACTACGGCTTCCAGAATGGTTTTCTACTCCTGCACGTGCCATGGGTGCCGAATTGGTTCAAACGACCTAAGGAAACTGCGAATTCGACATCAATCGAAGGGTTTATTGATCTCCCATTTGATGCTGCAGGATGGTTGCTACATTTTAAGACTCAAAATGCTAAGCTTTTGCCAACGCTTGATCTGAAAACCACCAAAGACTATGTGTGGAGTAAACGTGAGACAACTCCCGCTGGCTCAACACTATCCGAACTGATTGAGCACGGCATAACTCGTGTGAAATTCGCCTCAGACACGATAGCCGCACTGATTGGTGAGCTGAAGCAATATGCGACCGGTGGGAAATGCAAAATAATGGTCGCCATCGATGGCTATAATGCGCTTTTCCACCCGGTGACGAAAATCGTAGCCGACAACAAAGCTAAAGTAAGTCCAAATAAGGTGACTCTGACGCAGCCTTTCATCGACATCAGCAACTACGACTGGTGCAATGGGGTATGTGTCTTATCCGTAGACAAGCTAGCCACATCTGAGGGCTTCAGAGAATCATTCATGCCGAGGTATTTGCTTGACAAAGAAGGCTTCGAGCATCTAGACCCGTTTGTGCCGATTCGAGTGGATAACTTCAATGAAAAGGAATTCAGCAGCTGCATTGACTATTACTTGGAACGCAGGTGGATTCAAAACTGCGAACAAGGTTTCAACCATGAACTGAAGTATCTGAGTGCGTCGAATCCGTTCCGGCTTATGAATATCTGTGCGCCATTGTAGGGATTTTATGTACGAGTACTTTTACAATTTTTTGCTGTTGAATTTAGAAATAAAGTTCGTTAGTAAGAAACAAAGATGGATTCTTTTTTAAGTGGTGCGTGTGGAAATCAGGAACTTTAGTTTGGGCTGGTGCTGGATGTCTTCTTGGGGTGCATTTTATTTCATAATACAAGTTTCATACCATGTGCACCCATAAGCGATACGGTTCCACTCCTGATCCTTGAATAAAGCTTTTTATAGACGTGGGTAAGCAAAAGATTGCGAGTTCTTCATCATGTCACGCTTCTTAAATGATTGGTCTTAGGCTTTGACCACGTTCACGTTTGGAAAGACACCGATTTTTTATCAAATTAAAATGCAGACCTAGTTATAAATGGAAATTAAGGAATTAAATGATAAATTAAGGAACAGCGACTTAAATTTTGTGTCGATCTCACGAAATCTTTTAAGCTCTTGAGCCTGAATCTGAATTTAGATCGTCCTTACTACGCTCAAGAGTACAGATTGCGTCTGAATGGGTCCGTAAGGGTGCTGTTGTTTCTTTAGTGACGCTACCCGAATTGGAGCATATACTATAATATGTTACATCGATCGGCATTAGCCGAGAAACGTGTTATCATACTACATACACACATGTCATCAAAGACACCAGTTGCTCTGCAAAGAAACACAATATCCTCATATTATTCCAAAGTATGTGTGGCCGAGCAAATTGGGTTGATAAATAGCTACCACAATATCCTCATACGATTCCATACGAGACTACATTCTATGTGTGTCCGAACAAAGCTGATTTTTGGATTCATATTTATTTTGCTTCGAAGAACAAACCATTGTTTAACACAATCTATGGGCATCTTTAATGATATAATAGTATGGCAATATCAATATGCAGCAATAGATAGTATGTACATATTACCAAACAGTTTTAGTTCAAAGTTTTGTCATGGCTGTACCTACTAATATGATTTTGTTCTCTTCTTGCAAGTCGGCATCGCCAAGGATGTAAATATAACTCCAAACATTTGCTAAAGTTTATAAGCACTTTGTGTATCTGAAAACGCATAGTTTCTCTTTTATTTTATAATACAGAAGTTTGTTAGCCGTTCGACAAAATCATGGTTGCAGGATGAGTAAATCTTAAGGAGGAATACATTTAAGGAGTTATCTGGCAGTCGTGTAGAAATCAGACTCTAACCATGAAATGCTAGATTAATTTCATCAGAGTTCGCCAAATCTGCGGGTGTGACGGACTGACTGATCAACTAAACCCTCTCCATTTTTAGACGATCTGCTTATTGCAATACCTAACTGAGGTGCCAGTCAGGTTAGCGTCTATGGGACGTCAATTTTGTTAATTTAAAGAACTTTCTTGATGAAAGAGCACACTCGCTTCTGATTGTGCATTGTCGCGGTGATATTGTCATTCTGTTTTTCTACACCTTACTGGACATCTACATATGTAGATCATTCAAAGAACGTGTAGTTGGCATCGTCTTGAATTAAGTCCCCATATCATTATGTTGGGCTTCCTGCTTTTCCCGTCTTGTGTAGAAATTTGTTAAAACAGCAGTGTCCCAGTTAGTTATTTAAGTTAACCTTAATCAGTTTCATTTGCACTCTTTGTTGCACACGCTTTTTGTTTTATCTTATTTTAAGATCTATAACACTTTGGAACCGGCGTAGTGGCAAATTTGGCGTTTCATCTCATCTGCTTCTGGACCAATAGTTACGCTACAGCTGTATTTTTCCAGGCTTCCTCTGTTTGTTCATTTGTTTCGATCGGTAGGTCAATTGATTTCACGTTGCATAAGTATTTTTCCCTTGTCAGAATAGCTAAGAAGCACTCACCAACTACTCCAAGTCCCCCACCAATCTCAATCGTAAAAATAAAAAACCGTTATTTTCTTGTGACTTTCTATTTTCTCTATATAAACGGTGATATTGTTCGATATTTTATTTTATTTTATTTTTTTCTAAATAATTTCCCCTTATAAATAATGAACTACACTCTCCACTAGCCACATCGGTTAAAACTTAAAATTTGTTAAACAAAAAAGAAACAATCGAACTCTGTATAAAGCAAGGGTGAATGCATATTGGATACAAACACTGGGCAACAAATCACAAACAAAATAAAAAGACATCCCCGTAGTGGCATCCGTAATACATCTCTGGCATGGATATTTGCTTTCTTCCCCACTAGTACGGTTTTGTTTTCATGTTTTCTACCGCTAATTGAGCTGTATGGTCGTAGAATTGCGACGGAGAAGTGGCTTTTTGTTAGGCTTCGATCTTGAATGGCGGGTACAATCGTGGCCAATCGACGAACTCGGTGCCATAGCGGAAGATACCGGTGGCGGTAACGCCTACCATTGCACCCCAGAAGAGTAGAAAAAGCAGATTCTCGGTACGCATTTCTGTGGGGAAAATCAGTGACGCAAAGAACATGGAGACGGCAAACAGCAAGATTGGCGGGAACTGAAATGAGAGAAAAGCCTCAGACGATTTTGCAACAAACATAAAAAAACACCAACAAACTTACCGTGCCATACTTCCAACCGCGATTTTGTGTTAGCGGTGAACGGACAACAACACCCTCACCATCGCGAACGACATAATTACCTAAGAACAGGTCAAGAGCGTCCTAAAAGTGGGCGTAGAAAAAATAGTTAATCTTTCCTAGCTTAAAGCGATCGTACACAAACCTGTCTGAAACCATCGGAGAAATTATTCAAATAGTAACGAGTCATTGAATTAACACCGTCCTGGATAAGACCGGCTTTGGTTCGTTTGCCTGTGCGTGTAAAGTCTGTTTTCAAAGCTCCAGTACCCGAGTATTGAAGCGAAATCATATCGGCGTGATCCGCCCAGACTCCCTTGAAAATAGCCTCGAAATTCGGAGAAACCGTTTCGATCTTTTGTCCAGCATTAAGGATTCCCAACTTCATCAGTACCTGGTTGAGGGACCGTCGCGCCAACATACTCTGTACGACATTGGTTCGATCCAAGCAATCGATACAGTTCGTTCGGAACACTCCATCCTGAGATGTCACCAGAATGCCATCCTCCCGCAGATGAAACACTGCAAATTCGTCCTGTTCGTAGGCCAAACGGTCTATCAGAATGTTCAACCGATCGTAGCGCATCTTTTTGCACTCTAGATGGAAGTCAAAGGACTCGTACCGCACTAGCGGATTCTTCATTTGACTGACAAACGTGCTGAATGCCTTCTCCAGAACACCCTCTGCTCCTTTGTGATCGACCTTAGAATTGGATAAAATATTAGCTGGACAGCCTTCCATAATAAAGAAAGCATTTCCTACCAAATTGACAAGAACCTGCTTTCCGTACAGCTGCAGTTGGGTATCAAAGTGCTTTAAGCACGCCAAAAGGTGATCTTTGCCTTGCACCAACTCTGGTGGGGGTTTATATCGTAGATTTGGCGTCTGACGCCAGTAGAATGGCATACTCCCACGCGTCTGGACAAATGATATTCTCTGTCCGTTGTATTCCACAAGCTGCTCAGTTTCTACATAATTGGATACATAACCATTCTCGTCGATACCCCGGCAGAAGAGGCGAGTACCAGCACGTTGGATGGATCGACGAGATATGATCGACCAGTAGAAAGTGTGACCATTGATGGTGATTTGATTCACTGAAACAACTAAAAAGCGACGAATAATGTCTGTCTGCTGTAATACTCTTCAATACTTACATCCCAATATCAATGGCAGTGCAAACTTCTTCATGTCAATGCAGTTGAAATTTCTCAAAAGCGCTCCGTTCCAAACGAATCGACTGTCTGCCCTTTCCAGAAGGCCATTCTACAACAAAAAAAAAGATTCGTCAGAGAAAGAGTATGTAAGGGACATCACCAACTTACTCTCAAAAATTCTGGTGGCATGGAATGTAATCGCTGTTGCGTGTGCGTCAGATCGTACCAATAGGAAAAATAAAAGCACTGTGTGTCCAGAGTTTTACGAATCATACTTATGTATAAATCATTTTGTTCACGTTGCGCCTGTCTAAGGTGTGTTATAGATGGAATGTATGGTATCACATCGTATCCGGCTAGCCGCCAAATGATTGCACCGTTCACAATACCAACAAAGAGACGGTGAGTGGCCACAACCAAGTACTGACCACCGAGCAGACGAATGGTTCCCAAAATTCCACATACTCGCCGAATTGGCACTTGATTATCCAATTGATTTGATTTTACTATAAGAAAAATCCAAGCGCTGATGATAACAAACCAATGGCAACCAGTCAGTTCATTACTTACCCTGAACTTTAACAAAATTCGAGACACGATCGATTATAAGAAGTTCATCTTTGCCATTTGGTTCAACGATAAATCGTTCGGGCGTAATGTAACTGCGAAAAAATATGAGAAACTTATTAGCAGTCCTAACCAGATGGAAAATATGAAACACGTACAGATTCATGTCATCGTAAACATCCCAACCAGACATGATGAGGGTGTTTTCTGATTCACTAAAGGCTGACTAGCGACCATACATATATTTACTAAAAATTTATAGGCGATGCCCGTTATAGGTATTTTGGAATTGCACTTAAAGAATTATTTTGAATGCCAGAAGAATTTTTTATTTAAATTGTTTGCGTTTACTTCTTTGAAGAAGTTAAAATCACAGAGAAAAAAATTCGTTGATTGATTAAAAATTTATTGACAAAAGTGTGTGCTAACTCCAGCTAACTGACAGCTACTGACATAAGGATTTTTTTCTGTGAGCAGCGCCACAAGTGGTGGATAGATGTTAAATTGGATGAATACTGGCGTTCATTTACAGTGGTCTGGTGGAAGTGAATTGAGGTACATTAGGTAGTATGGTGGAATAATAAATATTAAATTCGTTGTTATACAATAGGCGTGTTTTTTTTTAAACGTAGCTAGGCAGTCGTTCATTAAAACGATTCCCAGCCAGCCGAACGCAGCTGACTTACCTCCAAGTTGGTGTGTGTGATTTCGGTCATATGTGTGTGATTTCGATCAGCTGTTAAGTGTGAAGTGTCAAAGTACTCGGCATTCAACCAAATCGATTTTTTGTTATTTGTTGTGAAAACAATTAATTTAGGTAATTTATTCAATGGATAATTTACATAAAGTGATATGAAATCATAATATAGTGGATTATTTCTGTGAAACATCATTAAGTAATTGAAATTATATAATTATCGTACACGGCAGTCTGTCAAATGTCCTACAAATCGCTTTAAGCGCCACCTTGCCATGAGATATCGCAACATTCCTAGCCAGCTGCTTTTGGCTGCGGATAAAATCAAGAGTTGTAGCCAGCTGGTTGTTGTATTTGTTTTACGTGTGAAATTTGACTTTGCTAGCAACTACTGGCTAGCTACGTTTCAAAAAAACACGGCTATTGTGGACGTTTTGTGCTATCGTTTATTAATATGTGCCAGACTAATCACATTTTTGCAAGTTTTGGTAATTGATTTCTGTCCAAGAGGGCGCCATGACTCGATAATCTTCGAGAGTGCTTAAAAAACTTTTATCGTCGTATTACGGTTGGCAAACTTTCTAGCTCTCGCCTTCGAAAACAATGTTCCCAACTAAACGCCATGAAATAACAGTTGTGAAATGTAAAAAACTAAATTATTTTGGTGCGATTTCATCAGTTTTAAGTAGAAAGCCCGTAATGTGCCGTGTTACCCCAACTTTGTGTCTCCGGGTACAGCGTTTCGTACGGTTTAACGGTGTCCAAGTTCCAGAACTGGGAGGATGTCATCCATTCAAACGAGTTTGCGAGTTTTAAGCTTTTGCAGAATATAGCGCTATGACTGTAGTAGCCTGAAGTAGCCTAAGTTAGTGAATCTAATCGGACTCTTGCTTGCCTGGCATTATATGCAGATCGAGTGGTGTAAGATACAGAAAAGTATCCAGTGCTGCCGTGGGTGTTGTGCGCAAGGCTCCCGTTATGGGAACACCGGCTGTTCTCTGAACCACCGCTAATCTTCCTTATATATTTTTCTTGTGAGCTACCTTCCACCAGACAGGTGCTCCGTACCTGAGAATGGGTCTGACATTCATTGCGTAAGGCCAGTGCATTAATGCCATTTTGATTCCCCAATTGTTTCCGTTGTTCGCCTTTCTGATTCTATCCTGTAAATTTAGATTAAAATTATGGTATATAGAATAATTTCAGATACTTTGCATGATCTGTAGACCTAGACACAGCTTAGCACAGTATAGCTTGAGGTGAAAGTTGGTATCTTGTACTTTTGAGTAAAAAGAACTAGTTCCATTTTGGTGGGACTTACGTTAAGTCCACACCTGCGTACCCATTTGCTGATGGTCGCCAACGCGGCCTCCATGATTTCACCCAGTATATAAGTAAATTTACCTTGAACTATAATAACCACGTCATCAACGTAAATGCTGACGCTGATTCCCGCAGAGCGAAGTTTCTGAAGAACATTATTTAGGACTATCACCCATACAAACGAACAGAACAAACGAACATAACTGTTAAAAAAAAATTCATTAAACTCGTCCCGTTGATTCGAGTTATATAGTCTGTTCAATGAAGCTGTGCTGGACAGAAATATCAGAAAGTACAATGTTTACGTGTTCAATGAGAAAAGTTTCTGTCCGAGACTGATCTGCTGTCAGCTTTCAAATTGGATGTTTCTGGAAAAAGTGCTGCCAATTGGAGAAACAAGCCTCTGAGAACATTAGAATCCAAATTACCTCATCTTTTGCTCCAAAAATAAAAGCCTACATAATTAACACTGAAGACAAACGTCAAAGGCAATCTTTAGAATGTAAACAACTCTGACATTTTTGTGTCTTTCTATAAAGAAACATATTTATATGGATTTTGTAAACTAAAGGTACTGGCACCATGACAGCCCCAGTGAATGCGTAAAAAATGAACTCCAAATATTATCATCGACAAATCTTTCTTAGAACCTTTCTTGGAAAATAAAAATATCACAAGCTAACAGCTTTTATTGTTTCTGTTAAATCAGATAAACATGTACCAGCCATTTCCAGTTTTCTAGTTATCGGTCTTCAAGTACAGGTACCTACGCTTAATAATGTTAACAAAAAAAAAAGTGAGTTAAGTACTCCACACCTTGAAATATGCTTACACGCGTTCGTTTCCTTTTTACTCGGCTTCTTAATTATTTTCATGTCTCGTTACCTTCAGATAAAAATCAATTCCAATAAATAAAAAAAGCGCAAGCGTGCCTGCGTACGCATAACAACAACTGTCAAACATCACCGTGTCAATCTCACTCTAAAATGATCCACCAGCTTCGACACTTTCTCATGCAACTGATGAAGAATATTTTAATCAGTGCATGAAATCCAACTGCACAATGAGACCTGTCGGCATTTCAAATCATTTTGTTTCAGGGTAATTACAAAACGCAAAGTAATTTTTAAGAAGTTCAAATGAGGTAAAAGTGTGTTCCATCGGGCAACAATTGACATTACGAGAAAAGAAAGTCATTGCCAGCAGCTACCAAATCGTTTCATCTCTCAATGAAACATTTAAATGGGCAAAGAAAAAAAGTCGATTGACAGTGACAGGTGAAATAATGATTTACGGTAAACGCAATTCTTTTTTGTTTATAAATTACGAGGATAGTGTTATACCATTGTGTTTGTCAAAAATTCTTCAACAAACTTCAATGAGTAACAATCTGTCAGTTTTGGCTTAATAAAAATGCTAATTATCCTATTTTGAAATTCACACATTATGTAAATTGATTTTAAAGAATACCTATGATATATACCTCCAGAGAGGCGGAGGAGAAAAACAACAAGAAAAACATGCAGAACAGAAATAAACTCGTTTGACATGTCGGCTGAACTTGCCAGTGATCATGCCAAGACCTCTCAAGGACATTTAAAAGTCGTTTTTTTCTTCTCTTGTACCACCACCAACAATGGATTTAGATATCTCGGAAAACCTAATTCCAATTTGGCTAAGAGGTGGTTTTTTGTTCATAATATAATAAGAATTTATAGCCGAATAATTGACGCCAACAGTTGACAGTTGTCTTTTTCTTCGCCTCACTTGACATTGATCCACTTTGGGAGGGATTGAGCTAAGAGTTGTTCAACTTCTTTTTTTTTACTTTGTGTGTGTTTCTTGTGTTTGATTGCAAATTAGTGAGCATATTGTCTGAGAAATACCAGAGGATTACGAAAGTATACGATACGCATGTGCTGTGAATAATAAGAATACTCTACTCGTATCTTGTTATGTTGAAATGGCTTTAGTGTGGAGAATGTAACTGGGTGACAGTTGTGGTGGACTGTCATTACAGAGAAACAGGTAAAATAAACAGAACGAGAATTACGTGTCTTGCGGTCTTGGTGACCTTACGCTGTCTGTTTTGGCACAATGTTTATAGGCATTTCTGGTTGGTAGAATGGAAAGAAGAGGATTTCTTAGCTGACTTAACGTTAAACTATCAACTGAAGTTGTTTGTGATAAAAACTGATCTTAACAGCTGCGTGAGAAGCCATGTGCTGAACTGCGCTTAAGAGGCGGGGTAGAAATATTAATTTATGATAATATTAAGTTAAACTTGTTATGTTTTGTTGCTAGCTAGTGGTATGACATCCAGTTTTTTTATTATGCGAATTAAGGTTCATTTTTGAATCTACCTAGCAACTGTCACTAGAAGAAGTCAAATAAATTTTAATCCTATTCTATCCTATCCTTACTTAACATTAACAATGTAATAAATAAGATAAGGTTTGAAGTTTCACAGGAGTCCAATTAGGTGCCCACACATTTATACAAACCGCCAAACAAAGATTAGATTTCATAATTTTCATTCTCAAAGTGATATTCCAAAGCCTCTCTTAGAATATTTCATAACTCAACTTTTTTCAACAAATCGGACAATAAGTTGGCAGTTTGGCGGGTGGTATTCTCCTCCAGATACCGCAGAGTCAGATTACTAACTAACACAAACATTGTGTTTGAATAGAACGACCTTTTAGGTGGCGCTACAGTTCGAGGTGAACCAGGGTGTATGTGGGTGTACTATTTTTGCTCAAATAGAAAGGACCTACAGCCGATTACGATCCCGAACTCTATAAATCCAGGTCTTTGCTTTGAAGTTTGCCTTACAAACTGCAAGATAGATTGTGGATGAATATCCAAGGTATCCAATGTCAGTTTCGGTACATAAGGTCCATAATATGGAGAACAAGTTCCTCGGCATGCTATATTACCTATAGGCCAATTAACTGAACTAGCTACTAAGGCTAATAATAAAAATATTAAGTTGTTTAGTTCAAAAAATGCGCGAAAAATATCAAGAGCCGCAACCAACTTACTTACTTAGTTGGCGCTACAGCTCGAGGTGAACCTGGGCCTGCTTCTCGCAAACATTTGTGTGTGCGTGTTATATTTTTGCACGAATGGAAGGGACCTACAGTTTTTTGCCGACTCCAAACGGCGAGTTGAGAAACTCAATCGTGACAAATGATACTCTTTGAGGCTTGTCAGACATTCGAAAAAGGTGGGCACTGTGAAAAATGTTTAGGTGTTTGCGGCGGGATTCGAACCCAAGACCGCTGGCTCAGTAGTCCGACGCACTAACCACTTGCGCTACGGTGCCGCAGCAGCAACCAACACTGATTAATTTATTAGATTACTTTTAACTTCGGATCCGTTTTTAGCTAACGCAAGATATTCAGAAAAAAACTAAAAAATCTATGGTAGGCAAAGACGTTGAACTTTAATTGTGAAAAATACAAATTCATTCCAAATTAGTAAATTAAGTCATTTAAATTATAAATTAATTAAATTATAAATTTATCATTTTAAATGCAGTTTTGAATTATGACCGCTGATATCAAACATATGAAACCACTGTGTGGCAAGTTGAGACTTGTGAAGCTCATTGACAAATGATACTCTTTGATTGCTTGTCAGACATTTGAAAGAGCTGTCACCGTGAAAAAACTTTTAGGTGTGTAACACGGGCTGGGATTGAACCCGGGCAGTTTGCGTAGTAATCCAACGCACTTACCACTACACTACGGTGCCGACACTTTCCGACTACTCTTGATGCATTTTTACTAGGTATAAACTGTCTGACAAAATTCAAACCTATTTCAATGCCAAATTTGTCATATAAGTTCATTCAGTACGATCATTGTTCTAGATGACTAATATTTTAATCAAAACTAACCAATTGAATGCAAAGCTGTCTAAAAATTTCGTCAACATTCAAGACTTCAAGTAGGCAGTGTACACAAATTAAAATGTACAATATATGAATATATATTTAGTAAAATAATTGATTTTAAGGGTAGGGCTCCAAATAACATTTGGTGACGTGAAATAAGGCCCAACGAAATAAGACCAAATTATAAAAAAATTAGTGTCAAATTTGGTTTGTTTCGCTTTTCAAAACGAAATGAAGCCAATTTGGCCTTATTTCAATTCCACGGTCTTGGTGTTTCTTTTTTTTTTTTTTTGTCGCGAATTTTATACTATTACTCTATCTAATGCTCAAAAACGAAATACCTAGTTTTTAAATATTATTTTTAAATATATTTAATCTACCAGGTACAAAATATCCTTAACAGATCTAAGAAATACAATAATACATACCTATATAATGTATATAAGATAGAGAAACAATTCAAAAGTTGAATTACATAAATTTGGCCCTTAAAATTTCAACAGCATTTTGCTTAAAACAATTACGCCTTGAGCTTACATCCAAGTGACCGGCCACAGAATTGAATAAACGGGTTATTGGTTCGGCCAAACCATAGTTAGTCCTATGCGGTGGAGGATAAAATAGAGGCCTTTCTCTTAAAACTCTTCAATGCACCTAGAACGGTAAGGAAAAAAGCAGTTCAGCGCACTGTATTCCATTTGAAACAACGTCAGTCAAAAACACTAAAGACTGCATTTTCCTCCTGACAAAGAGAGTACTTAAACCAATTCTTCAGGAGACGAGGAGATACCATCACAACCAATCCGTTCTCTCAATGGAGGAGGTAATTCAGATACTCAACGGATCTAACTGGAACGTTCTCTGCAACTACGTATCGGACGCCCTTGCATATAGGAACCAGTTTATGGAGGAATAGATTCCCTAATCTTTATGTTGCAAATCATTAAAATTGTTAAAGTAAATCGCTGTAAAATCGCTAAAAAATTAAAATTGCCAAAGTTTAAAAATGCTCCAAAATATTTCTTAACTGTTATATCTTGCGAATCGCTGTATATTACTTATTATCTTTTTTTATGTTAGCAAATTATTAAAATTGCCATTCAAAAGTTAAAAATATATTTCAACAATTGTAACTTAAAAAAATGAATTTAATTTAACTGCAATAATGTATCCATGCATAAAAATGTCAATCTGGCTGACGGCTTTTGCCATTGAAGTAAACATCGAGTCTTATATGGTGGAAGCTCAGAACCTGTATTGAGTCTACGAAGTGCACAGCGGGTAAATGATTTCTGGACCCGTTCAATACGAGATGAATGGACTACAAAGTAAGGGTCTTAGATTGCGCAGCAGTACTCTAATCTGGACCGAACTAAAGCGCAGTAAAGCGTCTTAAGCACATATGGGTCACAAAAATCTTCAGAATTCATCTTAATAAAGGCCAGTAGCGAATAGGATTTAGACACTATTCGGTCAATGTGCAAACTTAAATTTAAATGTGTGTCAACAATTACCCCTAGGTCTTTAACCTAAAAAGCACGATTAAACTTTGCACTGTTGGCTGAATAGGAGAAATGGAGTTTTTAAATGGAATCCTTAGTTTTTGAGCATAAAATAGAGTAATAGTATAAAATTCAATATAAAAAAAACTTTGCATTATATCCAACCTCGCATCTGCTCCCAATCCAACAGTAACTCCAAGCAAGCGGGTTGAAGCGGGGCAATGCAATGCCCGCTCATACATATTTCACTATTTATGCCCAAAACTTTGCAACCGATGTTACATACCGAATTGTATATTAAACCGATCACATATTTGGTTTTATCTCCAACTTCTATTTCAAAAGCGCAATATGGCCAAACTTGAGATTTGGTTGAGTTCAGTTCAGTTAAATTAGCGCCAAAGTAACTCCTTCACTGCCTACTTGCACGGACCTGATACCAATCGTATTTGGTATATTGTGCGGGAGCTAAAAATAAGGTTCGGACCAGTGTAAACTTAAATCAAGAGAAGGTTTTATCTCTGAAGATACAATGTCTCTCAAAATAAAACATGTCTATGTAAATCCTGTCTAACCATAAAAAATTAACATATCATCAGAAATCAAGTAAAGGATCGGATTTCTCTTGTCAACCGCTGTTTCTTTGGGCTAAAAAGGCAATTAAGGAGACTCTATATAAGGTCCTTATCATCCCCGTCTTGCTACATGGAACTGAAGCATGGACCTTCATCGCTTCAAGAGAAAAATCCTTCGAAGATATTCGGTCCCGTTTGAACAATTAAAATTTTTATTCAGATTAAAAAATATATTATTTTATACGTTATCCCAAAAAGCTGACCACTTTCCATTTGTTTATCAATTTAGACAGAATTTCTTGATTAAGAAACCAGTGGACGTCATATCAAGCCCGTTCGTCTAAACGAGGTCGATGGCAACTTATTACTAGGACACTGAATATACTCATTGCTATTATTTTTGGCAGTTTAACAATCTACTGACTAACTGGTGGGTTTCAAAATAAATCCAAGGTAAACAAAAATCTATACTAAAAGTTTTTAGCACAACATCTTCATTGACACAACGGGTACTTAGCCAATTTCTTTTATGGGAAGTCCGACGTCTTACTTCTTCTCAATAACTTGGCAGCGCAAAGTATTTTGCTTTTAATTTGAAATACAGCCTTCAGAAAGCTCTCAATTTGATCAAACATCGTATTTCTCATTTCAATTAGAATCAATTAAACTGTATTTGCATGCCTACCATGGAGCTATCTCATTAAATCTTGTCTAAATGACTTCATAAAGAAAGCTATAAAAGAATTTAAAATAATCAGTCAGCATACTCGTATGTACCTAAATCTATACCAAGCAATCGCAATCACTTAAGGCAATGTATTGCTCTTAATTACCTCATTACACTTATTCTCTGTGTATATATATTTTAGTGTTAACTTTCTAACTTAACGATCTATTTAAATTTATTCATTACCAAAAAAAAAATAACCATTCGTCTATTCGTCTGTCCATTGCATTTGTTTGGGAAGGGGGCATAGTTCGCCCCTCGTTATTCGCAACTCTTTAAAATAAACCTGCATTCCTTCTTTAATCTCCGATTTCAATCAAATGCTGCTCCTCTTCTATCTCGTGTCTCCTCTTCCGTTCCCTCTCACACTGGTCTTGCAATAAACAAGCATATCAATCGCCTGGAGCTGAAGATACCATTAAATGCAATTTAACCGGCCAATACCGCACCTTTCGCGGATTAAGTTCTCTTCACCATCTCTCATCGTGTGTAAGTAACACCAAAACTGGTGCTGATCGACGAAAGAATACAGCGAAACTAATAAATAAAGAAAAAGAAGAAGAAGAAGTACAGATTTAGAAGAGGGCGGATGGAGGGGAGAGAAAACAACATTACAGATATCGGGACGGCCTTCAGGGCTTCATGAAGCTATGAACAAACACACGAATTTCACAAGACGCAACTGTAACTGGTTTTTTCTTCTCGTTGTTGTTGCTGTTATTATTGGTAATTTACTGGGCACGAAAGAAATTCTTTAAATACTCGCTTACACCGCGCTCTTGATGAAGCTTGGCACATTTCCGTCACACGCTCTGACTTTGAGAATAGGGTGAGTAGGTATTTTGTTGTTCTTCTCTAACTCTACACTTTGGCGTATACTTGTTTTTTTTAATACTTTTTTTGCTCTACATCAATGAACTCCTGCAAATCGTTATAAAACTACTTAGTCTACTTATATGCTGATGATGTGCAGATCCTAATAAGCCCGCTCTTTTCTGGGAAAAACAAACCCGTAGCTTTGATGAATACTTACTTTTTTTCCATTCTTCTTGGTCTCAAAAATGCCATCTTCTTTTAAATCCACAAAAATCGAAAACCCTTTCTATATACAGAAAACTCTTTGATATGTCAAGTGTATCCCCAGTAGCTCTTGTAAACGACATCATAGACTAGAACCCTTGACACGTTTCAGTCGAACTTTGACCTGGAAGACCGTATAAAATTAATAGTGCTATTGAGAAGCTCTAGGGTAGTCTTCGTATCCTTTGTGTGTCCCAAAGGTTCATTCCTACAAGAACTAAACTACTACTATGGGATGGGAATTTTTTTTTCAACGCGGACTCTATGGCTATTCGAACCATTAACGTTGTTCTATACAACAACATTGCTCGCTTTGTTTTTAATATAGGAAGATACAACTACGTGTCCGACTTCTCGAAAATAATTTGTGGCTGCAGCCTCAATAACCTTTTAAGATTTCGATCGTTATCCAACCTGCATCAAATCATTCAATTTCAATAAAGGTATAATTTTTACAATAAGCTGAATTTCCCTCACTTAACAGGGGTATTCACGCTTATTCGCTTTCGATGCTCCTATCTACGAGTAAGTACTGAGCGACAGTTCTTCATTCATGTTGTCCGCCTTTGGAACTCCCTTCCCTGCCAATCGAGTTGAGAAGAGTCAGATGCACAAGGAGATTTAAATCACTCCTTTTCATTTATTTGGAAAATAAATTAAGCAAAATTAACACATAACATATACCTTGCATAATGTTTTATAATATTTTAAGCTTTTTTTTTAAATGAAATTGACTTTTTTGTTATTGTTTTCCCTCAAACTAAAGAATGACAGTAATTTAAGACATTACGTCCTAAAGTAACACAAATGTTATCGATTTGTTTAAATAAATAAAGAAAACTCTATTATAATATAAAAAGAAGCGGGAGAAATGCTTATCTGCTTGGCTGGCATTGGAAAATGAATGTAACAAACAACTCTACAAGAAAATCCAATCCAGAAGAAAATCCAAAAAGAGTAAGTTATAAGTCCAGCGTCGCACTACCTTTTCAAACGAAATATGTCGCAGATAATATTTGTTTATTGAAATGCGAGTTTTTAATGATTTCGCTTTTACACGTTTAAAGAACAACTAAATCGGGAAAACAATCTACCATCTAAAGCGGGAGCCGCGGAAATGGAACAATTTTTTATAATTTTTTCTAAACAAAGGGTGTGACTGCTTCCTTATAAATTAGATTAGATGAACTATTTGTAATAATATCGTCGGATTAGCGCACATCCATGATTGAGGCGTTGGTTATGGAACCGGCTAGGTCTTTGTTTGAACCAGCAATTTTTACTATTGCCCCATATAGCCTACCTATGAAACTGAGACGTGTTAAGATTCAACAATCATAGTGGGATAGGAAGTCCTCCTCTGTGTCTTTACGCTTGTTGAACATTTGTCATGGCTAAATTCGCGGTGTCTCAGCAAAAATGACAAACACCCAGTCAAACCACCGTCGTACCTTTTTTCTGGTAGGCAGTATCTCAGATAAGCATTTTCACCCACTGTGTATTCCACCACACTTCTTGATCAGGATAGAAATCGGTGTGTCTCCACTATACGTATACTGTACAGTCTTGTGTAAAAATTAAGACCAGTAGGATAATAAATTGTTCACTTTCGTTCTTAGTTTTATTCAGATGAAGGTTTTGTACTTATTCAAGCACCTAACCACAATATTGATAGAGCTGTAGATGAACTAGAATCCCAAACCATTGAAAAAATACTGTAAAATAGGATGGGCAGCCATTTAAATTAAATTCTATTTTCCATAAATAAATCAGAAAGTGTGATCTTTCCAATAAAGCAAACTACTTTGAAAACTATTAAATCAATTTTTTGTTGCAAATTTCCCTGTATGTTATTTCAATATGACAACCAATTTCTGTTCAATCGATGACATATGTCTCCATTTGACTTTGCATAGTAATTTGCACATACGAATGACATATTTTACTTGCGGTTTGCACAAATAAATGTCTTCTCAAAGAATATTTTATTCACATTATTCGTGTTGTTTAGTTGGTAGTTAATGATTTTACTAAAGAGGTTGTGAGGTTAATTTATTTTTATACTATTCAAAAGCATTTCACGGGGAATGACATCGAAGTGAATACACTCTATTTAGAGCCAGAATATTACTTGTTTTTTTTTCCTCTAAAAAATTCGGAGCAATTGTGTGATTAATATTCACGTTGTGTAATAACGATCCATAGAAGGATCGTTAACCGTTTCAATATTAATTGTTATTCTCCGTGTAGTATAAACAGGGTGGCCCCAATATATTTGTGATCCAAACAGATGCAGAACACACGTCGACAAGCCATAGAACGCTATACTCCCCAAGATTGCGGAATACTCGTGACTATTTTTTACGAAATAATTCGTCAGTAATTTTGGCGCATATTTCCCGACCGTCCTACGCCAACAGGCCAAAAACTAAGGCGTTCAGCCACTCGCCCAGAAGAGACTGGAATAATACGTGACAGAAGAAGTGCCGAAAGGCCTCGTAGTGCTTGTTCCGACGAGAATATCGCCGGTGTGGCTGAAGAGGTCACGAATGAGGTTACAGAACCATGATCAACGAGTTTTAATTGCCACAAATTGATAAAATGGAAAGGGAGGACATGTGGTTCCAACAGGACGGTACAACCAAATACACATCTTGCGCGACAATGGACATTTTGAGGGATGCGTTTCCGGGTTGCCTAATATCCCGTTTTGACGATTTGCATTGGTTGGCTAGATCACCTGAATTGACTGCTCCAGACTTTTTTCTGTCAGAATACGCCACAGATTTTGAAAGCTCTCAAAGAGAATATCCAATAAGATTGCGAGAACTTATCACCCGAAGTTCTCGCCAGAATGATTGAAAACGCGGTAAAGAGAGCCCAAATGATCATCATCTGTCTCTTATTATTGCCCTTCATGTGATCACGCTTTGTGTAAACATTATAAGGGTATTCATATCCCCTTAAGCGTATGTAAATTATAAAAAAAAAACCACTGGATCGATATCATCTTCAAAAAGTAATAGGAAAAAACTTAAAGTGATCAAAAAAAAAAAACTCCAAATTATAAAAATATGTCGCTTTATTTGAAGATAAAGCAAAACATCTTCGGGTTAGTGTTTTGGGCCACCCTGTTTTGTACTCGCAATAGAGGTTTACTACAATAATATTTTTAAGGCGTTTGCAGAATTATTTACCTATTAGCATAAATTATCTGTCAAATCAGTTTAGTTGCAGTCAACTTTCTTGGAGAAGAGCAAAATCGTATGCCCAGACCATAATACAGCTTGAGTGACAGGGAACGCATCCCATCCTTTATTAGACAGTTCACACTTTGTACATGAATTTATTGCATTTCATTACCTTTTTATTAACTAAAATAAATCATAATGAAACAAATTAAAATATTCACTACAAACTGACATTATTTGTCGAAGAAAAAACGCACCTGCGAGTTATAATAATTTATGACAAAAGAAATATCCCGTGTGGTGACAGCATATAATCAGATGTATCTTGAGTTTTATTTCTCTGAATATATGTATAAACCCTGACATATATTTTTTTTATCATTTAAAGGTTTGGCATATACAATATTTCCATATTTTCGTTAACTTTTAATGTATTAATCAGTGTGGATGGCAGAATTTCGCAAGCGTATAATAAAAGTCTTTTGCATTTTCCCATTTAACATCGCATAGCAGATGAGCTTCCCTTTTATTCCAATTTCTCTAATTGATTCAGAAATTTAATTGCACTTTATTTATGATATAAAATGTAGCATTAATGTGTTTCGTGGCGACGCAGAATAAATAACGCAACATTTAGCTTGAGCGTTATTGACTGAGAGTTCTAAAATGTCAAACAAAACATAGCTTCAGGATTCTACATGCCTTTTATTCTTTGAAAACATCATAAAAATGCGCATTAGCATTCTCAACAATTTTTGTTTGTCTCTTACATTTACATTACATTTGCATTACATTTGCATTACAACACAAGAACAGCGGTTTGGAACTTTCATAATGACTGTTGTTCAGAATGTTAATAGAGGTAAAATGACGTGCAGCAGATGTTGCTTCAAACGCATTCAAGAAGTACGTTTAAGTATGTACTTCAAATCTAATTATGGAAATGATAAGGCTTTCGTTTATATGGCTATGTACATACTTGTGTAAAACATGGAAGTAGTATCCATGGTATACGTATATGGATGGCAATACTAACAACGAGCAGTTTCTTAAGTAAGTAGAAAGATAGATGTATCATTTATGGGAGGAAAGAGCTCTGTATTTTAATGGATACAAAGTCTAACAAGTACTGTTCTCAAAAGAGAAGAGAGCAGCTAGCTCGGGTGGTGACCCTTATTCCTTGAAGAATATCCGAGCTAGTTGTACCTGATCTTATTATCGTTGGTTATAATATCCGGCAGACATTACTCGTTGTATTGTTATGTATAACTATCCCTGTGTAGCTGACACTCGTATTTGGGCTATCTTGATATCCATTTTGAAGTATCATCTCAAAACAGCCAAGATACCAATCATCCTAATTCAGCTTAGCTACCAATTTTTACCTTGTTTCTATCACCTGACTCCGTTACCTCCGTAACGTTCTAAGAAGGATTATCTTTCGCTCCTGTAATTATGCAATTATAATGTATGCCTCATCCGGCAGTCTTTCTTGATTGATGATGCTTTATTTTCGGAAGGCTCGATGGATTTCACTGGTCCCTGGACTTTGTGGCTCTGTGGCTACTGTGAAAGTACGCATGGACTCTAAGGTGGTCTGTAAACATCACAGAACAAGAACTCGCTCTTCCGAGTCCAGATTGCTTTAACTAGAGACATTTGGAGATACATAGTGCTGGCTAAGGAGGCTTGTTTATGTAGATCCGGCATATATGGTGGTCAGTGTTATTTTGAGTTCACCATAATCAGCTATTAGTAAAATGCACACACTACATCCTCTCTCAATGGCTGAGTTTTTCAATTCAAATGCGAGCTAGGATAATGATTAACTTGAGCTTTGATCTTCTTGTATTATTTAAATTGATTACTATATTTATTGCCACCTTAAAAGCACTAACATAGGTATATTCTTGTGATACCTTCAAAAAACCAACCACCTCTCTTAGTCTCCCTAATCAGAAACATCGCAACATCAGCAACGTAATTCACTCATCTTGTTCTAATTTGTAACCATATCTGTGTATGCAAATGTAGCTACATATACAACACACTCCATCCCATTCCCTACCTGAGTGTCACAAAAAGGAATTACCTCATCTTCGTAACAGAGAATTTGCAAACAAAAAAAAAACCATCGCCCATCAATAATCACCGAAAACACCACAAGAACTCAATAAATACCACCAACCAACCAATAAAGGCAAAGAAAAAACTTCTTGCAAAACAGAAGAAGACAGTAATGTCAAAAAAAATCCCCCAAACCGGTGAAAAAAAAAAACAAAAGAAAATTCCACTCAAGCTCAGAGCCCTAAGCTACCAGCCAACCAGACCCCCAAACGATATCTATCTACATACGTAGCTACAGACTTATCCACCAACCTACCTAACCTACCTACCTACACCAGTCATTCCGATCTTAGCCGCGAATTTATACATCTTTTTATTTTTTTTATTATTTCGTTCGTTCCACAGAGAGAAACAAAAAAAAAATCCAGAAAAAAAAAACAACAAGCAAAACCTCAACTCGAATGTTTTGTCTTTAGTTACCGTCGCGATACTGTTAAGAGCTGTATGTACACCGCACTGAGCTGAGCTGCTCACACCGTTATTCGCGCGAATAGTACCTGTTCGTCTAGTGAGATACAAGTTTTTCTACTTTAGATACTCTTAGTAGATGCATATATGCATCTGTGTATCTAAACAACTTCATTCTTATAGTGTGGAGAATTCTTCATGTATCTTTATATATAAAACTAAATAAAAATACATAAGAAAACGTGTAGAACGAGAATCATGTGAATGAAGAAGAAGAAGACAACATCAGTGTTTTGTGTGGTGATCCGTTTTAAAAGCCGGTATCCTAGTGAATGGGTGGAACTAGTGTGTATGCAAATAATTGGAACAATCCCTAGTGACTGCGGTCAAAATAAAAAAAATAAAATAATACTCGTATCTGTGACGATTAGATTTCCTCATTTCATAATTACGTTTCGCATAACGGAAGACGACTTATATCTGGCAAAAGTTCGTAAGGAGAATTAGCAATAAAATAATAAAAAAAAAAACAAACATAGGAAATCTCTTAGGTATTGAATTTCATCTCAAATGATATAACCACAAGCGCTTGCTAGTCAAACAAATTTAATCTAGATACAGAGAAATTACGTCGAAAGTTTATGCATCATTTTTTGTTGTTGTTTTTTGGACAAAAAAAAATCTCTCCACACTCATTTATATGCCAAAGACCGAACCCGAACAAATGGAGTTAAATTCTTCTCCAACGACTTTGCAAATTTAATCAAATCGTCTCCTCTCCCCCCCCCCCCCCCCCGACAACCCCCCCCCCCCCCCCACCCTCTTTATCTGTTCAACAAACAAAAGCCATCCACCATAACATACTCGTACTCATATATCGATATCAACGACTTAAAATAGATACAAGTAGGTATTCCAAAGATATCCAACAAGAAGAAGAAATAATAGAAAACCATAAAAAAGATACTCGTACTCGTACATCGGTGAAATGCTGCCTCCAGTAGTCATTTCGAATGTGGCAAAGACCATTTCTGTCACGAATACAACTTCAACACTTAGCCCCACTTTACCGCATGCAGAGAAACAGCAACAAGTAGAAGAAGAAAATATCTGTCGACCATCCCAGATGAAAGAACATATCCAAACTTATACCAAGTTGAATGGATTTAACGAAGAGGAAGATGCGGCGACAACGATGAAAGTGGAGCTAACTACTACTGCGGCTGCACAAAATCATACAACTATCAGTGTTGGTAGCAGCACAAATGATGATGGTATAGATGTCGACGACGAGAGTAGTATTAGTAGTAGTAGCTGTATCTTACGGCCATCATTCACTACTACCATTGCGGCCTTTTCCCCAGTTTCACAAATCGAGATAATCAACCATAGTCGAGGAGGAGTAGCAGAGTGTGCAAGTGCAGTGACCGAATCAGTTTCATCGACGGAGAAAGACTTTCATGTTGTTAAGATAAAAATTTCGCCTGACTCGGAGTTGTTACTAAATGACACAATAGTGAATCAGCAATTTAAATCGGAAATCAAGAGTGAGCCAAATTTGAATGCGCCGCATAATATTAATAATAATCAAAGTGTGGTGAGAAATAAAGTAACCGTTGTGAATTTGACAAGTAGTGGTGATAGTGTGCCGCCCAAAGACAATCATCTACAGTTGAACATTGAAAAGGATATCAGTGAAGGATCAGACACTATGGTACAAAAGTCAAATAGCAGTGGCACCTCAGTGACCGAATTGAATGTCAGCAATCCAACGTATCTGTACTACATGATGACCAGTGGTCAGTTCTCACCGAGTGACACTTTGGATAGTGGCACCTGCAGTGACATGGATAATGGCGGCAGTACCACCAATTCGACCACACCACCACCGTTGCCGAAGAAAGTCGGTCCCAAGCTGGAAATGCACTTGAAAACCACTAAGATTCTTATGAAGGAAAAGAATGAGCATCACGATCATCACCATCGTCCGCGAAAGTTGCATCATGATCACCAGCGTGCTGGATCGCTAACCGACAGCGAGGAGAGTGAGTCGAGCCTTAGTTGTGACTCGTTAAGTCTATCCGATGGACTACCATCGAAAATGTCCTTCCTTCCGGATTCTTTGCTAAGGGATATACGCGATCGTAAGTTCACGAATTCACCACCACCCACGGGTTATTCAATGACAAACATCGATTTTAAATACGCGGACAATGCGGATGATAACAACAATGGGACATTGGTGAGCGAACGCAACAAAACCAATGCCAGTAAATTCGACAACAGCTATCGTAAAGATAACAATAAGAGTTGTGTTCTAATCAAGGAAGGTACGTACGGTGATAAGTGCGGCATTGTCGGATCGATGGAACCGCGAAAATTCGAAAACGATAAATACTATACGTTCCATGTCAATGAACATGATTTCGGTGGATTAGTCGAGAGTGAACCAAAGAGTTTAAGTGACGATGCATTTGCCGGTTATAGGGATATACGTAGTCCATCGTCAGGTACGTCGACTATTCGCAGCTCCAAGGGTACAGTTCGCGGTGTCAAGAATCGAGTGAGGAATGGAATTGCCACATTTTTGCAGTTGCAACAATCGAATGTTAAGGTGAGTGATTTAAAAATGTATAAAAGGCAAACTTAGTTTATCTTCAGGAAATTGGAATTAATATTTAACCGTAATCTGCGTACGCGATTATTATTTGAGTGACCAAAGGATTGCCATATGTTAGTTTTTTATTCAGACTGTTCTCAACACTGCTTTTACTATTTGATCCACGGGGTCATTGAATAGTCGGTTAAAGATAGAAAACGTCAGATCAGGTAGCAAGAAAACCCTTCTAAAGAAGGAAACACCACACAAGATATCTAGTATTGTCACGTGGATTTTCTAGGTGTCAGTCACTTTCCCATTTAACTTTTTTTAGATAAAATTTGATGAGGAGATAGATTAAGCAACCAAAATTATGTTCTTTGTGTACGATCACTCAGTTTTGACACTTTGAAGAACAAAAATAGACTAAAAAACGCTACCGTAAAATTGAGTTACTAACGGTACAAGAATTTCCATCACCCAGATAGCTGGAGATTGTTGTCTTTTATTCAATAAACGGATATGATATGTCACAAGCGTTTGTATTCTCTCAAATTCACTCTTGACTGTTTTTTTGTTTTTTGTTTTTTTTTTTGTAAACGTGAGTATGAGTTTGACATTTTCAAAAAAGTGCCACAGCTCTCACGATTCTTAAACATTTCCCAAAAAATGACAGACGTCAATAATAGGTGTATTTGGTCACAATACACGTAATGCAGGTAATATATTGCGCAGGAAAAATGGCCGCAATTCGTGTCCTTTCTATAATTGTAATGAGTTTGGTGTTAAAAAGTCAAATTCATTTATGAATTTGGCCTTTAAGTCAGTCATTTGTTTTTGTTTTTGAATGTAAACAAATATTCGCAGGGCATGTATGGCCGCCATCTATTTGAATTTTTGTCAGGAGTATACTGCAATATATATGTGTACTGTGGTGTTTGGTAACTTTTTGTGACCTTTTTGGGACATCTGCCAAATAGTAAAAGTGAGGGGAAAATTCTCTCTTTTTAATTTTTAACTATTTCTTTTATTTTGTTAACAAGAAGTGATTGACATTTAACAAATTGTCAGATTGCTGTGTGTTAGATGTCCCTCGGTCACTCCATGAAATAGATGTAGCACGATTTCGCAAGAGGGGACATTTTTTGACACTGTCATTGGCTCTCTCTTCTCTTGATAGTTGACAGCTGGATGTAAATTTACATAAATTTACTAGTTACCAAACAGACCTAATATCACCACTTTCTTTCAAAATAATGGAAACAACCATGATATTCCCCTCTTTGGCATATAACAAAGATGGATGTTGTTTGTTAAGAACCTAACACTGTCAAGAATACAAGCACGGATTAACCGAAGTCCCATTTGTCCCTAAAAGTTTCTCAAACCTATTAAACAATTTATTTTACCTGCAAACACTGTAGTGGCAACTCAGGTCCAACTTGATGTTGGTCGGTCAAATCCATTTTCTTGATAGTTTAATGTCTTTTTTAATCTTTTCCAAAGAAAAAAAAATGATAACAAAATTTTCACAATTTCGTACGCTATGCGTCAGTCAACCAAGAGTGTAACAATGAAGGCAAGACGCATTACTATCAAAATTGATAATATTATCAATTAATTCATATGATTGATAATACTACTATCTGTTTATTTATGGTATTTTCTATTCCATCTACTTAAACAAATAAACCCTGGGCTAACAATAGTTGGTATCTCAATTTTTAATAGACGCCAGATTTATTGCCGAGTGAGTTTTTAAAAATAAAAAATAACATGCAAGCGAATTTGCTGATCCTAGGTTAATACAATGCAACCCAATGAGCCGGTGTTAATTAGTATATAAATCAAAGTTACATACAAACGAATACAAAAATAATAATTTTCACTTCACAGTCATTGAACACTCTACGGAACTAAGTTGGCTTAAGCAATTCGTAACCATTTTAACATAAGATGCTTGTTTATATGAACAAAAGTCACTTAAGTCATTCTGTCGCTCGCAGACCTTCTACAGATTTTCTTAGTCATAAACTGTCATTTCATTAAACTCGAAATCTATAATCATTTTTTTACCTGCCTCTATTTGTACGTTTGACATTTGGAAAGTTGTCATTCTGTAAGGTTTTGACATTAAGCATTTTTTAATACCAAAAGTATGCAAATATTTTAAGTGTATATAATAAGATAGCCTTCTTCTCCCCAAAAAAAAATATATGTTGCACTAAATGTGCAAAAGAATTTCTTAAAAACTACCTGTTTCTTTGACCTATAGACAAGTTAAACAATTCAGTTAATCCGGTTCATCAAATTAACATTATAATCACATCGAACAGAACAGAATACAAAAATTTAATAATTTATTTGCAATCAGCCTTCTTTTCATTTCCTTAGTTTTTTTTTTTTAGATAAATGCGAAAACGTAGCGTATATCAATTTTCGAAAATGAATTCCAATGAAAAACCTTGAGTACCGTATAAACCAGTTGGCATATAAATTGGATGTTTCACATTACATACTTAAATTTAATTTAGAGTACAGGCGAGTATTAGTACTTGCGTGTTGTGAAATGCTTTTTTTAAATTTATTTAAATAATGACATCCGTGATTTGGGTGCACGAAAACATTGCCTTAATGTTGAAATGGTTGCCAATTGCAGTGAAATTTATACAAAAATCTGTTCAATTTGCTGGGTTTATAGTGGCAGGACAGTTTTCTATAACACGGGATTTCCACGAGACATTATTTATGTCTGCGCTCATGTCTGGCTAGGAAAATGTCTCGTGGAGACCACAATCAGCCAGAAAGATTTTCTACCCCGCCATCTATGTCTGGACTTTTGGCCCGACATCTATGTCTGGACATGAGCTGTCACGTTGGTGTGAAGTTTTTGATTTCGTTGAAGTTTTCAAGAGAAGTGATATGAAAAGGCAAGACATGAAATGCCCACCACACAAAATTTGACGTTCGTTCCGCCATCTTGTGTTTGTGCTTGCCAGATCTGTCTGAAATGAATAATGTTTCGTGGAGACTCCGTGTAACGCTGTCTGATTGAAAGGGCGCCAGTGTATTTTCGTGGTTGTCAAAAAACCCAGTGCAACCCTAGTTACATCGAACGCAAATAGCTTGCCCTCACAACTATCATTCTTTGGTAAATAATAAGAAATTAAATTTCGTTAATTTTCATGCATTTTGCACTTGTTCTCGTTGTTGTATTTACCAATCTATACAAACACAAAAATCACAAGCACAGCGAGCGAAACCAGCACAAGGGAAAAAAAACCAAATGACAAATCAGCTGATTTTATGTTTTGACAGCCCTTTTTCCTGCACTAAAACGTGGTTTTGGTTGATATCCATCAAAACTGATAGTGTGTGCAACTGATCGATGGTTTGTCGATCAAAACTGACGAGGTGAAAAAATGTTTGCTACTGACTGAAATTTCGTCATTCGGAAAGCAAACAAAGGAAGAGGGGGTCAAAAAACACCGACAACAACAACAATTTGATTTGAGTGTAAAACAAAACCTATAGTGTATATGCGAGACTCTATATGCAAAAATGACATCAGTTTTGATCGATAGTGTGTACCATGCTTAAAGAAATAGGACAGACATGTCGGGTGGTTTTAAAATTTTTTGATAGTATGGTGGTCGGACAGACATATCTAATAATGTGAACGCTTGTCTGTCCGACCTAGTGTTAATTTCATTTCTAAAATGTATTTCAAGCCGTGTGGTTGGTTGCTGTCGGAGAACTAAAAATGGCTGAGTATGGAAATATTGAATTTTGGAAAGAATTTTTGGAAATGTAAAAAATTCTGATAATCGCCTGGAGAGTTCAATATTGTAATTCTGTTAGCAAGTTAACATAAAAAAAACTTTCGTCGCTTTTTTATCCATTCCTGTACCCCAATTCGCTTCCTTTTTCTTTATCAATCATAAGTGCTGCTCTCAGTACGTCCGACATCTTTCGAATCCACTTGCAGGGTGACAACATGTTGGAGAATGTGAACGCTAACGACATCGCACTGAAAATTGAAATTGAAATTGAAATTATGCCAATTCTAGTTCTGTTTCAATTATAAACCTCGAAAGCTCCTTGAATTTATTTCAAAATCTGCCTCTTTAACAAAATAAAAAATAAGAATACAAATATTGCCAAATACCCATTATCATTCAAAATGCATTGATATCGTGCATCTAATCACTTTTATGACAGTTTGCTTTTTTTTGCTCCCTAAATGATGTAAATTTAATTTAATTGTTGTATTATGCATTAATTTGGATACCTTTTGTTTTTAAGTGGGACATTACAATTGACTCTGACATTGACAGTTCTTTTAACAAGCCATTTGTTTGTCAACTAATTTGTGCAAATTTTTTTAAGTCATTAACATTAACATTTACTTTTTGTTTCTCTTTGAACATTTATTTGGCATATAATTGACTTTTGTGTTAGGCAGACATCCAATGTTGTTTAACAACAAATCAACGCAGAAATTAGTTTAAGCGGAAGTTGTTTACACGGTTTGATTTCTTTTTATTTAACTTTTGTCATATATCACGAATACGAGTATATATGCAATAATAAATCAGCAAAAAAATGGAAACCAATAAATGTTTCGGATGAGAGTGGTTTTTGGCTGATGCAATACAAATAATAAAATTAAAGATAGCGGCTGGCGATTGTAGTTGAACATCATTTACTGAATTATTCAATAGTTGTGGATCGTTTTTTTGTTTTGCTAAATTTGTAATAACAAATATCGACAAGATGAAGCAACATGAAATGACCTAGTTGCCAAGGGATTTGTGGTTGTGGGAAAGATTGACAGGTTGATTATTTGGTAATTCACGCGTTAGGGGAATTAAATTGTGCTGTGAAACTTGAGCAAAATGAATGAGGAACATCTGGAGGACTTTAAGCTTCGCAACTCATTGGGTAAACATACATTTTTCTGCCAAGTGGAGATATTTGTATGCCTTTCAAATGCATGTACACTATATTCTAAGGAACAAGTTGAAAACGCAAAGTACAGGTTCAAAAAAATTACTCACTTCCTTACTTACTTGGGTGGCTGTACAGTCCGAGTCCAAAGCCTCGATTAACAACTCCTTATAGTTAGCCCGGTCCTAAGCTAACTGCCTCCAGTTGCGCACTCCAAGTTAGTTGAGGTCCTTTTTCACTGGTGCGCGCCACCGGTGCTGTGACATAAGGCAATATTTCAAAATATTTCAATATATGGCCCTATGACGCTTTCATCGTGCAATTTTTTTTAATTTTACTATCTCCAATTTTCAAAAACTAAAATTTTAAAGTTTCCTTTCTTCAATTCTCAAGTACTAGAATGGATGCAAAGGGTTTGGCTCCCTAATATGTAGAAAACCAGAATTTTTTTTTAATCTTATCTCTCCGAAAATTTTGGACTTATGTATGTGCCATCTTCGACAAAACAATTTTCCCACCCCATCGGGACATACATAAGTCCCTAATTCAGTCGGAATTATGTCGCTGCTCCGATAAAGAAATAGTGAGAAACCATATGGTCTAATGTGTCAAATCTATATGGTCTTATGTCGCTTTTGAATAGCGACATAAAGCCATACCCTGAAATATGGTCTTAAGTCGCTTTGTGAAAGCGTCATAATGACATATTTTGAAATATAGCCTTTTGTCGCATGGTCTTTTGTCACGGCCCCATCCGTGCCATCTTAGGCGAGGTCGTCCTCTGCTGCGCTGACCATCCGGGTTGGAATGGAATACTCTCCGGGTTCAAAAAAGTTAGAGAATACAAAACCAAGCCTCCCACCGACATAACTGAAGGTAGCATTTCTCTCCAGGAAGCGTAACAAATGATCTCTGTCTTCATCTCCAGAGAATCAGTTATTTTCACGGATTACTCCACGTTTAACAAATATTGCATATTGCAAATATTACATTTATGGTCTTAAACTAACTATCTGCGACTTTTATGGAAATGGTCAAATACTGCCAAACATTTTTTTATGTGATTTTCCCGCCTTGACTAGACTTAGGTGGCAGACTTTCGGTGTTAGTATGATAACCGCTGACTACTGATCACACAAGCTCCTAATTACTGAGCTCCCATTTATAGCCAGAAAATGTCTTCTATTGTCCAAATTCAGATATTAGACTTTTTCTTTTTATATTTACAAATACTGGGTGCCGGTGCATAGAGATGTTCCAGGGAATTGTAAAGCTGACGATCCTTTTCGAATACCTATTCTACCGGTCAAAAAGAACGTGTATGTATGTAGGTATGTCACTTGCTACTTACAAGCTATCAATTAAACATCCAGCTGCATTGCCACCAGAGAGATCTACCTTCTGTCCTTAAAAAGACTAGATATAAGCACAACTAAGAGGTGTCATCTTAGGACACTGACTTATAGACAAGCATGTAACTAGGTTTGCCGTCCACTCAAACGACTTCTACAGACCGAGGAGGAGGAAGAAAGTCCAATACATCTCCTCTGCTCATGATCAGCTCCTTCCGGTAGTAGATAAATACAGCTAGATGAATACTTCTTCAACGATCTAGTGACCTGGCACAAAAAGTTGCTGGAAGCCTATTTCGCTTCATACAAAGTTACAAATTGTTTTCATGAGTACCAAGATCCTTGGTATCACAATGGGCCTCTATAGGCCCTAAGGATACTACTACTCGAATTATCGCCAGCCGCGACTACCTAGCCTAAACTAAGCTGTAACTGCAGAATTCTAAGTAGTTCTAAGAGTGCGGTATTTCCAATATCTGGACAGAGTGGTATTCTTGCATTTCTTTGAATATTGTGTATTTCTTTGAACAGAACCTGCTTTCCTAGGGAAGGTGGGGCTATCTTGCAGAGCATAGTGACCCATTTAACTGTGGTCTATCTTAGGGCAAAGCTGCATTTGCAGTTTACAGAGCACCCCATGAGGTACCTGACAGTTTCTGAATTACGTTATTTTGAAGATTTTTAAATCAACGAATTGCTTTATACATATTGCGATTACATATTGACAGAATTAATAACTGAATAGATATATGTATGCACTGTGACAGCTCTTATTCAGTCTGTAGATAAGTTATTTTCTACCACTATTTGGCACTTCAGAAATGAACTGCTTCTTTACGTCATGGGCTATCAAAATTCATGCGATTTTATCATGTGCTAAAGCAGGACAGATAGAAAGAAACCTATTACCGTACTCAAGTAAAGAAACAGAACTATTTGCTCTTATTGTTGTCATTAGTGATAGCTCTATAAATGTCGAACTTAATTTTATTGAGTATGGCCATGGCACCGTTGTGCAAGTGGTTAGTGCGTCGGACTACTAGCCAGCGGTCTTGGGTTCGAATCCCGCCGCAAATACCTAAAAGTTTTTCACAGTGCCCACCTCTTCCGAATGCCTGACAAGCATTCAAGAGTATCATTTGTCATGTAAAGCTTCCCAACTCTCGCCGTTCGTAGACGGCAGAAAACTGTAGGTCCCTTCCATTCGTGCAAAAATATAACGCGCACACACAAATGGTTGCGGGAAGCTAGGCTTGGTTCTACCTAGGACTGCTGAAGCCAAATATTTATTTATTATGGCCATGGCAACCCTACATTAACCATGCGTAATTAAATAATTTTTATTTAACTGAACTTTTCCATTGAACCATCCATCAAACCAGTTCCGTATTTCTCTTTAAAAGTCGCTTTGATTAGGTTTTCTTAAAAAAAAGGTATAATAACTGTCGACACATCAGATAAACAAGGCACGATAAATTGAAAAATCCATGCAAAGTAAATCAATTAACATCGAAAAAACTGATGGAACGAATTAATATCACCATCCAGATCCATCAACTATCTCCTCATTAATCACATTTTAATTGATACCACCTGAAAGACCAGTTCCTAGTATTTTAATCGTTCCTACGGATATTTCAGCATATTCCGCTTAAAGAAATAGAGAAGGAGAGGTAAAACTAGAAGCGTCTTAAACCTGGTCGTTTATTACATGAAGCGCTGCAACATTTATAAAACATTGACCTGAACAGATGGCAATTGGACGAGGTCCATCTTTTCTCTCTAATGCGCTTTTGTACACGTAACCATGCATACATACTCATACAAGTGGGGGTGCATAATATGTCATAGATACATTTTTCTGTACTTTTAACCACAAAGTAAATTATGTTTGTAAATTAAACAATAAACGAAGTCAAGGTTACCAAGTTTGGTTATGTTGAAAGTTGCGAGGAAGTTTTCCATGAAAAACAAAAAAAATATTGGGAAACGCATCGTTGTTTGGTAAGAATATTTGAAAAAAAAATTAAGTGCATTTCACACGAACAGTTACTGAAACAATGGACTCACTGCCACTTTGTCTCAGGTGCAGAATAAAAATTTCCACTAGAAGACATCTTTTGCTATTTTTATTTCACAGCCGTTAGTCATGGTTGTAAAATTTAATATTTTTTGTATTTCTCCAAATGAATGTAAATATTTGCTTCACGATTATGATATGTCACTTGAGTAGATTCCGGAAGTCTTCTTCTTATCAGTTTCGCTATAAGTTAAGATTTGAATGTGTGGCTCGTACCGGCATATGATTACGTTAGTTTATGGTTTTCTACTGCAGATACCACGTCAGCGAATTGAATAGATAAAAATAGGTTTCCACGAATTGTGGCTATAATATTTAATTGCTCTAATTTATGTGTACACACTTTGCAAATAATTCAAATCGCTAATCGCATGTCAAAAATGTTGAATTCGCCGTAAAAATGTAATTCGCTGAAAACATTGCTGCAGATCGATTTTAATCTGCATGAAGTGTCGTGACGTATTCGTATTCGTGACGTTTTGCTTGAACTTTCATTATACACAGGGTGTCTCAGGGTATGAAGTCAATCGAACCGTGATCGTAAATAGATCAAAGCAAGAAACAGTTATATCGGCTGCTAGGAGGTCTACTTCCAAACCGCTAAATCGTGTAGATTAGAAATCTTTTCGATGCAAATCTGCAGCAGTTTTCTTCAAATGACAATAGAAAATCGATGCTGCCCGCAAATCGTAGTTTGCAGTCACAAAATTCGATACCTTCAACGCTTTTAAAAACTATGATGTTGTATGAAACTTGTGAGTTGGAAATCTTTATCAGATATCAAAATAAGAAAATAACGTAATTAAAACAGTTTGGCGGTAACTATGTTTAATATGTGCATTGGCAGCTAGGGCCATCTACAGGTAAATCACTATGTAATACGCATATTTACATTCCTAGATGCATTAAAATTTAAAACATCTAGTCTGTGGGGCGAGTCAACATAGAAATATCGTACATGACCACAGGCGGTTTGCACTTGCACATGCACTCAAAGTCAATTTTGGGTTTTTAATCGACCCAACAAAACGTATTTTCGAAGACCTACAAAAAGCAGCTATTTTGGAAAGTCTGTACTTATTATTTCGACTAAAATTATTCGCATCAAGGAACATCAATTGGCGAATTGTTGCCGGTTTAAAGAACATTCAGAAAAACTTGAAAAGAGCAAAAGAGCCGATTATAAAGGAAGTCCTGAAGAAGTTTACTGCCGTTTTCAATGCAAATACGGGACTAAAAACTACTGAGGTGATAAATTCTGTAATGAACGGCGCGCGACGTGAATTCCAAATTTCCAGAAAGCATTAAAATAAATAATGTTGAAAGCTTTAAATGGGCTCCACTCATTGTAGCTGAAGTAGAAAGATCATTAAGCTCCTTCAAGGCGCTTCTAAGAGACAACCGGAGAAAATTATTACCAGACAATTTCAAAAGCTCTTGGTAGTTCAATGATACTATAATTAAATGTGCATTTACGTTCCTTTTTCTTGTTTTTTAATAAACGCCTTTTTGCCTTTTTAAGTCCTTTGTTTTGCCTTTTTTTTTACTATTCTATGTCCATTAAATCCTAACCCTGGTGATAAGGATCTAATTATCTATTCTCATCAGCGCGTTAACCTAACCTAACCTAATATGCTGTGTTTCCTTCATTCGTAATATGCTCTGTTCGGAAGTGGTTGCTGTGTCAGTATAAGAATTATTCAAAAAAAATTCTTCCGCAGGACACGAACTCAACCCTAATAACAAAAGAATAAAACAAACGAATACAAATACGAAATGAGATAAAAGAGAACACGTAAAAATCGTCCCGATTCCGCTACCCATCCGTGTCATTCTACCCCCGGCAATTTCCATCTCCCTTTCCTTGACATTCGAGTGTCGGCCGACTTTTCTCGTCCCATGTAAAAGTTGACGAAATTGAATGGAATTTCTCTTTCATTTTTCACATTCCTGATTTATATTTGTATGTCCAAAATACAAATACATTTTCCTAAATAACCGAATAATTGATTTAAAAATTACATTGAGTATTTCTGCAATTTATATCGCCTGACAGTTGGTAACAAATTAACTTGCTTTACGCTTAAGTCTCATCGAATAATTTATTGAAAAGGTTTTACAGTTTGTTTATTTTTAATTCTTGAACTTTCACTGAAAGGCAGACAATAGTTTCATTAGATTGAAATGGATTGCTATAGTTAAGACAATGCTTAAAACAAGCCATTTGTTGAAAGAGAAATTGAGAAATTAGAGTTAATTATTCTCCCTCGGTGTAATTAATAATGATTTATTCTTTAAAAATACCCAGTTAAGGCTGAGCCAGTCTAAATGTTTAAGTATTGACATGGCAGATGATATTTTTATTTTTAGGTAAACAATCACAAAAATATAAGCACTATTCTTGTTCGTAAAAATTATGCTTTGTCAATCATGAACATGTTTGTCAATTTTAACGCACTTCCATAATTGATCCTAACCCAAAATCTTTCTCTTTTTCATTTCTACCGTCAACGACGTAAGACATCTATCCCAGTAATAAAGACCAGAACTCAAAACCTGTATTTTCTTTCTCGATTGAACTCTTCCACGAGAATCGAGCTTTACCAGCGCCTATCCAAGGGTCTACCCCAAAGTACCCGAACATTTTGATCACTACGAACCAGATTATTTCTGTCGTATGAACGAATTAAAATTTTGTGGTCCTTCGAGCCGGATTACGTCCGCCGTACGAAACAATAAACACTATATTCATGACTTGTCTACTACATCGCGTTCTTTTTGTTGAATGTGTGCAGCCGAATCTATTTGTGGCTGAGTCAAATACATATGATAACGGTCGCCTGGATGGATAGATAACATGTGTGTTCAGCTGGAGCTGTATGGGCAGTAATCATTAGGTCGATGCTACATTATAATGAGATTATTCGAATGTTTTCAGTTTTTTTCATATCTTTGCATTCCTTAATATTTCCTTTTTACATAGAAGCTCTATTCACCATGGTTTTCTTTTGTGTTACAGCATCTTTTAAAGGTTTGGAGGCCCCTTAAGCTTCAGTGAACGATTTATATTATATTTATGTCGCAACTCAGTCAATCAACTAACAAGATCCTTATAAGTCATTCAACCTCCTCAGTTTAATCGCATGCATGTCTAAAGCTGGTGTTAATGTGAATTGATGCTAATAATAATCAGGAACTCACTCGTCGTCGGGTCGGTTTGAAATTTTAATAGTAGCCAATTTGAAACACGATTGCGTTCTTCGACTTTAAACTTCCTTTCGGCACTATCTCATTGAAAGGATAGTGGAAACAGCCGGCTATGTACACTTTACCTATAAACTGCTGTCTAAATCGTGACGATATAAAAAATGAATCCCAACGCCCAAGTAATAGGAAACTCCAAGGTTAGGACAATTTCTCACCAGAAAAATATACAAATTAAATTTTCCGGTTCCCATGATAGAAGCATTTTGCGACCACACCGCCGCATTTATTGACAGATGTTGTAACTTTCCTACATAACCCCGAAGTTGTCCCACATCAACGACATTAAGAAGTTCTCATCGATTAACCTCAAATAATTACTCATTTCTCCTAAACTAACAACAATAATTATCTCAACGCTTGCACACACAAGTAACAAATAAAATAATAAAACTATAAAACCACCGGATATCCACAACTTGAACCAAATGAAGAGTTTCACTTTTACCACTCTGTCTCCGTCATTCTTTCTCTTTGGTTTTTCTATTCTTGGTGTGTTATCACAGTCAGAATAATATTTTTACCCACAATATAACCTCAAAATTTAATTACTTTTGTCTATGCCAAAAATGATTAATTTTAGATTTCTATTTATCCGAAATCAGCCAAGAAACGGATTCTTTAAAATGAAAAGTTAACGCTTAAACGTTCCACGGTCGCATTTGCATAATCCATTTAAAAAATTAAAATATTCCAACGGCCTAAAGCGATTTGGAGCTTATACCGCTCAACGCACGTGGTTATTGTTCAAAAAAAAAGAATGCCCTGCAAAGAATAATTTCTGTCAGAGCTTTCTCCATAGCAACGTCTGCGGCTGCGTCTTATTTGGGCGCACATTTCCATCTTTAGACGCTTCTAAAAAAAACACAATAAATAAAACTGTACGTAAATGACAATGGTGTCATTAAAAGGGTGTTTGTTTTCTTTGTACAAAAATTCCCCTTGTTGACAGGAATATGACTTATGAAATGCCGTTTTTTTTACTCCCATCTAATTAACATGGTAAACTTACATAGGCTTGATTTCAAAACGTTGACATGCAAGTGAACAGATAAGAAACAAGAGAAGACAAAAATGTATCCCAGACATATTCAAAGTACCTTGCAAAAATTATATAAAAAAAAAGTACTCCTGTCACTGACTGACAGATTGTCTCAGGGCGGAGATCGTGTAGTAAGTAGGTGGTTGTCAGAGATAAGCATAAACTGAAGTAGCTAGCATTGTCTTTGAATTACAATTTAAAATGAATCAAAAGGAAGCGTAGTAAAAAATCATGAGCATGACAGCGCCAGTCGTGACAGCGAACTGAAATGCAGACATGAGACAATTTTATTTGCTTTATTAATTGCAAAAATTTCACAATCCTAATTGATGAAATCAAACCAAAGTCTCCCACACTACGCTGGCTGTTGCGATCTAAAATTTGAGTTCAAAGACATTTTGCAAATGGAGTTCGTGCGTGCAAATTGAAATTGATAAATTCACACGCAATGGAGTCTGTTAACTGTCAAATGAGGGCGGGGGGACTGGATTGGGTTAAGTCTTATGAGAAAACGGATAAGATTTGCATATTGCATGTCTGCAGTAATGTTTTCAAATGAACTCTATGCAACTCTTCTTTATCACGTGGAGAGTTAACTGTGATGCTTTGTGAACGGAGTTTTATTATTATCTGTCAGTTTTTCTCTTTTATTAATTCTCTGACGGCAAAAAGAATTACCTTAAGATTTTTGTTCTGATTCTATCCAAATTTACTTATTTCTTTTCCGTATAGTTTAACTTCGAAAATGAACTTATAAAGTGACATTTCGCAAATACGAGTACAAGTGGGAACTGTCAAAATGCACAGTGATCTCTTTGTACGTGTAAACAGCGACCTCTAAGGCTTGATTGCAAAACCAAGATCCTCAAAGCAAATTGAGTAAAAATCCCAATTAACATAATCGTTTACTCAACTAATAATAATCTTTAAACATGTACATATATTCATACATATGTGTATTAACAGATGACATCGTTTTACCCGTCATATATTTATGTCACTTAACAGACACTTTTTCAAAAAAAAAACATAAAGAAATAAAAAAAAGTGCGCTAAAACTAGCTGTCGGATGCGCTATTGTTGGGTTTGATTTATTTAAGATAGCTTGTAGTTAATCCTATTTGAATGGTTTTTTTGCGGAGTATTACATAAGGGATAGTATTTGTATTTCAAACTTCGTCATTTCCCTTTATGAAGCTTCTTCTCTTTTTTTGCACACATGTGTTACTATAATGATAGGCGCACAAGTATAGTTTTTGCCGAATTGATTAGCTTTATGTTAACAATAAAAAGATTTATAGATATTTTCAACACCCAGCATTAATTTAGAAAGCGGTTGAAAAAAAATACATTCATACTCGAATGTGCCTACACAAATTTTAAAGATTAAATATTTGCAGAGAAAGATACCAGTGGTGATTTGTTAGAGATTAACTGGGCATTGAATATTGAATGCTATTATCCCGTGGTCAGTTTTTTTTTTCTAAAAAAGATTGAAATGTAGCATATGAGATAAAATACAAAATATGTACAGTCGAACTTCCATATAGCGAGTCCAGTACCAGAAAATTAATGAGTTTTACAGGGTGTCCCAGTGTAGAGGTATAATCCATTAACTGGAAATTCCTGAAGTTCTAGCGAATAAAAAATCGTATGGCAGCCCCCCCCCCCCCCCTACCTATGTTGCCCCCCTCTAAGTTATAGCCTGTCGAAGTAAGGGACTTCCGACCTGGTGATAAGACCACTTTACAACTTCTTAACTACTATAGCTACAAAAATAGTTTTGTAGATTTTGGAGAGGAAATCAGAGGCGCATAAAAAATGCTGAAGACTTCATGCAATTCTATGCAATCACAAAAAAGTGATGACTCTTTAAACTCAAAATTATGAAAGATTGTTGACCCAATTTTTTACTTAAAATGCATTTTTCTTATAACTTATACTTACTTAAAAAAAAGTGGTTTCAATTTTATACCAGCAGCAGCGTGTAAGTGTTAAGTAATACATACATGTATTCTTTTTGTCCGATAGAATAGTTATTGTTGGCTGCATACTCAATCTACTGTGGTCTAATCATGTTTTTTCTTCAAGTAGATATATGGTATGTATACGTAGTATACCAATAAATAGAATACTGATTATTGATATAAAAAACCGTGAATTCTTTTTGGCTTAGACTTGTCAAGAAATAAACTTAAAATACCTCGATGAGATGAAACTGGTTGCTTTGTCATTAGTGACATTTCTTTCGTACACAACTTCTGTTGTTTAATGATATTTGTATCTAACTGAGCGATCATATGTAAACCGCCAGTCAGGAAACAAACCAGAAACAGAATCAGTACGTCACGATGTTTGTTTTTTATCAGCAATAATGTGCGGAATATGTTAAAAGACGTTGACGAACTGTCAACTTGGAATTTGGAAAGCACTCCACTCAAATTTCAACACTTTGAAACGGATGTATGTTATACATATGTACATGACCGAATTCCAAAACGTAAACTGAAATTGATATTGATTCAAATTTATTTGTATTTGATTAAAGCTAAAAATAGCAGAAAATATAATTTCAAAATCAAAAGTGGAAACACTGATAAGTGACACCATCTCACAATTTTAAAAAAGTATTAAATGACATACCCTTGATTCAGTGTATCAAACTGAAAGTATATTATAGTAACAACGCTTTTAGCTTGCTCGTGGAATTCTCGGATTCTCGGATTCCCGTAGAGGTTTTCCAAGTTCCGATTCGGTATTTAAGGTCAGAATATCAATGCCAAATATGTTCACTCCTCCCAAGGTATTCCGATCCACACGGTTCGTAATCCACTTAATGACTTCCCAAGTTCTAATTTCTGGCATTTTTCTAACATTTCAAAAATCATTTAAAAAAACACTTAAATCAGAAAACTATGAAAATCCCAACAACAAGTCCGGCCTTTGCGGGGTTTTCATTGTTTGTTTTGTTTGTTTTTACTAATCACCACCTCATAATTATCACACATATAGTAACTGCTAAGAAAATAAATATTTATGTTCCCATTCCTCGGAATGATGTTAATTAGGAATGAAAACAAAACCGCACCGCCGGCGCCGCTGCCAAATGCATTGCAACAAATATGTCGTTGAAGTCTCAAGAATAATACCAAACCAAAAAAAATAATAACAACAACAATAACGCAATTCACAAGTGACTGGTTTCTTTCCACAAAGTGACAATTAACCAACAAAGTCACATATAAAAATTTGTGACACCAAGAAAAACAACAAAAACAAAACAAAAAAATGCGTCCACTTCGTCGCTGTTGCAGTGCTAGAGAGAAGAGGAATTATGAAATTTTTTGTTTGTTTACTCGTAATACACGTCAACTTGATGGGTATGCATTCCGAATACGAGTTCGGTGTTTCAGTTCTAATCAGCGCAAGCTATCAAAAAAGTATCGCTATGATTTAGTAACGTTTGATTGCGTTTTTTTCAGCACGTCTCCATGCAAACTCTTATACGGTATCGGGTGTTTACCACAGAATGCGGTTATTAAATTGTATTTTGCTAGATCTTTATAACGCGATAAGTCATGCAATGAGAGATATGAAAATATTTATGGTTATATCTAACGGTAAGTAGCATCATCTGTTGTAATTCCACTTGGACTGTTTGTTTAACATCACGATTTATAAAATTTTGAAGACAAGCCCTTATTTCTGTTTACTTTCGTTGGAATTTTCATTTCCATTTGGAGAATCACTTTCAGTGAAGAAGAAAAACTTGATAATCTGTCAGTTTTTACATCTCTCCACCTCCATTGAATCATAAAAAAGCGCAGATGTTTTAAACGTCATGTTACATGAAATAACTGTCTTTACAAAAATATATTCGCTGACAAGTTCAATGATCTTCTGTCGTCTTTACAGTTTTCTCTTCTTCCTTCCTATTTCTATTTACCGGCATCGATCGACACCTGCGTGAAGACACATTTTTCCATATCCGGAATTTTTTTCTCTTTTACGGTGTCATAATTTGAAATGCCAAAATGTGAGCTAAAGCGTAAAAACCATCTGCGCCATCTTGACTGGCTATGGATGGGATTTAATTTAGTTATTCATTTTGTGGTTGATTGGAAAATGTTTGTAAGTTTTAACTTTTCACTTTCATTTGCAGTTTGGATCGGAATTCGAACTTTTCGGTGTTTTTTTTTTTTTTTGTACATTTTTTTAAGTAGTCAGTCACGTATCTCCCACGGTTACTGGGAGTTTCTATTTGCGAACGGTAGTGGCTTTTCAGGTGTCGATTTGGAACATTCCATGGTATTTTCTTTGTTTGCAATCGTGTTAAATAGGTAGACATGTTGAGATCAGCTTCTATTGATTTAAATGGTAATCTTTCGGGCAACGAAATCGAAATCGAGAATGGGTAAATGAGAGTGAAAGTCACATATGTACCTGGATTTGAATTCGGTTCGATTCTGGTTTAGAAAGAACACCATCATTGTGAGAGATGGTGGGTTGAAATGGAGCAACTGGTACCATGTCACTTGGCCTGCAGATGTGACTGCAGAGGGCAATGATGCATCCAATCTTACAATGTCTATAAGTTGCATTATTTCAGGGCTACTGCTTTTGAATTCGGATATTACTCGACGGCTACTATCAGAATTCAAAGGTTGAGAATTTATCAGAAAGTTCTCTTCCCTAAATATCATCATTTAATGTTATCACCAGAGTTCGGCGAAATAAAACTGGTGGTCACAGAATTCATTTTTACGGCTCGAAGGACAATGTGTTTTAAACTGAAACTTGAAAAAGATGGAAAAATCACCACAAGCTCGTTTTAAGTTATAATAAGCAGTGTCTTTATAGAGGTACAAGTGCATTACCCTGGAATACAAATTGATCTTAGCGAAATCTTTAACTGAGCGAAATCTCAGCCATTGCAATGGTTATAGTGCATCTTTTCAGTGTTGTCGGAGACAATTCTTCATGGTCGTTTCTATTTGCAAAATTTACTTAAACTGTACATACTGATTTTTCCCCTAGGATTGAATTGAAAATCCCTAGTTCCTGGAATGTCAAATGCATTGTATTTATTAAATTATAGAGTTCTAGAAAAACTGCCTTGAACTTCAGACAAGCTTACTGGCACACCGCAAAGCGAACAGTTCCAATCACGTGCTCTCAAATGGCATCAAAATTGCAGCTAACCGCGAAAAAAAAACGACTAGCTCTCAATAAGGAATCAACTAACCACCCGTTCATTTCATCCTTATAGCGGAAGTAATCTGTCAGTAATTACAATCTTAATGACATTTTACAAAATAAACGGACAAAACCAAAAGTAGAAGAAACAAAGGAAAACCATAGGCATGTTCGATTTATGTGTCCCTTGGTTTTTCATCCGTTACCTTCTTCAGCTGAGATTTTTCTATTAAGTGTAACAATATTCTCAGCGGAGAAGAAATTTATCTGTCAAAATTAGTACGCTTCTTCAATAATTTCGTTCTTGAAAAATTAATTTTCTTCGATCAAGTGCTAATTTGTTTTTCATTCAATTAAATTTTCTTCAATTAATTTAATTTCCTCATTTCATAGCCCATAAAAATACCTTTCATGAAATATCCAAAATAAACAGGTACTCCACTTTGGCTGAAAGAGAAAGAAGACCAATTCAATAGTAAATTTTGTCTCAGCTAATTGAGAAAAAATGCTGGTTCTCAGGTGATGAATCTCTTCCAGATCTCAATGGGAACCGTAAGAAGAACATGCCTAATGCTATGCATCGTAAAAATATCGTATCTCAGAGGCGAATGTTACCTTTAAGTCCAAATCACAGTGTCGCGTTCGCACGGTCTCGGGTTAATGGGCTTTATATCGGCTTTACGATAATTTCTGTCCAACGCATGCGCTCGAAAATGGCAAAACTAAATACCGTTTCGTTCATAGGTTAGGAGAATGACAAATAATATATTCTGTTTCCTCAAATCTCCCATTCACGAATTTATGATAGAAAGAAGATTTGAAATGTATTTCTTTTTATTTTTATTGTTTGATTAAGAAACCCAAAATGTAAGAAATAACTTTGCAAACAAGACTATACAAATATACAAATCAAAAAAAAAAATACCCCACACAATTAATTTGTGTTCAAAAATTTGTGTTCATTATGTCAGCACAGCTGTGAGCTGTCACAGTGCACGCAGTAGTAGAAAGTAGCTCTACTCGGCCGTTGCCCAGGCGTTTACGATATCTACGATATAACGCCTGAGGTCACATTTAAGAGCACCCCATATGTTTGCATTGTTTCTACTCTATCTGTCAACGCAAGACCGCGCGAATGCGACATTTGGGGATTGTCCGTAAAACCCGTTTACATATCGCTCATTTACTTGAAGACTGACATAACTCAAAAAACGTGATTTTGCAGAAAAAACGTTAAAGGTTTTTAATTGACTTCCACCTTGCAGGAAATCTTATAATTTCCTTCTCCTCTCACGGGGAGAGTACATAAGATATTAATATGAAACACAATATGAATCATGATATAGCTAATCTGCATCATTCACTCCAAAATCGCAATTTTAGTTATGAAATGCGTGGAAAGAAAACAGATCTGATTTTAAGTCAAATCTTCATAATTCCAGCGCAAATTTTATTACGTAGGCACTTAAGCTAAATTCCAAATGACAGCCACCTCACCTGACAGCTAATATAACATGCCATCTAAATCGAGATTAAATTTCTCTTTATACTCACGAGTCTCGGGTAAAACTTCGACAAGTCAACCAGTGAATATGTTACGCAAAATTATTAAAAGGAAATCATTATCGAGAAACCATGTGTAGATATTTTTAGTGGTATTAAACAACGGTCTTAAGCCAACACCTTTGTAGTTACCTTATAACTTCACGTGAAACTAAAACAAAAGAAAGGAACAAAAATCACTTGTACAAATTAACAACAATCGAAAACGCACTAACCACTACTTTAGATGGGCTCACCCACGCGATCTTTAAGTGACCACCATGTCAGTGAACTTTGCGGTCAATCAATTTAAATAGCAAATTATTTACATGATTTGGCCGCAATGTTTTCGTTTCACCGGATGGCCGCCGGTCCAAATCTTTAAATGTACCCTTAAGACTTTAAGTGTGTTATTATGTTTTCCCATCTCTCTCACTCTTTTTATTATTTTTATAAAATGTTAACTTTGTTCTGCTGCAGGGGTTTTTTTTGTTTGCTTTGAAACTGAACAGACGTCTTCAATTGGAAATGCTGCTCATCACGCCAAAACGTCAAACAACCACCGACTTGTTCATTTTGCCCACACGACAACAAAGACTTTCTCATCTTCGTAGGTGCGGATGTCAATTGTCTGTCAATTAAAAAAAAAATCATTCAATCTGTCAAAACAGATTGCAGGCAAAAAATATCAATTGACATAGATGTGAGTGTACACGCAAATCTATCATCGATCAACTAACAAGTGACAACCGACAACTGTGGGAGGCCCGTGCAGAAGTTATCACCCGAGGGATACCTACAGGCCGCTACCATTTGCATTTATTTTTTTTTTTTACTTTGGAAATAAGAAAAGCCCCAATCTACTACCATTTAAAGATCGCAACAACAATACTCGTCACACAAGTGACCTGCTTTCTCTTTTTACTCGTAAAAACACATAAGTGAGTAAGATCACTGTACCAGCCGTGTATATGATCCGATTGGATCACCGGCCGATCTAAATTATATCGTATTGCACATTTTTCATCATTCATACCACCAGTCTTCCTTGCATTGGATTTTCTTGCTTGCGACCTAAACAGGCGTTTAGTAATTTTCAGCCAGATTGGGGGTATTATTTGTTTTTTGTATTTTTTCTTTTGCACAAGCAATTGGTTTGGACAAAAAGACGGCAAATTGAAAATTATACGAGTATTCCAATGCGCAATGGTGTGGTGGTTTTTTTTTTCTCCAATCTGTGGTGAGATGAATAATTTACGATTACACGATGATGCACGGAGAGGGTTTTTTTTATGATGGATTTCAACATAATTTCCAAATCAAATAGAACGTCATGTGTGAAATTTATGTGAAAGGTGTAAAGTCGACAATGAGTGGGTAGACTGACACAGCCTTAGTTGGTGATAATTGGTGAGATACTAAAACATTACGTGTCTCCGGTTGTAGTGAAAATATTTATGCGTGAGCACAATCTTTTGTGATGGAATCATTGTTTGCAAAAATAAAAAAACGAAAGTGATACGTACTTTGCACGTCTACTCTAATAGTATGACAACATTGATAATTAGAAAACCAAAAAGTTCTGTTGGCAATGCCGCCGTAGGGAAATTTAACAAGAGCTGTCATTCATTCAGTTCCCTACCTACTGTAGCAAACAATAATGTGATTAGAAAGTAAAATGATGGCCGTTATAATTGAATTATCCCATTTAATAGCCTTAGAATTTGATTTGATTTATTTTCTTATGTTAATAATTTCAAAGCTTTAAATAGTAGGTAAATGGTATTTCTACTTATAGACTTGTGAAGAGAAGATTGAAATTGAAACGTTTTCAATTCGCTAAGCTTAGCATAAAATCCTCTTTCAAATCCATAGCAAAGCCTCTCCGATATATATTATTGGGTCCCAGTTTAAAAGTAGATTTGAGAATTTAGAGTTGAAGAACTGATCCCGCGCAAGATACCTACAGTCTACAAGCGACTCAATCTAATCGCTTTTTACAGTAGGTAAGTGTCCAATGATGGCTGTGAAAAAGAGCGATTCTTCTTCGAGTTCTTATGAAAAGCATTTTCGGATGATTGAAAAATTAAGCATTTCTAGAATATTGACCAGTTTGAATGATTCTGCTGTATTATTTATTGGGAGAGCAACCTAACAACCTAACATTTAACACATTTATTTCCACGATCCACATTCCACGTCAATAGTCAAAAACAAGATGGCTGCATTTTCCATCTATTTACTTTAAAGCGCAATTCGATGGACGCTGAATCTACATGCATCAGGAGTACATTTTGTTCTATGTTGATGAAAACGATTAAATCCAATCCCACAAAGACAACCCTTATCCCGGGTTACAGCAATGATTTAAGCAAGAACCTTCAAATATTTCCCAAATAATAAAAGGTGACATAACCTTAATAAATTCTTAACTGTCAAATCTGTTATCACCTACGATCAAGCAGCACGTCATTTTCGTGCACTTACTTACTCTCTGCAAAGTATTTTGTGTGATTTCAAAAGGCGTATCCACATTTCACGTACCACATTAGCTGGGACTTAGACAAGCCAAGATATTATTTGGAAACTAATACCGTTAAAGATCAGTAGATAAAAAAAGGAAAACGTACGAAAAAACTAAAAAAATGGTAACACTTATTAGGAATAGTAAAGTCGCCGCCTTCGTAGTAAGAGGATCTATCGGTAGGTATTAAATACCTACCTACAAGGTAGGAAGGTCAGTCTTAAGTGAACAATTGTGAAACTCGAACGTGAGTTATAAACGTGTACAAATTGCAAAGTTATTTGCGACTACAGATCCAAACTTTTTATAGAATGAGAGAATGAATGAATCCTGTAAATACGTCGCGAAGAGAAATATGTAAGTAGTTGTATGTACAGCCTTTTCTTCCACGTCTCTTTAAAAGCCTGGGCACGTTCTTTTTGGCTCTAGTCGGCGTCAAACCTTTTGGGTTTTGATTCCTAGTTTTGCTCCACTGATGTTTTCCTGTCATTTTTTTTTGATAGAATGTGAGATTTTTTGAGTCTTCTTATCCGAGGCGGATTTTACCAAAACATATTTTGTTATACTACTCGATTTGTACAGGACTGGACTTGTATATAACCCTTCGCAGAATTCAAAAAAAAAGAATTCATATTTTTGATTAATGCAATTGAATTCAAAACAGATTAGGATTTAAAAAATCGTTAATCACCATTTTTTTGAAGTCAGTGATTATTGCATTCAATTTTTAGCAGTCACTGAATTGAAACAATTTTGAAGTCAATTGAATTTACATAGGGTTACCAGATTGAAAATGATGAAAAGGGGGACATCGCTAGACGAAATATTGTGATTTTGAAAAATATAACACCAGCGTAAAAAAAGTGAAGCAAAACATCTTATTTTTTATTATAAAAAAACAATCACAAAAATCAAAAATTATGACTTACCAACTAAAATAAATTAATGAGAAACAAACCAACAAAAATGAATTGCTTTTTCCCTTAAAAAATTAGAATTATACGCAAACGAAAATATACATATATATGTGATATGTAGTTCATTGAGTGGATGCGTTCAGCTTTGAAAGGATTTTGAACTTCAAATGGATGTGTTTATAGAGAATCTTTTTTAAAATATTTAATGAAAATATTTTAATAATTTTGAATTGAATGTTTTCTCTTTTTGAATTTTACTTAATAAGGGGGACAGAGGTTTGTATAGGGGGGGACAAACAGTATTTTAGTATGAAAAATGGGGACGTCTGGTTACCCTAAATTTACATCATTTGAGTTGAAGTCAGTAGTGAATTCACTTTAAATCAGTTAAAGTCAGTCAAAATAAGTTGAAGTCAGTGAATTCAACTGAAATGTTTTTGAATACACTTGACGTCAATGAACATTAGTTGCTTCTGAACCAGCTGAATACCATAAAACTAGTCATGTACCGTTAACAAAATGGATAAATAGACCACCAAGTTTAAATGCTTTTAACTGATTTGTCTCAGTATACAATTTTAAAGAAACAAACAATTTAAGCAGATTAAATAGATTTACTTTTTTTATTTTACTTTAAGCTAAACAAAAACAAACTGGCTGGACTATGAATAAATTCAACAAGAACTCAACTCGATCAAATAAATAAAACAATATGTTAAAAACTAAAAATATTTAAATTTTGTCCATGCTAATCATATTCCCTTTCTACTGACTTCAACTGATTTTTTTATTAATTCACTATTGACTTCAACTCACAACAAGTGAATTCAGTTATGTAATTCGAAAAAATCCAATCAGTTGGATTTAATTCAATGAAAATTTAATGCACTAATCACTGACTTAAAAAGAATAGCGATTTTTGAAATCCCAATCTTTTTTAGAAAAAGACTTCAAATCATTTCTAGATGTGAATTCAATAGAATTACCCTCCCAAAAATTTAATTCTTTTACAACTCTAATATAAGGTTAGTAAAATAGCACCGCCATCTATTATCGGTTAATAGGTAGTTGTAGTATTTTAGAACAAAGGCAGTTAAGTGCGTAGGTATTTTAAAAATAATTAAAAATAAATGACTAGTGATACTTTCAGTTGTTTTTGAAGCAGTTTAGCATCATTTAATTTGTAATTTCTTCGAAAGACTAATCTTTACAATCTTTACTATACACTTAATTGTGACATTATGAGTTATGCTACACTTGCTTAGTTTATTTCAGATTTTTCAGATTAACACTTTAGAATTAAATGGCAAGCAATTTACGCAGTATATATGTAATTTTTTCTTAAGCAAATTAAACCAAACAATTGTGACAGGCAGACGGACGGGCTTCATAAGTTTTGTACGAAACTCCAATAAAACTAATAGTTTTACTATTTAGTTGTGATTGAAATTGAAATATGCATCCATCCATCTATTTTGAACTCTTTGACCTTAATTTCAAAATTTGAAAGAGTAAAGATTCACATTCAAATCTCAGCTCAGCCTATTTGCGAGGACAAAATATTTCAATAAATTATTATAATAATAAAGCAATATACATTTTATAGATTTTATAAGCTATCCGCAGTCGAAATTTAAAAAAAAAAAAACATTTCTTTAATGACGTATAAAACCTAATTAACTTAAAATAGAATTGGTTTTTAAATGTCTTTTCGCAACAACCTGATTGACGTAGATACTTATTTTTTATTTGCGAGAATCCGTACCAGAATTATTGTGGACTTTAATTTATTTCCTAGGAGCCAGAACACGTTTCTATTTTATTTAAAATTGATTTCGTCCCAAACAAGAATTGATAAATAAATTTAGTTTATATTTAAATCAACCCACATAGTTTTAGCAGAACTAAACAGCGCTAATTTAATAGAAAGGTTCCTATTAAAGTTTTTTTTTTTCAAATAAGAAGACGGGGCAAGGACTTAATCTTCCAAGAATTCCAATAGAATTTTTATTTTTCTGGGTTGGTTTTATATTTTTTTATTAATCAAATAAAAAAATGTGTATACCTGGAGAAGGTTGAAAAGAAAACAATCGTATGTGTGAATGCCCTCAGCAATAATATCTATTCTAAATTTGCATTTTTATCTATTACTGCAGAAGACGTATAGATACCATATCATAATACTATTGTGCTTTTTATTTTTATTTGATTTCAAATCAAAAGTGTTACTTCAAAAGGTAATCAATTTGTCATAAGCATTTTTATTTTATTTTATTTTTGGACAGCAAAAAGGTTTTCGTTTAACTCAAATGAATCAAGTGATTCATTGAGTCTAATCAAGTCTTCGAAGAGATATGTGCAGTTTTTGTATATAAATACAATTTTTTTCTATATACATATAATATGCGCCCCGAGGCGGATTTCCTGGCAAATTTGTATAAAATGCTAATGCAGACGTGCAAACCGTTTAGTCATCTAAGATTAGGTACGAATGGAATAATGAAGAACACCCAGCTTAAGCGGTTTTCATATTCTTGCAATAATGTATTTAATGTCCTTCATTTCGTGATGGAAATACTAAGGTTTCAATTATACATATGGGCATACATATATTTTTAATGAAGTCAATAAATATTAGTGACGTCAGTAATATAAACAGACAGTGCTATACGGCGCTCATGCAACGTTTATTATTCAAGATTTGTATGGAGTGATTTTTTGAGCTGACTTAAAGTGACGATTTTGATAAATCGTGCTTTGATAACGCTAAACGACTAAAAAAGAGGTACATCGTTAAAAAAAAGAGATAGTAGCTCCCGGTTTGTCTATCAAGTGGATGGCTATTGATAGAAGATCGAGAAATGGGAAGTATAATACAGTAGTGACTGCCTGAAGCGAAACCGGCTTAAGCGAATTTTCACATAACGAACCCTTTTTGCGTATTAAGGAAAGAAAATGTCCGGTTATGTATAACGAACCAAAAATGCCTCACTTTACATTACCATTTAGATTTCGGGACTTCCCCGCAACTACATAACTGTACGACAAACTACAAATTGTTGTCCGTGAACGTAATTTTTGGTACTTCTCGGTGTTGCATTATGCTTGCATCAAATGATCAATTTCAAAAGAGCAGCACAAAAGACTCCTCCTTTAAGGAGTTGAGTTTCAAAGTGGATAGAGAAAGGGTACTACGCCGTGAAAATTATTTAAATAAAATGGGAAATACCGCATCAAATAAAAATAAGAAATGTTTCTCATTAAAAGACAAACACGGCTTAATAAAGCGCTAACCACAAGATACAAAGAAAAGCGATATATGCATGGAAAAGCGTCCAAGTAAGTCAACTGTTGACACACGAATGAAAGGGACACACAGTTTTTTACCGACTTCAAACGGTGAGTAGAGAAGCCCATTGACAAATCATGCTCCTTGATTGCTTGTCAGATATTCGAAAGAGGTGGCACCGTGAAAAACTTTTAGATGTTTGACCCGGTCTGGGATTGAAGCCGGATAGCATTGCGTAGTAGTCCAACGCACTTACCACTACAGTACTACACCACGGTGCTCGAAAAAGCGTTTGCAAATATTAAAACTCACACTGAAAAATATTATAGTACAAAATTCCAACGAAAAAATCTTTCCCAGGCCTAATTTTCGACGCTCGTGCGAAATAAACAACCAGATAGTTCAACCATTACACAAACCAAAATCAATTTCAACGATCATTATGTAAATTCTAAAACGAAAACTACAAAAAACATTAAAACAATAAAAAAAATAGAAAGAAAAACAAACAAATTGATTTGAATATATTCACATACATTATACAAGTATAATATACATATGTATCTGCAAAATAGAACAGAAACGTAATTTTCCATTAGAACACACCCAGAATCGAATTAATTTTTTGTGTTCTTGTAACTTTTAGATTTTATCACGAAAACAAAGTCATTTGTTCGCAACGCCAATTAGAAAATAAACTTAATTCTGAATAAAATTTGTTGTTTGGGAACTAAAGCAAGCTGACAGAGATCGCGACTTAGTGGATGAGAAGGTGACATAGTCGCTTTTACTTTGGTATTCGATTGCATGTAATTTTTTTCTAAAACCGATATAGCTCTATTGGTTTTGCGATTTGTAAAATATTGGAAAGATTCAATCGTAGCTTCCAAACGAATTCAGATTGGGAGTCCAGAAAAGTCATTTGACGAATGCCCCTAATTAATCCAAAGATACAAAGTGATAAGTTTGTGTGAATATGTCTCTGAACAACTCATAGAAGACTAATTCACTTCGGCGGATTCAATGATAGCGATTCTCAAAATACAATGACTCTTTCCACCGGTGGATTCTACGTTAAGGGTGAATATGACAGGATCAGTGGTCATAATGTTATCTGCCCGAAAACAATGAGATAACTGTGGCGTAGCACGTCGGGGTAGTATATATGCAAACTCAATAGTGCGCCCAAAATGAGTTGTTGTAGCGGTAGTAAGCAATGTTGCCGTTCTGGTGACTTTGTCACTATATCTAGTGGAATTTTCACCCAGTTAGTGACAAAAATTTTTTTATGTCAATAGATTTTTGTGGCATAGATACAAAAATATATTTTTTCTTAAAAAAATCCCTAACATACACTGGAGTACACGCGTGGCCTACTATAGTAGACCACGGTTACATTTTCGTTGATAACTTAGCAGTTATTTTTGTTAGAACGGTGCGGTTCCAGGAAAGCCTTCTCCATTAAATTTGTTGACAAATCAGTACCTACCGTTCGTGACTTCTATGCGTACGCATATTTCCGTGGTTTAGCGCCAAAATCGCATAGTAGGCTACGCGTGCATTGGTGTAAAAAAGGGGCGCATGTACTCTAGTTTAATTACCTATGTAGAAGGCTATGAACGTGTGTATGTTCATGGAAGACAAGTCGATTTTGTTTGGAGTTGGAAGAAGAAGTGTAGATTGTATCGAGAATTCATTCTCTTTTCCACTTACTTAAAATCTAACCGTCTCGCTGGACACGACGTTTCAGTTTTAACCCATCAACATGCAGCCCTCCTAAGCTCTAATAATTTATTTTTATAAAGTCCTTCTTTGTTTGTTTAACTACAACAAAAATTAAAATAAAAAGAAAAAAAAATATTTTTTATTTTATTTTGCTGCTACTTTTTTTCTGGTGACTTTCTTCAAAATTTCAGCAAATCTAGTGACTTTTGGAGGTTGGCCTAGTGACTTTTTATTTCAGCTTGCGGCAACACTACTAGTAAGAGTTGGTTAACCTAAAACTTTTATCGCGATCCAAGTTTGACAGTTCGCTAAAAATAGAAGAAATGGAAGGAAACGATGTTGAAAAATTCGTTGAATCTGAAAAAAAAGGAAATATAGCTTCCACTTCTTCATCCATTTTATTTTAAATATAATTTAATGTTTAATACAAGAAAAAATATTTTTGACAAAAAATATTTTCTGAAACTGAAGAACACAATTCCAATTAGCTGCGTTTCAAGTGACAATTAATTAGGCATAACGCGCTACACCATTGTGGGCGAATTTAATGAGTGCAGTGCCACACCATTTGACAGCGCGTACTAGTGCTACTGCGACGCCACAGCTACCGTGCATTGTGTTCGCGGGTAGTAAGTAAGTCCTAAGCTTGATGCTGCTCACGTTATCTTTGCAAGTTAACATGTTTCCACTGAACAACCGCACGATTTCAGCTCAATATTTGCAATTTTTTCAGTCACGAAACTCGAAAGTCTATTTTGAGCATTACAATTTTCATAGTATCTTAGTTTTAATTATATTTTATATGTATAAATAATGTGACCATTTATTTTTTGGCAAAAAGCGGCGGGTTTTTTCAAGCTAAAAGCGGTGTTTTTTAGCTGGTTTGGCGGGCTTCGCAAAAGTAGATCAGCACAGCCAATACATTGCTCGAATTGGAATACAAACTAGAAATGAACAACAATTACATTTTACGTTTCCTTTTCGCAATAGGTAAAATTGTACCACCACACGTTTCACAAATTTCGAGTTGTAATCAGTTTTTTTTTTAATAAATACAAATTTTATATATTTGTTAGCTTTTGGATTTTTTGATATTTCAGATGTGGTGTGTCTCTCTTTATAAAGGGTTGGTGATGATTGATGAAATATCTCTTTTCAAAATACCTTTTTCAAAATCCCTTTTCCCAAAATACTTTTTCCTAAAATACCTTTTGGACAAAATACCTTTTTGAAAATATGGATTATTGAGAGAAGGCGCGGCGGGAATGATTTTTTAATATTTCTCGCTTTAATTTCCTTACTAATAAAACAAAAACAAAAAATTCTTGAATTTATCGTGAATTATGTATTTATTCTGCTTTAATATTTTTCCTGTTTTATCCTTAATTACGAAAAAAGGCAACACGAGCCACAAACTGTTTACGGCAGTTTAGATTAGAAAAAGCGGGTAAAATGGTCACATTATGTATAAATAAGCTTAAAAAGTTAACGAATCTTTCCTGCTGAATAAATAGATTTTATATTGATTTCTTTACATAATGGTTGTCTTTGGTTATAAGACATAAATTAATAACGGTCTTTACATTTATTAACTCATACAAATTTGGGACATAAAACAACTTTCATTCACCACCATTCACATACCAGCCGCCCTCATTTTTACATTTCTCATTTTTTACGGTACTGTAACTGTACACATAATATTTTTGACGCGCTAATAAAATAAAACAATTTATGGCAGACAAGATACAATTTATTTAAGTTCTCCAAACAGCTGAGTCAACTTTTAATAAAATTTAAATGGCGCAACGCTCCGAACTGAAAATATAATGTTTGACAAACAGAATAACACTCTCAAATGTAAATATTACTTACATTTTTCTGACAGGTCTTTAACATGGGATCTCCACGGGACCATATTTATGTCTGCGCTCATGTCTGGCTAGGAAATTGTCTAGTGGAAACCACAGGAGCCAGACAGATTTTCTACCCCGCCATCTATGTCTGGATTTTCAGCTCGACATCTATGTCTGGACATGAGCTGTCACTTTGGTAAACATTTTTCAATTTCGTTGAAGTTTTCAAGAGAAGTGATATGAAAAGGCAAGACATGAAATGCCCACCACACAAAATTTGACGTTCGTTCCGCCATCTTGTGTTTGTGCTTGCCAGATCTGTCCGACATGAATAATGTCTCGTGGAGACGCGATGTAAAGATCAGATTTCAAAATGGTTGAACACAGATCAGCGCAACAGGAATTACATTTGGATTGGTAGCGTTCATGATTGCATAATGCATTCCGTTCTATCTTCTGAGTTCATTGTTCTATTACGATCCACCTGAAGAGCGAACCTTTCCATTTGAAATTCCCTAAATTACTCTAAAGCCAAATTAAAAATTGATTTATTGTCGTTATAGTTACTTCGTGTATTTGTCGCATTACAGCATGACATGACATGGCATGAGCTTACCTCACTTAAGGCATGAATAACTAATTAATTATGTTTTCATGCGATTCGCTACAAATGCAACTGACAGTACCAAAACGCATAAGATGACAATAACTCGTAACAATTAGCTTTAGTCGCTCATTAGCAAATCCCATTGCATCTTAAGCTTGGCCAACACGTTATACAGTTCAACTAAACTGCTCTTTGTTGTCCACGAATTCAAGTGCGTAATTTAATGGGCAATTAAAACATTCCAAGACTTGTCCAATACTGTGTGTTTGTCTTCCCAACATTCGAGTAAATAGCATCGAGACCGCCAACAGAAGAAGCAAAAACAAAAAAGGTTAAATGAACATCGGTAAAATAACCAGATTCATGTATTTCCAAGTAAAATGCCACCAGCAGTGCGGCCAACTCCACGATGTTATTTATTGACAGATATTTTTTGTAGATTGTGTTTAGCAAAAAAATATTTAAAGATGTTGCCAGGTACCTTTTCTTTGGGGAAGGAAATAGACAAATAGCCGGCTTTTTCCTGAGTTATTGTTTTCACTTCTTTTTTACAACTTTAACATTCACTGAGTAGAGAGGAAATATAACTCCGTGCGAATGCAATTGCAGATTAAATGCAAAACCAAACAAACAAGATGGATGCCTAATGAATTTTGCGGTTTTTCAGGCACTCAGTGTTGTGTTGTGTTGGGATTCTTCAACTGGAAAGTAAGAAATAAAAACACAAGAGCTACGAGTGTGTCTTAAACGGACACATAAACTTTTTCTTTGGCAGATAATTGCCTAACGCCGCATGCGTCAAGTTAGTTAATGTGCTTCCATGGACGATGTTTTTTTTTTTAGATAATCTTTTAAGATCAGCTAAATTAATTCACTATCTGATATTACCAAATAAAAGTGATTCAGACGTCTGTCTACGCATAAACTATCTCTTTTGTAACATTTGTTAGGCTTTTTTTTTTTTTTCTTGTAATTTACGAGACAACATTGTATGTATCTATACCTATAATTGCGAATTTTATACACCAGAGAGACTGGTCATTCGACTGAGTTTAAGCGTCATATTTATAGTTTACAGCCATGTATAAGCCATCTGTTGGTAATTTACTGGAATTACAATATTTAATTAATGCACACGAGTGAGCAGATTATTATATTTTGTTTGAAGTTTCAGCGAACTTTAAGTGCGACTGGAATGAGCTGTTTTCTAAATGATTTTTGTGTATAATATACTCGAACTGTCATGTCTTGATTAACAAGTAAAAGAAATTGAATAATCCTTGGTAATAAATGTCAGATATGGGTTATTTTATTTGGATCGTGATTCCATCTGACATGAGAGTATTTACTCTCAGTAACACGAGCTGACTCACCCAAATTTTCTTGTGGAGTATCTCCGGGCAAGAGTGACTCCATATTCGACAAATTTGATTGTTTACATCGCATGCCGTTTAAATAAAAATGGGCCTCGTCAGACATAAAAATTAAGTGTAACAGGTTGTTGTCCCCTTCCAACATTTGGATGATATTCTAACAAAATTCCAAGCTAATCGGCAAGTCTGCTGAGTTCAACTTGAATTTTGTAGGGAAATAAGCTCAAATCTTTGTGCAGAATTGTCTTCAGTGATTGCCTGCTTATTTTCCTTTGAGCAGACAAGTTCCAGGTCGAAATGCTAGGATAAACTAAATAGACTGCGCGAACGAAACAACTTTACCATCTACTGGGTACCAGGACACCTGGGGAAAGAAGGGAATAAAGAGGCGGACAAACTTGCTAGGAAGAGTTTCGTCATGCCCTTCGTGGATCCTGACGAGATCTTCTGTGGCATAGGGAAATACACCATAAAGTATGAGCTCCGACGATTAAGAAGGCATACAGGACTTAGTCCTGGGTAGAAATTCAGGGCCTTAGACTATTGCCATTTGTTAGAGAAATTGGTCTAGAAGAGGTGCTATGACCTATGGAATTCTCACCTAGACTAGGTGTGAGCGAAGCTCTCGCTTACCGATTCCAGTGGAAATACTGACGAGAGGGATATTCCTTCATCTGGGACTTGTACGGAGCATAATAGATCTTAAGGTCGCGGTGCATCCTTCAATAATTATAATACTAATAACAATAATGGCAGCAGTAACCGTATCTTGTGTCCTAAATAAGGAATCTCGTTGATAAGGCCTTCTTGTGACTGTTCAGATTGATTACGCAGAAGAAAACTTATTACGTTTTCTTTTGGTAGCATCATCAGCAAACAGTCCATGTTTGCAAAGGAATTCTTATGCCGTAAGTTGTAACAGATCCACTTTCTTCGCGATATAATGACATCAATTGGTTTCTGGTCGGTGGAGTTATTCATTTGAGAAACGATTCCCGTATGTTTGTCAGATATTCAGAGATCCATCGCACTAACTACTGCAAACAGCTTGTTTGAAACACAACTTGTCAAAGGCCATTTCCTCACTATTTGCTCTCAATTGAAAATAAGTCAACAGTTTTGAGGTTTTTACACTAAATTTCATTTAGCTCCGTTTGCCTAGGCTTACATAGAACAATCTTTATCTAACATAGAACAAAAACACTGTGTAGAACTTTATGACATGTCTTGCACGTGTGAAAGAAGAAAGGTTTGTGACATATAAGAAAGGTTTTTAAACTGGAATTGAAATTAAATCTGTCAATCTATCAGACGTATATGGGAATGGAAATCATTCCCATATAAATGTACATAAGTCGTGGCCACACAGAAAAAGAAAAGCATCATTAGAATGAAAGCAATTTTGACAGATAGGGAAACAATGAATTTGCAACACCAACATTTAGCTAGTAGGGACAAAAATACTGTCACGTACTCATTTTCCTTCATAACTTTAAAACGACCGAATATTTATCATTGATCTTTTTTCTTAAAATTTTAATTGCAATACAAAAAACGCAAGTTCATTCAAAATGGACGCCTTGTGATTTAATATAGTTTTTAAGTCACATGGGCAACTCGTCGATGGCTGCACGTACCTCCTTCATCGGAAAATTGACTGATGTGATTTTTAATGACTGAATGTTAGGATATCTCCTACGGCATACCGTGTCCTCCAACACTGTCCACAGCTTGTATTCTAGTCCTAGTGGATTCAAATCAGGACTTGTCGACAGCCAGTCTGGAGTCCCTACAAAGTCTGGAACATTGTTTTAAGCCCATAGCTGGTTAGTTTTTGCTTTATACGGAGGCACAGAGTCTTGCTGAAAGGTCCACTGCTGGTTCTGAAACTATTAGGTTAGGTTAGGTTAGATTGAGTTAGGTTAGGTTGAGTCCTATTAGGTTAGGTTAGGTTAGGTTGATGGCTATCCACCGTAATCGGTAGGATTCACTTAGACCAAAGTAGGTCCATTGTGTTGCCACGTGAGCCGACTCTTATTGAAACTCCTGGAACCATTTTGAGAGTTGGATGAATTTCCGTATTTTGTTGATATCCATTGAGGAAATATCTGGAAGGTCTATAAAGAAGTATTCTCCCAGAATCTTTTTTCTCAAGGAGGAGGGTGCTGGGCAACTGCATAGTAGGTGATAGGTGGATTCCTCCTCCTCCTCATCCATGCAGCTGTGGCAGAAGTCATTGGCGAGGATTCCTAACCTGTTGGCATGTCTGCTTATTGCGCACTGACCAACTATTATGCCGATATGTGCTCTGCTAATTTTTAGCAGGCTGCAAGTTTTACGTTGGTTTAGCTGTGGCCAAGTCTGTCTGGCACAGCTACACGAGTCCTATTAAGTGGAGCAATTATCTGTTCCAGAACGGTTTCTTGGTACACTTTAGCTGAAGTTTTCAATCACTTTTCACAAATATGGAGATCTCTTACCCAGTCATAGGATACGCCCCACCAAATCGCTGGATGATGATGATGCTCTGATTTTTCGAATCTATTCCGTTTAAGATTTGCTGTAAGCAACTGTCCTGTACGACGTTTGTATGCTCCAAGGCTTAAGTCTTTGCTGATAATACGACTTATTGATTTTTTGCTTAATCTCCATCTTGCGAGCCAAGATTTTCTACTTTCTTAGTGGATTTCTTCTTATTCTTGCCTTTACAGCATTAATGGCCTCTTCTGTTGGCACCGATCGCGGTCGCCCAGATAGGCAGTCTTTTATATCTCCGGTCTCTTCAAACAACTTAATGCAGCGATAAACGAAAATTCGGCTTATATTCGAGGGGCTGGATCGTTTTTAAAAATATCACATTTTTCCACTTTACATTTATGTTAGGCTACAATCGCAGTACGATTTTTTATCTGTCCACTCCATGGCGGAACAAACTATAAACTGAATTTTTTTTAACAGATGAGTAACATAACGGTACATATACATATAAATTACAAATGTCAATATTTGGGTGCGTCCAGAACTTGTTATGGTTATGGATGCGATTTGTAGCAATAAATAGTTTTCCTAAGATTAATTGAGTGAATCTGTGTTTAAATTTCAACCCACTGACAGCACTGTAAACACTTTTCCTGAAAAATCCAAGCCTCTAATTACTTGACCAACTGCCTTACAGACCTAAAACAAAACAGTTAATTATACCCATTCCCTATGTAGCTCTAGGTTAAAGTTCACTTTCTCACCGGAAGAATAACAGCAGCGTACATCTGCTCTAAGCGAGTCATTAACTGCCAACACCACATTGATTGAAGTACAGAGAACTTAATTACCGTGGTTACGTATACATAAAGAAAAATAAAAGAAAAACGAAAAAATCCAAAAGAACATAAAGAGAAACAAGTCTCAGCCCATCTCTAACGGCAGCAGCACATTAACCATGTCGACCCCGTTTCTATTCAAAATCTCTTCGGACGCACATTTTCTTCTCTCATCTGCACCCAATTCTTGTCAGGTTAAATGCGCATTGGCATGGTTAACTGATAAACAAAATAAATAAAAAAATAAATCTGTCTGCCCCCATCAAGGAGAACTAATTTGTTCGCTTCCAAAACGAAAGCCATTCTTAGATTGTCATCATCATTTGGCCAGAACCAATTCAACAATTAACCGGTTATTGGCCGGGATTAGCTTTCTAGAAGACGAGATCTGAAGTCGGCTTTATTGGATTTTATTGATCGGAATTAATTGAAACCACCTAAGAGCTTGAGCACTAATCAAACCAGCAAAGGGTTTCGACCTACTTGTGAACTCCAGCCTGACCCTGAATTAATCTCTTGCTCACAAAAAAAAAACAAATCGAGTTTCTGGCCCATTGAATTAATTCGGTTCGAGGTTTGACCAGAGCAACCATTAGATTGGAATTTAATTGAGAAACGGCAGCGACCTGCTTACTTACCATGCTCACTGGTTCAGTGTCACACACACGCCACCATTTATTGTTATGATTGTAAATCAACTTTTGACATGCTCAATGATTTTTGTTTGATTTTTGAAACTCGCAAAGATGAAGAAAAAAAAAAGAAAAATACCAAGAAACTAGCTGACCACAAACCTGTGAACGATTTCGGCCTATAATATGGCTTGGCCTTCGGGAGGGCATAGTTCGAGAGAAGGTGCTAGGACCAAGGTCACACTGGGCGTTGTGAAGATTTTTGGGGTATTGTCTGCATTTTTGATAAATTACAGAGCTGTCAGAAAATAAGTTTTCAATTTCATTATCATGATCGTGCTATGAGATACAAATGTATACAAAGTGTTCAATTGACAATAAATAGATCGGTTTGGTGTGTCGATAGTTTTCGCAATACTATGTAAACTTTCATAAAATCATGACAGTTGCATGGCTCTCAATTTTTTTCCCTCTTATTTGGCTCGCTCTTTGCGATGAATTATCTGCAAGTATCTGCAAGACATTTTCCTCAGGGTGGACTGTTGAACTCTGTCAAACCAAACCATCTGACAATTTGAGAAATGTCATAATCTTCATTGTAGTGGAAAACAAAAACAAATCGACAGGTTTTGTTTCAAAAGCGTTTGGTGTCTTTTGTTCAAGTTTTTTCTCTGTGAGAGGATATCTCTCTCATTGAGAGGATTTTACTATTTGACAGATATCAATCAATTACGCGAAAAAGTATTCATACGAATTTCCTGTTTGGTAACCCAAAATAATTGTATAACAGAGAGCCAAATGAATTCTTGCACCACGATCAACGCTGTCAACCAACAATTTGACAGTTTGTGAAATGTCATACAGCCTTATTTTGAAATTCGAATGAATAGTCAATTCGTTCGATTGTGTCTATTCCTACAAATGATTTTTTTCGTATACTGACATTCGAAGAAATAAAGTTCATTAACGGAGGATATCATGAAATAAACTTAAATTCGAAATTGCAGACGTATGAACAATGACAGTTATTTCGAAAGAATAGTTTCTCAAAATAAAAATAATGAATGAACTTTCGTTTCCTAAAATAAACTCTCTATTCCTTCGTATGTCAAAATACCCACCGTTTGACTTTTTTTCACATTCGAATGAAAACGAATCTGAAAATAAGGCTCATAATCTTCATTGTTAGTGGAAAACAAAAAAAAATGTACAGATTTTAAGTGTTTCAACGTGTTTGGTTACTTTCTTATGATTTTTTCACTATCTGAGATGATTTTCCCCCACTTGAGAAATCATTTATTATTTGACTTGACCCAAAAAAGATACCAAACAGACATATAATCTCTATTAGGACTTTGCTCTTTTCAGATCCAAACAAAAAGACATTCATAATGGTATTAATCTTTACTTGATGCCCGCACTAGGGTGCCCTAGGGCGCACTGAATTCATACTGATGCGTTCGGTAGCACTGGCGGGCTTTCGGTTTCGGTTTTCGTTTCCGATCCTCAAATAAAATAAATATAAAGGGGTCGTTTTTTTATCTGTAGGGGAACATTTTGTGACACCGTTTTAAAATTACCAGCAGTAGTACTGGTCCAATGCAGTTACTGCTTTAACTAAACTGTCCCCATGTGTATTTACATAAATTTAAGATCTAATGAATTTTTAAAGTTATTCGTAGTTTTCTGGAACTATAAATCCACAAAATAGAAATAGATTTTGTTAACGTTCATTTATGTTCATTTCAAACTGAACATGGTGTTAGATACTTAATATTTAGTGAAATCCATTTAAAGAGTTTCGAGTTACAAGAAGTTTCAGAAGTGCACAGGCAAAGCCGGGCGGGCAACAGCTAGTTGTTCATTAAAAACTAAGAAATTCATAGCTTGAAAAAACTATTTCAACTAAAAGCTAAAGTCATACCCAGAACATTAAATAAAAAGCGAATAATGAAATAAAGCCCAACAAGTGTATATGTACATAATAGGAAGTCGATTTTTCTCTATTCCACAACTTCGTACTCCACAGCACCTTTGTCAATTCTCAGAACGTGTTCTAATTCAAGAAACTCTCCATTGGAAGTTACAGATCACAGCTAAAGTCAAGGTAAATCCAATTTTCCACACCACTTGGTGCATGAGTCACGTTCTATCATCATTTATATGATTTCAGTATCAATTTCTTTCACTTTGCTTTGCTAGTGTTTCCTGCTGTTTTAAGATGTGTAGTTGAGTCTTTTTATTTTCTTTATTTTTGGGTGTTAAGTCAAAGCCTCAACAATTTGTTGATGAAGCTGCATAATAACGCTCGAGTAAGACACGATTACTTTATGCTCGTACAATGTTATGGCGTGATGTTTAATTGGATGTCTAAGCCGGGTCCCCAATTTTTCAATGTGGAATACGCTTAATTCGTATTTATTTAAGACACTAAAATACGAGTGCCTCTACAAAGAAATGAAGATTAGCTGTGTTACTTTTATTAGAATTAATTTCTTATCTAATAGGGTGGATTGTATTGTGATTGAAATATTTCATTAATTTTCACTGAAGAAGAAAATGTTTATATTTTTGAATTTAACGACATTTTTGTGTTGCACGCAACAGGGATTTTTTATGATTGGCTAGTTTTAAGTGCTCAGACTTGGTATGCAGTTCGAGCGTAGTTAACCTTAAGCTTCTTTCCAATAATCCGCTCCAAATTAACGCTATCTGGTTTTGTAAAACTAAACATGTATTTTTGCTTTTTCATGATTTTGGAATAAATTTCTCTGCTTATCATATTTATTCAAAAAGCGATCAAACAGTAGGATACTTATAAATATGGAATCTGTCTAACTCAAGAAAATATGTAAATCGGATAAAATATTGTGAAAACATTTTCTTCATTTACAAAACATTTGCAGCTCGTTAACGCCCAGCACTTGTTGCATTTTTAAATAACCTTTTAACCTTTTTTTTCTCTTTTATTAATTTCAATGTCTACATAACATAGATATGTATGTAATGTATGTATGTTCGCTCAGAGCTCGGAGTGCCCTAACAAGTGTGACCATCGAATTGGCTCACAATCCTATAGGTACGTCCATTTATCACCCGAATACCACTAACTCCAAAGAGCGAACGAACCCGGTCCCTGCGATCCCAGCTAAATCCACCCGATCCAAGATATGTAAAGGTGCGTTACCTAGACCTTATACACAGAATAAAAAATCTGATAGTGCACCAGCTATAAGTAATACGCTCATATGTTTTCGCTCACTGAATCAGAAGCCAGTCATAACCCCAAATGTTGCTGCCAAAATGAAGGAACCTACTCATCCTACAAGCTAGGTTATGTTAGGTTACGTTAGAAGGGTCATTTGCAGTAAATGCAATTTCACCCAGTAAAGGTCCATTCTGAATACACAAGTTGCCATTTGATCTTATAATAAATCTTTTTAGGTCTATAGGGTAAGATACCAGGTCATCTAAGCAGTCGATGAACCGTACACCGTTCTCGAAGAAGCGTTGCGCCATTGGTCCTCCGTAAAATTAGTGGTGATGTGGTTCAGTAGATTTAAAGCTGTGTTGATTTGAAAGCCGGTAAGATTTTTGGCTGTCCACGCAAATGGTGGTTTCCGTTGCGGATAATTTCCTTGTTAGGACAATCTTATTAATATATAAATCTCAGTGTGACGCTCTTACCTGTCAATCTTACGGTTAGACAAACACAAAAACTAATGCACACAATGAAGTAAAACTTCGTATTCCAGTTCATTAACATCTTGTGCCTATTACCGGCTGATTTTTAAATTAATTTATTCGCAATATTATTTAAATGAATGCAAAAATAAAAACACTCTAACAAATGCCACTTTCTTGCGAAATGTCATTTATTCAAACTACAAATACTTAGAATTCACACTTGTGGATTGTATATATTGATAGACTGCAAACCTTGAGGTGCGTATGTATTGTAAGTAACACTATAGTTTTTAGACACGGGCGAAGCCGGGCGGGACAACTAGTTTGTCATATATCTCTGATTGGAAGACGCTGCAATAGTCGGCTAGTCGGTAGGACTGGTTTATGCACGCCTGCGCCCGTACCTTCCTCTATATTTGAGCCATCTGTAAAGTTGAATGTTCCGATGATGGCATTGTCTGGAACAATCAGATCTGTCTGCCTGGTATGGAGACCTTGAAGTATCTGGTAAAGTCAAGCTCGGGTTTCTCGTTATCTGGGCAAGAGTTCTTTTTGATTGAATATGTCCAGTATAAGCGTGTGTCAAGACGAACGGGGCCTCAAGTTGCCATTCTTTCTTGATCTGAGAGCTCTTTTGGCTGCCGTATTTCTTATGGGAAGATCAATGGGTGAAAGGTGCAGAAGCGTTTCTAGGCCCAGTTGCGGTGTAGACTTAAGCGCACCTCTTATACAGGCTATTCTTTGTACCATATTCAGATTTTTACGGTAGGATTTGATGTTAGTCGCAGTCCGCCAGATAATTGACCCGTAGGTGAGGATTAATCTAACAATTGCTTTGTACAGCCAGTTTACAATATGCGGTTGTAACCCTCATTTCTTGCCGAATGTATTCTTGCAGGCTTAGAATGCATAGAGTCGTTTTTTCATTCCTCCTTCTGTGTTCCGTTTCCAGTTTAGTTTGGAATCGAATATGATGTCCAGGTATTTAGCTTCCGTTAAGATTCTGAGGCGCGTGCCTGGTGCGTCTTGGTGGATTCCAAGATGGAATTTTGTATCTTATTGTGAACAGAAATAGTTCTGTCTTGTTTATGTTAATCGATAGCCCGTTTGCATCAGTCCACTTTGATAATTCTTTTAGCGCCGATTTCGTGATATTACTAGAATTCATTTACACATTCAAAGAGTATCATTTGTCATGAGGAGCTTCTCAACTCGACGTTCGCAGTCGGCAAAAAACTGTAGGTCCCTTCCATTCATGCAAAAATATAATACACACACAAAAATGGTTGCGAGAAGTAGGTTTTGGTTCATCCCGAACTGTAGCGCCACCTAAAGAAGAAATTCCGTTACTAACTCAAATGCACTTCGTTGTCAATGTCATCGAGTGTCTGTTTACCTATACACGGTTAAGCAAATAACATTTTTGCATGCCAACTTAAGTGCAATTCTAAAAGAAATTTCAGAGTAAATTTTCGAGCCAGAAATTAAGGCGTCTCATCCAACTTTGAGTTTTGCCAAAATGCCGCAACCTTATGCTTAATTGACGGCAGAAACGCTACTAACTTCACGTAATTTTGATCTTTCTTGAAAAAAGGAAGATAGCAGTCACTTCCGTTCAGCCTGTAAAACATTTGAGTACAATTAAACATGTTTTCCAGAAAATCATCTGTAAGCCCAATTGACGACAGTTTTTCCCACTTTGTAAATTTGACAGCGCTTGAGTGTGTTTCTATAACCTGTAGCTCGTAGTGAAACGTTGCGTACATCATAACTATAAATCTAAGAGTCTGCATTGTGATACCCACAGACTGCTTTAAATAAAATCAGCAACTATTTTTCTTTTGTGTCTTTCTAAATCCCAAAAGAGAAACTTATAGGCAGGCGCCTACATTGAACACAAAACTTGCTTACAACATCTTGTCAGCAACTTAACGATGACATATTATCAGTATACCGCTGTTAGCAGTGCATTTTGTATCTGCTTATCTGCTTTAATTGCTCCAATATATAACGAAAAGTTTTTTTTTTCCGATAAAAACTGGTATCGAAGTCATTCCAAAATGGCAGATCACGCAATTGCAAGTTCAAAAAACTCCTTTCGGTGCCTTTAACTCTTAAAAATTCGTATCAATTAATCAAATGTCAAAACTTTTATCTTTATACAAAGTGTCAGCATAATCAGATAACTTGATTTTCATTAAAACAAAAAAAAAAATGAATTTCTAAAAAAAATTGGCGAAAAATCCCACATGACATGCAAAACGTATCCCGAGCTGGCCGTCCGTCCTAGACATTGAATCAACAACCACTCCATGATTAGACCATATTTGGCAAAAAAAAAAAAAAATCGTATTGCAAACGAAGCGAAACTCCCAAATGAAAAGTCACGAATCAAGATCACGGCGGCGGCTACACGCACACGAGAAGTTTAACAGCGCCATTGGCACTTGGTTGTGTTTGTTTTGGTTTTCTTTGTACAGTCATTGACTTTTCCGTGCGACAAAAATGAAGCGGCGACAAGTTTTCCCCCACACAGTCGCAGCAATTGAATACTTTTAATTTTTCTTTGTTTATTTCTTTTTTCCTTCCTGGAGTGGATTTCGTGAAACAAAACCACCATGGCTAATCATAGCGGACCTGCGCTCCATACGCAGAGAGTGACTGAACTCACTGCATTAGTCGTGCCAGAGTTTCGCTAGCACTGTTCACGCTTTTGGGCAGCAATTTCCATAATCAATGCATTGCCAGACACTTTTCCGGCTATGTACTGTAACAATGTTTGATTTGAATATTGTCGGAAGGTAGAAAAAAATGAAAAATAAATATGGACGCAGTATTTCGGTTAATGTGTCATGTCTGCAATTGATATTGAAAAACCGCTAAATACATATACATATGTACATACTTGTTGACACACTGAGCTACTTTGCATAATAATTTATTAATTTCATTAACTAGCAATTTATAGTTATTGCAATTTAATTTATGACTTAAACTGTAGTACCGGCCAGAAATGCGAATGAGAGTTAGAAAAGTCGATCAGTGCCCACTTTCAGAACCGGAAAACATTCTCGAATTTCCTTTTTGATAGCATTGACAGTAACCAGAATTGTATTCACACTGAATGATGCTATTTTTAGATTTAGAAAGAAACAGTACAAGTGGGAAGAATAACGGCAGCAACGCCTGTATTTATACATTTTCTTTCCCCAAAGACCATTCAGCCAAATCCGTGAAATGGTAATAAAAGTAAGTGACTCTGTGGTCATTAAGGACATTATTATTTGCTATGTTATGGGTTATTTTGGAAGAGTGCATTCCCTTAACTAACAGTATATCTTCTGGCATTTATGCTCGAACTATTTAACCTACTTGGTTGCAAACTAAAGCCAATACAAGCCAAATGTAAAGAAGTGCATAGCTGCATCAGATAGATCACATATTTATGTTAATATGTAGATCGGCCAGGAATCTGCGGGTTCCCAAAAGGGTGCATTAAGACAGATTGATTAATGCGAGTTGTGAGTGTGATCTTAACAAAAATAAATAAATTAAAAATGAAAACCCCAATTAATATCATTCTTGCATTTTTTTTTTCCTTATTTGATGGTGATTAGTAAAAAATAAGTGAATATGTAATATTTTAGGCTCATTGAACAGTGAACCGCAATCAGCAGAAGTGGTATCGTGTTTATTGTTACCAGATGTAGTGATTTCTCCCTAGATGTATGTAGGTAGAAGTAGTAGCTTCGATGGAAGAAAACCCAAATAGTGGATTGATGCCACAGCCTCATTTGATCCGTTTATTAAAATCAAGTTTTTATAGATTTACCCTATGGAGTTTAAGAAGAGGATCAGTTCTCTAATCCTTTACTCGAAAATCTCTTTCAGATCGTCGAAGAAGGGTTTACCCAGTATGCGCTGCGTGGCTCTCGCTAGAGCTGGACATCATCATTGCATCATTGCAGCTACAGCTACAGCAGAAATCGTTGTGAGGGATAGCTAGTTTGGCTGCGTAGTCCCCAATTGGCCAGTGCCCTGCACTAACGTAACTGCCACTACTCTAGTGATGTCTACGCGGGTTCTTTGTAGTAGTTCGTTTGTTTCTGATCTGTTGTACCTTGGCCATATCTTTTTTTTATTTTCACCTGAGACCAACTAGTTTTAAAAAGTGTGATACTATATTGCCCTTAACAGCACCTTAACGAATATGAACGTTTTCCGTTAGTGAACAGTTAAGGACTGACCCTCGCCTGGCAAGTTCTTCATCTCATGCCCTTCTATGGCATAATGTATTGGAACTCAGAGAAGAGCGACTGTAGCCTGGTTCCACAAGCGATGAAAGTTTTTCCTGGCATGGATCTACTAGTTCCGATGAGGTGATTGCCGAATTTATGGCTTTAATTGCGGCTTGGCTATAAAATCGGTATTGTGTTTGGATGTTGGGTCGTTTATTAAGTTGTGACAGACTTCGAGGGTCGCTAGTAACTCTGCCTGGAAGCCGCTAGCGTAATTCGAAACGTGATAGGATTTCGATATGCCGAGTTTTTCCTAAAAGATGCCGGCGGCAGTGAATACCATTATATCGAAATCTTCCACCACTCTCCCTGGCTTCCATTCCTCTCTGCTTGGAAGGCTTACAGCGAAGAGCTTCTTGAAGTTAAGCTTTGGGATATTGTAATCCATTGGAGACATAACCATACTGTTAAGAATTAAATCAAACCCACAAGTCACTTTTATCTACATATCTATTATCTCTTTATTCTATTTAGCTACGTCTTTTCACTAACAATAACAAACCTCAACTGAACTGATTGACTGCCTATGCTCCTGTGTTATTTTCATCTAGCATCTAGTAGGCAATTCCAACGGCGGTGCTAGAAAACGATACTCTTCTTGTTACAATACCGTTTGGTAGTGTGTCCAGGGTTTTACTGTGACCGTATGTCTCAGCAGTCCAGCACTCAGATTCCTGGAGTTGGACTGCACTGTTCAGCGCTGTGCTTTTGATATGGAGATCAAGTGGCAGAATGTGCAAAAGTACGGTGAGAGAGAGCATCAGCATCAGAGCTCCGAACAAGAAAAGTCGGCTAGAACCATAATGGAAGAGATTGCATTCATTTACGGGGAATCTTGTCCGGGTAAGACCAGATTTATCGCATCGTAAAGATGGAACTGGAAATATGCATAGTCATAAATTAATAATCCTTAGATCCTTCTTAAAATGATACTATATAGTCCGAAAACTGGGCCCCTACTAATAACTCGCTCTAGTTAGCCAAATATGAAGCTTAGTGTCCTTACTTTTGTTACCTAGTTGGCAGTTGGTTCTTGTTACCCTAAGATAGGCTTTTCTTTTACCACAATATTTTTTCATGGCGAATTTGATATTTGCAACGGTTATTTTTTCCTGTCATATTAAAGCTAATTTGCAAATCAAAACCTTTTTTTTTTAAATAAAACAGCGAATAATTTTTTGCTGTACATTACCATTTTCAGAGTCTGAATCGGTAAGTAGGTAACCTACCACCTAACCACCTTAAAAATGTAACTATTAATTATATGAAGTTTCGCCCAAGTACTTGTTCATTCGTTGGTGATAGCCCATGAATCTATCTTTGTCGCAAAACCTGTGAAGGCACCCTAAACATCCTTTAACTAGCACTTTCAATAGGTACAGTTCTTGCAAATCAACCATTTAAACACAAAACCAAAATATCTTCTTAATAGCTTACTTTATTTTTTAATATGCGCAAATTGTAAACATCTCACTTTGATCATTAAAAGTGTCAAAAGGTTTAATCGATTGTTGATTATCTATTATAATCGATTATCGATTTTAGCAAGGCCTTAATAAAACTTCTTGGAGCATAAAATTAAAATGCTAATTCCTGTTGAAGGCTAATACAATATTTGACTTATTACGTTGAAAAATAAGCCTAAAATTGATTGTTTAATTTTTGTTATTTTTAAGAAAATGCAATATAAAAATAAAAATCATCCTGTTACTTAAAAAACGTACTAGAACTTACTCTAAATTGCAAGCATCATTAAATTTTCATATTTCCACTGATATTCGAAGAAACAGTGAAAATTGTAATACTTGTTTACCAACTTGTACATTTATTAAACAACTTAAATTCGCGGAAGTAATCAAACGTCCATAAGGATACAAATAATCTTTATACAAAGAACATTCATAACACTCTGGCGTATACGCAACTATTTTCTCTTCTATTTTCAATTTCCTCATTTTAATTGATTTTCCACATCAATCTCGATTCTAATCGATTTTCTATTTTTCATTCTCATCATTCACAGAACTACAAAGAAAAAGACATCGGCAAAGTGGTCTTGTACACCACCAGCATGGGAATTATACGTGAAACCTACGCCAAGTGTTCCAATATGAAACAAATCTTACGTACTCTTCTGGTGAAGTTCGAGGAGCGGGACGTCTTCATGAGCACTGAATATCAACAGGAAATCAAGGAACGTATGCATTCGGATGAAATTAAAGTACCTCAGCTGTTTGTCGAAGGCCAGCACATTGGTGTAAGTTGAATTTTCATTTGAGATAAAATAAAAAAAATATATATAATTCACTCCGACTGAGACGAGTTTGACATTTCGCATCCGAAAAATACAAAATGTCAAACACAGTTTTCGATCTAATTGCAAGCGAAGATGATTTCGAGTACAGAAAAAGCGAAACTTGATAGAATAAGCCACGATTGTAGCGGTATCACGGAATATTTAGGTGTGTATCCAATACCCATCCACTGACGTGTTGACAGAGCATAAGCGATAAAATGGGACACACAACCAGTTGCATTAGTTGCAACAGTAAAATGGTTGCCAATTGTGCATCAACGTTGCAACAACGGTGCGCATGTAGTCTGGTTTAGAAGACGACATTGTTGTTAAACTGATACACGCTGTGCAATTACCTTAGAACGGTATCAGGCTCATTTGCGGTGTTTTGTGCTTGCCACATTACAAATTTGCTAATAGAAAAATAACTGGTATCTATTGTGAACCGTTCACAAAGAACCCGTCAGGTATATTTTATGAGTCATTCACTACGACGCGATGCGACGTACGGCAGCGGTAATTCAATTTTTGAATTATTAAATCACTTTCGTTACCAATACTTCTGCTTATTTTTTTAAGCAGGTACGAGTATAATAATAATGATCATGACAATAGATATTTATTAAGATTATTTTTCTTTTTTTGCAAACGAAAAAGAAAGTTTTTTTTCTTTTCTTTTGTTCGCTGGCGCGTATTGCTCTCTTTCGTTCGTCTCTTGCAAGTGCTGAGAAATTTAACTCGAATGGAAATTATTTATGAATAAATAATGAATCGAATAAAATGTGGGTCTAATTTGATAAAACCACGTAAACAGGCCGCAATGGGAGCAATGAATTTCTTTACAAATCATGTTGGGGTAGGTGAGTGGTGTTTGATTCGATACACGATGGGCAATATGTCAAAAGTTGCGATAATTAATGACGTTCAACTGAGCTAGATATTCAAATAGTAATGACAGATCATTTATCAGATATTATCGATTGCAAATAAAATAATTGGTGATAGCTTAATAGTCTTAAATTTTCATTTAAAGCGATTATTTTCATTATGCACTGACACTTGGTAAATAATCGACGATTTGAAAGATTTCGTACATTACTGTACACGGGAGTGTGTTCGTGCTGCCAAACATTAGTAACTTGAAAACCTGCATTTGTCTCAACATAAATTCGATCTGAAAAATATATAATTGTATCATAAGCTGAAAATTTTATGTGTCAAATCGTAGACCTCGAAGATGTTGCTGGAGCACACTTGAAAACTGCTTGGTGTGATTAATAAAAAAAATTAAAAGAAAAACTTTATGATAATAATATTTCGATTTACTGCAATACGGCTCGAAGGACCATGTATAAACTCTTTTCTAAAAGATATGACAATATGGCGGATTTAAGATTTAAGATAGAGGCAAATCTGACTTCAGGTTCGTGATCAGCGACCCCAAAAACCCCTTTATACCAAATTTGGTCCAAAACGATTGACTTTGTAAAAATCGTCATTTATGGACGCCATCTTAAACCTTAAATCCGCCATATTAAATTTCCTTACTTTATCGGTCCTATCTTTTAAAAAAATTGATTATGCCACCAGGTACGAAGTATTAGCCTCCTATCGTAGGTGGCTTATGTTCAAATTTACGATTGTTTGGGGAAAAAAAAAATGTATTTTTCACATTTTTTCTGCTTTCAGCTGCCATATTTAAAAAATTGCGGCAAATAGAACAATTCTCTCTTCGGATTCGAAAAGGGCAGACAAAATTACGATAGAACATGTTTTTTGGAAAGCTTTGGTTGATTGACTCACTAAAAAGCAAACGATTGAAAGCAGAAAAAGAATGTATTCCATTTGGCATGAAATGGGTTAATACACTGGGGAGAAAAACAATAAGAAAAAAACTACGCGTTATAAAATTGTATTGCAGGGGGTTGTCGTCCAAAATTCAAGTGAACGAAAAGCAATGCCGGAAAAAAGCATATGAGCAAAAATTAACAGACTGTCATATTGGTCATTTTCTCAGAAGTTAACATCACAAGTTAATAAAGTTAAAGGTATGAACGCGCTGCGGATGACATTTGTAGGGTTTTTTTTAAAAATCATCATGAATTAAGCCAGCTACACGGGTTGAGTTGAACGATTTCATCAAGTCTGCCTACCCGTCGTTGAAAAATCAAAATATTTTGATTTTTCGGTTTGTTTTGAGATAACAACTGAAGTTTGAAGATTGGTCTTTGCGTCTGTAGGGAAATGATTACAACCAGTCTGTCAACCACTTGGCCGATTAGTTTCTCGTCTGCAGCTGGCTTTAAATAAAAATATACTACAAAAAGCAATTTATAGATTTCATATGAATTTTATTTAAATATTACACAACTTATAGAATTGGAATAAATTAAATATCTACTCTGCTCTTAACATGTAAATAAAATCATCAAATCAGTAGTTTCGAGCTCGATTGCCTTGTTATATATCAAGCATGTTATTATAGTCCAAGAATTCGATAGCAGTGATTTCAGATCATTCCTAGCTACGTCTTTCTTGACCGTTTTTGCGTAGCAACTAAGTCGCCTTTTCACATTCAATTCAATTTATTTATAACAGAGATATATATTAAGACATTGTCTTTTTTGGTAGCTGCGTGTATTAATATTTCGAATTCTAAGGGAGCGCGAAAAATCAAGTTTAGAGTCCTGGTAAGAAGGTGATTGAGTTTTATTAATTTTGTGAAGAAATATTTCTTATGTCCATATTCTGCTGGAGAGTGCAACCTAAAAAATTATTCATAAGTGTGGAGATACGATCATACCTACGTAGCTGGTGAACATATCTGATAGCATTATTGAAAACAACTTGAAACTTCCGAAAAGGTAGCGAGTCACGGCTACTGTAAACTACTTCAGCGTAGTACTATTATTGGCATAATGAGGGTTTGCACAAATCCATATATACGACCAATTACAATATTTACAACATTGCAACAAGAAAGGTTCCCAGGCCCATGTATTTATTTCAAGTGGATCGGTATTCAACGCTGTAACCAGATCACTCGTTTTATCAGCTGCGAGAAATGATGTTGAACATCATCGGCGTAGAGGTGAATTGATGATTAATTACGAACCACGGGCAGGTCATTGGTATATAAACAAAACAAGATTGGCCCAAAGATTGATTCTTGCGGCATACCTTGCACCAAGGGTTTAAACTCAGACCACATATTTCCCACTGCTACTCATTGCGATCTGTCATTAAAAAAACTACCTATTAGCCTTGTTGCCCTGTCACCAAAACTAAATTAATGCCGCAACTTCAAAAAAAATATTGCATAATTTACCTTGTCAAATGCCTTAAAGAAGTCCAGAAAGCAAAGCACAAATCCCATATAAAATTCCTTTCGCATGTACATATATCATCCAAGATACTAACCATTGCTAATGCAGTAATGCACAGCTGTGACCTGCTCTGAAACCAGACTGAAATGGGCTCATTACAGAATTTAAAGACATGTGCTTTGAATCTGCAGTGAGCACTGTAATGTAGTGGCTAGTGCGTTGGACTACTCTGCAATGCTGCCCGGGTTCAATCCCAGCCCGAGTCCAACACCTAAAATTTTTTTTCACGCTGCCACCTCTTTCGAATGTCTGACAAGCAATCAAGGAGTATCATTTGTCACGATTGAGCTTCTCAACTCGCCATTCAGAGTCGGCAAAAAGCTGTAGGCCCCTTCCATTCGTGCAAAAATATAACACAAATGGTTGCGAGAAGCAGGCTCAAGTTCACCCCGAGTTGTAGCGCTACCTAAGTAAGCAAAGCTTTTGAATCTGCAGTGCAAGTACCCTTTCAAATACCTTTGACAGACACAGCAATATGCTTATGGGTCTATAATCATTAGTTGAAGCATGTATTAGGTTTTTTAGCGACAGGTACAGGGTATTTATTTTTTTTTAGAGGTATAGAACTTCCGATAGGGATAACTGTCAAACTAGCTGTCATACTAATGAAGTGTGTTGACTTTTTTTCAGTATACTTTGACAAATCACCATGCAAAGACTTACACCATAGCAACGTTTACAAATCGTTGACATTTATTTCCCAAATTCGCGCTCTGTTCGCTGAATTAACTGGAACCTTATGAGACTCTTGAGACTCCATTATATCACTGTTTGGTGGGGATGCCAACATTTCCGTGAATGGCGAACGCTACAGGCAAATGATTCGTGATTTTTTTATTCCTCATGTCATTGGAAATCATTTAGAGGAGAAATGGTTCCAACAAGACGGTGCAACATACTATACAGCGCGTGCAACTTGACTTGTTGAGCCAAACGTATTGTGCCCGAATCATCTCATGAACCTGTGAATTGGCCCACCTCGTTCGTGTGATTTGACACCTTTGGACTACTTTTTGTGGGGGAACATCAAATCTCTGGTCGATGTTATGCTGATAAAGAAGCAACGATTGATCATTTCGACGCACTATTGACAAAATATGGGTATGCTCGAAAAAGTGGTGTAAAATTGGACCGACAGAATAACGTTCATAAGACGCAGTCGCAAAGGCCATGAAATTTGTGAGCTAATAAAGCCAACATTTTGGTCATTCCATTGAATTTTTTGTGTTTTATTTTTAAAAAAAGTTATTAGCCTCTAAAAAAAAAACACCCTATATAACTCTTACGAGATCCAAGCCAAAGGAAAGATAGAAGTCGTTATACATGAATGTGTCAAGTGGCCTAACATTTGTGGTAAAATCATTTCCATCACATTTTCGAAAGGCACACCATCTTTCCAATAGTATTCGATCTCAACGCTTTAATAATATTTACGATTTCAACCTCAGTAACAGATTCAGATTCAGAGCATATCTTCCAAAGCCGTCAGCCACTTGCAATTAAACGTATCTTTAACCACCAGAAGTTACAAGATAACTGGTGTTTTTTTCTACGCAGGATTTTCCTATTCGCCGTTGTGTTAAATAGGAATTTGCACCTCGCTACTATGGTTTGCATCCTTTTGTAGGCAAAAATGTGATCTTAGGTATTTCCTTAAATACATTCCTTAGTTTGACCCTGAGTCAACTTGGCAATTTAACATGTGACTGGCTTGTCATCCATAACTTTAGTTATCCCGATGTTAAACTCATAGAATGACGAACTAGACGCACTCATATAAAAGGCAAATTTAAAGCTATACATCGCGAATTAATGCACTCACAAGTATTTCTATCCTCTACTCAATTAAGGTGGCTCTACAAAGCGATATCGCTAAGTCGCAATAGGACGTGTTTTTTTACGATTCAAAAATATAAATAGATTAAGTCCAAAAGTGTGCAAGAAATTGAATAAAATATCAGGTTTCCTTGCCCATGTAACTACTTCTCGTTAAATACTCGTATTATTTTAAATTAACAAGCAAACCATACAAGCTATGCCCCTGCGAAGAATAATAATTAACTCCCTGACATAGTTACGGAAAGATCAGACATTTAGCTTGTATCTACAAACTCCAATCTTGCCGCAAGGTAAAGCGCATACCCAGCGCCACTATACCCAAACAGTTCAGCTCTTAATAATGTATAGAGTCGTATATACATACATATGTATGCAGCATATCAAAGCACGACCGAATGATCTTCAATTAAAGATCCCCATTGTCTAACCTTGAGCGAGTTTTTCGTCTGCCTGAATTTAATGATGCATGCATCACCCTCTGGTACTCATACATCTTCACCACTCGAGTGAAATGTTCAAAATGGACACTCTTTCGAAATTTCACTTTTAACGCGATGACACTTATCAGTAACGAAAATTAACGCGTGCTCTTTTAATTCAGCCCCAGCCATAAAAAAACGAAACAACTCTGTCCAGAGTATACATTAAAATTGATTTTATGCACCGCTAACAGACAATAAAACGAAAAAAAAAAAAGTTATAAAAAAAGGTTGCTGGCTGCAACGAAACTTAACAATTCATGCTTCACCGTTCAGGTACTCGTACCATGTTCGCGTGAGGTGAATACGATTTAACAATGTGAGCTCGCCTTAACTTGTAGCTGCTCTCTCTATGTGTGTGTGTGTGCGATGGAAATAATGACAATTTATTTAAACAATCAGTCGCAGCTTTTATTAGTGGATATTACTATTACAATCGGATAGGAAAAAAGTAAAACAACTTATTTGAGAAATATTCGTGACCAATGTGAAGAAAGTCAGACGTGATCTAGAGATTTTGACAGGAGGGAGGGGAACAAAGTTGTAAAAGTATTCTCCACATTTGGGCATTTGGCTTGGCAGCACTATTATTGACAGCTGGAGGTATGGTTGCACGTGATGGGCGCGAATGTGTCGCGTTAAAGTTTTCCTTTTAATTTCACTTTCTATGGGCACTACAAGCCATGATTTTTTTGTACTCAATTTATTTCTGAATTTTTTTTTTCTTTTTCATATTTGGACAAATATAGCAACAGCAATAAAAGATGATAAATTAACAAATTGGATTCGATTAATTAAATTGCCAAGTCAAATGTATTTTAAAAAACAAAACAACGTGTTTTCACGCTTCTCTGTCGGAAAAGGCAAAACACGAATATTTAATTATTTCAATGATGTTTTTGTTGCCGGTTTCTATGTGTAAGGTTGAGTGACTTGCCTTCATTTAGTAAGTCTTGTATGACAGTTTGGTAATGGTAGGCCTTGATAATTGCATTATGAGAAGTATTGCAATTAAATTTGAGATCTTTTATGTTAGGTTAGTTCAAGAGGGGTTGTGAGACTGAGCCATCACAAAACACTAGCCACCAGAGCGGGCCTGTCGCGATCCCCCAAAATTAGCGTTGCCATCTGTCCGGGGTTTTCCGGAAATGTACTCTCGGGGCACGTCCGGTATAGTTTTTGTAAAATGTTCGGGCTTGTCCGGGTTTTGGATGTTTGGATGTTTGGATGTTTGGATGTTTGGATGTTTGGATGTTTGGATGTTTGGATGTTTGGATGTTTGTTGCTCTATAACACTTTAACGGTTTAACAGACTTGAATGAAACTTTCGTGAATAGATAGTCTACTTCCTGGATTAGATATTAGGCTACTTTTTAAACAAAACATACAATTCCTTGATTCCATAATTCGAGTTATTTCAATTTCTGCTTTTATTATTTGGTCATTATTTTTGGGTACACCATTGTCATTGATCATCACTCTGTTGGGAGAGGGTTGTTTTTGTAGATGTTATGCTCTTCTCTTCGCCACAAATCCATCGCTATCCCTTATTTTTTATTTTCTTTCTACCCATACGCGCATTGAATGATGGGTAAACCATTGCCATTGATCGTCACTCTGTTGGGAGAGGATTGTTTTCGTAGATGTTATGCTCTTCTCTTCGCCACAAATCCATCGCTATCGCTTATTTTTTATTTTCTTTCTACCCATACGCGCATTGAATGATGGGTAAACCATTGCCATTGATCGTCACTCTGTTGGGAGAGGGTTGTTTTCGTAGATGTTATGCTCTTCTCTTCGCCACAAATCCATCGCTATCGCTTATTTTTTATTTTCTTTCTACCCATACGCGCATTGAATGATGGGTAAACCATTGCCATTGATCGTCATTCTGTTGGGAGAGGGTTGTTTCTGTAGATGTTATGCTCTTCTCTTCGCCACAAATCCATCGCTATCGCTTATTATTCTTTAATGTTCTTTCTACCCATACGCGCATTGAATGAGGGGTAAACCATTGCTATTGATCGTCATTCTGTTGAGAGAGGGTTGTAATTAATGTCGTGTTAATAATTAATTCTCCTTTTTGGGATTGTGACTGAAAGTAGAGGAGGGATGATTTTGCTGATATTTGCTACCGACTTTAGTTAGTTGTGTTTCTGCCTCATCAGCGTGCGGATCTAGATCCACAGAAAGGGGGAAATGCACGATTTTTTTTACTTTCTTTTTTTGTCACTTTACAGCAGTATTTGGTTACCTTAATTCAATTCACAAATACATATATTGTAGTAGGGGTAGGCAGGCGATGTTGAGTCTTAAAATTAGTAAATAGTTGGTGATTTCAGACAAACCTCACCAGTTACTCCACGATCTAATTAGTTACTAAAGCCTAATATCTTTGGCGTTTACATAATGCTATTGTACTTTAAATATGAACATTAAGTACAACTCTTACAGACAAGAAACCAGAAAGTACCATTATTTGATGCTCATAAAATACATATTATGTACATATGTGTGTAGACGTGTTTGTAGACAGGTATATTACATTTCCATCAATTTTTTATGCAATCGTTTCATCTATAGGGAACAACCCCTTAGTTCAGATAATAATGTATTGGCTTCAGAATTCTTTAGAATCTTAATTTAAATAATATCACTTCCTTCTACTACCTTTCTATCATACTACAATCAAATGACGCGACTGATTTAAAGCACGGGCAACGCCGGGCAGGCAACAGCTAGTCAATTAATATATTTGGTTCATATTTAAATATTCTATATTCTATCTGTCATGTAATTTGTGTCCCAAAATTCACACAAGATTTGTTATTTGCACCATTTATGCGCTAAATTTTTGTCAACGAAAAAAACGACAGCGTTACAGCTAACAGGGTTATTATTATGCCTGTTCCTGTACCAGCGAAAAACTACGAACATTTACGAAAATTAGTCAGATCCTTTTCCAGTACGAACATTTTTTGGAATTTTCACAAAAGCTAACAACAAGAAATTTGAAATTTGTCCATGCTGCGAATTTTAGCCCAAGAAATTCCTTGGGCAACTTTATGAAAACTGTCAAATGTCAAACATTTTGCTTTTTCTGTACTTTTGCACACTTTTACCTCTCAGTACGAAATTTTAAGCTCCACTCCTTGAAATTTGAGAATCTATGAATTTTCGTGCAGAAAGTACTGGAACAGACCTATTATTAATGAACAACGCGTTTTCATTGTTGAGCAATATTTTAAAAATAATGAAGTTTCGGCAGCTACTTTTCAAAACGAATCATCTTCAGCGATTTTCATCTTCATTTTCATTTTGATGACTTGGTTTGATTCAGAAAATGCTCGATTAATTGTTGGGAAGCAAATGCGTGTCACTGTTTGGTGCGAAGTTGGAGTTGAGTTGGAGGTATTACCGGACCATTCTTCTTTTAAAATACAGCCGGTCAGGCGATAACCGTTAATGATGCTCGATATCGCAATAATCCAATTTTTTGTGGCTGAGATGCAATATATGGATATGGATGAGATGTGGTTTCTATAAGGCGGCGCTATATGCAATAAAGCCCGAGAAACAATTCAGTTACCTACTTTGATGATCAGAATTGGTAGCTTAGATCATGTGATTTAACGCCGTTGTTTCTTTGAGTTTTTTCGAAGTCTAAGGTTTATGCCAACAAGCCCACCGACCATCCACGAACCAAATATAAAGTGAGAGCTATAAGTTATTTAATATTTAGGACATGAAGTGCCGCGATAAAAGTGTTTAATACATTCGTTTTGGTCCTAGTTTTGTACTCTTTTTTGGATCCAATTTTGTCCGGGAAAGTTCGGGATTTTCATGCTCGTCAACTAGTTTCTTCAAAATATTTCTGGCAACCCTACCTTAAATCCATCACAGCATGACACCTTAACAGCCAAAATTTCCTCAAAGCATTTTATTACTCTAAACAATTTTTGAATGAGTCTGTGGTTGATTTGGCCTACCTCCTCCAGGAAGAAGTAGCAGCCTAAAATAATCCTGCAACTGCGTGCTAATACCTGACATTCAATATCCGGTAAGGATAATTGCTTCATGTTCAGAAGCTCCGCAGCTTTAAGTTCGACTAGAAGTTTTGCCTGAAAACGCTGCATGTATCCGGGAGCCTTAAGGACACCATTAAATCTGGTTCCACATGGTAGATACCAGACCTCGTGCCGCTTGCGGTTTTCGACCCGTCCGTGAAGACTGCAGTGTCTAGTGTTTGCCCATTTACCAGTGGTGGCTAATGCCACCTCCATTAATTCGCTCAGTGTTTTAAGGAATTTTCCGTTAACTATGATGACCACGTCATCTGGATAAGCAGTGACGTTAATACCCTTGGAGCGTAGCTCAGAGAGGATGTCATATATGACCACAACCTAAAACAGAGGGGCGATAAGACCTCCCTGCGGAGTTCCTCTGGTGACCGATTTCCTTATCGAGCTATGTCCTAGGGTTGAGTTAATGTTCCTGGTGACTAGCATATTGCATATCCACTTGGATATTGCTAGTTCTATTTCCATCTTATCTAGAGCGCGTTTGATTGCGCTACCTGTGACATTATTTAAGGCTCCTTCGACATCAAGGAATGCTACTAAGGTACATTCCTTATGATGTAAACTTACTTCTATTTGCCCTTGTTTACCGGCCTTTGGGATAAAGATAACTTTAACTTCCCTCCATGCCAATGGTATATAGCCAGTTTTAAGGCAATGCTTAAAGTTTATCCTGAGTTGCTACCTGACTGATTCCACCACTTTCTGAAGCATGATTGGTGAAATATCATCCGGGCCAGGTGACTTATAAAGTGCGAAGGATCGGATGGCTCAGCAAATCTTTCCCAGTAATAATGTTGTCTTTCCTATCATCATCTAACTGTGGGATACTATAACTATCTTGCCCTCTATTATCCGGAAAGTGAGTTGCCACCAGTGTATCCAGTACTTCTTGGCTACTCTTCGCTTAAGTGCCATTGCCATCGTTTTTCTTTATGTAGCTAGGAACGTTAGCCTCTTTCGAAAGCAGCTTCCTTAGCCTAGATGTATCGCCAGTGTCTTCAATCGACTCACAGAATTGTTTCCACGATCTTTTTTTATATTTGAATTGCCTTTTGGATTCCAGATATTCATTCCAAGAGATATCGTTCATAAAGAATTAAGCCCCATTGTAAAATTGCCGTACTTCCTTTTTCTTTGCACGTACTCGTATTTCCCTATTCCACCACTTCAGCTAGTGCATACCCTTTCGAGTGTCAGGTTAAGAGTTTTGGTGAGGTTAACAACTGTCTTGTCAATTATTTCGGGAACACTCTCACTATCTAAGCTTAGTTCCTGCTGATTTTGCCCTGCAGTATCTGAATACCTAGTCCAGTCAGCATTCCTGGGATTTTCGACGGGGTTGATTGCCCTGAGTAGGAAGTTGATCTAAAAGCGAATCCATCAGGGATCCGAAAAAGTGGCTTCCTCGACAACTCTCCACTCACTTATTTAAAGAGCTGCTGTATTAGTTGCCAGAACAATATCTAATACATCCTGTCTATTTCTATCCACAAAGGATCAGTAAATCTATGAATGCTAAAATTAAAAATTGGCCATGCTTAAACCTGGAGACATAGGCAATCCCTTGCATGTAACCAATTCCTGCTAATAGAAGGCAGCAATTTTTTAAGCACTAAAATATTTCCGAAGAAGCTGGGCTTAGTCTGAAAATAAAGTGCTCAGCATTAAGACATTTTAGGGCAGAAAACTTTAACTTTTTACCTACTATGTCGTCGTGGTTCATTCTTAACAGGGCTTTTAACAACATCAAAAATACTTAAATAGATAAAATGAAAATATTAGTAAATGTATTTTAAAATATTCTTTTTTGGTCTTTTCCAGGATGCAGAACATGTAGAGCGCTTGAATGAAACTGGAGAACTACGTCAGCTTTTGAAACCATACAAGGTACTTTTGATTTTTGAATTTCATCCAAAATAATATCCGTAACCTAACTTATACTTTCATTATCTTTGTTTATCTTTTATTGCAGTCAATGTCATCAACATACACATGCCAAACATGCGGTGGCTATCGTCTCCTACCATGTCCATCATGCAATGGTTCCAAGAAATCTGTCCATCGAAATCACTTCACCGCTGAATTTGTCGCACTAAAATGTATGAATTGCGATGAAGTTGGCCTGGTTAAATGTCACAACTGTTAATTTTACTAAAGTAAAACAAAAAATAATTAAAAATCTTGCAATATTATTTATTAATTAAAAGTAAATATCTAGCAATACAACAAATAAATGACAACATAATTAACAAGCGGACGATATAAAATGTCGGTTGTGATAATTTAACTAAAACAGAAAGAGAAACAAAACATAAACAAAAAAGAGATAGAAACTACAAATGTTTGATACATGTGCCTAAAGTATATACATATATATATATATATTTTTTTTAATAATTTTAACATTTTCTTTATAAGGTTGGTTATACTTTATACACATATCTATACCTAACAATTAGCAAATATAAATACAAAACAAAGGTTAATACTTTGTTTACAATAATTATTTGTTATAATTGCACAATCAGATGAACTAGCCCAATCGAAACATTTCAATATTATTTGTTTTTTTCTATAGTAAATAATAATTAACGAATAGTGACATTTGTATATTTTAATTTTAGTTATAGATGTTAGAGAATATCGTTATAAAAAAAATAATAAACTGTGTATGTATGTGAGCTCTGTAATTCTATTCCATTAATAAAAAAAAAAACAATAGTATTTTAATAAACATTTTATAGTATAAATAAATGTACGGCTTTTGTTTTGCTTTTAATTAACGTGATCTGTGGGGTAAAACGACGAATAATGAATAAATCATAGGTAGCCAGTGAAGATCTACAAGTTTATCTCTTTCTTTTTTCTCTGAATCTCAACCTCAATATAGTCTGCGTAACCTGAGTACAGAGATACGAAGGTAAAGCAGAAATCGAAAGGGCTGATGAATTGGCAAGAGAAGGGCTGCTAGAAGTGTATTAAAATCCCGAAAAACCGGAGTTCCCTTAATAACAAGACGCTTAGCCCAAATAAGCACCGATTGGGGAAAGTTATTATTCATTTAATCTAAGCACTGGCTGGTTTCGTTGTGTGAATTAATAGCGGAACCTAGATAGACAAATTCAAATCGGGAATAACTAAAGAAATTACTTTTGACCCAAGAGGATAACATTCTTGATTCCATCCTTTTTATAAAGACTTTAGACTTTAGACTTTAACAAATAACAGAGCATCTGGAAAAACTTATTTTTGATTAAAGATGTTTGTATGTAGTACCTACAAGACTAACGACTTCACATATCCCCACAAAAAATAATCTCATACACCATACACGAAATTCTATGCTCTAATCGAATATTTTCTTCAATAAATTGATTGTGACATGCGCTGTGTGGCATATTGCGCCATCTAGCTGAAACCACAGCTCTTCCACATTAATGTCATTTACTTGGGTAACGTCAGTGATGGTGTCTCATAAGGGCTCTCCATTGATTGTAACATTCTAGCCAGCATCATTTTTGAAGAAATATGGACCAATGATTTAACCAGCCCATAGATCACACCAAACAGTGACTTTTTGTGAATGTAACGGTGTATCTTAACATTTACTTCAGCGGTAGACCTAAATTCTAAATACACTGTTGCTGTGCAAGTCTTTACTACCTAGCGGTGACGTTTTTAGTTTTTCCACAATTATTGTTGAAATTGCATTGCAATATGACAGAACTAGCATAATTTTGAAATACAATTTCAGCATATTGATGCACAATCCGTTTCTGTTGCTGTGGTAATGTGTTTAATTCGACTTCAAACGTTGAAGTTTTTGCTCCTATCTAAGTTGATGTTGCTGTTGCTATGTTGAATACACCATGGAAAGACTTACAATGCAACAACGTTACCAAATCGTGAAATACAGTAGAAATCGGTTATAACGATGTCGAAGGGACCTTACAATTTCATCGTTATAACCGGTTCATCGTTATATCCGATAGTACAAAAAAAAAAAAAAACTAAAAATGTCGAAAAAGAAACACTTTATTAAAAAAATATCACTTCAAATGCAATGAGATTGTCGAGGATAGAAATCGCTAATTTCCCATTGTTTTGTACATTTGGTTGTGTAAAATAATTTTCTGAGAGAGTTGTCCGATTTTTGGATTCCAACATTTGAATTTGAATTTGAAGCAGCCCATACCGGATTCAGGAGCATAAAATGGTTTATTGTTGCGACTGCAGTAAGTGCTTCGTTTATAGATGAAACGTGCACTTATTCAGTCTCCTGATCTGCAGTCGAATTATCGTCATCCTCGCATCAGCATTATTCAAAAGTAATTCTGACACCACTTTCAATTTTTGAAATAATCTCATATTTTTTGGCAATGGAAAAGGATTTTCGCTTACAAAGTGTCGCCATGTTGACAAACTATTTGCCCGCAGCACTCATTTTAAACAAAAATCAAGACTAACTGAATGCTTGAGATACATACCATAATATATATTTGCACATATACGCACGCACGCATAAGAAAATATACGAATATATACACAGAAATTGTATACTGCACACATAATGACAGCCGGCTCCTCTCAGATTCCGTCTACTTTCGCAAACATAAGAGAATGAAAAAATTAAATGAAAATAGCAAGCATGTAACATAAGAACACGTTTTTTTTCATCGCTATAAACAGTTTTTCGACCTAAATCTGATACATTTTCATCGTTATAAAAGGTTTCATCGTTATATCCGGCATCGTTATAACCGATAGCAAATTACTTTGATTTAAATGGAGTTTGGCCTGGACTTTGGAAATATATCGTTATATCCTGTTCATCGTTATATCCGATATTGTTATAACCGATTTCTACTGTATATTATTTCTGGTAACCGATATAGGATGACCAACGAATTTTAGTTTCCAAATTTACCTAATATCGATATGCACGATGTGTGGTTCCAGCAGGATGGCTACGTCTCATACTGACGACCAATACCGGTTTGGTGTATAACGAGAGAGTTACACTGCACATGTATTGGCAGCACGGGGAGATGTAGAAAGGTTGGGTTGCATTGGCAACACTAGCAGATGGTGATAGGCATTCAGAGATTGCAGATATATTTTGAACGTAGAAGAATTGATTTAAGTGAATTAGATTTAAAGTGAATGGCGCAAATTCATAGTCAGCCCATGAATAGTGCCTATAGCCGACTATAGTTACACCCGGCACTAAATAAAAAAGCCGGCTATATAACTTTTCGTTATTCATAAACACATTTTTGCCTGTGTATTAGTTCGTATCGACTTTGGTATGTTTTTGTTAAGTGATTTGAACGAACAAACCCAAAAGTCAGAATATTATATCAGAAATTTAGAGCCGACTCGTATTGTTTAAAGTGACATTTGGCTCATTTTAAATTTCGAGCCGGCTATAAGTTTAAAGTCGACTATAAGGTGACTTTGAATAGCAAAAAGTATATTTTAGGTTGCGTAGGTGAATAAATTCTTCTATTGTCGGCTTTATCTGACTATGAATTTGCGCCATTGTTTTTATTTAATCGGTTATAGGTGGAAGAATGTTGTCAAGATTGAGACCTATAAATTGGGCACCAAAATCTTGCGATCCACGCATCTCGATTATTTTCTGTGGCGGTACGTGAAATTGCTTCTTTTGGTGGTTAAACCAGCAACGATTGAAGATTTGGAAGAAAATGTATGTACGGCAAGTTATTGCGGAAAATTAAATTAGAAAATCTACTCCTATTTAGTGTGATCATTTTGTTTGTTTAAACAAACGTGTGCTTGACTTCTTCGCACAGAAATCTACTTCTCACTTGACACTTAAATATCTGTACAGAATGTAGTAGGACTCGGCTCGGATCTAAAACCGGTAAAAGGTCTTAATGAAAAAAAAGTTTGCACAAATGTTAATAAATTGTGTAGTACCTTTAAGCAGGGATCTTGCTATTCCCATAGATCAAATTTTATCTGTAAATAAGTATGGACGTTGAGCCATATTTCATGTCTAGATAACTTTTCAGAATTTGTAGATCAAGTTCTAGAAGTTCTAAAAGAAATCATTTGGAATGGAAACGAAATTGAATTGAATTGTTTGCCGTATTCAATTATTTCTCTTTCAAAATTAGCTTAAAATATCTTACTAGCTAACTAACAAATAGATAGTCTTATTGACGTGGTTTTACGTAAATATCTTATAAATTTAGTTACGCAAATACATCATAATATATTCAATTAAAACGGAGTTGCGATGATACCGTTTCGTTCTGATTTGATTTTTAGTAGGTAACGGCACTTATCCTCATATATCAAGAACGCTATAAAACGGGATTAGCTGTGAATCGTTTTGGTGAGAATATTTTACTTGGCTTTACATAATTCTTACCAAAGCACAACTAATAAACTAGTTTAATTTTTTTTTTCAATAGGCAAACAATAAATTTGAATTTATAGCTTATAAAATATATTTCATTGAAATATTTGTTAACAGAGCCGTAAGACTCAGACAGTGCTGCTACAATTCACGCCTGAACGCACAGCTGTCTTTTGCGCAACTGTCAAAAAAGTGTCAACAAACATGAATACATACCTTTTTATTTATTTTTTCAAATACACCAAATAATCATAAAATACAGAAGGAAAAGAAAACAACATAACACTAGTTGTGGAGGTGTTAGGACAATTGGTTGTCTGTTGACCATTTCCTGTATCACAGTGCACAGTACGCAATTCTATAGTGCAAGTAAACCCCCACACAAAGCAAAGGCATACCCAAGATTTCCACTAGCAAGCAATACCTACCAGTGCTCCTTTTTAATCTAATTAAACCCAAGCTACAGCAATTAGTCTTATTTTTGTCCGCTATCAAATTTCGTTTCATTTTTAATTTGTGTTGCTTAGCAAAAATCGTTTGTTGTGCCACTAGCCACAGAGTCCGAGTTTGTTTTTTAATTTTACCACAAAAAAGGAATGCAGATAGGACAAAGGATTCACTGCCAGTGAGACTAAAAAGCATTAACAGTACCTACATTAACAAATTGAATCGGCCACATGATGTCCACTTCTGACGAAGAATCACCAGCGGTAAACGATTCAACAGCTGGGGGTGCATTTTCACTTGACGATGACATCTATGATAGCACATACGACGAGACGAGTTACTGCTTCGATGTGCAAATCAAACAATACGCTCAATCAGTGATTGACTTTAGCTCGCAGTACGGAAGTGACTATAGCATATCGTATACAGCGCTGAATATCACGGGACGCCCATCGAAATTTCCTGATTATGGAGATTTTCCAGAAACATTTGCCATGGTGAGTTGAACAGAGTTCAGTGCAGGGAAAACCAACAAATGCACTTGTAGCAGCACGCATATTAACAAATGTGATTGTCTTTGTTTTATGATTCTACTTTTTTTCTTTTTCTTTAGAGAACCTATGGCAAATGGTGGGATATGGCCCCGTCCATGGTGCGGGAAATAAAGCCAGAAAATTTACCCACTATTCCGGCGCATGATTTCATTGGTGAGTGAGAGTATTATTTGCATTCTTGTTAATGGCTTTCATTGTGTAAACATGTGCTAAGCTGAATTGATTTTGGAATTCAATTTACCACTGCTGACGGTTTAATTGAAGTTTAAGGTCTAGTGAAAGTGGCGTTTTGATTGACTCTTTGTCAAGTACAAATTAAAAGGGAATCTTCGTGACGATAAGTGCAACGTTTAACAGGTGTAAACAGAAGAAATGCATCATGCTTCTATAAAAAAATAAAATAAGTATTTGGCTTCAGCAGTCCTAGGTAGAACCAAGCCTAGCTTCCCGCAACCATTTGTGTGTGCGCGTTATATTTTTGCACGAATGGAAGGGACCTACAGTTTTCTGCCGACCCCGAACGGCGACTTCGGAAGCTTTACATGACAAATGATACTCTTGAACGCTTGTCAGGCATTCGGAAGAGGTGGGCACTGTGAAAAACTTTTTAGGTGTTTTGCGGCGGGATTCGAACCCAAGACCGCTGGCTCAGTAGTCCGACGCATTAACCACTTGCACTACGGTGCAATGCATGCTTCTATAGTAGTGGACATATTCTCCCCGTATAGCCAACCTCTCCATTTTTAAGCTCCTGGTATTAAATTCAGGGTGGAATCACTTGCTCGTCTCTATGGGCTCTTCTTCTTTATCCCTGTTCTCTCTTCTTCGATGAAGGAGTGGTTGCAGTTTTCTTCATTCGTGTGCATAACTGTGATCTCTATCCCTCATTAAGCTATTCAAATATCGTGTGATTTGTGTAATATTGAGTTTGCGATGCTGGACTTTGTAAAAAAACACGAACTAGCGGTTGCAGTTTTCTTCTTTCGTGTGCATAACTGTGATCTTTACTCCTCATTAAGCCATTCAAAGATCGTGTGATTTGTGTAATATTGAGTTTGCGATGCTGGACTTTGTAAAAAACACGTTTTTGGTAAGTAATTGTGTGACTTACACTTTCGTTCACTCGAATACATGACGTTTCCGATCAGTCTGGCAGTCTATATACGCTTCTTTTTTTCACTGTTCGCTCAAGTCGCGCATACTGATCTCTGTGGCTTGTGCTTTAAACTTCAGCTTTTCTCTCGTATATTTACTTTATGTTCCTGTGATTACGATAACCGCTAGTTCTGAAACTGATCGATAGGGAATTGCCATCCGGAGAGTCTCTCTTTGTTTTACCGCTGTCATTTGCCTTCTATATTCTCCTTGTAAGAACCACCTCAGATAGAAAAAAAAAAACCGCCAGCTGAAGAGCCGGCTACTCAGTCACCCCAATTCTCAATGTCGTATTTGTGAGTCGTATACGACTATAGTCGCATTTTGTAATAGCAAATACATTACAAAATACAGTTATGCTCGTATACGACTCACAAATACGACATTGAGAATTGGGATGAGTAAGTCTTAAACAGCTTTAAGCCTTTAACAGCTTAATTGAAGGAATCCTTACATACAGGCTCTCCATTTAGCTCGATCTTTAACTAACTCCATCCAGTTGCACCATCGTTCTGTAATGGATGCGAAGATTTTATCTGAACAGGTCGATGTTACTGTACCGGTCGCATAGTTCGTCATTGAAGCTTCTCTTCTAAAATCCAGCAACTCTAATGCAGAATTTTTCTCTCGGAATGACCAAGTTAAGTCCCTTGCTACTTGTACCCAGAAGTTGTAGCTGTCTATTGTGACGTTCTGTCCAATTCGTTGGTGTTGGCTGATTTTTGTTAACAGCATATGTCGGATTGTGAAAATCTATTTGGTCTATTTATAGTTTGTGGCCAATTATCCTCTATCCTTTCTTCAAATCTGAATTCTCTCTTATAACTTATTTTTTTATTTACTTCTTTTCAGTTATTTCTTTCGAGCAATACGTCATACCTGAACAATTAATTATATTCGAGACCTATAATCCTGGTGCTGTTGTCCGCATATGGGCATACACAATCGCGGAGAAATGGATTTGCCTATGGGATGTTGATATTCAGACATATTCACAAGAAACCGGACGTCAATTCACTCCACCGCTGAAAAAGATCCTTTTGCCGACAAAGTAATTTAATAAAATTCTCCATCCTTATCTCAAATAGTAAAAATATTTTATTATAGTACTATACGACTGGAGTTTAACCACAGCTCGTTACATTATTTCACCGAAATCGATGGTGTACTGTTAGTAGGGCGAAAGTCCAGCGCGTATAATGCCCAAGAAATACTCGCCATTTCCAGCAAACGTCACGTCAAGGGTCCTATTGTTCGGAAACTAGAGAGCATAAAATTCCGACCCAGTTTCAAGGAAAATCTACAGAGTCTGATGAATATTTTAAGGAAGGATTTAGAGAGGTTTATCGAAGAGACGGCAGTTGAAGACGAACCCAGCGAACAGAGTGAGGTCCCATTGGGATTAAGTGATATGCCGGTAGGAGGATTTATTTCGTTTTACAAAGAAAACAAAAGCTAATGCTTCTCTTTGCAGTTTGAAATTTTATTGAATATCTTCTCGCACTTGGATTTGATATCATTGTTCCGGGTGGGACAGGTTTCGAAATTTCTCTATGACGTCTCCACACACCCGCTGTTGTACAGTGAATTAAATTTGAAACCATATTGGCATTTGGCTACATCGGAGCTTCTCTGTACACTGGCCAAGAGATCAACGCTAATGAAGAAATTAGATTTATCATGGTGTGGGTTATTTAGTTCAATTTCACCAACGGAATTTAAGAAGTAAATGGTGGCGAGTCTCATACAAAAAAAAAGGCCTACAAATAAAAACGTTTTTTGTTCTTTCTCAGATTCATTCAACAGCGTGGAGACAATGTCACACATTTAAGACTCAACTCGTGTAGGTTTCTTAATGCTAGCTGCATCGAAACTGTCGGCATTGTCTGTGATAATCTGAAAGGTAAGTGGAGACCACTGTATTCATTTTCTTCATCTTTGGCTGGCGTTACAGTCTGCGGTGGATTTGGACTCAATTAACAAGTTTCTTTAGTTCTTTAGCTTTAATCTTGCACATTGATTTGCCTAAAGAAGCAGTCATTTCCAGGAGTGATGCTTCACTTGATCTCTGTGATGATATCATTTTCACAGTTTAGACGAAGTCCTTGTTAATATCTGCTGTTTCAGGTCGGGCTTTGTAACCTTAGCACATGTATTTTGCTTTCTGATAAAATGTTTGAACCACGTTCCTCCTGAAACACCTATATGAATTTCCATTTTAAACGATTCCCATTATGCACTCTAATCAGCTTTGCTGAAAAAATTAAACTTTCCATCTGAATTTATTCACGATAGCCTTGTATATCACTTCAATTGTGCGCTCATGCTGTTTCCCGCTCGTTCTCCGTCGAAGAAGCCAATGTTCTTCCCTCCTCTTCAGCTCGTAGAGCTCGCAGGGCATCATCAAACCAGGGATTTTATGGTGGTGGTCACATCTTTGGTTTTGTGGTGTTCGGGTTATCTTCATTCGAACCTTAGCTGCAACAAAGTAGTCATCCGAGGCGATATTGGGAGCTCAGAATGTTCCTAGGGCTCGTACGTCTGGTCAATGAGCTCGTAAAAGTGTAGAAGTGAGCGCATTTAAGGGTTATGTTGGTAAAAAAAGCTTTGATGCGAATTATCAATATGTGTTCGATTACATGCCTGAAGCTCAAGCCTTCTTGCCTAAGTCTGCCTCTGATGACAAATTCACAACCAAATTAGCTTATTTGTAGCATGCGCCGTTGTATGTATCGCAGTTTGTTATCCTTTTCTTGGCCGGTTCATCCCATTGTACTTCTTTGAGTGGCGGTGGCTTCCTCTAGTTGATTGGCTCTCTTTACATTACTTTCCATATTTCCAGAACTCTCGTTAAGGAATTACTCGATAGATCCGCTTATATTGAACTTCTCATGCTTGGCCAATCTGAAGAACTTGGACCGACTTGATCTTTTTCGAACTGTCATCGAACCGGATGTCCTGCTAACGATGCTCGAGAGTAACCGCAAACTAAAACATTTAAATTTGGGTAAAATTTTTATAAAAACGTTTTAAAAACATTTGAACCATTTTTTCAAAATTGTTAGCTTTTTGTGGAATCGGTGTAAACATGGATAATGTAGCACTACATATAGCCAAATATAATCAACAACTTGTTTCATTGGACATGTGGAAATCACACTCACTGTCATCGGTGGGGTTGCAGGCACTGGCAATATGTCATGACATCGAAGAAGTCGATTTCGGTTGGTGGTAGGTTAAAAGTTGATTTATTTTATTATTAATGGTTTTAAAGATTCAACTTCTTTTTTTTTCTAGTTTAAGAGAAGAACCATTACCGGGAGAAAGCCTTAAAGATCTCCTCATAGGATGTCCCAAACTTAAAAAGCTATTTTTAGCCGCAATAAGAGGCATAACCGATCGCGATGTGGAGAATATAGCGAACCTATGTCCAAACTTGGAGCAACTCGATCTAATGGGTGTGCTGGGTATTTCCACTGAACGGTGTTACGAGTAAGACGAAGCAGGACTATAATTTACTAATAATAAAAATTGAATTTTTTTTCTTGTAGAATTTTTCAAAAGTGCAAAAAGTTAAAGTTACTAGATTTAAGTTTCTGTGACAATATCGATGACAGTCAACTAACTAGATGGGGTTACATGTTTCTGGTGGACGTGAAGCGCAGTTTTGTGCCCCCAGACTTCCTAATACACTACGACTGACAACACTCTGTATCACTTCAAATGGGTGAGCAGTAATAGAAATCAATATAACTAAAAGTATCTATTTTACTACGAGAGATATTTTTTTAAAAGTAGAGAACAGAAAGAAATATATATTTATGTATAACTGTTAACATTGCAATCTCAATTTATGGCAATGGTGTGTTAAATCATTGAATTCAAGAGAAATATTAAAGACTTTTATTTATTTTAATGGATTTTTGATCGTTTTTTCTTTACTAAACAACGCCATCTGTACCCAAATGAAGGTAGCTGTTATTTAACAATTATAACGGTTTTAAGTAACGTATAACAACGGTTATATGCGATTTGCGGTTGTATGCGACAATTGTATCGTGTGTTAGCTAGCTTACGACGGTTGTACCGATATCGCACGGTTATACGCTTTGATTCGAAAACCTGCAGTTGGATGCGCCGTTGTATGGAAATCGCACGCAGATTGTATAGTGTGTGTGCTACTTACAACGGTTGTACCGAAATTGGTACAACCCGCGGTTGTACAACGATTGTATCGTGTATTTCTAGCTTAACGAAGAAATAAAGGAGCGAGTGATTGCAATTTGTTTCTTGTCTTCGTGGCGTAAATGGTGATTAGGCGTCTTCTACTTATTCCCTTACGATTTGCGTTATAACATGGAAAATATAATATCGTAGAAAATCATGAGCCTTGTGGTACACTAGCATTTCCTTAGAACGCCTTGAATGATTGATATCCAAAAGAACCTACGAATATGTAAATTGCATCAATTTTTAAAATTTCGCCATTGCCAACGTGTAACGGACACGAGGAAGCAGCGCACGGAGCGGAAAATTTTACGTGCTGTACTGGTGTACAGCTGTCCACCCGCTGTTCCAGTCGGCCTTTCAACTCAAAGGCTTCCCTTAGAACCTAAGACCACAGTACTCCTTGGGCAGCTGAGATGGAAGGGTGTCCGGGATCCTCTAGCTGGAGGTATGCTTGCTCCCGCTAGTAACTAGGTCGTCGGAATACGGCGGTTTTTGCTGCAGTTACCTCGGAAAATGTTACGAGTTTTTCATGCCTGTGAGAGCTGGTGTTTTTCAACAAAATTATAAAAATGGTGACCCGAAATGTCTTAGCAGTCTTTGATGTTGTCGTCTTACTTTGCAGTGGGTGGGAGAGGGCAAGGTGTTGGTTGTTCCCCCTTTGAGGATGTACCCACCCCTAGTATCACAAATGAATGAATATAGAATCAGAAAGTCGCAAATTATCAAAAAAAAAATCGCGCCAATTTTGTTTTATTTTAAACAACGGTGATTTCCTTCCGTTACGGTTATTAGGTGTCAGTCGGCTGTACTTTTCCGGGTCGTGTAAAAGAAGACATGGTGCAGTCATTGAATAGAATATGTATTTTAGCTTTGAGCACCATCTTGATAACATTTTCAGGTAGTACCTACCTACTCGCAGTAATTAATAATAGCCAAATTTATGCAAAGATACGTTCCAAAAATGATTAACCAGCACAATTTGCACAGAGATTCTACATTTATTTATCCTTCTACTGAAGTATTATCTTATAATAAACAAAAATTTAACAAGACTTATTCATAATTGAATCTTTAAAAGTTAACTACGAAAAAACCTTCCAAATAGCTGAAGACCAAACTACTATTCCATCCACTGGAAGAAATCAAACTTAAGTATAAAATCAAGAAAGTTGTAATGTAATACAAACAAATCCACTTATTTAAATAAGTCAATGAAAGTATGAATTGTTAGCGAATCTGGCAACGTTGAACCTTTGACGAATTCGGCGAGAAAAAGCGAAGAGAAGAGAATACCGAGAAGAAGGAAAATGAAAAGAAGAACGGCGGAGTTGGAATTTGAAGTCGGAAGGATAGAGTTTTGGTCGCGGAGATTAATTTTGTTTGATTAATTTGAAAACGGAATTGTTTGTTTGTTACAGTATTGAAGTTTATTGTTTTCTCTCTTAAATGTTAATCGACTTTTTAAAATTAAAATAAATACAATTTAAACATTGAAGACGGGCGTTGAAATTATTCTTGAAAGTTGCTTAAGGACAGTGGGTATAAGATATAATTTAAATATCGCTAACATCTCAGAAGTGGGATTGACGGAATTTTGTCCTAATATTTCGTAACGAAATATTACCACGCGCATATAATAATAATAATAAGCAGAATTTGGTGTTTTTGGGTACGAAAAACTAACGGTTGTTGTGTATCTAAAGAAGCGACATGTCGGATCGTGATGAAAGAGTTATAGAACGTGAAAAGCAGCGTGAGCAAGAAGAAGAGTTGCGGTTGGCAGGCGAACGCCATCAGCAACGTGAGCGAGAGGAAGAGATGCAGTTGGTAGAGGAACGACATCAGCGACGAGAGCAGGAGGATACACCGACGACGAATGAGGTGCGACAGCGAGAGCGAGACGAGAACAATGCACGGATGGAAGACAAAGGCAGCGAACAAGAACATTTGAATTTTAACGAACAAAATTCTCGAGAAAGATTTGAGTTACCATCGAATAACACGCATCATAATGATAGCAGTTGGGACAGACTAATTAGCCATATGATAGAAGAAAACCATTTGCGAAATGAACAAATTAATAAACGCGACAAAACCATCGACACACTTATCGAACAACTCCAAAACATAACAAGAATCATACCGAATGCTCACAGTACTCCGAGATTAGAAGAAAATACAACATTTAATTGTAATGTAATGCCGGACGTAACGAAAAACATTGAGAAATTCGATGGAGAAGGTGACGGAATGAAGGCAAATTCTTGGATAAATACGATCGCAAATATGCGACAACTTCATCATTGGTCTGATGCTTATGTGTTAGATACTGCAAGGATGAACTTAGTGGGAGGCGCAAGGCGATGGTTCAGAACAAGAGCGGATGAAATTGTGACATGGTCGGACTTCCAATCAGCGTTCAAAAAAACATTTATCATACAAGAAAACCGGACGAGTCATTGGCAACGAATGGTCAACAGAGTTCAACAACGCAACGAGACAGTTACCACATATTTTCACGATAAGTATGATCTTTGCCATTACCTTAAATTGAGTTTTGACGAATGCAAGGAATTAATTTTGACGGGACTATGGTCTAGAGATACTGCGAATTCGCTTTTGGGCTGCCGAAATCTGGATGCGGATGACTTACTGCATGCTATTATCAAGCAGGAGAAAATGTCGAATTTACGAGGAGAACGTATCGGACCTTCCAGGACGGAACAAACTAGTGAAACCAGACGCAAAGAAAATAACAACGTGGATCACCCGAAAAAATTTATATGCTACAACTGTGGCGTTGGTGGTCATTTATCACGAAACTGTCCAGAACCGAAGCAAGAACCGACATGTTATAAATGCAAGAAGAAGGGACACCTTTCTCGTCAATGTCCAGATCTGCAAAACCATGTTAGCCAAATGACAGGACATGCCAAGAACGGAGCTGAGAAGTATCTGAAGAAAATTCGTGTGGGTGGTACAGTATTAAATGCATTCATAGATACAGGAAGCTCAGAATGTATCCTTAAGATGACAGCAGCGTTGAAAAATGGATTCCGAATTCATCATGGAAGTTTAGAACTGAAAGCATTTGGACCTGCAAACTACAAAATTGTTTCTCCAGGATGGATTAAGGCATCGGTTATGGTTGATGAAGCATCAGCGGACAGCGTCATATTCAGGGTAGTTCCAGACGATGTGCAAACATTCGATGTAATTATTGGACGAACATTCACCGAGTTGTCTCATGGCGATGACTTAAAATTTCTAGAGAAGGAGGAATTTCAACCATATAAAGAAATTGAAATTAACGAAGACGACATCATAACCATAAACACAGAATCGCCACTACAAGCTGGATCAGTAAACTTTTTAAGTGCAGTTCAAGATAAATCACTTTTGCTACCAATCGTAAATATCAGCAATGAAGATGTTCCTGAAGACGAAATACTTACCATCAAACAACAAACAAAATCAAAAAGTAAATCAGTACAATCGAAAGAGTTTCCAGCAAATGAGTTAAAGAAAGAAAAGCTACGTTCCATCGATAGTGATTGGAGAAAGCCAGGTGTGGTGACTGGTACAAATTATACGTATTCCAGTCCAGTTCTATACGTACGCAAGAAAACCGGAGATTTCGGATTGGCGGTGGATTATCGACGTCTTAACAATCAAGCAGATAAGATACCAAATGATAGAAAGGATCGTCATAACACAGCATTGATCAAATCGGAGAAGACGGATAAAGTTATCGAACCGGCGGGGGAGCGAAAATTGCATGCTATCGAAGAATATTCTAGGCCAAGGAACAGAACCATTAGCAATCCTGCCAAGCGACTCATATGTATGTTTTTGAAAATCATTTATCTGTTAATTTTTTTTTATTGCTGTTTGTGCTATTAATAACCATATATATATAACATATATAACGTACATATATAACTAATGTAATGAAGCGAATTTTAATTTTTATGTTTTTGCGAGTCATTTATCAGTTAATGTTTTTTTTTTGAAATTGGAAAATGGTTTCACATTCAAATTGATTCTTTTTGTATTGTTTATGTTATTATAACTTTGTTTAGAGGTTAACTGAAATTTAATATTAAGATATTGCATAATTCGAGGACGAATGTAAGTGAAGGATGGCCGAATGTTAGCGAATCTGGCAACGTTGAGCCTTTGACGAATTCGGCGAGAAAAAGCGAAGAGAAGAGAATACCGAGAAGAAGGAAAATGAAAAGAAGAACGGCGGAGTTGGAATTTGAAGTCGGAAGGATAGAGTTTTGGTCGCGGAGATTAATTTTGTTTGATTAATTTGAAAACGGAATTGTTTGTTTGTTAAAGTATTAAAGTTTATTGTTTTCTCTCATAAATGTTAATCGACTTTTTAAAATTAAAATAAATACAATTTAAACATTGAAGACGGGCGTTGAAATTATTCTTGAAAGTTGCTTAAGGACAGTGGGTATAAGATATAATTTAAATATCGCTAACAGAATGTATAAAGTTTTGAAAAAGAAAACACAAAAAAAAAACCTTTTCAATGTGAAGCTCTTTTAATATTTGTTCGAAAATAAATTCACCAGCAATACATTTTTTTCACCTCGAAATTGACTGCTGCTTTGGCATATCATGTTCTTGAGCAGAGTCGACTGTCACCTGTTCGCGTAACATCCCTGGAATTTATTTTAGAAAAAAAATTCCCCATGGCCGTGTATTTTTTCCACCACACAAAAAAAAACTCCGTCAAACGTGAATCTCTCTGCGAAGAACTAAACAAAATTTTGCAATTTACTTCTATCTAAAATCCTTAGTGAATAGAAAAACCGATTTTCCATTAAATTGCCGTCCCCGCGAGGTCGGAAAAGTTGAAAATATTTCATTTTTGCAGTGAAAAACCCACAGAGGCAAAAAATTATTTTTCTTTTGACAATTACGCGACGAGAGATGACAATTTGGATGCGTGTTTTCCTTTTTTAGCCCGTCAGCGGTCAGCTTTGCTAGTCTGTCGTCATTTTTCGCCTTCGTCGGGCCCATTGCTTTTGCGTTATTTAATAATTTCCATTTGATTTTCAATTAAATTTTCAATTAATATAACCATTCGAAGTCGTCGCGACGCGATATGCAAAATATAATGTGAGTCTGTGTTCTAGAAATCCCCAAGTGCAAAGGAATTTCTTTGCTCAGTAGCAGCACCAACGAAAAAGAAATATGTTGCCAGTGTTGCCAGCAATTATTAGCAATTGTGTGTCAAATCGAAGAGGACAAGAAGGAATAAAAAATAATCATTTTTTTGTGCGTTAAATTAGTGCAGAGTGTAATAAAAAAGAGAAGATAAGTAGAAAAACAAGTGTTTTGTCAAAGTGAAATTGCAATACCTGTGTTAAAGGTGTATAATCGCGTGTATAGATAGAAATTCTCTACGAATTGATTACCAATTATGGAATCAAACGATTTCAGTGGTAGTGATAGTAGTGATGAAGGTGTTAATGATTCCATTATAATTGCACAGAACTCTACGATAACACCAATGCCATCATTATCGTCATGTACAGGAGTAGGATCAGGACTAACAGTTTTGACATCTTCCATGCCGAGCACCAGTCGCGGCGACTCTGATAGAATCGCAAACTTGATTCGCTCAGCATCGGCATACAAGCGGCAGTATGAGATCGGAGCATTGGTCAATGTGGAATGCTGCCGCAACGGACCTACGCCCGATTTGGATGCGATCATATATCATCTGTTCAGTCCCAAGGAGCCCATAGACAACACGGATAAAATGGATTGGATTCGTTGGCTAATTGCCGGTGGTCGTACACTGGAGGAATTCGTCAAAATCGGTGAGTAATTGAGTATTTTCGTTAATCTTTTATCGGTCGCTTATGTTGTTATGAAATAAGTTTTTTTTTATGGTTTCATTCACAGCAGATGTATGTTGATGAAATCGATTTGCATTTGTTTGTTAAATAAAAGAATATGTACTCCTTTCTAATGATTGACCTGCGAAATTGATTTTTTTTATTTGTTTTGAAATGTAATCGGAATGCACGTATGTAAAAACCTTGGCCATCATCAGCGATAAATCTATGGTGGCGGCAAGAGCGTGTTTGACGGGTTTTCCCGCGAAACAATAGCCACCGAAACGTGTTTCTTGAACATTTCTATCGAATTAGAGGTCAATTGGACGGTGGGGATTGTGTGCCCTTTTTATGCATTTTCGGTTCAATGTCTTCAATTGTGCGTTTTTTTAATGACTGCCTGTTATCCAACAGGTTAAAAGAGAGATTGGAATGTTAACGCATTCAATTCTTAAAATCACCAATAAACTTATAAACCAATACAAATGTCTTCGTCTGTAGATACAAATAGACTTTGAAGCGGAAATATTATTCGTTTATAAAAAAAGGAGGAACTTGATTGAACTGAATTAAAACTCTGAACTATCGCAATGGTAAATTATAGAAAATCAGTTTCTGTAATTATTGACGTTGGCAAATGATTTACGAGTGCAAGTGCAAGTGTGCACTCTAGCGACAGGAATATAGAGGGTGGAGATCGCAATTGCTTCTTCCATATCGCTCAGTATGAATTGGTTTGGTTTCAAAACAGAAAGCAACACTTTCTATACGGACAGGTCCTTAATGGATGAGCTCTCTGTAGCGGGCATCAATTCAGAGATATGTCAGTTTGAACAATCTATCCGTCAGATAGGTATATCTGATAGCCAATCAGCTATGTATGTATAAAGGCGTAGCTCACCTCCGAAATCGTAGACGAAGATTTATAACAAAAAAAAAATAGAAACAGCGGGTAACGATACTATAACTAGAACAGAATAAGCGACCACTTTCTTTAATCCTCAGCCTGAAATTAGCTGCGGTTTAGATTACCCTTAATAAAAACCTTAACAAAATGATTGGACTTGGAAGCTCTGCTTTTCTTAAATGTGCCTATAGTTGAACACATCATTCCTGTATTAAAAGCCTTTACTCGGATTAGAAAGACTAGCCTAGGTAATATAAGGATCTACTGTAACTCAATCTTCCCACCTTGCAACGCTTTGCGTAACCAGATTTGCGTAGCCACATGTCGTCCAGGTCCATCTCATCCAACCATACAAATTCAGTTATCAAGGCCCGATACTATTCACAGACAGTTGCCGTCTAACCATTCTCGTTTCGGAATGACGTCGCCTGACCGAAATCCACACCAAACAGTAGGTTTCCCCGGATACAACATATATACATATTATATCCTCTTGATACTGCTGTGGATTATTCTTTTCCCAAACGCGGCAATTTTTCAAAAATCCCAATTTTTCAAAAATATTGAATATTTATATACCTATAATATCATCGCTGAAGATGCTTTGTTCGCCAACATTTGGATCCGTTTCCAACTGGTCCACTGCTCTATCACCGAACGTACGACGAGATTGGCGATGTTTGGGCTTCAGTCCTTGTATCAATTGGATCTTACACGGATGCATGCCCAAGTCTTTTCGCCGAATTCGCTAAGTTAAGCAGAAAGGCTATAGCTCCTTGTGAACGACGAGGAATCCAAAGGTTTGGGTCTTCAGCCATACTTTTAGCAACAGCAGCAATATCCTGGCTTGACCGAGCATTTCGGCGTCGTACTGCTCGATCAGCAACTCGATCCCGAATTTCGCGATAATTCGTTAAATTGCTTGCTCGGACGATCATTTCGGCCATAAATATTTCGTAGCTCCCGAAAAGTTTGGCGAACAGAATAACAATTTTTATAATCAATTTTAACAATTTCGACGCGTTGTTGAATGGTGTAGCGCTCCATGGTAAAAATGTGACTATGACAGAACACAGACGTCAAAGAATGACAGCGTTGCTACTTGAAACGTCAGAGCAATAAGCTCTCAAAATTCGGACAAAGCTTTTGAAAAACCCTTTACTTTAATCTACCAAAAAAATTACACTCTTTTCGCTGGGAGTTAGCGACAAGCCTCATATTTATTCTGTTGCTCTAAATCTGCCTGTTCTTTTACACAAAACGTAAATGAGGAGGAAAATGAGATTTGATTCCGAAGACGAAATGCAGACTCTGCCAAAAACTGATCCTGCCAGTCCTGCTTAATAGTGCAGAAAACCAGGTCAGACAAATTCTACATCGACTATTTGGTAACCGTATGCGAGGATCGTGAATGGTGGAGGAGATACAACCGCAAACTCACTGTGCTCACGATACGTGTGTAGTCTAAAAAGCCAACACAGAAGATTTTCGAATCACAAGAAATGCTAAGAAAAATCGAACCTTCATTTAAAGCCAGAGCGATTGGTCTGGAGAATTGGAAACATCGTGATCAGGATCAAATGGGATGTAAGGCTGCTGTGTCTCAGGCAGAGATTCACCAAAGGTTTAAGTTTTTTTCCGAGGTGTCACTGTCACCATTAACTGGAAATGTTTGATGTACTGTTTAGACAGAGTGAAGACTATTCAAATGCACTAAGGGAATTCCTAAGCTTGATCGTTGACCTTGGTGGAGATTCCTTCAGAAAACATTTTTTTTTTTTTTGTATATTTTTAGAGGTTGGACGGTGGAAATCTTTAAAAGACACTTCTGTCGGCTGAAACCACATCCACCGTTTGCAGTTTGCTGTGGCGTCCTATTGCTCCGTTGTTTCTTCATCATGAGGGTCACCTTTTCACTAATCGCGTTCCAGCTTAATCGAAGTTTGTCTGCTTATTCAAGTCTATTCGAAGCGTAAACAATGAATTATGGCGTCGCGGCATTAGGAACTTCGGCTCTTCTGGGCAGATTAGACAGTTGGGGCCTAGAATTGGTGTATACCGTGAAGCACCCACGTGCTGTTTACATCTGGGTTGTGTAGAAGTGTAATTCCCCAAGTGTCTTAGCTTATGTAAATACATACATATATACATACGTCTCGATGCCAGGTATGAGTTTTTTTTTATTTTGATCCATCTGCCTTTGTCAAAAGAATCCCATCTTCTTTGCCATTTGATAAAACTGGACGCCATTGGTTTTTGGTGCTCCTTCTGCTGGCATTAAGTTTCTTGTGCTTCCTTTGCCAGCATAAGAAGGGACATGGCTCCAAATTCAGACCAATTTACCTTGCCCTGCATGATTGTTTGTTCTTTAGCTTTAGCCTTCAGTGGACTAGGATTCGAGGATCTTTTGTTTTCCATTTACTCAAACTAATGCAACCGTCTTTTGAACTGCATCGATCAACTGCCAGGACCAAAAGGAAATCTCTTACCAAATACGTCTACTACTCTAGTTTTCTCCTCCTGTCTATCGTCTAGCACTCGATGCTGTTCCCATTCCTAGGAAATTTTCCACTTCCTGATCAATAGCTATATCTACTCCTGTTCGTGTCACATTCCGATGTCATTTGTTTTTTGTATTTTTTTTTTTTTTTGCGTTTAAATATCGAATTTTACCATTTTGCTTGGTATCAACAAGTTCTACGCCATACCGATGCCATCTTTCTGAACCCATCCACGTCCATTAGCATTTCTAATCTTCCTGCCCGTGGGTAATCGTTATTCAAATTTATTTTGTTTTTCAAAACTTTCTTGGGTTCGTTCTTTGCTTCCGATACCAGCGCACGGCTGTCACCGTTTCTCGGTTGTCGTTGTCGTCGTTGAAATGCACGTGTTTTCTGCTACCTCTTCGCCAATTCACAAAGGGAAACCATCGATGAAACCAACAAAAGGAACAAAAAAAATACCTGTACGCCAGGGCCAAAGTAAAATAGAAGAACTCTTAAGAAGCCAACAAGAAAAAAAAAAAACAAAAAAAAAGAAGACACAATTTTCATAACTACATGGTGGTTGGTTCTTGTTTCTCTTCGTCTTCATCTTTGACACGCCAATTTCTATGTGTGACTGTGTGAATGTGTTTGTGTGTAAAATATGTACTGGAGCATTGAACCTTGTGGTACCTACCTTGCTACTCGCATTTCTATACTCGAACGTTTGTTTTGTGTGTGTTTCCAGCACCTGAGTTTTTTTCGGGGCCTTTTCTTCCTTTTCAAACCTCGCTCTTCTGTTTTGTTTTAATTGTGTGTGTGTGTGTGTCTTTATCGACTGTCCACTTCTATCTATGAGTATCTATCTTTTACTTAGCGATTAGTTTGCCAGGTTTTTCTGGAATCGAATCTTCAAGGAGAAGTAGCAAGAGCAAAAGAAACCACCACCGATCAATGTGGTAGAATTTCTTTATTTTGCTTCCAGCAATTGAATTCAATTGCCTCGCGGATTAAACAGAAGCACAGCAAAGCGAGGAGAGAGAGAGAGAGCGGAAGCGGCTGTCTATTGATTTAATTTTGACGACAGTAACTAGGGTAGTAGTTGATTGTATGCGGTTGCCACAATTACATAAACAGGAGGACCTGTCAGTTGATGACCTCTTCTCTCCGTCTCTTTCCCATTCTGACAGTGAACAGCTGACTTTTTAAAAATGTGATGGCAGATGCTAGTTAGTGTTGGGGAACAGCTGGCAACTGAGAAATCATATTCGACGAAGCCAACAAACAAAAAGTCAAGGTCAAGTTTTTACTTGTTTGAAGTTGGTAATTGTTTTTTTTTTTTTTTTTTTTTTTTGATTTTTTTTAATAATAACTCTTCAATCCAAAAGTAGAAATTATTTATTTTTTCGAAAAAAAAAAAATTAACATAAATACCAAACAATGGATTGGCATCAATTTGTTTGCTTAGACAGCAGCAAGCAACCGCAGCATTGACCTAGATTTTAAGTGTGTCGCATGACCAGTTGTGTATATGGAGCGCCCAGTTTGATTGGACTTGTTGCGACCGATGATTGTGTATCTTTGATTGGTCAACGAATCGATTGGTGAATCTAATGAGACATGTTGAGGTTTTGACTCATCTTTAGGTCAGTTACATTTGAATTTTATTCAAAAAGCTGTAAGTTGGTGTTTTACCCCAACTAACAGCAACACTTGTTCGGTTAGTCAGCCAACTAATCAGGTGTTAAATTTTATGGCTATCGTCTAGTCATCATTTTATACTCGTAGGTGGATTCTCATTGTTAGCTGTGGTGGGATTCCCCGATGTTACAAGCAATACAATGAATCAGCACACTGTATATGGTTAGTCCTGTTTTGTATAAAAGATTCTATCCTACTGGTTAACACAAGGAAACAGTAATGAAAAATGAATGAAACACGTTACGGGCGTTGTGTTTTTATGACTATTCGTAGGATATCAGCAAGGTGAGAAGGAAAACAGGAAGAAACCTTTTAGCTTTATGAGCAGAAACTTCAAATAACATTTTAGTGCACGCGTTTATCTTCGGTTTTCATTTATATTTTTGGAGACCATTGTTCTAGGCTAATGCTACGTAATGCTATTGTTTGGCTTTGTCCACTCGTAACTTAACTGCTACTTTAGGGAGATTTCTATACTCATCTCTGAAATACGTATACACGGTGCCCGGATATCTGGCCGAACGAAAAGCCTTCTGCGACGCATAGATTCCTATTTTATCCCATACAAAGTTCCAAATAAATGCTGGATGTGCAGTAAATACATAATTGAAATGAAATGTACAGTGAACAAATCTACTGGTCAGACGTATAGTCTCGGAAATTTAGTGAACGTGATCGGAACACTTACTTTTGCCAGAGGCTCTTTGGAAGAAGGCATCGTTTACGAATATAACGGTAATCGTTGATAACCTTTTAATGCAGAAACACTTGTATTCATCCACCATAATTTCCCTTAGTGAACTTTCAGTACAAAGACTATCCGGCAACCAGACAGATACCAAGAGACTATTCGGCGATGTGCCGGATATCAAAAAAAAGGGCCGAATAGGCCGGATAACGGATACTAACCGGATATCCGTGACAACTCTCTTCTCTACTATCTGTCAAAATTTCATGACATTTAGTTGACATTTAAGAATTATAAAAATAATTTTTCCAGAACACCTTTTCATTTTTAACATGGAACAAAGAGCAGTCATTAAATTCCACGCAAAACTTGGTAAAAATGAATCAGAAACATTCCGATTGATGGAACAAGTGGTACCGTGATAATTGTTTTAGTAGAACAGTTGTTTTCGAGTGGCATAAAGGTTTTTTGGGCGGCAGAGAGGCGCTGAAGGAAACACGAAAATTTATTTTAAAAATCAAAGCAATGCTCATCGTCATCACATTTTTCGATAGCAAAGGGATTATCCTCAAAGAATTCGTTCCAACTGGTTAAACAGTTACTGCCGCATATTATCTTGAAGTTTTGAAGCGTTTGATGGCCAGAATCCATCGTTTTCGATCGGAATATCGCGATCTAGAAAGTTGGTCTATGTTGCACGACAATACCCCAAGTCACACAGAACTCATTATTTTATTATTTATTATTTAATTAATTAACATCATTCATAATAGACTTAATAACGTCTTTGAGCTATAAATGAGAAACTATGCAATTCAAATTACAAAATAAACAATCAAGTTATAATTTAACTTAAGTAGAGTAGAAAAACAGTTTAAAAAATTATTATGCTTAATATATCTGCAATGTATCTATATACAACTGAGGTCTATCTAACATTTTAATGTTCCTAATTTGCCAAATGCCGAAAAAGAGTCTCCCCAAAACCAGCCGTATTATAAAGCCTTCTTACACCTAGGGGAAGCGCATTCCAGAGACGTATGGCACGAACGAAAAATTGTCGCTCTGAGTTTTGGTAAAAAACGCGCGGGTGAATCAAACTAAGAGACCGGTTCGAGTGTAAAAATTTAAGTTTTTCGAATAAATAACGAGGCTGCTTTTTGATAATAATTTTATGAAGATACTTGAGTGTACAAAAATCCAAAAACTTTTCGAGTGTACAACCAAGAATATTTTTAGCGTATGCAGAAATGTGGTCGTATCTGGTCAAACCGTAGACATAGCGAGTGATGTTGTTGAAAGCAACGTTAAGCTTACGCTTCATGGACGCACTGCAGCATGAGAAGATTTCACAGCCATACGTGATGTTTGGTATAAGCAGAGTCCTTACTAACATTATCTTCGTGTGCACTGGTGTATAAGATTGTGACATTGACAGATTACTAAGAGCGGAATAGATTTTAGCTATTACTGTAGAGATATGGTCGTCCCAAGACAGGGTTTTATTGAGCCATACACCAAGATTTTTAACTTTTTCCAAGAACTCAACTGGCTCGTCTCCTAGGTAAACCACAGGTATGTCACGATCATGTAATCCACTTCTGCTGACAACGAGACACTTAGATTTGGATGGATTTAGTTTTAGAGAGTTATGTACAGACCAAGCTAGAATTCTCCCAAGGTCATCGTTTAGCCTACTAACAGCATCTTCCAATAGACCAAGTTTACAGCTAATATAAAGTTGAACATCATCAGCATACATATGTAAGGATGAGTGCTTAACTATATTCGGAAGATCATTTATAAAGATGGTGAAGAGCAGAGGCCCCAAAATGGATCGTTGGGGTACACCCGCAGAGGTCATTATAAAGTCCGACATATTTTTATCCAGAACAACTGCTTGTTTTCTTCCACCAACGTATGTTTGAATAAGCCTCAGAGCAGTCGACGAAAAACCAAAGAGTCTTTCCAATTTTAATAGGAGTTGATGATGATCCACCGTGTCAAAGGCCTTGGAAAAGTCCAATAGTGTCAGAAAAGTTATTTGGTTGCTGTCCAACGCAGTACGTATGTCATCAGTCACTTTGAGCAGTGCAGACGTACAACTATTTAGTATTTTATTATTGGTCAATTTTTGGCTCCAAATCAAGTGTGTGTGTTAAATCATCCGCCGTATTAACCTGACTTCTCTTTGTTCCCGAAACTGAAATTGAAGTTGAAAGGATGCTTTTTTGACGACATTCCGACCATTCAATCAGCTTTGACACGGGCACTGAACTAGCTGTTTTGCTTCAGGTATGCCTCAACATATAATTATCTGAGAGAATGATTAGAAGAGGTCTGACAGAAGCCGCCCTTAAGTATTTCATAGCCAGACAAATCCTTTGACCTTCTGCGAAAAACAAGAAGACCTTTCAGATTATCATCTTTCCCGCAGTCTCCAAACCCATACTGATAGGGTAACGACACTAGGGAGAGCGTTTACGAAGCGATGGATTCAAAATCTACTCGAAAGATGGAGAAGTATTGGAGAGTGTCCTTCTGGGATGACTTAGGAGCTGTAAAAGACATGTTGATACACTTATACACTGGCGAAGTATTGGAGAGTGTCCTTCTGGGATGACTTAGGAGCTGTAAAAGACATGTGGATACACTTATACACTGGCTCTAAAACCAATGATGGTGAAGGAGGAGGTGTTTTCTCAGATATATTAAAACTCAATCTCTCCTTCCGCCACCCTTATCAAGCGGAGATTATAGCGATTTCAGAAGCACTGTCCTGGAATCAGTCTCAACCACTTCTAAGACCACCTGCCGTTCATCTCTCATAGAAATGGCTAAGCAGTTTAACATTCACTTTTGCTGGGTGCCGGGGCATCACAGAGACATTCCAGGGAATTGTTAAGCTGACGAGCTCGCTAAACTGGGAGTAAAAATACCTATTCTACCCGATAAGAAAAATATAGGTATGCCCGTCGCTTCTTACAAGTTAATACTCGAACTTGACACAGTCAATAAATCCAACGCTAGATGGGAAGGTGGGACTACCTGCCTTGCTACAAAGCAAATCTGGCCTATATTAGATCTAAAGCGCTCTAACTACCTTTTGTCCCTAGAAGACAACATATGTATAAGTACGACTATCGGTGTCATTATAGAGGATACTGCCTTATAGGCAAGCATACAACTAGGCTTGGCATTATTTCAAATGACTTCTGTGGATGAAGAGAGTCCAACACATAATATCCTCTGTTGATGCCCAGCTCTTTCTCATAGTAGAAAACTATACCTAGAAGAATACTTCTTCCACGAGCGGGGTTAAATATCCCCAAGATCCTGTTATCACAATGGGCCTCTATAGGCCTAAGTGTGCTGGTTCTCGTTACTGGCAGCCACTGCCACCTAACCTCACCATTGTAGAGAGTGAAGGAGAATGCATTTTAGTTTACAGCATGCTACATTATACACCTATATTATGGGGACGATCAGAGTACATTGGACCGCAAAGTATCTGAGTGCTCGGAATGGCAATCGCGATCGAAGAAATCAAACTTTATGTTTTCTTAAAAGATTGTGTAAAGAATTTAAAAGTTTTCATGTCAATGGCAAACTGGGTACAACGATATGTGTAGAAGCTGGGAAGACGAGGATCAAAGTGAATCGATCCGCAAAATAGGAACGATGCATCCGCACCCAAAGTCACAGATTCTAGGAAAACTCAACGATACCGAATTTTCTAGGTTTGACGAAGAGCACGCACTGGTTCACGAGCTTATAGAAAATGGGATTAATTTCCAAACTATGAAAGGATTCACAATGGACCTATCTTCGAGTCTCCGAGTGGAAATGATTGTCTGTACAGTCGCACACCCTTCCCCTACCTAACCTAATCATGGACAGGGACACCTTTTTATTAGTATCGTAATACTCGTATAGAAGCGCACTAAACTTCTCTTGCATCAGATAAAACTTCTGCAAATGGGTATAATGACATAATTTTTATGCATCAACTAATTTCAGGTCTGACTGATGCACCTGACCTACCATTCTCTTAAGAATCAAACATTCGTGGGGCATCGTATAACCATCGCATGTACCCATTATCCACCTGAGTAAACTCTATAATTAAAATGTTAACTCCGTTGATTTTAATCCTAACAAGATTACACAAAAACAAAAAAAAAGACTGCGGAGCCTCGACCATCCCACATGTGTGCATATGTAAAATGTTAATTTTATTTTATTTTTTGTTTATTATCTGTCAGTATTGTAATTGTAGCCTTACCACTAACACAGCAGTAAATGATGAGCCTTTTGTGCATACTATGCCCTGGCAAATCACTGCTTCTGATTGTCCCTTGTACGTACGCTACGCACGTCACAGATTTGATAGTACACATACGGATTTCGGAAATTTAGAAGAGAAAAATAATTCTCCATCGAATTGGAGTGCCGAATGCAAGAAGGCCGAATGGAGAAGAAGATGCAACCGCGAACTCTATGAACTGTATCTGGGTGTGGATGTAGCTTGAAATGCAAAAATACGTTGACTAAATTGGCTCGACCATAATGGCCGAATCACAATGTGGCGTTCGCGCGGTCGTGCGTTGACAGATCGAGTAGAAACAATGTGCTCTTATCGTGTCACACAAAATATGACCTCAGGCGTTTGATCGTTAATATCGTATAATATCGTAAGTTCAACCTCAACGCCGAAATAGAGCTACTTTCTACACTGTCGTGCGTCAAACATCTCACACACAGTTGTTTTGCTGTTGTTTTTTTTTTTTTTTTTCGTGTGCATAGGAATGCATATATTTATTCGCAAAAAAGGATTCCCTCGAGGAAAAATTCATAGCTCTCGTTAAAAACAACGATTTCTTGTATAGTTGTGAAAATTTGAGGAAACTCTATTTATATTCTGCCATATAATACCGAACCTCTCAACGCCCGACCGTCTGAAACCATGTTTTGTGTGTGCCCATTAGCGCACGACCGCGCGAACGCCACATTGTAATTCGGCAATGATGCTCTAGCTAAGATTATCTTCGAATCTTAGCTCTCAGATTCAAAACGATAAAGAAGACCGAACCTCATTCAGTTGGGTCTAGAAAACTGGAAGCACATGCCCAGGATCGAAGATTGCCGTCTCTCAGGCACGTACTCGTACGGATTGGATTGGGAGTACCTGACATTATTTACGGCCACCAATAAAACAGAATGTGAAAGGAAAGCAATAGCGATTTGACATACGATGAATCTTACAAAATAAATTGCGACCGCTTTCTGAGCTTGGCAGCACTTGAGCTTTTAACAGCGACACTGGCATAAATGTACATTAGGCGTGTTTTTTTGGTAATCTATGTATCCAAAAAAGGATGTGCAATATAAAAACGTTCGTCGGCTATTTTGGCAGCACTATGCCAATTGACATTTGACATTTAAACATCTGTAGTTGTTGTTGTTTTTTTCCAAAAGCGGGATACGCTATTTAATTATTTGCTTGTGCAAAATATCATTTAAAGATCTGAAAAGAATTTAAAAATAAAAGAATATGCTTTCATTATTTGTTTTGTTTATTCTCCAATTTGTTTCTTCTTTTCTTCTGACTTAATATTTCCAACTCGCTTTTCCACTTGTCTTGCAAGCACCTTTTGCATATCATCATGTTTTCATCCCCGTAATTATTTACAAATCTGTCACTTCGATAACATTTCGATAACAATCGGCAAAAAATAGTTTGGTAGCACATTTTTTTATTCAGGCTAACGACATTAGACTCGATAGCTATCCAGATTGCGTTATTCTATACACGCTTCGTTGTTAGTGTATTTAACATGAAAAATATTTTCTAAGTATAGATTACGAAAAAAATTCACCTTTTATACCATATGTTCAATTAAAAATGTTTCGCTTGAAAGTGTTCCATATCTGCTCTGCCAATCTGAGAATCAGTATAGGAATATTTAACTACATACATATGTACATGTAAATGTTTTGCATGTTTTTTTTTTTGTCTTTGTTTTACATTCATCTACAAACCCGCTTTTAGTGGATCAAATAATTTCTTTAACTAAATAAGTAAAATATAAGTAACTAGGTTACTTCTAGTATAAGTCGTACCGAAATCAGAGTTCTTTCAAGTCCCACTTAACCGAGTTCGACTGTGTGCAACAATCGAAGACCCATTTAAATAAAATGTTTTCACTCTGCAGCTGTGTTCGCTCAATTTTCGTTGTGCCAAATGTCAATGCTGACTAAGAGAAATGCACCAAACCAAAATGGCAGTCGAATACTATTGAATTTATGGAAATATTTTATTGGTTTAATAATTAATCATTGATTATGTTCGTCATCGGCTGAGTATTTAATATTTGTTTAAAAAGAAACTTTTTGACACCCCTTCATGATTTATACTGTGTTACCACCCCAAAGCTATTCAGCCATAATCTGTCATTGTTAAAAGTTAAATTTTTTAGATTTCTCTTCTCTCGGCGAAGTGCACCTCCAAGCTTTTGTAGAAAAATAATAATAATAATAATAATTTTCACCATCCCCACGTAAACATCAACGCAAATAGAAAAATGATTCAGCGACCTCAACTCAGCTGATGTTGATAATGATGCTATGGTGCGGTGCTGCCACTGCCGCGGATAATGCTTAGACTGGTATCTCTGTTGGCGGACTGCAATTGCGATGAATAATAACCACAACCACTCATAGTATTCTCTCTTTCGTACACTTTAGTGCTAATCGTCGCCGCATCAAACCAAACATGAAATATGCACGAGGCGACTACTTACTTGTATTTCACTGGCGACTTAGTCTTAAGTAAGCAGTGTAAAACACCGTAAGATACACAAAAAAAAAAAGTAAAACGCAACAACTTGATGTATGCTCGTATGTAGGTTTATTGACCGCAGGAGCATTTCAATTTATCTTGTTTCTTTGCGCATTTTTAGAATATTTTCTGAGATATTAGAGATCCAATGTGATTGCAGCCATGACACACGGACACACCTGTTGATGTGATTTCATTGCTGCGTTGAGTGTGCGGAAGATTTATGGATTTTCGCGGTAAATGAGAGCATGTTAAGCGATAAACGTTTTTTTTTTAATTCTCTGAAATAAGCTTATTATTTAGATTCCATAAAAAATGGTTGGAAATTGATTTATGCAAATGTTTACAAATGTCTCACTTACATGTCATATTTGACATTTTCGATAACATTAGGTCTGTTTGGTAACATGCTAGTTTTCGAAAGTTCTGCGTAAACTACATAGAATCATGACAGTTTCACGGCTCTCAATTTTTTACTCTCATTTGGCTAATGGCTATCATTATCAGCTTGCGATGTATTTTCTGCAAGACCTATTTCTTGGAGTGGAGCGAGCCAACTCTGTCAAACCAACCATCTGACAGTTTGTGAAATGTCATAATCTTTATTGTTAGTGGAAAACAAACACAAATTGATAGGACCAAGTGTTGTTTCAAAAGCGTTTGTTTACTTTTGTGCAAGTTTTCTGTCTTTGAGAGGATTTCTCTCTCTTTGAGAGGATTCTACTATTTGACACATGCCAAAAAAGATACCAAACAGACCTATTTTACGTCTATATTTCACGACTGCTCAATATGAACTGTCAAAATTTATGTTAACTAAAATACCGAATAAACAAAGTACTCGTAGTAATCCCTCGCGGGGGTGACCCTGTACTGTGTTGCGTTGAAACAGATGAACTGGAATAACGTGTCGTTATTACAGACGCTTTGGACAGTTTATCGCCAACGATAAGGAGTCTGAAGGACCACCGAAAACATCGAGGAGGTGCCCACTGTAGTAAATATTTGATGGTGATGAAACCTGTAAGCCTGATCAGAAGAAAGGGTACGGTATATTTTAATATCAAGAATTAAATATGAGAAAGCTTTGTGCAAGATCGGTGCCGCACTTAACTAATGCTGACTAACAACAAATAGGAAAACGAATTTCGTAACTATCTTCGGCCCGTTTTTAGCAGAATCCAACGGATGTTGTGCTGCGTTTTGTTATTATGGATGAGACGTGGGTCCACTATTGCAGGCCAGAAGCAAAGCAGGGCTGGATGCTGGTGGCATTTGTATTTTGTATTGTATTTGGAAGGGGGTTATCCCATAGAGACAACAAGCACGTAGACCTGTAGGCCCATTGTACTTTGGTGAAGTACCACCCCATTCGCTGAGTTAGCGATTGGTTGCTGAGCTAAGCATCGATCTAAATCTGCCCGTCGCTTTCGCAAAGCGAAGCAATAGGACAAGATTGAGCTCCAGTAGATCAACGTCCCGTAGGACGTAGCTGCCTAGAGTGGCCTTTCTGATTCGAGCAAAGGCCGGACACTCGCTCATGAAGTGCTCAGCCGTCTTATCTTCTTCCAGGCACATCTCGCAAATGCCCGAGCTTCTGACTCCAATTTTGTTCAGGTACTCGTTTAAGGGAGTAAACCCAGTCGCCAGTCCTGTGAGGTTTTTGAGGTCGTTTCTACTAAGGTGTAACAGAAACTTAGTTCTGTTTGCCCTGGGCGCGTCTACTAACATTTTGGCGTGTCGGCATGACCTAAGTTCTTGCCAATGGTTATAGTGCTGTAGTCGCAGCAGTGGCACTGCACCAAAATAGGCGAAGTCGATTTCATCTACCGTAAGCGGCATCGCCAGTCTTTTCTAGGATGCAGAAGAAATTATTTTTATTGATTGAAAAAAGTTTAAATAAAATAACTGGCGGTTAATGCGCAAGGCTATTGGATCAACTGGATCAACAAATTCGCGAGAAGAGGCCTGGATAGCCTGGATAGGATAGGTACGAATTGTTGGAACATTCACCTTATTCTCCCGATCAAATGAAGTAAGTTGACTTCCATCTATTTCCTTACCAAAATTCGTAGTTTGTCAAATGTTGAAAAGTGTAGGTAGATGAAATTCTCAGAGAGGTGAAATTACGAAAAAGTAAACGAACGCGTTGAAGTTGAACAACGAAGTGCGAACCACTTTTTAAACGTCAAATGTAAGAAAAGTCAACGCGATTTAACAGATTCCATAAATCTGCCTTAAGAAATTTCTTGGGCTAAAATTTGCAACAAGGGGAAATTTGCTACCCGAACGGGACTTCCTAAAATTTCACTTTTTTTAGGGGTGATACGCGAACATAGCCAATATTTTCAAATCACGTGACAAGTGTCAAAATGTATAAGTTGAATGAACATGATGATTTTCAGAGTCATTTAACATTGTTGACCGTTTACTGTCTTAAGTAAATTACGGTTAGTGGAAATGGAGGATATAACGAGACAATCTATAAACTATAGCAGCTATGTATGTGTATGTCAGTCCCCCCTATTCCCAATCCATCCACTGCGTACAATAAAGCAGTTGTCGCCGAATATATCATAGGGAAAACACAAGTGTTTCATGTTAAAAAAACTCAATATAGCGCGGCACTTAACCGCTAAATAGTTTGTATCTTGGTAATGTTAATTTTTTTATCTTTTCTCTCGTGTTTAACCAACAATAGACCATAAAAATATTCCATAAAAAAGTAACTCAGTGTGCACTATGTATTCGCAAACAGAAAAGAGTAAACGTGCTTACTATCTATCAACTCTACAGTCCATAAACATTCACTTAATCGCTGTAACTATTATTAAAATCTTGCTCTATCGCTCTCTTTCTCTCTCAGTGGGAAGAGCTTATACTGTAGCAGAAAGCGTCACGCGATTTTTCTAAAGTCAATTGCATCTTTCCTTTAAGTTCTAGTCAAAGACTGCCTTTTTTGTGTGTGATACACTTTAGCCCGCGTGTTAAGCGTGCTGTCATACTAATCGGTTTAATACATATGTACATATTCGTGTAGTATAAAAACAAACAAATGAGATTAATAGAGAATAATGAAGTTGAAAATGACTATGGGGAGACTATTGAACTTTTGTCTCGAGTGCACGCAAAAAAGAAAAAAATGACGATACACTTGTTGACCGCGAGACAGTAGTAAGTTTTAATTATCGAATTTATCAGTAAAATTATGAAATAGTAGAATTGATTTAAACTTTGGAAGGTGACTTCCCAATGGAATTTATTGGAAGGGAATTTCCCTAGTACTGTACTGTTTATGACAATCTTATCGCCGCAGGTTGATAGTTTTGACATTCTTATCGCTTTCCTAAAATTTGGAATCCTCACACTTGGCACGGAATTCGGTAAAAATGTAAAGTAAATACTTTTAACCTATTTGTGTTACAATGGCTCAACAGTCCGCAGTGTGCCTCGACCAACAAGTCTCCTCAGGTAGTGCGTGCCAAAAAAAAGGAGGTACCCATAGGTAAATGCGACTTACTGGCCGAACACAATGGTGTCGCTGTAGTGGAAGTAGAAAGTTGAAGTTGGCTGAACTTTGCGCTTCACCATACAATTCATACTACAGCAGCAGCTTCGCATTGTGTTCGCGCTATAGGGTTTACGTGTGTTTTAACTTTGACAGCGCGTCATACTTCCACTACAGCTTCGCCATTGTGTTCGGGCAGTAAGTTCGTAAATTCTTCTGGCCGGAATACCTGGCATATGGGTAGTTGACGGCGGGTATTTGTTTGACATTTACTAACCTGACCTAACCAGTTTCGGTGGATACATTGCTGTTATAGAGTATGGGTAATGTTGCCAACCGTACTGCATTTGGAAGGACAGCACTGCTTTTCTGCTTCCTGTCCTTCCAAAGAATTTGTACTGCTTTTAGTACTGCTTTTCGTAGGGAAAAAAAAAACTTTGCTATTCATGGGGTGAACAATTCGAACATATAAATAGCTTTTCGTGGATCGTTTTAAAATCATTTCCCGGTTGAAAAACTGTAAATGCTTCAATGTTGCCGAAAGAACGTCGTACAATTTAACATCCAATTCATCGGAAATTTAATACAATATGATTATGTGAAGAAATACTGCAGCGAAGAGAAGTTTCAGGAGTGGGCAACAAAAAGTGCCAGAAGAACTATGGGTGGAAGCTTACATATGAACACCCAAAGTGTGGCATATATGGCATATTTCTCAAATCATCGAATACGTGTTATGTTTACCCGGTTCATCATCTCCAGTCGAACGCATTTTTGCTAGAGTTGAAAAAATATGGAAAGTAGAGTCTGCAAATCTTCATGTATCGACATTAAAATCAATTCTGTGTGTAAAATACAACATGGAATATAGCTGCAATAAGAGCTTCTCCGCAAAATCGGCAGTCAAGAAAAATACACCTTCAAACAACCAACATCTACAACTCGGTAGATTCAGTCGGTGTAAACGAATAATAATTTTTTTATTTGTCGATTAATTGAATAAATTTTAATAAAATCAAAACTTTGAAAATTAACACCTTTTTTTTGCTCTTCAAAGTGTACTGCTTTTTGCAGGAGCAGAGTTGGCAACATTAAGTATGGGTAATGCTTAGTGTTCTATGTAAATCCTTATTGATGATAGGTCTGTGAAAGCTAAAGTACGAGACAAACTCGCGTTCAGTAAGCTCTAGATCTCTGCGTCTCCATACTTGTCATTGCTTAAGAGTTCTAGTTTTGTTCGTCTTGAACTACTATTTCAATCTTATTGACGTTTGCTATGCCGCAATTGAACTTAAATATTTTTATTTTTTTTGATATCGTAGTAAAATATTTAACAAATCGTCACTTTAAACTCCACACAATTTTGACACAAATCGATTAGGCTGGCCACTAGATTCATCTTCAATGTAAGCTATCACTCGTTACGATCCCTCCCTACTCCCTAGTATACCTGAAATGTGACTAAATTACCTTACAACGCTGTGCAAATGGGAGAAGGGGGCAGCGGGTTATTGACCAATCTAGTTCTACATCTACACGAAGGTAGGTCGTTTATTCGTTGTTTATTATGAGAGTGGATCACCCATCGAATTATGTGGCTTTGAAATATCACCACCTTCCGTGACATGAAAGATTCTGCCCCTAGTTCCCGTACCAATTTTAAACTCTAAACTGACGTTTTTAAATACCTACACTGTGACAATGAGATTTCTCACACTTTTATACATATCCAATTTATCAGATGTAATTTTAAATGATGCTCGAATAGGACATTTTAACGGACGTTTTGTATAGCGAAGTGCATAGTAACATCGCTCATAAATACAGATTTTTTCTTAAGAATAATAAGGGTGTCGTCTTGTATACCGACCAGAGGCTTTGAGTCAGTCATCGTCATGTTTTACAGAATGGTATTGTATAAAACGAACTATTGAAGTTGGTAAATTAAGCTAGCTTAACTGTTTTTTTTTTATTTTGTTACCAGTAATTCAGCAATGACTCCGTACATACATATATGTACGTATGTATGTATGTGTCATTATAAGACTCTTAGTTATCAAAGACAGCCATTGGCACATTTCGAGGAAAGCTGATTGGGGCGAAGCTGTTAAAAGTGATTCTTCGCTTGACCTTTCTTTACATTTCCTTACTACTGACACCTTCTTCCATGGGAGCATTGGTATAATTATTACAATTATTAGGTCTGTTTGGTCACACGCTACTTTTCGTAATACTATGTAAATTACATAGAATCACGTGAATCTGTTACCTCGTTTATATGATAACTCAATACTATTGAATCGATGCGCATTGGTTTAATCCGCATAGAAATGTTGGTGTTTACATGAAATTATTCAAAACCGAATCCAAAATAAACGTGAGAAAATTGAGAGAATTTAATAAACAGCTGATTGAACTGGCAGTTTGATAAAATAAAAATTAATTAATTAAAAATTACACTATTGAATTGCCTGACATTAGATGACAGATAAGAGAATGATGAGAGCGCGAGAGAGTAAAATGTTTCAATGCGAATTGAAAGTGTTTATATGATATTTCAATTCGGTTTCAAATTTTCAATGCGGTTTATAAACAGGAATGAACGAATGCGGATTGAGTATTTCAATTCGGTTGGAAGCGGTGTTTATATGAGCGGATTGAACCACTGCGCATCGATTCAATGCGCATTGAGTTGTCATATAAACGGGGTATGTGTTTGTTAACTCAAAAAAATCATAGTACATCGCAAGCAGAAAGCGAAATGAGAAATGAAAAAATAAAGAGCGATGAAATTTTACGCAACATGTTTTAGTGAGCTAGACAACTCTGTCAAACCAGGCAGTTTGTGAAATTTCATAATCTTCATTGTTAGTGGAAAACAAAAACAAATTGATAGGTTTGACCAAAAGTGTGTTTGTTTACATTTGTGTAAGTTTTCTGTCTTTGAGAGGATTTCTCTCTCTTTGAGAGGATTTTACTTTTTGATATTGTTATTAAACTGACAGTCCGACAGTCGCCGGTGGAAACTAGGCCATTGTTCGTGTTCTTACATGACCACAGTTTATCTAAATAAAAATTGTTTTCAATCACACTCAGCAGCGCACCGTCACCAAGAAAAAAAATGCTGCTGCTGAGTTAGCATGCAGTTAATTTTGATACTGTAGCACAGCCTTCCTTAAATTTATTGTTTTTTTTTTTTTTTTTTGCAACATAAACAGCACAATCTTATCGTTTCTTATCGTTTTGTGAAATACTGTCGTTAAAAATTTCTGCAATATTGTCACTGGGCTGGCACAAACAATTCAATAGAAAGGTATTTTGTTTGTGTTATTCGATTGCCATTTGTTTACGTATTTTATGATGTTCTACTGAAAATCGACGTTATTGAACTTCTTGCCGATTTTTTTACATTGGCCTTGTTTGCAAATCACCGCTATCAAAACAAATCTTTGACTATTAAGAGAATTAATTACAGATGTTCTGCCAATTCCAACAGGGCATGCATTTATCTATCGAAATTTGAAGAAGCATGTTTGCCAACCTAGGCTTGCGCTCAGACTCTTACTAAACCTAAGTACGACTCTGTTCGCAAATAAGGTAAACAAAATTCGAGCCACTTTGGGTCGGAAAGGAACGCATTCTTTCTAATCCAGACTCATGGTTGGCGCACAAGATTAATAGAAAATCCAAATAATATTATACACCATTTCTAAAATTGAGTCAATAAGCAAAGCTGTGGCATAAATAACCCAAGAGCGATGGTCAAACAGACAGCGTCTTCATCCACGAAATACAACATCGGCTGGTCTTTGGGCTCGTATCGAAAACGAACTTAGTCACCGAAAGAAGCTGACGGACAATTTTTGGCATGAGAAACTTGCCATGCGGGATTTAGCCTTACTTATGGAAAGAATGCATACTCGTTTATTCCAATAGCAACTGTTAAACGCAAAATAATCTCACACTACTTTAAACGAGCCAATCCCGGCTGACAAATTGCTGCATTTCCAAGAAAAGATAACCTAGCGACATCAAAAACAGAAGAGCTCTCATCAAGAACTCGTACAGTCAACATCTGAATTATGGCAATAAGAATAGGCCACTAGCCAATAGGATATCATGCGGACAAGCTAATATTCTCTTCCAGTTTATCCTCAAAAAAGATAGGCGAACTTATATTTTCTTTAAACTGCACAACATGGATAAAACTTATGATTTTCCTTATTCCTTTTTTACTTGGCACAAATACTTCGGTTGCCTAGATCGGGAGATCTTTCTATTCAATTTTCAAGTTATATAAACTGGCATCCATAACCGCATACATTCTCATACAGCATACAGCCTTGAGAGCCAATGAATCTAATCTGGGCCTCAAAACATCAACAATAGTAATTCTGTTGTTTTGATTGGATATTTATTTAAGTACTAGAAGACTTGCTACACTTAAGAGCATCTCAATGGATTCCTATTCTCGTTTTTCTTCTCTTACTTTCGTTTATTTATACTCACATCACATTTAATAATTTTTATTATTTATTTATTTTCAGTTCGCAGCTATGATAATCACGCCAAATGCGGCCTTGTGTGGGTACCACATGTGGTGGCCTATCGCTGTCGTACGTGCGGCATATCACCCTGCATGTCAATTTGTCGCGATTGCTTCAAGAAGGGAGATCACACAAATCATGACTTCAACATGTTTTTATCACAAGCCGGTGGCGCTTGCGATTGTGGTGACACATCAGTGATGAAGGCCGAAGGTTTCTGCAGTGATCATGGCATTAACAAGGGCGCTAACAAAGAACCAGTACCCAATAATCTGTTGGCTGTGGCCGAGGCCATTATGCCAAAATTGCTATTTCGTCTGTTGCAACATTTCCGACAATACAGCGACAATGTGGGCACATACAACATGGTCGCGTACACATGCGAGGAGTTCACCAATATGCTCATTGAACTGAATAACATGGGCGAGATAATGCGTAAGGTTATGACGAGAGCTCTCATTAATCCAGAGGTGAGTTGATTCGAATTAACGAAGTGTTTATGTGTATTTTTAACACTTTTCCTTTCCTCACATCAGGTCTACAAATTTTACAATGAACAACCTTACTCGGATACGGAACATGGACGTTTTCTCAAAGAAAACAAGTTGAAATATGAGGATGCGGTAAATCGATTTCCGCGGTAAGCATAGTAGATAAAGTGGAGTTAATTTTTTTTATTATAAATGAAATTTGTTTCTTATAGACCGGAACCACCCGATGATTATAAACATTTGCCAGCTTTGGGCGAGAAGTTGAATCACACAACACTGCTGGAGGAGTTCATATTTTGGACGTTTAAATTGGAATTTCCACAGAATTTGGTGTGCTTTCTGTTGAATATGCTACCGGATCAGGACTATAAAGTGAGTAAAGAATTCGGTGGTCTTGTTCTCCTTGATGGTGAGCATGAAAAGTGGACGATTTTGAGCCATAACCGTTTTCTTATAATGATATGTGTCTGCTCCATTCGGTGGCACGAGAGTACGTATGCTACTCAGAGAACTGGCTGACCAATGGTTGTCAAGCATATTTAGATATAGTGTGTCCAATGTATAATACTCGAGATAATACTTGTACTACAACCGGTACTTGTCCGCGAAAGAATAGGGGGAATTCTTACACTCAGTAGGATACAAATCTGGGCATTAGAAATTTCCGATGCAATGATATAAACCTCATATCACATATATTCTCTGTGAATGTCAGTGTATATAGTACGAAGCCAATTATTATAGAGTAGGCAGTTACTTCCTTAGTAACCCGAAGGAAGCAGATCGACTTGACTACAGATATACATTCTTTAGTTCTGCAGAGTAATCAGATATACATATATGTAAAGGGGAAAATGTTTTGGGTCAGGTACCTTTTTAGGACCAGCTTCAATGCGTTCTGTTCTAAAAAGACAAAGGCTGATTTTTAAGAATTCATGTTTTAGTGGGATCCAATCAACTAAGAACTCAGCGTGCAATCTTTGGTTGGATTCTGATGAAAACTTTAAGTCCGAGAATCAGCTACATCTGTTGGCATTCTTTTAATTTTGTGCATTCAATAATAGACGGAAACAGCTGCAATTGTTTTCAGTATTCTACAAAGGGCAGCTTATCCTCCTGGTTAGGCACCGTTATAGCATCTAGACTCTAGAGTAAATATTTCACAGAAAACGGTAGATGGAGTGGATCTATTTTTGCTCTAACCTTCGTATCCTAGATATACTTTCGAGAAACACAGAAGAAGTAAAGAAATCGACTAGTTAAATCTCTCAAGGAATCGTGCGACTTTTGCTACTTATACCTCCACTTTTCTTGACAACTAAGCGATGTCATTATCATGTTTATCTACATCCGTGTAAACAATCGCTTATACGAAGCTATAAACGTTTGCACTGCAATCATAAGAGAAAAAAAGCATTCTAGAAAATTCCGTGTTTAATATAATTTTATTTGTTTTGATTTAATTCCAGGAACATCTCACCCGTACATTTGTGATGCACTACAGTCGAATACCATGCGTATTGGAAATGTCCCGAGATCCCGATACACTCAGCAACCGTGTTGTTCACATGAGTGTACAACTCTTCTCCAATGAGAGCCTAGCACTGAAAATGGTCGATGAACTATCATTGCTGCACGTCATGATTATCAGTTTGAAACTGATGATGTCCAAGATACTCATACAAAATACACTTCATGGTAAATTAAACAAATCACCCCATCAGCTGTTCAATTTCTTTATATTCTTTTATCAAATTTCCAAGTAGATCCCGTGAAGAATTTCCACTTTGTGATCGACTGCACTCGACAAGTTATGAAGGAGCACTGCTATTGGCCATTGGTATCGGATTTTAACAACGTTTTGTCACACGAATCAGTCGCTTTAGTCTTCTTGCGCGATGACAATCTCATTGATATGTGGTTCCAGTTCCTGTCAATGCTGCAGGGAATGAATGTCAACATACGAGAGACAACAAGTCACGTGGAATTTGAACCAAGCTCATACTATGCGGCGTTCTCTTGTGAGCTAGAGGCAAGCGCCTATCCCATGTGGTCGATTATCTCACACCTCAAGGATGGAAAACATGCGCCGCTCGCAAAGAAAATACTGACATTCTGTGTGAATACTCTGCATGAGTGGCTGGATGCAATATATTTCTTGGAACCCAAATTAAACAAGGTATGTGTGTGAGAGAGTTGAAAAAATGTTTTTTTTTTATTGTTTACTTAATTGTCTTACAGGAGGAAATGATGCAAGCGTCGTTTCACTTTCCATTGCATCGTTATTTGGCCGCATTCTTGTGTCAGGCTGTCACAAAGATGGGAATGTCTTTGAGTGATATTCTACCATCGTCATCGTATATACTGCCGTTGTTAATGATACATCCATTGAGAGTCCAGGTGAGTGATTTTATGTTATTATTTTTAATCCAACCAAACCGTCGCGTCGTCGCCATTTTTGTATTATTTGTGTCCATTGATGGTGTCTTCTTAAGGTAGAACGAAATCGTTTTTTTATTTGCATTCAATTCAAGTTTGTCTAAGCTTCTGCGGAAGTTAATTTCACATTAGCATCGTGTGCATTAATCACGCAATAATGATGTCAGCATCGTCTAGCTCTAGAGAATTCTAGAAGACTTGGCGTCCACATAGCCCGATTACATAGTAACTTCATCTCCCCGCCGAGCGTATAAACAGGTATATTCTTACCTTGAAATCAAGCATAAGGAGTTACCTCCAAACATTTAAACGATGTGTGAATCAGAATTCGTTAAGCGAACTTGATTAGCATTTCTGTAAAACCTGATTGCAGTCAGTCAAAGTTTCTAGGCATTGGCCTTCTCGAATCGTCTGTTGGTCAGTATCACTAATGTGTTATGATGAATTCGTATTAAGACGTAGTATTTTTAAGTCATTAAAACGATGCGTGTATGCATCTCCAGCAGATTTTAGATTTCATCAGATTCGATAGGATTTTAATATCCACATTGTTATCAGCCCAACCTTCAAAATGTCCGTTAGCTATCACTCCTGTCAAATTGTCTACGTTATCTACGAAATCAGATTTTAAATAGAGTCGCTTATTTATTTTTTGTGCAAATGTCCGGCAAATGTGAGAGCCAAGCAACACATACTGGACAAACCTTTCTTCAACGACCTTGAAGAAATATCCGAAAAGAGGATTGGAGAACTAACTGGTCCTCCTAATATTTGGGTTTTCTTTCCACCGAAAACACCAATTCTACCCACCAACCACCTAGTGGCTACTAAGATTTAAAGAATGGAAATCATTATCTATACTTAAAGTTTATTTTTATATTCTATGTGCTAATTGGAATTATCTGAGTTCATCTCGTAGGGATCAATGATATCTTGATTTTGAAGTAGAATTTACACCTTTTTGTTAGTCTTTATTCACAGGATAGTAGGATTCGTTAAATTGTATGTCTCTACATTGCTCTCTTAAGACTCTACTTAAATCCATATCTTGGCACAACTAATTGAGCTTATGGTTCTATATCATCTTCCATTTGTTGGTTATGAATGTATGTACATATTTTCAAATATTCGTTTAATAACTCTCAAGAGTATCTGTATCCTTATTTGCTTTTCTCTTATTGTTGGTGTAGTGGAGTGACTTAACGCAGCCTCACAAAGGCCAATCATTTTCTCTGTTTCACTCAATTACTGAAACTCCATGCCAATACTTACTTACTTAGGTGGAGCTACAGTCCGGGGTGCACCAAGGCCTCAAGCAACAACCCCTTCCAGTTAGCTCGGTCCTTAGCTAACTGCCTCCAGTTGCGCACTCCAAGTTGGTTGAGGTCCATTTCCAATTGTGCGCGCCACTTTAGGCGAGGCCGTCTTCTGGTCCGCTAAACATCCGGGTTGGTTCGAATACTTTGCGGGGCGGAGTGTTTATGTCCATTCGCTCTACATGTCCTAGCCATCTTAAACGCCCAATGCGCAGTTTTTGACCAAGTGAATGTCGCTGTACAGTGCGTATAGTTCGTGGTTGAATCTTCTTTTCCAAAACCCGTCAACGCAAAGGGGACCGAATATCTTACGAAGGATTTTTCTCTTCAAATGACCAAGGGTATCTTCATCTGCTTTCGATTCAGTCCATGCTTCAGCTCCATATAGCTAGACTGGGATGATAAGGGTCTTATATAGAGTCTCCTTAGTCGATCCGGAAAGGGATTTACTACTCAATTGCCTTCTTAGCCCAAAGAAACAGCGATTGGCAAGAGTAATCCTTCGTTTGATTTCCGACGAGTTGTCATTTTTAATGTTATGGCAGAGCCGAGGTAGACAAAGTCCTTTACTAACTCAAAGTTGTAACTATCTATTGTGACGTTCTATCCAATTCGTCGATGTTGAGTGTCCCTCTTCGTTGACAGCATATACATATGTACTTTGTTTTGCCCTCGTTTACCGCTTAACCCATTTTAGTTACTTCCATTTCTATACTCGCGAGCCCACCGGCGACAGCTGTGTCCTACCATTGATGTCAATATCGTCGGCGTATGCAAGTAGTTGAACGGACTTTTGAAAGATTGTTCCTTGTGTGTTGGCTTGTGAGTTTCGAACAATTCTTTCAAGTATGATGCTGAAGAAGTCGCATGACAGTGCGTAACGTTGTCTGAATTCTTTTTTGACATCGAAGGTCTCGGTGAGGTCACTACTGACTTTGATGGAGCAGCGAGCTTTCTCCATCGTCATCCTGCACAAACGGATGAGTTTGCCACTACGCAATATTCATAGAAGAATTGACAGTCAATGTGCTCTGTTAATTTTTAGCATGATATTTATTTTGTGCCGGGCTTAGCCGAACCCAAGTCAGACACGTATGGTGATGGTAACAGTTTTTTAACAGTTGAGTACCCCAATGTTTTGCCTCTTCAGTTCATCCTCCTCATAGTTACCTGAGTGAAAATTTTTTTGTGTAAGATTTCTGGCGTACCCTGAGTTGAAACTTTCCCATTGTACTAGAAAATTTGTTGCATTCTATCTTTTCTAGCATCTTGAGACAAACTAAGGTCTCTAACTCCAACATTAATTTCCTTCTTTTTTGGGTACAGTTGCATTTATTATGCAGTCAAACTCTGACTCTCTGATGCTCTCAATCGACGCTTCTAGCTGCTACATCGACAGTTTAAAGCTATTGTCATGTCGACTATGTTCCTATGTCAAGTTTGACGTCCAAGTGACCGAGTCCTTGCTCAACAGACTTAAACACAACCAACGTATTCCTTTTACTTTTATTGCCAAATTAACTTCATTTTAGGAGCCTTCCAAGATTAGTTCCTAAAGAAAATTTGCTCCTCTCTTTCATTGTATTAATTTACGTTTTCGTTTTTAAATTAATTCACAAATATGTACTACTAAGCGTAATAATAATAAAAAAAAATCAAAATTAAGAAATTAAAATAAATCAACTCCCCAACTCTACTCAGTTGGCAGCTGGCAACTGAACATACGGCGAAAAGTCGTACGTTATAATCTTTGGTGCAATGAAACCGCCATAATTATTCCTCCCCTTGTGGTATATACCCACTCCGGACAATGGCACTGGTGGATTTGATGTAACCTCTTGAGTGTCGATAAATGGCACTGTTGTCTGTGCTGCATCCTTATCAATGCTGCTGCTGGTGAACTCTATAAATTGGTTATGCCTCGATGTGGGAAGAGATTTCACCAGTGTTCGGGTAGGCACATCGGGATCGCTAATATCTATCTTCACTCTAAAGAAGGAGAAGAAGAATCGTCAGAAGGTCTGGTGTTATATGAAAATCATGGCCAGTAACTCACCTCTTCTCCCCACTGACATCGGTATTATCGTTGGACTTCCAGAAGCTATTGGTTTTCGGGAAAACCAGTTCACCGCTCTCGAAATTGTATTCACTCAGTTGTGCCTCGAGATTCAAATGAGCACCCACCACACGGAATCGTATTCCAGTAACCACATGCGTAACATCATCGCCTTCGATGTCATCTAAGTCGATTGCTCGCTTATCCCAACCCAGGGTGTGATAGTCGACGCCATTTGTTACCCCACGATCGAATATTTGATAATCTTCGACTGGTTTCCAGCTGAGTGATGACTTATTAACGTTGCCACGTGGCAGAAGTATACCCTCTTGAATCTGAATGTGAAATACACGCTTCTGCTTCACAAACCGTAAACCGGTGATTACTCTGGAAAGTTTGGAAGGGTGGATGTTACAAAGTTGGATAACAGCTGAGGAAATGGGGCTTACTTGTTCTCATCGACATTGGAAACACTCTCCCTGAGGCTAAAGTAACGATCCGACTTCACTCCTTGCTCATCGCACATGCAGAAACAATAACTGCAATGCCAGAACAAATAACGCCACCAAGAATCAACCTTAGTGGTGCCCCTTGAGCATGTCGTCTTCTTGCCAAGTGTGCGACCGCTTTCATATTCGATGTACTCATACCGGCGAGTACTATTCATTGGCTAAGGAAGGTCAAATACGTAAAGAGATGATTGAATGTTTAACCATTTCGTACTTACAGCTGGACAAATCCACATATCCGAGTCTACATATTGGCAATTGAACAACTGCCCTGTGCATCTCTGTTGCCTGGCGCAATACAAGTTCTTAAAGCATCCGTGACTTTTTGCCGCCTCATAGAAGCCACAGTTCTCACGACAAGTCT